>CM037849.1:15330273-16671685 GCA_021234535.1 Stichopus chloronotus | reverse complement strand
ATGGAAATTGTTACAATTTCCATTGTGAATTCTATTGGCTGGTTTGTCAATACATTTTGCATCTTTTTTGAAAACGTATCATCGTTGATATTTTTGGAGACATACCTGCACATTTCGCTTATTTCAATTTAAGTCAATTGTACATATGTCGTTTTCGAAAAAAAGGAGTAAATTTCTAACTTGATTATACTTTCAAAGCCAAATATGTTTAATCTGTGCCAATGAAAATGTACTTCACAATAAAGAGTGACACGTTACTAAAAGGAATCTTTCGTGTCTGGACGCATGTAATCTATACCCTTAGACATAAACTCAGCTATTTCGTATACAATCTATTGTATAAGATTATATTCTCACCTATATTTCCAGTGTATGTACCCAAAGAAAGGCGATATTTGTCTACTTCGTCACTAATACTGAAGGTGGAATATGTGGCGTGGTAATCATCTGATAAGGAATCTGTCACATCTATTCGTAATCGGTATGTTTTCTGGTTTGTAATGGCATGAATATACTTATTGCCGAGCCAATAGTCTTCACTAGAATTGCCGAACCCATCCCTGTATTCTGACCAATCTTGATCAAAATCAACGTCAGCATTCGATCGTCGTTGGAAAATCTGGAGTAAAAATACAACGAAGTAACTTTTGTTTTATATTTAGAATAGTTAACATTGCATCAAAAACAAATAAAGCTCCTCCTTACTATGACAAAAGGCATAAAAGATAACAAAAAAAAATAATGATCTTCGTCAAATGACGTTGGCAATCATTTCATAAGACACCTTAATAAGTATTGTAAAAACTCTCGGTGATTATTCCAACTAACCGTCCATCCTCCAACGTTAGCTTCCATATCACAGCGAACCTGAACACCCTCAGAAAATCCGTCATGGTAGATGGTGTAAACACCGTCACTCCTGCCATCTTCGTAAAGCTCCTGACAATCCTTCCGTGGGACATCAGGAATACATGTAGCCTCATCACCTCGAAAGCCTTCGTTACAGTAACATCTGCGAACACCGTCTATCACCTTACAGGTTGCGTCTGCACTACAGCGATAGTTGTCTTCTACATTAAGTAAATTATTTGTACAGTTTGATCTCCTTGTACAGTCACTGTTGACGTATGACTCCTCAGTCTAGTAAAAAAATAGTATCTTATCAAAATATTGTGGATATATTTTACGCCAAAATAGGGATAAACCATTAAATTATTTTAAATAGCTGTGCTTTAACGTACAAGAAAATAACATGTTCCTGTCGTTGAAACTGCTACTCACCGGTAACACCTTCCCGCCGTGGGAACAAAGCATCCACACTGATTGTCTGGAACGCAGTCGCCTATGAATCTTGTAATTACCAATACCAGCACATTTCTCTTCTTCTGCATCAGAGATGCATTTTTCTGGCTCATCACAGGTTCTCTCACAAGAATTCGATGAGAATTCTTCATTCGTTTGACACCACACAAGATATAACTCTAATACGGAAAGAAATAAAGGTGGCACAGGTGATGTGGAATGATACTTTTAGCTCGCATAGTCGAATTACACCGTACATGCGAGAGAGAAATGATGGAAGTTGCATAGATAGTAGATAAAGTAGATTTATCGTATCGTAATATAATCCGTAATATCACACCGGTCAGGATCAGTTACATTTAAGAAACGACAACAAAACTGTTAGGTTTCGCTCCTTATCATATTAAATATATAAGTATTTGTACCTTACATGTCGAATATAGATGGAAATAGATAACACAATTCTGGCCCCATCTGTTTAAGGACACTTCAAGCTTTTGCAAAGATATAAAAGTACCTGCTGTCCCATTGTAGGATCCAAGACTTGAAAGTGAATATTCTCCATACTCGTCTGAGATCTTGAAGTTATCATAGGTGACGTAGTAAGATCGTCCTTCTGAATTCTGAAAATCGATTCGCAGTTGGTACTTCTTTTGATTCGTCAAGTATGCCATTTTATCATTCCCTAGCCAGAATTCAGTTCCTAAGAACCCAAAGCCGTTCTTGAATTCTTCCCATGTCCGATTGAAATTGATAGACCCCATTCATCTTCGTTCTAATACCTGTATAATATGCAATTTGAATTTAAATTGCGTTGCAAAACAGCTGTCCAAGAAGAGCTTCCTATACGAGAAAAAAACGTTTTGTACAAGTTCTAAATCCTTTTATCTATCTAAAGTTTTTGTAACACAATCTCATTTCAGTGTGTAAAACATATTTCATTTTGCATTCACTTTGGTATTTAGATCTACATGTACCATATGGAAGGAATATTAGAACTCTTACAGTCCATCCACTGACATGTAATTCGTTGTCACAGTAAACCTCAAAAGGCTCTGGATATCCGTCAGGTTTAATCAGGTACACTCCAGATGTATTATGGGTAGACGGACAACTGATCAGTACTTCGTTACAATCTCTAGAATACTCGGTTTGTTGGAACAGAAAATACGACGAGCCTTGAATAAATGAGAATAACTAACTATTATTGATTTATTAATTAAGAAAACATCAGGTTTGAATAATTACAATATTATCAACAATTGTCTTTCATGTACCCAAAATTGATTTCCTTTTGCCGGTAAAATTATGATATCACTCTAAACAAGTAGTATTTAAATGAACAATGTTACATCCCTTGAAAAGTATGGCAAGTAAAAAACATTTTCAGAACTTATTCAATCACAGTACCATATCTAAGTTTATAGTAAAACACAAGTAAATCTTAATGCTGTTCTGATTTGACTATTGCAAATAGACGTCCATTAACAATGTCTTACTTAGTGTTTCCCATTACTTCATCTTTTAATTATCTCTTTACTTTGGCTCCTTTTTCTTTCTAATACTGCCAGCCTTCTGTTTCTGTATCTTCCCATTTTTTTTTCCATTTCAGTCGTCTTTCTAAAAGTGTTAGAGACTTTAATCTGATTTGTACTTTCAAATATATAGATGAACAGTATTGTTTTCAACTCAGATAGGAAAACTGTTTTTGAAAACTGTAATTGTTTTTTAAATGAGAAGATGGACATTAACAAAGTAGTACTTACTTGATGATGAGCCTGTAACAGTGCCAACACTCTGTGTAGACAAAAATGTATTCAGATATATGGTAAGGGAAAGAATAACTTATTGTGCGTTACTACGCAACAATGTGTTCTTTCGGTTTGGTTTTTTTTATTTTCTGTTACAGAAAACTTTTTTTAGACACGTAAGAGGTACAAGGATAAAATGTTCACTGAGCACATCCAAGGAAGACAATGAAAATAATTCTAAAATGAAACAATGATTCTCTCTAAAAATGGTCTAGTCAAATTGAAGAGAAATCTATCAGAGAGGAATTGACTAGAAATTCTAAATGTTATTTGAATTTATTTGTGTTAAAAATGATACTGCATGAAACGAATCTATTAACATAATTGCTTAGATTTTCTTATCAAATTCTATTCAATATGTGAAAATAATTAAACGAGCTCACTTTACTTTGACCTTAATTCTTTTCACTGTCTTGTTTTCGGAGACGTTTTACAGTGATACATTCTTTTTGCACACTTTATTACACTTACTCTGTGATAGCAAACTAATGCAGAATGAACTTAATATGATAGTACAGAATAAATTTTCGCTTTCATTAGACCTATATATTCTGAAACAAAGTGGCATTGCTTTAGGATGTGCCTGTTAAGACATATTGAAATTATATACGGAAAGGTGAGTAACTGATGTGTAATAAATTTATTTAATAAATTTGTATGTATTTATTGAAATACAAAGGGAACAAAGAGCAACATTGTGAAGTCGCCTACTCTGATTGAAAATGTTGTATAAATAAACATTTACTCCTTTAGCAATTTAACATGGAACTAGTAAGTTTGCATTAGGTTGACGAGTTATATTTAACAGCGATATGTTATTTTAAAACAATGCTACATTTAACTCATCTGAAATCGCCAAACTTTCTCGTACCGAACGGACTTTTTCTTTCACAATTAATATATAAAAATATGATCAAGAACTTTTTATCGCCACTAACAGCTAAACAAAACTACAATTTAAATTTCGAATATTTTTCTAGCGCTTGGTTGTCTGTAAAAATGTCACTTTTCTTTCAGTTTCGTTATTTCATAGAATATTATTGACTGATAGACGAATACATCCTATGGACTGTATCGAAAACCAATTACGTTCTTTTTATAAAATTTGCCAGACAATTGAAGATTTATTTTGAAGCTGCCATAATGTTCGCTTTTTTGTTGGATAATGAAATCATGTTTTTGGTAGATGTTTGTGTTCTCAGAGGAACATTTTTATGTTGGTTTCAAACAACTGCTTAAGCATCCTTTCTTAATTGATCACTTACAAATTTATATTATTTAATATCAGTAAGAACATAAGGTACCAAATATCTCTTAGTTTTGAGCATAAATTTTTAATTTGTTTTGAAGGTAGAAAAGCAGATCATGAACTGTTAAAAGCCAGTAAATAATATACTTTCCTGGTAATACATTAAAATATATGTGTAAAGTTTTCAGTTGTGATCTATGAAATGGCTAAGCAACTTAAGTGAAATTTTTAAGTGATTTTTAATCCAGTTTGATTTTTATTTTCTTATTTCTTATAAAAAAGAAGAGGAGTTATGTGTTTACAAAGCATTTGCTCCAGATCTAAGAGTGATATAAAATATGGATTGAGAAAATATTCTGTAAAGACATATATATTTTTCATTGGTTTCTTTCTTGTATTTCGTATGTTATGGTAATACTTAAAATCTAAGTTAATGGACAGAGTCATTGGTGTTTACGCTAAAAAGCTGTAAACTGTAAAGATGGATGTAATCAGTCGTGTTAGCAGTCTTAAATTTACATTGTGAAGAAAATACTAATTTACAAATGTTACCTCGTGACAGGTTATTTTATGATCTCTTTTATGTACTAACAAACTACGAATTCACTAAGGCACAGTAGGGTTGCTATAGCGTTTGTGTGATCAATCTATTTTAACATAGAATTGCAGGGAGCATGGTTGCTATGTGTAACTAATGTGATCATTACAAGATAAAAAGAGGCTGTTGAGTAATAAAATCATTGCATTAATTTAATATGAACAGACAGTTACAAAGTGATCATGTTATTGTATTACTGTTTTCCTATACAGAAAGGACATGTAGAAAAGCTACATGAAAGGATTTCATGAAAGGTTTCTATTAAACATATGCTGAATCTAAATATTGTAACACATGTCAAGAGGTACATTATCCTTACATGTTCATCTATATTTTAATGAGCCCGTAAGCTTTTTTGTGTAAAGTTACATTCCTTTGAAATTGCAAGAAAATTTTTAAAGTGACTTACCATCTGGCATCCGAGAGACATCCAAAAACCAAAAACAGTCAAAACATTTTTCCAATGAACATTTTCTTTCTGAAGTGCCATGATAAAGCTAATGAAGCAGCTCTTCTTGAATGGGTCACGAATAATCTGGAAATGAATTATCTTGGTGATACCAAGTCATATGCAGACGTTATGCAGACGAAACATACGGATGCCGACAGTTCCATCAAGAGAACTCAGACGTCTTAAATGTGCTGTTTCGGCATACAAGATAAGGTTATTAACGTTATCCGTTAGCGGATTACACAACATAGTACCTGTAAAGAATTCTTCTTTTAGTGTTAATATTATCAAATCGTGATATCTCCAAAACTAGTTTTATAGAAAGGTTCATATGTGTGGTAATTTAGATACGGCATATGTGTGTATGCAAATGTGACTATACCTGAAACTATACTAAGTCCGACAGGTGTAGCATGGATGTATAAAACTTTGCGCATCTAACGTAAAAACCTTGGAATTTCTAGCTGTTGTAAATTCAAAATCCCTGAAAATCATATATCTTGTTTTCGCAATTCTAAATTTCAATTTTATTACTAAGTCCATCCAATATGCCATGGATTGTACCTCGAAATCTGTTATTTTAAGCTCCCTTTACTTGAGTTAATGATGCGATGTAAACCTGCCAAACTTCGCTCATCTTACTAACGTTCAAGACAATCATTACATTAAGAATGTCCTTTGAAACAAATCCTGTGAATAAACCTACAGCAAAAACCTGTGAACAAGGTGGCAACAAAAATGGTCAGGAAAACTTCCACTGAAGAGTTGAAATCATGATTTGAAAATTTGCAACATTTGGCGGAAACTGTGAATAGGATGCTCTAGGTCTAGCCTAAATCAACTATATAAATGCAGTACCGTAAAGTTGACTAACAAGGCAAGGGCGATTAAGCAAACAGTGTCTCACCTTTCTTTTCACTCATTTCAAGGCATTGTAGTAAAAAAAATTGTCCAGCTACTTAGATCATCGAATTTTAGTGCATATTTTCTAGGGGTGCGCGAAGTTTGGCAGTACGCGAAGATTGGTGTATGTACTATACAACTTTATTTCAGAGAAACTGATATATCAAAGCACATACAAGGTACCGATTAAATGAAGCGATAGATGATTGTTGATGAGTCAACCTTCTTTTTTATAGTCTTCTAAAATGAACGATTTATTTTGAGTGTCAAAATGTCGCAGGAAAGTAGTAATATAAATCAATATACGTAGTGGGAAAATTAGATTTTTCTATGTTTGATGCTATATCTCATTACAATAAGACAATGGCCAATCAAAGGTGTTGTGATCGAACGTCCGCTATTTAACTGCAAGTGAAACACTAAAAACGGGTCTTATAGATTCTATTTTAAGATCGAAATCGAACCTTGAGATTCCGAGGTCTAGACAAACCGACTTCAACAAATCTTTTTAATGGAAACGTTTTATTGAAAAACTCACTTGTAATCAGGCCAAAACAACTGTAGAATGATATATCCACTGTGGTGATATTGGATGCAAACAGCTTTTGTCTTAACACAGTCACTACATGTACTCCATACTACGTACTACATGTATCGGGTCTGGGTGTGCGCTTCAGTAAGTCACTTCAGCAGAGACAGAGTCCAAGACGCAGTTATTTTGTTTCCAGACCCAAACCCAAGACGGAAAAGCAGAGACTTAAGGAGACGGTAGACCGCTATCGAGACTAGGTGACCACAACACTACGGACCGATTCTAATATTGTTAAATACTGTGCAAATATATAAGACACAGCTCAGTCCCTGTAGCATGACACCGGAGAATGTGCCCCAGTAGTATTCTATCACTTGACATTTTTTTCAAATAGTCTACATCGCTTATTGAGTTGTTGTTATCATGCACTCGTAATAGAGTAATTCCATGCATGCATGTTTGTGGTTGACGTGAAATTCGTGTAAGTGTAATATTTGATATGTCCAAGTTACTTTTCAGTAATCCCATTACACTTACTACTGTATCAATCACTGCATATGCGCGATACATGCTTTTAAGCAACTTTCATTGCAACTATAATTATGGTGAAGGGTAACGGTCTCACAATTATTACAACAACATATGTGGAAAGTAAGAATAAATTAAGAACAATTATTAAAATGAAATCAGTCTGGTGTAATTATTAAATGGTTTCTGATGGATTAGGTAATGCAGGAAAATAGGAAAATGAAAGGGTGTGTTTCTCTCTCTCTCTCTCTCTCTCTCTCTTACATTTACTTCACTTATCGGACTGTTCATAGTAACGTCATATACGTATCACAAATGCCTTTTTCGAGATTAAACTTCCAAATCATCCAAAACTACTTACCTCGTCAAGATCAAATACGTAGTTCGACAATGCAATAACTCTTATTTTTGGACAACGGTGCAAGCTAAAACACTCATTTAAAAGCTAAAAGACCTAATTTATGTTCACGTGTGCCTATCTGAAATAGCCCTTTAAAACTGTGTATTTTTTTTTACGGTACCTTGAATAAAAAACAGAGATGAATCAGCTAGTCAACTGTAACCCTCTACAACTTTAAAGTGTGTCAATAGCCCGCTCTTATCTTAAGTGGATATATACGAGTATCCAGTTTCTCAAATACGTAGTATAAATGGCTTAAAAAGTCCACCGTATAGAAAGTTGCCTACAGTAGATACTGTGCACAGTGCCCGTCACAAATATGAAAATTGTATAGTGTATGTGCTTGATGCATCATTAAAGAGTAATGACAAGATTTGGGGTACAATTAAATCGATAAAATGCAGCGTAAATATGCGCATCATACGTGTGCATATCAAGTTATGTATTGACAGTGTGTACAATTGAAGGAGCATAACGAATATCACACTGATATATAAAAGAGAACTGTTTGACAAACATCGTCCAATATTTCACTCAAAATTATATTTTTTCAAGATATACTCGACCTCTCGACCTCTTCTACAGCTGCATTTATTCAATTTCCTCTCTCTGTGCTGCTATGGTGTACCCAAAACAGATCTCATAGGAGCATCGTTTGATGATATAGCAGTTTTGCTACATTGATAGATTTCATTTAAGTTGATTAGTGTAGTAGGCTAGTTCATTAGCTCGGTAGGTATGCCTGCTATACACAGGCTTGTTACGGATTGAGGTCGTCTCTTGGAATAATTAAGCTGCCCTTGCAGTGATTAAAATTAAATTCCCACGAGTAAGAGTAACCAAAGAAGTCACAGGTACTACATGATATCATAAACTGCACCTAAATTTCTGACAAGAGTTTAATGCAGTGTGCTGTGAACCTATGTATATATTTACCGTCTCCCAGGTGTGCTCATCTAATCCATAGTTCGGTTCCTATTGTAGAATATGCCGACCACTATGTAGAATATGTGGGGTTTTGGGGGTTCTCAGTCGTGTTATGACTGCCCCAGCGACGGATTGTTGACACAGAGAGACGTCAGAACCGAGAATCCAGAGAAGGAGAGTTTCCTTTGATTTGATCAGAGTTCCATTTATTATTTGATGATTCGACTGGCACACATAAATCAGTTTAAATTAGTTAACGATGATGATTGTAAGAGAGAAACGAAAGGACGGAGAAAGTTTACAATTACATTGGTAACACAGGCCTACATAATACACGGAGACGGACGATGTTCACACTTCGATACCCAGAGAGCCAGTGCCGGCGGCGTGGCGAGGTCGATGGATTGACCCACGCTAAACTGCTAAGGGTCACGGGATAGATTGCCGACACTGGCCAATCACAGGTCAAATGGTTTACCTACGTAACTAAGTAAGGTGGTTGCCATCCGTGATTAACCAATCACGAAAGGATTGCGCAACCTTTCTGAGAACAGGGTCTAAGTTTAGTATTTTCTTGGTGTTTTGTCTAATCTGACTGTCTGAGGGAAAATAAAGAAAAAGTTAAACAAATCTGGGGTAAACACCGGAAGACTGAACTTTGTACGACCTTTTGCGTACGGTGGGGTGGAATGACCATCTCTATACAACACTATAGCTAGCTGGTCACCTATAGATAACAACTCATATTCCCCCTCGTCACCATGACTGCCTGTTCTTTATTTCATACCAAGGGACGTATGGATAGACGTTTAAGTACATGAAATGTACTCCGTGATCAAGTGCAGAACTGGATGACTACAAAGAGAGAAACTAGAGGAATTCGAATTAGATTTAATTACTTACAAATACACCCCCATAAGTGAATAATAGTCTTATTGACTAATGAGTTATGTATAGATATAGTTCACTCGTCGTTGTTGCAATTATCACCTTCCAAGGACGACTTCAAGGACACTCTCCCTTGCGGCATGATTTGTCCCATGTCCCTATTGCATTTGGTTATGGAACAGGACCTGCAACTTCCCTTTCAAATTCGGCCAATCAGTGATGCGTTGTTTTTTTTAAACGCTTGTGTAGATTAATGTCACAAGGTAAATCTTGTGCGACCTTTGCGTTGACATTACACACATTGTGTGCAGTACCCATGCATATACTGGCGAAACAGTAGAACATCTGTTGCACTAAATTAGAATATCAGAACTTGGTCCTATTATTCAACAATTCAATAAATACTCATAATATGAGCAAAGTTTTTTTTTTTTTTTTTTTTTTTTTGCGACTTGCTCAAAGACACCAAGAATACAAGGCAAAAGGTTGTACTTTTATTTCAGTCATCGTTTCAAATAGGAAAGTGTATAATGTCTTTAAGGTGTAATTGATAGTTAACATGCACTGCGGTTGGTAAAAAGCGCTTAAACGGATCCACAACTCTGCTTGAAAGAAAAACCCTGTTGGGCTGGGTCACCTAAGATGCATACAGCCGTAGTATCTCGTACATTTTCATTCACACAACACGGTTTCCTCGACCCTAGAAGAAGTAGTAATGTATTCACACTTATTCACAGTACAACATTGGATTCTGCTACAGAATTTCTAGCAAAACATTGACAACCAATGACAATGCGCCTTTCAGTTCAAAGTGGAACTGACTAAAGTGGGGTAGATGCAACGTCAGGATAACCGTAGATCAAATTTCAAATCTTTTAGTCCGTGTACCAGACATACGACAAACAAAATATATATGCACTTTGCGGGCATTCTTGTGAAAATATATGTCTATACCAGTTGTGAATATTCCAAAAGTACTCAGAGTAAATGTAACACGTTCCCCTATGTGGAGCATACCATTCAGTCAAGTGAGGGTTTACAGTATCTTCATTGTGATTAGGTGACCAAGGTAAAATGTTAATATGCAGTACCTAAAGCTTGCATGTGTGGATATTCAGTTGTACATAATAAACTCCCTTCTCCCAAGGGCCATTCGGATGAACAGCAGTTCAGCGGCCGACAGATACGGGGGATAATAGAATAGAAAAAAAAAGGTAAAGCGTAAAAAGGGGTACTTTATGCCGGCAGCTGTATGTTGGTTAGATGGACGATTAGAGAAATGATAAAGGAGGGAATGTCTGATGAAATAAAAGTGGTATGGCCAAATTTCCGTTAGCAAGGGCTATTTTAAAGAGTACCTGACAAGCATAAAGAAAAGCCCGTGCTTAACTTACAAATTGCAGAGCAAAATCCCGATCTGCTTACGTTTTTGAGAAACAGTTGTTCAAGCTTTCATGATAATGTGAAGGAGATGACGTGGAGTTATTGTACAGTGTCAGTATTTCTATTCTTAGGCCTATTTGTATATATTTACTTTATTACTGGGTTTCACTTTGGTGAATTGTATTAAAATTTTCAAAGGAGGTAAGACATGCTTCAATTACAAAACCTATACAATTCTCAGTTGTCCTGGAAATAGAGGTAAACTAAGAAAATTAAGGAGAGGAAACGGTCTGTTGCTTGAGTCCTTGCCTCAACGTCACAAATATTCATATTTGGGTTGCGCTTATTCGTGAATCAATCGTAAGGCAAATTTGTTTATAAAATGGTCAACTTTTAATCAATTTTCATGAAGATGTGACTATATTTTTCGTGTTACATGCGCTGTAAACGTGACTGCAACTATGAGGTAAGTACACTACATGCTGTATACATAACGCCTCTTTAAGCAATTTCTAAAAAAGGGTCTGTAATATGTGATTTTGCATCAAAATCAACCAAATCAATCATATAGTTGCATTTCCAAATAAGGTATTAAGTTCTTCTTACATATAATAATAATAATAATAAGCATTAGTTCCGATACATTTTCTTCACGGATATCCTATCAGAGGTTTTATGCATGTTTATGTTTATCTGGTACCAATTGCACTCATACAATTGACACATACAAAAGTAGGGATGCGTGCATTGAATCAATTGAATAAAGGATATAAACAAGACTAATTTTGCATTACAAAAACATTTTTTATCCACTGCATGGATCAATAAGGAACTAGTCTTTTAATTACGGTAGACTTTTTCCTTACATGTGAAAACCACGTTGAGACCATATATAACTGCTTTCGATCACTTATGCTTTACATTGACAATTTTTATCAGTTTTGCCAAATATCTTTGACAATTTCTTTGGCAAAATTTCTAGCTTATTTAAATGTATGTACATTCTTTTGGCCATTTTACGTGGGATGTTGTATCGCACATCACCTGAAAAATACCCTGCTCAGTTTTTATCTGTTTTTCGTTCGTTTGTTTGTTTTTAAGTTAAAAACAATTTATTAATCTTGGCAAAGCCTGTCTACCTAGCAGAAGTACTTGGCAGAGTTCTCTTTATACAAGAGTCAAGGTTTAAGGTGTTATACGTGTTTGGCAGTTTTAGCATAGCGTGTTGTAAGAGAGCTCATAGCAATAATAATAGTATAATACTTGTTATTAAGTTTATAAATTAAATGGCATTATAACTACTGACCATATATGATGGGAATGCTCTATTGGCTAGACTGAAATAAAGTAGATTAACTGGTTTAAACTGGTCAAAAAGATGTAAACATCTTATTCCCGTCTACATATACGCAGTAGTTAACTGAATTTCGAGAATGTCAAATAGCTAAGCCTTATCAGTTCTTGTACACTGTAATAAATTGTCTTTGCTCATTCCAGCACCGTTATAAAAAGTTATAATGATATGCGTTCAAAGTTGTCTGCTATGTTGTCGTGAGCTAAAAATTTACTCATTGTTCCTGCCTTGCTAGTCGTGTAACTTCATTCTGTTTCAGTCTGTGATTTTTTCATTTTAGGATACTCTAGCTATTTCTTTCTGCTCTATAACCGTAAATTTCTGTTGTATTGATAAATAGTGGTATTAGTTTGCTTGTCAATATACAGTACTGTCGTCAAAGTGAGAAGGCTCTTATCTTAGGTAAAAATCCCACCATGTTTTCAAGCTATATATACGTTACATATTGTTTTGATCACAAATCCGTCACTCCTATGTACATTTACTCTATGAAGAAACCGTTTGTTAGGCTATGGAGAATAGGATTAACTGTATCTCCAATAACATTAGCTATAAGGATCTCACAGGTACTCCTGACCAGATGGATGAATTGTATACTTACAATGTAATTACTGACCTAAACAATAGAGTTGACAGTGTTTGTTGCCTCTAATTGTAAAGTAGATTTTGAGTCTCTTGTTATGTAGTTGGTTTTCATATTTCAACTGAGAAAACACAATTAAACATACCAGACTTGGTTGTTTCCCTTCAGAGGGAGGATAAGATCAATGAAGTGGTGTGCTTTCATCAGCAAACTTGCCATCCATCTCTGCGACTATTAAATTTTGGAAACGTTTAAAGAAGTACTTTGGGCCGGTCACTGTGCCAAAGACCCTTAATAACACATAGTGTATTGCAAATGAGAGAAAAAATAAATACAGCAATATTAATGTCAGTAATCACAGTGTATTAATGTTGCCTTAAATATAAACCTGATCAGTGTCTTCCAACTCTCAGGTATCTCACCATTCCCGAGAATTCATGGTGAATGACTTCATTAATGTGGGTGCCTCTTTCTCTCTCTCAAAAAAAAACTACTTTAGAATTGATATTGTGTGAAGACATTGCTGGTAATTCCCTGCTTCATATATTGCATTTACAAGGTCTCCACAATGTGAAACCTGTTGACCCTAAATGACTTTTCATATCCACTGAAAACATCAGGATTATTCTGCTTGATATACGTCATTCACATATTACGTGTCAATACTTTCCATGATTCCTTTCTTGAGATATCGTGTTAAAAACTTTTCAGCTTTTGACCCTAGAGACCTTAGATGACCTTTGACCCTCACCAATGACAATACGGTTTTTTCTGTTTTTTTCTGTATTGCATTATCATGCTAAGTATCAAACGTTTCTATGATTCCCACCTTAAGATATTGTCTTAACATTGTTTGCAATGTTTGACTTAAGCTTCTGGTGACATCAGATAACCTTTGACTTTTGATAACGATAAGAATCTTTTACTTGATGTAATGCATTGACATGATAAGTATTAAAAGTTTTAATGATTACTATTTTGGAATATCGTGTTCGCAATGATTTCCGTGTTGACTTCTGGTGACCCCAGATGATCTAATACATTTACATGCTAACTGTCAAAAGTTTCCATGATTCTTATCTTGAGATATTGTGTTGACAAACTTTACAGGGATTGACCGCTGTTGACTTCAGATGATCTTTGACCTAAAAAACATAGAGTTCTTCTATGTAATGTTATCATTCACACACTAAATATCGAATGTGTCCATGATTCCTACATTGAAATATTCTGTTGATAAGATTTTCGTTGTTTTTTTTTACCTCAGTTGATCTTAAATGAAGTCTTAACTTCCATCAAAACGAGAGGGCTTTTTTCTCAGTGTGGCCAACAAATACACTAAGTATGAAATATATCCATCTTGCCTACCTTGACATATTGTGTTGCAGTGTTTGACTTCTGGTGACCTCAAATGACATTTAACTCCACCAAAAACATAGGGGTTATCTTTTACGCATGACCAACCCACACAGTATGAATAGTATCCACCATTTCTGTCTGGGGATATTGTGTTAACAATATTTCCAATTTGTTTTTACCTCTGGTGACCTCAGGTAAACTTTGACCCCCACCTAAACAATTTGGTTCTTCCTCTCAATATCTTTGTACCAAGTCTGAGAATTGCCGCGGTTTCCTTTTTTTGAGATACCGTAATGACAAACACACACAAACATGCTACCATTACCGCTAGTTTCTCTTTTCTTAGAAACGAAAATGGAAAAGAAAACAATATTGTAAGAGAATTTTCCAACGCATGTGTAATCGTTACATGTCTTACACTCCACGAAGTATTTTACAAACAAGAATAAGTCAAAAAAAGGTCCATTGTACTATAACATCTTGTAAAAGAGCAGAAAGCAGGAATTCAGTTCATTATATGTTCCACTTAAATTGTCATCATTTTTATTTACACGGGCAGTATTTTCATTTCTGTGTATTGTATTCCGCAGTCGTATCCACTGAGACTACTCCAGTGGATGCTTGTTCCTCTGGCAGCGCCGTTGTAGTCTCCGTTGAGGTTTACACAATAGCATAAAGCGCAGCAGCTCCCATGTTGGAAAAAGTCGCAATAACCTTCACTGCTACTGCAATAAGAGCTATAGCAAGAATAACAATAATAAGACCACCAGCCGCCTGTGTGTTTCTGTGCGCAGTGGTACCTGCTGCAACCGTCGTTGTCCTGATCTCGTGTACTGAATTGTCCATTGTTGTGATAATAACGAAGATAATCATAACCTGAGAAGAGAAGACATCGTCGGTAAAGTCAACATTTAACGTACATATTGAAGCAGAGTACTTGTTGTATCACATTATTGTCATCCTATTAATCAATTCACCGATCAAGTCAAACTATTTCCTCACTAATAATTTGCCTGAAAAAAGTTAAACACATCATTTAAACTTCCTTACTGAGCAACGTAAAAATAGATTTTCTTTAAATGAACGCACAGTTATGGTATTTTGAACTTATTGACATGAAGAACGTTCTTGTTTGTGTCCTACGGCGTTTTACTCATGAAGACACTTTCTACTATTTTTCTCACAATATTATTCTCTAATTGTGATAAAAAACCAAGCAAAAGTTAATAGTTTCGCTATTGAAATTGATGCTTGGCATTTTCTATGTTTCTTTTGTTTCATAGTATTATAGACCAGAACCTAAGTTTGTTATGTATTGTATTTGCATGTTACGTCAGTGTTGTATTTTGAGACTATTGCTTCTTGCTTAGCTATAATGTTATTTCCAGCAGAATGTTTCTTCTCATTGGTTGCACAAAGCAGAAATGTTGAGCACCAAGACGGACTACTTGAAGTATCAAGTATTAAGTAAATAATGGAAATTTTTACAAGTAGAGATTTGGATTTATTCTGTGACTTCAAACTTAATTGCATTGCTAAACTTGGATGACATTACGACAAGAGTAGTTACAACGTAAATGACCAGGTAGGAGTGATTCGTTTCCAGGAAGAACGGCGTTTTGTACAAAGTGATGTGAATTCTGTAGGCTGGTTTGTCAATATATTTTGCATCTTTGAAGAAAATGTATCATCGTTGGTATTATTGGAGACATGCCTCCACATTTCGCTTGTTTCAATTTACGTCATTCGTACATATGTCGTTTTCGTAAAAAAAAAAAAAAAGGAAAAAAAGAGAAAATTTCTAACTTGATTATACTTTCAAAAGCCAAATATGTTTAATCTGTGCCAATGAAAATATAATATAGTAAGGAGTGACATAATACTAAAAGGAATCTTTCATGTGTCGGTCCATGTAGTCTATACACTTATACATAAACTCAGCGATTTCTTATACAACCTATTGTTTAAGATTATGTTCTCACCTATGTTCCCTGTATATGTACCCAGAGAGAGGCGATATTTGTCTGCTTCGTCACTAATACTGAAGGTGGAATATGTGGCGTGGTAATCATCTGATGAGGAATCTGTCACGTCTATTCGTAATTGATATACTTTTTGGTTTGTCATGGCATGAATGTACTTATTGCCAAGCCAGTGATCTTGGCTAGGACTACCGAACCCATCCTTATAGTCTGACCAGTCTTGATCAAAATCAACAGCAGCGCTCGATCGATGTTGGAAAATCTGGAGTAAGAATATAACAAAGTAACTTTTGTTTTATATTTAAAATTATTAATATTGCGTCAAAAACAAATCAGACTCCTTTCGTACCATGAAAAAAGTTATATCATAGATGATAATGATCTAATGATCATGATATAATGATCTTTGTCAAATGACGTTGGTAGTCATTTGATAGGTTAACAAGTATTTAAAAAACTTTTAATGATTATTACAACTAACCGTCCACCCTCCAATGTTAGTTTCCATATCACAGCGGACCTGAACACCCTCAGAATATCCATTAGGGTAGATGGTGTAAACTCCGTCACCCCTACCGTCATCGTAAAGGTCCTGACAATCCTTTGGAAGGAAATCACGAGTACATGTAACCCCATCACCTTCGAAGCCATCGTTGCAGTAACATCTTCGGACACCGTCCATCACATTACAGGTTGCATCACCACTACAGCGATAGTCGTCTTCTACACCAAGTGAATTATTTGTACAGTTTGATCTCCTTGTACAGTCACTGTTGACGTATGACTCCCCATTCTAAAAATAAAAATACGAAAAAGGAATTTTGTGTCGTATCAAATATTGTGTATACATATTATACCAAACTGGGGATAAACTGTCAAATTATTTAAAGTAGCTGTGCTTTAACGTACAGGAAAATAACAAGTTTCCGTCGTAGCAATTGCTACTCACCGGTAACACCTTCCCGCTGTCGGGCACAAAGCAGCCACACTGATTGTCTGGAATGCAGTTGTCTTGATGAATCTTGTAATTACCAATACAAGCACATTTCTCTTCTTCTGCATCAGAGATACATTCCTCTGGCTCATCACAGGTTCTCTCACAAGGGTTGGAGGAGAATACTTCATTCGTTGCACACCATACAATATATGATTCTAATATGAAAATGATAATTGTTTATTGTAAATAATGAAGCTGGCACAGACGGTGTGGAATTATATTTGTGCTCGCGTAGTCGTATTACACCATATTCAATTTACACCATTCAATATTTGATTCTAATGCGAAAGTGAAATGATGGAAGTGGCACAAGTGTAAAGCTTTTTCTTTTAACTCGCAAAAGCCGATCCACAAACGATATATATGTTTTTTTTTTCTTTTTGGTACATAGTAGATATATCATATCTTAATATAATCAGTAATATCACACCGGTCAGGATGAGTTACATTGAGAGAAGGACAACAAAAATGTTATCGCTTCTGATGATATGAAATAAATAATATTTGTACCTTAGATGTCGCATATAGATGGAAATAGATAACACAATTCTGGACCGACCCACTTAAGGACACATCAAAGTTTTGTAACGTTGTGAAAGTACCTGCTGTCCCATTGTAGGATCCAAGACTTGAAAGTGAATATTCTCCATACTCGTCTGAGATCTTGAAATTGTCATGGGTGACGTAGTAAGATTGTCCTACTGAATTCTGAAAATCGATTCGTAGTTGGTACTTCTTTTGATTCGTCAAGTGTGCTATTTTATCACTCCCTAGCCAGAATTCAGTTCCCAAGAATCCAAAGCCGTACTTGAATTCTTCCCATGTCCGATTGAAGTTGATAGATCCCATTGATCTTCGTTCTAATACCTGTATAATATGCAATTTAAATCTAAATTAAGCGCAAATCAACTATATGAGGAGAAACTTTCTAAACCAGAAAAAAGTTTGGTAGAAGTCTTAAATCTTTGTATTTACCTAAGATTTTAGAGACAAAATCTCATTTAAAATTTTGCAACATGTGTTTCATTTTGCATTCATTTTGGTATTTAAATTTACATGTAATATATGGAAGGAATATTCGAACTCTTACAGTCCATCCACCGACATGTAATTCGTTGTCACAGTAAACCTCAAATGGTTCTGGATATCCGTCAGGTTTAATCAGGTACACTCCAGATGTATTATGGGTAGACGGACAACTGATCAGTACTTCGTTACAATCTCTAGGATACTCGGTTTGTTGGAATAAAAAATACGACGAGCCTTGAATAAATGAGAATAACTAATAATTATGATTTAGTCATTGGGAAAACATTAGCTTTAAATATTTACAATATTAGGAATATTAGTCCTTTTATGTATCCAAAATTTATTTCGTTTTGCCGGTCAATTTATGATACCACTCTAAACAAGTAGTAGTTAGATGAACAATTTGACATTCCTTAAAAAATATGGTAAGTATGGAAACTTTTCAATTTTTATATGCAGAACTTATTCAATAACAATGCCATATCTATCTTTATAGTAAGACACCAGTGAATCTGTCCGCTGCTCTGATTTGACTTTTGCAAATAGACGTCCATCAACAATGTCTTACTTACTGTTTCCTATTACTACCTTTTTGATTTATCTCTTATCTTTTTCTGCTTTTTCTTTCTAATACTGCCAGTTTCCTGTTTCTGTATCTTCCCATTTTCTTTTCTATTTCAATCGTCTTTCTAAAAGTGCTAGAGATTTTAATCTGATTTCTACTTTCAAATAGATGCACACTATTTTCTTCCTTTGTAATTTACCTTTGTAATTTATTAACAAACGCAATATCACTTCACTGAGAAGATTAACATGTCGCTGGCTGTAAAATGGCTACACAATGAAAGTATTACTTACTTGACGATGAGTCTGTAACAGTGCCAACACTCTGTAGAGACAAAATGTGCATTCAGATAAACAAATAGACGGTAAGGGAAAGAATAAAGTATTGTGCGTTACTACGCAACAATGTGTTCTTTCGTTTTCGTTTTTTTTTTATTATTACAGAAAACTTTGTTTTTAAACAAGTGAGAAGGAGAAGGATAAAATGTTCCATGCACGAGCACATCCAAGAAAGGCAATGTGAATTCATTTAAAATGAAACAATGTTTCTCTCTAAAAATGGTCTAGTCAAATTTAAGAGAAAGATATCGTAGAAGAATTGACTAAAAATTCTAGATAGTTAATTAAGTTGGTTTATGTTAAAATGATACTACAAGGAACGAATCTATTTGTATCATTGATAAGATTTTCTTATCAAATTCTAGTCAATATATGAAAATAATTAAACGAGCTCTCTTTACTTTTTTACCTTCATTATTTTCACTGTCTTGTTTTCGGAGACGTTTAACCGTGATTCTTTCTTTTTACAAGGATATTTTAGTACACTTTCTTTGTGATGGCAAACTACTGCAGAATGAAGTTAATGGGATAGTACAGAATACATTTTGGCTTCAATTAGACTTATATATCCTAAAACAAAGTGGCATTGCTTTACAGTGTGCCTGTTAAGACGTCTTGATATTATATACGGAAAAATGGGGAATTGATATGCAATAAATTAAATCTATGTGATGTATTTCTCGTGCCTCTGAAACAATTTGGATTTGTTTTTAAACAGCTTTAATTTTTTATTCCACTTCAAACGATTTTCAACAGTACACGGATCATCCAGCACCATATTTAGCAATGTTCATAAGAAAGCCTAATACACGTTACCACAGGAGCTGTGTCAACTCCTGTGTGAAGTGTTCAACGACGTATCCAACTGTTCTTTCATTTGAAAGCACTGCTGTTACGAGAGAGTTTCTTAAATTATTTGTGAAATGATTGACTTTCTTTTCAAAGTAATGGGGGATAAGTTTTTGAAACAAATTTGCAGTGCTCCATTTGAATTCCTAAATTTGATAGTAAATGAGAAGACTTGAGCCAGACAGTGTTACAGACTTTTCCAATAAATGTTAGTATTTACCTCCGAAAAATATAAACAATTAAATAGTGAAGACGAAGTCAAATTGTTCAGTTTCATTTTCGTTACTTTCTAAAATATTTACAGTTTCTTGAATTATATTTGATTTTTGTTTTTTTCATAACCAATCCTTTTTTTTTTCTGCCATCGTTTATTACGTTTCTATCAATATTTGTACAATCATTAACTTTACTAGTTACAGAAGGATATACTTTCTTTTCAAAGTAATGATTGGATAACGTTTGGCACAAATTTGCGGTACTCTATTTGGTCGTCACATTCCTTACTTTGATAGTAAATGAGAAGATTTGAGCGAGAAAAAGTAGCAAACTTCTCCACTAAACATTAGCATTTGCTTAGAAGAAATATGAATATTTAAATAGTGAAGACAAATTCAAAGTGTATAGTCCCATTTCGTTACTTTGTAAAATATTTAACCTGATGGGGTTTAAGCATTGCAATTAATTGACTAGTCGAGTTGCATGAGTCGAGCGTTCTGTTGCATGTACAGCCTGTTGATCGATAAACCACTTTTATAAATCGTCGTACTTGGTCCAATTTATTCATTAAAGTTGCAACAGTTTGTAATACATTATGAATCCAACAATCTCCAATGTTAATAACGAATCACAATTACCTCCATGTATTCAGCAATTTAACTTCTTTTTACAATACTAAATCGCCTAAGACATTTAGAAATAAAAATGCTACACTACGTCTTCGTTTTCTAAACCTTTAATATAAAAGATAGTCACCAGAAGAAATCGAATAGTTTAATTTATTGTGATTGCTGTTGTAGTCATTCTAAAACACATTTATTTGAATAGATATAAATTTGAAATTTAAATGTCTCTCCATTTGAACATTTGAATGCATAAAAGTAATTTGGGTGCGCTTGACCTGCTGTGCGTACGCATTGAGCTATTTCAGCTTAGTATAGCATAATGGAATATGTCAACAGTTTAAAAAAGTAATTTTTAAAGGAAGATTAATACAACCTAGCAAAAAATATAATAACATTAATGTATAATAACATGTATGTATTTATTGAAATAGAAAGGAAACAAGGAGCAAACTTCTGAAGTCAAGCTCTGATTGAAAGCGTGTTAGCTACAAACATTTATTCCTTTCAAAATTTAAAATGTTACTAATAAGTTTGCTTCCCAATGCACGTTGACGAATTATTTTTAAAAATGATATGGTATTTGAAAACTATTCGATATTTAACTAATCTGAAATCGCCAAACTTTCTCGTCCAAAAAGGGCTTATTTTCAAATAATGTAACGCAAAGCAAGATTAAAGCAACGTAGCAAAACATACATTAACATTAATGTATAATAACATTTGTATGTATTTCTTACAATACAAAGGAAACAAAGAGCAACTCACAAACTACGCATTCACTATGGCACAGTAAGGTTGCTATTGCATTTGTATGTATATGTTTGCACGATCCATTTATTGGAACATAGAAATGCAGAGAGCATGGTTGCTATGTGTAACTAATGTGATCATTACTAGATAAAGACAGGTTGTTTAATAAATATTTACAAGTAATAAAATCATTGCATTTATTTAATATGAACAGACAGTTACAAAGTAATCATGTTATCATTTTATTACTCTTTTTTATGCAGAAAGGACATATAAAAAGACTTCATGAAAGGAATTCATGAAAGGTGTCTATTAAACACATGCTAAATCTAAATATTATATCACATGTCAAGAGGTACATTATCGTTACATGTTCATCCATTTAAAACTATTTTTGTGAGCCCGTAAGCTTTTCTGTGTAAAGGTCTGTCAAATTAAAAACAAAAGTAACAAGTTGACATAAAAGGCAGTGTGCACTAAACGGCTCGAAATTAATTCATGTTTTTGCAAACCGATGCTTCATCTCTATTTTGTTGCTTTACTTTTTAAGATACATTCCTTTGAAATTACAAGAAAATGTTTCAAGGGACTTACCATCTGACATCCGAGAGACATCCAAAACCCAAATACAGTCAAAACTTTTTTCCAATGAACATTTTCTTTCTGAAGTGCCATGATCAAACTAATAAAGCAGCTCCTGTTGAATGGGGGACGAATAATCTGAAAATGAATTATCTTGGTGATACCAAGTCATATGCAGACGTTAGGCAGACGAAACATACGGATGCCGACCGTTCCATTTACGGATGCCTACAGTTCCATCTAGAGAAACCAGACGTCTTAATTGTGCTTTTTCGGCATACAAGATAAGGTTACTAACGTTATCCGTTAACGAATTACACAATGTAGTACATGTAAGGAATTCTAGTGTTATTATTAATATTATCAAATTGTGATATCCCCAAAGCTGGTTTTATAGAAAGGTTCATGTCTGTGGTAATTTAGGTAAGATATAAGTGCGTATGCAAATGTGACTATACCTTAAACATACTAGGTCCGAGAAGTGTGCAACTATATTTCAGAGATACTGATTTATCAAAGCGCATACAAGGTACCGATTAAATGAAGCGATAGTTGATTGTTGATGAGTCAACCGTCTTCTTTTTTATAGTCTTGTAAAAGAAAAGATTTATTTTGAGTTTCAAAATATAGCAGGAAAGTAGTAATTTGAATCAATATACGTCGTCGGAAAATTAGATTTTTCTTTGTTTGATGCTATATTTCTAACTATAAGACAATGACCAATCAACAGTGTTGTGATCGAACTTCCATTATTTGATTGCAAGTGAAACACTTAAAACGAGATTCCGGGATCTAGACAAACCGACTTCCACAAATTATTGTAATGGAAACGTTTCCAAAAAGTAGTATTTCCATTGAAAAACTCACTCATAATCAGACCAAGACAACTATAGAGTGACATATGCACCGTGGTGATACTGGATGCAAACAGTTTTTGTCCTAACGCAGTCACTACATGTACTTTGCAGTATAGGGTCTGAGTGTGTGATTCAGTACGTCACTTCAGTCGAGACAGAGTCCGTGACGCAGTCATTTTGTTTCTAGCTCCAAACCCAAGACCGAAAAGCCGAGACTTACGGAGACGGTGGGCCGAGAGACGGGACTAAGTGACCACACCACTGAGGACCAATGCTATTATTGTTAAATACCCTGTAAAAATATAAGATACAGCTCAGCCCCTGTAGCATGACACGGAAAAAAGAGCACTAGTATTCTCTAAACATTTTCAAGTAGTCTACATCGCACATTTAGTTGTTCCTGTTATGACCTTGTAACAGAGAAATTCTATTTGTGTTTGTGGTTGACGTGAAATTCGTGTAATAAGTGTAATATTTGATATTTCCAAGTTACATTTCAGTAATCCCAATACACTTATTACAGTATATCAATCATTGCATGTGAGCGATGCATGCTTTCAAGCAACTGTCATTGTAACTATAATTATGGCAAAGGGTGTATGGTTTCAATCATTACAACAACACATGTGTAAATGAGAAAGAAATTAAGAACAATTATGAAACGATGAAATCAGTCTGGTGTAATTATTCAATGGTTTCTGATGGGTTAAGTAATGAAGAAAAACATATGAAAACGTAAATCACTAAATTGGTCATGCTAATGTCATTTTATTCTATTACACTTATTTCACTTATCGAACTGTTTTCATTATCATTTCGTATAGGTATCACAAATGTTTTTTTTTTCGAGATTAAAGTTTCAAATCACCCATACTTCGTCAAGATCAAATAAATAGTTACACAATGCAATCACTCTTCTTTTTAGACAACGGTGCTAACCAAAAGACTTTTTTATCAGTTGCAATTAGAACAAGTTTGGAGCAAAACTTGAAAAGGAAGAAAAGAGAAAAGGAGGAAAAAGAAAACCCACACACACTATGTATCAAATAATTATAACATGTTGATATCAGT
Source organism: Stichopus chloronotus (assembly GCA_021234535.1). Lineage (NCBI taxonomy): Eukaryota > Metazoa > Echinodermata > Holothuroidea > Aspidochirotida > Stichopodidae > Stichopus > Stichopus chloronotus. The sequence continues at coordinate 16,647,555 of CM037849.1, read as the reverse complement.
CAGAGTCTGCAATATATTATTCGAATGGGTGACTTGGGCTGGTACGTCGTGTTTGAAATAGATGTTACGTTTTCCCTTCAGCGTGGATGTAACCTGTTCACTTTTGCTACAAGCAAGCTCAAAGTGAGAATTCCGTAATCTTCTTAAGCCAATTTCAATTGGTGATGTGACATACTCCCATGTACAGGTCCCAACCTCAGATTCAGTTTGTGGGTTAAAGCTAAGGAAACTGACATTAATTAACAGTTATTCACATAGGACTCATTTCTCTGGATTTCTCGTATCTAACTGGAAAGTAATTGAGATCCTAATTTATGTTCTCGTGGGCTTGTCTGAAACAGCCTTTTAAAATTGTATGAAAAGTAAGCTAAATGTTTTGTTTCACAGTACCTTAAATAAAAAAGAGAGATAAATCAGCTAGTCAAATGTAACCCCGTCCGACTTAAAAGTGTGTCAATATCTTGCCCCTATCTTAAGTGGAGCTTAACAAGTATCTTAAGTTTCTTGAATATGTAACATAAATGGCCTAAAAATTCCAATGAATAACAAGTTGTCTACAGTAGATACTATCCACATTGCCGGTCATGAATATGCAAATTGTATAATGATTTGTAATTAATGCATAATTAAACAGTAATTAAAATCTTTAGTCACAATTAAATCGATAAAATTTAGTGTAAATATGCACATCAAATGTGTGCATATCAAGTTATGTATTGACAATGCGTACAGTTGAAGAAGAAGAACTACTTGGGAATATCTTAATGATACAAAAAGAGAATCGTTTGACATGCATAGTTCATTTTTTTCTTTCAAAATTTTTAGTTTCTCAAGTTATAAGCTTTTGGAATTCAGAGAAGGGTCATTTTCTCCCTTATTTGAATGTAAACAGACTTGATTGAGTGTATGCTTATGATGTCACATAGCCCCTCATAACAGGAATTTCATGTATTTTCTTCATTTTGTTACCTCCAGGTTCCTGCACATAACCTTGTATTTATGTTAAATTATTAATTCTTTCACGTAAATACAAAACTGTTAAAAATAATTGACAATGAATAATAAAGAAAAATAAAAGGTTTCTTTTTCAATAACAAGTGGTCAAATTATGGCATCTCAGTTCCAAATGAGAGCGGCCTGGTTGATATATTTTGGAGTTCAAATTGAAAAAGCTTATCTTAAAAAGTCAACAACATAAATGTGTAGATGAAATTGGTGATTCATGCTATAGTTTTGCAGAACCAGCAAGCGGTAATTATGTATCATTGTCAAAAGTTCTAAATTCCGTACGATTCCAATGAAAATAATATAAACATGTGCAGCACTGGAACATTTTGTGATCAGTATAAGAAACTACTTCGTTATTTCACTTCATTATTCCAGTTTTTTTTTTCTAATATTGGAAGAATGATAGTGAGACAACATGTACCTGTCACTGCATGATCACACAAGCACATGTTCTACTGACAGTATATCTATAAGCAATAAGTCTGATTTATTTTGGTTTATCATGTTGAGCTTAGTAGATAGAGAAAGATGTTTTTAATTGCTGATGTTGTGCATTTTGCAGATAATTTTCTTCTCTCTATATTTATTTCACGAAGGATATTCCATATTTGACCTCTAAAGCAACATCGGCTTTAAGTTAAAGCTGTATTGCATCATCTTAAGCTATATTTTTACCTCCCGGAAAGCAAAATTCTCAACTGGTTCTAAGTTACAGTACTCTTAGATCGTCAGCAAATTCGAAAGATGCAGAGCAGCTCGTATTACACAGCGTACACAGGGATCCATTGTTTTGATTACACATGTGTAGGAATTTAAGACAGGCTGAGGGAGGGACTAGAGGTAGGTGGTTGGGAGAATTGAAACTGTCTGCGGTGATGAGTTTTTGTCTTTAATTCTGCCACCAAAATCATAGTTCGTCGACTACGTCTGATCATGTCTGGCATGAAATTGCGGGTACCCGTTGAATACCAACCAAGGTTCCAACTCGTTCATGTGCCGAGCAATCACACTCGAGAGCGTAGGACTGTAGATGCAGATATTCCCAAGCGACTGTTTCCGCAACGCTTGTTGTATTAGCATGCCATACTGTAAATAATAAATGCGATGGTAATGCAGATATTTGTGGTGGGTACGTTTGATATAGGCTATATATACGCTGTAAACAACTTATTCACTCTACCTATAAGTCATACAGAGTGGTTCATCGAATTCGAAAGACCGTGGGCCGACAAGCTATCTCTTACCTAATAAAAAATACTTTGTTCATCCCACCACCGTTATATAAGACGTATGCGTATATCCTGAACGTTGTTGTCACTGTAGTTGTATATTAAAGTTTTAGCCATTGACTTTTGCCAGTCGTGTCACCCTATTTTCCTCTTGGTATCACTACATTTTACTCTATCTATTTATTAAGCTCTATTCTGCATGCAGAAGACCATTTGGGCCAATTAACATCCATAAAAGGAATCGTATCTTTTTTTCTTTTCTTTTTTTTTTTGGTCGGTGTTGTTGTTCTGTTTCTGAAGTCGTTCGGAGCTAGTTACACAAATAGCCTACGATATGCAATTTGGGGCATGCAAACCAAATCTGCATCCATAACGTTGCGGCCTGTTGATATTTATGTCTTATCAAGGTGAGTTTCAAACGCAAGGTATACATTTCACTTAAAAAAAGGTTATTTTATGGTCAGAAGCATGTCAAACACTGTACCCAATGATGTGGCCATAACATAGGGGATTCTCACTTGCATCACGCAGACAGTCAATCGACGGCAAGTAACTTGAACAGCATCGATGAACAGCTCGACCAGGCAGCTATATATAGTATTAATATCATACATATATAATTAGGCAGATTTGTAAACTTCAGCAAACATTTTTGTTCTTAAAAGTAGAAAGTCGCAGAAACGAGATAAAGGTCATAGATACGACGAATTAAAATGTTGACTCCAACCGATATTCACAAGTAGATTTCCGTTACAATGGTACATACTGGTATTTAATTTCGCTTCATTTTGAACAAATATTTTCTCAGTCATACATCTGAAACCCACTTTTTGCGAATTTGAATATGTTAAATATCTATATATCGTGAATAGTTTATCATACCTGTATTTTTACATAATTGTATGAATGATAATATCCTCCCCATTTTTCTTTGGTTGCGCTACGTTCTGCTACCCACCGTTATCCTAGTCGAAGTTCTAATACTATCTCCATCCCATTTTTGGAATAAAATTATGTCAACAAAGTTTAAAATATCTAGGTACCAAATTCTGAAACTCACTTCCTCTTGACACTACTAGACAAAGCTCATTCAATTCATTCATTAAAACCCTTAAAGGTTATATTATTTCCAATTATCAGTGATTCTTCTATAATGTCTTCAATTATTTCTTTCGTATTTAAATGTTATTTACACTCAGTTGCTGGTGTTATTTCTTTCTTCTGGAGTGTCTATGTCTACAAGCTCCCTCATGTTTTCATAGACACTCCTCAGTCCCTTTTCTTGTTCATATTCTGTATGTATTTTCCATTTCAATTATCATTTTGTAAATGTTTTCAAAGAGACAGAAATAAACGTTACACAAATAAATAAACAAGCTTATCAGCATACGATACCGAATTCCAAGTGAAAAGTCGTTTCACGTTACGTTCAATTCTTCTGGGAAACATGAGCCCTTTGAAAAAAAAAGAACTGTAAAAATACAAACTCATGGAAAAATGTACCTTTGCAGTAATATTTACTAATGCACCACTTTCATTCTGCTATATTTTGGTTTTATTCAGAGGGAATAATCCTCCAGAGGGACACATTCCCAAAGACTCTTAATGTAATCCGATTCACTTTCAATAGGTATCAACAAAGAATTTCAGCTGTTTCAATGAGACGCATACTGGACCCTTTGAATATCCCAAATCATTGGAGTCCCGCCTATTTCCATCAAAACCTCCCATAAGAACGAATGGGCAGTGGATTGTTAATGGAACTTTCCAATGGGAATGAATGCGTATACCAAATAAAATATATGAGACATGGGAACAAAGACATTCAAAGGATCCCATCAAGTTTCTCATGTCAATCACCATGTTGATTTCCCTTGAAAAAAAATGGGATATCCCATTAGATCCAATTTATATATGAGAATATATACCATTATATATATATATACCGTTGGTATATGATAATTTTCTTCTCTGCCCATCCAATACTTATAATAGATTGTTGAGTCAGTCACTTCAGAAAAAGATCAATTTTAAAACTATTTACCTTAGCCTGAATGAATAGGCCTAATATTTAAGTATATTCGATGCAGGTACTGGCGCTAAGTTTGAATCACATTGCCCGCATAAAGTGCTGCACTGGAGATATTGATCTAAAAAACGGTTGTGTGGCATGCTTCCAGAAAAGACCACCCTGCATTCATAAGCAAAAATGAATTTGAAAAATGAGCAAAAATGAATTTTGGAAATAAATTTGAATTTTGCTTATACCTTTTACCGTTTTTGAGATGTGAATTTTCAAAGTTTGAGAAAAATGCAAACAGATGACGTGGAGTGTTGCACAATGCCAGTATTTCTTTTGCTAAGCCTATATATCTTGCCTCTTAATAACTTAATTAATGAGTTGCGCATTAGTGATTAAGTGACATTGATATTTTTGAAGAAGAAAGTCCATGCTACCAAAAGTTTGGTAACCTCCTATTGCCATTCCGGAGGGGGGAGGGGGCTAGGCTACTTACATTTGAAATTCTCATCTAACTAACATATAGCCGGGCCAATGGGGTACGGGGGGCAAGCAGCTGGAAAACATTGGTTGCGAATTTGTTTATATACTTTCCGATTTCTTTTTTTTTCCTTCTGAGGGTAAGAAATTGTAAAACATTTTCATGATTTCGCATTTTAATGCTACACATTTCAACAGATTTCTTGTGTCACTGCTTCATGAAGCATGCCAGAGGGACGTTTCACAAACTTGCCCCATTTATGTCACTGAGTTTTGCCAGTGCGGAGTTCAGCAGATTTTTTTTGTGTCGGTCAATATATATAGTGTTCTTAGCAAGACTGCTAGATATACTGTTGGATCAGGATATTTTTTATACGGCTTTTGAGATAACAGACTCGAGGAGACAGTATTGGTGAAGTGGCCTAGCTACCACACATTAATTCAAAACTCCACTATAGTGTTTAATCACATTGTCATTCTGAATTAGGCATAGCCTATACGTGGATAAGAGATTGCCTCTCCTTTGAGCGAATCCTAGCTACAGTGCACCACTGCTGATAACAAAAATTTCTAGGGATTGCCCTTATTTATTTACCATAATTGCAATAGCTTGCACCCACAGCGTATAAATGACAAACATGCTCGATCTTCATTCAACGGTGTTTACTCTGCTGATACATGCCGTTACTCGGGATTTACTTCAAACTCACTCTTCTTTTGTTCTTCTGAGGTTCAACTTGTTGCAAATTTTCTTCTCCTTAGGTCAGTTTTATCACCTGATGCTGTGATATTCCACATGGTCAATTAAACATCGTTCTCCTTCAGTACTGATTCAGGTGTGTCAATCCAATGTCTACGCTTTCTTGAGCTGCCTGGTAATGGGTATTGGTGTCATGTCCATAGGTAATACATGTGTAATCGGGCATGAAAGAGGGTCTGTTGAACCCTTAAGCACGGTTGTAACATCATGTATATGACTGGCCTGATTGTTAAAGTGACGCATTGAGTTCACTTTATCATTTATTTATCACATGTAAATGCTTCTAACAGTTGTGAAACTGACCGTCTTTTTTTTTCTTTTTTTTCTTTTTTGACTGGTTGATTTTCTAAACCCCAAACTGAATATTTCATTATAATTCATTTATGTTCATCTGTAGCTGAAAAGTGGACCATTGGTTCTAGAATGTAAAAGAAACGAAACATTTGAAAAGAAAAAAAAAGGTGGATGATCAGGCATACAGGCTCGGCCTATATGATATGTCTTCTCTGGAGATCCCCTGTCGCAATTGGCGCTTCATACATTACTGTATTCACGTCCAGATTATCAAGGGGTTTACTCACGGTTGGTCAGAGCAGAGAGCAGAGCAGATGTTGCACCAACTTAGTCGTTATCGAACAGCTTAAGCCCTGAAAATCTGCACATGTACTGTCAGGGAGGACCCTCCTTCTTTGTCTCTTTAAGGTGTCTGAAAAAAGGTTCTGACTTGTTTGTGCAACGTTGACTTTAGTGGTATCAAGATATTGTATGTGCAGGACAGACCACGAAATCAACTTCTCGCACAAGTACTACCAGTAACAAAATTCGCATAGAACGAGACCAATACTGCCAATTTTACGTGTAAACGTTCGTGAAACGCAGTGATGCAGTGCTGAGTCAGCTCCATGTAAACAAACTAGAAAAGCTTGGAAAATGATTGAGCATGTTCGTTTAAGTCATGTGCATTGGGCCTAACAATGTACATGACCGTGCATATCGGATGATATCGCTAGGCCAACCTCGAACCAGGCACTGTACTGCTGTCCATGCAAGCGTAGGCGTATATGAGGTTATACACAGACTAAATCCTTGCACTAGCTTACGCCATAAGCTAGGCCCTATACTAGTTAGAATTCATTACCTTAGACTAAGCCTAGGCTAGGCCCAGACTGGAAGGCTGGCAAAATGCTCAGGGAATCTGCCTCCTTTTTATGCGGCTGGCATAAAACCCCTGCGCTCAACAAACTTTCAACTATGGTCTATGCCTAGGTTTGTGCTATCCTTAGGCCTACTTTATTATAATAAAACTTTTAAAAAGTTAATTGTTGGACCATGCATTAACTAGGGGATAATGCCTAATCTAGGGTTAAAGGCTGTATTGCATCACCCTAAGCTATATTTTTACCTCCCGGAAAGCAAAATTCTCAACTGGTTCTAAGTTACAGTACACATAGATTGACAGCAAATTCGAAAGATGCAGTATTACACAGCGTACACAGGGATCCATTGTTTTGATTACACATGTGTAGGAATTTAAGACAGGCTGAGGGAGCGACTAGAGGTAGGTGGTTGGGAGAACTGAAACCGTCTGGGGTGATGAGTTTTTGTCTTTAATGTTAATTTCTTAACATGTTTACAAAGTGAAGGCAGAGAGTTCTTGAAAAGCATGTAATTTCTAAACACTGTCTTTAGTGTGTAGATTACATACATACAAGTTTCCACCACTTTTTGTTCAACCACAGGTGAGGCAACACAAAGCATGCACATACTGCAGACTAAATTTGACTCTCGATTTATGTTACCACATTTGGGCCATATTGAACATATGCCTAAGTCATGTTCATGAACTCACAAATTTCAACATATATATATCTTTATTTCATGTCATTGTTTTCTGCCACTGAAAACAGTGCTTTCTGCCCCCAAAATCAGAGGTGGACAACAGCATGTTTAGGGGTAGAAACTCCCTGAGACAGAAACTTACTGGGTAATGCAGTCTGGACAGCAATAACATTAACGTTAACCTTTGAGAGTGCAAATTTATGTTATCCTTCATTAATGCACAGGTCAAGTGTTGGGTAACCTTGGTCATACAGTACATGTACACACAGTGGATGAAAAAGATGAAAATGAAAGCAAATTTTGGTTTGTAAATACTGTAGTCACATTTTTGTATTGAAGTTAAACCCAGAGAAAAGGTAACACAATAAAGTTGACAACATGGCAGCAATGTTTTCTGCACGATTGGCACATCATGGTAACCTTTGTTATCATGACGTAAGGTAGCAGGCAACAAACATTGTCGATCTACAGTTGTATTGTGTTCATCCACAGGTGATTTTATTCTGATATTACCATGCTGTTAACCAAGGATAAAACATGGTCACCTTACTAAATGCGTCAGAAGAAGTTGATAAGTCTTTCTAAGTATGTATTGATTTTTGTAAATGATTTTAGAGATATGGAAGGGAACCATCCTGCAAATTACATCGTCTCTTTTGAACCTGTTCTTCATCACGTATACTGTGAGTGTAACTCTATGTAATCAGATTGATTCTCCCAATTGTCTTTTCAACCAACCTTGTGGGAAGCCATTTTGGACATTTAGACCAACCTTGCTGGTCTTTTTGACAACCACTGTGGTCATTTTCAGCAACTTTTATCATTGCAAATGTGTCATTTGGCAATATTGGTTTGGGAAATCTGTGCTAGGAATGTATGTTGACCCTTTTATTTGCCAAGTCTTACAAACTTTACAGACAACATGATATTTAAAGAAAAAAAACATGCAGTAAACTTAGGTATGTAGCCCAAATGTGACATCTAATGACAGGCAATACTGAACTCATTGTCAAAGTCCATAGCAAACTTTTGAATGGTATGACTCTGGTTACACTCATAGATACAGTATTCTCCTTTATTAACGTTACTTCTGTGTGCAGTTGTTTCAGTTGGAGCCGAGATGTGTCAGTGGCTGTGTTGTCTCAAGTGTTGAAATGTCTGGACATACCTGGCAGAGTTGTTTAGACAGTTTTTAGTTAATTATGTGATATTGCCAATTTCCTACAGATTATTTGAATCCTATAGTAGATACCAATGTCGCAATTCTCTCTGTTCAACAAGTTGTGCTATAAGTCTATCAGATGTGATAAACGTTTTATTGTAACAACTTTTCAAATTTGCTAGGTTCAGAAAAACTGGAAATACTCATACCATATTATAGTTCTTATTGTGTATATTATTTGGAAATGTCCATTTCTTCTGCGGGGGGGAGGGGGGGCAGGGCTGTGGATTGTGTTTGTGAATGATATATTGTACCTGTCACTGTTAACAATTACAGTTATATGATTTTGTGTATATGTTTTTCTTTTAAGTTAATGTAGGGAGGATATGTTGAGAAAATGTGTATGCTTGATATTTTCTGTGTAGTCTTCTTGCAAGTATTTTCAGTGCATAAAGTGATATCTGGGTCAGGCATTCTGTTATCAAGCCAATTTCTACTTTAATCTTTGCTTCATGTACATATATATTTGTTTCTCAAGTTTAGAAACATGTTGAAGCATATCAAACTCTCATTAACAACAGTGGATTTTTCTTCATGAGAGCAACTTTGCCAGCTTATAGTATTTTCCCCTCTTTTGTTGTATGTACAGCTGACCCAGAAATCAGTGTCTTCTAAAATCTAGCTATTTTGTGTGTCAGGGAAGCATCAAAACTCTAACCTAAGATCACCTTACAGTAGGTCTGCAAAACTTCACATTGATTCTGATTATGCAGCCTGCACATCCCACATGCTTGAGTAGATGGGCTCTGCGAGGCCAGGAGCATTGTGCACATTGGAGCATGACTCTTGGCTGTGTAGTTGCTATTGTTATTACAATGGGTGGCAACAAATCACTCTAAGATGATCTTGGGTTAGATTTGTAAGGTTTCCCTAATGTCATACAGGCTTTTATTTTTCTTTCAGTCCCAGTCATGTGAAGATGTAAGCTGCTGTACTGTCTTTAATGATGCAGTGTTGCTGCAGCTGTGAGAATTAAGACACTTGTTTCTGGCATCAGGTACAGTACCGGTTTTAAAGGGCAACATGGATAAAATTCCAATGGACACCAGTGAGTTACAAGTTTCCTTTTCCTTTTTTGTTTTTGTTTTTTATCACATGAAAGAACAATGATCGAGGTAAACCTGCCCTATTTTGATTGTACCTGCTGTACAGTATTCCTGTACTTGTTTTCAAGGTAATTAGTAGTTGCCTTGAGGATTTTCATAAGACCTTGCATGTGATCGCTAGACAAGAAATCTGTGCAAGATTGTACTTGATTATTGCTAAAATATGGTTTATGTCTTTATAGCTCAAATTTTCATGTCAAGCTGCTAAAGGATAGGACGTGGACTTACAGTAGCTTGGTCCATGACGAAGCAGGAATACGTAGCAGTTCCATGTGATAAAAAAATGGTGCTTTCAGTGGTTTTGTGAAATTAAATAAATTCTCTCTAAACCTGTCACATTTTCTCACATGCTAATGACAAATGGTCAAACTAAGAGAATCTACATGTGTCACACACAAAGAAATGTTAATGAGACAGTCACTGTTCAATTCAGGTTTTGAAAATTTGTGGCCAAAAACTTTTCACATTAGCACTAATTGATGTGCACAAGGCCAGTACAAGTCATGGTAAAATCACTTAAAATGTTGATAGTTTTCATAACTATTGGATGTGAAACTTTACTAATTTTGCAGATTATCAACATTGTCATATGTTTTTACTCTTTGAAATCCTCATTAAGTTGTCAAGATCAACTCCATGAGCCCTTTTTAAGTCAGTATTAAGTGTTGATACGATAATTCCTGATTTTTTGCTCTTTGTGTCTCATCTGCTGCAAGTTAGAATACATTTTATTGACTGAGTTTTTGTCTTCAGCTTTGGACAAGATGATAGTTCAGTATAGAATCACCCATTTGTTTGTGAGTCGCTTTTGCGAGAACATCGACTTTGTTCTTTTCTTGAATAGGCCATCAAATATGGCAAGAGTCTAGGTTTCTTTTCAGCTCTTCAGTTGTCACATTTTGAACTGCTACAGTTACAGTGTACTCAGAGTCTCTCCAAGAGTGGGTACTGTCATTTCCTTGAGCTTACAGCTGATGCTGAACTACAACCATCCATCCAATAGTTGACCATTTCTTTCTTTTTCCCATTTTCTTCCTTCTCTTCTCCGTCAGTCAAATTGCTGTCCGATGAGAGCTCTTCAGATGATGATGAAGCGCTGAACCAAAGAGCAACACCATTGGTTCAAAAGTACTCTTCCATAAATCCCTTTGAAGTACCACCCAGCGATGATGATGATGATGATGATGATGATGATGATGGAGATGCTAAGAGAAGTGGAAGAAGAGGCAATGGCAATTACTACCTTTATTTGGCATCATCAATGGCTGCTATAGGAGGGATAACTTTTGGTTATGACATGGGTATGCCTTCATACCAAGCACAACTTCAGTTCTATAGAAATTTGTTCTATTGTTGCAGTGACTATTGCATTTCTGTTGAGATAGATCGCAAAATGCAGACTGCTGATTTTGTTGCTGAGTTTCTTTGGGGGGGGGGGGGGTGAAAGAGATCAATGGAGGGAGGTTAAAGCCAATCACATCTCTAAACCTCCAAAACTAATAGTAACTACAATGAACCCGTCATCATTTCTTGAGGTTGTGTTGACATGATTGGACTGCTAGTTTTAAAAATAGCAAAAGCAAATGTCCATCTTCACATGACATGACAGAATAGTTTCTTTGCAAAGTCTGCTCGATGGAAGCCTTGAAAAAGTGTTTTGTCAAAAGTACAGTGGTCGTTGGGAGATTTATTTGTCATGTCATTTGCTAGATTTCCTTTAGGTCAGTATTTCATTTCATATATACTGTTAGCAGTTTGCCACGTTAATGACGCTCCACATGACAGTTTACTTGAATCATACACTCCATGCGCTGTCTCCACTACAGACTCCCTCTGCGACCATATTCCCTTGTTACTGATGTCTCCATGTTCTCTAGTTTTATTCTCCGGGTTATCATCATGTCTGCATCAGGTTCCTGCTGCTGATCAACATTGACATGAAGATGCTGTATCATCCAGTGACTGTAATCTCCATCCTTCAGTGTTTCTAATTTCCTTCTCCGGGTATTTATTCCATTCTCTGTTAATTTCTGTTCCTCAGGTATCGTGTCTGGTGCCCTGCTTCAACTACGTAGCGAGATGAGTTTGTCCTGCTTTCAGCAAGAGGTCATTGTGAGTGCCATGTTGATTGGAGCTCTCCTTGGCTCCTTTGTTGGAGGTAAGAGTTCAGTTACAATTTCTCAGCGGTGCTTATCATCAACAGGATCTTTGCTGGATACATGAAGGAGCAGTTACATAAACGTCTCTGGAATTGTTCTCCAAATGACTTAATAAAATACACATTGCTTAAAGAATGCAAGTAGAAAGAAACTGAACAACCAAAGATTTGGCAAAGTGTTTCCTAAGTCAAAGAGACAAAACAGTTCAAAATCCAAATTTGTCTTTAACTTTTGTACTGGTAAGGATACGTTTAAAAGAAAAACTGCTTTTTTCTGTCACTTAAGGCATCCTTAGGCCAAGATTATCGGGGACAAGACAGATGATACTCATCAACTCTGCAAGGTGAACTTTTTGGTCATGTTTTGATGAAATGTGTACAAAAAAATAACCAAAACTCATTCTTACAAGTCATTTTGTGTTTGGAAAAAGTACAATGCGTTATTTTTCTACATTTGTGAATGCATTTGGTATGTTTGGATATCAGACTCACACCTCTGTAACATATTTCAGCCCAAGACCAAGACAGTTTTCAGGGTTTTTTTCTTCCTACATCTGCAGTTGATTATTGGTTGAACGATTTAAGAAGCAACTGTCATTCTTCACCTTAAATCGGTATTAATTCAAAATGCCAAAGTATAAGCATATATACTTCTCCAGGAACTTTGAGTGACTTAGTGAGTTGGATGAGACACTTAAGGACTGGTCACATATGCAAGGTTCAACATGCAATTCAACTTTCAACTAAACAAGTCCAAATTGAATTGATCTTAAAAGCTGTCTGGAATAGAATAGCATCATGTTTTCATTCCATAATATTTGTCTTGAAGTGGGGCATTCAATTTTATGTTTAGCAACCGTCGATGTAAACGGTTGAATCTTGTGTTGAATCTCGCATATGTGATTCAACCTTTAGGATAATCCCCTGTCATTGGTTGTGCTCAGCAGAGGAAAATTTGTAGAAATGCATGTGTGCATGTTGACAAAATTACGCTACCTCGAGACTTTCATCCTCCCGACACTGCTCTACTGAACAGTACAAGGCCTTGGACTAATGTTAGGTGATGGTTCCCCTGTTAATATTTTATCTCGACTGTTGTTAATGTGATGCTGTTTTTTTGCTGTTTCTTCTTGTTTTCTATGAAGGATTCCTTCTGGATTGGTTTGGAAGGAGAAGAACATTGATTTGTAATGCTGGTGTATTCATCATCGGTGGCTTAGTGATGGCTCTCGCTGTCGGTTATAGGTCTTTGGTAATTTAATTTTCTTTTTTGCCTATTCATAATATTCTTTCTTTTGTGATCAGGTTGCTGAGGGGGGGGGGAGTTGCTGCAACCAAAGAGTTGCTGCAACCAAAGCAAGCAAAAGTACCCAAATATTGTTCAAGTTCTGACCAAAGATGGCAGTCTTGTTTTAGACTATTTTAAAGCAAATTAATTTCTATTGTTTTCTTTGTTTTATTCCTTCCAGCAAGGTATTCTTGAATAGTTCTTGAAACCACTTTATGATGTAATTACTTACTGATTAAAAGACAATGTCTGCCAATGAATGCATATGCTCAATGTAATTAGCACTTCCATTGTTAGAGTTGTTGGCAAATTTCCAGCTGACTGTTCTGCTTTGTCCCTTGTTTAGTAGCAAGAAAAGAAAAACAATGGAAAGAACTCTTTGCAGGAAGTCTTTAGGGTTGTGAAAATAAATCTACAGGAAGTAATCACCAAGTCTAATTGATTGGCTCCATTTTACTTACAGTACTCAGTGATCACTCGTACATGTAAACTGATAAATAAAACCATTGTAAGTGTAAAGCTTAGCCATATCCGTTGTCTCTCAGTGATGCGTCAATGGTCTTTCCCGCCGTTTGTCAATCTTGATTGTTTGGCTACAGTTGAAGATTTGATCATGTACACAGTACAAAGATGTCATCGAAATTGTGTTTTAATGTTTGTGTAACTTGTGGCAATGTTGCTGATGAAAGACTAAAAGCAAGGCAACAAACAGAAGTGTCATATTCCAGAGACTTTTAGAATACTGTGAAGCATATTCAGTTTCTTGAATGGTACCAGTGGATGGTCCCACTTCTTTTTCTTGTCTATACTTCAGTTGATGTATTTCAATCACCCATAGTCTTTCTTTGTTTGTATTCATTTACTTCATCAGGTCGCCGGTCGTCTGGTGGTTGGCATCGCCGTGGCGATATCAGGCATTGGCGAGTGTGTGTATGTCGCAGAAATATCGCCCGCTGTAAGTTCCATCCTGAAACATCATGTCTGGTAATCAAGAACCCTCTGTCTGAATGTCCTCTATTTCATCACATCTCGTCGTTATTACATAATGTGATCATTATTACATCATCAGTACATCATAACGTCATAACATCTCTTCATTGTTACATAATGTAGAAGTTGTTGAGAACTTGTGATGTTACAAGGGATGCTCAGAGGGGCACACTTAGTACAAAGTACTTCCCTCTTGTTTTTAAGTGATTTAATTCACTGTTTTCTGCTGCTATCTGATCCTGTTTTAACTCCTTCCTGTCTGCAGCGCTTTGAACTCCCTTCCACACACATGTTATGCTGTAGTGATACCCCAATGGAGTCAATCACTCTACAAGGTTAAACTCTGCTTTCATTGTATTCTTCACTTTTGAAACAGGAGAAGCGGGGAAGGCTCGTTCTATTAAATGAGACTGGGATCTGTTCAGGAATTCTACTTTCATATTTAGTGAACTTCTTCTTCATTGAAGTGGATGAAGGATGGTAAGTATGTATCAATGAACAAAGGAGGATTCACAAACAGAACAGAAAAAAGACAAAACAAAATTAAAAAAATGATCTATTGCAATAGCAAAAGGTTCTGCTTGTAAGTTTCACCAAGAATGCTTTATGTACTTTTAATAGTAAGGCTATTTTCACCTGAATTATGTGACTGATCTGCCCATGTGCAGGTGTTCGGCAGATTTACTCGCTCAGTTATTTTCTGTTCTGTTCTGTGCTTTTTCTTTCTATTCTCTTTTCTTTTTTCGTGACGGTGTGATCTTTTTTCATCAGGCATGAATGTTATTTTTTTACTTATTTGTACTAGCATTTGCCTGTTGCCCTTTGGATAATTTAAGTGATGTTATTCGTACAATACAGAGAGAATTTCCTCTCCCAACTCCTTCCTATTACTCTTCACTGTCTCTGTTTGAAAGAGCTCCTGATCGTGACCAGCAGGCTTTTCAATGTGCTCTTTATTCCAAGCCATCACTGTTACCTCCTTTTCGGTTAATGGCATAAAGAAAATGTTTCTTCCACGTTTTATTCCCCTCCAAATCTTTGCTGGACGTTTCTTGTTGATTTTCTCAGTGACTTGTCACAGGGTAGCAATAGATCGAATGTGAAAGGTGACCGTATTTGAAACTAGTGGCATATCCTGGTGGCACTGCAGTTACCATGGCAATGAAATATATGCAACCTGGTATTTTCACTCACACCTGCAGGAGGTACATGTTCCTGTTATCATCGGTGCCTGCAGTCATTCAGGCCGTGGGGATGTTCACCCTTCCCCCAAGTCCTCGGTATTTACTGATGTCAGGGAAAGACACAGAGGCATACCAGACATTGCAGCTTATCAGAAGAACGTCGGAGGTCGGCGATGAGTGGGCAGATCTCAAGGAAGCTCTGGAGGAAGAAACGGTAAGGATGAAGGTATCTTTAAGAGACAGTCAATAAATTGGGTAGATGAAATTTACTCTCAAGTGGCGAGTTTTGTGACAATTTTCCCTTATTTTGATGGCTTTAGAGTACCTTTGAGGTGTGTGTGTATAATTCATGTAAAATTATTCAAACATCGGCTGCAGTCATCCAAAGAGAGGTTACAAAAATATGAAATTTATTTGACAAAAATATGAAAGTTATTTGAGTATAAGCTGTACAAGTAGTTGTGTAACTGCTTCAGGATGTGACCCTCTCTCCAATTTACTGTCTGCAAGCATACAACATTAAACATATACCTACAACACTACTTTTTTTTTATGGGAAAAGGTTCTGTACTATGCAGAACAATTGTACGTGCAGGCTACTAATTAAAGCATACATAGAGTTATCTTAGGCTGGCCATCCTCTGTTGCTCCAAGTCCACAGCTAATAATGGTATGGTCACTTGGTGGAAGCTGGATAAGAATTGAATGCAAACCCAGAAATTAACAGACATCAGTATTTTTATGTGCTGACTCTGTGAATGTTTTGAATTGTTTTACAGAACCACGCCAGGGCCTTTCTTCAATTGTGCGGGACAGAGAGGAACCTCAGAGGGCGCCTGTTAATTGCCATCGGTCTTGTCGTATTTGAAAATGTGAGTTTCCTTTTATTGCAAACTAGTGGCATGATTTTCCAGAAGACAATTGACAGTACTGACCTTGAGGCAAAGGTATCCTGCAAAACTCTTCTGATATTATCTTTATGTTCTCAAGTAATGGCTTAAGATGCAAATTATTGACATTTATGTAAAGTATCTGTAAAGAAGTAACCTGCATGTAAATGTAATATTTATACAGGCCATTAAAAATCAGTTCAGTGGCCAAGAAGATAACAGCAGTGGCTTTTGAAGCAGTGACGATTCTGAATCGAGAGATTTTTCATTGATCCCTGGTTGGGTCTCAGTAACTGGTTTTTCTTCCATTAGCTATCTCCTCTTTCCATTTGAATTGACCTCATGAAAATAAAAGCTAAATTTAATTTAAAGTTGTTGATTGAAAGTCACCCAATGTGAAGTTGTAATTTTAAGTCACAAAGTAGTTTCTTCTACTTTTGTGTTTGGTTAGCATTGTAAAGTAACTGTCCGAATTTAAAATTATTATTAACTCTCATTGAAGGAAGAATTCTTACTATCATGAAAGATGTTTCTTGTGTCATCCTTTTATCTGATTTCAAACAATAATCCCCACTGAAATATATCCTTCTGTTTCCATCATTCATCTGTCGCCAAGGAGACCACAATTTTGTTTTTGTTCTTTTAATCATAGTTAACAGGGCAGACAACAGTCATCTACTACGCACCAACAATCTTTCAACTGCTCGGCTTCTCCAGCAAGTTCTCTGCCACTTTGGCAACAGTAGGACTGGGAATAACAAAGGTTGGTTTTTCAAACTGTCCCAAGTTGCCCTGTGTGATGTAGGGCAAAGTGAATGATATAAATGTCACTAAAACCCAGTTGTATGCCTTGCATATGTGATCATGATAGACACATTTTATTTGTCATGAAGTTTTCCTTAAAGGGTATTTTGCTGTTGTGCCCATAGTTTGCAAGTCATATTCTCGTACATCGTTACCATGTTGTCTTGGCTGGTTGAGTTTCAACCTTACTTAATGAGAGAAAGGAAAGAGACTACAGAGGATAAATGGAGATGAATTTGTTGATGTATGACTGTATGCATCAGTTTGTGACTCACCAGATTACGCCGGGAAGCCTGTCTTATGGTAGAAGAAATTTAACAGTTGCTGCTGTAAATTGGAGGCATTTGGTTCGTAGAAAGGTGCCAGTTTGGTACATTGAAATGATACAAGATTGGCATATTTATGAAACGATGAAGATCGCTGACACATTACATGATCTGGAGGTATACCCATACTGTGAGCTGGTCAAGACATTCGTATGTGGATGCTCTCTTGGTAAAAGGTAGTGGAGCAAGGATGAATTGTCACACTGCAATACTGCAGTGCCCTCTAGGTTGTTTTATACTGTGTGCAATGAGAAAGAACAACGACCATAAAGTTAAGTCTGCCATATTGAGGAAGGAATACTTATACAACAATGATAGCCATGGCGGGAAAATATGGTATGATTTATTCTCAAGTAGGATGAATTCAACACAAAGCTGTAGACAAGGGTGCTCTGCCAGGCCAATCAACATTGTCTTGTTTTAAAGGTACTTGAGGTACAGATACATTACCTTAAAGTGCTTATGACTGTCTGATCATGTGATAACAAGATATGATAAAGAGAGAAACAGATTGTTACGAATTATAGAAGAAATTACTGCAATGAAACAACAGATATTTAGAATGAGATTACCAGTGGAATTTCAGGAGTGACATGAGAAGCAAATCTGACTTGGAATAATGTATGATGTAATATATTAAAGGCAATGTGGTGCATTCTGTTAAAATTCAAATAATCAGTTGACCAAACTCAACAGATTTGCTCTGGAAACTTACAGTGTTGCCACTGTGGGATTATTTCCAAGTTCAACATTAATTTTTGTGATTATTGGAAATGGTAAGAAATTGTTGGGAATCTGAATTTGAGGTCAGATACATATGTATTTCTAATTGTCTTTTGAACACAAATTTTAAAGTGAAACCAGATATCATGCACAGTACATCGGGCACCTATGTTAAACTCTTTCTTAAGGTGTTCATGCCCCCAAAAACCTAAGTTTATTCAATCAAGTCAAATGGAAGTCTTGCTCTGCTGAACATTTTGTGTTCCTACAATTGCCCATTATTTGATTAAATGGGGTGGAGGGTAATCTTCTCATTTCCAATAGCATCATCTCATTTCCAAAGGCATCCTCTCATTTCCAAGTGTTAATGATGACAGTGATTGGAGACAATTTGTGAAGACTTCTGTTTGATGCAGTGACTGGAGACAATAAAATATTTCATTTGCTCCATAGGGTCAGTGTGGGTCACAAATTCACCAAGTGCCAGAACTACTTTCAATTCTAAAGCAAGGAGAATTGTATCTCATACTTTTTGGCACTTCTTTTGGAAATTTTACTATCCATTTGATCTCAAGGACATACCAACGCCTTGTTGCAAACAAAAGTGACCCCAGTTTCAACCATTTCACATAAGGGTGATGGTATGAAAGTTTTCTTTTTTTTATCATATTGTTTATTTGAGATTGATGGCTATAATTTTGCAGCTCCTTGCATCGATAGTGGCGTTGTTTCTGGTCGATGTAGTGGGTCGCAGGAGGTTGCTGCTATGTGGAGGGATTCTGATGGCTGTAGTGATTGCAATCTTAGGAGTTGTTGTTCAGGTAAGCAACAATATAAGTAAATTCAGTTTGTCCTGCCTTCCTGTATGCTTTCTCATATGCTAATGTAGTGTAGGGGCAGAAGTCTTCACAAAATCAATTACCAAATATGATATCTATGTCGTTATTGAGAATGCAAAGAAGCAAAGAAGAAAATATTAAAAGACAGGGCAGTTTTAGAGATGGGTAATTTTCAGTACTTTTCCTACAATTTTTCATGGAAGTTAGAAATGCACAGGCCTAGCTAGCACATTGTCCCCTTTCTTGGAAGTTTGATTTCCCTGTTTCATTCTTTCGAATTTACGTCGATGCAGGTCCTGCCTCCACCCGACAGCAGCTCTCTATGCAGTACGGATTTAAGTCAGAACCAGGATCCCATCTCGTTTCAACCAAATAACTCCACCAATGTCACCGACTCATTCAATGAACAACATCTGAGAGACCTGGATCGGTACTCTTCAGAATTCCTTGAAAAACGTAACCAAAGAAACCTTGACAATTTTAATAGTGGACATAATCGGATGAAGCGTGATCGGCGTGGTCGTGAGGTTAGTTACCCTTGATTACCTGAAGTTAATGGAATTCAAACACAAATTACTGCAGCAGGTACACTCCAAAGATATCTGCGGGGCTTAATTATTAGTCACTGTACAAGCTGTTTGTGTGTCATTGTCAGAATGTAGCCTGCCCCTGTTACAGATATTTACGAGCATCGTGCAACTGAACGTCAGTGGAGATGGGATAATTTTAGACTCACCTACCAACTGTCATTGCATTCTCTTCTTCCATCTTTTGAAGATAAACGATGATGGTGGTCATCTGGTGGAGGTGTTCAGACTTGAAAGAGATGCAAACAAGACTGACTCTCCATCCTCCTTGACTCCATCAACACCCCCCTCTGCTAAAGCTGTAGCAGTGATGTCACTGATGCTCTACGTTTTTGCTTTCTCTTTGGGTTATGGCCCAGGTGAGTTCATGGTGCATCTTCTATGATTTGTGTCTCTTTCTTTGAATGCATACTTTTCTTCTTTTTGTTGTTGACATTTTGTATTATTTTCGGTGTCTCATGTATGTTAGGGATTTTTATTGTAGATATTTTATAGTGTTTTCTTTTTCTCAGTGTATGTCAAGGGTTTGTGTTGGACAGTCTGAAATCCAGTCCTAGAAGTCTTCAGTATTCCTTCAGAATATGCAGAGATCTCAGATTTGACAGGATGAGATAACTTTTGAAAGGAACTTTCCATCATTTACATATTACTCTTATAAAAGTCCTGGTGACCTTTTACATGTATATGTTGTAAAGTCTGTTTGCATAGATCTCCTCAAATGATCCCTTGATTGTAATAAGTTCTTTTGTTTTTATTGTGCTCTTCAAACAGTTGTATGGCTGCTTCTCAGTGAATTTTTCCCTGTCGATGTTAGAGGGCGTGCTTCTTCCCTGGCCAACTCCATGAACTGGATGACGAATATAGTCATCAATCTCACATTCCTTGATATTCTTAGTGAGTAGCTTCACTTCAACTAACTATGTAGCACATGATCAACTGCCTCTTCTCAGTGACACCAAGTGAATTAATAATGTCACAAAATCTTGTTAATGTTGTGTGGTGTTCAGCTTTCTGCTGTCTGATATAGGACATCACATTCAAGTGAACACTGTTTCCATCTGAATTTAGAAAATCTTGCAAAGTCACTAGCAGCGAATTCAAACATCAGAAATATGTAGATGCCTCTGTCCCTAATGAAGATATTTGTCTACTGCCTGTGTATATGCTGCCCTCTATTTGTTTCTAAATGTGAAATGATGTGCAAAATCAACTCAAAAAAGAATCTCTTTATTGGAAACAATATATATATGATATATTTATAATATATACAATATTTGAAACAACAAGAAGCGAAATTGAAACTCATAACTCACCAGCCTGTGCTTTGTGTCTCTTTGTCTGTTAGACTGATCTACTGATTTCAGATCATAGAATATGTTTGCACATGAATGTATACAGCGATGCAGATATTCACATCAGGATATATTTCTGTAAACATCAACAGACAATCTAGGACCTTCCACCACATTCCTCGGGTTTGGTGCGATTTGCATCTTGTCGGTACTCTACGTGTTGTGCTTCATCCCTGAGACGAAGGGACGGTCCCTGGAAAGCATCTCTCAAGAATTGAACAGGAGGTAAATACCATCCATGCACACCATGTAGTGTCATGGCAACGCCAGAAGCAGCAGCTGTGTGCTGTCGATGCATTTTTCTGTGGAAGAAAACTTCACGTAACATGCATCTTATAACTTTTTGCTTTTTTTCCCTTCAAATCAAATATAAGCATAAATATATCCCTACAAGATTTGTCGTAAAAAGTGATCTACCACTGACATACACTGTCAGAAACTGTCCCAGTGAAAAGAAAGAAATTGTTATTTTGTTTTAAAGTTTCTTATGCTGACTTCCCATGGATAGTATTCATGAGTATGTGTTCTTATTCCTCTCCCTAGCTTGAGTAAGGAATGTTGTTTGGTCAAGTGTCATTGGTGTTAACCTGACCTCTGATTGGACTGATCTTTTGCATGCCTTTAAGGGTGGCTAACTTGTAGACTTGTAAATAATACAACAAAATTTGTACTAGTTGCCATGACAACAGATCCAAAGAAGGAGTGCGTCGCTGATTTTCAGTGAGGGTGCTTTCAAATGATGTTTCTTTCTTTTTCACATGATCATTCCTCCAGTATTTATATTCTGATGCTGACCGGGTTTGTTATCATGAGAGCAATTTGTGATGCCATGTTGTTTTGTACCCTTCAATGTTTGCTGCAAGCGGACGATGAAACGTAACATACTCTTATTTTTGACTTCTTTTTTTTTCTCACGTCAACAGGAGATGTTGCAGATGTATCCATTGTGGAGGTTCCATGACAGAGATTTGCGATGCAAGCTATTCAGACGGTGACATCGTCGCATAAGTGACCGAGATGAACAGCAGTCTTCAACTTTGCTCTGCTGTATCCTCAGGACGCATTTAATCCACCGACATGAAAGTTTTCATTATGATTGAATTGGGAGATTTCTGAAAATTGCTCCTTTTTTTTTTTCTTCACTTTTGTTCCCTTTTGAATGGGGGGTAAGGGGAAAAGAGGTTGGAATTGGTAGGAACTTTGTTCAGTGCATGTTGACATTTACAGTAATCATAAATCAGGAAGCAGTTGAGATATCTATGTCAAGACAGACTTTTTTTCACAGACATCCCTCATTGCGTTTGTTGATGGTCAGCATCAATGCGTAAACGGCTTAATTCCAGTCATTTCTGGCACCCACTCCACAACCATCCAGCCACGCTGTGGCCAACATCCTCCCGTTTCTGCTTCTACCTCTCTACACTGTTTGTGGCAGAAGTGTTTTTTTCTCTGCATTCGCTTTGTGGCCTGTCATAGTTTGTTTTTCAGGACCGCTATCAGAGATCAGTTCACGGAGCAACGGACTTGTCTTTCAGACCTTCTGCTGAATTCCTTGCAGGAGGTTGAAACATTTTGTGACGCATTTGGTGAACGTTCCTTCATTGAACATGTTGTGCATTTTGTGCCTTTTTGATTATTTTATTGTCTGGGTGTGAAATGGTGGCAGAGAACGTGTGGTATTTATGAGTTCACCTAAGAGAACTAATGTTACCTTGTATACAGAATATGACCTCAGAAATAACTTGCATTTAACAGCACTGGGCATGAAGAATGCGTAAGTTTCGTAACTCCAATTGTTGCTTAGATCAGATAAATGATTTTTTTGTTCTTTTCTTTCTTGTACCATGTCACATTCTTTATTCTTTAACATTATTTGATTTTTATACTGTATTATTCACTTATATTTATTATATACACTGTAGTCTTGGAGACTAAAAAACTGCATCAGCAGCATTGTAGCCCTACCGTGGCAGTCTCAATGGTGGCAGGCACACAGTGACAGCAAGTGTGTTGCACACTTAAGTGCTGGTCATTGTAACAGTTATGGTAATATACACATACTTCATAATAGTAAACAAAGTTTGCGTTCAGTAGATTAATAGTGTTAATGGCACACACTGACAGCTTGCTGTACCATTCACGTAGACATTGATGGGTGGTGGCACACACTGCAAGCTGTACCATACTACTGGTAGCAGTTATGGTACACACCGACAGTGATAATTATGCCACAGACCATGGAACACAGCACTAGACTCTGCCAGGAATCACAGCACAATGATAGGAATGGTACACCCTGGTAGCAATTGTTGAACTCAATGATGTGTCACTGTGATACAGTTCAACAGTGGTCAGTATGGTGCATGTTGATAGTGGTGATGGTTTATACCAATGGCATAGAAATGTGTGTAAACCAGAATCATGTCAAGCTAACTAATCACACAACAAACAAATGTAGTCAAACACAGTTGGTGGCATCCTTGCTTTGTAAGGCAAAACAGTTCTGCCTTCAAAGATTGCCGTATGTTATGTACTACGACCAGAGAATTTAACCCAAATCTGACTACATCTTTAGGTAAAGCTGAAGTAAATGCAACCATTTGTTTTTTTTTTATTTTATAAAACCTGAACAGGGCAAACTGCATTCCAATGTTAAGCTGCTTGTGAGTTGTATTATCTTAAATTTTTTTCAGTCACTTCCATCGCATTTGTAGTATGTGCAGTGTCATGAGAAAGCTTTCCAAACAGAGTTAGGCTGCCACTCAAATACCATGGATTCACTTTTTGTTCCCAGATGTCATTCTGACGTATATGTTTCTATGGTAACACATTTTTAAGACTATAAGTAATCATGGCACATACTTATGGATCATGCTCTGATAATGAAACATAATTATGTGTGCAATGCAATGGTAGTGATGATGGTACACAACAGGAGAAATTTAATATTGTGGTGTGCACTGGTAGCAGTTTCATTAATAATTCAGGATTACTGAAAAAAAGAAAAATGCTTTCCACTCTGATGGTAATTGCAGAACAGAGTTGTAATTAGTATTCTGTTACACCCTGCAAGATGCACTACCAATACTGAGGCCTACCTTTGAATCAAATCTGTTCAATATTGTGGCACATCCCTTTACATCCAGTGCCACATGCTGTACTGACGTTGAGTTATGTTTATGTTGAGTTCCTAAGAGGGTGTTACTGTTTTAGTAACACTTACTGCCTGCTGCACAGTATCAAGTTGGCTTCTTCTTTGCACTTCATGCACTCATTTTAATTTTAGTCGAAACATTTGTTCAAAAACATGATAGCCCATGAGAGCCATGTTAGTTTCATCATTTGGTAGGAGCTTTATAAAACCCTCCAGGATTGAAAAATGAATTCCAGGTTTTCTTCCTAGGACCCCAAGGTTTGCCATTTTTTGAGGTTGACAATTCTGTGTAGGAGTGAATGCTCACAACCCAAGGAGAGTTGTGTTGAAATATGACAACCATACTAAGTGCCTTAAATATTAAATAACCACTGATGACACATATTTTCATAATACAAACAGCTTATTCAGTGTTATTATTATTATCACATTTGACCAGATTGCCATGGTCTGAACTATTGGCAAAATGATGTTGATTTCTTCTCTTCCTTTCTCTCTTCAATAGCTTAACTGAAGTAAACTTATTATACTGTGTTAGCCTCTGTTAGGGCAAGTTTCAGTTTCAGCAAGAGGCAACTGGTTGTGAACGAAAATA
This sequence comes from Stichopus chloronotus, assembly GCA_021234535.1. NCBI lineage: Eukaryota > Metazoa > Echinodermata > Holothuroidea > Aspidochirotida > Stichopodidae > Stichopus > Stichopus chloronotus. Next base: position 16,623,001 of record CM037849.1, on the reverse strand, counting down.
CTGTGACTGTACTGAGCAGTGAGAGGGGGGAAGGGGGGTGGAATACCAGCTCAAACTTAGAAAATACAGTTTTGTTGAGGTTCTACTGTACCAGCCATCATAACTTAGCATGCTGCAGTACGTGTAATTGTCAATTGAAGTTACTATGTTCGAGATGTTCACCGTAACGATGATAGTTTTGTGTTTTATTGCCTCAGTATATCCATTTTATCTTTCTTGGTCTGTGTTTGGTACCAATGGACGTCTCTTCTCCATATCCATCAGTCAAATGTGAGTCAGCTTCCTCCCTCCGTCGTGAACCCTGTCACTCTGAGTGCCTTTTCTAACCAGGCTGAAATGCACCAAATGTGATTTTCCTTCATAGTTATTACAGTAGATACAAACCTGTTGTAAAGACACCTCTGTACTTTTGTGCTTGTTTTTCATTACTTCCTTTTTACTACCGCTGTCTACCTTTTATTACTGATTTTGGGGATACTGATGCAATGTGCATTAAAGTCCATGCATCACTTAGTTTGTTACCTGTTTGTAATATATCGTCTTTGTCATCACAAAAGTTGAAGGATGGAAACAATTTGCCTGTTACACAGAGTATCTCTGCCATATGTTGATTTTGAACTGCCAGCGAAAGAAGGGGGTTTGCTTTGGCTCAAACGAGTCATCCATTATGCATGAGTGTAGTATTAATTTTGAAACAATTAGTGTCAAAAGCTACCATTTTGGGAATATTTCAGACTGACATTATGTCACATGATTTAATTACATTAAAATGATTCTTTTAGTGCAATAGTAAACTTTTACTGTCGATGAATTTACTACAACGATAATTTTACTCTTTCTATCTTTACATGAACCATTATTTATCTGTGGTTATCATCAAACTTATTTGCATGGAATTTATTTGGTGACAGTGTCATATCTGCCATACTGAATGCTTAACAGTCCAGTGTAAGTAGTCATAACAATTACTTTCCATTTGTCTTTTATTTTGTCCAACTTTAAAGGTCAAAGACACTTTATGTTCAGATTTGACATTTTTGAACAGTACATTCCAAACATGGAGTTTATTTTTCCAGAATTGCTTGCCACAATTGTCCTTTGGTCACAATTAGAATCATCTATCTAGGTAGAATGTCCACCCACTCAACTGTGACCAAGGAATGTGAGTTCATGGAGACTCGGGAACTAGCATCTGCTTGATCTGTGTGGGTCACCATTCCCAATGCTGGGGGGAAGTTTGATATTAAGAGCATACAGAATACGTCTTATTGTTCATTATTGAGATACTTCAGTGGATAAGGACAGTGAGGAAGGGGTCACAAGGAAGTTATAATCCTTCCATTTCTCTGTTTCATTAGCCTTCCTGCACCATCATGCAAATAAAATCTCATGACAGAAAAAATTCATGAGAAATTGTATTATTTTTGAGATATTTCAGTGGGTAGGGACAGTGAGGAAGGGGGGTACAGGGAAGTTGTAATCATTCAATTTCTGTTTCATTAGTCTTCCTGCACCGTCATACAAATAAAACTTTATGACTTTTCCATGACTATTTCGTGACTTTTACTCAACAAAATTACTCATAAATTCATCAATGAATAATGGTGTAATGATGGTAGTAGGAAATTTTTTCAACTCCTAAAAAAAATAAATTAATATTTCGGTCTTGATTTTATGACTTTTCCATGACATTTTCACTCTCCTTTTTACAAAATTTCATGACATTTCCAGTCTGGAAATCAAAAGTAAAATTTCGCGACTTTTTTGTAACCTTTCGGGGAGGCAGGAACCTGAATCATTGCCAAACCTTGGCTCCTCAGCAACCACCAGTCTTGTCTGGTTTATCGCAAGGTCATTGCAAGAGAAATTCGCTTGTATCGCTTTGCTGGTGCCTTATTTCATTATTTTTAAGTTCCTTACGATCTTTCGTTATTTTGGCTCGGGGACAAATAGACACCTAACAAATGAAGAGAAAAGACGTAGTTACTGAGTTTCGTTGGTGCTGTATTTCAATTAACGTTACAGTAAACTTTATCGCTTGTTATGTACAAGACTTGAATGTAAGTACTGCATATAGCTAGAATTATATACAAAAATGAGGCTGGGCTCTGTTATGAATGTTAATACAGTAGTACTGGTTAGAACAAAAATAGGAAAGAGAAAGCAACATTTTATGTCAGCCTATTTAAGTTAATAATTCAGAGAAGTATAAAATAGAGAATGATAAAATATAAAATAGATGGTATGAAAAATTATGCTGTTTTTTGTCATTTCTATTGCTGTTATAAGTTCGTTACGTGCTATTCTAAAAGGAAGATAGATTGAATGAAAAGATTGGACACTTCGATCCAAACACCCAAATCAAGTACGCACCCCCACCACCCTCCACCAAGGAAATACTGGGGTGAAAGTCTTCCAATCCAAAAGATGCAAGACAGAAACATGCTCCTGTCACCCTCCACCAGTTTCAGAGGATGAAAAACCCTTTTTACGAGGCCAGAGAGACTGGAAAGTGCCATTTACAATCTGAGAGTGTTTGCATCAAAAAAGTTTTCATCTGTGATGGTGGCACTCTACCTATATGCCAATGTAGTCATTACTCCTTGCCCTACACTTTGGCCCCCTTCTCTGACAAACCACTGACAGGACGTAAGTTTTACACCAGATCTCCCATCCCATACATGCACATACTGTCATTTGTCAAATTTGAGCTTCTTGAAGGACTACCTATCAGTTGTTTTTTTTTTTTTTTAGGAGGTATTTTGCTCTAGCAAAATAATAGTCGTCTGATGATTCGGAAAGTATCAGAAAAGGTTATCACAAATTCAGACATTTGTGGACACTAAACAACATCTAAATGTCTTTAATTCTTCAAAAATTTCCACAAAGTCCCCTCTCCTTACACACACAACTCCCCAGGGTGGTATCACATTCCATCAGGTTCAGCCTCACTGATCACAACAAAAATTCATGCCTATGCCCTCCAAAATCATTTTTCTATTTCCCATTGTCTGCTTCATCATATTCGTGTTTTACCGCCTGTGTTTAATTTCAGCTGGCTCTAATTAATTACCTCCATCTAAGCAAAGCCAGTCTAAGAGTAGGAATCAACTATTACGGGTAATGCAGACAATGTCATAATTCAGTCCCTAAAAATACAGCATGTGTTGCCGTGGTTACATACCATATAATTTACAGCTACCTTACTCCCTGGTTGTGTAATTAATCTGACAAAACTGATGTGCCACACACACTGCAGGTGCTATTAAATATCTGTATGTTTAATGGGTCTGAAAGGTTGGCAAGTCTTGCAAACAAATATTAACTGCATGTGTGCAGTAGCTGAGTATGGTACATTATTCGCGGACATCAACAATTCACAAAAACATGATTGAGGGTATTGTTACATGAACCGAACCAGAGTGAAGATTCTTATAAAGGTTAAAAGACACGCAGTGGTAGGTACCATATTAGTGTGTGAAAGTCCAGGGTTTCTGTGATGAGGGTTAACAATGTGCCTCAGGAACTAATTTAAATACATCAATTGAATCAGTGTACTGTGGACAGAGTATAAAACTGAACTATCCAACATTACTCCAAACCTCCTAGCTACGTCCATGACGTTTGTTTCGTCACCCTTCGCCCTTCAAATTGCTTTATGATATGATGCCTCATAAACAACACATTATGGGACATTGGTCAGGACAACCTCATGCCATTGATGAAAGCTTCTGCACTTTTACTGTACTTGCTTATCAAAAAGAAAAAGATCCAAATTCCTGAAAGTTGTGTCACCATGTAGTCCTTCCAGACACTGTATCATACCTGAAAAACAAGAAGATTCTTAGGCTCAGGATTTACAAGCCGGCCTGGAGACTTAGCTACCTGCGTGATACAAAGACTTGCTTCAAGAAACCAGAGAAGTGGTAGTTGAAACTTACATTGAAGGAATACCAAAATAAAAATTTTTGAAATGGAAGACCTGTCTTCATAACAGACATTGTCTCATATTTCCACCCTGAAAACAGACTAGGGCCCTACCATAGGCCCTTGTCTAACACAGTGCTGAAATTCACTGTTTGCAATGGTGTTATACCTTTGGAAGATCAACACCTTGCAGTACAACTTGATGGACCTATGGATGATGTAAAAGTTACCTATGAGGAACTTCTCTTGACATAAACCCTGCCTACGTTAGATCTGACTTTCCTGTGACAAATGCTTAGGAAGAAGCCTCATTACAGTGAAACGATGATAAGAACAGTATACAAGTAATAAGTGAATATTTTTGAAATAAAAATGAAGAAGTGCAAAAATAAAGTTGTTAGCCTAACATTTTGGGTGAAAAGTACTGAATTCTCCTTAAAGCAAACACTTTGGCTCTGTGTATCAGGAAGAGGAAAGAGTTCAGCACAATTAAAAAGAAATTTAGACTGTGGTATTACAAATTAAGTCAAATCCTGGCAAAGAGTAAGCCCCGGAGCTTTAAAAATATCAACTAAGAGACAGTGATATCAATACAATATTTCTAAGGTCTGTACTTAAAAAGGTTAACCTAAAAATGTTATGAATTCCTATACCAAGCTACAAAGAGCTACCATAACAATTTCTTTGAAATGAAACACTGTTCGTCTATAGTCATGACTTTCGTTGTTCTATGTAACAGCATATTATCGCTGCTGTGGCTAACTGGGTAAGTGTGCTGGTATTTTGAAGCCAATAAGGTTCGCAACCTAGGTCGATCCCTGACTGGGCCTATGAGCAGTCTACGCTTTTCCCATCTGACCTCTGACCTGACCTTGTGAAAGAAAAAAGGACACCAAGTTTGATCTAAAACTGCTGAGTTTGTAATCACCCAACATGAAGTTGGACTATAAAATCCACAGGTTCCCTTCAACAATTGTGTCGTTGCTTCTTGACTAAAGTTAAGCAACTGTCCTTCAAGGCATGAATTACGATGTAAGTGATAAATAATGCTTGACTTCTGCAGAGTCGACGGTAGTAAAATGAGACTGAAGGGTTGACTCGCTTGGAACATTGTTTTGGTGACATCACTTCATTCCAGGGGACATTTTGCGAGTTCAGTATATAAAGTTAATAACCGCATTCACTCCAACACACTACTATGTACCGGTACATGTTTTACATCCCTGAGTGTACAGAAGGATGACAAATATTTCTAGCAACTTACCTTGACTAATATTAGTATTTTAAATATTGAAAACATTTAAAAATGCAGCTTACAAATGTTGTTATGGGTTGACCAATTAAAATACATGACAAAATCCCACTGAATGAACTTCACTGCCAATACAGTGGTGGGCGAAATGCGGCTTACGAATTCTCTCAAATTTGTTGATTTTGAAAGAACTTTCTAGTCCACCGAAAGCACATGAATTGGCTGGCTGTGATGCTTGATTGCACTGTGCCACCATCCTGCTTGAAGAAAACTGAAAGCACCTGCAAGTCATTTACGAGATTACAATGATATTAAAACTTTCAGAGGTCTTAGAGTCAAGATAATTTAGCAACCCATCAAAAGATTCTGCTGTCATCAGTATGGATTATGGTACAGAACCTACCCAATGATCAAAGACATGTTGCTATGTGTTGACTGATTAAAATTTATGGCGAGATACCATTCCATGAACTTCCCTGTGATTACAGTAGCAGGGACTTACGAGGAAAACATTACATTGTTCAATATATTGTAGAAAACAAAGGTAAAATAACACTCTAATGCAGAATCAAGACTATGGTTACATAGTGATATGGGGCTTCTTCGATATTAAAAATGCCCTAAAAACAATTAGAAAAAAAAAAAGAAAAATACTTTGGCATCTCACATAATTTGAAGTTCGACTTCGTGTCTGAATACATGCACAATAATACCTGACAGAACCAAAGAATCTTCCTTCAGTGGCTGTTGCAGACAGTCTACAATAACACCACCTCAAAGAAGTACTTATTTCCTCGACTTCCAGTTTCTATGGAAAGAATAAGGAAATTTGATGATCAAAGCAGAAAGAGCCCTCCCTGTCCCTATAAGTCACGGTAGAGAGGCACAAACACAGGGACAGCATCCTTCGAAAAGCATGAACAGAATCTGGCATGTAAATAGTTACATGCAGCTTGCCTTGTTTGTGGCCATGCTACCATTTTCTTTTTAATTCCTTAGCAAAATATTGGTGAAAAAAAAAAAGAAAAAAAGAAAGCAAGTACATCAACGTGAAGGTGTGGTTATGACTGCTATCTTTCACTAAGGAAAGAGATTACTTCTTGTCGGGAAGATATTTGTTTTTACCCTTGAATGCACAACTGGATTTCATGGATTCTCTGGGGTACTGGTAAGCTTCGACACCCTTTTGGCCACGATGTCAGTGGGAATTTTGCTAAAAGATCTTCTTGACCTTATCGTAATGTCCTTTTGCGGAGTGTTCGCTATGCTTTCTTTGATGTCTTCGATTTTCACATTTCCAAACGATTTCCTGGTTTGCCAGTTCTGTTCTCTTTACCGGCGGAAGACTTTCTGTACTGATTCGGAATCGTATGCCGGACGATTTGGATCTCATTCAGTGGCGAGACAGACTGTGCCGATGAATCCTTGTTGACATTTTTCTGCTCAAAGTTGTAGCCTAGTACCTGTTGCATCTGTGTTTCAACTTTACTGTCTCCAACGAGAATCTTTTCCTCCAGGTGCAAATCTATGAAATCATCCCCTTGCACAGTGTTGATTGGCTCTTGAATTGCTTCCGTAGACTTCTGGAAGTCTTTCCCCATACATGGACGTCTCTGAGTTTGAAATAACTCTTCGCTTTCACATGTCACCTCTGCAAATATCGGTCGATCGGACTGCGTAAGATCAGAATCGTGATATTCTGCATGATCATTTGCGGTACCATCTGTTCGGCTGTTTCCCAAATGATTACCATCAATTCCAAGAACCTGATCTGGTTTTTCATGCTTCACACTTGACTCTTTGTGACCTAAATGGGTCAATGCATGTCTCAAATTCGACGTGTTTCCATCATGCAACCCTTCACCAAAATTACACCCAGAGAGACCTAGCGATGACCCATCCTGACCGATTTTGTTCTGACAGAGGGCAGGCTCACCACTTTGTTTCGGAGAGTGTATTCCTACGGTGTCATCATTTCCTGCAGTGCTCTGAGTTCTCGCATCGTTCTCAGCTCTTGCAACTTTCTCAGCCTGTTTGGTGCTATCAGTTCCTTTGGTTAACTTGCCACCCAGAGGTGATGAATTACTGGAGTCGGTCTTTGACGGACTAAGAGCCTCAAAGACTTTCAGTTTGGCTTTGACATTATCAATGGGTATCTCCATGGGAATAGTCATGCCAGGTTGCTTCATGTCACTCTTCCCTGTACTGCCGGCACCGCCATCAAACTCTGACGTGACCAACACCTGTCCTTTGAATTCTCCTTTGTCTTCAAATCGCAGCTGCCTCCTGAATGAGCGATGCATCTTACGATCGGCGCCCCCCTTGAGCAACCTCTTGCTGACCGAATCCACCCTTAGAAGTGACTGGGATTTTTCATCCTGTTCCCTGGCAGGCTCCCTTGAATCAGCTACTCCAGCACTGGCATTCTGAACATCCACCCTGTTTACGTTATCATCTCCCATGTGGTCATCAGGACTGAGAAATCTGAAGAAATCTTGAGTCAAACTTTTTCTCTCTCGAGCAAATTGATCCATCCAGAGAGAGGTCGAGTCTGCTATTGGAGACTTGGTAAAACTGAGGCCGGTGAGGGACTTAGCTACCGACACACCAGTCACCCCGACGGATGCATCATTTTCCTGGAAGAGATAGCCCTCACTCTTTGCCCTATGGAGCCCTTTCGAATGCCCCTCCTTGCCTGTGGTTTGAGATACCTCATCCTGATACGTGGTGGTGCTGAGTATCAGCTTCGACCCGGGAGACAATGGCCTGGATGCAGGAGTGGTGAATTCTGACATTGGCAAGGCAAGAGGGGTGCTATGTTGATCAATGACCTGCGGACACGGCGAAGGGGTGAGCGAACGAGGGCTTATCTCAGCATCCAGCCCCTTCCGTTTTGAGACGTTCAACACGTCTTCGTGCCTGTAGGCAGGACTGATGTTTGTTCTTGTTGTTGCTTTTACAGCAAACTACTGATGAGTGAGGATGAAGGAATCTATAGTAAAGGATCATACTGGTAACACCTGTGAAAAAAAAAGAGAACAAAGTTGTGAAATGTTGGGAAAGACTTGCCCAAAAATAATAACAATAATAAGCAAGAATAATAAGTGAAAAAAGAACAAGTGACACTTTTCCGTATTTTGTGGTTTTGGCTGGTTGCAACTGCAAAAGTATCAAATGAAGACAACCCAAGAGGGCATCTTGAGCTCGAATAAGGACCGTTTTTTCTATTGATAAGGATTTTCTGGAGAAATGCAATATTTTTGACAGCTTGTGACAGACGCATTGCAGGAGGAATATGCAGGAAGAAATAAATAAGACTTAGAAGGAGAAAGGCTTCCCACGATACCAAAAGATCTGTGCACGTGTGTGAATAACAGTCACATTTTGGTTATCTCTCCCAGGAATAGCTTACACTGTTTCTTTCTGTCTGTGCACCTTTTTGCTTTGCTTTTTTTTTTTAAGAAAATAGATACTGCAGAGTTCATTTACAGGATTGCTGTACCATCAAATTCTACACTCAGTGAGATGTATTCCACATGAGTTTCCTGATAATCATGAGGACAATATATTTCACTTCACTTCCTAACACAGAATCAGCAAAATCCTTACAGGTGTACTCAGCCAGGGTTGTCGCCAGTCCACTTTGAGTGCTGGTTAATTGTTTAAACTGGCAAATGTGCTTCACAGTTCCCCTTAGGGAATCTACCACCATTTTTAGTCATTAATTTTTTCCACTTTACCCATTTTTATTTCTTTTTTTCATCAACGATGCGTACTTGCCCAATACAGCAGGCCAATGCATGTGTCTTAGTGCTATGAATACACCTGCAGGAGGATAATCGCTCCTACGTAACTTGTGTAATTTATGACTTCAAGTGCATTTCATAATTCGAGGATCACGATGCTTAAAATCAGAGTCACATGATTTGCGAGCATAAGTCATGATCAAATGGTATGTTGTGTGTTGTAAGGTGTGATTTTTGTAAGCACATACTGTTTTCTTAAAGTTGATATGTTAAGTGCCAGTTGGAGGTCAGCAATTTTATGCTCCTTGCCAGTCAGCATTTGTGTACTTCATGGTTCACAAGAAATCTGTACAACACTCTACAAAGTATACATGATGGCCTCCTGTGCTGTATATAAACAAAGGACTATACGGCAATGAGTTGGATGTGAATAACTTGGTCAACCAGTGGATGTGTGAATATTTGATGCTGTATTCTTGTTTTCTTTGTCTTTGCTACCTTTGTGATCAATAAATTCTCAATCAGGAATGTACAGCTCTAGAGGGGACAGTGGTGGCCAATTTCAGCCAACAAACTGCAATTGCTGACCACCATTCAAGGAAATATTTAGTTAAATTCAGTTAAATTCCACCACTAAGATTACTGAACAACTAGCCTTGTCGTCCACAGATGCTAAAAATAAACTGATAGCAGAAATTTTTAACCATATTCACACTGGTGTGGTTTTTGGAGAGGAAGCAAGATTTATCCAAAAACATGGCATTGCAAAAACTTTCATTGTTTTTAACCAAAGCAATCTTCTACAAAAATTTTCAAAAGGGGGGGCATCACTTCCCTTATAGCACATCCCTACATAGGCTGTTGATCACATAAACCAGTCACCTACACAGAGATATTAATAACCACTGACATATGGCTTAGCTAGTACAGTATAATCCCAGTCCCAATTTGTACTTTACGTGTAAAACTGCAAACACTCTGAAACTCAAGTCACATGGAATCTCACCATCAAATGACTCAGTAAAATTTCTGTTGCATGTATTTGGGGGATAATCATCCAGCACACTTAGCTATCATCTGCTTCATTTGAATTTTGATGTATTCACACTTGCTTAAATACTCTTCAACTGGGTCAACAGATTCCACGTGTGAGGGCACTGTATTGTGAGGTATTAACAAAAGCAGCTACATCTGTGTGAGAACTCACCAACGAAGAAACCTCCGAAGACAATAGAGAAGCCAACCTCAGTGTAGAATCCCTTCTCGACGGCACTGCTGTTCCAGAGAATCAAACAGAAGACATTTTCCAGGAATATGATGGCGTAGAAGACGAAGACCCGGTATCTGGAGGTCCCCTCCTTCAGGTTGAAGAAGCAGAAGATGTAGACTTCGGCAATGACAGCGTTGAAGAGCCTCTCTTCCAACCAACTTCGACAGAAGTCGGTGTCCTGGAGATACACCCAAATGGCCATCACGAACCAGTGAATGGCTGAGTGAGGCAATGTGCATGCAGTAGGGAAAGAAATTAAAATCAGGGCAAAGAAATTACAATCAGTGGCAAAGGTCCAAAGGAACACACTAAGGAAGTCATGTTAATATGTGAAGAATATTGCACAAAAACTGAAGCAAACTTTGAGGAGACAGAAATATAAGAACTATTTTAAATTACGTGGTAGGAATGTTTAAATTTAGTCTCAAAGTATGAACTTAGTGTTAGTTTATTTTGTAAAAATATCCAAGAGATAGCTTCCTGCCGCACACAGACTTAACCAGCATCAACAGATTATGTGGCTTAGCCTTTAAATAAATGGTGATTGAGATCGAGAACTTTGATGACGTTTCCCTTCTCTCAGCTATGCAAAATACTGCATGCACACCATTGGGTGATCATTTGCATAATTTTGCTCACCATCAACAACACTTTTAGTGCAAATCTTTATTTTAGTGAGCTAAAAACTGCAGTATACTGTATAATGTAGAATGACACAGAATTTGGATTGTTCATGTTTACATAATTTCTAATCAGTGGGGTGGAGGTTTAGGGTGGGTGGTTAGCTTGGTGTATCAGTCTTGTAATCATTAGGTCCCCAGATCAAATCACAGTGGAACCACTTGGAAATTTTCTGGTGATTCAACATCACTTGTTCATTAAAGCTACTGTATGTACAGTGTTGCTTACAGTAGGGGCTACGTGGTGACTTCAATTTGAGTTCCTGTTGTCTGATTCAGGACTCATCCGCTTCAGGTTGCTCGGTACAGATAATGAGCAGCTGCCAGTGAGCTGGGCAGGTCCTCCACCCCTTCCAGCCTATTGGAAAGTGGCTAAAGACTAGGTATACAATCTTGTCAGTCGGATGGGACATTAAATGGCAGTCCAGGAGCAGGTTTGGTGTTGTATGGGATTTTCGGTTCACCCCCTACCTCGTCATCCTCTGAACACTATCGAAAAGAGTAGGCAAATTTCGCATGTGTTCATCCACAATCAACGTAGTACAGGATTCTTGATAAATCTCCAGACTTTCTGATCCTCAAAATTTCAGATTTAAAGAGTGACAGGTAGCAACAGGACTGAAATGACTGGATGATTCTTTAATACTGTACATGGGTCCACCCAAGATAGTGTACACATTTGGTGAGAAGGGTTCTACGACTGCTTATATTCTCCATGGTTTTTTTTAACAGTTCAACTGGCGGACAGTAGCATTGCATTTTTGAAATTTCCTTATCCTTCATTTGTTTGTTGTGAAATACATCTGAGGTATTCTGCAAGCTGGACTGTGGGAACGTGTTCATCTGGGGACAGAATTCACCACACAATGTAAACCTTTATCTGCTAAGGGTTGCAGAAATGCGTACTTTCTACATTGTTGCCATCAGATGGTCAATATGCCGTTACTACCCTTTCAGTTTTAATTGCTGCCATAGAGAGACTGCTCCTTACTTTACTTGGTGTAATTGCTGTGTGCTTTGTCAAGTTCAGCTAACGAAAGTGCTGTACTATAGTGTTCTATTTGGAGGCAAAAAGCCACAGATAAGTTGTGTCTCCACTCTCCATACTTACAGTGTGCATCCAAGTTTTTCACTGAATTTAGATTCAGATATGTTAATTTGATTGTGCAATGAATTCCAAATGTTACATGCACCTATGAAAGTGCAGTGTATGCTACACTCTGGGAAATGTTGACGTACACAGTATGCAGGTTCTACTTGCAGTGTCATTACAAGGGATATAATGTGGTATGTACTGCAGTGTATGCACAGTATTACAGTAAATGTTGTCACTCCCTTGACATACAGTATACATGTCTGGCCTCTGTCAGTGTAGATAGAATGATGTCATTCTCCTGATCTCATTTCTTCAGCTTCTGTGATCAACGCTCACTTGAAAACCGACCGACTGACAGAAACTTGATCAATGACACAATTTGAGGTATGTACCAGTACGAGACCTTTGATGTGCTGTATTCTAGTATCTTACACAGCTTTTGTTTCAAGCCAAATCTTCCCCACTCCCCACTTTCTTGGTGTACTTTAGGAAGGGAAGGACTTGGCGGCATTAATTGTTTAAAACAAACACTGACTGAATATCAGCAGACTTGTACTGCTATTTACACTGTGAGCCTGGAATCAATGAGTATACTGCTACATTACACAGTGTCCTGCTGACATGGAAATTTGGGAGACATACACTGCAACACACTGTTCATAGAGTAGAGTATGCATTACCTTCTATGCAAATTAGCAATTTGACAGTACAGCTAGAAAAGAACTGGGGTGCAATCTGTGCTTTGGTTCATAAATCCTAAATCGAACACTCGTCTGAATCAAATTCCAGGCGACAAGTAAATTTCCTCTTAACTTGAAGTCGTAAACATACCGATGACGACGAAAACGTAAGACTTGAAGGCGGTCGCGAAGAGTACGAGAGCAATGACCCTGGAAGATATCATTCCAATTCGCCAGACCGCTTGGAGCAGCACGCCAGGCCAGGAGACCACCGTCTTGTCTTCTCTGACCCTCCTGTGTATCCTGCTATAGACAGCGATAGCCCAGCAGAGAGAGACGAGGGAGACAGTGGCTGAGATACCTAAAGTAGGATAGAAAGACACAGTGATAATACTTAGTATCTGTCAGGGAGAATCAAGGAGACAGAAGGTAAGATACAAGATGCAGTAGTGCAGAAATACACAGCGATGCAGAGACAGTATTTAGTATGCGTCAGGGAGAATCTAGGAGACAAGTCTTGATCTATACAGGCTGCAGTAGAAGAGAAAAACACAGAGATAATTATTTAGCCTGTCACGAAGGATCTACAGGTACAGAAGGAGACAAAAGCTTAGAATAGATACAGACTGCAGCAGAACAGAAATGCACTGAGACACAGTCATAGCAAATGGGGGACCCGGGAGGGCCCGGAACAGCTCTGAGATACCTGCCATGGTACAACAGAAAATACAGCAGACATGTAATGCAGACAGACCTCTCTTGGGACATAGTGGAAGAGAAACCTAAGTATACACATTACACCTTCACTTATTAGACATACAAGGGATTGAAGAACACTGCAATAGTTTCCTGCAGGCACTTTGCATACTGTACAGAACATTATTGTCCAGGAAGTTACATGGCAATGCCAACCCTTTACAGTACCTAATTGGCCCAAATAAACCTCATGCTAGTTACTGAGCTGTAAACTAGTAACCTAACTAAACTGCAGCTCATTTCAAACCAGTTCAACTTGTTTGTCTCCACATTGACAAAATGCTTCTGAAATTCTGTAAATAATAAATTCACACAGTGCTGTTGCACAACTCGATAATGACGACTGTATGGAGAAGTTTAAGTTCATCCATTGAATCACACAGTGGTCTTTGTTTGCCACCTGAGATTTGGGCAAAATCTCTCTCAAAAGACCAAAAAAAACTCACAGTAATATTTATCTACTTGACTATAACCTTAATTTAGCTCATTAGACCTTAGAAGTATAGTACTGGTATTAGGAGGGTGACTTTGAAATATTTTCTTGAAGCAACTTCACAGTGCATGGCAGAAATACCTGAAAATTCTGTAGCTTGCATATACCCATCGTATACAGATTGTATCTGTACACTGATTACTGAAAGTCATTTTATGCAATATGAAGAGGAAATTCTTCAAATTCAAGTAGTACAAAAGCTTGTCAGTTACTGTACCACGAAATGTCCTCCTACAGTATGTAAGAAATGTTTTTTTTTTTTTTTTATTTTTTACTAACCTGTAAAGAAGTTTTCTTCATTTGTTGCCACCATGATATAAAGCTGCAATACCACCTGAGGTGCTGACTCCATGAAGGACTCAAACAATCTCAACATGCAGACATCACTCTGCTGGTGGTACAGCAAATCAAAGTCGAGAGGGTCGCCAGACTTTTTCGCCGCCATTCCTGTCTGGAGTACGACAATGTGCCTGAAGAACGATGACAAACGATTCAGTTAGTGATTGAGAAGCAGCGACATCTGGGCTCCGACTGACATCCACAACCATACTTGTTGCTTGCCAATAATATGGAATTGAGTGAACACTTACACAGCACACATCCATTCAAACTGGTCTAATTGGACCAATAGTAGTGCATTTTACGCATATTGTACTGTAGGTGGGTGTACAATACTATCTGAAATACTGTACAGCAAGCAATTAGGGTCAGTTTTGCAAATAGGCAAATCACATTACTGGAACAAGCTTACAATCAGAGCTAATGACTACAACAAATCAGCAACAGGTAGTACTGTATAATTGTAAACCTTACAGTCAAACTTATTTTGTAAGGTACAGGTCTGCTATTGTTATTTTTAGAACTATAGTTTTCCACTTGCAGTACTGAAATTTTACTGTACATGATACTGTACTGTACAGAATGAACATGATCTGAGAAAAAAAATGTTCAATGTACACTAGTGCTGGTACAATTCAGTCTGAAATGTTGATGAATAGTGCCCATGTTTTGAAACTCTACGGCGCTTGTACAATATGTGCATGTGATGACCCCAGTGACGTCACTGCAAGCGTTGCAGGAAAAAATTCCAAATTTGACACTGAAACAAGTCTGACAGGATGTAAACTTCGATAGTGAACATTCACTTTTGAAATAAATTGCATCCTTAAAGCTAGCAGTATCTGGGAGCTCAAAGTGGAGCAACAGTTTATGTAGAGAGTGGGGTAAACCAAGTACAACTGTGCACTTGTGATCTGTTACTACTCGTTCCCAAGTTGCACATGGGTACAATCCATTCCCGATTCGTTTGAGATATAAACCAGTTTTATCTGCCTATACTACTTACCTGTACAGAGGTCCTAACTGAAAGCCATGAGCAATCCATTTTGTTCTTGAAAGATCCTCATCCATCTGATACCACCTCAGACTAAAGAACTGAACAATGAATGATGGCAGCAAAGTGAAAGACAGCGTCAATAAACCCCAGGCATATTCCCCATATGCAAAATACTGACACGTCACCAGCGTATCTGTAAATATAATTTGAAGTAAAGATACCACATAACATTGTTTAGTTGCATGCTTTGACATCTTAAAACTTCTCAGATGGTCACAGCATAATGTCCTTTTACCACAAATATATGTAACAAAATTAGAACTTCAATTAACTGCTTAAATTGGTCAATTTTTAACAAATTTTGCTCACATTTTCAGGATAGGTGTTTATTTGAATTATAACATTAAAGGCAGATACTCATCACCCAAGCTATGTTTTTGGCTTGGGGATAGCAAAATTCTTAACTGGATTTTTGGAGTCCATCAAGAAGCAGCCTTCACAGAGTCTAATGATGTTGTACAGACTAAGTACCGCAACATGCCCTGAGCAATTGTAGCAGTTTTTTAACGGTTTTTACTAATTCCCAGGTTCATTGTCATGCTAAAAGGATGGTATAATCTTTAAGAAGACACAATGTTAGTAAATTTAGCTTTTCCATAGAATGGAAGAGCCTCCCTGAGTAGTTTGTCCACTCCAGTTCTGTAGTCTGTTTCAAGGTTAACAGCCACAAGTTTTTCTCAGGTTCTGGTAGAATTTAATTGCTTATCGGTATCTTCATGGTTCAGTTTTGTTTCTTACTTTTGTTTTGGGGCATGTTTCTAACTTTGCTTTGGGGGCATGTTTCTTTTGGGCATTTTAGGGGGTATTTGGCCCTCTTTTCAACTTGTTATAGGTTATGTATATAACATAACATAAACAAGTTAAAAGGAGGGCCAAATACCCATACGTTAACTTGTAAGTTACAGCACTTTATTGTAGCCTACCTTACTATAGGCCTTTAGATTGGAAGCCTACAATGGCTTTGCGGTTACATGAATGATGAAGGGAGGGGAAGGGGAGAGGACAATATTATCAAACTGACTCCACCCTGGCTAGGCTATGCCTGCATGTAACATTGGCCAACAATAAGGCGGCGTCTAGGCTATCCAGTGGAAGTACAAATGATGGGTAGCCTACTTGCAGCCCAAGTTATCTTTTCGCTAAAATTTGACAGATCGATAATAAGTTAAGCATCAACTGGGCAACACTACAACATGTATACTGTACAGTAGGCACTCTTAATTTAGTGTTGGCAGAGAACATGTTCCAGTCTAAACGCCAAGCTCTTGCAGTCTAACTTACTTGTTTGTAGTTGTACTAGTAATATGGTATTGGTACTGACTTTAGTTTTGACTCAGTTTGGCTAAACCCTGTACTGTTGTGTAGGCCTAGGCTAGACGGTGAGTAGACCTAAGGGGCTAGGCCTAACTTAGGCGTACAGTGTTGTTACCGTAAGCTTGTCGAAGGAAAAGGCCAAGGTACAGGCTATAGCCTATAGGCTTATATTATTTTCTCACCAGTCACAAGATCTGTTACCAGAGTTAAGATAGATATGATGACAACTGCTGCTTCCAACCAGTTGAATGTCTGTTGTTCATGGAAGAAGTGTTTTTCACATTCTCTACACGGGGGAATTGTTTCATCCAGGTAGCAAAACTCCAAGTCCAATTCACCTTTACCGGAGTCTCGCCCCATAGTAAAACGTATTTCGTACTTCCAAAGTCAGTGTTAGTGTTGAAGCTGCACAGATGCAGTAACGAGGAGGGAATAACGGACCAGTAGTCATCGGTGAAGTCTTTATATTTTATGACAGTGTACGTTACCCTTCCTGCGTTTCCTCTCCCGGCCCACAGCTACGACTGCAGACTATGGTGACACTATAGAAATACCATGCAATACCATGGCAGTGATACAGGACTAACTATACAGTGTTACATACAGCATTGTTACAACATTAACCGTACAGATTTACACACAACACTCTACATTTGAATTAGCCAGACAAAGAGTTGCGCATGAGCAGTAACAAGCTACGAAAACTTTCTTGCCTTTGACGGAGGGCAAATTTCGGAACTTGGATGTGCCCTCCCATGCGGAGTGTGCTGCAGGGAGCCAGGCCCGCAGCCAGTCAGGGGCACAGAGAGAGGGAGACGGTGGAGGCCGATCACTGCCCCCCTTGTGGAAAATCGACAAAAATGATATTTTACTACTAGTAAATGGGGCCCTGGTGTGACTTACCGTGGCGATTATTCAGCAAAAGTAACTACTTTAATTGTCCTCTAAAATTCAGTGTTGGAGGAGTCCTGATATTCAAGGACTCGGATAGAGGTTCAAAGACTCGGACTCGACCCTGTGGACTCGAGGACTCAGTCCGAGACCGGGCAGAAGTCCTGAAAAGATTAAAGCAATTTAAATGACAAAAAAACCCTAAAATAGCGATATAACTCAAACTTGGCCATGTGCACTGTGTACTTTCAGTTAGGTATACTTTGTACATAGAGGTTTTCAGGCATGTACCCACGACTCAGTGTTGAAGTGCGTCAAACAGATAATTCTGGTGTATTAGCACAGTATCGAGAAGATTCCGAATCGCAAATGATGTGGAAGACTTCAACCGCACATCACTACTTTGTGTGCCAATCACTGACAACGCTACAGGTTGGCCCACCCTTGTATCCAGGAATGTCGTACGTGCTTGCTTCTGACCGATAACTAAGATTTGAAGTTCAATTCCTACGCCTAGAAATGGCTTGCCCGGAAATTACTTATCACGATGATTTACTTTATATTTAAAGTTTTGTATGAGGCAGATTTTTTTTTACTTGAGCAGAGAATTAATAATGTGAAATGGTTTTATTAACCAACGTCCAGCGGTAGTATTTTAGATGTTGACATTGCTTTGCGCTCCCAAAGAAGCGACTAAAAAATATGTGACTTGTGTTCACTACGTTTTCAACACACACAGAAGCAGTGTGATAGTACAACACTGTAACTCACTAATTCACTCTCTGATTTTGATAAAGAAATTTTCGACGTTAAAATATCTGTTCAAGTTTCTTTTTTTTTTTTATCTTCGGCAATACCTCTCATATGTTTAAGAACTACAATTACATTCATGTAGTAACATGCTCTGCATATTTTATTAAAATTCCTTGTTTTAGCGTGAAATTTTAGGCAAAAATAACATTTTCGAATTATCTATGGGGTTTTCAATAAATCATCTGACATATAATCAGTAAAAAAAAAGTCTTAAAAGACGTAATGTCTGACAAGTAGGCCTAACTAGTCATTTTTTTTTCATTAATTTAGTTCAGACGAATCATTTCAAGACTGATTTTTAGGTAGAAACAACGTATTGAAATATCTTCAATGCCGATAGATCATTAATGCTGACAGGAAAGTAAAGGAGATTGGCTAAGGGAGAGGTTGAATCACAAAATTAGTTTACCCAGGCCTACGCTCAGTATTTTGGATCAACGGGCTGAGGAAACATTTTCACATGGCAATTTGACAGTTGTTCTCTTTCTTTTCATGTTATAAGTAACTGCATTGTAATTTGCTATGCATGATGTATCACTTTCGTGCTAGAGATTAGAATGCAGCTAAGTTAGTTGAACTTCTCAAATTTAAGTCTAGGAGCGACGATAGTTGGAAAATGTGTAGTTCGAATTTTTCATATCTCAGTCTAGTACAGCAACTTCGTGACTTCGAAAATTCGCCAAATATTCCACCTGATTGCATCTACGTTTACCTGGTAGGTGGATAATTTCTCATAAAAGGGGTTAACTACACCCCGGATGCCCTTACAACCCTCAAAAATATTTTCCAACAAGATGAAGGAACCGAAGGATATTATTAGACAGCAAACATTGTTGAATTAACTCTTCTGGAAACTACCATAGCTAAAACATTATAATTTAGAGCAACTCAAATTCAGTGAGATGAGATCCCTATTCCATGGCTGGATATCCTATATATGAAGCCCAGGACAAATGAGGAGTGCAGTTTCCGTCCATTTTTGGGCTTCTAAAGCCAACTATTTTCTAGTTACGCACCAACCAATGGTGGTTCTCCCCTGAGTCCTACTAATAAGGTATTTGAAGTGTCCAAACTGTTGCAGCTGTGTCGCCACTCAGTTGAAACAAAAAACAAAAAAAAAACATGCAGCCAGTCAGAATTTTTGACCTTCACACCCCCTAAGGATATGATCCCGGCTACTTGCCGTCCTGTTGATAATTACGTCATATTTTACCCATGAAGGTGAAAGTACGTGTCACATTTGCACAATGTCTTGAGGACTCGGACTCACATTCAGTCATCAAGGACTCGCACTCGATATAGGTAATGACTAGGACTGGGACTCGATATAGGTAATGACTAGGACTCGGACTCGATATAGGTAATGACTAGGACTGGGACTCGGTTTGGGTGGACTCGACTCCAGCTCTGCTAAAATTCCAAAAGTTTCGCCGGCTGCACTCTCATCGTCGGTTAATTGGATTTTGTTAACTTGACTGACACTTGTTTCATACATGCTGGTTGGGTTTCAATGGTCCATACTTAAATCGTTAATCTTTTGCGTTTCAACGATGATTCTCAAGAAACGTTAGTATAACTGAGTCGATGACGTTAAGTTGTTTCTCCTTGTTGCTGTTGGGAAGATTCTTATCACTTAAAACCATATTGCACCTAGCGACTATCGTTTGAGTTCATTTCAATTTCATCAAAATCTTAGACCCTGGCTGCACCCAGGACGATGACGACACTTCTCAGGTTGTACCAAGTAGTTCGACGGTCACCCCCCCCCCCCTCCATATGCCATAACAATCGTTTGGGGTTTTTTTTTGTAAGAGTGAAAGGGCGCCATCAAAGGCAATTCCTGCTATCTCGGGGGTAGGCCTACTTTTTATCTATAACTTTTCTTTCGCTCCTCACCAACTGGAGGTAAATGACTAAAGGTAAATGGCTATAGACTATATAGACTTATATAGACTTATAGACTAAAGGTAAATGACTACAGGCCCCACATTAATCCCCCCCCCCCCCTCTACCACCACCACAATGCAGGAAAAAAAATGCACCCTCTATACTCCACTAATCATGACCTTACATGAGATGCTTGTGCTCAATCCCTCTAGTGAGAATTTCTGGCAACGGTCCTGCCTGGAGCCACGAAACGATGGCCAGATTTTTCAAACAGGAAACTTTTTTTTCAAAAAGAAATTTCAACCATAAATCCACACATATGTGACACCCAAATTCGTATGATATGATGCATTTCTATGAGTCTCGAGAGTTGAAACCACAACTTTTCCTCTTGTCTCACTCCATAATCTCACATTGTGACATGATTTATAATATCATGTCTCGAGATACAGAGGATTTGGAGTGTAAAGCGTACGGACTTAACGTCGAGAAGGTTCATCCGCACCATAGAATGAGGGTGTCTCATCGTCCAAGAAATAATGGGTCGGCCGGAAGGATTTTCGGTTCCCTCATATGTTGCCTCATACTACTGTTAGGGATGCAAATATCCAGTATTTACAGTTTAGATACCTCCACAGAATTGTTGGAACTAATGATTTTTTATTTAAGGTAAAGATTAAAGAGTCTCCATTATGTACCTTTTGTAATGCAGACAGTGAAACAATTGAACATCTTTTCTGGAATTGCCCTGTCACAAAAGCGTTCTGGGAAGAAATTTGTTCAAGTTGCTTGAGGGATGAACTAGAATTAGATGAGTTAACTGTTCACTTTGGGTATCTAGAAAATAGCAAAAGCATAACTAATTTTTTCATTCTCTATGCAAAGTATTTCTTATATTCCTGTAAGCAAAAATGTTCCAGACCAAATGCTATTACATTCTACCATAAGTTTAAAATTTAGCACCGAAGTGGAATTATATATTTTAATGAAACAAAATCAGTTTGACGCAGCAAACAAGTACCGATCGGCTGTAACCTTCCTTTAATTGTTGTTTTGTAACATGTTAATACTTATTATCTCAACGTACCTAGAACGTGATGTCTCACGGTTTTGTTGATGAGTCAGAAACTTTGTTAAGTCTTCCCGTTGAAAAGTATGTATAATTTCAATGAATTTCCGCAGTAAGATTTGATGTAAAGAATGTAACCGAAATATTAAGGTGAACATGTTTTTCATATCACTGTCCTTTTTAATAACAACGTGAATAAAGAGATGCAAAAAAAAAAAGAAGGATTTTCGGTTCCCTAACCAGAGACTTGTTGGGAGCGTCCATCAAGAACCCTTTGACAGTTGAGTTACGGAAAGCTCATTGTAAGCCCTGTTGGAAAACCGTTACATATCTGAGGACTGTGTTTGGAAGATAGATTTGGAGAGTAGGGCCGCCCAGAGTCAATCCTTGGTGTCCTAGGCACAGGGCGTTTCAAACTTAAATGGAAGCTCCAATACATATGGCCTCAAGGCTGTGCAAGAATCATATCATGAACTGTGCATATTCTTTCGTTCACTGGCGGAGCTGACATTTGCCAGTGGCACATATTGAGGGACTGCACATACCTAAGGTCCTTCATTTTCACTTTTGGGCGGAGGCTCTCCCGCTTCTTGGTTTCGTGGCCACTCTACATAACGGTACTCATCTAAAAATATCCTAGACGAAGTGCATTAGTAGAAAATCTAGCCACCTAGGGTACGGAAAATTAAAAAAGCCATGAATGGCCAATGTGTCAGCTTTCTAAAGAGTGGTAGCTTATATCTGTTGAAAACTTCTACAAGGCTCCAGAGACCACATTACTTTTGCAATTTAGTGTGTAAATCAATGGGAAAATTAATAGGATATGCTAAATATATCATCAACAAATGATACAGAAAAAAAAGAGGATTCACTGAGGGTGGGCTTTCAATATGTACGGAACAACATCCAAACATGACACTGCGGCCCCTTGATTAAAAAAAAAATATCACCAACATTGTTCACTGCGCAAAATCAATATATTGTTGTGTATGGTTAAATATTATGCGCTATATACATCATGAGTTCACGCAAAGTTCAGTTTCCTGTGTTTACGCCAGTTAATTAACCTTTCCTTTATATCCTTCAGACAGTCAGTGTAGACAATGTAAAACGTTAGAATTGGGTTGGACAAGCACTGTTACTTGGAAAGATTTGGCAATAATTACGGTATTGGTTGATCATCATGGGTGGAAACGATTTGCATACAGAATATATGATTCTGATTGGTCTACGTCATCATCGACCACGTGACTCTCAACCTTATAATCGTGGATTTAGCTCTCTGCAGGAACCCATAGCTCGCCACTGTTAATCGAACAGTAAACTTCTACTTCTCTCGGTATACACTGTGTAGGTCATTTTCATCGTATCGTTTCTATCCTTTTTGTCAACGTCATGTAACCTAACTAGTGTATACCACTCTCTGCTTTCAAGCATCATCGTCGACTAAATCTCCTTAAAGGGGAAATCAGGGTTTGACTGAGAAAATTCTCCTTTAGTTGATTTTTCTTTCTAAACTGATTGTTCACCGAAATATAGAGACGTTGGGGAGATGTTTAAAGGTAGTAGAAACGGTCATTATTGCGTTAATTACTGTTGAGTGAGAACTGGTAATATTTGTCGGGTACAAAAAATGAACGTTCATGTAGAAGACAAGACAGCCTCCTGTATACGATTATACCAGATTTGACTCGTTTCTCGAAATTGTCCACATGTTTTGAGATAATCTTGATCATATTTGTTGGTTAGAAGTCATTGTGCGATACCGGTGGGGAATTGTAGCGAAACAGATTGTGAAAATAAACAATGATTTGCCCTTTTATTTATGTGTGCCAGTCCAATCAACAAATAAATGGAACTCTAATAAACAAAAATCAAATCGGATCTTTCTCTCTGGATCTTCTGTTCTCTTCTGACCCCTCCACCTCTCTCTCTCCCTCTCTCTCCTGTAACTGGAACTTTCTGTAACGTTTAGAATATCCGCCGCAGGGGCAGTCACACCAATATGTAACTATTTCATGAATATTCATATCTTTATAAATGTCATTACATAATTTATAGGTTGAAATGTAAATTGAGGTTTCAGCCGATTGTGCTCAGTGTGGAGTAATTATAGACGCTTGACATGCATGAACATTTTTTGTGTAAAAACCATTCTTGTTGTTGTTGTTAAATAATTGAAGGATTCGTGATCATAATTAATGTGAAATATGTTTCTGACTTGAAAGAGTTTGAAATTTTTCTGAAGTTGACGTCTCAAATACTTGCAATCAGAGACTGATGAAAATTAGTCAAAACTGGATCCTACTCGCCTCTTAGAGACCCACGAGCAACAGACTCGAGCTGCTCTGGAGAACCAGCTTAGGTGTTTTTTAAATGAAAGAATTTCTCATTGGAATTTCGGAAATTCTATTTTGGAGGTAATTTGGGGTAGAGCCTCTTTAGTGAGAATAGGAAGATGATTTTCGGAAACTCTCTTCAGTAGAAGTTTTTAAGGCATTGCAGGAGTCACAGTACATGCAGGAAAGACATTTTTTAATTTCTTTTGGTAACTAATCAGTGGGATCAAAAGTACTCAGCTTGTCAAGAACAACTGAATTGACGTCCAACCACCACCCCCCCCCCCCCCCGCCCCTCTAAGCGCTAAGTCATTGCCAGCTAGAAATAACAATCCATCTACTGGGAATTGAACAGGCGTACCATCCAAGGTAACCACGCCTGATATTGGACTTGAGATAAATCCAGTGAAGAGGTACAGGAATATAGGTACACACAGGTTTCACAGTCAGAGCTGTGAAACCTTATGTTAGCAATGTACATACATTACTGGCATACACACAGTGATGTATCATATCAGAACTGTACACACTAATAGTGCACACTGACTGAGATAACAAACAGCCAATGCCTATGTACAATAGAAGGATTGCACCATGCATGGTGCCATGCAGTTCAGCAAAATTTCATGTGGCACATTTCTTGTGAACATCTGCCGGATGCATGATAGGAGAAATGTCCTTGGACTTTTCCTGGCCCAGGCAATTTTCTCAGAAAATTAACCTTTCCCCCTAACAATTCCCATCCCAGACCCCCCCCCCCAGGAAAGCATCGACCAGATAATGCCTTCAGGGAAAAGGTTAGGTGAATTGTCAGTACCATCTACAGAAGGCCAATCCTGTAATATTGACAGCGCAGCTGCCAGTAACAACTTTCCAAAATGAGGTTTCAAATTCTCTGTAAATACCACAATAAAAAAAAAAAAAAAAGATACCAAAGAAGAACACAAAGTCAATGTTTTAACAATAAATTCCATGTGGTTGCTGTATTGTAGTCTTTCAAACTCCATACAAATTGTGTGAATGGAGTTCGTCTCCAAACACTCAAGCATTCTTTTGTAGCAGCAAGGAGAAATGCTGCCATCAATAATATCATGATCCATACAACTTCAAAATGCAATACAAAAAGGTCTTGTTATGCAACTCTTGATTATTCGCTTACCGAAGAACGGTCGGGCAATGAAACCGGTTAGAGTGAAATATACAGATTCACATTTGATGGGGGCTTTAAGTTTGGACGAGTTTTTGGCTGACAAAATTTACTCAGTTCTGCCATATTGATTTACCAAGGTGACGACAAACAACTTCTACTGAATGATTGCACTTTTCTGACATGCTCCAAAATAACGACCTATGCACTTGGTGGTTTAGTGACAGTCGCCAATGACAAGCTGAACGCAATCTGCGAAGAGGCTCAAGCAGGAAACCAACAAGAGCAGGTTAATTTGTACCATAAAGTATTCAAATTCACAATTATCGCAATGGTTTGATCAATACGTAATCATCAGACATTTTATTAGTCAGAGGGGTGATTGATCAATACAGCAGATCAATCAATCAATATGCAATTAACAGAGATGATCTTTCACATGAATAGTCTTTAGATGACTTGGGTTGATATGGCTTTAGTCTTTAATATATCCTGTGGTGTTATGTAAATGCCATAATTTGCTGAAATGACACACAATTAATGAATGCCAACACCACAGGAATTCCGACTTCCTTCTTAAACACCACTTGGTGATGAAAAAGGCATTCATACGAAGTCAATTTATCATGAAATTTCATCAAAACATTTAAGACCTGCACTATTTGTATAGTACTCCTTGATATAGTTCCATGTTATATGGCAGCCTATAAGTGAGGAACTGTTCCTTGATTAATGACACTGATCCTGTGATACCTAAAAATGATTTGCTCCTCTATTAAAATAATATCAATCAGGAATGCTAGTTTCCTGCTTCAGAATTGCTGTGTAAACAAACCGGCACAAGCAACGAGTCCTTGAGTAGTTATACAGCTTTGGATAACGGGAAGTGTCATTTATTTCAGCATGTCAGATCGGTGATTGATTACGAGAAACTTACTATTTTACGTGCACCGACATTTTGGACAGTAATGTCCACCCTTAAATATTGTGACTTGCCCTGTGGGTGAACACTGTTTATCCAACCCAGACGGGGGGTCCCTGACTCTGTATGCTGGATCAAAATTGAATGATGTGGGGTGAATCCAGATGTAGATATTGCAGTCTACGTCTATGTACCTGTCTTTACATAAATATCCCTTGGATTTTTTTCCCCTCAGTAACACTTGGGAATATGAGGTGTTTTACTTAGGCTCTGCTTTTTGTTTAGAAATTTCACAGAAATAAGGTTTATTTTTTTGATTTGTTTGTTATGTATATCACAAATAACTAGCAGGACAATTTATTTACAACTGCTGAATAAAATAATATTTACATCTCTGCAATTTCTCCCTACAAATCCACTCCTGGCAAACTTGAAAATCTTCATGAAAGTGAAAGCTGAATTACATTTCAGTTTCGATATAGAGTTTGCCTTATGGGATAATCATTGTATTAAATAGTCAGAATCGGGACTGAAAACTGTCAGGAGTCACTGTTCCAATCCAGAATAAATAGTGATAAAAAAAGAGAAAAGAACAGATGCACTGTCTGGCACGGGCCAGGAAATGAAGCAAAATTTTACGGCTGGGCCGAAAAGTTGTGATTTACATGCAAAAAGACAAAACAGAAACGTATGAAGAAATGACGAGGACTGGAGGAGGGCTGAATCAGTCTGAACCAACAATCGAGACGCTTGACTAGCAAATTCAACTAAAAACAAACCAGGTCATTTGAATTACGCAAAAGACGAGGCATCTCCAATTTGGACGGGACACCCTGTGTGGTGGCTAAGAATCAGTTACGATGGCATCGTTTCACAGTCACTATGGCAACCATTCCCAGGAACCTCTGAGTTGAGGCAACGCTCCAGTGAGGATCGTGCAGTGGTCGAGAAGCACTAAACCTCAAAACGTAAAACATACAGCAAAATGCATTCACAAGCATCTGGAATACTGATGTCGTGATAACTGCACCCTTCTGCATAACAAGAAATTTTTAATTTTTACCAAAAAACGTTTGTTTCTTCTCTTCCTGTCTTCTTATCTAAGTATTGGGGATTTTCACCCATTTTGTGTCCAAGTTACCAGTTTCCAAAAAAAAAAGAAAAAAAAAAGGGTAAATCGTATGAAAACTGTAAAAATATGTTGCTAGTGGCATATACTCAGAGAAGGTAAAACTTCTAACTAATGAACCAGGTCACTCTGCCTAAATCCACACTGGACTCCCTTTTTATCAGACTTAGCCTCAGAAAAGGTAAATTTCTGACTCGTGGAACACACTCAATGGTGAAAACTCATGATTGGGAGTTTTCTCGTTCTTTCTTTCTCTTCTGAAATACCCTGACCTTTCCCAAAACACGTTGAGTGGTATCAAAGACACCATCGGAACAGGTAACTGGCACAGACCAGGTATTTCACACACCTGGACGGTGTGTGTGTGTCTACCCATGAGCAACATCACTACAGACAACACTCAAGTTACAGTGTAAGTGTTGAGAGTTTAAAGCTGGAATATGAGTTGAAAATTTGTGAGTAAAAGCCAAATTTTGAAGAATATGTCATAGCCACTACAGGGAAAGATTTTCAAGCCACATTTTTGCACACATGAATATTCATATCTATTCCCATTGGCCTTTTTGATTTCAAGTAACAGTAATTGACTGCTATGCTTTCTTGGAGAGTCTGAAATTTGTAGAGCCAACAAAAATGTCGAGACAATTTTCACATTCAAATATCTGGCAGATGGGTGCACAGCTCTCTTTCAGATTATGTAACAGGTGATCTTTTCTCCGACTTTCTCCTCCCTGGAATACTGAGGAAGAGCAAAGGTAGATGATCAGGTGATTGCCAGTACAACCCATAGTCCAGCTCTGAAGACCTTTCAAGAATGAAGACAGACGTGCTCATGAACAACTTCTTTTGGTTATCCTCCTAAAATCTTTGACAGTGAATAAGGAGGAATAAACCCTTCCCAGCTTCGATGGTGTATGAGGTCATAAATAGTTCCACCAAAATCAGACAAAACAACAAATTCAGAGGGGTTTGTCTCAAACAAATGCGGCAGGTACCTTAAGCTGATATTCCTCACACAAAAGGTATTCCGATCAACTGTTCAATTGGCACGCTTAAGTGAACAGCAAATTCCTTGCTCGAATACCCCGAGCGGATCTTCCACCAAAGAGCAGACTTTCTGTCTAGTGATATCCACTTCTGACTGCCAAAAGCCTTCTTGGATTAAACATCAGGGAGACTCACAACGATACAGTTTGCTCCACAGGATTTTACAGGCAGTTTGCTACCAGTCTTTGGAATACCACTGGGACAAATGACTGGCTATGGGGTGTTAATAAGATGTACAAAACATAGGTATCAGTGACAGTGATCAGACATAAAAACTAATATATACTGTGGATACCTGCTGAAGAAACGGCAGCATGAAATGCATAGAATGGACTATTACTAGCACCTCAACCAAAGGATGTGATTCTTCTTTGCCATTAATGACTTCATGCACGTGGCTTAGGTAGATATCATACATTACTTGCTAACAGTCAAAGACACGGAAAACCTGGTGATGCAGAACTGTTTTCTAACATGGTACCAAATTTGAGGAATATGTAGGGCTACCTCAATATAATTTAGAGTAGACGTTAGTTTGTGGATTACATCTGACAGGGAAGAATAAACACAACACCTCTGCCTGAGTTTCAACATCCAAAAATTAAGCGATATTGGGGTAAATGACTGAAACGCAGACTTCCCTGTGTGATCTAAACCAGAAACCATTCCACCTGGCATTTACCAGGAGACAATGGAAATATTTGCTTAAGTTTCAATAACCACCAGTAAGTAAAGAACCAAATGGCTTTAATGACATTGAAAGATCGTATGGGTATTTACTAACTTCACTCAGAAGGAGATCCTAGAAGAGTGTCTAGCATTCCCATGGCAACGATCAGTACGATTTTACAAACGATGCTGCAGGGGGAGGGTGCGGTCAGCATTTCCCAACAAGAACACAACGAACTTTACATAATCCCTGGTAACGTGTAACATCCATGGGACTTGTGTGAGACCCCTTCAGCCATTTTGACTGCCGTGACATTTTAATTCATTAGTATAATGAAATCTTAATTAGCATACAAAATAAATTATATCTTTACCTAATCAAACAAGAAACGCACAAATTTGATGAATTGATACAGTCATGATGGCAAAATGCACCACAGCCCTTGCAAGATACAAGGCCCTTCAACTTGCAGCCGCACTCGACCGATGGTCCGTTCTTGGTGTCCGACGGATCTTTCGAGGAGGTAACGTTGGCAGCCATTATCTGATTTGCACTGGTACTTTTGATGCTCTTTACCGGCGATGGGGAAGCCGAACTTAAGAACAGGTTGGCTTGGGCCCCCTGGCTGGGTGGGGCACTAGAGAGGAGTTTGCTGGAAGAGACAGGGGGTGTATCCATAGGATGAGATAACAAAGATTGCTTTGGAGGTGACGAGTGTTTTATTTGGTTGCTGGTCACAGTGGGCACTAGATGAACCATGGCATTCTTGGCAGGAATTCCGGAATTTGTAGGGAAAGTTGTTTTAGCGATCAAAGAGTTGCCCATGCCTGACCCCGTCTGTTCCGTAATACGAACGAAGTTGGGCTTGCTCGGGTCAACAGCGAAAACTTTAACAACTTGCGGGCTATCTGCTGATGAGGGAAGGACTGTCTGGTGTTCGCTATTTACACAAGAGGATGGTAGTACCTGGGACGTAGGCGTGGCCGCCATTGCTAATGGAGTCGCTCCACTCGTAGTCACCAGGGAGCTGACCTGCGAGCTGCCGACACAGTTTAAAGTACTACTGGGTACGACACCAGCGAGGTGATTCCTGGGCTTGGTGACATTCGCTGTGGCTGAGTTTATCAGTTCTACCTTTGACTTAGTGTTGGTAACCGTCCTCGACTGGCTATTTACGTTCGGCTGGCTGACTATCACAAGTGACATGCCCGGCTGGGTCTTGATGATGATGGGCTTCACTGTTTGCAGGGAGGGTTTCTCTGAGGACACTGCCACAGCTACCACCTGGTTTGTCGTCCCGGAGATTTCCCCCGACTGGTTTGTGACCAGAGCCGTCACCCCCGAGAGTTCGCCTAACTGGTTATTGATCAACGCTGACAATGGTGTAGCATTGGTGGGAACTATTGATTTCAGATGAGTAACACTGTGAGGTCGCCCTCTGCCTAATATCGTGGGCACGTGGCCGTACGGCCTATCAGTCCTCTCTGGTGGGGACCTCTGTTGCAGTTTTGCACTTGTTTGTGCTTTAATTTGAGCTAAGGTCTTAGTTTGTCCATGAGCCTGGACTTTGGCTAAAGTTTGCGCTTTGATCTGTGCAAGCGTTCTCGTTTGACCTTGCTTCATACCCACCCCCTTCACCTGTGCCACTGTCCTCGCTGAAAATACATTATTAGTCTGTGGGCTGCAGAGCGGCCTCTGGAGTCCCCTGCCAAGAGAAGAGGGAGGATGCTCCTCTGTCTCCTGTTTGATTCGTTTTTCCAGAGGTACTTCTCTGCCTCTCGAGAGGAGGGCCTCTCCCGGTCGTTTCAGATTGAGGCCCGGCAATATCGGGCTTGTCTTCAGTATTCCACTGATTGCAGACGATCTCTGGGGGTCTGTAAGTCCTTTCTCCTTCTGAGTTGCATTAGCTATGTCAGTCAACAGCTGACTGCAGACGTAATCGTTCCTCTGTTTGGATTTCCTCGGTGAGTTCATCTTCAGGTGCTTGGCATTCTGAGCGGCCGCTGCAGCGGCCTTCACTTCCTTTAAGTTCAACTTTAATATAATTTTGCCTTGCTTTGCACTTTTGACCTCAGTCTGAGGTGCGCTGGGAGGAGACTTTTGACTTTTCTCTGTCTTTGGGGATTCCTCCTTTGTGGGTACTGCAGGCTTCGGTGGCACGGAGTGTTTTGGGCTTTTTCTTGGCTCACAGTGAGGTTCCGGAGTGCTACTCTTGTTGGATTTCTTTGGAGGTGAGCTGAAAAGTGTGGCATGCAGGTTTGCCAGGGGATTCACATAGGACTGTCCCCAGAAAGGCTCAAAGTTATGCCATCTAAAGAAAAAAAGAGCAATATATGAAAGTTTAGGACAAGTTACTCATACGGATTACCTTTCAAAGGTAAATACCTATCATGAAGACCAATGCGAGATATCTTGCCACACTTAAGGTGTGAAATGAAAAAAAAACATCTGACATTTCACAAACCAGCATGGGTTACACCCAGCTTTGTATCACAATGTTATATCAACACTGAAATTTTTTCCCATGTGCTTCCTTTGTCAGCTGCTTTTCGGTGCATTTTAGGAGTCAGAAAGGACTTCTTGATTAATCGACGAGGACAAAGCATGGCGAAACCAATCCTTAAAGTCGAGGATATTGACAATTCTCAGAGAACTTGATATCAGTGTGGATAAGCTTAGAATCTCCAAGTTGCTTAATCATGGGAGAGAAACTCACCAATAGTCTCGATGGTATCATGTTTTTGTCTGTCTTGAAGCTACCTAATTCAATCACTGTAGAATGTCAGTCCCAGAGGGATCCACATATTATATTCATGATGCTCAAGTCCTTTCTCCACAATTGTGAAATCTATTTGATTCTATTTGATGTAGGTTGTTATGATCAGTCGTAGTATATATAACATACCAGTGAGCTATTATTTAGATACACACAATGCTTTTATGTAAGGTTTTCCACCACCAAGGTCACACATGCTTAGATTTCTATAGGGCTTACATGCAAGACTAACATGATGCAGTAATTGTCATCTGCTAAGAGCTGCAGTAGAACCAGAAGGTTTTCTGCAATGTCTCAGCGCTGCCAGTCATCAGGGAAACAGATGATTATGCTGCCCTTTAACTCTCGGTGATGATTAACCACAACATAGCACTGAGGCTGTACGTCAAAACATGAAAAAGAATCTATATCAGGCTATTACAAGAAACTTCTGCAAACTTCAAATCTAATTTATTTGCATGCAATCCCTTGTTGAGGAAGTGGCTTTGTTTATTTCAATTAAACAGTCGTATCAACTATAATGCCACCTCCTCTTAAATGTTGGGGATGCAAACCTACACGTACTATTCATACATGCACTACATTCATTCGTACATGTACATTCATTCACACATTCATTCATAGATGCCTTCATACATACATTCATTCATGCAAGTACCACAAGTACTATTCCGAATGACTACCTGGCTTATCTTGGTTGGTCTTAAAGCATTAGCATTAATTAACTGTCCCACTTGTATCTCCATCCAAATAACAGCTACCTGATCACAACAGGAACATAAATGCACCTCACCTGCTGAGATGTGTCTCATCTGGTGAGACATGTTCAATGGTATACTCTGTGGATTAGTTACTTCCATTCCCCAAGTAGCTACTTGAAAAACAACACTCACAGAATAAGCATGCAATACCATTTAAAGGGTACATAGTTAAGAGTGAACAGGCTTCCCACTCTGCTTGGCATGGCATGCAACAACTGGAGGCAATTTTCTTTGAGACTTCTCTGGTGGTGAAAACTGAGCTGTAACAGTCATTTCTTTCTATAACGTCAAGATTTGGAAAGCCTTAACGCAAATCACCACTCTGATCTCCCCCCCCCCCCCCACTCAACCAACTTCTCTTGATTCCCAACCACCTACCTTCCAGGGGTCCACTTTTGACCTCTCTTTCTCCAGTTCCTGCTGCAGTCTGGCCTGCATCTCTGGCGTGAATTCTCCATTCTTCAGTCGGGTTCGCCACTGACTGCATGCCTTGGCAAAAAACTCGTTGTCTAGAGCTGCTGTTCTCAGCCTAGAGATAAACGAAGAGAACAGAATCATACCGGACAACAAAATGCACATTTTGTTTAGTAAACATCAAAATGACACAAGTTCAAGCCTGTGGATTAGTCAAGGGAAGTATGCAACAAACATCCTCAGTCCATAATAAAAAGACAGTCTGGTGTTTCTGGGGTTCGTTTCTGAAGAAAATAAGGCATTTCTTTTAAATAAAAAAAAATACAACCAATACCTGTGGACACAGAATGATAAGGGAGGACAGTGGCTTTCTTTTCCAAGATAAGCTTACCACAGAACTTCAACTTCACTTATTTGTTGCTCAAGAATAATTTGTTCACTCAAACATTAAAAAAAATCAAGTGATACATCTTCCAGAATTTGCTTTTTGTGCTTATGGAGATGAAGCTTTTGTTGATGTTTATCAATGGGCCTCAAAGGCCTAATGACGATTAAAACATTCTTTGTATGCCACATTGGTGCATTGTAAACGCCTCATTTTGATTAAAAGATTTCAAAATTACATGTGAATGGGCACATCCTTCAGGATGTGTTTGCACAATTCTAGTATCGGCAAAATGCCATCACAGAAGACAGGGAAAAGTGGGCTGGTAAGTCCATGCAACTTCCCCTGGCACACTGGAAACTGTATGTCCAGTATACCGGATAACGATAAATTTATTTTTAAACAGCATGGTGCTTTCCATTATCAGAGGAATACATACTTAAAAAATAAATCAATGAGAACTCAGAAGGGAATAAACTGAGGAATACAGTTCCCTTGCACTCTAAACTGCAATCTGTTACCATGCAAGTAGGTTCGGTATTCAGCATTAGCAAAAGTAGGATTCAGTCGTCGGAGGGAACGAGTTTTCGCAATGTTTATCCTCGATAATTACGTTTTTTTTTTTTTGGCTCAGGTTATCAAGTCTATGTAGACCGAAAATGATGAAGTATCCTCACACACTGAGGTACAATGTGTAAAGATATTTGGATATTTTATCTCAGACTCCCATCTGGTGACTCTGTACGTAACTCTGAATCTGATGACTCCGAACATAACTCTGGAGATAATCTTGTAACTATTCCTGCTACCCCACCTCTGCCATACACTCACCTCAGAGTGCCGTCCATTGACTTGACTGTATCTACTTCTGGTAATAATCTTAGTAATTTGTACTGATAATGAACTGGTAGACTGCTGAAAGTGTGCTTGTTGATAAGGTTCTGTTGGAAGTAAATAAAAAGAAGAAGAAAATAAACAAAACATGAACATTTTTATGAAAAAAAAAAACTCACCAATAATTACAATAAAAAATTATAACAATCCTGTACATGAATGCTTCCAAATTCTAGCAGACACAATGACTCTCATTTGAGAAACCTCAAGTAATAATTTACTGAAGAGCCAGCCAAGATTTGACTAGCGCAGAAATGCCGCTGTAGCTCACACAATTGAACTGAGGGTTACGGCCCTATGTTCTGACACACTTTTGTTCCCACACCTCATGTTCTGACACTCAAATGTTACAACACATTCATTACATCAGGCACCATTTTGGGACCCAACTATGATGCTCGGCGTAGTAACTGACACATTGATCAGCCACTGCTGTCAGAATTTAAGTGTACATGTGGAAATATAAGGGTGTCGGAACATAGGGGTGCCAAAACTTAGGACAGTCACTGAACTAAGTGGAGGTAATCTTTGTTTGTGGCATTGCAAAATGAAAGTACAGTACTTGGAAGGTGACAAAATGTTATATGAGAAAAGCATCTAGTTGACACACTATCAAGCCTATGGCGTTATCATATGCCAGTGTAGTATATTCATTTCGACATGTGATGTTGAAAAATGGTATTAGGTGTACCAGCTATGGTCTGTAGAGAAGGTTAAATCTACTTTAGGCTGTGTGATATGTAAGGATGCAATGGATAATGTTTAGATCCTGTCAGAGCTGGCTTTGGATGGATCTAAATTGAAATGTGTGCTGGACTAGATTTTTGCAATGGTTGTAAAATTAGAATGTACATGGTTTGTACGTTTGAGCATTGTACGTTTTCTTTTTTTTTTGTTGCTGTTCTCTGTGCATGTTCAATGCTTTACTATGGGCAGTATTTAAGATAATCCAAGTCAATGGACACGTTGTAAAAACACTGCAGTGTTGATGATGCAACAAATCAACTCTGTTTATCAACCTGTCTTCAGAGTTTACAATGATCAATTAGCCACATGCTTCACTAACTTAATTTGCATGTCAATTTACTAGTATCGGAATGTGATATCCATAGGTGATAGTTCAGTTGGACTTGATGACCCACAGGGCAGATAGGCTGGCCAGCCAAACCGTAAAATTTGATTATTGTTTACTAGAGTGACCACAGAATAACTCTCCAGCTAAACCCGTTCAGTTAGAGTGCCGTGTGCAAAAAAGCAACCAAAAATCCAATTTTTCTCCAAAAATTACCTTGCAACTCACCTATAAGTTAAGCCAGTTGAAATGTAATTAGGTGGAAAAAAATATGTCTATCCCAAAAAACACACTGAAAAAATTTCAGACAAATATCTCAAAAAATGAAGAAAGAGAAGGCTTTTGAAAAAAGTGGACGACATCAGCCTCATTCTAATACCTCACACACTTGGTGTGTGAGCTAAAAATGAAAAAGAAACTGACAATACAAGCTGAATGATACAAATATGTTTTGACTCTACTTATGTCTTTCATGGGCAAGCAAGGCATGCCTGAAGTAGAACACTGCTAAGTTTTTCATGTAGCCATCTGTTTGTTTACATATTCTTTTACATATACAGTGCAAATATTGATTACTTTTATTTGCTTTATTTGAATAAAAACAGAGACAATGAAACAATATCACACCTGACTATACACCCACCTAACGAAAAAAAAAAAAAATCTTGAGACCTGGGAACGCCAGTTTCCACACTGAGGAATGCTACATTGTTTACACATCAGTGAACACAGATAGGATGCACTTGCACATTGCCTATGCGAATGGCGCATGTTTATCACGTTTCTATTGTTCAGACTGAACCGATTTCGAGGGGTGGACGGTGCTCCTTTCTGTTGCTATGTCTTCTCTGAACACTAGTCCACAAGATCAAGCAGCTTACTGCATAACAACTCCAGGGAGTGCAATACACAGCACCATCGAGTATTCTCTAATTTTTGATGGTGGACCAGAGCTGATTCCAAACCCTTCTGTCTCTCGGCATCTCCAAAGTTAGGTTGGTGTTGAAGGTTGGGAATGATGCATACACATTTGAGGCCCTCTGGAATAACAATTTGCGTGCCATAATTTCTTACCTTGGGGTTGACATGGACCAGCTTGGAGTCTGGTGTCTCTAAGTCTACAGACAAACTCCTCCTCTCCAGACCCTTGAGACTTAACTTCCGATTCCTCTTTGGGAGTCTTCTCCTTGGTTGCTGGGAGGGGGAGAATCATTAATGAGGTGATAGATATATGTATATACTTGCATCACTTTCAACATGAAATGTGAATCTAGGAAACTTGATCCAGGATACGCATACCTTGGCACAATTTATTTGATTGTGGAAGGAGACAACTGTTTTCACAGACTTCAATGACCTCAATGCCTAGAAAGCTTTTTGACAGTTTTCAGTATCTCAAGGTCTGTGTGGAATACATTTGCAAAGGCAGAGATGAACTTGTCACTTGTCTCACTGTGACGACATTTAACACATCTTCATGCATTTCAAAATCAAATTACCTTGCCATGGAGCGATGCCAAAATTTCACTTATTGTTTGTGGCCTTCTGGAGTTACCAAAGCAATCTTCTTTCTGACCTGTGACAAGAAATGCATTAAAGAGTTAGGAACTTCGAAAGGAATCGGAGGAACTTCAAAGTTTGGACGGCAACTGACACATTAGATAAGACAGAATGCCATGAAAATGGCTTAATGGGATGTCGCAGAACGAGATTTGACAGATCGAAACTGGACGGAACACGTCCGATTCAGAGCAATTCTGAAAAGCCAAGTAGACCTGTTCCTTCAAAGAAAGAGTGATACCAAACTCTGAAGGAAGGGAGAAGTTACTTTCATGAGCACTGGATGCGAGGGGATGCTTCAAGTGAAACTTTCCAACATTTCAAATATCTTGGGTGAAATTATGAGTTACACATTTGAGAGGGAAAAAGAGTGGATGAATTGAAAATGAAAGCGCCATCAATTTGGGATGGTGTAAGATGTTATTTTATTCATGTGCTCTTCATATTGATATTGCAACAATGGAGTAACACAAGGATGCTTCTAACCATGAGATACAGTGAATGTTGAAATGTGCAGTATTTCTATCAAAGGGAAACTTCTCCAACCTTAGTTCTGACAACCTTAAATGGTAACTATATCCCCAAGGAGGCTGCACAGCCTTTTGCAAAAGCTTCTTACCATTTATTTCTCCTTCAGGTGGTTTCAGAGGTTTTAGAATGATTCGAACAGCCTTCCTTCGATGATGCTTGTGATGCAGATACAGTGAATGTTGAAATGTGCTGCATTTCTATCAAAGGGAAACTTCTCCAACCTTAGTTCTGACAACCTTAAATGGTAACTATATCCCCAAGGGAGCTGCACAGCTTTTTGTAAAAGCTTCTTACCATTTATTTCTCCTTCAGGTGGTTTCAGAGGTTTTAGAATGATTCGAACAGCCTTCCTTCGATGATGCTTGTGATGGTGGTGATATTTTGGTCTAAGCACTCTCTCACTCTTCCGCCGGGGAATGGCGCCCTCCTCTCCGTTGACAGCCGGTTTATCCTCTCTGTCCTTGGAATGGTGCAAATGGGGTTCAGGCGGAGGCTTGTGGCCCTCCGGCTGCTGCTCCTGCATACTGAGGTCAGGCGTTGGGCCGGCGGCACCGCCGGATGATGTGAACTCTGACTGGAAACGCTTCAGAGACGGGATATACTGGTGAGCCTTCTGGGGTAACACGCAGAGAGCTGAGAGGTACAGTGAAGATGAAAAGAGATATACAAATTCACCAGGTTCAGACACTTGAATGTGACATACTACCTCACCTGTCTACACACGACGATTTCACTTTCAAATTAAAATGCTACAGATAACTGTAAGACATGGACCACATACTTAAATCTCCTCAATACTAACCTGGAGCAGTGCCTCCTCAATGAAGCATTGTAAAGACAATTTCAGGTTTTTAAATTTTGTGAAGTTATACATTCCAATTAGATCTGCTTTTTTTTTTCCTTCTTAGAAGTACTGTGCAGCAGGCAAGGCACAAATTATCTCGCAGGGATCAAGCTAAGTGTGACCAGAAATTGGTGCAAATTGCTAATTCTCTTCCACCAATTGCTTTTTAGACATAAACCCATGAAGAATTCATAGAGACATTCGAAGAGCTGCATAGCACTTATTTACAGTTTTCATTTCAAACGGAAAGAAACAGCAAAGGTATACTGGTTTATCAATGCTAAACACGTTTATGCTAGCCATTTAAAGACTATAGATCAACCTGTACATCAAGTACCAGTATTTTATTAATCTGCTTATATGCTGCTATAACTAGTACAGTAGAACTAGAAGTCTCCCTGGTTCCATACTGACAAACTGCAGCATGTGGTCTAAGTTAAATTACAAGAATACTCAGAACACTGAGCCACCATGTCACAAATTGTGAAAAAAAAAAGGAAATATAAATTCATGGTACCTACAGTAATTAACAACATCAAGATGCAATTTTGAAATTACCACCTGGAATGTATGTGTGACAAAAGAAAATTTAAAATGTTCCCTTTACTAACTAGATGTTTACGTCATTATCAAGCCCCTCATGCACAGTACATGGTGTTATACTAGCATACAAAACAAAATGTCATATTACAACTTCACAATGAACCCATAGCCAAATGGAAGTTATATTTTCAGGTGTCCAACTGACTATGGATTTCAAGAACCTTGGTACAAACTTTGGACCTGCAGTATCTAGGACCCCGGTTCACTGTTTGGACAAACACTAGTCTCACAAATTACTTTGAATCTGTGAGCACTATCTATAGATCTGGGTTTGACAAATGGTGCTTGGCAACATACACAGTGTCCATGTCTGGCACATATTCCCCCTCTGACGTTCAAATCATTCACAAGTTGCTTCAGATACAAGTGCCCAATGCAGACACTTAAAAAGACCACCCATCACTACAAGCAACAAACCGCACACACTGATAGGTAATCGTTTTACTTGATACTATCAATTATTCTCACCAGTAACGATACTGCTGTACCTTTCGAGAGCCAACACTTTCACAAAAACTTTTTGTTCCCTCCCCCCACCTTCCCCCCCCCCCCCTTGTGGTCTTGGAATCCTAAACTTACGTCGTTTTTTCATGGGGATGTACTTTTCATCGTTCACCTGATCTTCTATCTCCAGAGACGTGTCGATGGATTCATCGCTTTTGATCTCCAGGAGGTCTTTAGCTTCTTGGGGTAAGTCACGCTGATGGGTACAAAGAAGAAGTATGGCAAATTAGTCAGTTCCTTGCTTAGTGAACTCACTCTAATTACTCTTACAAAATGCACAACCAATGAGTAACATGTACAGATACCAATTAATGGTGTTGCAACACTCTTAGACTGTTTAGACTGTTTAGACTTGATCAAGCCTGTTCTAGAACCCAATGGTCTAAAACTACAGTATTTCTTAGTACAAGTTCAGGCATTGTAGTGTTTTTCTGCAATCACCATGCTACATACGACAGATCAATAAATTTTGGCTCCTTTGCAAAGTACTTGTATGAGTGGCTTCCTCAGCCAAAAAAAAAATAACACCCTGAGCGAAAATCCATTAGAATTTTGTTTAGGTCTTTTACCGTTATTTGAGATATGACTTTTCAAGGTTTAAGAAAAATGCAAAACAGATGACGTAGAGTGTTGTTGCACAGTGTCAGTATTACTTTTGCTAAGCCTAGATATTTTGCCTCTTTATTACTGAGTTTCACATTGGTAAGTGATATTGATATTCTGAAGAAAAAAATACATGCTTTCCAAAGTAAAACCCTCTGGGCATATAACATTGTCGAATGTCCTGGAAGTACAGGTTACATTAAGAAAGGATTAACATAAAACACATGACTCCATCTCTTGATGTCACAAATTTGCATACTACAACACTGAGTAATGTTTACTCATGATACAGATGTGAGGCACTAATTATCCTGTAAATTGGTCAATCTCTGACAGGATTTTGATGGAATTTGGGGCTATTTTTAAGATTTTCAATGCTTAATGCACCCAATACTCCAAGATGTCATTTTCCTGTCACATGACCTTTAAAAGCTGTACTCTGCAAAACTATTGCACACCAGGGAAGAAAATCTTTAAAGCATGGTTCTCCAAACAGGTACAGTGTAAAGTCTGTTGGATTCTACAACAGCATTACTCATTTTTCATCTTGCTCACAATTTTGAGAACAGTCGGAACTGGGGAATGATGTCCACTCAGTGCTTGTGTGTACATTTGTAGACCATGATTCTGCAATCATACAAGTGTCAGCGCCATGGAAAAGTTTGAGGTGACAGTTTCCTCCATTAATTGTCTGCAGATGATCCACATGTACAGTATGTGTTCCGAGTGCTAGCTATTCTTAAGAATTTGGGAAGGAATGTTCCTGTCTAAATAATTGTGGGAGGGGGGGGAGGGGGGAGTGGGACAACTGTGCAAAAACAGAGACAAAACATTGTACTATTCAGTCAACAAGTTTGTTTTCTATGATTGATTCTAACTGGTGGACTGTACGTTAATTCATGTCCTTGTTGGATCGCCTGCTACTCTGAGATTACGTGCTTCATGGCCATGCAGAGCTGGAGATGATTAAGCAGAAGACAAAGTCACCAGATCCTGTACAGTTCTCAAATTCTTAAAGGAGAACGAAACCCTCGGAATATATTTATCAAAATGAATTTGAAGTGTTTTCAAGACAAGTACAGTATCTCCCCAAAGTTACATTCAGAGATTTTGCTTCCCATCCAAGTTACACACTTTTGAAATTCAGAGAAGGGTGCTGCCATTTTCGTTGAAGTTGAATGTAAACCAACTTGAGTGAGTCGAATAATGATGTCACATTTCCACTGACAGCAGGAATTTTAATGTATTTCCTTTTTCTTTACCTACAATTTCTATTAATCCACGAACATTTGTAAACATTTTTTGTTGAATTACTGAGGTGTCTCATGCAATAATCAAATCATTAATACTCTGACTTGAATGTCAAGTAACTGCAACAAACATACTGACAATGAGATACTGTACAAACAAAACCAAAATCTCTTCAATCACGTGTGGCCAGGTAGTATCATCTAACTTTCAACACAATGGGAGCATCCTAATTAATTTTCGAAGAACATCCAAATTGCGGTAACTTGGAAAGTAAATGACATATGAAATCCGGTGATGGTGTTCACCAAATGTTTATACCTCATTTGACATTGACAAAAGTCCTGACTTTCCTTCTCCTTTAAATATTTTTCTTTTAATGCAGAATGAATCAATTTACAATCTACAGGCAGAATGTGACAGTTCAACGACATTCTCGTTAAAATGCTTTATTCAAGTATCGCTCTGAAAAGTTGTACATACTGTACACTGTACATCATTCCGCGGTAACAAACCAGAGACCTCTTACCCTTAATCCGTAGACACCGTTCAATCCGACCACTTTGTAGAAGATGCTCTGCTGCCCTCTGCTTCCTATGTGAAGCATTGCATTGAGACAAGCTTCAGATCCATTTCCACTATGAACAAGGAGGAAAAAAAAAGAACGACTTATGTTGGTAAATCATCAGTCGGCCATAAATTTTAGACACGGGCATCTCCCGACTGCTTAATTGGTCTAGCAAGTGGACTACTGTACATAGGAAGCGCCTTGTCCAAGGACTCCTGTTGTGTTTACTTACACCGTGCTCTACCGTTCTGAGTGTAATATATTGACCTGAGCACGAGTTTGGTATCTTTAATTACTCTACATGCAATATAATGCAAGGCATGGAAAACACATTTTGCAGTAAGTTCAGAAACAAACAAAACATCTGAACAATGAGGATTTTGCAGTGAATGGAATACTGTACCTACAAATTAAAAACAAAGATCTGGCAATTCAGGTGGAAGAGCTTGGACCTCCACTTGAAAGGGATTTAGTTCAGTAGCACTGTGCATCTATACGTTGTCATCTGATATACTGGGAGTGGATGGTATATACTGTATGTACAGTATGCTTGTAGAGACTGTGCGATGTGTACATGGCATGTATGCATTTAAAGCACATATCAGAAATGGCAGACACTAATTACCGTGGGTCTGATGCCACATACATATCCTTCAGGTGCAACTCTACATATTCATTTTAGTTTCAAAGCACACTGCACATTGTACTGTATATCGCTGGTCGTACTTACTCTACATAGATTGTGCTCTACGAGCTGTAATTATCAGAATATTGCAGACCATTCCAAACTACATGTCACAAACGGTGAATATTCAATCATGACCATATACTGTGCAGGCCATTTTCCCATATCAGTAATACTCACTTGGTCCACAAAATATTGAAATAGTTAACTCATTTTATGAAAAACAACATTCTAGACAGCTTCATGAATAATTCATAGTCATGGCATGATGAGCAGCCAATAAGACACATGCCCTCCCAGCTTAGAAGCTACAGTACAAAACTGATACATGCCCGACTTTACTAGGACTGTAAGCTGATGGAAATGCATTTCCTAACCCTAACTCTAATGATGACATCATAGGAGATGCATTTCCTGGTGGTTTGTGGCATTGAAGAGAAACTCTCAGGTACTCATTAGGTGTGATGAGGTTTAAGTTGCACAATAGTTTTGTTGTTCCCTCATCATAGGCTTCGTCGGCCTATCAAAGAATTTTGGCGGTTTCAAACGATCTGCATCTAGAAACAAAACCTCTGAGCAGATTTCAAGGTGTTGACATGGAGTTTCACATTATTATGGACCAACTAGAATATTTTGAACTTTGCCTGGCCTATAACGTACTTTTAAATAACCTACAGTACAGTACTAACTACAGTACATGATAACAGATCTGTACACATGTTGTGACACGTTGTACTATACAGTAGTTGCACATTTACAGTACTGTATAATTTTAGGCAGAATTATATAGTTACTGGAAGTTTACATGCAGTGCACAATACAGTGTGCATGTATTGTTTTGAACTACTGCCTTGCCCAACACACTCAATATGTACATTAATGACTTAAAAGGTGACACACATGATGTACTGTGCGCACAACAGTGCAAAGTGTACAGACATGTCGTGCACAGTACGTATGTACTGTAAGTGTACGGTATACTTTACCAATTAGCTGCAAGAAATATTCCAGAATCTAACGATTGAAGATCTTCGATGAGAAAGAAATATTTCAGGGTTCAAGAGGTACTTCAAAATCTGGTACAATACTGTATTGGATAATTATTCATAAATCAAGATAACTTTGAAGAATGAACAGAGAATTACTCTGGTGCAGTTTATCACTTGAGATGCAGAAAGAACTTTTCCAATTTCCAGGTCAGAAAATCTGTCAAATTTGCTCCAAGGACATGCAAAATGTCATACAACACTGGCAGATTGATTTGAAAACTTTTTGCGAGTCTTCAACTCTGAGGATAGGTGTCATACTGCAGGTACTGCATAGTAGTTGTGATGTACTGTACTGTAGGCTTCTGTACAGTGAATCTTACACAAGGTTTTGCATTTCTTCAACTTTGAGGATGCAGTAAGTGTCATACGGTTGGTGAGTAGTTGTGATGTAAGCCTACAATACATCTTGCGCAACATTTTGCAATTCTTCAACTTTTGAGGATACATGTATGTATCATATAGGTACTGTAGTTGTGATGTACTCTAGATCTACGGTACACCTTACACAACATTTTGCATGTTCGTCTTCTTAATCTTTGTTTCTTAATCACTTTGATGACCTTTAAGAAAACAACTTTCCATGTCCAAATCTAGGGAAAGATATACACATACTGTATATGTTCATGACGATTACAGTATGTGTTGGATGTTAACATATACGTACAGGGAAAATTTAAAAACAAGTAGCAGATTTTTCTCACTGAATTTTACTACAGATCAGTTAAGGTGATACAGTAAGGTACACCCGATTTAAAAGGACTTAAAAAAAAGTTAAAAGGTAAGACGTGTGTCA
Source organism: Stichopus chloronotus (assembly GCA_021234535.1). Classification (NCBI taxonomy): domain Eukaryota; kingdom Metazoa; phylum Echinodermata; class Holothuroidea; order Aspidochirotida; family Stichopodidae; genus Stichopus; species Stichopus chloronotus. The sequence continues at coordinate 16,579,187 of CM037849.1, read as the reverse complement.
CAACTGCAGTACCTGTACTATACCCATCCTCCTTTCAAACTGCAGTATTAATTAGACCTTGAACCTTGACATCTCAATTTAGGCCCATTGAAGACTGTACTAAACAAGCCAAAAAAAAAAAAAATAACCAGAATGCACAAATGCATTGTGGTTTTGATGATTTCATCAGGATTCTTTTTCATGAATCTGACATATTACAGTGCAAACTGTGTAATATGAGCGTAAGATGCTTGGTTACTGTAATATCACAGTAATTTATCAAATTTCACCAATTGAGAAGTATAACGACTTGTTGCTGACCCAAATTGATGACCAATATTGTAAGTAACCATCTGAACATACAAGGCTGCATAGCAATGAGGCATATATACATCCAAGAGTTTCCCCTACATACTAAATATCAAATCTGTGCAAGGTCCCCATCTTGAGAGCTCATGTTTCTTTGACTACGTTATTCGACTTACTGTACTGTACATGTACACATGGGGCATGTACTGCGCCCCTTTGACTGCGGGTGTTTCGTACAGTAGTCCTTTGTCCTCCATGAGGACTCGTTTTTGAACTTCTCCGTAAAACAGATGAAAAGGAAAAATTGCTATGGTAGTTATTGAAGGCTTTATCAAATCTAACAAATAATGCCAACACAATTCTGCAATTTAGACTAGAGAGGTACTGTGTTTAGGATTACCATAAAAGGAGAACCACTGATATTATCACTGGGTTGTTCTTAGGCCTACATATATTTAATCATGATTTACATTTTTGGGCTTATATTTCACTTTTCAGTAGCCCCTAGGCTAGGCCTACAACGAACTTCACCGTCATGTTTTGTGTGTAGATATACCCTATATGTAAGGGGCTAGGCAGACTACAAAACACTATCCATCCACAGTTTTATTGCGTTAATCCACCAATGATTTTAAAATTGTCTGTGCATTATCCATCCGATGAAAAATGGTCACCTGACTGAAATCGGCCATTAAGAGTTGAGGATTCTACCAAGTATGTATGAACAAGACATATGATGGGACCCATGACTGGAGCACAGTGATGTACTGTACTGTATGCCTACAGTGCTATTGCAACACAACACATGACTTTCAAAAGACTCGACGTTTGTTGGTTTCTTGCATATCTGCTGAATTCTAATCTAGTGAATGATTGGAAGTGTACTGTGTTGAGTACCATACCATATTGCCAAGTTTGTACAATGATTCTCAACATACCGTACAGTACTTACAGGTGTGGTGTAAACTGAAATTATGACTCAATGACTGAAATTATGACTGAAATTATGACTGAAATTATGACTGAAATTATGACTCAATGTGTATTACTCTCTATCAACTTACTTCCCCCCCCCCAACAGGAATGGTACAGCACTGAAGATAAAACGTACTGCCTACCCCATGCAGCAGTTTCTTTTTCCTACTAGGTAATGCAAATTATGGTGTTACTGTGCAGGAATGCGTATTTAAAGCAACTGTTCCATAACATGCTATCAGTCAGGTAAAATATCAAAGTTCTTTGTTTTGAATGGTAAAAAAACGTGGGCTATAACAGTTTTAAAATCGAAGGAATTCTGACAAAGGGGATACATAAAGAAGGAGGTGCAATCTCCATAAATTTCATTTCCATTATAAAAATATTTATCAGCATTCAATCATACAGTATCTAAACTTGTTACAGTACTTGACACAAAGTTGCAGTAATATTTAAACTTGTTTGAACATATGGCCAAAAATCCGTCAGATTGCAAACCTTGAGGCAAACCTTTGTCCTAACACACTTTATACTGCAAAGTTGCACCAAGTATACTGTAGCATCAATCTGAACTGAAGATTTAGCAGTAATAGCATCCCTCCCTCATACCATCCCCCCCCTTTTGGGGGGTTCTGGCTGAATCCCTGAATTGCACTGTAACCTAGTTTAGTCAAATGTTCAACCTGGTTTGAACATTCATCAGCAGCACAACAGAAATTACTGTTAATTGAAGCAAATCACATTCTTCCATGCTAAACATGCTTTGAATGTTAAATTAGGACTACTGGCAAAGCTACAGTAGCCCAGAAATTACCAATGAAGCTTGATTTCATGTCCAGCTATCAATGATGCACATGTACTGTATGAGCTGGAATACTCTTCTTTGTGACTGAATAGGATTCTCTAAATTCTGCATGGGTAAGGTTCCAAACTACTGAAGTTGTACCGTACATGTAAGCCTTTGAATGATCAAAGAGGTGGAAATGTGTTACCAATTTGCATTTAATGTTTTCATTTTTCTTTAAACATCATCAACCTGACGGCAGATAATAATGCCACAATTTACATTCCCCTCCAAAGTTGAAAGCGGACTGTACTGTAGCTTCAAAGACAATTACTGACTTTCTCTATGTGGCTTTTGGTAATAGAAGAGAAACCCTCTTTCCTTTTATTGTTAGGCTTCAAAGTGTCAAAAAAAAATCTAACAATGCACCACTTTCAATAATTTATGACAACCAAGAATAGACTTGTGCACACAGGTCTCATATTGTCTAGGCTACAAATTTACTTTGCCAGTCTCCAATCCGCGATAAGTCGTCGTAGGCCAGCCAACGAACTTACAGCAAATTGCTCTAGTTGGTGACTAAATCAAAACTTGAAAAAGGATTCAAAAGTTTGATGAACTGAAAAACTAACGGATGTGTCAAACTTCTAAATGAAACACCACCCGCAGGCCACAGGGTAACAAAAGCACTCACACGTAATGACAGAATTGTTAGATGAAGAAGAAACAAGTCTTGCAACATACCACCATGATGATAGAAAGCAAAATGTGAAATTAAGAAACTGTAATTTAGGAACAAAGCTACTGGAAATGCAAATTGCACTGCAAACGAAACTTAGCAAACCAGGGTTCGTACACTTTTCTGTGGACAAAAATTAAGCTCTTCTAGAGACAGCCTTTTTTTTTTCAAGACACGAGACAAATGCACTGCAAATGAAACTTGCCAATAAGGGTTCATACCCTTTCCTGTGAACAAAAAATCAAGCACTTCTAGAGGAATACGTTTGTCAAAGACAGAGTGAGACCACTTTTGAAACACTCCGAAAAATATCTCCGCAAATTCTTGCACACATGCACATGTATCAGGTTCAAGGAGAATAAAACTGCTCCTGGTCCAAACATTTGTAGCAGATAAAAATAAAATTGCATTTAGAATCACAAAAATTCAAGCACTTTCCCAAGACTTTGATGCAAAAGAACAAACTTCAAGTACTCTGAAGGAAATGACATATTTCAATTCAAGTACCTTCAAGGTTTACAAGGTACGAACCCTGGCGAAAGAACCACAAAGCAAACAGTACATGTATTAAATGAAAACTGAAAACAAAAAAAGAAAGAATAAGAAAAACAGAGAAAGAAATCAAACTAAAAACTGCTGCTCTGAATGGACCACAGTTCAGTAGATCTCACCTTCTGAATGTACAGCAGAGAAGACCACAAACATGCACATGAAACAAAAATAGATACAGGATATTAAATGTAACAGACATGCAGCTTTATTGTCAATCTTGTACTACTGTACACTGGGGTCAACTGTAGCCCCCTTCTGTAGATCTATGCATGCATCTATTCTCGGGCAACACAAAAGATAATGCGACACCTACAAGTAAAGGCACTAACTCATCATCCCAAGCTAAATTTTTTGGCTTGGGGATAGCAAAATTCTAAACCAATTCTACAGTAAGCTTTGATCGACAGCAAATTTGAAAGATGCAGAGGTCATATCACACAAAGTACACAGGGATCCATTGTTTTGATCACACATGTGGAGGTATGTTAGACAGGCTGTGCGAGGGACTAGACGTAAGTGGATGGGCGAATTTTAACTGTCTGGGGTGATCTAGACTTTGTTTTTAACTTCCCAAAGGACTGCTAAGTATATGAGCAGTGTTGAGCTACTTTAATGAAAGAGTTAAGACACACAAAAAGTACCAACATTGAGATACACAATTGTACAATCAATATCGTGCTTTCATTTTTCTTTTATATTCCAAAATAAAAACACAAATTTGCAAGGATGCATACACAGTACGGAAGCTCTGCCAATATTGCACTGAGAGCACACAATCGAACCAAAAGGCTCACTCTCCACTAAATGTCTTATTTGCCATGAAAAGTTCTGAGCAAATTTCTTGAACTGTTTAATCTCAGACTGCCACTACAACCAACAAATATGCACCTTAAAGGGAAATGCTGTAAGGTGTTTGTATCACAGAAAAAGTCATGTTTTTAAACCAATATTTGTGGTCCATACTGAATGACAGAATACTCAAAATAAGAAAGAACAATGGCCTTTCTTTTGAAAAAAATAAGTTTCTCACAGATGGCAGTCCAGTTTTTTGTTGCTCAGGAATAATTTGTTCACCAACACTTTCAAAAATTCAAATGATGCACCTTCTGTAACTCATCTCAAACTGTACATAATGTTCTAAGGAAATAATCTATGCTCACTGAGCGTGTGATGAGCCTGGATGGTTTAACGATGATTTTCTTCATAAGGTCATGTTGCTGCAATGTAATAGCCCTATTTCCCTTTAAACTGTCAAGACACCTTTTAACTTGACAGTCAAATGAAGCAACTATGTACAGTTTGAGCTCCTTGTGAATGCTATTGACATATCCTTGCAAGTTGTAACTATTCACTTGTATACAACTGAGTAATTGAAGGTCTGTATTCAAGGCACTGGAAGCAATTTTAAAATGAGGATCATGTGAGTTTCAAAGTAACAGTGCTAGACCATGACCAATCTACCACATGTGTGTTTTTCCTTTTTTTTTTAACCTGTGAGGGTGCTTTTAACTACACTGACAGAAAATGAAGCACAGATGATCATAATTTTGTACTTGTGCTGAGTAGCACTCACAGCTCATTAATGACGCTAACTACACTACTGTATGTGCAGACAATGGGTTGCATAAGTGTCAGACTGCTAATGGAACCATAGCATGCAGTGCACGTCTCGATGCAAAATTTGTTCTGTACAGCACTTACTTTGTGCGTAAACTGGAGTTCAAATACAGTACATCAACATCATAGGAGAGTTTCCAACGGTATGTACACTGCAGTAATTGCAGGCACTATTGTATGTATTTGTATGGTTGTGATGTAGTACATTTTCACAGACTCTCTGTGTACACATTTACAGCCAAATTTTAGGAAGCATGGCCTTAGGTCCACGGGGATGGCATTCAAATAAGACGTGCATTGTACATCTACAGAAAAAGATGACACACTGAAGGGCTGTGCAAGTGACTGGATTTGCTGTGTAGACAACAGTGTGTCAAATCTAATAGTGTACTGATGTACATAATAAAAGGCTCTGAACATATTTTGAGATCTTTTTGAACTTACACATGAGGTACATGTACAGGTCTGTACTGTACATCAAAGCTTGCTATGCATATATAGTGAGCGATCTGTGACTTGACAACACAGTATTAAGGCATACAGATTATATGTCAAACTGTCTCTCAGTGTACAATAGGCATCTCTTGAAGGTATATCACACGCACTTATGACAGATTCAGACAATCTGCTGCTTATCCAATGAAGGTGCACAGTAAGTACTGTACATCTCTTAGAGGTACAGTATGTGCATACAGTTATGACACAACCATTGTGACTGCAATACTTGCAGTATCTTGCTTCCTTTTGTAATTTGCCTAAGTGGATAAAACTTACAGTGTATATACCTCTACCAAATATGTACAGGAGGACATTCAGAATATATGAAAAAAAAAAGACAATGTTGATGTGGGAAGCCAAAGTTTTGATTTTAAACACTGTTAGCACACCAGCTGGTGCATGACTGACAGCATAGTACATGCAGTTTGCATATTCTCTTCTAAAACTTCACATTCTGACAAAATCAAGGAATGATGCAAAATACTGTATACTGTACCATGGGCAAGTGGATGTACCACAATGTACTTTTTTTTTCATTGAAGCAGTGATCTGCGTCGGCCACTGTGATTTTTCGGACCAATTTTTCAAGAAGGTGAAATGAAAAGATCTATGCATTTAACTTGTGCATTCTTAGAAGTTCCTTTTTGACACAAAGTTGTGATAGACTGTGCCCATATTACGAATGTTTGAAAAGAAAAAAAAAATGGTTTGAATAATATCAGGACCAGCTTCTGCAGTACAGAAGTTGCTCTCACGTTTTGTTTGTATGCCAAGGTGACCTGTGAGAGGACTATCAGTTAATCTACTTTCAGTGTTGCTTACAAATTACCATAGTTACCTCACATCAGTGATTGGTTGCATTTGGAACTTGGATTGTAATGTGATAATCAAAGACATAAATTGTCCAGCAGACATTTGCTTGACAATCAAAGTCTAACATACTGTAATTAGTGTGAAAAATAACGTCTTAGTTTAATAGTTTGTGTCAGCACTGTAATGCAAACTGCATGGACAACAAAATGGTGTGAAAGAAGTGTTCCAATGCAAACGGCTGCTTTAAAGTCAGATGCTAAAACGGGTTTACATACAATACAGTTCGAATTCACATGCGGCTCCATTGCTGCTAAGTAAGAAATGTTAGAAAATTTCTTACAAGTCACAGAGATTTCCCATTTCCTGCATTCCAATATTCAACATGTTTGCACTGTCCATGGATGCATGCAGGCCACCATCAATTGCTTACTGTTACAATTCAAACACTACAAGTGAAGTGTATATGTACTGTGTTACACTGCACAGATAGCAACTGCCAGACAAGTTCCTTAATGCAACTCACAGAACATGTTTCTACAGTAACCCAAAACAAAAGCCTCACCTGACATCTTTCAATTTCAATGTCTGAATATCCCTTAAAATCTCACGGAAGCTCAGAGGTCTGTTGGGGTACTTCTTTAAAACCTGGAATCAAATTCAATTTAAAAGAAACAAGACAAAGTTTATCACAAATCTGAATTGGTGCGAAAAAGAAGAAAAAAAGACAAAGAAAAGACTGACGACTGCTAATTTAAAGATTAAGTGCTACAGTCATGGCCAACATGCTAAGGCCACTGTATGCACGTACATGTATGCATACATGTAATTACACTACACAATTAAACACAGTGCAGTGTACAGTATGCTGCAGAGTGTTTCCCCCTAGAAGCGTTGTGAGCAGTTTTCTGTTAGACTGAAAACTAAAACTACCACAACATATATGTGTACAGTATTCAAAGCCCATTCAATATCATGACTTCACACAAGTTCAGCTTTAAAACAAGATTCAAAGTTTTATTATGTAATTCAGAGGATACTGTAATGACATGGGTGTGTGATTTCACAGCCGACTTTGCTCATGAATGGGTGCACACTCAGATCTGACAGTAAACAAAATCTGACGAACGGTTTCAGAAGCACAGCACCCTCGGCATTCGACCAGTCTCCTCCAATGAAGTCACATGAAAAGGTACGACCCAGGTGACATCACTGTGGTGCAGTCATAGGGAACCAATTTGTGTTGAATGTGTTACTGCATGTGACATGTTCTACATTGCATTAAGGCCACTGCTGATAACCTTCTCTCAGTTCTCTCTCATACTCCAAGTGTACATGCCACACATGAAGTTGAACAACTTTGTATTCATCACTCTTGAAAAAAAAAAACCAGGTTCCAGGCTTCATGATTAGAATGTTCTTCTTGCAAGTCTATAGGTTCCTGGATTAAACAACAATGCTTAAAATTTTTCTGGGGACTCAAATTTAGGGCCACCATATTTCTCTAAGTTGAAAGTGGGGCAAAACTTTGGGAAACTGATCTTGGGGTATAGGTGTCCGGGCATCTAGAAATTGGGGAGGGCAGAAGGTTTTGGAATGAATTTTGCTTGTAATTACAGGATTACTATCTAAGTAGAGCGCATGAGTTGGCGTGTACGGTATTGTGCAAGAAAATTGTTACTCAGGTAGATAAAATGGAATAGCATTTCCTGAGTGTTCTAGGCTACATGTACCTAATGTCATACAGGGGTTATGGCTGGAAAAAGTGCAGATTTCATGGGAGGCTGATTACATTTCCAAGGGCATCAATCGATTGCGAAGTGATCTCGATATTGGCATAAGACCAAGAGGCCCGCGTTTGGGCCAGGGGCGAAGCAGCCGGATACTCAGCGACTGTTAGCATCTCTTGGACGTGTCTGAACTATTTCACATGTACACTAAATTTCAACTTTCAAAGTTGCTTGCTTGCTTGCTTTCAAAGCAAACTGTATCACATACATTTTTGAAGTTGAAATGAAATTTTTTTTGAAAATTTCAAATAAACTGTAATGATATCCTAAGTTAGTGGGAGTATTGCGAACAGCCTAACCAGCTTGGCAATTCATACTTCCTCATTACACTGTACAGGGAACTACTGTAATGACGTTTTGTATCTTGCAGACTACACATTTTTTTCAAAAGAACATTTTTAAATAGTATTACTTTTGTTTTGTTCATTGATCCTAGTCACTTTAAAATGTTTAGATTAAAGGTTTGAAGTAGAACAATCTTGGGATCGTGAAGAGTTAACTTTCTATGAATGGGGTGTGATATGACCGCTATCTGTCACTACCTAGATGGTATGTGCATGCGGGCCTAAGCTTATTGACGCTGAATGTAGTGTTGAAGGAGGTATACGTACAGTAGTAGAATCAAACTGGAATTCGATAACATTGTTTACTTTTTTACATAACTTGAAAAATATTGATCATGAGTTAAAAATATGGTCATTTATTTACAAGAATAGTAATTTATTTCACTTTTTGGTGAAGAATGAATGTGGATGGAGCATTCAGATACATATATACAAGACCAATTTACCAGTTATTATTGGGCGTAACCATTTAGAAAACCATGTGTATGATCTCTATTGTGATTGAAACAAGCATTGTATGTCATAAGATTTGTGCAGAAGCAAAACTGAGAGAGCTATGCCAAGATGATATATTTTGAAAACATACAAATGCTACACCAGGCAACACTGTGTTGGTTCGGCAGTGTATGCAATTTACTTATGTTGCTCACGTTGTACGCCAAATTAATCTCCAACATGATTCATGTATCCTGATGTCTGTTTGGTTTGACTGTTACATAGCTGACACTCACAACGAGTTCACATATACTTGCGCGCGACTCACACTGCAAGGCCTCTTTACCTGTACATGGAAGTATGCACAAGACTCTGATTGGCAAAGCATTGTGATACACTTTGGAATGATTGCCGTAATTGACAGCAGCGTGAAAACATATGTGGAAGTTTTAAAAGGGATATTTCTAAGATCTCTACGTTTTTGCAGGATTTTTGCTGGGAGAAAGAAATACTTCCTTTTTTTTTTAAATGATCACATTTTATTTTTAAATTGTCACACAGATTTCTCACTGGACAGAAACATTTCCTGGGGAGGAGCCTCCCAGCTTCCCAACTTTTTCCAGCCCTGGTAGGGATATCATGCCAGCAATTCCAAAAAGTGTCTACGAAAAATGGTAATACAAGGGAATTTAAAAAAAAAAAATCTCATGGAGAGTGGTTTAAAAATTCCCAGCGAAATTTAAAAAAAAAAACAAAAAAGGGCTTGACAAACCCATTAGATGGATGGAAACAGGATTTTCCATGTGTCTTGGGCAGCATACACAGTCTTGAAGTAGCGATCTTATGTAAAGTACATCTGCAATATCTCAATTAATGAGAAGAATATCATTCTTCATGGAAAATGGAAATAACTTGGATTGCTCTCTTATGAATCTGCAAAATTTCATGCAAGTCATGTTCAGTCAGGCAAATTATGGGTTGAAAGCACCTCCAAAATTGCCGGAAACCGAGTTTCCGAGACTATTTTTTTTTCCTTTAATTTTATGCCTCACTCCACCCTTTATCAATACACAGTGCATAGCTTAAATTTTTTTTAGGTATGCCTAAATTTACTTTGGGGGTCAAAATATGATTGGAGAGCATGTGTCTCCTAACTCCCACCCCCAGTAGTGTACAGGTTTGATAGCAGATCTTACAATAAAGGCGTATGCGTGAATAAGGGAGTATGGCTGTAAGAGTCAGGTAATAACAGTGTACTAATAATACACATGCATTCAAATTCTTGGACACTTCACATTGTATTTTGTAATTTCCGTGCAAGGGCAAAAGTGACAACAAAAATTCCGCAAGAAGCGATAAATTAAAGCACCTGATTCTCAAATTTTCTTCCATGCAAGACTTCAACTGATGTAACCAAACATCTGTCCAAGTTAGTGAATTTTGCCAGAATTTCTAGTTCTCCATGATTTTTTTTTGAGGGGGGAGGGGGCAGTATGCCCCCATCTGATATGCCTAAATATGGGGGAGGGGTACCTGCTACAATGTATATTTGGTTCCTGACTAAAGAACAAATGGTGCAATATTTGAAGCAGATTTTACTATAGTTTTGTTTGCTTGTATTTGGAAAATTTCATAGATGGAAAAGTGGCTGCTAAGTTGGTTGGTATCACATTTGTTCCACAAACCATAGTCTACAAGACTGGTCATAAAACTACAGTAATCTTTTGAATCTAAGTGCTTGATTTGTTACCCATTGCGTCAAATGGATTCTTACTGTGCATGCAAAGGACACCATTAAATAATAAATACGCCTACGTTTTTTCTCGAAAAATTGGGACGATTTGTCTAACCCGCTGGAATGTTCACTTTATCAGTCGATCCCAGACAATCCCAAATAATCGGGACAGATGATAACCCTACTCAATTGGATTGTTCCACAAGGCTGTTGGCTGATTCAGGTTTTGTCCCCTTCAGGTTGCTTGGAAAAGCCTCTCGGCCAAGTAGGCCAAGCCGATTGGCCAAGTAGTCCACCAAACCTGTTCTTTTAGGAATTTTGGGTGAAAGACTGGTGGATACACTATCATTTATCAGATAAAGATGTTAAATGGCAGGCAAGGGAGAAGCTAAACTTGGGTTTGCATTGATATTGGTTCATTCGTCTTGTAACCCTTTGAACAGGAGGCAAGTCTCGCCTGTATTGATCCAATATCACCACGGTACGGGATCCTCGATAAGTCCAAATTCAAAAATCTTTATTAACTGTTGGAAGAGACTGCAGAATATACAGAGAAAAGTGAGCCATGATTGATGAAACCTAGGTAGGAACAATTTAGGTTTACGCATTAAGAATAAAATCATGTATAACCTAACATTGGTTGCAAAGTGTAGGCCTACCAAATCTTTGTCACTGACGGTGTTAAAAAAACTTAGATCAAAGTAGGCTCATGCTTTGCATTATCTCATACTGAAAGATAAAGCAAAGATTTTGAACTAAGTACTGTGAGTCCAGGTACAAGAAAAAGCAAACATTGCTTTCCACATTGACATGGTCTAACTCTATGCTACAATGGTGTAAGCATTTGTAACACAATCACACACAATTGTGTCTCACACTAGTCACAGTGCACCAACTGTAATGTCCTTCTTGTTTTCATCTCTGAACTATGAACATTTGCAATCGTCACTTAGGAGCTAACAAGTAACATTGGTGTAAGGTACACATAAAATCATTGGCCTAGTTCTAATATTTTTTGTTTCTGTATAGTTCATGATATATCATATGCCTGTTGAGACATCACTAAGTTAGGTTATGCCTGAGTTTTGTTACTGGCCCTTGCCAAAGCCTAAGGTAATTCGAAGATAGCCAGTATATGACTTTCCTTGGTAAAACGACGTAGGCCCTATTCAAAAATACGGAAGAAAAACATTGGCTCATGCTGAAAAACGGAAATATTTTTAACAAAGTACTATAGATCCGGTGCAAGAGCAAACCAAAAATTGCTTTCCGTGTTGACATAGGCCTTTCAATGCTACAGTAAAGTATATTACTAACATGTAACAGTACCGTACATGATGTATGAAACATTTCGTTAGTGCTACACGATTAGTAAACTACACTGCAAGACTAACATACACCACCGTGTACAGTGACTGGGCCAAAGATGGGAGTGGAATGAAACTCCAATTTCTTCTTACCAGTTCAGAGGCCTCAATCCAAGTTCTTCCCTTTTGGCGCCTCTTTCTATCCCCCATTGCTTGAGCGAAAACTTGAACTGCTCTTCCCAGGCATCAATGGCCGTTCGGACTTCCAATTAGAGTTCAAAAATTGCGATTAACACGATCCGTATTTGTAACGGCAACGCCATTTGTATCTTTTCGTACTTACACCGTACCGTATCATCAGTGCAGTGTATTGTGCACTAAACATAGGCATATGTCTGCAGCATTACAATATGACCTTTGACCTGCTTGTACCTAATTAACAATGCAGCTATAATCATAAACAAAAATCAGAGCGACGAAAACTTGGGAAGGTGCCCCGGCCCATTACTTTAGTAAGACAGGAGCTTCCTGTGGAATAACAGGGACAATCTCACCGACGGGAAACGGGACGGATTTTCCTTTCTTTGAGAGCCCTGTTCAGGTTTCGTTCTTTTCAAAGGCGTGTGTACATACAGGTGAATGCACTTCGCAATTGTTACTAAGTTCTTTTTGAATCGCAACATGGGCCTGAGTCAGTGAGTGAGTTAAGCAATGCGTGGTGACGGGATTACTTAGTAACAACAACCGGCAGATGACGGGCTTTCCGTCAACTCAGCTCATGTGTGCAAGACAATTGTGTACTACATGTAGGCTGCTGGGCACTACAAGTACAACTACAAGCGGGTGATTTTTTTTTACGTTAAACTAGGACAACAACATATGATTGATGTAGGTTGCAAGCATTATCATACGACGCGTGTCATTGTGTATTCATGTCTAACTTTAGGCCTACTGTAAAACTACGGCCTAAACTAAAGTACCCCTGACTTAGGCCTACTGGCGGCGTAAAAACAATTGAATGGCAAACCCCAACACAGGGCTACAGCTAGGCCACAGGGGCCTAGACCCAAGCCTATACGCTATACTATTCAGTGAACATGATGGGCTGAAACTGGAGTATTTGACTATGCCTGACATTATTTATCACTTCTAGGCACTGTCTCACAAAGTCACAGTGTTGTAACATTAGTGGTGTCCTGAGAGACAATATGAAAAACTTGTCAATTACCATACATTCGTGTGCATGGGGAATGACCATTGACTAAAGTGTAAGTGGCCGTCTACTGATGGAGATGCTAATTAAATAGCCCTACATGTGATGTAGTACATTCTGTTTGAACTGTTGCATCATGTGGAACTCATATTTAAAAGATAAGTCTCATACGTAGGCTACCTAGCTGATCGACAAGTAAATCAAACATGGACTGCCAGAACATGTGGAAGACACATGAGGCTACTCCCCCAAGTCCACAACAAACTCCCTCTGTCTAACAAATTTGCCCAAATGCAAACTCGTCTCTTACAGGTCACTTTATCGGGCGGGGATCACCTGGTACACGCCTCCACTCCCTTTTTTGATGACCAAGAATTTTTCTACCAAAATGAACAAAATGATATGGAGAGTATGCTTCTCATATGCTGAGAAATATCACATCTAAGTGCATCTAGAATTTTAATTTCTTTGGGGAGGACCCCTAAACCTCCTTGCTATGGCTTTAAGCCTTCGGCGCCGCTTGTCTGCTAGTCTTGTTTGACTTCCTACCCGTCTTCCATCAGATCCTCTGATGGCCCACTGGTGGTCAGTCTATTGTACGTATAGGTCTGTAGGCATGATGTGATTCTAAAGTCAGCCACAGGGACCGTACCGTCAAAGGTCAAATCTAGAACTGTCTTGAATGAAAATAATTTTGATAGCAATGACAAGATTTTTTTTTAGCATTCATGTATTTGATAATGAACATAATTTTAACATCTCTTTTCTGAAGTGGTTGACTCGATCAAGTTTGTGTCACAAATTTTGTCTTGTATACTGACTCCTTCAATTTACTAAAGGTATTAGTCATTCATGCATCAGGTTCTTGGGAATTCCATTACCAAAACGACAGTGTCAGTATCCGGTTCTGAAATTGCTAAGTGTGATCAAAAGTTACATTGAACGTGCATTGTACGAGAAGCAAAGGTCAGTGTGTATGTAAGTTTTGAAAAACCATGTCACCGCCATGCCCATGCGTAAACTGGACCACATGCTGTTATACGTTATAGTAACATACAAGGCAAAATAACACTTCACAATGAGTGTGTACTGCTTAAAGGCCGTTAACTCATCACCCTAAGCTATATTTTACTTTCCGGAAAGCAAAACTCTCAACTGGTTCTAAGTTCAGTACTCTTTGATTGACAGCAAATTCGTAAGTGCAGGAGTAGCTCATATTACACAGCGTACACAGGAATCCATTGTTTTGATAACACATGTAGAGGATTTTAAGACAGGCTGAGGGAGGGACTAGACGTTGGTGGTTGGGAGAATTGAAACTGTCTGGGGTGATGAGTTTTTGTCTTTAACAGAAGTGGGCACACATTTATCCAACAGGCTATGGATTGCAGGTTCTTTGAACCAACTTTTCGACTCTGTGCGAAAACAGTGCATATTATTGTGAAGACTTATTTTATTGACAGTTTTATGGTTGTTATGTGTTCGTGTGATACCCTACTTATATACTGTGATAGCCTGTTGTTCCTCTAGACCATATTGGTACACCCACATCTCTTAATATATTTGTACTTGTCCACAGGAGAATTTGCTTTTATGAAACATAATAATGAAATTTGAAAGAGTCCATGTGAAAGCAGATAAAAACAAGCTTATTTCATTCTTTAAACAAGCCAAAAATGTTTGTCTTTGTCTACAGAATGAAAATTTACAGTTGCACCAGTCAGTCAGACAACCATGAAACTTGAGCCCTGCTATAACTCTTTACATGCTGCAAGTAGTCATGAATTTAATCATCAGATTTCATACAGGGCTGTTTTTTTTTTCTTTTTTTGTAGAAATTACAATAAATCCACAATGGTCCACTAGCAACAAGATGTCCCACTCTGGCAGCACAGGTTTGTAAATGTTGCAGGTTTGGAACCATGTACTGCTTATAAATTGTGTGGATTTGTACTGGATTTGGAATATCAAAATCCACCCAGAACCAGATTTTCCAGATTTAAGAAAAAAAGAATCTATCTGAAATTCTGATAAGGCAGATTTTTGTCAAACTGAAATAACCAGATCATACCTTGTGGGTTATGTCTGTTTTATTAAACTGCATGTGTAAGTAGAATTTTGGCATTTTCATTGGTAATAGAACCAGATACTGTAGCCTATATCTTTAATGCTATGCTGGTAGTTTGCACGTGCACAGAAACTGTGTAATTAAAGTTTCATGTCGGGGTTGTCGAATGAAAGGTGGCACTTCTACATGGTTGACTGACAAAATTTTATACAAACCCTGTAACTAGTAAAATGATGTTTTGGGGGTTTTTGTTTTTTTTAGGGGGGGGGAAGAGAGGGTGAAGGATTTACTTAAAGTTATCAACATACAACTTGTTCAGCTCTAGATATTGATACATTTCCCTTAGACCCAATGACACTGGGAATTTTTTTTTTTCTTCTCGTACAGTTTAGATCTGTAGAACTAGGAGTCAATATTACTGATGGTGGAGGGATGGGCACACCTTATTTCCCCATGCTTTAATTTGTTTTCTTTGAATTCTGGGCAGATCTGCTGAGCTAGAATTCAGTATCTTTGATGAAGGGGGATATAGGCACATATTATTTTCCTATGCTTTGATTTGTTTTCTCTTAGTTCTCGGGGATATCAGCTAGGAATGCCTATCCGCTAGGAATAACCTGTACTCTAATTTAGTAAAATTCTGTCACATTCACAAGTTACTTTTACCCTCTTTGTCTTCTACATTTCAATATTAATTGGACCAGTGCCATGATAGTTTGCTAAAATTTGTTTGATGCCATTTTTCTGTACTTTCAAGATACTGTACAAACTGTGTGGTGTAACAAGCCCTGATTGACGCTGTGATATGTTTAAACACATCAGATTTTACTTCTTTTCTATGTGGGTCAACTTCTTAATTTGATAGCCTTTGGGTTGATTCATTGCCACTTTCAACTGTTTAACTAAATAAATCACCACTGCCCGTGAGTAACTTGTGCCTATACTTCACTTTACTAAATTGGGTAGGACGTGATAACCTTCAGCATGTTGAAAGTCTGTAACTAGTAATGAAAGCCTATCATTAAATATTATGATTAATAGTACACTGCAATTCTAGTCTATGTTTTCTATGATACATATTTTTACCTGCAGTAAAATAGGTTGTATTGCATAGCTAATCTATACAAATCTGGCAGGATTTAACAAAAAGTCTGGCCACATTTGGAAAAAAGGAAAAATCCTCAGATCGGGCCAGAAGTCTGATAGCATTTGAAATCGGGTACACCCCTAAAATTGGACTCATTGTTGAAAATTAGGAACTAAATGTTTACATCAAATAAGTGTTGTACATTCCTAGGTTGGGACTATGTCAATACCCAAAGCTCAGTGTTCCCAGAGTTTGATGTTCCCCTGATCCAGTGTTCCCCGCGTTTGATATTCTCAGCCTCTGATGTTCTCAGGGTTCAGAAACATTGAAGTCTTTGAACATCGAACCCTGGGAACAAGGGACTCCAGGAACATCGCTTAGACCCCATGCTGGCTTGCCCTCGCCCTATGCTCTTCAAACTGAGTGACCGTCATTGAGCTGTAGGTGGACTGTAAGCACTGTGCATGCCCTTCAATATGTTCTGTATGACATGTCCATGTGAGACTTATAATTAGAGTGCAGGGAACATATACAGTAGCAGTACCTTCCTCATGTTTGATATTAAAATAATACACTTTTTGATGCTTAGATCAGATTGCCCACCTTACCTGTATATCGTAAAAGATGTAGGATATTGGTTCATTAGTTTCCAACAGCAACAAAGCAACATTTATTTTCCATGCAGATGCCCAAAGTATCATGCAGAACTTTCTTTTGAAATTTCGCTTTTGGTGGAAATGCTGATTGAGTTCCTAGCAAAGTAGGAGTCCGTTAGCCGGTTTATCAGATCCTGATATGAAGTAAAATATACTGTATGGACACACACTGCTTTTAAACACAAGACATCATTTTGATACACAGTTATCTGTACATATTTCTCATACTATAACTAATGCATACGTCTTTCCTCAATTCAGTTTCGAAGGTGGATGAAACCATCGCTGCCGAAGGAGATCACTCTCCGATCGACGAACGGTTGACTCTTGCGGAGTCTGAATGTCTCGGTGAGCATATCCTTCTAGCTTCATTTTCACGTCATTTTGCCAACTGTGCGTGTTCAAGGTGTCTTCGCTTTACATCATATGCACACACAGCGTAATTCGTTGATGGATCAGGTGCATTACTGTATGTACAGCTTAAGTTGTTACATGTGCATTGCTTGTAAACGTGTAACAGTTCTTTTTACCATCGCAGAATCATGCAAAGTGTTCTGAATGTTCGTACAGTTCACCCTTGTGCATTCAGTTTTGGTTGCACAGAACATTGTTACTGAGGAACACAGGTATAGATAGTGGAATATGCCCTACATGTGTGAATAAGTTGTCACAAAGTGGATATATGTCAGGATGAAGTGCAGCTCTAGTGAACACTGGATAAATGGACTTACTGCACAATGCAATACATAGTTTTGTCACTTATTCTATGAGTCTCTATTTCAGTAAAATAATCACATCTTACACAGTGTTCCCTTCTATTTTGAGTAAATTTAGCTACAGTGTGTAGCATTTGCCCAAAAAGGATGGAGGTCGAGTCAGTAGCTTGACATCTACAGTAGCCTAAAACGTGTAATATTGCAGTGCTCAGGCGAGGACAGTGGTACTGATTCTTGGTGAAGGATGGACTGTGGCCAATTGAGCTGTGGTGACACAGTATCAGTAACTTCAGGATTGATTATTGAACAAGGCAAACTACCAATAGATGGAACACTTCTGTGAGGAAAGAGAGAAGTCCAGGTCGGGAGGGGAGCGGAGAGGGATGGAGAATATTTTCAACAAACCGTATGAACTTGCGTCTGTCTGCTGTATCACATATGTCCATATGGAACAGTCTTCAAAGCAAACTCCTGAAAAACGTATAGTGTCCTGGTGAAGGAGTCTGCTTAGTCAGCCAAATACCGGAGCCTGCCAGAGGATCTGCTATTGGATTCAGTCCTTCATAGTAACATCAGCCTTACATTTAGTATGGCTCATTTAATTCTCCACAGATATTGTTTACCCATTGCCCGATGGATGGCCTCGTTTGCAAGAGAAACTCTTCAAAAGGAGGAACTTGTACTTCCGGAAACCGACGTCTCCCAGTATCAGCAATGTCATCCACCATCTCCAGCAGCTTCAGGACAAGATCGAGGCCTGGAGCCGAGAGGTGGAACTTGAGATACTGAGCCAGAGGTCTTCCTCTCTTCATTCAGAGGTTGACCACGGTCCCAGCTATCAAGGTGGACGCCATGGCCTAGGGAGCAAACTTGCAGCAGGTCAGAATACAGAGATAATCAGAGATGTGTGCAAATGTTCATCTTAACAGCTTTTTATTTGAATACCCTTTATTCAACATTATAACCAAACCCACAGTATAAATTACTTCAATGATCGGATAGAAAGTACTGGATATGGTTAGCAGGTCACAATTGAGTGAAAGTTGTGATAAATTGTTGTTATTATACAATAGCTTCAGAAGGTTTGTATGGGGTCTGGAAAATCTTGAAAGTACAGTACTTGAATTAAAATCTGTCATTTTCATTTCCTTCAAATTGCCTCAGTTTGTTTTGCTCATTTACATTAAAGTCCTTAAAAAGTGCCTGATTTTTGCTGATCGAAATATGACTATTATTATGTTTTACTTAATTATTGTCTGCAACGTCAAGTGTGCGTTAGAATTCATACAAGAAGATTTCTTGATGTGTTTCAAAAGTGGTTGGATGTCCTTGAAATTAAAGTTCTACCCCTGAAAGTGGCTTGATTTTTATCCTCAGAAAAGCACATGAATCCTGGTCTTAACAACCTTCAAATGTATTTTTCTTAGGATCTAGATTACACTGTGGCCAAAGATAGTAAGACTCAGTGGTGTTTGTTACAGTGGAGGGTACAGAATTAATACACACCAGCAAATGAAACACTTCTAGCAGGGATGACTGTTCACAACCATTCCAAGATTTTTTTAAGTTATATTTGCTTTGTCTGCTGCCATCAATCCTCCCCCATTAGGTGCAATTTTCATTCAGTGATTGTTAAAGTCATTTTCATTTATTACGTTCTTGTGCGTGATTACTGAACCCACGATTTTCCCTCAATGTCCCATCAAGCAATGGTCTGATTATTTCACTTAATTGTCCTTTGAGTATGTTGCACACCATATAGTTTGATTCTCATTTTTTTTTTAATGCTGACAAGAGTTATCAAAGCAGTAGTATCAAAGCAGAGATATGCCCAACTCCACATAACTGAGTCATTTTTTATTGTACATAAGTGAGATAGAGGTTTGTACATTAGGGAAAATCTGTCCTAGTATATTGTAGAGGGTCATTTCATGAACATCACTGCATCAGGAAAAATCCATAAAAACTTTAATTTCACTGTCATCCATGACAGAGCTGGGCTTGTGTCTCCAGCTTTGCTACCTTGTAATGTATTATTGACAGATAAAACCAAGCAACCCCAGAGAAAGCAGTACCTTTTTGATTACGCTTCATTCAGTGTGATATCCCCAGCTTTACGTATAGCTTTCCTTTTGTTTTGAACCCAGCAAGTTTGTATATGTAGCAACTTTTGGATTAACTTCTCCCTGGAACCTGTTCATCCCTGTTTTTGATGTTTGTTCGCAGGTCGCAAACAGCTCCGGTTCGCTCCTGATTCGGAGTGCAGCGAGGATGACGGCAGTAGCGTCAGCGGCTCGAGGTTAGCAAGCAGGATCAGCTCAAGAGGATCTGACGCGAACGTATTGAGCATACACGGCATCGGAGCCGTGATCCCGCAAGGTACCCGTCACTATCAGAAGTTGACAGTTGGCGTAATTTAGTGGATTTTGTGTTATATGTATGTCACTATTAAAACGCTATCTTTTCTTGTTCGGGAATTTCTTAGCTGAGAAATTTCCATGCAAGGGAGTTTGCAGGTGTAACTGCCAATGTCATGAGAAAATCTACATCATGTAGTTAAAACGGATTTAGTCATCAAGTCGAATAGTAAGGTGAATAATGCGAATGTATTAAAAATTTTAAGTCATATAGTACATCTAAAAGATTTTGTAAGAAAATCTTTTGTATAAATGTGTGAATTTTTGCGATAGTGATGAGCTTTGCCTTGTTTAGTGTTATGTTCATCTTTGCATTGGCTGTTGGTTCTCAAAGTTGTCAAATTGAATAAAATGACAAGAATGTAGCAGCCTTAACTATCACCCAAAAGTTAATGATGACCCTCTCCAGAGAGACAGGTTTAGTTATCACCAACTACCAGGTTTTAAAAACTGATTGGACCTCAACTTTGAACTATAATATGGTAGTTGAAAATGCCAAGGTATTCATACCTTGTGCGCCAAATATCAGTGTACAGTATGATTGGTTCCACTTAGCAACCATCTGGCATCTGTAATTTTGTGCTCTGTTGTTTTACATTTTCTATTGTATTGTCGAAAAGTTCCACCCGCAGAAATTCCTGATGAAGAGCTGAAGAGATAGTCACACTCCTCGGACGTCTCGAATCAGACAGACAGGACACTGAGGAATCCCTGGAAAAGGAAAAGAAGCGAGTAGTCTGGTTGCAAGGAAAAATTGACAGATTAGCCCAAAAAAGGCTTGTAGAACTTCCCAAAGCCGTCCAGAAAGGTAGAATTTGAAACGTACAATGTCTCTGCCTATCCTGCTGTGTAGTTGTCTCATGTGTAACATGACTGATATGTGTCTAAAATTATGTAATTAAGAATCGTCTGTGTAATTACGTACGTGTTACAGCTGCTAACTCAGTTCTGAATTCAGCATATGGTCAAAGTATTGGACATTGCTGCTCCATGCAATTTTGTTGCACTGTACATATGCTTATATATGAAATTTAGGCACCTACAGTTTCAGAGTCACTGCTAAACACAGATGAAATGCTGAGCATGCGAAAAGTGTTTTGTCAAAACATCCAGGCTTTAAATTTGTAATAAATCTTTCTTTTTTTATCATTTTTCTTTCCTGAGTTCTTGGAAAATGCACAATCAAGCATTTGCAGTTTCATGAAATACTGGAGGAAAGTGTTGCAAGTCATATATTTTTCTTCGTTTCCAACACAGAGCACGAAGCATGTGCTGCTGATATATCCGAACTGAAGTGGCATTGCTCCTATAGAGGGCGGCAGCTCACAAGGGTGAAGAACAAAGTGGAGAATGCGGAAATGCTCAATGCCAGACTTAACGAAGACATCGCATTTGTGAAGAAACACTGGTCAGTAAAAACATAGCTGGACTTGTGTCATGTGTCTGGAATATGTTTCTGAGATACTAATGGAATGAACATTAAAAAGGTTATGGAGATACCTGAATGCTGGATTAGGGTTTGATTGCATGAGTGAGGGAGGGGGGGGGGGCACAGCAAAGCAGAGGAACTGAGTTATTAAGTAGAGTTAAAATAGTTTTTTAATGTTTTCTGTCTTTTTGGGCCATATATCAACACTGCAGCTATCAAGCTCTCCTCATGACCAGAAACACAACATCACATTTACCTGTAAATTGTGTTGGTTTTGTTAGTCTATGATTGGTAAGGTTTGCACATAAAAAAAACTTAGAGTTTTTGTGATTCCACTTTTGTTCACTTTACCACTTTGTCATTTTTATGTCATGTTGCAGTTTAAGGTCACAGTGATGTCACCATGGTGTATTGTGATGTCATTTGATGCTGGTATTGAGTGACATCAATAGTTTCTGATCATGGTATCTCTCTGATAGTCTTGCATTGTGGTATTGTTGCCTTGGGTGTTGATATTGTGTCATATTAATTGCCATGTAATGTTTTGGTCATGTAATATGATATCTTATCATGTGATATCTGGTTATGTCACATGGTCTTGGCATTTGTGGCATTGATGTCATGCAGCAGTTTTGTCTAAGGTATAGGTTGCCGTGAAATGATGTCATGTGACATCGTTACCTCTGGATCTTGATGCCATGAGCTAGTGATGTCGAAAGCTAGCAATGTCTAATTATATGTATGTTGTGTCATTTGACATTAATATGGTTTGATCAGAATGTCATGTGATATTGAACATGCCTTATCATTTGCTTAATGCTCATAATACAATGTCTCCTAATAGTTCCTTGGTCGCTGTTCATTTAACCTATTGTTCTACTTGCTTTCTTTTCTTTGTCATCTCCGGTCACGATAGCCCTCTGGTAGAAGAGAAGCTTGACTTGGAAATGGAGGCCATGAAACGGATTGATGAAGCCCAAGAAACAGTAAGAAATACTTTAGGAAGAAAAAAAGCCCATGGCAGACATGTACAAAAACTGGTGGGAATACATCAGGGCCAGTCTATATTCCATAATCAGGACCCAGTTTGATTTCCTGTCCAATATGATTGAAATAGATCAGACCTATATAATCTAGTGAATGTGAGTCTAGCATGGATAGCAGAATGTTTCTGTAATCGTGTATGGGTGTTTTCAGTTTTGGAGTTTTAGTTAGGCCAGGTTATTAGACCCAAGCTGCAGTTTCTGTTAGTTTTTATTTGATGGGTAGTTATGATTTAATCACAAAACTTTATTTTCTATCTATGATGCCCCTATATTATTCTGTAGAAGTGGCTGTGAGCTAGTTTGCAGTTTCACGTGACTACAGATGGAGTGCCGCAAACCGATTTGCCCCGCTTCTCGTCATCGGCAAAATGTGTCAATTTGCGGCTTAAAGGGAAATAGGGTGTTTAGAATACACCAACATGACATACTAAAGAAATAGCTTTAGTCATTATTAAACCATCCATTCTCATCAATAAAACGTCTGCCAAAGCTTCATCTCCTAAAACATTATGCATGTGATGAGTAATGGAAAATGCATCATTTGAATTTTGAAAAGTTTGGGTGAACAAATTAGTGTTGAGCAACAAATAACTGAGTTTCTATCTGTGAGAAACTTATTACTTGAAAAAAAACTACTGTCCTTGCTTATTTTGAATAATCTATCATTCTGCATCCACAAACATTGGTTTCAAAAATGTGGATATTTTCTGTAAAACAAACGACCTATTTCCATTTAAAATGAAAGTATTGTCAATGCCATTTGTCGGGCACGGTAGACAACTGAGTTCCTGTTGCATTTTTACGATACCACCAGACGACTGGAGAGCTAGACAAGATGATCGAGAAGATGACGAAGACGCAGAATAAATCCCACGAGGCCCACGGAAAGGCTGACATGGAAAGAGCCCACATCAAAAAAGAACTAGATTCAGTTAGAGATGCTCTCACTGAAATCAAGTGAGTTGATTTTTAAACAATCAGGGATTCCATCGGTGGGGATAAAGGAGAGGATTTGTCCCCCCCCACCACCCACCTCTCCAGAAGAAAGTGGAATCCTACCCATGCCCTTTTTCATTTCCATAAAGAAATGTAATTATCAAATTATCATGGTTTGTTACCCAAGAATGCACTTTGCAGCAGTGTTTAAAATTAGGCCTACATAAATAAATGGCCTTTGAAACACTTTAAGCTGTACCTTATACAGACTTTGAAGAAAACCTTAGTCCACAGGAACCCACTTTTGACTTTCCTCCAAGAACTGCATCTATTTGGAATCATGGTTTTACATGTAATGAATCCCCTGTCTTCTTTTTAACTTCTGGCTGAGTCCCTGAAAATTAATAAAGGTGCATATAGAGGCCAGCAATTGGCTAACAATAATTCTTCATAATTTGTGGGAAGAGAAAAAAAACCTCTCAATATTTATAACATCAAAATGATCACACAAGCAAGATGAAGGAAAAACCAACTCAACTGTATCATGTCCGTAGTCTGTCTGTTACTTATGTTAAGTGTGTGTACATAATGTCATTAGTTTGTGACTGTGTATGTTAATTGTATTGTTTCTGCTCTGGTTATATTATATGGGACATGTCTGCAGGTCACATCTGTAGCCGTGGGGTGTTACTACACCTGCGATAATGTGTGCGTCTGTGAATGCAGTCGAAGTGCATACTGTCGTGTGTGGGGTCACATAAGTTTTATTTCTTTGATTGGTTATGTACATGGATATTAAATATCACTTAGGGTGAGAAGGAAGAGTGCCAAAAGCCTGTTTTTGTGGATTTCAATCTTTGCAAGTTTTACATCACGTCTCAGGTAGATTCTTGGCGTTACGTGATCAAAGTTTGGAACACACATTGTTGGTAGGAAGGAAATGTTGGTGGCAAAGGAAATAGTTAAAATAATTTTCCGATATTTCTGATAAGTTGACCACAGCAGTTCCTTGTTACTCCCCATGTACCATATTAGCGATGTGTGACCTCTTTCTGTGTCCCCTGTAAATGTTGTTTTCTCACATGTACATGGACATTGCGATCGCAAGAATTGTTTCTTTTGTAGAAGCCCACACAGTTCTCCTTGTAAAGGTCGTTATTTGATAAGAATCACGCTACATCACAGTAAACGTTCGTCCGTTTTTTACGACAGCCATGAACTCGATGAAGCCAAAGCACTTCACACCTCTTACTCTCATAAGTGCAATGACCTCAGGAGAAAATTAATGAGCAACTGCCCAGGAGAAAGTGGTTTTGGGTAAGTCACCATTCAGTTAGAACCATTGGTTAAGGATTTTGTGTGCACATAGCCCACTGATAGGCATGTGATCACAATATTGGGTATCTTTTGAGTGAAGGTAAGCGCTGCAATGATGGTGCTTTTAATAAGGAAAATATCACAAGGTAGTAATATACTTGAAAAATATGAAAGAAGCAGTCACTGATACATAGATCTAAACGTTTCTTCACTGAGTATGCCAGGGAACACAATTGCACCCACCATTCATACATTCGTTCATCCATCCATCTATTGTTCTTTTGGTCCAATCATTCATCCATGCATCCATTAATCCATGCATCTATCCATTTGTCCATGAATCAGTCCATAAGTTCATGCATCACCATGCACCCATCAACTAACTCATCCATTTTCACATCTGTCTAATCTCCATACTTAAACCGTGAAGTAACTCCTGCTGTATGTTACCTTCTACACTTTTAACTTGCTCTCTTCATCTCTGAGATACTGCTGTCTATGCATGGTGCTACAAAACGTTGAAGAGAAGGAAAAGGTCAACTATACATTTGTTATTTACCACTAATGGTTGTGAACGAAAATCTTGACTCAAAGAACCCATAAAGTGCCCTGAGCTCTTTTTCTTCAGGGGCACATGATAAGCTGTTTCTATTTTGTCACAGAAAATCGCAATGAAAATGCAAGGGCGGCGGAAAAACTGGAAGGTCAGAGAGTGAAACAAAGCCAAGAGAAGATAGTTGATGCAGAATTTGAGCACCGGAGACTGGCTGACCAGAATTACCAGTACAATGTTAAAATCGATAAAATGGTAAGAAATCAGTCGAAGGTCACATCCCCTGCCTCACCCCCACCCTGGCTGTCAAGCAAATACAGGATTAGATGCAATTGGTCATGTGGAGGTCATTTCATCATGTCCCCTCCCCCTCCTTGCTGCAGAGCAATACAACTTTAGACTTTGTAGATCAGCTATAGTGAAGAAGATAGTAGAAGATTAGATGTTGTAGGTCACCAGAAGGTTATGTCTCCCCACCCATCCCCTCTCTTAAACCCTCTTTGCTGATGAGCAAATACAAGGTTAGATCGTAGATCAGCTGTAGGTCCCACCTTCTCTTCCCTTCTGTAGACCAAATACAGGATTATACCTCATAGGTCAGCTGGAGGTCACACACCCCTGCCTCACCATTGAAGAAATACAACAATATACCTCATAGATTATCAAGAGGTTATATCCTCAACACCCCCAACCCACTCCTTCCTTCTCCACATTGTTGAGCAAATACATGATTAGACTTAGTATATCAGCTGTAGGTGCCCATACTCCTCCTCCCTTTGTTTTCAACAAAGTACAAGGTCAGACATCATATCAGCATCGCTAGATTTGCTCCAAATATTTTACGAGCTCACACCCTTCGTAAAAATGCAGTTAAAATTAAGCTACACTGTTGGGAAATAGGCATCAGGCATCTCCAGCCTGTTGCCTGCAATTCGTATCCACATGCCCTTTTTTTTTTTGTTCCTTGTGTTAACAAAGGAACTATTGTTGAAATATCCTGTTCTGTGAGTCCCTTGGTAGGCATGGCCTCCACTTTGTAGTTGTTGAAAATTAGTTGCTCGCTTGGGCCAAGTCATATATTCAATAATTGTTTGCTTGGACTTTGACATCATGGAAATATCTTAACAAAGAAATTTTCCACCATCATGTCGATCTCCAGAGAGAAGGTATAAAGTCATTGAAGGAAGAAGCTGAGAGATCAAACAGGGAGAAACTTAAGGAGCTGAGAGGCAAAGAGCAGAGATGTAACGAGATGAGCTTGGACATTGAAGATATTGAAGCGAAGTTGAAACACTGGTAAATCTTTTTTATAAAAGAATCATCGTGAAAAACTTCAACGACCAGATGGGAAGGTTTGGTTGTTTGAAACAGGTGTAAGTCATTAACCAACCACAGGTGCATTGCTTGACATTCGTTTAAAATGTCTAAAAGGAAGTATAATATTTCTTCTGTAGCTGTTCACTCAGCCGCAAGGATCAGACCGTTGAGGTGTCTGAATATCATGAAGGGGGGTACCCTGT
This sequence comes from Stichopus chloronotus, assembly GCA_021234535.1. Classification (NCBI taxonomy): domain Eukaryota; kingdom Metazoa; phylum Echinodermata; class Holothuroidea; order Aspidochirotida; family Stichopodidae; genus Stichopus; species Stichopus chloronotus. The sequence continues at coordinate 16,552,355 of CM037849.1, read as the reverse complement.
AGTCGAGGTGATTTCACGAAGTGGAATAAAAAAAGTGGCATTGCCAGTTTTGTCAGCTTTCAACTTTGGGTAACCCAGTCTAGCTAAATGTCATGTCATCCCACTTAAAGGGCATCATTCAGATGGTTCACAAATCCCTTGATATTTTGTAACATCATTCGATTATCCCTCATTTTGATAATAAATGGTCAAACTAAGAGATTCTGAACATCTGAGAGACAACTGAAGCATTAATGATAGGATAATAAATGATTAACATCACTTGTTGCAAGTCTGTTACCAGACCCCTCTTAAAATAGATTATTAACCATATTCAACTCGTGTTCGTAAAATACTACAATTTCTCACATTTTTTGTAACTACAGGAATAGATTCATGGCTAATGAGTCTTGTTGACATGCATTGGTTTCCTTCAAACTCATCACAAAATAAGTAATATCAACTCAATGGACCCCTTTAACCTGTAATCATTGCTGCCTTCTCCTTTCTTGCGTCGTCACGGCGACAGCACCAGACAAAAAGTTGCAGATGCTAAGAACATGGAGAGAATCAAGAGAGAGATGACCAAGGTGGACACTCAGCTGGAAGTTGTCGAAGAGGAACACAGAAATACAAAAATCATCAATAATTCCATGAAAGGCAAACTTATGGGAGAGAAAGATAAAGTCGCCCTCAAGGAAGACCAGATACAGGTAAATTAGATATGGTGGCATACGTAAGTGATCCAAATACCAAAGGAATGTTACATCTCTCCAAACAGTATGCTACGCAGATGCCCATAAGCTTTCTTCCTTGACCTGGCCGGCACAGATGAGGCAACTATCATTGATGAATATCAGTGCCTTGAAAGTTCTGTGATTTCTTCCTGGCACCTTGCAGCCATCCTGCCTAGCAATTAAACAATCGTTACTGAAACCTACTACTCACTTGTGTGCACACAGGGCAGCTAAAACTGAGATTGTGTTGACGCATGAGATGAATAAGTTGTAGATAGTTCCTTGATAAATTTCATTCAGTCATAGAATTACTTCAATGCATGTGATGAAGTCTTGGGCGGGATAATTGACGGTCCTTCAGAGCAGCAACTCCTGGCAAGGAGTTCCTGGCCAGGAGTTGTGACTGGACTCTTGGAGTCACTGCTCTTATGGAATCTTTAAAACTATAGAAACCATAAGTTCACCTTTTATGTGCTAAACAGTTTGAGTCAAAATGTTGTGGCATGATTGATTAATTACAACATCAAAATTCAGTCACTAATTCAGTTTCCTAATTAGCCCTAGCCTATGTTGACAACTCACCAGCAAAAGTTCAAGTCTAACCCAATAATACTGTTTTGGCCCCTACATTGCCTAAACAGTATTTTGTGGTAAAATGGAACAATATGTATGTGTAGCTGGCAGTAATGACGTGATTAAAACCGTCACCAAGTGTGAGTTACAAGTAGCTTGAAAGTTGTGACTGTTGATGCCACAAGTGCTCGACTCCAAACATGTAGCTTTAAAGTTGCGACTGTTCATGCCACAAGTACTCTACTCCAGACATGTTGGAGTCCCCCAAGCCTAATGTTACAAACTAGAATGAAAACAGTGTTATACCAATGGATGATGTAAATGTTTAATAGGAAAGCAACATTCCTGAATTGTCATCATTAAGGAATATCAGCACAATCAGTTACGTTTTTGATGACACAGAAACATGCTGTGTTCGATTTGGTCTTTGTTCTTTTCTTGAGCTAGTTTCAACTTGATATTAAAAGTACATTTAGGTGACACTGTGTGTGTTTATACCTATCCATCAGAAATGAAAAGGATCATTTTTTGTTTCAAAGTTTGTTTGATACCAAGTGCTTGATGGGACATGTTACGTATGTATGGAAACTTGAAACCTTCTCACCAACCTGTCACTTTACATCTGCAGATGACGACTGAAGGTCTTCACAAACAGCACAAAGAAGAGACCCATGCCAGGACCGTCCTTCAGGCGAGGATACTCGCAGACACCACCGACTTCCAGAAACTCCAGATGGAGGCCAAGAAAAAGAAAGACAAAGTGGGGAAAAAGTGTAAGGAGATTGAGAATGTGGTGTCTGGGATCTTGAAAGAAGTGGAGAGTCAGCGAGCACTGAAAGCGGACAGATTAAAGGTAAACCAAACACTATCACAGGGGTGTTATCCAGGGCCTTGAAATGTGATGCATATGAGTGCAATTGCTCAACACCACTTACCTCAACCCTCTGTGAGAAATAGGATTTTGTGCAGACTTAGATAAAGCATGGGAGATCAGATAAATCATTCATGTTTAATCAAAGAGCAGACCTACCGCATCCACTTTAATTTCCTGAGAAGTGTGATTTTCAGCACCCCTGGAAAGCATAACTTCAAGACCTGCCAGGGTTAATGCAGAGTGATTGAATGCAAAAAGGAATAATTTTACATCCCTACATCAGTTTTGCTAAGATAACATTGTCAGGCAAATGTTCCCAGTCAAGCCTCATGTGATACCATACATGGTTATTCTTTTTCCCGAAGACACAAGTAACCTTGATAGTATGTCTGCTTATCGTGTCTCATTTTATCATGCAAGAAAAGTTTTCTTGAGACACAATTTTAGATTCAAGGTGAAAGATGTTGTGAGGATAAGGTGATGTGTTACTCAAAGACATGGATGGATTAATGCAATTATATTGTTATGAATGTTACAAACTTGTGAATATTCAGCAGCTTCACACTCAACCTTTGACTAGGATCTTGCAAGTTTGCCACACACTGAGAACGGCCATCTAGCTATCTTGAAATTGTTCTGTAGTTTCTTTTTAAGATCTTTTGTGTCAGTATCAAATGCCATACATTCAATGCAAGAAAAACATCTGTGATTTTAAAGTATGTGAACTACAGTGGTGTCAGTGTGGTATTATACTCTGCTATGTAGGAATTAAGTTTTTCTTGTATGCACAACTGTTTGTGTGTAAAATATTGTTATTATGAGTACTGTGCAGCTTTGGGCGAAGGAGAACTAGATTGTAGAAGTTCATATCCAGAGCAGGGCAGTTAATTGAACCAGAGAAATTTACCTTGCTGAAGTTCCTACTGTCCTTGCTTTAGTTTTTTGTACTCACTATGAACTTGTGGTAACGATTGCCCAAGCCTTTGGGTTTCATAACCAACCACAGGCAAAGTGCTTGGTACGGGCATTACTACATTATGCTGAATGTTAAAATGTGTTGCTAGAAGTGTTGGCAGAATTTGTCTAGTTCTGTAGCATGTAATGATAAATCAGCATGCATTTGTCGTTCAATCAGACTGGATGTTTCTGGCAAATTCAATCATGTCTTCATTAAATAGCGAAATTGAATTATTGATTCATATCGATATACCACCATGTTTATTGAGTGATGTGGATGGAATATGAGGTTTGCTGTTCATCAGTTACTCCCAAAATTCCATTTGAACCTCATTAAACTGGGTTCAAATGGGTCCAGTTGGAATCCTGTTAAAACCCAGTTAGAAACCAGTCAAAAACCAGTTATACCCAGTTAGTGTAATATGTAATTTTGCAAATTCAACTGGGTTGAATATAGTCAACCCAGTTGAAAGCTGGTAACCCAGTTCAACCCAGTTGGTTTTATATGGAAGTTTTGCAAAATCAACTGGGTTCAACAAGGTTCCAATTGAACCCAGTTGAATTGGTAAACTGGATTCAACTGGATTTTTAGCCAGGAATAGCCATGTGTAAATTGGGAGGTCATGTTAGAGAAGGTGAGAGGAACCAGCTGCAATGATATGAGATTTGATTTCTTCTTTTTTCTCTTGAAGACAATCTCTGAGTTGGAGGCCACCATTGGCGACACCAAAGTGAAACATGTGGAGGTGGAGAACAATCTCAAAGAGAAGAAATCCAACCTGCTACCAAAGCACAAGCAGTTACAGGTAAATGAATCTGTTAGTGCCTGTGGAGTGGCAGAACGTGATATGAGTGTGAACTCATGCGGTGTTTCTACAGGTACTCAAATCCTCTTCAATAACCGACGATCGATGGGGGATGGCCGGGGGGGGGGAACATTTCAGCAGCATTGACTGACTCCCAGAAAGCGTAGTATTGATAAGGACGCTTTGATATCACTGTCCCACACCACCCTGCGTGTTGTCAAGACAAAGACTAAGGAAATATCTGCACAGAACCTGTTGTACAGTCAGTTAAACAAGTGTTTACCTAGACAGGATTATGTGGTAGCTAGGTAATGCTTGAGTAAACAGAGCAAGCAGAAGGTGCGAACCAAGTCCCTAACCTGTAAAAACGCCTCGTGCGTTTTATGTTGGTATGGAGTAATTTGAAAAGATACGTGACGTGGTACGATATAATGAAACCGAACATACACAAATTACATTTGAAAACTGATGTGACATGCTGTGTGACCAGGTGCGTTAGTGTTATGATATGATCCTGAGTATACCACATATGACATCGTATTGGTTATCATAGTAGTGAATGAAACATCAGCACGACCTGGTGTGGTCTATTGTGGTATACGATGGGGAATGTGTAACCAGGTGTGGTATAATGTGGCATGATAGCGGATCATTTGTGACCTGGTGTAGGTGGGAGTGCGGGTGGTTTTAGCTTGATGTGGTATGTCATGGAACATATGGAATATTGTATGCTTTAGTGTTTTGTAAAATAGAATACCGAAGACATGGTATGGAGTAACTTGCATGCTGCTATCAAGTAGCAAGTTAACAAATGAAGAAGCATTGAGAAATTGCTTCTATTTTCATTTGATGCAATGGAGAGCTCTGTAAATCACATCAGCTGGCCCAATACTTCCTGAACAAATAACATCTCTTTATTTTGTCTCAATGTAGTTAGTATGTTCATTGCTGGCCCTCTTTGTGACATGCGATGGCTCTTTGTTGTCATTGTACGGCAGTCAACAAGGAGGCAGTATATAACGGACTGCAGGTTTCATCTCCTTGTGATAGTCCAAGCCTTTCGTATCCAGACTTACCCGTTCACCCCCATTTTGCGTGTGTGATGCACAACATTCGATGCTGCTCGCGTGCTGTTCACGATTTGTCACACTCTTAACAGCCTCAACTGATCTTTTTTAGACAACTCAAATAGAAGACTACTCCAAATAGGCAAATTCAAGACCTCTAGTAAAACAATCATTACAGCAAAGATTGTTTTTTTTGTCAGGCTAAATTTGCAATGCTATAAGGGTGAGTACCACCAAATGGTAACACACAATTCACACTGAACAGATGAAGTAGTGAATGATAGGGAAGGTAAAATGACAAATGTTGCTTTGCAGAATACATATGTCAGCACTTACCCACGACAGTTTTTACAGACCTTAAATTGTCCACATGTTAAAAAATCTGCACACCCCTCTGGACCTGATATGGCTACATACAGCCTTCATCAGAGTAGTTCAGACACTGTGGTTGAGAGAAGGATATATATTCTTACTTAATGGACAAGCTTCTGTTCAGTGTTTTTGAAAACCTCATCAATATCCACTTGCAGTTAAATATTTTTCGTTTCGCCAAATTCCAGATTACAATCTCACTGTAGTCCAACTAGACCACTGTATCAACAGCAATGAGCAAATTGGAATTTTCTTTGCTGTGTCGCTAAGAATGTTTACTAAAATAACCCATTTTCGGAATGTTGTGAGATATTTGGTGGAAGCATTGTAAATTTCATGTTTATGTACATGTTTAAAGAGACATGAGATGTGCTGGTGGAAAATTATTTTGTTGAAAGTGGTATGCACACAGAAGATAACTGGTTATTCAGTGAACTGCAAGAGCATGTTGATAAAATATTTTAGCTGTTGAGCTGTCATTCCACGTTCTTGATACTTGTAGAATGTATCACTGTTTTGTGGAGTAAGACTGCATTAAAGGGTATGTTCTTAAAGTTCTTTGCTCAACCACTTATCCTCTTTTAATGGGTTCACACATATGTTGATGTGTTCTTCTTTTTTGCAGGCTGAATACCTGGAGAAACAGAAGAAGTTGGATTACATGGCTGCCAGGACGGACTTCATTCAGAAGAAGCTGGCGGAGCAATCCCAGTCGGAGAACTTCATGGACAGAGTCATCAAGAACACCAGTGAAGCTATCGAGGAACTCAAGTATGTAGTAAGCTAGCTTTTCACCTTTTGTGTGGGTAAAAAAATAAAAGCTGCCAGTTCCATGGTTACCAGGAAAGGTATCAATTCTCACTCAGTGTCTTATACTTAGAGAAATCTGTGAATATTAGATTATTTCTCTCCCATTGTTTACCGCCAGATGAATTTTTGTCTCAGTTTCTGGATTGCCTTCGTTTTTAAGTGACTGCTGTACATCAGAGTAGTATGATAAGGTTAGCTCCTTGCCTTTTCCCTTGACCAAGTCACAAAACCTCATTTTACTTCTGTATTCTCTTGAGATTTTTGTGAAAATTGTAAATATTCTTGCTGTGCCATTAGATTGGACTGTCTCTACAATTAAATCCATTGATGTGAGGTAAACTGCTTGAATCTTTCAGAAAGGGCACTGTCAGAATTTCTTAACAAGTATAATTACAATCATGCATAGATTAGTTTGTAGGTTGATGGCTCTTACATATGTTCTTCCTTTTCATACCTCACCTCCCCACAGCAAACTCCCTCGCCAGATGTCAATATTTTGATGTGCATGGTTGAGAGTTTTATTTTCCTGTAGGTTCATGGTTGTAAAACCTTACAATTCACAATGTTCCTTTTTGTTTTTGATTCTGGTTTATCTCGTTCCGATGAAGTGTCGACCTGGAGGAACATACCATCAAACTAGAGACAGGCCAGAAGCAGGAGCAGGAGCTGAAACAGTCTTTGACGGAAGTAGCTGAGAGGCTGGAGAAAGGGGACGACAAACATCTGGAACACATGAAAGCTAGAACATTGGTTATGGAGGATTTAGAGGTAAATTACTAGTAGCCAGGGTAGGGTGAGGGGTGACACATCGTGTTGCGAAGAGTTGTAATATTATGGATAGATGCATTGGATAACATCGCTGGTATTAGTTTTGCAGACTGGTGACCTTTAGAGAAGAAACATCGGAAATATTGGTCGGATGGGGTCCACAGAATTATTAGTAATTAGGTTGTGGATTCGGCACAGAGTTTCGCAGCATCGCAAATGCCAGTGAACGGTCAAAACCTGAGTGGAATCCTCTGAAATGTATGCTCAACCAAAATCACTGACAAGTTTGTAAGTAACCAGTCCTTGGTAGCTAGTTGCTGGAGTAATACCCCTTGGTTTGAAATGTAGATGTATGGAGATTAAGAGTGTCAAGGCAAGATGAGAAATGGGAAAGCAGTTGACTGAAAACACAATTACTAGTTTTATTCAAGTGGTATTTGTTTCTAAGGCTTTTGATTGTAACACTTCTGTTAAGTTTACATTGATTAGTTTGGGGTTTTGTACCTATTTGAACAGGTATAGATTCGAATTTAGAAAAGCAACTTTGTTGTCTAGATGTTGAGAAGCTATGGTTTATATTTTACAAAACTATCAGAGGTTGAATATTAAAAACGATTTCACTGCAGAGATTGTTGATGGTAAAAGCATTTTCTCATTTATGAAAGAGGTGGTGATAGGTTCTGGGAAGATAAATACTTGGATATGGGAATGACATCTTTGGTTAGTTTCCATACGATATCATTTCGTATTTGTGAGGAGCATCAATGTTCCCGGATGGCCAGTATCTATAAACAATCCCATCATGCATTGTTACACTATGGCATGATAAATTATCTCTCTTAGGCTCAACTGAAGGAATACCTACAGCGAAACAGTCTCCTCGCTGGCGAGTACAGGTCTCTTCAACAGGAGTTTTACCAACAAAAGACAGAATTGTTGAAAGAGTTTGAGATCAGGATTGGACTTGAAGCAAGTCTGAAAGATCACAAGCAGGTAAGATGTTTAGTACTGTACCCAGAGCTACGTGTCATATGTGTAAACTAGAGCAGCGATGCTGCAGTTGCTCAACCCTTCTGATGTTAGGAAGTGTCCAGTTGAAAATTAATTTGGAACACATCTATGCATCCTAACATTTCATACTGTACACAAACTCATGTTGGGCTGGCCAGCACATACACACTGTTGACCTAGCAATTAACTTTCGCAGCTGGACCGTTTCAGCAGGGAGTTGCTATTTGACAAATAGCAAAGTTGGTTTCAGGGATAAATCTTAGCTATATAACACTGCCCACAGGGGACAGGGATAGGGATCAGAAAGTAGACTTCTAGTACATGCCACCAGTTTGTGCAGGGCAGTGGCATAACCAGAGGGGGCTGTCAAATGTCTGATTGTCCCCTCCCACTACCCCCAATGAAATTGGTGAGTAAAAAAAAATATTGGATGAAAACCACACCATGCATTTTTTAAAGAGGCTCATTGAGTTGTTTCCTGAAATTCACTAAATTTATCTACACCCATGAAGTTTCCTTCACATACAAGTGACAAATGGTCAAACTAAGAAGATCCCAATGTTTCAATGGAACATTAATGAGTAAGTAATTAATGATTTAATTTGGTTTATGAAAATTCGTGACCAGACACTTTCCACACTAGTACTACATTCACACACACACAACCAGTGCAACTAACAGTCAAAAATTTGAAAATTTTGACAGTTTTCATAACTATTGGATGTGAAACTTGACTACTTATGCTAATTGTAAGTATTGTAATGTGTTTATATCCTTCAAAACCACCACAAACTTTATTGATGTCAACTCAATGAGTCCCTTTAAGTAAATGCTGCTAAGTCCTGTGGAGTCTAATATTGATTCCGTAACAAACAAATTAATGGAAAGAAAAGAGTCTAGTATGATGAAATATGTAGGCTTTTGTTGACAAATAAGAATGTTGCATCTCTACTTAATGAACCCCCCTGTAAGTGCCTGAATACATTAATTTAAACTGAACTAAACTAGCACTGTTGATGTTATCAAAAATTAATCAACAATTTTTTTTTGTGGCTTTCACTCAGAACCCTTGCAGAGACTGACCTTTTGGAAGTGTAAATTTCTAAATGTGGTTTGTCAAAAATGAAGAATATTTGGCCACAATTCACAAGGTCTGGAAGGTTGGGAACTGCCAATTCCTGCACTATGAGAGGAACTTTTGGCAAAAATTTTAGTGGTATATGCTACACTACACTTAGAAAGTGCCATAATCACTTGTCTCCCCCCCCCCCCCCCCCCCCTTAAATAAAAAGTCTGGTTATGCCACTGGTGCAGGGCCTTGACCAAGCCAAGACCAAACCTCAACTCCCTAACATTCTCTGATAACCATTCCAGCTAGACCAGGGAAACAACTGGTGAAGAACAATAACCCCTCTGTATGCAATGTCCACACAACCAGCAAGGGGGGCTATGTAATAGATTCTAAAATTAGCTGTCAGGGAACTTTGCCATCATGGTACATTAGTTGTGTACACAGTGGACACTGAATACTACAGGGAGTACAAGTAATGCCCAAGAATAACAGTCAAAACAAAGTAACTGAAAACTGTCTTACACAAGCTTTAGCTTGAGACTAGTCATTTAAGGGTGGTGAGCATGCCCCTGCAGATAAAGCTCACTTCAAGTCACTACCACATAATATAACCACTCAAATCAAGGGAGTGAGACTTCAAAGGATCTAAAGCACAAGGAAAAATGATCAAAATAGCCAAAAATTATGACTTCCCTTTGTCCTATGATATAGTTAGGAACAACTTGTATTGCCATCCCAATGTGGCACCTTCACTGCAAATTTCAGAAAAATCCACCAGTAACTGCAGAAGAAGTAGGCTTTTGAACAGAGAGACAGACATTTTCTCCCCCCTACAGTACCACATAAGCTCTACCCACACTCCGTTGGTTGAGCTAACAATTACTTATGGTCCTATGAAATCCTTGTTCAAAATGTAACTATTTTCAGTGTTTTTTTCTTTCTTAACTTTAATGTTGTAACACTGTGTTGTTGAATTATAAGAGCCTATGGCTCAAAGAATAGTTGGTTTGTAACTCTGGCTGACTTCTGTTTATAGTGCACTCTCACCTATCATAGTTTCTAATCTTGACATCATAATCACCTGTATGATACCTCTTTCTGTCCAGGTGTAATGTGACATCAAACTACATTGGGTATGGTTACCCAAAGTTTGGATTTTGATATCAGTAACTTTCCCTTTCTGTAGTTTTCATGCAAATTTAATTATGTCTGGAACAAGTCCTCAATTCTCTATCAGGTGTTCTCCCATCTGCTCGATGCGTCGCAAGCAACAAACTAAACAACGTTGGTGAATTATCTGCCCCTTTCGTCCTTCCTCGACCATGCAATTTATTTTTCTGTCTTTGTCATCGTAATTGTTTATAATAGTCTGTATCATACACGAATTGTAAACTGAGGAAAAACATGCTTCTGAAAATGTGACAATGTACAGAAATATGCTGGCCCATATGGTCACTTGGCAAGGCCGTTCTCAGTCAGTGTGAATTAACTGAACATGTCTTAGTGTAGCAGTGTTTTCTTGCCCCTTGTTGAGCCACTATACCATTGAAGTAGCAGTCAACTAGCAGCACTGTTTACTCAAGATGACTTAAGCCACCAGACCCTAAAAAACATACCAAACCTTTTGTAAGTGTCAGTTCTAACATAACAGGTGCTACATCACTCTATAGTCATAGTGCTCTATATATAGGCTTACAATGTAGAAGTACTAACCCAGGAGTGTTAGGAAAAAGATAGAAAAGAATCACTTCTCTGCAAGAAGGAACAAGTCAGATTGCTTCACTTAACCCTACAACTTGTGACATCATTAGCATATTTGTCTTTTGTGTTGCTACTGACTGCACAATGACTATCAGCTTATTCATTGGTAGCTTCAGATCTGGTTGCTATGGTTTCTTTACACCTCTTCATTGGTTACTAGGAGTGCGTAGGTCTTAGAATCTTTTTGTGGTTTTAGCAGTGGCAGGACAATTGACTGGTTTGATTGGATTATGCCAAGTCTCTCTTCAATATATGCTGATTACTTCTATTGTTCAACACCTATTGTTAAATCCTCATACTTTAAAGGCATTCAAAGTTGAATCCTGAGCTAAAGCCACACAGCATAATCTCAGCCCTTACAGATAGGTTTGTGCCTATGTTTCCTTCTGTTAGTGTTTGTTGTCTTCTGTCAATATATCCATCACAAACCACTCACTAGTCTAAAAACTACCTGCCACAATTCACCCCAAGCCAGGAGTGGTCAATCTCCTTGCTTGAACAGGCTAGATATGAGGAATGACACATTGACAGGGCCATACTCAACCGAAGACGTGCTGTTGATTTCAAACCTTTAACTCTGAGGACTTCCAGGCGATATAAATCCTCATTACCTTTATTCCAAAAAGCATATTCTCAGTATGATATTGTTAATTAATGAGGAAAGTAGGCCTGCCTGACTGCATTCAATGAAATGCTCGCCATTGATTGTTTGGAAATACTTCGAGCGACATCTCCCAGGCTGGCCGTAGGTTGCCCACCTCTGTCCTCAGCCAGTGACTCCAGATGAACCTTGGACCTGTATTCAGGGTCTCCACAGCCTGGGAAAGTCATGCAGTTCTGATTTTTACTACTCTTCATGTCATGAAATGTAAAATTGACAGAAGTCATGGAACAGTCGCCAAGTTTAGAACAGCTTAGTTTTGACAAATTAGAAAAAAAAAATACTTCTGATCATTGCAACTTTAATTGATCAAATTGCATATAATAGATGATAGGTTTATTAGTGATTTGGTCAGGAAATGGTCATGTAAATTTCATGGAAAATAGTCATTGAAAAGTCAGGAAATCTAATTTTCTTTAAGGTATCAGAACCTTGATGATACAAAAATAAACTGTTTTCTTTTTTTCTGAGCATTATGCCAAATATGTTGAAAGTGATCTTCGTAAGATGTTTAAGTGGTCTGAAGATCCGCAAGTGGTCGCCAACTGGACAAATGTAAAGTAACACATGTTGGTCTTGGGAATTCAAAGATTAGTTATGTATAGTCTCAGTGGTATTGATATCCAAAAGGTTCAAGCTCAAAAAGATCTTGTCATGTTTACAGATTCTTTGGTTAAACCCTCTAGACAATGTGTAGGAGCTACTGGGAAATGGAACCAAGGTTCTAGATATGGTTAGAGAAAGTTTCAAATTTGTTCATACAGGATAATTGTGGTAAGGCTTTACAAGCAGGTGGTTAGACTCCATGTTGGAAGTGTGCCGTGCAAGCTTGGAACCCTCATTTGTCAAAGGACACACATATTTTGGAAATAATTTAGGATACAGTTAAGTGTCGGTTATGATCACACATTAAAAATACTTAATGTCACATCCCTTGAGCTTAGATGTCCTTCAGGGTGATCTGCTTCAAGTGTTTAAAATTGTTCAAGGTGTTGATAATTTAGTCTTCAGTAAGTTTTTTTCAGTGGTCTATAATTCAAGGCATTCTTTTAGTCACAGATTTAAGCTTCAAAAGAAGCACTGCAGGTTGGATGTTAGAAAGTAGCTCTCCCAGAGGGTTGTAGATGAATGAAATGATCTGCCTAGTTCCATTGTGGTCTCTTACAGTGTTAATGCCTTTATGAATGTATTTGACAGGTATTGGTGGCAATGTGGGAGACTGAGCTTCTTGGTTTCAGGGTTTGGGGTTGTCAGCAGTTTCAGGGTCCTTTTTTGGTTTTGATGATAATTGTAACCTTTGTAATCATGCATGTGTGTATGTATGTGTGTATGTATGCATGTGAGGGTGTGTGTATGTGTGTGTGTATGTCCGTGACGCCCTACCTTGTAAACATGATATCTCAAGAAGGGAAACTTGGACAGATTTCATATTTGGTATGTAGGTATACCATATTGAGAAGAAGAACCCTATTGTTTTTGGTGGAGGTCAAAGGTCATTTGGGGTCAACAGGGGTCAAAATGTGAAAACCTTGAAAACATGATATCTTAAGAAAGGAAGCTTGTAGAGATCTGATGTTTTGTAGGTAGTTGTACAATGTGAAGTATAGGAACCATATTGTTTTTGGTGGAGGTCAAAGGTCATTTGGGGTCAACAGGGATCAAATGGTGAAAACCTTGTAAACACGATATCTCAAGAAGGGGAGCTTGGACAAATCTGATATTAAGTATGTAGGTGTACCACGTTAGGAAGAAAAACCCTGTTGTTTTTGGTGGAGGTCAAAGGTCATTTGGGGTCAACAGGGGTGAAAATGTGAAAACCTTGTAAACATGATACCTCAAGAAAGGAAGCTTGGACAGATCTCATATTTAGTGTGTAGGTGTACCATATTGAGAAGAAGAATCCTATCGTTTTTGGTGAAGGTCAAAGGTCATTTGGGGTCAACAGAGGTCAAATTGTGAAAACCTTGAAAACATGATATCTCAAGAAAGGAAGCTTGTAGTGATCTCATATTTAGTAGGTAGGTGTACTATATTGAGATGAAGAATCCTGTTGTTTATGGTAGGGGTCAAAGGTCATTTGGGGTCATCAGGGGTCAAGTTGTGAAAATCTTGAAAACATGATATCTCAAGAAAGGAAGCTTGTAGAGATCTCATGTTTTGTATGTAGTTGTACCATGTTGAGTAGAGGAACCCTATCGTTTTTTGTGAAGGTCAAAGGGTCATTTGGGGTCAACAGGGGTCAAATTGTGAAAATGTGACAAATACTAATGCCATTATATCAGATTCAGAAAAAAAAAATTTCTTAAATAGATCATCGAAACCACAATGCATTTCTGCATTCTGGTTTTATGAGGACATAGCCTTTTCTGATCCTTTCTTACTAAATTAAATGAAACCTTGTGTAATTGTTTTGTGTGGCTAGCTACATCCAATCAGGACAAAAGTCAGGTGATACATTTAGAGTATGACATAAACAATGTCAACTACAGTTTGCAGAATTGATAAAGAGCACAGACCTCTGCTCAGATTTTATAGCAACATTCAGGTTCTGAAGTTCCAAATTGGCTCCTCCTTGAAAGGTATGTGCTGTGAAAAGTTTGAAATTAATGGTTCAGAATAGATGACATTTTACAGGAGTTGTATTAAGTGGCCACCAACTGTGACAATATTACTGTGTGTTATGTTATGTATCAAGTAGACAGTTGCTCAAACTTTTTCCCATCTTCGCATCTCCAGTTGAACAGTCTGCAAGTTCGACTTCACGACGCTCTGGCTCGGTACTTCACGCTACGAGGCCTCTACCATAAGGGCCAACTGGCTGGGTTTGAGGAGAGCTCCCAGGAGAATGCCGACAGGATTCTGTCGTTGCAGAAGGAGATGGACCAAGCTATCGAGACCATCAGTCAGTTCCTCTCAGACCAAGTGGATGGCACCGCGATGAAGATGGTCATCGCCGCTGCCGACACTGCTCTGAACAAAGAAGATGGTGCAGCGACTCTGTCAAGTGATACCAGAGAAGAGTTGATCCCAACCATACCTCCACAAGAGGTTTGGAACTGAGTCCACGGAAACACCGAGGATGGACTTGGCTTCATCTTGTTCCCCACGGGATCAATCTGCTACCCATGAAATAATTCCATCAGTTTTATTTAAGCCAGTTGTGCCTTAAGCTTAGTTGTGATACATGTATTGAAGTAAATACACCTTAATTTGTGAATTGAACCGTTATGCACCACCTTGAAGGCAAAACACCTTGAAAGATTTACATTTCATATAGAAATGAAATTCATATTTAAAATATTTCTAATAGCATTTTAGTATTTGTATAGTTCTTCCGGTTTCTAAATTTTATTTTCATGGATTCAATTTGTTTTAGTTGACCTGCACATGGTCAAAATGTTAATACATGTGGAAGGACCAAAATTTATTTCTGTTATTGTATGCTGTTTATAACATGAATGAAACCAGTAACAGAAAGACCATTTGGAAATGGTAGACAAAACAAACAACCCACAGGTGATGACTGACGAGCATTGATAAGCCAAACTGAGTTTGTTCTCTCCACTGATAACACAATTTCACAAGTGCTGGTTGAATTACTGTTGGCTGAATGTTTCTCAACTAAAGTGCATCTGAGAAACAAGAAGTTGAATGACTTTGAGATTCCTTGTCAATATTCATAGAACACAAAGGACAATAAATACCAATTTTTAAGTTCAAACACCTTACTCTTTGTGGGATACCATGTGTACAAGTTTACAAAAGGGATAATCTCGACTGACTTCAAAATGACCTTTGAACTCCCTAAGAAAACACGAGCTCATCTGCTGTTCAAGGTCCGCCGATGTTACACAGCTTAAAGATCCAGCTACATTCAGTGGCAGAGATTTGGTTCCTTAATTGGTTTTCATACTTCAACCTCTAGAAGTGGCCGTACATGATTTTTGATCTCCATGAAAAATGGTAGGGATCATTCTCTTTTAATGGACTACCAACACACTCAGTTTGAAGTTCTAGCAATATTCAGTTGCTGAGGGAACATAAGATCCATGAACTGGGATGAAAATGTTTGCAGCTTGAATAGCAATTCCTATTTGATGCTTCTTGTTAAGCATTTCAAACCAGTGGGTGACTCACTAGTGGAGTTAACAAGTTTGAGTAAGTGCAGTACGGTCTCTTCAAAGTACACATCACAGAGATTTCTTTATGAAAATCCCATCACTTGACTTTCTTGACTTCAGCAAATATTTGTCACGAATCCATCACGTCTTGGTCTTATCACAGCACAGCTGTGTTAAGTGAGAAGTCCTTCCCTAACTTTACTAGCCCTAACCATCTCTATCCAGGCTCACATGTGACTAGTTTCATATGGGTGCCAAGCGTATGTTGTTTTGGTTCTAATTTGCCAAATTTCCAACTTTCTGATGGTTACAGTTGTTATAATGCAATATTGTAAAAATCTTTGACAATTTTAATGGAAGTGTAACATCAGAACCAGAGACTAACACAAGAAGTTTATATTGATGTAACGTGGGATGCAAAAATGTCATAAGTTAGCCCCAAAGAAAAAAAGAATTGATAACCACAATAGGATTGCATGTGATCTGAAACTTTAAAAGATCTTTGTAAGAAAACAAGTGTCTCTGAGAAAAAGCTGAACAAACAGAAACTTTTTAAGGCTGCTAAAACAGCCCCCTTTGGACCTTAGCTGGACCCTTATCTTGAAAAGATTCCTCATATTTTCCCTCACATCTCCCACAAATTGTGATTTGAAAATAAACACATAACACATGCATGCACTGTGTACTGTTTTGTATTACCTTAAATGATTTGTTCTTTCAATGAGAATTAAAAGAAAATTTGTCAAACAACCTAAAACTGGCCTCTTAATATTACAATGAAGGGTAAAAAGGAGATATTAAAAATTCATTTCAGCCAAAATTCATCCTGATATTTTTTATGCATAATGTATGAGTATGCTTGCATATTTGAAAACTGCATATCATTTTTTTAAGGACACTTTGTGACTGTTTCATGGACAGGGTAATTTACACTAATATTCACAACGAGACCTAAACTACTAAAAAAAGAGTATGAAAATATCTCTTAAATACAAACCAATTCTGCAGCATATCATAGTAAAAACAAATAAAAATAAACAAAAACCTTACATCTTGCCAATGAACACGAAAGTAGTTTTGTAAGACTGTCCTCCTTACATGCGTAAAAATGAACTCATTCTTACCTTCGTTTTTTTTTTTCTTCTTTTTTTTCTTGTTAAATAGGTAAACTTTGGTTTCTTTAGCACCTTACTATGCACTAGACAAAGATACGACAGGAAATGAAATGCCATACAGATAAGTAAAATATTCCAAGATCTGCCAGCAGGCAGGAGCCCTTGTGTGAGTTTTCAATAATGCCACCATACAACATCTTAATCAAGGAAAGGGCAGTGAATAACAGCAAGAACTACAAGATGTATCTGCTCCAACCACACAACCAATGCAGTATGTCTGAGAGAAAACGTGAAACCAATGAAGGAACAACGATTTCCCTCTTCGACGGAGAGTAAATCGCTTGTTGATGCACAGCAACAGCGCTGCCAGATTTGCAGAAATCTACGCCTGAGTCTTTAAGAGACAAATGACATATTGTCAAAGCACTCTTGCAGTGTCTAGGATATCAGCTTTATATAAATACTGATTTATTATAATTACCAGAGAGGCAACTTTATAGCTCACACTGTGATGGATTCATGGAAGTTAATCTTGTTATGCCACCATGACTTGAAATATCTGTTACTTTCTTGCACACAAACCATAATCTATCAGGACTGTGAAAAAAAAAAAATGACCATGAAAATTGGTAAAGTTTATTCATCGCAGCCTTAAATTTTGGACCCATTTTGTAAGCTTCACCATAATTCTCGAATGTCAACACTTCAAAGGTCCAAAGGTAGATTGAGAACTTGATGAACATGATTCTGATGTGATAAAAGTACACACAATATCACCAAAAAACATTATGTTCCACTCACTACATAACACCTCAGACACAACCAAGTCTCAGGTGTGAACTGTAAAACACTTTCAGCAGAACCAAACATCTTACATGCACTATATTACATGACACAACAAAACTTCTTCCTTGTACTACTATATGACATTTCCAGGTACTAACCAACCAATTGTGGGTCAAATTCACCATCCAGCATCAGACAGTACATCCTGGCACATCCCATACACTGTATAACATTGAAAATATAGCACACTTTAATGTGTTCCATGCACTATGTAACATACCATAGCACAAACCAAAATGTTAAATGCACTACAAAGCAATTTGAGAACTCAACAGCAATTCCTCTTTCGAGGAGATTTCCCCCCAAAAAGGTGAAGTTTAGGAAACAGTAACAATTTGAGGAAAACCTTCAGGAAATAGCTCTTTCTCATTCTGGGTACATTATCAATTTATAGGTCATCTTCATTGTGAGAAAAAAATATCAGGATTCTGAAAAATTTTGAGACTATTTTTCGGGACATGGTTGATGCATTTGTGGGAACACTGGAATTCAATGTGTTCCATGGAGTATAACCCGACATCTTAAACGCACTACCATCACAAATTAACATGTTAAATGCACCTCATAACAACATGCAACCAGACTACATGAATTATATAACATAACAAAGGCCAATCATGCGAACATGTTACATGGACTACATGTTAGATGCACTATAAAGTAACATCACAAAGTGCAAAGGAACGTTTTAAATGCACTACATAATGTAACAAAGTGCAATCCAACATGCTCCAGGCACTGTCAAACAGCAGTTAAGAAAAGTAAAGTGCCTGTAAAACAACAACAACAAAATAAACTTGACCCTTCATGCTGTAGTCCATTGAAATAATCTGTGCACAGTTTTCACTTTCATGAGCCTACACCCTGTGTGGTTCTTTGGTATTGATGATCTGTTTTGCCTTACTATTCATCACATGAACAAAACTTTAATTCTTTTCTCTTACAGTAGAATTGAGGTATATACTTCTTGTAAGCAAATCTCAAACTGACTCAAATAGACACCTGCTGATTCTCTTCAGTAGAGGCTCTTCAGTGTTTTTTTTTTTTTTACCTCTCCAAATCAGTCGGGGCTATTCAGCCTGTCCATCTCTTCTTATGTCCTATTCACTTGGATTGGGGTAGGCCTACATGAAGTATCTCCCTGAACTGATACGTGATTTTTTTCTTTTTTAATTTTCTTCCATGTAAATTGATTTCCATGAGCATATACTCCATGATTTTTCAATCCGAGTTTCCACAAATATGTTTTCACACTCTGATTATCTTTCCTCAAAGAAAGAAAGTGTCCACTTGGGAAATGGGACTGGGGTATCAAACTCTTTCACAGCAAAACTTAATCCTAAAATTAAGCCTGTTTTATCATTAAAATCCTTCTTGAGTATACATCCTTGGTTACACCATGAGTGACTACACATTTTGCACATTTCTTCCACCACAAATAGGGAAAGCATGGAATGTTCCTTTCAGCAGGGGCTGATGAAATAATCTTGCCTGTATGCGCATCATATGCTCAACTCCTGCCGGTGGATTAGCAAGCCTCATTTCACACTGAACTAGTTACCTGAAACAACGGGTCGGTTGACGCCAGTGAATTCCTGATAACCAGACTCTACTGAGCCAATAATTGGCCGAACCTTCGACAAAAATCACGAGGAACCAACCACATACAGAGCTGTCATCACACACTTCACAATTGTCACGAAACTGCTGTCGCTAGAATACTTTTGTAATTTCATTAAGTGGTTTGTAAGAGGCATTTGCTTTGGCTAACATGTGAATCGAAGCTGTTACACTCCATCTATTTTTGGAAGGATGAATTTATCATTCATCAGAGTCTTAACTGGATTTACTATCAAGTAGATTGGGCAAATACGATGAAGGTAAAGTTTCCTTTCTCCTATACTGACCTCCCATCCACCCCATCCACCCCCATCCACCCCCATCCACCCCATCCACCCCCATCCACCCCCATCCACCCCCATCCACCTTCCAAGATTGGCTTGTCTTTCGATCCTGGACTTGTTACAAGGAAAGGGGAAATGAAAGTTTCAAAAAAAGTACAAAAAAAAAGAATGAGAAACTTATCTTACAAAACTGTTATGTCGAGCCAAAGAATGACTAAATGGCAGTCGCAGCCTAATGATGAAATAAATAAGTTGTTTTCTTTATAATACCGTCAGTCCATGTATAGGATTATTGTGATGACTGAATATTGTTATGCTATCATGAAGCCACTTGACTGGTGATCCTGAATTTAGGGCACAGTTCATGTTCAAACCATACACCAAAAGTGTGCAACATAACGGAACTCAAAGCTAAGACTCACAGAACATCCAAAGAATACTAAAAAAAAAAGATAAATAAATAAATTAACACAAAGTAAAGCCAGTAAAGAAAGTTAAATAACACTGACGGTCCCAAACAAAGTCGTCTCCCTCATCGTTGCAGTTCTAAAATTGACCCGAGAAAAAAGACCACAGCAAGAAATAGCATACCGTGAGAGGACGAACTACATAGGAGAGCGTAGTACAGTAACCACGGCACTGTGACCAATACTAGGGAAAAGACAGCTACCATCACCTCTTTCACCCCAATTCTCACCCTCACCCTGCCTCCCGTACATCTCTTTTGATTTGAAATGACATCGACATCGAAATTTCCACGGCATCTGTGTGACAATGAAGGAGGCTTCCTAGCGTCAACTAGGAAACCTCTTCCGAGTGACCTTCACAACAATGTACATACGGTCGTTTGGTGTAAACTGAGGCATTCAACTCTAAGAGACCTGCCTGCCAAAGTTAAGAAAGTGACTGACTACTTTCTAAAGTGATCAACTCAGTTTACTTGGCACAGAGAAAATATACCAGGACAAATTCAACCAAAAAAAATTGAACAAGTCTTACTAACAAGTTGAAACGTTTTACTCTTAACAATGAGAAAAAAAAATATATAAATAATTTGTTCCAATTCTTGTTATTGCAAAGTTGCTGGACAAATGCATATATAAATAGGATTGCTTTCACATTTAATTCCCCTCCACGACCCCAGTACAAAGATGTGTTGAACTCAAACATTGCATTGCAAAGACCAAAGGTACCTTTAAAATTAAGCTATTAACAATGCCACACAGAGTGACAGAATCTGGTAACACATGCATAGAGAATCCTTCTAAGTCATTTCTGCTTTTACATGTTATCATCAACAAATATGTAACTCTGACATGCCTTAAAAGCAGGTACAAAAATGGCACCATCTTGCACAGGCGTACCTCTCACCTGATAAACACCACTCTGTATATTCTACTTTGATGAAAAAAGGCTACTCCACAGTGCAATTCCAGCTTTGAAAATATTTGTCTGATTTCATATTCCTGAAAGGACATTCCTCCTTTGAGGTATATCCTTCCTTAAGGGATATCCCTTCTCTGCTAATATGATTAGGGAATATATATGTCCTTTGTCATCTACCCTTAAGTCCTCTTCTTCCCTGGTCCTTGACTGTGTGAGTTCAGCAATGCAGCTTTAATATCCAAGCACGGTTCATTCGACGTCATTTCCTCGATGCAACTATTGCTATCACTATCACAACATCACAATGACTGTTACTATGGCAACTGGGAGTGTCCTTCTTCCAGAGCTGAATGAGGGGTTCAAACAGAATGAACACTGCGGGAGTAATCTTGCTTTTCAAAGTGTTCACATATTATTTAAAGGAGCAGACCCTGTCCACCGTCATCAATTTCTGCTTTTCCTCTTTCGGTGCTTTCGCGTTGACAAAAGCTGTAAAGGAAGACAAGAGAGACATAAGGCCGACTTAGGTATTGTTTATATCAGCAGCATCTTGCTATCTCTCTCTCTCCCCTGCTGTCAAGCATGAGCATCTTGGCGTTTAAATATTCATCAGAGCGATAACACCAGTAACTTACCACTTTACAAGTCATACCTTTATTCAGAGTAGATTATCTTTCTTTAAAAATTGCAAATGCTTAACAGACTTTTTTGAGTTTTTGAGATGACTATTTGAGTAACTTCCTGCAAAAGAATTGGAAAGCAACCTTTGCACTGACTGGTAGGATAATAATTTATTCACGTTGTGACAATATCAACATATCATTGCCACATTGCACAAAAGTTAGTCTGAAGATTCACTTTTCTACATTCATACTCTCTTTACCTACATGACCAACTTTCAAACTAATCTTTGGAACTGCAAATCTGACTCTTATCTGCACTCCTCCGAACCCCCTGCAACTATTCCATTTTGGTCACAGAAATCCAAAGTAAAATTACAAAATGAATGGAAAGGACTGAAAAATGATGAAGTGGAAAAAGATTAAGGGATCTATGAGAATACATCAATGAAATTCAGTAGGCAGTGTGCAGAGTCAACACACTAAGCAAACAGAGTTATGGGCATTATAAGGAGGAACTCACAAATTTTGACCAAAAATTACTACTGAACTAGTGCAAGCCTCTTGGACAGCAGGACTACACCATAACTATTGTATACAGGTTTGCAAGCCTTTCTTGAAGAGGGATATTATTTAATTGGAAGGCGTGCAATGCAGAATGGCTGAATTAATGTCAGACATGGAAAGCAAATCTTATGGGGGAACAGTCAAGTCACTGGGATTAATGACGACAGGAACGGCTCACACACACGCCATGGACCTCATTATGTTCTACAGTATCACCCAAGGGTGACATGTATCTAAATACTGAGGAATTTGTAGTCAACAAAACAAACAGCAAAACTAGAGGATATTTCGAGGAAATCAGACAAGCTACAGTAGGGTTAGAAGTAAGGAAGAAAATCACGTACTACCATTTGGAAAGCCTACAATGTACTAAAAGATGATACTATTACAACTCCAACACTGAGTATTTCCAACAGCAGGCTGAAGGAGTGGTGGGATCTTTAAGGGTCATTAGACTTCCTATCCCAATTACTGCCATTCTCTCTAGATGACATGTAAGATGAAAAGGAAAGAATGGCAATCAGGGTAAATCACTACAATAATTACTGTTTTTAAGACAATGTCTGTTAAATTACCTCCTCCGAGAGTGTACCTATGGTGTCCTGCAAAGATGCTACTGCTGACATCACGGATTCAAGTTTATCCTCCAGGAATTGCAGCCTCTGTTCTACATCATCACTCACTTCCACCTCTTCTTTGGGCTTCGCCACAGTCGCCACGGTTTCCTTGTCAGCGTCTTCCACTGTCCTGGATACATTCCCGCTCCCTGTGTACATCCCAAAAGTGTTTTCTGTGGACCGCCTGGAGCGCACCGGACCTACGGTCAGGCTGTTAATGTATAAATCTGGTAGAGAAAAGAATTCAGGGACTGTCAATTTCAATGCAATAGAAACATAGTGAGGATTGTAACTCGATAAAGGATAATGACAGTGTTACTATGTTTGGGAATACAACAGTATTGCCCAGGTAATGACTTTGCATTGCAGTACATAAGCTAACAATGTGCTTTTCAACAAAGAAACTGGCTATGGTTAGGACATTAGAAAAGCAACATAAAAAGAAATGTCATTGTTAGACCACAGAGGAAGTGAGGCTGTGGTTCACACAAAGAAGCGTTAACCATGGACAGGCCATGGAGGTATGACAGAATGAGCACGACTATAGGTATTAATATGGTCCCGACCATGGTCATTCAAAACAGCAGGTACAGTACATACAAGACAATGCAGTAAATACACCATGTGAGTACAAAAGCCCATATGGGTAGTGACAGTACTATTGCTAAACCATGGTCATTCAAAACACTATAGAGATACATGTGATAAGACCATAGGTGTACAAAATACTATACCAATACATGGCATCACTGTGGTAAGATCATGGGCAGTCAAAACAACATTGAGATCAATGTCATTTGACCACTGGATAAACAGTTCTAAGACTACACAGATATACTGTACATGACATTTCCATAGTAAGACCATGGTTGTTCAGTGAACCATTGAGATACATGTGGCTAGACCATGGATGTATAAAAGACTATAACAATACATGTCACTACTGTGATAAGACCACGGGAAGTTAAAACAACATTGAGATACACATGGTTAGACCGTGGATTAACAAAAGATGTGGATTAACAAAAGATCATACAGATATACATGACATTTCCATAGTAAGACCATGGATATTCAATAAACCATCACGATACATGCGGTTTACAGCCCTTGCATGTACAAGAGACCATATCAATACATGACACGATCATGGTTAGACCAGTCAAAACGCCATTGAGACATGTGTGGGTTCAGGGTTGTAGCTACGGTGGGTGGCACTAGGAGGCAGGAACCAGCACTCAATTTTGTCACCCAGAACAGAGATATAATAGACGTTCCACACACCACTTCTTTGAAAGGAAAGTGCTAAGCTTGTTAAAAATGTGGCTCTACCCTATGCCAAAAAGGTATTTCCACCAATCAATTTCCAACTGAGATGAACAATTGAACATTGCCATGTACTGATCATGATAATTTGGTAATATAGCAGAGGTGATTTTAAATGACATCAGCAATTTGACAAAATTGCATTGATGGGACAAAAATGTCTACTTCCTAAAAACAACATCACTCCATTCCCCCTACAAGCCTGCCGGGGACAGTGATAATTGTCCAAGTGCCATGCATAGAAAAACCTGGCACTAACTTCAACCCTAGCAACAGCCCTGATGTAGTTTACAGACCATGGATGTATGAACCACCATATAGATACATGACATTACTGGGGTTAGACCATAGACATTCAAAACATATAGATACACTGACAATATTGTGGTTAGACCATAGACATACAAACTTGAAGATCATACACACATGTCATGATTGTGATACCACCATGGCATACATATGGCTACAAAAATGACCATTCATTTCCGGTCACTGCGATGTTTCTTACGTCAAACACGTGGAAAAACCATCACATATTACAATTGCCAAGACTGGCTGATCATGACCCATGATGAGTGTTGAATATTAATACAAAGAATCTTTTGAGGGAACTTGTACAGCATTGTCAGATGACAAAGCTTTTACTGAATCCAGCGATGGGAGGACTGAATAACTTAACTATCAAAGTTAAAATACATAATTGTTATGGTTCTAGGAGACTAATGGAAAGCAGAAAACCCTGTTAATGTCTCGATCTACGATAGGTGAGGGCACAAACGGGGGTCACGACACCAACGGTGGAAAACCATCCTTTAATGCAAACAAGGAGGATGTGACTGGTTCCTTCTTTGACACAGATGCTACAAAATGGTTTAAAAATGTGGTTAGGACAGCATAGACAAAGAATAAACATTCCATACATGATAGATCCACATATGGAAAAGGAAAGGACAATACCTCACGATCCTATGAATGATGTCATCAAACATTTCACACATTCAAAAGCTATGACACATTACATATCTATGAACTACCATGTAACTTATCACTAATATTTTGCTTTCAAGAGTTGCCCAACCCTTCCAGATTTGTAAACAAAGATGGGTCAGGCAACAGTTGACTTTGCGTCACTGTAGATCAACATCTGCATTATAATTTGCCCTCACAAATTCAGCGACATGCTGACTTACGCAATTTTACTCCAAAAGTCACAAAACAAAATGCCTAAGTGATTAGGAGAATAATGCACCCTAAACAACAAGGAAAGGTAGCTAATGGACTATCACCTCATATCACAGATGGCACTTGAATATCATCACAGGTTTCATTCTGGCTAGTGCTAGTCATGCTATAACAGAATTTTCATACAGATATACACTGAGATAATTGAGATACGCACACCATATTCAGATTCAGGGAATTGAAATGTTTACCAAAATCCTGAGACGAGCAAAAGGAAGGTCTACGCCAACTCTCAATTCACACCACACCCTGCTGTGTCATCAAATGAGTGGACGATGTAAACAAGGACTCCAGGAAGACATGACAATGATCACAGAAAAAACAACAATCAGGTATTCAATCACGATTGCTACACATTATCGAAGCAAGACAGCAGAAGTAAAGCACTGCATTGAAATGAGTTTAAGGAAGAGAGCCAGATATGAGAGAGAAATAGAGGACAGTAGAACCAAAGACATCAGGCCATTGATGTGATCAATTTAACTAAGAAACTGAAAAGTGAGTCAATCACAAACACACTAAGACAAGATTTCAAACTGAAATGTTGACACAGCGGGTTAGATGATTGTGTAAGATATACTACAGGATAGATGACTTAATGAACCGGTGAACACCAAAAGACACAAGGAAGACAGCTATATCACAAGCATGATGCAACCAAGCATGCATGGAATACAAGGAGAAGGTTAACATACCAGAATAATCAAGGGAGGGTGATGGGTATGTGGAGAGGGTATTGAGGTCTATATATGCCAAATAGTAGGGAAAAAAAGAACAAAAAGAAGGTGGAAAAAGTATCTGAGAGAAAAAAAAAACAAAAACAAGTTTGGTGAAGTGAATGAACACCTCTTTGCACCATTCATGACATTTCCAGAGAATATTCAAGCTCGAAATGGACTTTCAAGATTCAACACAGACAATCGCACCAGTGGAGAGATCACCGTAACAGATCTTACTTCAGTTTCACTTGTTTGCAAGCCCAAAAACTTGTCTTAGGTTAACAAACCACATCCTTGTCTTTAACAAATTTCATTTCATTGTCTGTTCAAATGCATATTAGGAATCCTCCACCAAGTAGCATTCACTCTTTGTTATCCAGACCTTCAAGGGCAGTTATTGAACAACGCTAAGCAACCACACAAGTGTTGGTGGTAGCCTGTGGTGCATTGTTGCAGCTTCATGTCAGAGGGGGGATGGGGTCAAAAACCAATTCAACAATTGTAGATCAAATTTAGCATGCCTTAACGGCGTTTGTGCTTAAGTTATCGGGAAAACATTCAGTCCCTTAAAAAGTCGTATGTGCCCTACTGTAGGTCATTGGATTGCAAAAGTAGGAACATGAAGAAACGTTGTTTATGATTTTCAACAGGGTAGATTCTCTTGAAGTGTCATATCTACTAAAAGATAAGAGACTGCTTTCATCCAGTCTTGATGGTATTAACAAGAATGCTGTGCTGGGGAATAAGCTATACCGACATATTCACCAATGCAAAGATTAACTTCTCTGAAAAATTTGCTGCTGTGTCGGGTATCAATATCTTAGTCAACTTTAGTACCATTTAACAAACTTGATCATGTGGTTCGTAAGTCGTCACTGGGACACAACCTTCATAGAGTATTCAAATCCCACTGACTCATTACAAAAATAATGGGGGGCTAAAATAGCAGAAATTTAAAGAGATGACAACTGGGCTAATCTAAATGTAAGCGCTACCTTCAGTTAATTTCTATGGAAAAAAAAAATTGAGACTTTTGGTAAATGGAAGTTATTATCCTTTATCATTTTTTTGTCAAATTTTACATTTGCATGAACGGTGTGTGTAAAGGTAATGTAAAGCAGATTTAAACCATTCTACATTACTTTGAAAAAAAAAAAAAAACCTGCCACTCAAGGACACTGGCTATATTGCTTCACTGACTATGCTTGTTCCAGTTTCATGTTTCTCCACTTTCATGGTTTTGGGCAAAACAAGCCGAATGTGGGGGATTTTGAAAGCTGCGTCTGTGAACCAAATGTTAGCTGAAATAAGATGTCACAGCTCATCACATACAGAGAGATGTCACAGAACATCACCCATGATGAGATGTTACAGCACATCACACATGAAAAGATGCCACATCACATCACAAATGATGGGATGTCTCAACACACCACACATGGTGAGGAAGGCTGATGCAGGTGACCAATAACCTTTGCATTTGATGCTGAGAATGTTTACACTGCTTTTATAGCAAAACAGACAAATAATTATTAAAATTTGGCCTTTGTATCTTTGAGATAACATATGAATGAGACTATGGAACCAGAAATTGATGACATAAACATGCTCAGGGATTTACGGTTCAGTTTATACACAAGTAAAACACAAGCAAAGCAGGCAAAGAGATGCTTACCTTCTGGACACTCTGCCCACATGCCTAGATCTATCGATGGTATCTCCTTACATTTTCTATAATCATTAAGGTTTGATATAAATAAGAAGGCGTCATCATTTACTCGGTTGATGGTATTGGCATTGTCACATAGAACCCTGGAAAGACTAATCTGTTTTATCTGTGTCAGCTGTCCTGGGCTGAATACTCCTGTGTTTTCATACCAGAACCTGTGTGACAAACAAACAGGAAAAAGAAGTGTGCAGGTTAAAACCACAAACCTTTTTTTTTTTTTTTTTACAGTAAAGGCAAAGAAGTCACAAGCATACAATTTAAGAATTTGACGACGTAATAATAAACAGGCAAATATCCCCCTCGCCCACCCCCTTCTCTCCAACGTTATGTGATGTTACACACTAAGTTCTATTCCGCATATGTCAGGTTGTAAATTAATCATCCGGTAAGTACTTGACTCTCCCAAGGGAACTGATACCACAAAGTCAATTCTGTTAGATAAATCAACCACAAAAATAGTCAATAAGTTATGACAGACCGTTCGCTATCAGCTTATAAAAGAAAGCAATTTATTAAAAATAGATTCTCAAGAATGAAACCATACTTCATAATAGATACACCGTGAGCAGGAAATGACCTTCAAGGACTTCACCTGCATTAGTCATTCAATTTGTTCCTTTACCTGTAAATTACTGGACTAATCAGATGAATTCAAAAGAACAATGAATACGGATTACATCCTTTCCACCAGTTTTGTTTGTGACACAATTAGAGGGGAGGAAGAGTGAGTTTAGTACGTGGTATGACACCGCCTGATGCAAATTTCGATCTGAGTTTTCGCATCGCGGAACCTCACGGGCTGTGACCAAAGTTTGATGGTCTACAAGAAACTCCTGCATGCTTCCTCAATCATCAGTATGGAGTGATATATTTACTGGGTCTCTCTCAGCTGCTGCAGCAACTACATGGCACATTTATGAAAGATACAAGTACCTGCACAAACTATTAAAGATGCCAGAAAGAGATAATTATCCTCATATATGACTTCTTTTACCTCTAAATCAAACCTGGCAGACCAGCGGACAAATCTCACAGGAACAAATAAAGTTCTTTTTCATTTTCTTCTGTTGGTCCCGCAACTTTCCAACTTACCTATCTCCATCGCGTAGTCTCTTGAACTGCTGTGCTAGGATGCAAGTGAAGGTAGGTCCAATGAGTGCGCCCTCTAATGGATCCTCTGCCATGCCGCCAACAAACACATCAACATTACCGGGGTGACCATACACGTCTTCCATCTTAGACCTGACAGAGGCACTCTTTATCTCATCTGCCACTTCGTCAAACGTCCTCGCCACGGGCAAACCGCAGAACTTACGCCAATCGTTGTAGGGCGGTAGAGCGTGGTCCCTCCCCCTGTGGATGTTGAGGGAACCCAAGTCGAGCGCAATGGCGTGGGCCATGTGGAAAAGCCTTTCGGTGAGCTCCGAGTTCATGATATGCTCTGGGGATGGCTCTTTGAGTGGCGTAGCATACAGTCCTCTGAGAATGGGATCAATACCTCCTTCCTCCACTAACCTAAACGGTGAGAAAAAGGCTTTATGTAGAGGGAGGTTTCCAAACTCTGTGGTTTGGAAGGATTCGTTGAGTCTCTGAAGGATGGGTTGAATGAGACCGTGGCCAAACCTGAAGGCAGCGGTGGCGAAGACATTGGAAACAGAGGAGTCCACTGTGGGATCGTAACCTTCATATTTGCCGATTATGTCCATCCCCACTGGCCCGATAACCTTGGGGAGCCAGAACTTAAAGGTGATAATTTGCATTGCTGCTCCCACGATCTTTCTCGCCTCGTGGTATATCGTATCGTCATTCCAGTGTGGGTTGATATCTGCTAGCTTATCTGCAATTCTGTTGTGCTCTCTCATCCAGAGGGTGTGCATCGCAGTCAATCCGACCTGTTCATTAGCTCGGACATCACCGGCCAGGAAACAAGGAATGGGGCTCTCACTCTCATCCCGGTCGCAGTCTATTGGGAAGTCATCGTTGAACGGGAGGAAGGAGCCGCTGGAGCCATCGTCTCGGCCTACCCGCAGCCTCCCGTGGTTGTCTCTCGAAGTGTCCCTCAGTTTCTCTGCGAGCTCCTTGGAACTCCCGTAAACATTAGATGCATCGATGTACGACGTGAGGGAATTCATCTGCTCCCGGGGCATAATGAAATCAAAGAAGGCGGAGGTACTCCCACTGCCACAAACAGCACTGGACCGAGTGAACTCCATACACTGGTGTCGCTGTATCCTGGGATCGTCTTCAGGAACCTGCATGGGAAAGCATGGTGGCTCATTGTCACAGGTGTCCTTGCATTCGATGCCATCCTTGAACCGTGCCCTGCTGAGGCTTGGGACGACCAAGTCCATATCGTGGTCCAAAAACTGACCCCACTGCATCAACATGTGGGAATATTGCGGGTGGTCTGTCACGCGGCGTGTGGCCAGGATCTTCGAAGATACCTCCCTCGCATGCGGCTTAGGATACCCGAAATACAGCTTTGAGACATTCCACCCGACGGGAGTGCTCAAGCCATTTTCGTAGACAGGTTTAATGAACCGTTGGAAAGGAGTGAGAGAAGCACCCCACTCCTTCTGTTGCAGATTGTTGCACGTGCCGTCATAGGTCCGGTATTTCTTGTGAAAGCAGATATCCGAACAGTCCAGGGTCTTCCTGAAAGTCGTGCAGCCCGAATAGTTGGCGATCAAACTCACATAAAACGGAGACACTAGATCATTGAATTTGAAGTCTGAAGAGAAAAGAAGTACAGAGTGAGACAATTAGAAGAAGCTCACTGACAAACATGGACATCAGTGATAACAATAAGAAATCACTACAAACACACAACTGAAACCATTCAATGAAACTCCCAGCTGACTTTGAAGCAAATTTAATGGAAGGATCTTGATGTAATCCGCCTCAAAATACATTTCCCACAAATGACCTTCACAATACATGTGTGCAACAAGTATATTCTAAAATGGGGAAAACAAGCAAACACGACAGTGAAAACTTCAAACTGAAAATCAGCTGTCATCCTATTTGGCTAATATGTCAAATAGAAAACCAAATTCCACAGTGAGGTTGCCCTTCAGGGGACTGAACCAACTGAAACTTTTAGAGGGGAACTGAGTTGTGTCCAGAAATTATTCCAACCCTGCCTACTCATCTTCACGCACTTATGACGAACGGACAAACTTAGATGATCCCCATGTGTCACATACAAATTAACAATGATGAGTACGTTACTAACGAATTAATTTGATATTTGGAAAGTCATCACAAGACATTTTGTCACATGGGTATGGAGTCACATACACACAGCCAGTATAAGAGCCAGATTCAAAAACACAACCTTTTTGACAGTTTTTAAAGCTGTGACTAATTATGCTAATTATAAGCGATTGTCATGTAGCTGTGCCCTTCAAAGTCCTGACAAATTATTTATCATATCAACTCAAAAGTGAGCATTTCACTTTCAATATGTCTCCAGTATAATGCAGACACCTGTCGATTTATTTGAATCACCAACAGCATGTCCCTGGTTCAAGAAGCTAACAGATCAAACTTCACAGGGTAATGGCTTTCGTAGCTATCAGAGACGAAACTGTATAGGTTTGTCTTCTTCTAATAAATGCAAAACCTTCATGCTTTGCTGCCACATCCTTAAACTATCACCTTCCTCTCTACCCAGTAAATTGACTTGCATTTCACAGCTTTTGGTAATGCAAGACGTTTTAATTCCAATCTTACGTTCCCAAAGGCAACCCTTTGATAGATTCCTCTAAAATCAGAAATTGAAATTGTGTGTAAATGAAGACCATCTTTAAGTTTACATACCCACACTTCTATGAGCCATCTGTATCTGCCACTAGATTTCACGTGGTTAACATATTTGCGGGTGACGAAACGATACCACACCCAGTCCAAATCAACAGTTTTTCCGAACTCTCTGACACTTAGATTCTAAGAAAGCGAACTAACACGACAAGGACACAAGCAAAAGCAGAAATGCGCCAACAGTGATGAAAAGAAAACACTTGCCCACGCCAGTCAGATTGACACTGCCCCCTTCCATAATCTTCTCGTGGATTTTTTCTATCGTCAGCTCGAAGACGTCTGCAGCGATGGCGATGTCTCTGGCATCGGAGGAGGGGAACTTGAAGAGCTGGAGCAGGTCGCTGGGTGTTCGGTGTTTACTACGGTCAAATAGCCGAATGATGGTAGCATTGACAGCTCTGTTCACCTCCTCCATGGCTTGCCTGATGGTTTCATTCACCACCCCATCTCCATTGGCTTCTAAGGACAGCACTGGAAGAACGCATCAATAAAGATCAACGATATTTTTAATTTCAGGCTAGTCTGATGCTGTACTGATGGATACTCAATGGGCCATTCAGTCACTCAAATCTATCTCTTCAATACTTTGGGTTTGCCAATACCTCAGCTGAGCTTCATGCAAAGCTCTTTCCATTCGGTCTCAACTGGATGCTACATAGATGTTAGCTTTAAAGCAGCTATTTCACAGCCATCAGAGTAAATAAAGAAATGTACAAGATCAAGGTGAAACTGAAGAGTGTTTGCCAAGAATACAAACCCTTGAATGACACCCTTAACATGGTTCCATCAAGTAAGAGATGCTGATGAAATCTACCGTCATTATAATCATACTTTCATTTGAGCATTTGACATAGTGAAACATAGGATCAGTTCCCACAGAAACACCACATACTGTATGCATCACTTACAATTTGTTCACTCCCATGCATTTAAACAATTCTTAACCAAAGGTTTACTGAAATGATGTGTAACTAGGTACAAGAAAATCATAGAGGTAAAGAAGAAGTTTTGTGCTTTGTCTTATTTTTTTCTAATTGTGTAAGAAGTTAAATAAAAACATGGTATACAGTTTCCTAATTGCACTTAAGTACAACAGCTTCAGCAAAAGCCAAAATGTACAGAGATGAATCTTACAAAGGACCTGATTGTCTCATTATACTTGACAATGATGGCGAGTTAAACTGAAAAACATATCCCAAATGTTAGAGCTGGTTAGGGGTTACACCAAAAGAGGAAAAACATATTGAGAAAAGTACATTATCACAATATCACAGGAAACGATGTGGTTTTGTACGACACAATGGAAGGCAAAAAAAAAAAAAGAGAGCCTTGATCGAACCTTCCACAGAAAGGCAGAGATCAGTCATTCTACAATATGACCGATAATACCACTTTATTTGTATCACCCCTGGTATCAAAATAGTGGGTTGAAAGTGGACACATATTCAGTGTAAATCATCATCTTGTATTACTTCCTCTTCTATGTTATTGGTTTAATGTCATACTTTAAAGTTCATCCTTCCCTTTCATTAGCTCCAAAAGCTCATACAAATCCCTATCCATTCTATCAGACGTTTACAAAACCACGGGTGAGAACTGCAGGTCGCAATGATAGAGAGGTCGGCATGTAATGGACCTTCTAGTGTCAGCCAGGTACCCTCTCAAATGAATCTAATGGCACATTAATGGAATTTACAAAATTTAATATTTCTCTTCACCTACACACACAGCTTCTGTAATATACACTCAAAAAGCACCCATTTATATTACAGCAGAAGTTTGGATTGACATATCCCACTGCATAGTGCTTATGCAGGTAGTCTCAAGTAGTATCAAGCTGTTGGTGAACAGAGGAACTGAAAAATTCGGAAAATTTGCAAGCTACAAAATGCTACACAGCATATCTTTTCCTCTTATTTTGAGTATGGACTACAGGAGCAACCTTATGCAGGGACAACGGAATGGTAGCCACTTATGCACTGTCTTCCTGACAGCAGGTGTGGAGAGAGACACACATTTATATTACAGCAGTAGTTTTGATTGATGTATCCCAAGAAATTTCAAACCCACAAGATCCTACCCTCTTCTGATACAGTTCTATTTTTTTTTCCTTCAAATAAATGGTTCCTTGACAGTCCTGTGTTGTTTGGCATACTGAACAGGAAAACCCTCTCACATTTGAAATACAGACATTTTGATCACTTTAGTGGTGTGGCACAGGACTGTTGAGACATGAATTTTAGAGAATGTGATGAACAGGCTTTTCAGTTTTCCTACTTCTTTTCCAACCTGTTGTGGAGTCTGTGTAATCCACTCTATTCTAATACACTAATGGCATAGTAACCTATAATAATAGCCTATAGAGTACATCACTGTGGTGGTACATACTTGTGACATCAAGTTCCATATGGGTAGCTATGTAGCCTATACTGTTTCTCGCGGCACACTGGTATCTTCCTTCATCGTTTTTACCCACATCTCTGATCAGCAGACCGTCTTCGGTCACTCCAAACTTGACACTGTCCGTGATCTGAACGCCGTCCTTGGACCAAGTGATGATCGGGGTGGGGTCACCGGCTGCCGCACAAGGCAGGCGAATGAAGGCACCGACCTCGACGTCGAGGTCATGGGGAGACTGGATGAATATAGGCGGTTCTATTGACATAACAGGAACCCAAAGAAAATCAGATCATCATCTCGTTTCCTGATCAGAACAACAGGACAGCGGCTACAAATCAAAATAAGGCATTCAGGAGAACAGCAGCACAAACACTGAATCGAGAGTCAACGGGGTTATAAAACACAAAATTGTTTTGTGAAATACATGTACCTGTGAAGAGAAAGAAGCATTTCCTGAGTTTCAGTGAAGACATTTCAGAAATGATCCATAAATAATCCATGAAACAAGGATTTAGATGGAAAAACTGACATAGGATGTATTTTTGTTTTTCAAAAGGCTGATTGGCTGTTGACAGAACTTGGAATCCTATTCAAATTCACAGCTGAAACATACAAGTTAATGCAATGTAGAACCTGACCCACCCATTTCAACAGAGAAGCTAAGTTAAAAAGCAACAGATTGATCCACGTGAAAACATTTTGTCCCTGCTGTTGATTGCAATGGGATTTCATGAATCCTTGCCTTTGAAACTGCATCATTCAAAGAGCGAATGACGTATCTCGGACCTGAGTGATGCAATGTCTGGCTGAGAGATGAATTAGACTTCCTAAGTCAAGCTAATCTTCAATGGGTATTCTGCATTGCATGTACAGCAATAACTTTGGCTTAGTCTGATACTGTCTGCTAAGATGTTTCCTGTATTTGACCTCAACCCATGATCAACTGCGTAGTGTTCTAAATCGGGATTAGGAGCCTACTGTAATCTTTCTTTTTCAGGTTTACCTTCATGCGATATTCCGTCTTACTCGACTGCTACTCGTTAACATTCGGTCTGATCCTACCTATTATAGAATATTTGAAACAAAGCAAAACATATCAGATGTATCGAATCAAACCTTTGTTTTTCTCCACATGCACCACCTGAGAGCTACCGCCTAACGGCTTTTGCTGCTGTTTACACTCTGTCAAAATTCTGCAGTTTCTAATTCCTTCAAAGACTTCCAACAAACCCATCAAAACTGAACTCACCTCTCTGCTTGACAGTCACTGTGGCCTCAGCTTGATTCTGTCCCGCTTTGTTGACTGCAAGACAGGTGAAGTCACCAGAATCTGACTGGATGGCTCGTACCACCCTCAGGGCCATACCTCCCATGATCATGTATCGCGGATCATTCGGCAGTGTTGCACCTGATAAAACAGAAGAAGAGATATCACCCTCGTAGGGATGCAGTTTCATAAACTACCACTCTTAACCTCTCTGCAGACGGACAATGACAACATCTCTGAAATAAAAGGAACTTTCGGGACAATAACGGTGAAAGACACATTGGGACAATAACAGCAGAAGAAACTTTTGGCCAAAAAAAAAAAAAGATATATTAGGACAATAACATTTTATGACAATAAAAGATAAAAGACACATTTTGACAACAACAGTAAAAGACACTTTGGGACAGTGGCAACAAAAGACAATTTGGGAAAGCAACAACAAAAGACACTTTGTAACAGTAATAGTAGAATACATGTAGGAGCTGGCTAGCATAACAGTGATGAGGAAGGCCGCATTCATGTAGTCTTGCAGTCTGGTTGGAACTAAACAGTTATTGTACAGATCTGCTGTTATTGGTTACCTGTGGCTACACTAAAACTGTAGAGCTAGGTAAAGTCCTGTAAAAGAGATCATTTGAGCAGCAGGTAAATGATCTTGGCTCTACAACCAAGCTTTCAGGTTCTCCAGTGACAGCCTAAAGTGTGAAACACACCTAAAACTTCCATTTATATCTGGCTAGTGTCCTTCCTCATATTTATTAATGATGGTATTATATCTGGCTGACAAAAGCAGCCACACAAACCTCACAAGTCACACTCAGTATGACCTAAGACCTCGTAACAGGGATTAAGTGAACAGTCACAAGATTTTGTTGCAGAAAGTGGATGTTTGATAACATATGAGGCAACCAGTTCCCTATCTCATACACTGCTGTGTCATGGGTTGCACAATGTTTGCCAGCACTTAATGTCCAAAAATAAATGAAAAAAAAATGCAACAGCAATTTCAGAGGGATTAACATTGACACAATTACTGCCCAAGAAGTCATCCATACCCTTAATCTGACATTCACATACCAAGGAGCCAGAGAAAGTAAGCATTTAAACAACGGTTAAAGGAAAAAACTCCTTCTGTTGAAAGGAACACCTGAAGGTCTTTGTTAATGTTGTAATAGCTTCCAGCTGTGTGGTTAAGAACTCGTAAACCCGAGAAGACATTAAATAAACAACTTAGTACAATTACAGCTCCCGGCAGGACTCAGAAACCCAATCAAGAGTCTGTGGTATTCTCAGAGCCATACATAGTCATCTTAGAAGGAATTGACCTTCAACATGCACAACCAGGCAGCTACCTATGTTGCAACGTCGCTTTGGCAACGACGTTACTGTGCACGAAAGCTGTGAAATGTCAAAAGCATTTAAACATTTGCGGAATATTTCCTGTAATTTGCAGACAGACAGCTTTGATTTCTCTTAGACTTTCTCACTTGTGAGTTTAAAGCAATATTGAGATAGTGTGGCGGTAGACCTTTGAGTCAAATACCTGCAAGAGGCAAAGGCTATTACTGAAAATATGGTTTGGCTTAAGACCAGCTAAATGACACTTGAGTGTTTTGGATTTATTCTTAACTAGAACAAAATAAAATAGGCAAATGCGTCAAACTTGGAAGGTGCCATGTGGCCAGATGCATGTTCCACACTTGGCAATGACCCTCAATGTTGTACAAAATGTACCTCCAAATTCAAAAATGTAGGAGGCATACAAATCGAATGAAACCGCGAGTACGTAATGGACATCCACTGTCACTACTTGCTATTAAAATGGCATCACTTTTGGCAAAGTCTGATCAAAAAACACCACTCCAACTAATTTATGAGGTGACGTAATGCAGAATGGAGAACCAGGAATCACACATACATATTTATCTGTCAATCACTTTTTCAAAATACGTCCTCCCGTTGGACGTCCTCCGCCTCAAACCATCTAAGTTACTGTTTCCAGAGATAAGCCAGACTGGAAAAGCTGGCCAAAAAGAAGGAGAGTGCCATTACCATTTTTACGCCAGTGAATGTCTGGCTGTGGATAGCCAGACGCAGCTGCAATGAAGCTCCACGGTGCCTCCCTCCAGGACCGTCAGAGACTGGGGCTCTCGGTCAAAGGTCGGAATGACTGAAGGGACAGAGAGAAAGAAGTCAACAGTCAATCGGAAGTGATTTCATCTCGCAAATTTTGGGCCAATAACATTTTACACATTATGCAATGGATAGATAACATAGAAGTACATATTACTACATTCAAGGAGGATCTCCTTAAAATTTGTTTTCAATCTGCAGGCTGAAAGTTACATGGCTATCTACATCTCTAAAAGAGAGTTTACTTGTTTTGCCGAAAGATGGAGCATACTAGAGTTCTGCTGTCAAATATCCCTCCCAAAGACAGAAGGTTTGACATTTGGATGATACCAGAGAGTAGGAAACAGAAAGAATCGTAACATGAACAACAACTCAAAATAACATAAGATCTGAATGACATATACCAAAACTAGCAAAATCTGATACTAACTTTGAGGTGGTATGACAGAAAGAGAGTGAGATGTGATGTCTCCTACGCTATTCAAGAAATTATCAATCAGCAACTTATATCCTGCATTCCACTCACTATGAATCCCCACAACTTATTGGTGTGGGTACTCACAAGTGACTATACTTACCCCTTGCATCACAAATGCATCATTTGACTTAAGCTGCAATCGTACTCGAAACTAATTCTAGCACTGCGGGGACAATTTGAGCAAAGGTCAAATGATACATTAGTGATGCAAGGGGTAAGTATATGTCTACGATGTGAATCTAGTGTTTGCACCAGGTACAGAAGTTCCCTGGGTACCGACTGAAAATGTCAGGACTTCGTTCTGAAGGGTTTACAACCCAGACACAAGGTTTCAGTGACATATATTGTACATATGACCAAAACAAAAAAAAACACACACACACACATTACTTTTTCCTGACTAAAACCACTTCATTTTCATGTCCACGTGTGAGGTACATAGTGTTATACAAACATACAAAATAAATATTGTATCATGACTTCACAATGAACTCATAGCCTAATGGAAGTTAAAGCTTTGGGTACTTGGGTACCTGACAGGCTATGGACTACAGGTACCCAGGTACCCATGATTTTGGACTCTGTAGAAACACTTATATGAACTTAACTTTTCTAGTTAACTGGACCTGCCAGGTTGTCATCTTGGAACTGCTTTAAAGCTTCTCAAATGAATGCTTCTCACTTGGGTGGCCCAGATACAACAGCTGTTCTGTTACTACACAGTCCAGTCTTATTAAGTGCCACTGTGATTTGAATTGGTTTATATTACTTAATTCTCCGATAAGCTACACTGCATACCCTTCAAACTAAACTTTAACAAGCTAATAAATTGCAACGTCATACATACATTTATGCACATTACCAATCGTGTTTCACCCCCCTTTCCTTTCCCAGTGTTAACATCTTCCTTAAGATAAAAAAGTATGATTAAAAACAGCATGTGGAACTGGCATTTTTGAGAGACAAAGGAAGCTTGGAAACAGTAAATTCTTTCAACTAGTTTGTAATTAAAAACTCACTAACATTCCTTCTATTTTGTAGTACATTAAGGTAACTCACTCAGAACAATCAGATTAGTGCTATCTGAGCTGGATCCTTTGCTGTTGGACGCCTCAAGGACATAGAGACCGGCGTCCACCTCCCTGACTCTCGTGATGTAGAGGGAGCCATTCCTGAGGATTCGAAACCGCTGGTCTCGCAGGACGTTCTGCCCGTCTTTCCTCCACGTTATCTGAGGTGTGGGGTTTCCCCTTACAGAGCATGAAATGATAGCAGAGGCTCCTCTCTGAGCTTCCACGTTGCGGGTGTTAATGACCGCAGACGGTTTGGCTGTCGGGGCAAGGATGAAGATAGCTCACACTTTTCTAACAGAGTAGAAGACACACATGGACAAAAAAAGGGAGAGGGAGATAGGGGAGGGGGATCCAGGAGGGGGTCCAGGGAAGGGGATCAGGATCACTGGGAAGGGGAATTACGTAGAAGGTGCTTACACATCTGACAATAGGTTCTGATGTAATGGTCTTAAATTTGCAGATATATTGGTTTAGTTCTGGACACACACACAAATAATCTCACAAAATTCCAAAATATATACATATATAGACAGAGGTGTATATATAGAGTTATATACTTCAGACTTTTTTGCATTTTGCATTCTTTGTTACTAGTACATTCTTTGACACGTATGTATGTCTGTCAATGTTTGCTTCTGTCACTGCATGAAAAGCTAAGAATCTCAAACAATTACCAAGTGTCAAACACTTATGACCTAATAACAAGATCGAGGATTAGTAGATGCCTATCTTCTTACCACGCAGAAATTTGTGGCATTTTTGTCTTTAATATTTGCGAGTCTTGCATCTTTTCTGTTCATGATATGCAAGAAAAAATAAAAGAACAAAACAACTGATTGACACAACACCGTCAAATCTAGAGTGGGACCACCTACAACAGACACCATCGGGCCATCGCATGTGCTCAAGTCAGGTCTGTGAGCAAGACAAAGGTCTGGAAATCATCACTGACTTGGCAGAAGGGTGCCATCAGCCATGACAAACAAACAAACTCACTCTGGTTGACCAACGAGAGGCTGTAGGCCGGGGACTTCACTTCCCCCGCAGAGTTACGGGCCATGCACTCGTACTCCCCGACGTCCTCAGAGCCCGCATTGGTAATCATCAGTGTACCGTCTCCCAGAATGTGGATGCGATTGTCGAAAGTCATCTTCTCTGTGATGTCGATTCTGAGAAGTACAAAATGATTTCCATTTTGATCGTGCCATGCAAAATAATTTGCTAGTGTGTTTGAAAAAAACCCCAAAAAAGTGTGTACCAAACATTTACCGATTATTTCATTCATATAATTTTTCCTCTTATCTTTTTTTCTCAATGCAAATCCACTTTCCTCTCATTTCATATACATCTCAATACTCCTGTTACCATTCACTTGTTTCCCTTATGCCAATGTCAACTATATCTACTGTACCATCACATCAACCACGTGTCCCAACCTTCCTCCACTTAATAGCTTTAATCTTTTAATTGGTTTAGGGAATATCTTTTCACACTTGTACCTTCCTCCTTGCTCAGTATCTGAAAGAATTGAATAACGGCCTTGTAACATGTATCACCCCCCTTATAAATAACAACCACTTATGACTGCATGCCCTTGTTCTTTCCACCCAAGGTCGCTCACCCTCAAAGTACCAAATTGAACACCTCCACACACAAACAAATCTCTGGTTGCGCCCAATAGGAACGGAAGTTATAATCTTGGAGGATTTACCTCATCAAGTTGCTTTCATTGGACTCAATTAAATAACAATAGTCACCAATCTCTGTCTTTGATTGTTCTCTGTCATTATTCACTTGCAATCATTGTGACAAGTTTTCAACTGACCATTCTGTTTGGCATCAAATGATGTTTTCCTGCCTTTATTTAGGTTCTCAAGGTTGATTTTCTTTTCTTACCCTCCTCAATTCTTGTACTGCAGCCAAACAATTCTGACAAATATTCACGTTCAGCACGACCTTCCACTATCTGTAACTGTCACAATCTTTCATGAAACTGACCACAGTGTACAACAGATGGACAAAAGAAACTTAATCATGATTTGTGATGCCTGGTAACATGAATGCGATGACCCAGTCAAATCATGAAGTTTATGGTTAAACCAATACTTATAAACATTGTCCATCTTTCACAACCCTCCTTCATCGATCACGCTAAACTACTGCACCACAATGCATAAAGTAATATATCCTACCAGTGGTAAAATTATTCAAACCTATTTACAAATAATAGACAAGAGAATATTGAAAATTCTTGGAAAAAATTTCCAGTCTAAAAGAATCTGTATCCAACACATGTCTATTTTGGTTCTAATAAAGAATCCGCAAGTTAAACCCTTTACCTATAAAATCTGTAAGTCACAACAAACGTGGCTCTTGATGGGAGAGTCATTAAAAACATGACATCATTTAAATGCAGAAGAAATCACCACTGCTGAAAGACTGCAGTTCTTTTGATAAAACCATATGCCTCTTCCGGGGATACATAGTGACACATTTCTATGTATTCACAGTTCTTTTGTACATTTTAAACACTCAAAAACAGTAGCAGCTGGTAACAAGATTTGTAGTTTGACCTGAAATTTGATGACGGTATTAGACTATTTCAAATGTCTTGACAACTTTACTACACATTATCTCAGCAAGCACACAATAGTTCTGTATTTCAATGCAAATACACTACAATAACAGTGCATTTCATATTTGTCCAAACCAACGCCCAGCCCCCCCCCACCGTCTTTTCTTGGTCTCAAGATCCTTGCCTATAGCTTAGACACAAAGAACTTTTACAAGAAGGATAGAGTGGACATCAAAATATTTGAAATTCCTTTGCTTTCTTAAAGAATTGTCCCTGCCTGTATACATGACCTCTCACCAAGGACAATCAACTTGATTCATTCTGACAAAAAAGTCCACGTTTCCCATTTTTTTTTTTCTCTTCCTCTCTGTAGTTCTTCCTGTTCACCTTACAGTGTTCCAAGAACCTTGATTTTCCTAACAGTGAGATTATGTGAAATTTACCTTGAATCTTAAATCATAACCAGTGAACCCAGAAAGAGGTCAGGATAACATCCCTGACAGATGTGATTATGCAACTACTAGGTGACAATGGAGGCCAACTTTGTCCACCAGATGTACATACCTGCTGTTCAATCATGCGAGAGAGACACATAACAATGTGTAAAGAGCATGCAGACATGCAGGTCACAAAATTCATTGTTGAGGGTATGAACTTCCATTTCTATGATACACGAATGGTAATAATGGTTTTCACCGAAGGACATATACTGTACCCTCTCTTTTTATTTAAAAAAAAGAGAGATTCTCTGGAATCATCAGATTTTCAAACTGAAATACCTTGAAGGTGAGAAAATAGATCATTTAGGCAAACCTTGGCACATGGTAAAGAGAAAGATCTGTTACACCATCACTATCGACTGAGAAGATTCAAGTGGGGTTTGTCAAGCAAGGGTAAGTGATGAGGTGTCCATATATCCCACGATCATGTTCACAAAAAAGTCTTCAGCCGCATATAAAACTCCCTTTATCTAAAGGTCCTGTACTGTGACCTACGTTACCTACCTAGGTTATCTATGGTAACCTAAGTCAATGGCATAACCAAACATGGAGGGTAGGGGCCG
Source organism: Stichopus chloronotus (assembly GCA_021234535.1). NCBI lineage: Eukaryota > Metazoa > Echinodermata > Holothuroidea > Aspidochirotida > Stichopodidae > Stichopus > Stichopus chloronotus. The sequence continues at coordinate 16,509,901 of CM037849.1, read as the reverse complement.
GGCATCCCCTGTCAAATGTCTTGCCCCTACTTGCTCCCCCCCCCCATCCCTCCATTGTAATCTGAGGGTAAAATAATTAGTGTTTTCATCGATTAATGAAACTAGGAACGTCTCGTAACTGTTGGGAACCCTGGTATCCGCCTGACCAAAGGTGGTAGCTTTAGTGTTAACATTGGTATTTCCATTGTAATGTACAGAATATAGTACTTTACATTCATGTGGAAAAATCTTACTACGCTATAAATCTTAGTACACTACCTACATTTGCCTACACCTTCTCATGAATAGGACCATTTTCCTTCAGAAAAAGACGAAAGTTCCATTTTGAGCTTTTTCCTGTGCCTGGTATGTGAAATTTGGCAATCTGATACAGTGTGTTCACACAGCTGTTGTTCCGTTTTTCATTTCATGAAGGAATCAGAGGAGGAATTTTGCATCCAGTTTATAAAATGCCATTTGGGTACCTGGGTAGCGGGTGTCACCTGTGAAAATGCTAACTATAATACAGAGCACAATTTGTTCAAGACTGGCAATGAAAAATGTTACCTAAAACTCAGAAGAGCAGAGAGACTGGAAAGTGCCATTTCTTGCAATCTGAAAGGAACTTGAATCGATATTTTCCTTTTCTGTACACTACATGCTGCAATCAATGGTGGCACGCTTTTATGGACATCTTTGCTCAAGGGAATTCATCAAACACCAGTTTGGTGACCCTACAATGGAGAAATCACACTCTGGATGGACAGAATTCACTTATTAAAAGTAAAACCAAGGACACAGGTTTTTTTTTCCACCTGATGATGAAAGGATGGTCTTTCCAGAGTCGTTTCCCTGGCTGACAGAGTGATGATTAAAATTCACATTGACTGTAGCACTTGTTACTTTTATCCTTTCCGTATCTTGGGGGGGGGGGGGAGAGTTTCTCAGGTAAGACTACTCACCCATTGCTGAACCAAATGATTTCTGGTTCTGGTTCCCCAATGGCTGCACACCTGAAGTAGACATTACTGCCCTCGGGAGTTGACACGTCTGAAGGAGGAACAGTGATATGAGGTACCCCTAGGTGGCGAGGAGAAATGGAGAAAAATAAAAGATAGTACAGGTTTTGATGAGTGATATCAGTTTCTGGAGAAACAGAAAAGAAATACCATGACCTAAATGTGTAAACAAACAGAACTGTTGATGGCAATGGGTTGTCAACAAATGAAGGATCGCTTGGAGGACTGAACGCTGCAGTGACGGATATGGAACCGTGTCTGCTGCTCTCTTTATCGTACATAAATGCTACAGGATGTGGAAGTCAAATGATATTAAGTGGCAGATACAATCTGAGAATGAAGTTACTCAACACCCCATTCAGTTTCAATTCTCCCGACAACTTATTTCTAGCCCCCCCCCCCCTCCCCCACAGCCTGCCTAAAACTCTTCCACATCTGTCATAAAAATCCTGGACCCTACAGTACCCATGTATGCTGTTCAATATGAGCTACTCTGCGTATCTTTCAAATTTGATGTAAGTGGAAGAGCAGGACCAATTTTGCTTACACCTAGCCAAAAATGCAGCTTGAGTTGATGAGTGACTGCCTTTAAAATCGTCTTCAAACGTGTTGTTATAATGCTATACTAGTGACTGAGAGCTTACGCAAATGGTTCCTTCTCACTTGACAGATTACATTAGTATCAGCTAGCTCTTAGTGAGCAAGGAGTGTTTCAAATTGCCTAGACACCGCCTAGTCATCCTACAGTACAAATATACTGTACCTTGTACAGTGATTCCAGTGCATTTATTCTCATTCGTCATACACGCCAAATGGTGGTCACATGCATACAGCACGTGTTGGCGTGTGCACACATTAGGTTACCAAAAACTGTAAATTAAAGCACTCTGCCATGTAAATCTACCCATGGCCAAGGGGAACCGCTAAAATTTGTGGTATACACAACTGGTAATGGGTACAAAGGGGTCAGACTTCTTCAAAGTAAGCGAGCATGCCCTTCCTGGTTTATAGTCCCAGAACATATTTTAAAACGCTGTTGAGAGCCACACGTCCCTGCCAATCCGGCCATAAGGGTGAGATTGTTGCTGTACTCTTCCTGACATAGAAGAAGTATGTCCAGCAAGTTTGTGATTCACTACCGTAGAGAGAACCATAGCTTAGGATGGTCCCCCCGACTTGAATAACAATGAATCATAGGGAAGTTGGGCGACAAAGATGTACAACTGTGAGAAACTGAAGTATGCAAAGGTGTCTGTAAGTTTATGTGTGTGCAGTGTAGCCGAAGCTAACTTTGGCTGAATGTTACGTTAAAGAGTGTAAGAAAAAAGAGAGATAACCATGGGACTTCATACAAATCGAGGTTTAATGTCACACTTACAGCTTTGGTTGATTTATTCCCTCACACACAAAAAAGAAAAAAAAAAAAAAAGAAACAAACGAAAAACAGGGGAAGAACCTCTGTTATTGTTAACTCGTGGTGCAGATCGATTAAACCCGTAACCCTAAACGAAACCCATAATTCACAATCACCGATTGGTTAAAAGCTCGTTTGTGCCAATAAATACGTTCTACTCGCTTAAACATGTTCTGGTGAATAGATGCTTCCTACAGCTTCTGTGGGCATGTACGGTATAAATATATCAAGGACATGTTCCTCTTGTCGCGAATGTCTAGACAACTGTCATCAGATCTACTGACATTCTGGTCGTGACGATGGGTAAATAATAAAATTCACGTAAAACAAACACTTTGAGGACGTTTGCTTCAGAGAGAGAGATGACTGTGCATGACATTCCAAGACTATACTGGGGTGTGCTCAGGATGAATATATGTAGGTCCTAAATGTTTACATAAAAGAGTAATAAATATAACTTAGAATTGTCTAGGGCCCATAGAACACCGAGCCATAGCTGTCAATTCACGGTGAAAGCGTCTTTAATTAATCAATACAGCTGCATCTACCAAGATGATGATGATGATGATAATGCTGTATATAATGTACCATGGCAAGACAAACAAGACATTCTCTGTCTATGTTGCTTGTCATGATATACATGCATGTGTACGTATGTTTATGTTAAAAGCTGTAAATCAAAATGGAAGTAGCTGCAAGCTTGGCCCCCTGCAGGATACTATCCAGGAATTCCTGTGTACCTGGTGGACTGAGTGGGTCTAAAAAAGTTGCACCTTATCAAACTGAGCATATGCAGGCCTCTCACTGCATGATGTAAGAGCATCGGTCCTTTTTACACCACATCATGTCTCAGTGAATATGTTTATTTAACCAACATTTTTGCCTTGCATTTTAGGCCCACTGGAATACCCAGTCTCATGTGGAAAGATGGCGTATGATGCTCCGGTCAAAATCTGCACATGAGGATCAGTGGCGGCACCAGGACTTTGAAAGTGGGGGGGGGGGAAGGAATGGAGGGCAAAAGAAAATGTTGTGGGGGCAAAAACAGTTTCGAGCACAGCGCGATATTGAGCATGAAACACTGGACTTACCGGGTGGGGTCCAGGGGCCTGCCTTAGGGTCCCTGGTGGGGTCCAGGGGCAAAGCCCTGGTGGGGGTCCAGGGGGCGAAGCCCCCGGAAGCTCTGAGGTTTTAGCAATCACTTGGTAAAAAATTAAGTCTCAGGATAGGTGTACGTTGGTCCATAATGCATCATCCAAAGCAAAGATTTCAAATGATTTTAATGCAAGCTAGGCTTATTTGGCTATTACTCTTCTTAGCTGACAATGTTCATGAAAAGTTGGAAAGCGACAGTATGTCTAAAAGCTACTTATTAGCAATCTCTTGACACTTTTTACACTTTTCTTAAAACAGAAAGGTGAATGCAATATGTACAGTATATTAACAGGGAATAGATATGTACATATGTATCTGTTACACTCTAAGTTTTTATATCGAGCATACCAGGTAGTACATAATGTGTTAGAGGGATGTGTTCACAACTACAGCAAGAATTAATTACTTTGAAAAGCTTGGGAATGATTCAAACAGGGAGGAAAATTATGTGTGAATTATTTTGCCTTGAAAACTCTTGAAAGGACACTATACTTCAGGAGCTGAGTGGGGGGCAACTGGGGGAAGGCATCCCCCTCCCCCCCCTGGTGCCGCCCCTGACGAGGATATCTAGTGATTCGAACAATTTCACACAGTTAACAAACAGTACAAAAAGCTATTAAAAAGTTTGACTCTTGAAAGATTTCTCCACTTATCACGGCTGTGCACACACATATATTCAGAGCAATGATTGGAACCTGGTGCTTCTTCAATTAGAACACAGTACATTCAGCTGCTTACAGTACATTGCAGCTGTTACTCTACTGTTTTTTCAGTGCCAAATACCTACCTTGTAGGCCTAAAACAACAAAAGCAACTTGTTCACATTCCGGCATGTGATTTACTAGAGAGTCGAGGGTTGCCCTTTTCTAATTTTTTCAGAAGGTAGTTGTCCATTTTTTTTTTTATAACATTCTGTATGTTTGCAAAGGGTAATGTGTGGGGGGGCACCCATCCCATAGGACATCAGGTAATGTGATTGTGAGGGTGCAAAGCCATAACTCCTTTGACAATAAAAAGTGAATCCAAAACATTATGCGACAACTAATGCAAACGCCACCTTCATCAGTCTTCAATAATGGTTGAAAAAGTATACACAAATGTTCAGAACCGTAACACCTGACCTTGTATGCCCCACGAAGGTCTGTGATTATTTTCCCTCTGAGCCTTTCCAGTCTGTTCTGTACGTGCAGTAATCTGTTAGAGCATGTACGTATATTCCAACGCAAACCAGAATGTCATTGCATTTGTGTCTTTATGATGACTTTTAAGGTGACACAAAATATTCCTCACCTGCCACCCTTTCTTTTTTTTTATGGTGGCGAATTAATGACTGATACATTTTCATATGTACTTCAAATACAATATGAGCATCTGTTTAAGTGTTGATGATCTTTCCCCAGACATCCTGTGCTAGTGAAACAAGGTTGTTGGCAAAACCTCAAAATTAGATTACTGACACTTTATATAATGAATGCTATAGTTATGGGTCAACTGACAATGGTTTTAGGTAAAACATGATGAGTACTTGTTGCTTTACCTTCCTATCTGGGAAGGAAAGCAAAGACAGCCTTTCTAAGGAAATTATTTGACATTAATGTGTTGCAGTTATAACAGATGTGCCATGCTAATGATATTTACACCAACTGCTCTGTTGGTACTACAAGAACATTTATCTAGACAGTAGGCACGTGCTAACAGTATCTATTGGCATGTACTACTTCTTTAACAACTTGAACATTTGCAGATTAAAGGCACCAAGTGCCTCTAGAGCTAGATGTTGTGACTTATTTCTGTATTTACATGGGGACAATGTGATTTATACCTTAAGAGAAGAGAAAGGGTGGGCAAGGGGTAGACTTGTGGAGTATTAAGGAAGCACTCTTGTGCACTCTTGGTAAAATCCTAAAAATTGTCCGTTTCATTCAAATGGTGATGCCTTAACATGTCTCCAAGACTGCCAAACTTGACTAGAAGCTGTGTCTGCAAAACTTGCTCCAGAGAAGGGGTGCACAGGGAACCTTTTTGGCTGAACAAGCCACATATGATGAATGAAATATTGTCCGGGCAACACTTGACCAACGACCTGCTACTGATTTCAATCCTTCAATTCTGAGGACTTACGAACAATGTTAATCTTAAGTCACAAAAACAATGTAGTATCATGTTGATAAGTAATGGGGAAATATGGGCCTACCTGGCAGCATTCAATGAGCCATCTGGCACCAACAAGCTTTTCTCTGAGGCACCTTGAGGGCCGCAAAATAATCACCGGCGGGACATAGATCACCTATCCCTGCCCTACAGATACTGATGGGCATTTCAATCATCTTATGCAGCAGCAAGATTTTAGAGCAGGAAGTGTACATTGCTATCTCCAGGATACCTCATTATGTTAAGTAATGTGACAATGTAAGACAGATTTCATAATTTGCGAGACAATCCATAAGACTCCCGGGGGGGGGGGGGTATTGACACAAGTGACTGTGGATAACCTTTGCTCACACTAATGAATTCTTTTGACCTTGCTCAAAGTGCACTCAAAATCAAGTCTAGCACTGCTCCCCCACCCCTTAAGGCTGGGCTAGCTCTCCTTTGCCTTTTGCTCCCATTGCCTCGACACACGTTATTGTCACTGCTCTACTATTTTTGCCTCTCTCAAAGGCAGGGAGAGACGTAAAACTATGTGTCTTCAAAACTTGCAACAGACTGTGCTTATGCGACCAAAGGAACTGTTCTGCTGCATCATATAGCTATAGGCCTACTTGACTGCTATACAGACACCAGAATTGTTACAGCAGTTTGCAAAATCCAATTTGAGTGGTTGTCCCCATTCTGTTTAAAAAAAAAACATTCTAAAATGTGAAAGATTTATTTAAAGATTGAAACTACTTTTGTGAGAGAAGAGTAATTCAGATGTCCCAAACTATGATTACAAAATGTAAGGAAGTAAAGATGAAGATGTGCATCCTACAGAATTGAACATATATCAACGTTGGCGTAATTTATCACCACAACAAAGGCAAACTCAAGGTAAACTTTTAAGTGTTCATTCTTGTGATACATTTTCACAACACCCCAGTGATAACTTCTCCCCTGGGTGTTATCTTTCAGGTATCATTTTCAAGGGATCTTATCTTGTCCAACTGATGATGTGTTCCTGGAGTGCTTACGAGAAGAGCTCCAGCTGGCGCAGAGCTGACATCCTATGCATCAATTAGCAAGGCTGTCTGTCACTCTACTTTTAGCCAGACTCAACAGACAGCTGAGGTATGCATCATTGACTAAGACCGGGATGCTATAAAAGTAAACTCTCTTACATCACCAGTACCATCAAAGCAGTAATGGTAGCTGGATAATTTGGGCAACCTGATTGGCGAAGTGATGTGTTTGCCACATTTATGTGGGAGAGTCATGAAAACACACTTTACCGTATTATTCATGATTGCCACATTACATGTCTCAATTGGTTTTTGAAAACTGAATTGGGTGACCTTACGAGTTTATAACTGAGGTTCATAGGCCCATTGGTGATGGTCTGAACCGTTCTACATCCAACACAGTACACTTATCCAATTTTCTTTGTTTTGTATTCAGTCAAGCAAGGATAATGAATCCAGAGAATACTGTAGTATGTTTGACATCAGTCAACACCAGGTTGTGTCCTGGAACTGCTGCAATTTAAAAACAGTTTTTCCATTATTTATTTTATCAGTGTTTTTTTTTTGTGGGGTGGATTTTGTTTTTCAAAAACAAAGCAGGGAGACTGCTCAGAGCACACATCATTCAATGAGCTTATCTTGGTTTCCTGTGGCCTGTAAATTCTGTGCAGTTAGTACCAGAAGTTGTATGTCACTTGAATTCACTATACCTTGCATACTTTTCAGTGTCTAATTCTACTAGACTGAACTGACGTTACAACCATTGGTGGTGTCAGATCCTGCGGAGTGGGAGGGAGGGATAAAACGTGGTGGAATGTCAGAAATTTTAGCATTTTTTTGTGTTTTGAAGAAGCATGGTTTCAATCAAGTTTGCATGTACTGTACTTAATTTCACTCTTCATGGGTTCTGTGGTTAATCTTTATACCAAGTACATTACACAACATTTGTGCTTTTGTTGCAAAAATTGACTTTTTTTTGGTGTGTGTGTGACTGGAGACAACACGTCATGTGAAAAACATTGGTCTTTTGGTAGGGGAGCACCCCCACACCTGCAGAAATCTATAATTTAAAAGCAGTTTCCAACAGAGGTAAAAAAACTTCTGAAAAGTGGGTGGACTAGTTCCTACCACCCCCCCCCCCCCCATGGCACCATCAGTGACTACAACATACATTCACTGACAACAAGTGTTACATAGAGACAGGTTATGTGTAAAAGACATTTTGACCATTCCTTAACTAATGCATACAGTAATTACCTATTGAATTTTCACTATGTGTGGACATGAACACTTGGCAAAACACTGAAGATATACTGGCTATGTTTTTTTGAGAGAAGTTTCTACAAATATTCCAGAGGCTATGCCATTCATTTTCCTATAGTCTTTGCAGGATCCATTCTTAGCACTAATATATGAAACAGGAACATATAGAGAGGTATGTAAAGTGTTCCTCTACATTCAAGGTCCCAACTCGTACCACCCCCCACCCCCTCCTGCCTATCCTGATGCATCACTAGCAACTGGTCCTCATGCACCGGTTCCATTCTGCCATAACTTCGGTACAAGCATAAATTACGAATGAAGCGTAAGCGGTGAAATGTTCAGTGGACAAACTAAAAAAGACACAAACGTATTTGTGTACTGTAGTATCATAGGATCTCTGGGCTACCTTATATGAAGATGCACAACGTGAACTCGGTGACTGCAAAGCACAGTGCAGACTCAGCCTGTGGAGGTATTTTTCATATAAGTTAGCAAACAGTCAGGGAGGGAGGTTTAAGAATTAGTGAAGCTTTGCATTTGCATAGCTTTATGTAGAAACAATTGTGCCTGTACAAAATGAAAATCTCTCTCTGGTAGGTATTTCTATCTTCTTTTTTCCCCATTTCCCACACCCAGTACCTCCACTGCCATTCTGTTTACCCATCTTCACCTAACATCACTTTACATCAACATGCAGGCAAACAGGCAAAAGTTTTTTTTTTACGTTTACTAAACTCTGGTCTGTTCTAATTTTGTTGGCAGATCCATTTGCCAAAGAAATTACTCAGATGGCAATAAAACTCTTTTCTTGTTGCTAACTACATTGGTAAGGGCAAGATAAAACTGTTTCCCTCTGGATAACAAGGAATCCCCGGAAGGTCTTGGCAACAACTCTGACCTTGGGGAAACTAAACAACAATTCCACCAGTTGTTTGTGACTTCATCCAAAAATAGAAACACCCAAAGTTGTAACTTCTGGCGAACATTTCCGAGAACAGTTTCAATCAAACTTACAAAACCGAAACATAACTAAGCCAAGGATACTGCAGGTGAATGTTAGCGGAAATTATGATGACATATTGCATTTATCTTGTTATTTTTCGGAGTTTGATGGGACTGATGGAAGGAACAACATGTAATCAATTCCATCGTGTCCACGAACAAAATAATGTCAAAGCTGCTTCCACTAGGAGAGCATGATTGACAAAAACACTTCTGCAGTGCATTGCAGATAGCAGGACGACTGACAATTGACAAAAACAGAGCAACTGAGTTGGGATCGGATCAACAGTGCAAACATGTTTGCCTTGATGGGATCACTTTCCAGGTCAGAGAGAGATCAGCAGAAAAAGATACATGGGGCAGGGAACTCAAGAAAATATGTTGCATTAAACCAAGAATGTTTCGCAGGTCTCCGTGATCTGTGTGAGGCAGACTGAATATTACACCAAGGGGTGATTAATATCACCATCAGGCAAAACAGTGAGGGCAGTAACCTGCCTCCTCTGGGTGATTCCATAAATACCGGTGCCAGTAGACTGGTGTCCCAGCTCGATCAGCAAATATACCTTATTTACTATTATTGGTGTCCCACCTTAAATTGTGACATTTGTCACCTTCAGATTGCCATAACAAAATGCTTTAAAGTAAGTCAAAGATGTTCCTAATCACAAGTTTTATTCAGTGTGTACTGTACATGTTATCAAATCAACAAATTCTGTCATTGACTTGTTTGTGATGTCATGTGAAAAAGCTGATTTTTCTTCCCCTGTGTAAATGGACACCAAGTGCTGTGACATGGACAGAGTTATTAACTTTAACTTTTTTTATTTTTTTTTTTTTTAACAAGGTCTGACAGACAACTGCAAATTTAGAGTATGTTGCAAGAAGCACTTTTTGGAAGCACTATCATAGTACTGTGAAAGAGCATCCAGTTTTTTTTTCACAAAAATTTGAAACTACATGACAGAACACCACTGTGAGCAATGTGTAATTTCCTAAAGCAAAACTATGTGTAAATTTTTTGTCCTTTTGCAAAAAACTATCTTTCATTGAATTACACTTTCACAGTCTATATCACTGTACAAGTATTCTGATATACTTCCATTTCCCCTTAGAGTTGCTATTAGAAAATGCTTACTTTGACAAATTTAAATATGGATGCATAGTTCAATTTGAGAGTAAATGATCACTTTAATAGTAAAATGGAACACCAAATGGTGTACCCACCTTCACTTCAGTTAATTTTTGAAGTATAATCCTATTTCAACATTATGACTGCAGTTCCATTCCATAGGTCAACCAGAATACCATCTTAAAATGTGTCACACCTTCTTTTGGGGAAAGTAACAACTAGATTTGATAGATTTCCCCCAATCTGATTTTAGTGCCCTTTTACATTGAAAAAAATTGAACCCTTTTTTTGAAACATGTAACATTTCAATTTTTTCAACTTTTGACATGATTTGCAAGTGCCAAGGAGCCGTAAATAATCTGAAATTTAAGACCATTTGTTGCTAACCTTATATTTCTAAAAGAAGCTATTGAATTGGGAATTTTACTAAAACGTCAAAATTTGGCCCCCCTTGGTTATGTAATCACCTCTCTGTTCCACTGATTGTTGTCCTTCAGACCTGTGTCAATTGTATTGACAACAATGCCACCATCATAGCGTGTATATTCACATGCGAAGTTACATTGTCATGTGTCACATTCTATTGAAAAGTGTGTATATTTTCATGCCATGTATGGTGTGAATGGTTTCTCTATCTTCTTTGCATCCCACAAATTCTTGAGCAAAGTTGCAAGAATCAAGACTGAGGAAAGGTTTACTACAAAAGGCTTTGCAACATTTATGAAACATTTTATTGCACATTCAAGAAGATTTATTGGTGATATCTACCATATTGTTCAGTGTAGCCACTGTATCACTGGTCTATACTTACTGCAATTGAGCTCATCAGCATCTAGTTCTACCAGATTTCTCCCTACCAGCCTAGCAGGCTTTGAGCATGTGGCGGCTGCTTGGGTGTTTTGAGTTCGGCTGGCAGACTTGAGCATTTGCACCAGCCAGATGATTTCACAGTTGCAAAAGAGGTTGTTGCCATCTAGTCGTCTGCACAGGATCAAACAGAAATCAAAAAGGTTTTACATGTCCAACAAAAATATATAATAGCATTACCACATCCTGAAGTCCGATTAAACGACCTGTAAATTACCTACATTTACCTTGCTGCTGCAGCACCAGTCACTTGCAACCACACTAACTAACAATTAGTTAAGTAACAATGATATCACACTACAGTACTGCCAATTTACTCTGCTTCTCCAAAAAACCCTGAGGAGAAAGGGTTGGTCGACCTCAGTTGTGAGAAGTTACTGTAAATGTTCAGAAACAGTTCAGTTCAATACAGACCAAATTAAATTTAGTTTCACATCAATGATGTTAGTGGATTGGCAATAATGCAAAGAGAATACAAACAAAACAAGAAAGTGTAAACTCTCAATATATTTGTGTTTAACTACTAGTTTTGTGTTGACCACCGTCAAAGTTACTGCAAGGTAGATCAGCTTCAGACAAGCTGTTCATTAAACTGAAGTTAATCAACTGAATGCAAAATGTGCCATATCTACAACATGCCAAGATAACTGTTAACTCTATACATGATAGTGCTACAGCATAACAGTACTGTGCATAATAAGGGACTGAATATGCATGATGCAAGAAGTACTGAATATGCATGACCATCTAAACTACAAAATGGATGGTTTCCAACTGATACAGATCTCGCACACTTGTCTCACTTTTAGTTTAGGTCAGAATTGGAGGATCAGAGGGTCTGAAGACTCATAAAGGATCCTATACCATGATAGCATGGTAATGTACTGTGTACTGTGATCTTGGTGCACAGTCATCCCCCCTAACTTAGCTATTTCTCCCTTCCCCCCTCCTCCCACACCTCTTCTGGGATATTCAGATGTATTTTTGGTCCCATTTGTCAGTCCTTGATAATATTTAGATTATATGAAAATTGGTAGGAACATTGAAACAGACAGCTAGTTTGAAAGCTGGTGCTGCCAATGTTCGGTGGTTACTATGGTGATTGATATCCATCTAATCACAATGATAATCTCCTGACCTTTACCTTCCCAAACCCGGAATTTATGATCTGCGTCTGGTTAACTTTTGAGGTGGTTTTAATGAGACATTGTACAACAATAGTGACAATCAACGGAGATGCCCTATAATTAGAAGGGTTATCTTGGTTGAAATTTTTGCACGCTCCTTGCATGTTCTGTCTGAGTGACTGTAACGAGTATTGGGCTGGCCTGATACCATGATGATTTGAATGTTATCAAGGGGTCTACAAAACTTGTCTACTTTTCATACCAATTGCATGACTAAATGCATCACCTCACTCCAATAAACCTTAACACAAACCTCCTAGTTATTAATCCTGTTGATATTACCTATCTTGTTCACGTATATGAAACAATGCTAAGAATTATTAGATGGTACTCATCAACTTATGACTAGAATGCATCGAGTAGCCTAATTAAATCAAAGTAGCATTAATAACGCACTACTGTAGAGTACTCATTTGAATTCTTAAACATACGAACATAAGTCACTCTATGGACCTGACCTGCTACAATTTGTTTGGCATCCAGAGTGAGCATCTGACATACTGTCCAAATTATCTCATGTAAATTGTACTGTCCCATCCCATTATCTCTTGCAACCTTACAGGGCCATAGGGCATTTGTTGTAGAGAAAACATCCATATTTTTGAAACCGATGTTTGTGGACGTAGAAATGTTAGATTATTCAAAATAAGGGAGGACAGTAGCCTTCTTTTCAAGAGATGAGCTTCTCACAGATAGAAATTCACTTATTTCTTACTCAACACTAATTTGTTCACCCAAACTTTTCAAAATTCAAATGATGCATCTTCTGGTATACTCATCACATGCATAATGTTTTGAGAAGATGCTTTGGTAGATCTTTATTGATGACACTGAATGGTTTAACAATGATTATCGCTATTTTCTTTTGTATGTCATGTTGGTGTATTCTAAATGCCCTATTTCCCTTTAATACATATATACCCACATGCTCATATAAAGTGCTTTAACACAAATTTGATCAGAAGAGGAACTTTCAACAACTCTTGAGTTCACACTGGCCAGGCGGCATGTTGCAATGTTGCATGCGTCATGTGTTCCAATTACCAGTGGACGTGGCAGACATTTTGCAACATACAAGGAAATTAGTGATTTCATGGTTCAGTGGAAACTTTCTCAGATCTGATCAAGGCATTATCAAATTTGTTAACACTATTGCAAACCACATTGGCCATTTCCCATATTCCTTCACCTCTGACTTGACACAGATTAAATTGCCATTCAAAAATGCTGTAAACACACTTCGGATATCTGATTAAGGGAGAGGGAAAAAGGCAAATGAGAAAAAAACAAATATATCAAAAGTAGGTTAAGTTTAGTTTGATCTGTTATTAAAGGAGTTAAGGAAGTGCACTGTAAGTATACAAAGTACTTTCATGCAAATGATATTAAACAGTTAAAAAGTATGTCAACGCTTTTTGAAAGATTAGATCTCATGTGCTGAAACTTGTTGCACTATACGGTAAATATCTTTTGAAAGCAACACCTGAATGTTTTCTTGGATAGAACCCTTCCAAAATGGATACCAAAATTCAATCCGTGCATGAGGCGTACATAACGATTATATCAGGGCAAAACAGCATCTTCCATTAATTACACGCCACGTATAGCAGCGTGTAAAACCGTTTTATACTGTAGACTCGCTCTATTTCTCACTTCTGGATGCTGTTGCAAAGATTGAATTCAAGTTCAAACACTATGATTAAAGGGTGTGTGACAAACATCCAGAAAACCCTGGAGCTGGTTATATTCAAAAGTTACAAAATAAAACCCTGAGTAAAAATCCATTGGAATTTTGTTTATATCTATTGACATTTACCGTGCAATTACTGCAAATTACAAAACCCATGCATCTATTACCATGCAATTGAAAAAGACGAGTCATTCTGTGCTTCGTTATCGATAACGACTGGGTCTTTTCAATTTATCGATCGCCTGTCTCTAGATGCTAAATCACACCAAATTATGACAACTTTTACAAGCTTCACAGAACTACGACCACAACCACCCAGTCACTGATGGCAAACACGGTGGCATACATGCACTGCATACAGTACAACAGACTTTCACTCACTGCCAATATCTTTACTTTTCCTGTCTAGATGACAGTTTATGGAGGATGGGTTCAATGAAACTTTCCTGGCACTGATGATTGGTCAACTGTGACCTACATCCACTTTTCTCTTTGCTTTTCCTGATCATGTGTGCCCTGTATGGATTTAGCTACATACGCAATATCATATTTTTTCCTTTACTGCAATGATAATGTAAGAATATTTTCTATTTATTGTACACCACTTAAAGCTATATGATCATGGCTACACATTCTGGAAGTGGAAATAAACATTGAAAACGTTTTCTATTCCTCCCGAGCTGCTACCAAGTTTTTCATCTACTTTATACACCAAAATATCAGATCATAAATAGAGACATCTTCAATAGCCTCAATCTTTAATTAGAAAACTGTAACTAATTCACTGATTGATGCATTATAGACTTCTATTTCTATGAATTCATGTGTATGTTACTCTACCTTATTCCATACAAGAGAAGCATATGACATGCAGCTAGATAGATGGGTGTCACATACAGCTGACATTATAGTGACTGCATGTGTAGGCAAACCTTAGAAACATTTAAGATTTAAAGTCCAAATGTTTGATATGTCTTTTAAATGCACCATTCAGACAATTTTGGAAAATAAATAGCAGTCAGGTGATGAAGTTTGATAAATGACTTCAAAAAGTTCTAACACAACGTATAATTAAAAGTCTATATGATAATGTTGTGGTTGACAGATTTCACTCGATTGGACCATGCGCTTCTTTGAACAATAGCCAATGAGAAGTACACTAGTAATGAATATTCATGTAGCTGGCTGAAACTGCTGATGACTGACTCTGTAGTGAGGTGAACAATTTGTAGGTTACTTGTGAAGATACCACTTGTTTCACTACGCTGCGATTCATGATAACCCCATCGAGGAGCTGCAAATTGAGTAATATGATTTTGATACCTCAATGAAACCTGCACTGTTGCATATTCATTACATGGGTGCTTATCACAAGTACCATTAATTTTTAAAAACGGTTTCTGTTTTTTACTCGTTTTATGCAGTTTCCATTGCTTTCAAAAGGGCTGTCACCATTTTTGTTATTTGAATGACACATCCCATTCATTGAAAGTCTCTGTAAACATTTAAAGAGAAATAAGGGGTTTGTTTCACAGAAAAACATCATACTGCTAATTAACACCGATATTTCTGGACACAGAATGATAGATTACTCAGAGTAAGGGAGGGCAGTGGCCTTCTTCTTGGGAAAAGTTTCTCACAGATAGAAATTCAGTTAGTTATTGCTCAAGAATGCTTTGTTCACTCAATCTTTCAAAAATTCAAATGATGCATATTCTGCAACTCATCTTGTGCACAATAAAAACAAAAGTTAATGAAGCTATTGACGATGTTTGTTGGTGAGACTGAATGGTTTAACGATAATTAAAGATACTTTCTGTACATGCCAAGTCCTTTCATCAAGGTCTTAATTTTTTCATTTAGAAGAGAGAGAGAAAAAAGTGTGACGAATAATGATTTAAAAAGGGCAAGGAAAGTTATGAGCAACAAAAAATAAACAGCTACAGAGTAATGTGACAGCAATAAACATAACTGTACATAACTGTTTTGACGTGCAAAGCCCTTAAGCAGGTCTAGTATATCAAGAAAGAAAATCAAATGAGTAACTCTGGTTTTGTGTTTCGGTCACAGTTAATCAACACAATGGGCCCTTGGGGCTTTAAGATACCCCCCTTCTAAAAACTTTCCCACAACTGCCAGTTTCACTTCAACAAATGAAAACCTACAACACAGCAAACAATAATGTGGTAAGAAACAAGGAAAACGTATGATGAAGATTATGGTACAAAAAAAAAAAAAGCAATCAACATAATTCCAAAGTACGCACTGCAAGTGTAAAAAGTAATGCATGTAAATAATAACTAATGAATAAACATGAGTGATAGAGTTATGAACAGTTGCTGCATACACAAAGTAGTGTTAATGTAAGACACAGTATGTGGTGTTGTTACTACAGACACATACCCACAGCAATGTACGACACCACATACAGCAGCAACGCATGGCAGATTTGAATTTTATATGATAGACAATTTAAGTAGCATAAAGGTGACATATTTAAACAGCAAAAGGTGACAAAACCCATCTCCATAAAATCGCCACAAAACAGTCATACGAAAAAAAAAAAGAGACAAAGAGAGAGAGAGGCAGTGTATCTGTAGGATACATAGATAAACAAGCAAGCACAGTGAGCTGGCTACATGCAAAGTGATTAGTATACTGTGTATACATGCAAATTGCACAGTTGTGCTTAATTTGTGCATAGCCATCTAGCTGCAGCAGAGATACATACAACAAAATTCAACATGATGTCAGGTCAGCCACTGACATAATTGCTAGGCTTTATTGAGTGCTAGTCATGAACCCAGATTGGCAAATGAGCTGCGCCCCCACAGTTTGCAAAAGACCAGACTAAACACACACTGGATGGAGTTCAAAACCCCATGAACAGACGTGATAATGTAAGAAAGATGTAAGCAATGTAAAAAGGAATGCACGCAAACATGTAAGATACACTTGACCTCAAGTGCATATTGAACTTATGCATATCAGTGTTACGAAAGTAAAAGAATTACTGTTATATTTAAAATATTTTTCAGTCACTACAACTGTATACACAGACCAGCCAATAACAACAAGATCAATTGGGTCAAACCAACTGAGTAACAAAGGGTGAGGAGGCAGAAAATAAAAGTTGCATTCTCTAGAGTTATGGAAGAAAATCTTGTTGCAACACACGATGAATGAAGTTTTAAGACAATGTATGCCCCATTCACCACTGCATTTGATTGTATGGCTCATCCGGTGTCTCTGTAATTTTGAAAGTAGTTAGATTTCGGTCACCATTCTGGACATAACGTTAAGTGTACAAACCACTGCAGGAAAAATTGCCCAGGCAGAGCAACGTGAGTGTGAAATACTGTATGATATGGTTAAGTATCTTTGTCACTTTTGGGTCATACCAATTGATTATAGATGACAGATATACAATTGACTATGACTTTATCTACAATTCTACTATTCCCCCTCCCCTTGTCTCTAGTGGATTGCTCACAACTGTGAACATGGATATAATGTGTGCAAATTTGCACAAACTGACAAATCATCTGCTGCACCCAGCCTATACCATATTCTTGTCATCAACAAATACTGTATGGTCATCAGCATTACGTAGGTTTACCATTATTTGACTGGCATTATAGGGATGGGTGCATGAGGCCAGATACAACCCGGGAGTGTAACGTCTCCCAATCAGGATCATTGTGGGTGAAGTGAGTCAGTGTGATTTTGAATCAATATCGCAAACTCAACCAGAAAGCCAAAAGGCTTTGTGATTCCTCGCAACATGGTTATATTATAACAAACATGAATTATCCACATGACAAGTATGTGATCAACTGCAGTTACTGGTCTTGAAACACCACATTAATAAGCCTTTAACCCAAATAACCTTTATTTTGGTGACCTCCAATGACATTTGACGTCCACTTAAAGCAATAGGGATCACCTATCCAGTATGGGGAACCACACATCAAGTATGACATCAGTCAACATTACCCTTCTGGAGATAATGTGTTAGCAAGGTTTCACATTGGGTGACCTCAAATGACCTTTGACCTCCACAAAAAACAATAGGAGTCATCTACTCAATATGAATAATCCACACACCAAGTATGACATCAGTCACACTTACCCTTCTGGAGATATTGTGTTTACAATGTGTTTACAGTTTGACCTAGGGTAACATCAAATGACATTTATCTTCCATCAAGAAGGTTTCACATCGGGTGACCTCAAATGACCTTTGACCTCCACAAAAAACAATAGGAGTCATCTACTCAATATGAATAATCCACATACCAAGTATGACATCAGTCACACTTCTCCTTCTGGAGATATTGTGTTTACAATGTGTTTATAGTTTGACCTAGGGTAACCTCAAATGACATTTATCTTCCATCAAAAGCAATAGGGATCAGCTACTCAACATAAACAACCCACACACCAAGTATGACATCAGTCACAGTTACCATTCTTGAGATATCGTGTTTACAAGGTTTTCGCATTTTGACCTCTGGTGACCTCATGACCTTTGACCTCCACCAAAAACAATAGGGATCATCTACTCAATATGACCAACCCACACACCAATGTATGATATCAGTCACAGTTACCCTTCTGAAGATATTGTGTTTACAAAGTTTCTACAGTTTGACCTCTGGTGACCTCAAATGACCTTTGACCTCCACCCAAAAACAATAAGGATCATCTACTTGATATGACCAACCTACACAGTAAGCATGACATCAGTCACAGTCATCCTTCTGGAGATATTGTGTTTACAAGGTTTTTCCAGTTTGACCTCCGGTGACCTCAGATGAGCTTTGACCTCCACCAAAAACAATAGGGATCATCTACTCAATATGACCAACCCACACACCAGGTATGACATCAGACACAGTTACCATTCTTGAGATATCGTGTTTACAAGGTTTTTGCATTTTGACCTCTGGTGACCTCAAATGACCTTTGACCTCCACCAAAAACAATAGGGATCATCTAGTCAATATGACCAACCCACACACCAAGTATGAGATCAGTCATGGTTACCCTTCTTGAGATATGGTGTTTACAAGAAGTCTTACATACACACACACACACACACACAACATCACCATTGCATAGATTCCTTCTGCCTTCAGCAAGGAATCAAAAATGTTCATCAATGATATTGCAACATTCAGTACGTTTTTGCACGAATACTACATACAGACTGACCTCTACGATGATGATAACTGCAGACCCCATGCAGCAGCTATCTAATCTACTACAATTCTGACAGCCGCTCAAATTTAATGTTATTTCCGACCCAATCTATGATCATATTCCTCGTCTCAAAGCAGGATGTTGATACTCCTGCATTTTCAAAAGTACATCACATCAAAGGTACGGGCTCCACTTCCTAGATTTGACTGTGCACGGTCTACTTGTCCAAATATAGCCTATACTTTCCAAAAGAAATCCATTTGCAGCTTTGTTGCAGCAGAATTCACATGGAATCTTGAATCATCCTCACTGTCACAGCACAGTGAAACTGGCGATGATCAAATCTCTGCAAGGTCAGGTCTTAGGAAATGAATGAATCTGCTCGATTCCTCAACATTGGGAAACCCACACAGTAGCTGACACAGCGTCACCCGATGATCTGGTGACACAGACGGCAAATTTCTGGATTTTTCATCCAAGGGCCAGATCAGAGGGAAATTGTCCCCCCTCCCTCTCCCAATACTAGCTATGTCACTCAGACTGGTCTTTTGCAGAGGCACTATCTCATCTACACTTTTCGTTTCACTGAAGTCATTGCAGCCGCTAGCTTTGAAGCTTAACCATCTGTTCAAAGATAATTGTTCATATTATCCTTTACAACATGGACTGATTTATCCAATTTAAATCAAAGAGAATTCAGTTTGCCTAACTTCACATACTTCTCTGTAAAGTCTTTCATGAATGAGTCATAAGAAATTTGCATCCTGGCCAACTTATGACTAGCTATGAGTTAGTCAAATTGAAAATGTTTGTAACAGTCTAAACTGATGAAAACTATGATAGCCAACAAAAGAATATATTCAGTCTAATTTCAAACTTTCCTCTACAGTACCAATATGACTCCCACTACACAGCGACAGCTGAATGAGACCCAGCAGAGGCATAGAGGACACAGTGCTAGGAATTCACTCTAACGAGAGGTGCACAGGTCAAACGATGCATTTAGCATCAACAAGATGGTACATGAACGTCTAAAACATGAATTGCAGCGAGTGGAATTTACGTCATTAAGTCAGCTGTTACTCATAATCTGTGAATTGATGGAGCTTGTCAATAAGCATCTCTGGGTGTTTACTCACAATTTATAATCCTACCCTCCCACTTGCATACGGCACGCTAGCCATGCCGACTAGCCATATTCCATTCACACATAGCCAGTGCTCACTGAAAAAATATTTTTTTTTTATGAAAGAAATCAGCTTAGTACTAGCCTAATAAACAATTGCTTCCTCTCTCAATTATACAATGTCTCGAGCTACGGAGAAGTGCGAGTCGATGACGTCTTCTCGCCGATGAAGGTAATTCGAGTGAACGGCTCGCTGTCGAGAATCAGTCACAGCGTTCATTGTCGGCTAATGGAACGAGACAACTAATACATACCAGATCAAAACAAGTATCCTTGAGATCTTAATCAGATGATCTAATGTTATACATATTCTCCCGTCAAGGTCGCTTTCATTTTGACCCTAAAGTTGCACTCTCCAAATGTTATGCATCATTGTCGAAAGTTTCACCACGAAAACTAATTGAACTTTAGAACGGCATGCACATGAATGTGGAGGCAGTTCTTTATTCATTTTTTTTTTTTCTGGTTTGGAAATTAACTATACTTGACTTCTAAACTAAATCCAGCAAAAATAGAAGAAAATATAAAGAAATGATTGAATACAAAAAGAAAAAGAAATTGAGAAAGTCCTTCTTGGTGTTCTCATAATACTAGTTTTGGTGTCTGGACTGACTTGAAAACATCCTGAAGGGATTTTGTAGAAAGCAACTTTTTAAAACTTCTAAATATATTAAGGCAACTAACAAAGTCAGAATTTTTTTGTTCGGTCTTTTCAAATTGAACTTTCTTTAATAATGGTGGGACTGGCAACATCAGCATCAAAAGGACAAATTTGTTCAGTGTACTGAAGGAGAAAAACTCACACGACACACGTTGCCCTCTTCAGCACTTTATGGTGACTCACAGACTCAGGTGCAGTGCCACACACACAACTCTTCCAGTACTCGATCTATAAGGATGGCAGTGCATATTTCGTTTTGCCGGGCTCTTCCTTAGGTCGCAATCAATTACACCACATTGACAGTGCTTTTAAATGTAAGAGGTGAAAATGCATGCAGCCAATGCTGCATGTAGCCAGCACCGATAAGTAACTATGTCTATAAATCTAGACTACCTGATCCTTCCCTCTTTAAAGCAAAAACATTTAAGCAATACTGGCCTACTGAACATATGCATATAAGATGCAAATGATACCTGTTTCAACTGTAATTCAAAAAAGAGTGAGAGAGAGACAACTGTAATAAGCCAGTGATGTTAATCAAAGGTAACAATATTGTGAAACCTGTTTTTAATTAACGTACATTCTTGTTAAACATCACGCACATTGCATACTGTTCAACAACACATACAGTACATGACCTTGAAAATAGTCATAATTTACTTGGAATTCAT
The DNA here is from genome assembly GCA_021234535.1 of Stichopus chloronotus. Classification (NCBI taxonomy): domain Eukaryota; kingdom Metazoa; phylum Echinodermata; class Holothuroidea; order Aspidochirotida; family Stichopodidae; genus Stichopus; species Stichopus chloronotus. The sequence goes on along the minus strand of CM037849.1, from coordinate 16,488,312 downwards.
CTTTTTTACCTTTTTTTAAATACGTTCAGCCAACTGATATCTTTGAAACTAACAATGTTGTATCACCAAGAAAATCACAAGAGTGCTATCAACTGTCACACCTTCCTGGTACCAAAAAAAGAGAATTCAATGGAAATTGAAATCGTGTTAATTTTTTTTTCAGGTTTAGTAACATCTTATGGCGTGTTTTAGTCAGAGCAATGACAATAATACAAAGGGAGAAAAACAACAAAGCAATCACAACAAACCGTTGAACATTAAACAGCAGTTACATGTGCAACAACACAAACAGCATCGCTATGGTAAATGGTTGGACTTGTTGATATGGATGTGACACATTCTCTGGCCTTACAATATTATCGGCACTCATCCACAACCTGTGACTTTGGCAGTTCTTCTGTCCCCAGTTCGCATTCCACTGACTGGTGAATATCCTGCACTTTAGGTAATCCATTTTGAAGTTAAATTTGTTTTCTAAAAGCAGTTGTAGATGTTTCTTTCATTTACTTAATACTAAAGTGCAACAACTCAGTTAATTATTATACCTTTTCTTTTTGTCTTGTGACAATGTTTTATACTGATGTGCACGAAGGATAAAAGAACAACATCAAAAGTACTGTGAGTGGCTGTTCCTCTTCAAATGCTTAATTACTGTATATGCTGGTGTTGATGTCTACAAGTATGCTGACCGCAACTACTGTGCCTAAATGTGGATTGTGTGGTTGGGGGGTCACTGGGTTTGGACTGGGTGCACAAACAGCCAAATGTGGCCCAAATAACTCATGTGCTTTAAATTTAGCAACTTCAACATGATAGCTCTATGACTGAGCACTGTTTATTGTGATATATTAATGTTCATGTCTGCAAGGTATAGTCAGAAATATTATGCTCACTGGCTTCCACAATAAATCAAAATCAACTGAGGCAATGCTTTGTAACCTTGAACCCAAATGACACTGGATTCAAAATGAATTGATCTGGCAAGGCTATAAATTAAAATGTGGGCAATCCATCCCTTTCAAATGGGAAAGGACACTAAGTGTTGAAGACACCATGGTGAACTGAATATAATTTGCAGTGAACATTTCTGCAAGTGCAAAATATGTGACAATTTTGCAAGATTATCAGCCTACAGTAGCTGTGGTAATTAAGCCAAACATGTGTACATGTCACATGCAATGAGATATAATACTAAAAAGACACTGAGCAACAACATATGAGGTGGTGGGGATAACTACAAGGAAGGCATGCAGTGCATGACAACTGATCCCTTGCTTACCCCACCCCTATCCCATCCTTGCACCCATTCCTCCCCCCTTCTCCCCCTTCCTGTCTCCCATTACAACTAATACATGAACACATCACTTTTCCGTACTTACTCCCACCTTCTTCCCCCCCCCATGCAATATGAATGTTTAGCATGTAGACGACTTCCTTCTCCCCCCCTTCCCCCTTCTCCCCTTCCTGTCTCCCATTGCAACTAATACACGAACACCTCACTTCTCCTTACTTACTCCCACCTTCTTCCCCTCCCCCCTCATGCAATAAGAATGTTTAGCATGCAGAAGACATAACAGAGGAAGAGACAATGAAATCCCCACAACTTCCTGGTGGGGGTATTCACAAGTGACTATACTTTCCCCTTGCCTCACCAATGACCCTATGCTCAAATCGTCCTCAAAACTAATGCTAGCACCGCGCCCTCGTTTGCCATAGAGGGCACGATGCTAGAATTAGTTTCAAGGACAATTTGAGCATAGGGTCAAATGATGCATTAGCGAGGCAAGGGGTAAGTATATATCTACGATGTGAATAGTGCATATCCTCTTTTTTCTTCTTTTTTATGCGAGCATGCTGTCATGATGCTGTTAATCATTTCCTGGAATTTTTCTTATTTGTCAGTAATTGACGTGATTTTCACACAAAGGAATAAAAAGCTTGCCATTACAAACTGATTTTGCCATCTTGAGGTGATGACATTCTGACTTTACCCAACGGCTGTTCTTGCCCCCATTTAAGCCCCATTTAAGCCCCATTTAAGCCCCCATTTAAGCCCCCATTTAAGCCCCCATTTAAGTATATTTCTCTTGCTTCCCCACCAGACACCCATCGCACACTATATCCTCTCCATAACCTCTCTCAATCAACCATCCCCCTTAGCCCTTCTCCCATGATCCATCTCCCCATACCTCCTTCCACCAGTCCACTTCAATTTGCTCTCAATACATTACAAGCTGTGCAAAATGTGTTATTATCTACATAAAATCCCATACTAGCTGCACCCAGGAACTAAATGGATATCACTGCATTTGTTTCTAACACCAGGCCTCAACACCTTCCCATACCCCTCATGCAAACCTTGCCTCACCCCTCCACTTCCTTCTACTTCCTGTTCTCCATTGTCAGTTGACTCAAATCCACACAAAATGACAACATCCATTAATGGTATGTTACTAAGTCACCATGCACTATGTAGATCACCTTGACGGCATTAAACAGGCCACAAGCCCCCTCCCTTAGAGACTTACACTTAAACCCTTTAATTATCTGATATGCATATGGGTGGAGTGACGGGGTTGAGAGTACAGCCAGCAGGGTCTATGGTTGGGCATCTAAACATTGAACTGTACCAATTTATAAATACAGCAAGTCATCGCAAGCTCCAATTTCCACTAAAATATCAAAATATGCTCTCATTCTTAAACAAGAAAGAAAAGGTTTTACTTGTAACAAAGTTGGTAGTTGGTATAGATGGAAAATGCAAACGAAAAAAGAAGTTAGGCTGGTTTTGAAGTGTCAGCTGAGAATGTGCTTAATATGGTATTATAAAGACCCATAACCAAAGATGTTAGTGTGGACGTAGGAGTGATGTTGGTGAGAGTTAAAAAGAAAAAAAGAGAGCTATCCATGAACACCAAAACCCAAGGCAGGCTGACTGACAGATAGGTGTACAGTAGATCTCCATCGGCAGTCAATACTTACAGCCGTTTCAGCGAGGGCAGATCATGGAAGGTATCCGGAGCGATCACTGAAATGTTGTTTATATTGAGGAATCTGCGAAAGAGCACGTTGGTAGGTTAGAAGACCTGGTAACACCAATTCCCTCACTGGCAACAATGATCCCTCACTAGGTGGCAGAACCGACCGCTTACTGGCAACATATCCCATGCACTTGCTGTTTATGACTGCTGTCAACCACAACAAACACTCTGGAACGATTGAACACTCATTGCCAACATACTGAGTCCCTTCCTGTTGATACAGACTACTCGATGGTGACACCCACACCTCTACGGTGACACCCACTCCTCACCGGTGATATATACCCACTTATCACTGGAGACAACCATATCACCCCTCAGAGGAGATGACACACTGATCCCTCACTGGCAATACCAGCCTTCCAATGGAAACAACATACCAACCACAATGCACCAAAGTCACTGAACACCCAGTGGAGACAACGAACACCTTGAGACACCTCCTTCCACTGCAACATCAACCTCTTACTATCAACGCTAGCTCCTCACTAATGACACAGACCACTCATTGGCTACACAATACTGGAGACAACACACCCTCACCACCATCATGTCCCTTTACTACCATCAAATATCCCTGCCCCCCATGACATTATTCCCATGACTTCTATGCTGGCACCACCCTTTCATTAGTGACACCACACCCTCACTTGAAACAATGATCGCTCAAAATCAACATGGACTTTTACAGTAGATTCTTGTCAGCTACAGCAATCCCTTACAGTAGTCTCACAAAGCTACTATACACACGACCCTCACTGCCAGCACACCAGACCCTCACTGCTAGCACACCAGACCCTCACTACTAGCACACCAGACCCTCACTGCTAGCACACCAGACCCTCATTGCAAGCACACCAAATGATCACTGCTAGCAAAACAGACGCTCACTGCTAGCACACCAGACCCTCCCTGCTAGCACACCAGAACCCTCACTGCTAGCACATCGGACCCTCACTGCCAGTACACACAACCCTCACTGCTACTGTAGCACATCAGACCCTCACTGCTAGCACACCAGACCTTCTCTGCTAGCACACCAGACCCTCATTGCTAGCACACCCGGTCGTCATTGCTACAGTAGCACACCAGACCCTCACTGCTGGCACATCAGACCCTCACTGCTAACACACCAAACCCTCATTGCAAGCACACCAGACCCTCACTGCTAGCACACCAGACCCTCACTGCCAGTGCACCCGAACCCCACTGCCAGCACACCAGTTCCTTATTGCTAGTGCACCACACCCTCACTGCTAGCACACCAGACCTGATTGGCAGCACATAAGCCTGTACCGCCAACGCGTACAACTGCACTAGACTTCCATGAATTTGGATGCTATCTGCTTGGCATCTTCCACACACCATACATATCAGTTGCGCCATTTTGTTTCCATGTTTGGAACACGACTGATAAACTCTCTACGCAAACGAGCCAGAACAAAAGCCCTCACTGTCAGCACACCATCCCTCACTGCCAGCAATTTTCTCAACAGCGCTGATCTGCACTGCTGGCACCGTTCATCGAACACACGCTGACACTACCACTAACTGATGACACCTACTCACTGCTAACACCAATCAGTCCTCACCTCCCCCCCCCCCCCCCCACTTTGATACCGTACCATTTGCCACATCATTTGGAGAACAGAGAAAGGGGAAAATACAGAAGAAAGGGGTTGGGATCCAGTGATACCTGGTAAGAGGAGGAAGATGTTGGAGGGGAGAAGGGGAGAAGTTTGAAATGTGATCCACAAGATGGGAAAGGATCCCACAGGGAGTGCTAAAAATGAAGTTAAGTCTGTTCTTCCATGATCACAACTTGTTAATTTCAAAGTAATGAATCAAAAGCAGCATTCTGAGTTTCTTACAACAAGCTTCAGAGAAGTTTCTATGGATGTGACACAAATAAAAGTTTAACACATAATAGTGAAAAACTTTCTGCGACCATGATCTCACATAACAGGACAATTTTATGACCACCGAAAGTTACTTTGGTCTCTACTTAGGGAGGAGGAGAAGTTTTGTCTTCTCTGCCTTGAACCCAGACTTAACTTTCTCATTGGACTTCGACAAAAGCAATCTGCTACATGTATACTACAGAACTGCTTTACTATTGCAAACACTGTACAGTACATTGCCTTTGCCATGGATAGCAGGAATTACCATGGAAGCTTAGTATCGCATTAAATGAAGCGGGATCTAGGAGAGGAATCTTTCTGCATCAACTCAAAATGCTGCTTTTAACACTAAGATGCAAGTATCAGAGTAAACCCTACACTGCAGAAATGAAATAAATATGAAACAAAATAATAAAAATATGGTGTCCACATAAGAAAACATATGACATAAAGCGATCTTCGGCTTGTAGCAAACTTCTTGGTCCCGGCAATAAAACTTTGTCATTATGTCACAACCATGTGGCTATTACTGTAGCAAACATATAGTAATAATAGTTCCCTTGAAACTTGGAAGAAAATGAATCACAAAAAAAATCCCTGTCGGGTGAAATGAAGGGAGAGAAAACTGTGAAATCTGGTACTCCTTACAGGGACGACCTGTCAGCAGTCAAAACCTCAAATAGACTCTTTTTTGTTAACATGAACAAAATTGACTCAGAAGCGTGCCAAGCTACTTATCACTTCAGATATAAACGATTAAAAGAAACAGAAAATCTGTTTTCGTTTGCTTTTCTTGTCCGCTTTAGGCAAAACATACAGTGACAGCAATTTGATGAGAGTATCTTTGAACATGATCAGTGCTGTATAACTCTGAACACATTTAGAAGTAAACATCAGAGAAATAACTAGATCCAACAATGACTGAAATTGTATTTACATAAAAATCCTTTCCTACAATAATGATATGGACCAAATTCAACAGAGAGTTCAGTTCACTAATTTGATGAAACAAATATGACTTATTTTGGAAAGTAAGCCTAGATGTCAAGAATTGCAAAAGGAATAGACTGGCATCATTTGGAGGACTGAGCCTTTGGTTACTGGCACAAATTCTGCTGTAATTTTGTAGGACCTCAATACAACCTGATAGCTTTTTACTATTGTACATGAATAAAACATGGCCTTAAAACTTCCAAAAAGTAGGAATATACAGTAGCTGTCGAGTCTTATCGAACTTACTCATCCAATGTGTGCACATACATTACATGCCATCCTAGTAATGGTACCATTGACCAAATGGTCTCAAGATATTTTTGCAATTTATATTTCTTTACAAATGAGGAGGCTCCTCCATATTTAAGTATAAGAGCAGAAACCAGTGGTCATATGAACCAAACTATGATGTCACATTACTGTTCACCTAAAAGGTACCTGAAGTATTTCTCCCCCAGCCCCCCCCCCCACCCAGCCCAGTTTCTTTGGAAGTTTTACCTGAACAAATTTTGACTAAACACAACTAATTTTTAACTTGACGATTCACTTAAAAAGGTAATCAGGATACATAACCCACATTTAGCTTTAGTTGAAAACAAGACACAGTGGTGGGCAAAATCAGCAATTTCAACTCAGAAACTTCTAAATGAGTGCAAATGAGTTTTTTCTCTCTCTCTCTCTCTCTCTCTCTCTCTCTCTCTCTCTCTCTCTCTCTCTCTCGTTCACACAGCTCATACATGGCATCAGCATCATGTATACTTGAAGGAGGATGTGCTGTTCAATGAACCTAAAGAATAGAACATATTGTTGTTAAATTCTTCCATCTTTCTCTTCCATTTGATACCAACCTACCTGTAGAAACAACATCTATGCCACATTTTGTGAGGCAAACTTTCACCATTTAGAGCACTTATTTAAGTAGAAATGAGTTTAGTTTTATTCGACTTAAAGTTGAGCAGAAACAGCTCCTTTGGTAATTATACTTGACCTCAGTGCCAATAGTCACAATGAAACTATTGTGCCAAAGTACTTCTTTTGGAAATCTGGCAAATTTCCGACAGAAAGACCAACTACAAGAAGAATAGCTGGTCTTTTCCTGAACTTTTGAAAATGCTGGAATAACAGCACTCCCTGCTTTAATAGCACAAACATCTCACTCACTTCAGCATGTTTCTCCAACTCCATAAGCCCCACCCCCTCACTCTGACCATTTCACTCCCTCTTAACCCTAGTCCTCCATCTACTGACCACTTTACCAAAATGGTTCATCTTCCCAACCCACCCCTTCCCTCCAGAGCTTCTATTTCCTCCTGACCCTCCTAACCACTGCTCCCTCCTCCTTTGTTCAGTTCTTTGACTTCTCTCTCTGAAAAGTTCACTGCTTTTACACCATAGGGTCACCACATCCAGGAAAGCCAATTCTTACCTAACAAATGATTAACGTAAAACAAAATATTGCAAAAAACTTTTGTATGAAAAGCGGAGACATTCGAGTAGAGTGAACAAAACAAAATTATATTAGTATTAATTTTATGCGTACACACAAATATTGTTAATACATATATACTGCTGCTGATACTATACTACTGCTGCCTACATATCTTCGAAGCTCGTAAGAAATCTAAATCTACGCTTACAATACACAAAGAAAAAATCAAAATCTAACATGGGCAACTCTTTGATAACATCAATATCTTGCATACAGTACAGAATGCCAGACGGACAATGGATAGCAATTCCATGTCAGTGATGACCTTAAATTTAAACTATCAATTAGTTTAATAATGAACGAGCCAGTGCCTCGTACTAGGCATTCTGAGTTACGATAATATCCTTCTATTGTGATAAAACTTTGTAGGCCTCACACCAAAAACAATGTCAGTATTCAGTTTGTTATCGTTGAATAAGACCAGATCAATCAGCAGAGATTCCATGTCCTCATTCTAGGGGGATCATCAAAACCTGGTGACTTCCAAGAGGATGCTTTTAAACAATTAAACACAACCATGAGTCAGACACTAATGAAAATATCTTTCTTTAGAAACACAGAGTCACCATAAAGATTCAAGAGTGAAGTTCATCTAGGCCAGAGGTTCTTAAACTTTTTGAGACTACCACCTCTATTCAGAGAAGTGCCTGCATGCAAAAAGTCCTACCTATGTAATTCATCATCTGCCCCTGCTCCCTTTTTTTTTTCTACCATTTAACCCATTCACTCACCCCCCCCCCCCTCCCCGGCTTCTTTGTCTAGAGCACACAGATTGGTCCTGCCTGCATTACCTCAAACCTAGCTACTCATCAATGGCATGTTTGGTTGTCCTGTCTGACTCCGACCATCTCTGACTCAGATTCTCCGGAGGAGAGTCCAACCTTCATGGTTCACCCCTCCCCTCCCCATTTACCGATCGCTTTCTTCAGCAGTATGAAATTTCAGTTCAAAATATCATGCAACAATTACTTTCAAGCTTTTGTTGGCTACAGTAGCAGTAACGACATCACAAACTCCCTTTCTTTCGATGGAAAATTTAAGCTGACTTTGTTCCCAAACAGCGACGGGTCCAGCTCCGTCCATTTTTTAGTCCACAGTAGATCGCGAGAAGAAGGAATGTTTGTTCATTCTAGCATCCTACAGTGGTATTTCATGCCATTCGTGCATGTTCACGAACATCTGGTCAAACCCCACCTTAATGCACTGATGTATTTGGCAGTGTCTTTAAGCTGAGCTGATAAGCAGGTGAATGATTACAACCTTAGACTTCCGTTCGAACTAAGATAGTCTGCGGTGGTAGACGCCGAGGCAACGGCGATTATTCCCACAACAGACGAGGGAGGCACTTTTCTCTAGGTTGTTTTCAATTATAAGTCAATACAATAAAGTCCAACCTTTGCATATGATGTAAGAAACGTACGAAAAATGCATCACATCTTTAATTGCCTCGATCGGCGGTAACCTAACGTTTCTTCGCACACTACCAAATTACACTCCTTCCTTCCAGGAAACAATCTGTTATTTCAATGTGGACTTTTTGTTGATCAACACTTTTGAGCCTGGTTTTCAAGAACATCTGCACAACAACAGGGGAGCCATTCATACACATGTTTACAATCATCAGTCACTGCATTTAACTCTTATGTTAATTTTTACTTTCACTCTTGTGCTCTGACTTTCCTCTAGTTTGCTTTTCACCTTGTTTCATTCTTCAAACAAAGACTAAAATACAAACTTTGTCTTTCACAAATGTACACTGTCATTTTCAATTTCCTGATTGAATTAGTTTCTTGCATGTGCAGAGAACAGAACATTTCAATTGTCCACATTGGCCTTCCATGAGGTACTACAAAGACACACCATTGTCACTGGAAGTTGGATGTCACAAAATGCATTCTCAGATCTAAAAATATGAACACCTCTCCCCAATTTTATCTGACATTAATTTTCAATGTTAACACAAAGACAAACATCAATTCTTCACATAGCAATCATCTTTCACTTCATTTTGTTTCCCCTTTTTTTTTCTTTTAATTAAATCTCATAAGATTAAAAATAACTGCTACAACTCCATCTGGGCTGAGTGATTTAATTCAATTATTTTAGCTGTTATTGCCAATAACCTCATACAGAAAACCTTTTTTTTTTTTTCCTTTTAATGACACCATAAGGAATTTGCAAACAAACAAGCATTGCCATAGCAACTGAGGTGTAGCACTTAGACAACTAGCCCCCTAAATCATTATGAGAAGACAATATGTATGCAGTTACTGCCTGTCAGACCCATCAATCCATCAGAGAAACTCCTTAAATATGTGCGGAGGTATTATATGCCAGACCCTAGATGATAGAAGAAATTGGCAGAGAATTGGGTCACCAACTCCTAATCAAATTTAGCAATGCACTTTAAAGTGGCCAATCGGGCTATCAAGTACTTCCTGGAGCAAGGCAAAGCAACTGGATGACAATACCTAGGAGATTATTGCCACTACTAAGCGCTTATTTACGTTCTGGGAAGTGATTGGAATGGCATTTCCTGTTTAGTTTCAAGAAAACTGAGAACCAAGAGCAGCCAGTTACCTGCCAAGAGCCTTTCAGTGGGGTGTAATGTAGTGTGAAGGCAACCAAATAAAGAAATAACTTTGATGTCGTTCTTGTTTACAAGCTTGATCCAAGGGATATCACGAACGAAAACAGATGAGAGGTGAAAGAGGAAAAATGATAATGCGATAAATTGATGTCTGCAAAGTACAATCAATAAAATTTCCTGTCTTCCTTGAGCTCTTATCTTCATCCCTGTTTAGATTTTGTCATTTGTTTTTGATTTTTTTCAACTGGGGAAAGTGGATTTGAAAGGCTGTTTGTCTCTCTGTCCTGTGAGGAAAAATATTCCTATGATCCGCAAATGTAATCTTAGCATGAAACATATTTGGAGGCACTCACCACCGAAAGAGTCTTTTCATACCTTTCTTACATTTAAATATCATCAGGAAGAATTTTTAAGACTTTCACACCAAAGTAAATGCTTCCACTGTGCAGATCAACCATAGGACTGTGCAAGACACCAGCAGCAATTTCACCAACCATACCAAAGTTCTAAAACACCTCAATCACATGCATATTCTCACAGTTTTTTAAGACCTACATTAGGTCCCAACTTTCCACACTGTTGCTAAAGTAGTTGCAGTCCATCAGACAGTGGGAGCCCTGTTTTACCCACCCGCACCCTTCCAGTCCGTAGACCTACAGTTACCTAAATGCAAGTCTGGTGCTTACAGTATATGCATGGAGTGCTACAGACAATTGCTTGCTTAGATAGTTGAAGTTAGAATAGAGACCAAATTTAGGACACAGGGGTGACAAACAAAAGGTTTGAGGATGCCCTGATATAGGGGGCCTGTGGTGACGTATGAGTAAAACAACGCACACTGATGGTAGCACCCAATGCCACTCTTTTAATTTTAACTCTGTGGTGAGAGATTAGTGTGAAGACCTACGGCTAATGACGACTGTAGACACCTAAAGAAAAAAAAAATCAAGTAACACCTGCTATATCACTTTGAACTTGCATCAACATCGACCACACCCACCAATCAAACATGAGGAAAATAAAATGTTGATAATATACTAGATGTGACAGGACTGCTGTACCCCAGTGCTATACCCCAGTGTCTTTATCCAAACTGACTCCCCTGACCATGCACAGGTGAGGATATCAAACAAATTGGAAATTTTCACACTTAGTTCCCAGTAGTTCTGAAGTAATAAAAAGTAAATTTCTGGCTACTGGTCTCTGGAGAAACTACTAGTTCAGAATAATCCACTTGCATTCCCCAAATTAACTTGTTATCAAGCAGCTTTTAGGGCATACTCCTGTCAAGAATGTCAAGTAAGGAGTGGCTCCAACCCTGAAGGTCAATCAATCAACACCATAACCTGACTGCTAGCAAAATCAGGGACCAAATCATTCATCCTGTGATGTGAATGCACTGTTGGTAAAATCAGGCAAACACTGGATCTGTGCTAGAAAACTTTAATACCAGGTTTAATGAAACTTCTATGTGACCTTGGCGTTGGGTATGGACTGAAGCCCACCGACTGAATCGTCACCCAGGAATCATTCCCTGAAAATCGGTACTACACTTCAGTGTGGTCAAGTGAACATGTTGGGGAGATCTACTCAACATGCTGGGGTTCTTCAAGAAAATTCTATCTCCAAGGAATGCGGTTACCTTCTTCAACCTTGGAACACTGGGGTGGGAATGTCTCTGAATGTCAGGGAGACTGGACGCCTGATACTGCAAACCGACAGAAGAGGTTAGGTGGAAATGGACACCACTTTCATCCTGAATAAGTTATCAGATATTTCCCAGGAATTACAGATTGTACGAGAATCAATTTTTCTACGAATAATAAAACGCTCTTATGATGGCGCTTCGCTTCAACGGCTAACTACTAGAGATGCAAGCAGACTTCTCACTCGTCTGCCTGTCCATTCAGAATCTTGTCTCCGTTCGTCTCTCTGCTTCAGACTGTTTGTCTAACTGTCTATCTGTATGACTGTCTGTCTGTCTACCTGTGTGTCTGCCAGTGTTTCTTTACAGAATGATTGAGGGAGAAGACACGGGGTATCATCCCTTAGGCTTAAAATTAAAACTGAAGATGATCATACTTACAATCTATCTAAAGATGGAAGATTGCTAAAGGTATTGGGATATATTGTTGTTATGTTATTGGAATATAAGTACAGCTGTGTAAGACTCTCCAGACCTTGGAATGCTTCACTTCCTATCTCTGAAATCTCATTCTTGAATAAATATCTGAAAGAAAATGAACAGAGAGTATAAGGTTTGTCTAATATAGAAAATAATTTGAAAATTACTGGGAGTTTTAAAAAGAGCTTCTCTTACAGGAGACAATGATTGCAAGTGCAGCCTAGCAAGAAACAGACATAGATTTATCAATCTGGCAACTGAACTTGCTCCTGGATTAATTTTTTTTTTCATCCTATGTAAACACATAATTTACATTTGCAACTTTTCAGCATATTGAGCTATTACAGTATAAACAATAAGCTCAAAGTGTCAAAGATTCCAATGAAACCATGGTGGCCATGGCTAGCAACTCCAGTCTATCGCAACGGAACTGTCGATCCATCTCTCCATGACAAGCCATGTTCAAAAAGGATTTTACGATTCCGAGGAACAGCCACTGTGTGACAGTGACATCAGCTGGTCATGATTTCCCACACCACTGAGATATTTAAACCATTTGTAACCATCTCAACAACACTCACAGAGGAAGTCGCCTAGCATTCAAGCGGGTCACCAAATCCCCTCTCTTCCGTTCGCTTAAATTTAGCTGGGCTGTGATCCACACATGTTAGCCCTTAAATGTGGTTGGACAATTTCCCGTGAAAACACATTTCAAGACAGACAATGCGGACTGACACTTGCGCAAACTCAAGTAATCAGTTGCAGTGAGTGTGAATTCATGTATTCAACTTGCTGAAGCAGCGTTTGAAGTTTAAAACCACTTTTGACAGCTCCAGATGAAGCCATCATAGCGATACAGATGACACAGGCATTCACCGCCCAAAGTCACTGACGACGTCACCTCACTGCGTCACTCTCAAAATTTGAAAAATCAAGAAACTTAAGAGAATGAATCCTCAGGAATGCCAGAGCGCGGAGTTGGGAAGTGGCGCAAATTTCATGAGATGGTTTACTGGCAAACGACTAACGTGAAAAATGAGGTAGTACACGCTTGAAAGTCAAATTGTCCTACCAAAGCTGAATTTCAACAACTAAATATACTCATTCATAGGCTTCTTGTGTCCTGCTCTTTATAACATGCAAACATTGAACTTGATGGAATTCACAATGTTTCAGACACATACAGCACATACATGTAGCCGCATCTCTATTAAAATTTTGGCTCAGTGCATCAAATGATAGTCTGTAGGGCATTCTGAACACCTGAAGTGGTTCAAGCTGGAGTTATCCCGGTAAATGTGCTCCTTGTACATGCACTTACAAATGCACGCACAGTATTCACCTTTTCATTCAGCAATTCTTTTGCCCAGGGTCTGTGTGGCAGTCATGTGATAGCGCCAGCCTACCCTGAGCTATGGTAAAAGCAGACTGGCTAATACATACAATGGCCATTTTTCCAGCATTTGGTGAGATCTGCAGGGCTTAATGCTTTTCATTATATTTCATATGTTGTCGTGTATTGTATTCACAGCAAGGTTAACATAGGTTATATGAGGTAAGGGAGTACGCCCAGTGAATTTATTTTTCTATGTTGTTATAATGCTCTGCGATTCACTTGAGCTCACCATTTCTGACAGTTGTCTGAGGGACTAACCTTTTCTTGTTAACAGCCCAATGCTGACTACGTTCACAGCCCAATGGAGGCTACTTTCACTGACCATCCTTCACAGCACAAAGCAGGTATATTGCAGACACTCACAGTACAGGCACATATTCCCACTGTCAGCGTACTTAGTTGCCTGAAGGACGGCTGTATAGCACAATGCATGGTCATCTTTTAGACATTTTATGAGTCCCAGATTCTCGATCAGAAAAAAATATACTCACAAGTATTCCAGATTTGATAACCCTGAGAAAGCTCCGTTGACTATCCTCGTTATTCTGTTATTATTAAGTAAAAGGGTTGTAAGCTCTGGCAAGTTTCGGAAAGTACCTGGTGCGATCTCTGAGATTTGGTTGAAGCGAAGATCCCTGCAAGATGGAGAAAGGCATGAAACGTTTGATACAGAACTTGCCGAGGCTCAGAATAAGCAGATAAGTGAATGAAACTCAGGAAGGATTCATAGCCTACATGAAGATGCCAACCCGCAACTTTGTAGTGTTACCCTCACAACATGACCTATCTCACAGATTACATACTGTATCATGTATAATGTAAATGTACTCTGTATCAGATCATCAAGCTCACATTCTGTTCACAGTATTAAATACAGTTCAGCCCAAGAAACTTAGACCATAATGTAATTTTCTTGAAGCTTTGTTCAAGTATTTAGTCTCTTCAAATAGAGACTTTAATTTCTCCTCCTCCTGTCCCTCCCCCCCCCCCCACCTCAGTTTGCATCATGAAGACAAAATGTTATCACAAAGTCAGCAGCAGATGAGATGCATACCCTGCAGGACCTTAGTTTACTTGTAACTTGAAGGGAAAAGATTTTTGGGGCCAATCTGAACAGCTCAGCTAGCTTTTCAAACATTATTCAGTTGTAATTTCAGAAGAAGGAACCATACACATTTTAAGTTGCAATCACTGTTACCAATGGCAGGAATATGGGAAGGTGGGAAGTACATATGTTTGTGAGCAAGAAAAATTAACCACCTCCACAGTAACTGTTGATATATATATCCCTTCCTGCTTGAAAGTGAGCTGGTTTAAAGAGGATAGTCTGTAGCTTATTTAACAAACTGAAAAGTCAATGATGGGTAAACAGGATGACAAGAGGGACAATAAACTTCCCCCCATTACTGAAGTCTTTGACTTTATAAACCTGACCATAGAGAGGGAGTAAACAAACATCAACTTCCCTTTGTTGTTATGGATTCGGATTAAAGTCGATGACAAATGTGTTTGTCAACTGATTGTAAATAATGAAAAGCAGGAAGAAGTGGGAGGGATTAAGGAGAAGTCTAGACTACTACCAGAATAGCTGCTAAACACAGAATCAGTACATGTATACAGACCTACCCTTACATTTGAAACAAAGAGAATCACAGCTGTGTTTGACTCTGGTTTTGCACCAGTTTATCTCATCAAACCAAGCAAATAGAGGAGAAATGGTTGTTAGGGGCAGGCCTCCATTTTGTAAACAGTATAGAGTCGCCATGACAAACAATCAACATGCATACAAGGAGCCCTAAAACTAATTGCTCTGCCATTTGAAAATGTCCTCCTCAATCACTTATTTGAGATAATTAAAAGAGAATGAGCCTGTTAACATGCAGCTTAGCAGCATCATTATTTCAATGATATAAAACAAAAGTATTTAACATACATGTGGCGAATCAATTTACTGTACATGGTGGTAAATACTGTATGCGCTTCATGACTTCTACAGATACATTAATGTTGCATGGAGAGAGAGGTCTAAAATTAATTGAATACAGACATTTTTTGTGATGTCTTTTAACTGTACTATCTCAAGTTTCTGTGACAACAGTGTCACAACTTCAAAGTATAGTGTGTAGTGATATGATTTGGTTTTTTGCCTGACTGCGATGTTGATATTTTCTATTAGTCTAGGCCTGTAAGACATCTGTTCTTGGCTCTTGAGAAGTTGAGAGTCCATTGTCACATGCAAATTCGGTACGTAGAACATACAGTACAGAGCGCTTTGTAAAGTCTGTTGCAACATTGTGTTATACAAACAGCAAACCGCATAGCTACTTGGTAAAATGCGTGCTGTACTTTGGTATTTGAAACAAACCGTGCATGTGGGGTAAACACCAACATGTTAACAACAAACACAGAATATTACATTCCCACGTGTGGTCACTGTTGTTCTTGACATACTGTTAAATGCAAATGTAAATTGTTAATGTTTTTCTCTGGCATATGGATATTAAACTGTAATATGTTGACATTTTTTTTTTTCTCTGGCATATTGATATTACACTCTAACATATTATTTTTAAATTTACAAAACAAATGGGCATTCTCAGTCAACTCCGAAATGTTCCCAAGAATAATAAACTTTTACGGTGTTTCTCTACAAAGGAGACAAAAGTTTTTCAGTGGCATGCCAATATTTCAATGTAACATGTTGATATTCTTCTCTGACATATTGATATGTATTTATAACACAATGATTTTTCTGGTGGCCTACTGGTGTTAGGCTGTAACATGTTGATATTTATTCTGGCATGTTGAAACCTTTTCTAACATTTTGAAACACATGGCACTCCGTAGACAGTCATGTTTCTGACTAGTTTTGGTAACAACAGCACGGCACAGCACAGTGGTGAATGCGGTATATACCCAATGCCCAATGTCTCACGTCCAAGCAGTACCAACAAACTATGATGGTGCAGTACAATGTGTGCAGATAGCATGTGCAGTGCTTATTTATGCTGTATTCATGTGATTCACAGTAAGTAACTGGAGAGCAAGATGCCAAAGCTCTATTACGGCGCATTCACACTACAACGATATCGGATCGGATAACGATCCGATTTTTTTTCGTTTTTGGTAAATATCTTCTCCATCTCTGATCGGAAAGAACCAAAAATTTGCCAACTTGTGTAAATCAATGATTTGCATCGTATGACTAAGAAAATTAAATTTATACTAATTATATCGTGACGTCACACCTACAGACAGCTTTTATCGGACCACGAGTGTCCGATAAAAGCCTTCTGTCGGTGTGACGTCACGAAATAATTAGATAACAGTTCATTTTCGTAGTCCTCTGGTACAAATCATATCTTTACACAAGTTGACAAATTTTTGGTTCTTTCCGATCAGAGATGGAGAAGGATATTTACTAAAAATAAAAAAATCAGGATCGTAATCTGATCCGATATCGTTGTAGTGTGAACACTGCCTTTAAAGTGAAACATGTTGATTAGGCTAACATTTAAATTTGCCACACTGACAATTAGTCTTACATTAGCACAAAGTCTCATAATTTGCTATACTGCATATATCACACTTGTTGTACTACACCTAACAATACCAGCATGGTTCCACCGCATTCAAGTTACTTCACAACTAATTATGAGCTACAAGGCATATCAATCAATGAACCAGCATTCAAACCCTTTACCCATAATGCATTTTTTAAGAAGAAGACAACATACTGCATTATTTGTTATTTTCTCTCCTTATTTCTTTCTTTTTAGGGGGAGGGGTGGGTAGTGGTTACCTTGTTACCCTCCATGAATAGAAAACAGTATTGATACATAACAAATACCAAAGAATACTAATAGGGTAAACCAATATTGATTTTGTCTAAATATAACTGGAATTTACAATCTCACAGAAAAAGTTTTTATGTAGGAAATACCAAACACACAAACAGACAGTTTGCCCATGGATGAATGTCACTTTGTTGACAACGAATTCATTTCTGAGACCACTTAAGGATGACTACACTTCACTGCACCTCCAAACAGAACCAAAAAGAAGCACTGATTTAAATCTAGGAGCTCACGAACCTAACTTTGATGATTTGTGCTTAGGGGAAAATAAAGGAACACAGAGAACTATGCAGCATCATCACATCTAATATTGTACTTCAAAAGAAAATCATTCACGCATACACTGAAGAACTTTTTCATGGCAGTTTCCCTGTGTCTCAGCCCTCCCCCCTTTCATGACAGATTCCTTCCCTTCTTCCCCCCCCCCCCCACAAAAACACATTTTTAACTAAACGACAGTCAATCGCACCACAACCACTTCAAGTGGTAGAATGAAAGAGAGGGGCAAAACACATAGGTATGGGAAAGTATTAATGGTAATAACCATCGGATACAGAAGCTCGTATGAGCTGGTAAAGTGAGGGGGTGAAAAAAACACGCAGTTTGGGTCCTTCTATGTCAACAGATTTGACTCCATTTAAGGAATCCATAGTTGAAGCAACTAATTAGCTTCTTTTGCTGAAAACTGACAGTCTGATTCATATTCAAAATACAAAAAAAAAAAATTACAGACAGACAGATGAGGAATCTTCAGTCTATTGCATCACAGGAGAGCAGCAGGTAGCACCAGCTCAAAGAGGATGTAGAAGGCTACAATCCCACAATTCACAGTGTGTTTGAAAATAGTGTTGAGCGGTAACAGTGATATCGGAAATTGCCGATAACCGATAAGTCAAAGTCAATATCGGCCCAATACTGATACCGATAACAAAGAAAAACAGAAAGAATCTTTTGTAAACAATATTACCATTACAATAATATAAGTTGAACACCACTCGAGTCATGTACAGACTTTTGACTACAAGGGTTACAGCACACAGAGAAACCATGATTTGAAACTTTACTGCGATACAGGTGAGCTCTGTAAAGTTTTCACACTCTTGTGCAGTGGAGGAATGACAAAGGCCTGTTATCGGTTGCCCTTATTGGAGATAGCGGTCATTTTTGCCGATACCGATATCTCACCGACAACGCCATTATCGGCCGATACCGATACTACTAACCGATAATCGGCTCAACACTATTTGAAAGTGACATCATGAACTTATGTCAGGAAACGGCTTGACGTCGCGGTGGAGTCCATGTTTGTCTTTTCAAGGGGGGTGCTAAGCCGGAGGAAGGATGCAGTTTTATCCAACAACAAACACAACGATTCACCAGCTAGTCCACGGAAGCAATGAGACAACTTTAAAGATTCAAAGTTTAAGTGCAGAAGTTTTTCCATGAATTACATTTTAAGTTCGTATATGGAAGCAGAAATGGGTTGTTATCATCATAGATTTAGTACTGTGGCTGTAAGATGAAAAGCTAAAAGAATTACCGTACATCCCTGTAATTCAAACCAGTTTCAAACCAGTTTCAGTGCAGTTTGAATATATTTTGCTGAATTTAACTTATGCATGTCCGCACACAATAACTTCAGACAACCTGATACCTCTGGCAAATTGCTGCTACCGTGACATGCAGACAGTAAGTAGCTGCAGTAGATGAGCTAGAGAACAGCTAGGGTCAAACTAAGTTTTCATATAATTCTGACAGCCAATAACATGATTGTACCAGGTATACCTTGAAGATAACTTTTCTTTTATCACATGACTAACTTGTGTTTATCCTCTTCAACCTTGTTCAAGGAATATTTTTGTAATATCCACTAAAGAAAAGAAACCCCTTTGGAATAGCAATTTACCAAACTTGGTGAGTCATTGCCACAAGATTTGGCTCCCTCCTTAACATTTTGTACAGTATAAATGAAATTGGCAACAATCGATGCAATAACATTGGCCACTTTTGAAGATGACCTTGCAGAGAGAGAAATGTTTACTTGGAGGTATTGCAGATTTGCTTCTGTCTATTTCCTTCGAGACTAATACTACAACGTGACTGAGTTTGTGCTCAAGGGAGTCACGGTCTCTGAAAAGTACACTGCAAACATAGGAGCCGCTACAACCTTCACTCTAGTTGTCAAGCAACTTTAAGGTAATAAATGTAAGCAAGCAAGCTTTCACGATTCTCAAACAAAAGGACAACCTGAGTGAATCAAATGCCTGATAATCATACTTTGATTATAATCAGGAATTGTGACAGGAATTTTCACCCCTTGAGAATTTCTCCTAGGAATATCTCCTAGGAAAATCTCCTACAAAAATTCCATCGGAAAGGTGACAATTTCCCTTTGAAATTTCCACCTTTCCAGGGGAATTTTCTTAGAGAAATTCTCCCCCCACCTGAAATTTTCCCCATCCCCTCCCATTATCACAGTGTATTTTAGTACTTAGTTGCTCCTTTATAAAGGCTGATATATGTTGATGATTTGTTTCAAGTGATAGTGGTCGTAACAGACTGGAACCGTGGACTGTTGACAGTTGACTGATTATTGACTGAGTGCTTAGGCTAACTTAAACTGGTTTAAAAAAGTCCCATGGTATTGAAGTAAATTGGAAGTCAACTTCAAAGGGATTAGCTCAATCACTCACACCTGACACTATATTGTTAGAGTCAAATTAGGATGACTGAGTATTAGGTAAATCAAACTACTGTTCTGATCATCAGTATAGCTAATGATCCACTGTAGTGCACCACAGAGATGAGAGGGAGCAAAACATTTGCAGATAAAATACAAAGTGTTTGTAAACCACTCTAGTAAGACATATCCTGAAGACCTGACTTATGATCAGAAGAATGAATTTAGGAGAAGTGGCACAATTTCAGGGTCAAGGATGGGTCACTCTTTTAGTCACTCCTTTAGATCTGATTAAAAGCCAGGTATGTTCTAGTTCACTGCATTTTGTCTTCATTATACATTATTCAAAATTAGCACTGCAAAAAGTAAAAGAATTATTCTCAACTAAATTGAATATAAATCTCAGGAGTTCAGTATTTCATGAATCACGATTTTGACTTGTTGGAACTATAAGAGGGTCACTTATGACTTGTTGCAAAAACACATCTATGTTTGGAGAGGATGTGTTTAAAAGTTAAAACCTCAGTATCAGGCATGCTGTTTATTAAAAGACAAAATGTATGCTGAACTAAAATTCTCAGTTGATATTGACCATATTGTTACGTGATACGTCGCTTTGATTAACACGCGGTTTGTTACTAGCGCTTTGAAGTATTATTGTTCCTCTGCTGGGTCCTAAAATACTCAATTTGGTGTGTCGAATATTTCGTATCAGCTGAAGCACTGATTTTCAATGGTTAAAAGTTTGTTTTTTTAATAACAGTACTACTGAAAAAATTATCTTAAATGAGGGGAAAATTTTCAGGGTAGGAGGACATTTCCTAGGAAAATTTCCCGAATGAGTTCAACCATTCAGCAAATTAAATGTGTGATGTAAAGTTACTACAGGAGATTACTCTGGGAGAAGGAGGCAATCTAGGACTAACTGAGGTTAAAACTGGCCTATTACCTATCCTCATTCTCTCATTATCTTCTCCCCAGCTCTCTCCTAGTAACAGGATCATAGATTTTGACAATCTATACACAGAAATTTGTAGCCATGTTCAGTAATTACACCACCAGATGCTTGATGCAGGCATGCATAGTCTGTGGTCCATGGAGATACAATTGCCCAAGGAACTTAAAAAGTGTAAAGAGTATTCAGTCATACTCTATTGCAATTTATTATTCATCCTGTGGGTTATTACAGTTACAAGCAAATCCCGCAATGTCCAGACAAAAAGCCACCACTGAATAAAACATACCTGTGGCCAGGGATATTACACAGGCCTACACAATCAGCTTAATACGCTGCAACCCAGAATAGGTAAAGCTCCAATTCATCTTATCCAATTCACATCAGTCCAGTCCCTATTGGATTAATCCATTATTCATCATGTGGTTATAACCGTTAGGCTATCCAGTATGAACAAAACCCTATTACCTCTCACTCAAAGGTATGCCCAAACTTTGATTGACTATACACTGTACAGGGGATAGGGTAGTTTTTCTTCAGACAATAGTGGTACACTTTTGAAAGAGGGGCTTTTCTCCGGTTAATAGATTACCAGAGTTCTGTAACTGAGACCCTGACATTCAAGCATTGATTCATGATTGAGTGTTGTTGTATGACTAACACCCTCAACTCATCAAGTGGTGTCGCTCATAAATGACTCATGAATTGTTCAGCAGTCATTCAAAAAGAGTGCTCATTCACTCTGCCAGGAGTCACCTTATGAAACCATAATCTCTTACTCCAGTTACCAGGGAGTCCCTTCCTCTTAAAGCAACATGGAGCCACTGAAGCAGGTTGGACCAAAAAAGGATCATACCGAGCTCAATAATAATCAGATGTGAGGTAACAGTCATGCATAAAATTAATGAATTATTAAGATGACAATCATTTGAATGAACAACATAGGATGTTTATAATGATAACTTCATAGCAGGCTACATGAAGCATGGTGACTCATTCACAAACACATAAGACTCCTAGTGGTTTGTTACCAGCATGTGTGGTATCCATAAGAATCAAAATCTTCAGCTAAAGAATGATTCTATAACAAAGGCACACTTACCTGCCCAAACTCATTTCAAATAAAGAAAAAAAAAAAAAAAGGTTTTTAAACTCATAACATTTGGTCAAAAGCTTTCAAGGTCACCACTGGATTCTACATTCCTTTAAATCCATCGACATTTCTGAGGTTTGGAAAATATTTTGTTGTCTGTTTTTAATATGCAATACCCTCAAAAACAACTGTCTATATTTAGCTTCGATCTCCATCAAAACATCAGTGCAGTAAGGTCTGCCATTGTCAAAAACAACTTTTCTTTGTTTCTTTTTTTTTTTTGTTCCAGTTCGACAAGCACCTGTCTTCACAAGGAACAACTTCAATGATAGACTACCTGTTGATCAGAAAGGATGTGTGTGTATTTACTTTCTCAGAATTAGTCACAGAGCTCCCTATGTGGAGGGATAATAAAGGGCAATCGTACTGTACAATATGACAGACTTTCATTAAAGCAGTAGACCTTTTCAGTTCAGTGCCCCCATCACAGGATGGCATCCAGGGGGTGGGGGACTCTCCCGATCCCTATCAAAATCTATTATCAAATTATGTATTGTCTGATTGTTCTGATCATTACTACAAAGAGGTTAATTGTTTCATCTGTGTATTTTAACAGTATCACATCATAACATGTTTGGCTTATATGTAGGAATGTATTTGAGAGGATATTTCATACAATCATGTATGTAACCATTGGGGGGGATTGTGTTCATGTGATTTTGCTATTCTTCCTCATAATTGAAAATCAAAATATATGGATATATTTGCAAAAAATAATGGAAAAGCAACTTGAAAACAATTTTGTTTCTTTTACAGTTCTTTCCTACCTTTTCCTATGATTGAAATTTAGGAAATATGGATATAATTACAAAAAAATAATTGAAAAGCAACTTGTCAACAATTCTGATTCCTTCACAGCTCTGGGTCTAATTTACTTTTTTACATTTGCACAAGATGCAATTTATAGTTCTCATTAGGACAGAGCCTATCCATGTATGCAACTTACATCATTTTTTTTTGTCTGATAACTATGTCCTCACCTTTATAATGTTGTCAAGCATGCACAGACTCAGAAGGCAACCTATTATTGTAATTCAATAAATTCATGTTCATTCATATTCTGAGAACCATCATGATTCTTTGACACACATAAACTTTTAACCTTGAAAAGAGGGGTTGAAGGTGAGGTATACCAAACATCTGTATAAAGTTTGACTGAGAAACTTTAGCAGTGTACCTTTATTCATACAAAATTCTGTCACTGGAGAAAGAATTGGTCTACATTATAATGTACTGTGAGTATGGGTCAACCTACCGAACAGTTTAGGGGGAAGTCTGCGAACAGTTGGAATGCAGAAAAACACTCATTTAGAGTGTAACGAAGAACATGTGGGCCTGCTTTAAAGTGTTATGCACTTCCCGTCATACACGACTAATTACCCCTCAGACAATTGGTCCAATTCTTGGAATCATGACAAGAACTATAAACCAGCTGGTTTTTTCAAATTTGTACAGTAAGTTTGAACTTTGTACATGTATCTCTGCGATCCTGTCGCCTAGCTATGCTTTTATCCACATGTGGTATTCCTAAACACTTCATTGTGCGTATGGACTATCTGATACAAAACAATTAAGCCATAACATTTTTACCCCATATATGCTTGGACAACGATTTTCTGTTTTCTTCTGTTTGAAATCGTTACATGTCCCTTTAAGGTGAGTCCCTATTTTTACTTACCAAAGACACCCCAACAGTTTATTAGCCATGTGACCCACTGCAGACAGTGGGTGTACTGACTGTACACTGTAGCACAAGGGCTGTTTTTTCCATACAAAAACATACCTTCAAGATGAATCATAGAATCAAAAAATTACAATAACTGGGACACAGACAGAAAGACAGGAAGCTCCCAACTGTGTCGACTTTGTGCTTTGAAAGGGATGGACTGTTTTGAAATACAGTGCTAGAGAATAACTGCTGCAACAAAGTTCTCACAGTGACAAGAGGTTCCTGGAAAGTTTCTCCATGATCTTGGTTTAATAGTAAATCAACTTCCGCACTAGCCTTAAGAAACTTTGTGCTTGAACAACCCTTCTCACCCCACCCTATTTCTCACCTGGTAAACCCCTTCCTCACTAACCCGCACAACTTTCCCCCGAGAAAACAAAAATCTCAAGCTGTGCCTAAGAAAAACAAGTCAACTGAACGAAAACTTACGTACAGTTCAATATAATCAGGGAAGTAGGAAAATATCCTGATCCTCGGGGTATGACTTGCTGTAAATTACTTAGCCATTATACTTGCTGTTGCATGTTCTATTAGTAATGGCATGTTGATTAAAAACTATTAACAAATTCACTGCCTGATCTTAGACTAACTGCTAAAGATACCTGACTTTATCTACACTATGGCAGTTCTGGTGAACCTCAAAAGCACCCCCCCTCCCAATGTCCCATACCCATGATTGTTCACGACTACCACAAAAACCAATTCTTCAAAGTCAGTAAACTGAGTTGAATGTTCAACCTTTTTTGTTCTACATGCTCATTATCATCTACGCATAATTCAACTCGGTAACGTAACCGACAAACTTCCTTTTAATCACACAGGACTGACACCTTCCGTGAAATCAGTTACATGTAAATTACTGTACCATCATGGAAAACCATTTTACACCTCTCTCTATGGTGTTAACTAGTTTAATTGTCAGCTATGTTTCTAAGCTGAGGTGTACCACATAGCTTGATTCACTGTCTTAGTAACACAATGAAGTCATCTCTGCCAATATATTTAAGCCAACCACAGCTGCACCACCGAGGTTAATCTGGAAGAAGGATACCAACCACAGTTACAGTTAGGGCCGACTTAGGGACCAATGAACCCTCCTCCTTACCCTCCACACAAAGGAGAACTGACTTTGTTGACCTGCTGAAATTAGCAGCAAGGTTACATGGAAATCAAAAGGTCTTTGTATGAAGAGGCTTATTCAACGAAGGCACTGAAAATGTTTAGCCAAGTTGTGTAATGTTAACAACAAAGAATTTGTCATCTTGGCTACTTGCCTGTTACAAAGACCACTTGTTGTGGTTAACAGAGCACATATACCCTACAAAAGACTCACAGCTACCAGGCCATTATAGTAAACAATTTTTGCTCCTTGTTCTGTCATCCTTGCCACTTACATTGCTACCACTTTAAGAGTGACTAAAAACTTGTACCAACTGTTGAATAACCCCAGCCTTCATTCATTCAATGCACTCATGATGTAAATTTGCATGGATAGAACACAGGAATGGTTCCAGTAGCCTACTTAAAATGTGCACAGTCTCAGTGAACTAACGTACAACCTACGTAGACTTCGTAGGACTCCTAAATCGGTAAAATAGTGTTTAAGTTAAACCATGCCGGCCTCTAACTTTATTAGTGTATAGGCAATTCAAAGGCCTAGGACCTTTAAACCTCAACTGTGCTTTCAAATTCCCAATTGCCCAAAGCCATTGACTGAATCACAATGAGTCTTTCGTCTTTAGGGTCTTTCTTGTTCTGGACATAGCAAGTAAAAGAGACTTACACTTGTTACAGCTGCCGACAATAGCCTAACTCAGATTTACTGTACAGTTCCAAAAGAGGCACAGTTGAGTCTTGTAGACCTTAAAGACAAAAACTCATCACCCCAGACAGTTTCAATTCTCCCAACCACCTACCTCTAGTCCCTCCCTCAGCCTGTCTGAAATTCCTCCACGTGTATTAATCAAAACAATGGATCCCTGTGTACGCTGTGTAATACGAGCTGCTCTGCATCTTTCGAATTTGCTGTCAATCTAGGAGTACTGTAACTTAGAACCAGTTGAGAATTTTCCTTTCCAGGAGGTAAAAATATAGCTTAGGGTGATGCAATACAGCCTTTAAGGTGAGTTTTCTCTCTGTATCCAAACATCTTTTTTCTGCCTTGCTCTCCCTCAAAAGTCAATACTTAAAATGACATTCACAAACTTGGAATAAAGCAGTTCTTGAAACACATTCCAAAAGTCATTTACCTAGCTTGACTTTATATAAGAAACAACCAACCACCTATTACCACCTCTCCCTTGGTCCCCTTTGTCCGCTAGACTTTTTCCAAAGAGGACAAACCCTAGAAATATTTTTTCCAGGAAAACATCGCTGAGGAATCTACTAAGTTTCACGTGAAAATATGAGAGTGCCACAGGTGACCTTGAACTATGTGCAGTGTTTCTCCAATGATACAATGCATCACATCGTCAGCAAAAATAGACTCCCAGACTTTACAAACTATGAACTTAAGAACTTTTTAAGAACTAGTTAACAAATTTTTTAAGTTAAAAGGAAGAGGTCATATATTCACATTACCTTTTTTGTTTCCTTTGAAGTTTCCAGTCAAAAAAATTTTGGCAAGGGACCAATATTTCTGTCTGGGATAGGGCATCACAGGAAGACACACATGCACACATAGTTATCACATGTGAAGCCTCTCTCATTTACATTGTCTTTCTTCCAACTGCCTCTCCTCCACCCTATACACTGCTTCTCTCGCAACTATCCTATCCTCTTTTGCATCGCCTTTCTCAGACTACCTATCCTCCTTCACATCGCCTTTTTCAAACATACAATCTTGGACGAAATTGTTGGGACACTTTGCCGTACGTTGCAAATATAATCCTGAATTTTAGTTGAGGGGATAACATGAAACCCCGCACCCCTTTCCAGTGTTGTGCTATAAAAGTGAATGTATACGTACCCTTTGAACAGCAATCCTACAGCCAAAACTGAACGGGGGAGGGGGGGAAGGGGTGTCCCAAGGTATTTTGTCCAAAATTGTCTGAATTTTTTGGGAGCAACTTTGGAGCAAAATGATTGAAAGAAAATTGAACTTTTTTGGACAAGGTGCATCATAAAAATTAGTTATCGAGGCCTATGGGTCTGGGGATTTTCAAATTAAAGTATTCTGAATTATGACTATAAACACAATAAGGTTAAATTTTAATTTGGGGGTTTATTTGCATGTTTTGTTGAAAACGAGTGATCATTCATTGTTTCATGGTTTTGTATGCCGACAAAATGGTTGCGTTTAGAAATATCGTTGATGGGCAGCTGTTGCATTGCGTTGCATGAGGAGTGTTACTGCAATTGTAGAGTGCTGGTAGGAATCCCAGTTATAAGACATTCTGAAGTAGCTCCAAAATGCGTAAAAGTCCAAACTGTTGATTCAGCTTAACATTAAAATAATGGTAGAATGTTAGTAAAGGCTGGTTTTTTTCATTTTCTGCAGCTAAATCAAGATTTCTGACTGCAATTTTTACACTGTATGGAGCTGGTAACATATGTAATCTTCAGTCTTGAAATCTACGCAAATCTTCCCACCGGTTGCTTAAATTTTCCTTTCAAAACATTTGGTAGAACGTGGGTTTCATTAACCTATACTGTCGGACGCTGTTGTTAGGTCTAAGTCAGCTGGGATCGGAAGGCCCGGGTTCGATTCACAGCATGACCACAGTGTTTTTCACTGCTCAATTATCCATTTATAAACTAAAATGTCTGTCAACTTCTCACTTTTTATTCATTCATATACAACATAAGGTAATATATAGCTCTTACAACAAAAATATACTCTGAAGTCCGTTGAAACTGCTTAAAATGACTAACATATTATAGTGCACCATGTACGGTACTATAAAATGGGTGTCACAATGTCACTGTTACAGTATATGAATATGAACAAACGTCACATTTTTAAATTTGCATTTTGGGGGTTTCTTTTGTATGATGACAGTACACCTTTTTTACTCAGATTAACCTGCAAGTCAGGCATAACAGTCATTAAGCGTAGTTACTTTAACAGCACACACCACGTCATCACTGTGAACATTTTGAATAAATAACACATATACATCGATCTTCTTCAACTGACCACCATCATGTTAGTTTTTTGTTTTTGGTTGTTTTTTTTTTTTCTTTCTTCGGTACCTGTCTCAGCAGAGTTTGAGCCGAAAGTACGTCATTTGTATCATTCAAAATGTTTTAAAGTAGTTTCCTGGTCGACAAGATGCATTGGACTATGTTACCTCCTCAAATGACTACATTGTATTTAGCACATTTAATGCAAATACATGGATTTGACTGACTTATTCCTCCCTTTACTCCGTAACAGCATTGACAACATTCACACAGTAATATTATTACAGTAAACCAACTTCAATATAGGCCCCAAACATGCCGAACATGCACTGCTGATGTTTCTTGTTGCAAGGAATATCACCCCCCCCCCCCCATTTTGCCGTTTAACTTTTTTCAAAGTGACAATTTTTCCTGTGCCCCGCCCATGCTTCTGGCCCATCGAAATTCTCAGACAATCTTGGACAAAACTATTGGGACACTTTGTCCTACGTTGCAAATATAATCCTGAATTTTAGTTGAGGGGATAACATGAAACCCCACGCCCCTTTCCGATGTTGTGCTATAGAAGTGAATGTACCCTTTGAACGGTAATCTTGTAGCCGACATTGAACGGGGGCGCGGGGTGTCCCAAGGTATTTTGTCCAAGATTGTAACTATCCTTTTCACTGCCTCTCTCAAACTACCTATCCTCCTTTCTCAAAGTACAATCTCCTCATACATGGTCTTTCTCAAACTACCTATCCTCCTCCTTCACATTGCCTTTCTCAAACTACCTATCCTTTTCACTGCCTTTCTCTAACCACCTATCCTTGCGTACACTGCCTTTCTCAAGTACAATCTCCTCATACATGGTCTTTCTCAAACTACCTATCCTCCTCATTCACATCGCCTTTCTCAAACTACCTATCCTTTTCACTGCCTTTCTCTAACCACCTATCCTTGTGTACACTGCCTTTCTCAAGTACAATCTCCTCATACATGGTCTTTCACAAACTACCTATCCTCCTCATTCACATCGCCTTTCTCAAACTACCTATCCTTTTCACTGCCTTTCTCTAACCACCTATCCTTGTGTACACTGCCTTTCTCAAGTACAATCTCCTCATACATGGTCTTTCACAAACTACCTATCCTCCTCATTCACATCACCTTTCTCAACCCACCTATCCTTGTGTACACTGCCTTTCTCAAGTACAATCTCCTCATACATGGTCTTTCTCAAACTACCTATCCTCCTCCTTCACATCGCCTTTCTCAAACTACCTATCCTTTTCACTGCCTTTCTCTAACCACCTATCCTTGTGTACACTGCCTTTCTCAAGTACAATCTCCTCATACATGGTCTTTCACAAACTACCTATCCTCCTCATTCACATCGCCTTTCTCAAACTACCTATCCTTTTCACTGCCTTTCTCTAACCACCTATCCTTGTGTACACTGCCTTTCTCAAGTACAATCTCCTCATACATGGTCTTTCACAAACTACCTATCCTCCTCATTCACATCACCTTTCTCAACCCACCTATCCTTTTCACTGCCTTTCTCAAGTACAATCTCCTCATACATGGTCTTTCACAAACTACCTATCCTCCTCATTCACATCGCCTTTCTCAAACTACCTATCCTTTTCACTGCCTTTCTCAAACCACCTATCCTTGTGTACACTGCCTTTCTCAAGTACAATCTCCTCATACATGGTCTTTCTCAAACTACCTATCCTCCTCATTCACATCACCTTTCTCAACCCACCTATCCTTGTGTACACTGCCTTTCTCAAGTACAATCTCCTCATACATGGTCTTTCTCAAACTACCTATCCTCCTCCTTCACATCGCCTTTCTCAAACTACCTATCCTTTTCACTGCCTTTCTCTAACCACCTATCCTTGTGTACACTGCCTTTCTCAAGTACAATCTCCTCATACATGGTCTTTCACAAACTACCTATCCTCCTCATTCACATCGCCTTTCTCAACTACCTATCCTTTTCACTGCCTTTCTCTAACCACCTATCCTTGTGTACACTGCCTTTCTCAAGTACAATCTCCTCATACATGGTCTTTCACAAACTACCTATCCTCCTCATTCACATCACCTTTCTCAACCCACCTATCCTTTTCACTGCCTTTCTCAAGTACAATCTCCTCATACATGGTCTTTCACAAACTACCTATCCTCCTCATTCACATCGCCTTTCTCAAACTACCTATCCTTTTCACTGCCTTTCTCAAACCACCTATCCTTGTGTACACTGCCTTTCTCAAGTACAATCTCCTCATACATGGTCTTTCTCAAACTACCTATCCTCCTCCTTCACATCGCCTTTCTCAAACTACCTATCCTTTTCACTGCCTTTCTCTAACCACCTATCCTTGTGTACACTGCCTTTCTCAAGTACAATCTCCTCATACATGGTCTTTCACAAACTACCTATCCTCCTCATTCACATCGCCTTTCTCAAACTACCTATCCTTTTCACTGCCTTTCTCAAACCACCTATCCTTGTGTACACTGCCTTTCTCAAGTACAATCTCCTCATACATGGTCTTTCTCAAACTACCTATCCTCCTCATTCACATCACCTTTCTCAACCCACCTATCCTTGTGTACACTGCCTTTCTCAAGTACAATCTCCTCATACATGGTCTTTCTCAAACTACCTATCCTCCTCCTTCACATCGCCTTTCTCAAACTACCTATCCTTTTCACTGCCTTTCTCTAACCACCTATCCTTGTGTACACTGCCTTTCTCAAGTACAATCTCCTCATACATGGTCTTTCACAAACTACCTATCCTCCTCATTCACATCGCCTTTCTCAAACTACCTATCCTTTTCACTGCCTTTCTCTAACCACCTATCCTTGTGTACACTGCCTTTCTCAAGTACAATCCTCATACATGGTTTTCACAAACTACTATCCTCCTCATTCAAATCAACTTTCTCAACCCACCTATCCTTTTCACGGACTTTCTCAAGGTACATCGCCTCATACATGGTCTTTCAAAAACTACCTATCCTCCTCATTCACATCGCCTTTCTCAAACTACCTTCCTTTTCACTGACCTTTCTCAAACAACATATCCTTGTTAACTGCCTTCTCAAGTACAATCTCCTCATACATGTCTTTCTCAAACTACCTATCCTCCTCCTTCACATCGCCTTCTCAAACTACCTATCCTTTTCAACTGCCTTTCTCTAACCACCTATCCTTGTGTACACTGCCTTTCTCAAGTAAATCTCCTCATACATGGTCTTTCACAAACTACCTATCTCCTCATTCACATCACCTTTCTCAACCCACCTATCCTTTTCACTGCCTTTCTCAAGTACAATCTCCTCATACATGGTCTTTCTCAAACTACCTATCCTCCTCCTTCACATTGCCTTTCTCAAACTACCTATCCTTTTCACTGCCTTTCTCTAACC
Source organism: Stichopus chloronotus (assembly GCA_021234535.1). Classification (NCBI taxonomy): domain Eukaryota; kingdom Metazoa; phylum Echinodermata; class Holothuroidea; order Aspidochirotida; family Stichopodidae; genus Stichopus; species Stichopus chloronotus. The sequence goes on along the minus strand of CM037849.1, from coordinate 16,456,850 downwards.
ACCTATCCTTGTGTACACTGCCTTTCTCAAGTACAATCTCCTCATACATGGTCTTTCTCAAACTACCTATCCTCCTCCTTCACATCGCCTTTCTCAAACTACCTATCCTTTTCACTGCCTTTCTCAAACCACCTATCCTTGTGTACACTGCCTTTCTCAAGTACAATCTCCTCATACATGGTCTTTCACAAACTACCTATCCTCCTCTTCACATCGCCTTTCTCAAACTACCTATCCTTTTCACTGCCTTTCTCTAACCACCTATCCTTGTGTACACTGCCTTTCTCAAGTACCATCTCCTCATACATGGTCTTTCTCAAACTACCTATCCTCCTCCTTTCCTCCTCCTTTAGTGCTTTTCCTATCCCATTGGTATTTTTCATTTCCTATCTACCTACATTGCCTTGCTCACTGCTGCCCACCCATACATATCCTGTACATTACCCAGGCTTTCTTTAAGTACTGTCCCAAGATCCATAGTATATACCAAAGATGGTAGGTCATCTTTTGGAGACTGTTTTAATCACCCAGGTGGTGCTTGGTCCTGGTCCCAAATGAGCAGTTATTTTCTTTTTATTGATGCAATAACAACCAATTCCACAGGAATCCATAGGAGGAAAGAATTAATTTTGCTCTGATAAATTGAGTCACAATGGAAACTGTTGTGATTATGTAAATTTGCAATTCCATTCTATTAAGGGTGCCTTCGTAAGTGAGACTAACAGACTGTCAAGTTCAATCAGGCCAAACTATTGAAGAAGTAAAACAAATCAACCCCCTGTGGAAATCAGCCTTGGACTAGCACTGATGTCTGGGTGCAACTGTAGAGTATATGAGTCTTAGAGTATGAGTCTTATAGCTTGGTTTAATGTGAGAAGTAGTAGACTAGCAGTGAAAAGTCTCCTCCAACCTCTGGCTTTAATAAACATAGTAGGACATTCAAACAGTTCAACCAGATACTTTGTGGGACAGAGTAGGTATATATCACTAATAGCACGCAGAGTATTAAATCGTCAAACACATGAAGAGAACATTTGGAAATTTATTCCACTGTTAACTCAGGGCAACGACCGTTTTAGGGCCGAAGATGTTCCTTAATTAATGTCATAGTGGGGGGATTTAAGAACAAACTTCCCATGTTGGTATCAGGTCGTATGTCCAAGGGTGTAGGGTTAGCTTGGTGGCTATTTGAGTTCCTCAACTTTCTCTATAGTCCAATTAAGATAAACCTAGTCCATATTGGGATGCTCAATACAGCTGATGGACTGCTGAGCTGGGAAAGACATTCAACCTACCCAGCCTTTTGTAAAACAGGCTAGAGATTGAAGGAGGGATAAACTATTCGTCCATCAGATGGGTATAATGTTGAATGGTGGTCCTGGGATCAGGTTTGGGCTTGCATTGTCATTGCATGGTTTCAGCCCTGCCTAATTAACCAAAGTTAGACACATATGGCAAAGAAACTGCAAATTTCACCTACAAGCTTGCACAAAGACCTGTCCCACTTTTCACCAAGTCTCAAGAAAAAAGGTCAGACCTATGCATGCAGGGGTTGATCCATACCTGCATCTCAAATTTTAGAGTCACACATAGGACTACGAAAGATCGAATTTGATCACGAATCAACAGAGGATAAGTCCCAGTTCAACTGATGATTAGATCAGCTGAAATAAATACCATTTCAACATCTACAGCAGTTGTGACAAAGGTAAATAATTTTTTTTTAAAGGAATTCGCAACAAATGTTTATCGTACAATTGACATGTCTTATAGGTAACTATTCATAGTAATGCATTTAATTCTAAACTTATTACTTGATGTCAAGCGCAAGGTTCTGAGTATACAAGGAGGAGATATCCAACCAAAAAGCCTGCAGGTCAATTTACACGTCCACCATGATCTTTCTCCACATTATCTGGTAGAATACTGCAAAACTTAGGTCGAAGAATGTGGGCCTACAGTAAGAATGCCACGGCTGGTAGGGAATGAACTATCACATGCATTATGTGACCAGCTGGGCCCTGACAACCAGGTCTGAAGTCTTCAAAGAAAACAGTTCAGAATTTACCACAAACTCTTAAACATGGCCTTCAGCTGAAAGAATACTTTAAACTTTCTTTAATTTCTCTCTTTGCAATCAACAAAAGACTAGTGCAGGCTACAATTCCTCGTAAACGGTGAGATGAAAGTATTTCTACGGTAACACTTAACTTAAATAATGGAGTAAGGACTTAACTAAGTACAATCAGGCTCACAAAGTAGCCTACATACATGTGTGCATGTAAAATGTTCATGACCTGCATGGTTACCAACTGGTGCAGAATAAGTATACAATATGGGCCTATATGTACACCACATAAAGTACTGTAACAGCTCCAACGAGTTCAAAAACTCTGATCCCGTCATTCATTTTGATTCTCGGCAAAGGGGTTACACTCCAGTGAGCGAACAACATCATGAAGTCAATTTAGGAACCAAAAACTTGTCAAATGACAAAAAAAAAAGGTTGTTGCCTACACAAGACTACCATAGTTCAGCAAAACACATTTATTGGTTACCTTCATTAAGGTTTCTCCTTTTCCTTCGTGAATCGGACAAAGACCAGACAAAGTTAAAGAACAACTTCCTACATCTGGAAATCATTTCCACATCCCACATATTCTGTGGATTCATAATCTAATAACATGTATATACACTGAACAGTGTTGTATTACTACAGGACACATGACTGCAAAAACCTGTGTTTACTGTAGGCTACGCGTTGCCTGTGCATGTCCGCACAATATATAGGAGCACAAGTTGAAGATAAGCTTTCCGCTAAGGTTTTTATTACATTGCTGCTACAGGATCTTTTTTTTTTCTTCTGTATCAAAAGTCCAATATCTGACATGCAATCAATGTAATGGGCACACCTGTTTGCTTGTTTAAAGAAAAAAATAAGAGGCAGAAGGATCTGATCCACCTCAAAGAATATTTATAGATCTCCCCTCCCCCCTCCTCTACAAACTTGTCACCAATGGGACGTAAGTATGTCAAAACTTCCTACAAATAGCTTGCAGAAGTTAATTCGGATATTCCTGATTTAATGCCTATGAGTTATGGACAGAAAAATGTGAAATAACTGAAGGGACTCTCTAGAAGTAGTATATAGTGGTAATTTCATCACCATGACATATCCTATATGTTTGCATGCAATGATAGCCAAGTAAACTTATTCAAGGATTCAAACCAATCTCAAAAAAGATGTTTTCTTTATCTTCTGAAGAACGCAATCATGAGATTACCACTGTGTCAATCACACAGCTTGTCACACTACATGTTTTACACTCTGGTACATCTGTGAACATTACACCCCATGGATTGGCGATGACGGTGTGCCGTTCTAGGTGTTTACATAGATCATTAATGACCAAGTGCATGTATCACAAATTTGTGAGCTTCCTGCGTTGCGATGCTGTTCACGCCTGGGGCACATATAAACTTAGACTGTGTCAATAGCAAACGGTTACATGCCCACGTCGATTTCACGGTCAGGCTGTCCATCTTATGTTCTAGATCACGAAATTTAAAACATATGGTTTGACACTCTTCACACTGAAATATCATCGGTACCAAAAATCAAACAAGCATGTTGTTATCATGAACAGATGTGGCAACAAATATCCATATTACCTTTTGGTGATGACCTTGCAATTCAACTCAAGCAACAAGTAAGTGCACAGCTATTAAAGATTGCGTACACCGTAGAATACACACACTGTTCAAACACTTGTAACATCTTGCAAATCTTTAATAGCTATTGTAGTTATTTCACACCTTTTTAATCCCAAGACAAGATTAAATTATGATAGCACAAACAAGGATGGTTTTCCTTCAAGTTCCGCTCTTCCCTAGTACATCCCTGTCGTAGAATGCACGGAAAGTTACATTCATCCCAGAATAAATGCTTGCATGTGACTTACTGTGTTCCCAAGTCCCACCCAATCCCACCCAAAAGAGGTATTAAGTAGTCTTTACTCTGTGGATGCATATAGCTTCGGAACCAAAGCCAACTATACTTACAAGTCAGCGCCACAGAAGGAAAAAAAAAAGTTAAAAAGACTCTCTCTTTTATATTAAATACATGCGCAGTACTAATCCTGACAAAGGAGCAAGAAATGGAGACAGCTCTATCAAAGGGTTTACCAAAATCTGATATATTAAGTTTGGTTGTAACTGGGGACAGCTACCCCTGGTTATTGAATAAAGCTTCAGAGGTCTAGGCCTGGTGTTTATTCCCAGACACTGACACAATGGTGGGGACCGGAGGATACACAAAAGAAACCTTTGAAAAGGTTGGACACTGAATCTTGCATATAATCACAGGCACATCTAACCACAGATAAGTACCAAAAATAACAAAGATCGCCTTTCAAAAGCTCTTCTTTACTACTACTTTGCTTTTCTTTTACTCCTTTTTTCTGAAGAGAGTTACTAAAATTTTTCATCACAGCACTGCAGGAGATCATGATGTATATTGATGATGAGACCAGCTGTTCAGAACAAATTACTACCATTTTTCTTTCATGTGGCACCTATGCAGTTTCAAGGCCATCTCTAAACTTATAGTGCGGTTTTAACTGTAGTACAGTACACCTAGCGTCTCTTCTGCATCACCATTTGTGACAATGCAGAGTCTGTCTAGACAACACAGAACTCTGAACTCGCCACAGTGACTGGATAACACATAATAAGACAACCTGCTTTGAAGGAGAGACTAACTTGCCGGTCTGAATAATGTTCTCGAATGTGGCTATTGATGGATCAACCCCCAGCGATAATGATCGTTCATGTTTCCCCATTCACCACAATTGCAATTTGAAAGAGCTCTAAGTGAAGAAACTGCTCAGCGGAGCCTGGGGATAATTCTCCTCCTGTCACACCCCCCCCCTTCTTCCCTTAATGCATCATATCCTTACACCCTGTCAACATTCAAGGAGTGACATTTGCATCTCACATTGGGAAATAGTTGTCATCCTCGTACATGAAGCACTCAATTTTGAGAGTTTACAAGCTGCATCAATTTAGGCAGTAAATTTGATCAAACATCAAAGGGCAATTTATCAACAGAGAAGAATGAGAGATAAATTACATTGATGATGATGATGGACACTTAAACTCCAAATGTGGCAGCAGTTGATTGATATTTTAATTATCAAATCTGGTTCACTCTGAAGCCTGAATTAACTCTCTTGAATAGCAGAACATGCAGGTATCTTAACAAATTTACAGTGTCACCCCATCCTGGAAGACTTACTGCAACCTGAGCTCAGCAGACAGTTTGCAGTGCCTGAGGTCAAAGCTCTGGTACCGTAATAAAAACAAATATGCCTACAAATATATCTCTCTGAGACTAAAAAAAAATCTTCACACAATCTGACATAGTTTGCCAGTCAACGTCGTCATCGGGGTATTGTACCAGTACCTGTCAACCACTGTGAACCATACAGCTACAAGTAGTTAACTGCAAAGTAGTAACTCCGAAATTTCAGTTGTCACTGAGGGAATTGGTTGCCATGGTTATAGCTGTACCAATATACAGTGGTTTCAGTATCAATAGCTTTTTCACACCTCTTACCTTAAAATGCATTATGGTAACCACATGGCTGACTCAAGGCAATCTGGCAAACAATAAGCGGATATACTCATACTTCCATACATTGTTGGCTGCCTAGTGACTTCAGAACATGCCCACAGTAGGTGCAGGTTGTAGCTCATCACAACAGACTTTTCCACACATACTTAAAGGTACAATCTATAAGAGCATCACCCTACTACAGGGGTTCAACTCACCTTAAAGGCTGTATTACATCACCCTAAGCTATATTTTTACCTCCTGGAAAGGAAAATTCTCAACTGGTTCTAAGTTACAGTACTCTTAGATTGACAGCGAATTCGAAAGATGCAGAGCAGCTCGTATTACACAGCGCACACAGGGATCCATTGTTTTGATTACACATGTGGTGGAATTTAAGACAGGCTGAGGGAGGGACTAGAGGTAGGTGGTTGGGAGAATTGGAACTGTCTGGGGTGATGCCTTACAGCCTTTAATGATCACAGTATTTTACTTATCACATTTTAAAGATTCAATACCAGAGAATCCATCAGTGACTTCAACAAGCTACCATAATAGGGGCTCACAGAGTTGGTTCACAAAATTTATGATTTTGTCACACCTGTTGATCTAGCTACTCATATGCCGATGGTGAATTGATGAACTGAAGATCTGACACACGGCTGAAGCGACAAACGTTGGGTCTATTTTCAACCAAATCACTTACTGCAAATCTGTGACCATGTACACACACTTTTTATCTATTGTAAGCAAAATCTACCTCCCATTCATACAAACACTACAAATTGCTACATTTTCAAAACTTTAGCAATAGATGCATGACTAATGCAGCCAAATGGAAGTACTAGCGCGAAATGGGTTTCTTCAAACTCATCACAAAATCAACAATATTTATCAACTCAATGGACCCCTTTAAAGTACCAGCCCTGATGGTACCAAGGCCAAGTTGGTTTTGGTACATGTACATTCCTACAGTATGCCAGCTGTCACGACAAACGAATGGCATTGATGTCAAACAATGTGTCCTAATTCACAGAAGACAAACATTACTGTAGTTTTCCAGAACACCAACTGTGCACAGTCACCTACCTTGCCATTGTGCTACTGTAAATGTATTGCACATGAAAAACAGTATCTTCCACTAACAAATTTTCAAAGCCACAACTGTCTATCTGTCACATACAGTAATTCATAATAAGTATAGGTCTCACAATTACAGAGGTAAAAGCACTTGAGTCAAAAGTAACTCTATCTTTCATTGTTAACTTTTATCATTTTCTACCATCATCATGTTTCTACTATTATTATATTTGTATTTGATGACAAAATGGGAGTTCATATAAACTGAAAATGTTTTTGAACTTTGTGCACCCTGAGGGATGAAAAATCTTGTACAATGCAAAGCGTGTTGGTATCTGGTTCATCTCTATAGGGTGGAAGTCTTCGTGCTCTATATAGCAGGTACACACATTGCCAATGAAATATATCCCATTCCCTTTTTTTTTTCCATAGGGAGCAAAGATTTTAATTGCTATTGCTACTTGCTAAATATTCTTTGCTAAAGGAGCACAACAGGCATCTGTTCAAAACAAAGTCAAAGTCATTCACTGTGCAACAATTATTAATTAGAGGGTCTGAAGAGGACCAGAAAAATTAACAGGCTGAGCACAATCGTCAACAGGTTTAAACACAGCCTGGCATGAGGGAGGCAGGCAGTGAGTGGAAGCATGCACTGGCAGTTTCAGGATACGGTAAACAATACCTTCAAGGAGAATGGCAACTGTTGCATTTACACATGGGTGATCAGAGCTATAGAAACAAGCCCTCTACCATCCCTCGTTATTGTACGTCAATCAAAACTAAAAAGTGAAAAGCTAAAAAGTATTTCGCAAACCCTACGAATAGCAGGTGTCACACATTTCATAGCTCAGGAATCTGTTGAACGTACAGGTCTGGAGAGACAGGCATCTGGGTGTACAGAGTTCACCTGCAATTTGCATCATGCTGCATAATAAGACTTAATGGAGCTGCCATGATGCACTTCATACAGACCATTGGTCCATTTGGCAGTGACATGGTTGGTTACATAGTCCAACCTGAGACAATCGCCACGTTTGAAGTTGAGTATCTATTCGTGAACATATTAGGATATGTCACCAAAAGCTTTTATACTTCATGTTCCAAATCTAGTCTCGGCTGAATGAACCATAGAAGATTTGTCTAGGAAATATTAAAGTGACTGCACAGGGGGGGCAGGCAAAAAGTCAAAACATTTGAATTGTCACTGGTCCAAAATTTTGGTAAGGCTTTTAATTGCACTATTCAAACAGTTTGGGAAGATAAATGATTTCAGGTAGTTTATTCTGCGATATGATTTTAAATTCTTCTAAAATATTGACAAAAAGTGTAAAATACAATAATGTAGATGTGGTTGACAGCTTTCACTCAAATCAACCACATGCTTCTTTGAACAAGCCAATGGGATGTAGATACAAGTGTTGAATATTCGGTAAAAACAATTCAGGATCACTGCCGCTTCAATAATGTGATCAGTTTGTAGGTTATTTGAATACAGTGCATCCTTTCACCAAATACTAAAATTGCCAATACCAACCAAGGAGCGACGATGACTAGTTAGTATGGTTTTGATACACAGGTGATACCTGCACGTTGCATATTCATTACGTAGGTGCTCATATTAAGACATTTAATTTTCAAATATGATTTGTTTTTCACAATTTTTATTCCAATCTTATTACTTTTCAAAGCAATTGCTGTAATTTTCATTCATCAAAAGACATAGTGCATCCATGTACTACCTTGCATATGAAAAAAAGTTAAGATCTCTTTGATCTCTTTTTTTGTTTCATTCAAACATAATCTTGTCTTTCTTGTTTTTCAGAACAAATGCAATCACTTTAATTTCAATTTCATCAACTGATACAAATGTGCAGTTTGACAGATGGCCATGTTCACATTTCACCGACTTCAATGACTAATTACTCACTAACAAGCTTTTGACAGATGACAATGTCACATTATCATTAAACTGACCAAATGTACGGCAAATTTTACAGTTTTGATCCGCTTGTTCCCGAATTTCATTTACTAGACTGCACGATGACTGGGACGATGGCCCAGCTTTAACTGGAGATGCCATTCTAAGGTGGCACAGTACAACAAAAAGAGTGGTTATCATTATCTTGGCTAAATCAAAACATTTAATTTTTTCACTTGACTGATTTTTTGGAAATGACACCAGTGGTGATGCACGCTGTGGCAGGGATGAAACTCTTTTGACCGATCCCATGCAGGAGGTCACCATTCACACACCACCTTTCATTCTACTGTACTACAGACCACCCACCTCAATGCCCATAAGCATAAATAATGCCATTCTCAATTTATTTTTTAATTTCTTCAACTATTGGGGACTACTATACAACAAGGCATGGTACAGTGAGTTTATGAGAGATCATAGCTTAACACCTTCAACAATAAAAGCATTCTAAAATGAACTCTGCAACATCCATACATCCCAAATCAACCGAGAGAAACTGTACGACAAAGCTTTGGTCATGGATTGATTGTTGAATCAGACAGAGGAAACCCTGAGGTGCTGAAAGTGAAGATCATTGCTCGATGGCATGCACCGGTTGATCATTCATTGATGCACAATACAGCATACAAAGGACATGTAGGGCCTTAAAATACATGTACCTCTAGTGCTAGTCTACAATCTCTATTTTGGCAATCTTTCAGTGACTGATGCAAATTAATCATGTTTAACACTTTGGGCGATCAACGTGACCTTAGTGTGAGAACCGGTGCTATGAATGATTTTTGGATGATACCACTGATGGTCTGATCACATCCCTCTTGCAGCCAGTAGCAAGGAGCACCAATTCTCAAATAAACTTGAAGATGTACAGTACATTAACAAGCTTGAACATCCACATACAAGCAATCATGACAATCTTATGTCCTGAAATCAAGTATTGATCAGCTATCCTAAATGCCAAGGAGGAAGCTGTGTAAGCTCTTGTTCCCCTTCCTCCCGAGCCCCATTCTCCTTCGACTCCACTCCCGACTCGGGCATATTTGCCGCGTGATGTATGCCTTCAGTACACTGCTGTGGACAACATGTTCAAGAAAGTACAGGTAGGCTGTAAGTTAGTTAATTCCTATTAGCATCGTTTCTGTCAAAAAAAAAAGTGCTATGACTGCTATTTTAACTTGTAGGTTACTTTTCAACTAAGTAACTGAAAAATTTGATCCAGGGACAGGTCTATGGGGGGCTAGAACATGGGTATCAACCCCCCAAACATTTGGTTAGTCTCCAACAATTGGGAAAATGATCACCTTTTGTTTCGGAAGGGAAAGCTTTGGAAACGAGATCTCAAAGTAATGTCTGTACATGCCCTTTACCAAGGACCAAGAAGTACCATTTCTTGCAATCTGGGAGACATTTTGGCCAAAAATTTCAGGCTGAGTGTGTTTACACGGAAAATGAAGGTGGTGCTCTGCTTAAGGACTCCAATGTGATTTAGCCCCTCCTCTTCCCCCGTTCCCTCAAAAAAAAACATTGTCAAATGTGATTTAGCCCCTTTTCTTCCCCCTCCCTCCTCAAAAAAAAACATTGTTCCTACAACCCTGCCTGCTTTTTTCAAACTTGAAAAGACTTCATAAATCCATGATATTAATTCCCGCTTGTATAATTTCCCTTCTTGTACCCACATACTACTTCCTCCATACAGAGCCAAATATAACCCGAAGGAACAAATGGTGGAGGTTTGCCCATATACATGGCAACCTCATCAAACCTGCATCTCCTGACAATATGAGTCTACTTTATGTGATTACTCAAACAGCAACTGCCAGCCCCCCAAGTCAATTTCAACACTTTACAGTGCTCTGTCAGACATCTCTCTGGGCACGCTATGCATGTCCTCTGAAGAACTCTATCAATTTCTTTCCCCATTTCTTTTTCAGTTCACTAGGTTAAAGGTCACACTTCAATGCCTCTCAGACACACATGAGAATACCATACCTCACCCATCCAGTTGTTTCTGCAAATAAATTTACTGTATATGGATGGCCAGACAGGTCCTTTGGCAAAGAATTAGATCATGTGGATACAAAGATGAAGTTCTGTCCCCTGCAGTTAGACTTAGTCTAGAGCAAGTTCCACTGAGATGTCGAAATTTTAAATGTCTCTCTCCATCACACTGGTTGCTATATTGTATGTAGGGATGAACCTCATTCCTGCTGGAAGGAATGGAGGGGGCAAGATCATCAGTTAGCTCAACTAAAGCTACATACTACATTTAAAGGCCTTAAAGGGAAATAAGGCGTTTGTTTTAGAGGAAACATCGAAACCAATGTTTGTGGACGTAGAATGATAGATTGTTCAAAATAAAGAAGGACAGTAGCAGTCTTTTCAAGAAATTAGCTCCTCACTGATAGAAATTCAGTTACATGTTGCTCAAAACTAATTTGTTCACCCAAACTTTTCAAAATTCAAATGATGCATCTCCCGTTACTCATCACATGCGCAATGTTTTGAGGAGATGAAGCTTTGGTAGATGTTTATTGATGAGACTGAAATGAATACCGCTATTTTCTTTTGTATGTCATCTTGGTGTATCCTAAATGCCCTATTTCCCTTTAATGCACATTTTGCAACCTCTTTCAAGTAACAGAGGGGTTGGTGTAACCAATGTTTTGACATGCCCCCTCCCTTTTTATCAAAAAAAGAGGGAGGGCAGTGAGGACAAAGGATAAAAGTGGTTTTATACTTCTATGCTAACTCCAGTCCGTTCCTTTTTATAAAAAAAAAGGGGGTGAGGACAAAGGATAAAAGTGGTTTTATACTTCTATGCTAACTCCAGTGGCAATAGAGGCCCTAGGCCATTATGTAAGTTATAGGCTACATGATCTCAGTATTTTGTTTACAATGCTCACACTAGCTGCACAGGCTGATCATCATTCGCATTTTTTTCTGCTTTCAGAACAAAATCAAGTTATGCGAATGTGAAGTGATTGCTTGCATCTAGTCAAAAAGTAAAACCATGGAAATTTCATGTCCAAAAGTTTGGTAAGGCTTTTTATTGCACCATTCAATTTGGGAGAGTAAATTTATAGGTTTCAGGTGGTAAATTCTGCCACATGATTTCAAATTACTTAGCAATGAAAAATGTAAAATACGATAATACAGTGGTGGTTGACAGTTTTCATTCAAATCAACCCTGTGCTTCTTTGGACAAGCAAATGGGAATTAAAAACTCAAGATCACTGATGTTGCAATGATGTGATAAGTTTGCAGCATATATCTCTATATACAGTGCTCACTTTCACCAAATACTCCAATTCCTGATACCGATCCAGGAATCATGACTCGAGTAGTATGTTTTTGAATCACCAGTGAGACCTGTGCTGTTGCATATAGTATTCATTATGAAGGTGCCTAGAACCATTAAGTTTCAAAATCATTTCTGTTTTGTTACTGTTTTTAAGCCAATTTCATTGCTTTTCAACATAGTAACTGTCGTTTTCTTTCATTGGAAGACATAGTCTGTGAATGCACAACCTCGAATATACATTTGAAAATAAAGAGAAAGTTAAGATCAAAGATTTTTTTTTTATCCGACACACACAATCACTTTAAGGCAAGATTTCTTGTTTCCATATACCTGGTTATTTACTAGTAGCATGTGATCTAAAATCTGTTCTAAGAAACATTTCGAGTTTACAGACGATATTGTTTCGGTCATTTCACAAACAATACCAAGGAGCAAAGTCTCTCGACGATATCATCTGCCGATACCATAGCATCGCAACAACGCTGGATACTGTTGCAAGCATATATGCGTTGTCTCTTCCAGATGGTGTTGAAATGCTGTAGGCAGTTTTAAATGGCACTGCAGTCTACTTACAGTCAGTGTTACACCTCAAACAGAGTTGAGTGGGTGTTCATGTCAGCAAATGATGTAAATTAAAGGATCACCACTGAGCACTTCGACAAGACACTTTACATGATCCCTGTAACCTACCAACACCCACCCCATAGTAATGATGCATCGAACCTTGGCTGCCGGAGGAGGACTGGCTCTTCAAAAAAAATATGCCCATCACACCACTCCTTGACAAATTCACTCCAAGGAAGGAAACCGACCACAAAAGGAGTGACTTTTCGTTGGCTTTTTAAACTTGACCAAGCAAAGGTCATGAGCTACCACCTTTGGAGAATTGCTTGCAACAATTTGTAAGAGAGACTACCTGCTGAGCCCAGTCCTGATCTCAAGGTTTCAATTCGCTGACTGCCTGCAACAGATGCTGGCCACTTGGCATGGAAACAAGCAGCAACATTGTGAAAAACAAAAAAAAAAGGTTGGAAAAAGGCAGTTTCGGGTTTGGAAAGTAAGAAACTTGGGTCATACAGTATAGGCTGCTATGCATGAGTTAAGGGGCTCATTGAACAAAGTCAAAAAAATTCATGGTACTTTGTCACACCTGTTGAGTAATACTCGTACTGTATGTTGGATGGTAATTGGTCAAACTAAGAGATTCTGAAAATAGATCTCACATACAACTGGAGCAACAATGTTAGGGCACTGTGCTATGCAGTTAAAGATCAAAATCGTTTCTTGCAAATCTGTAACCAGACACATTTTTTACCATATTAAGCTACTAAGAACAGGCAATCCCTGCTCATTAAAAAAAATTACAATTTCTCACATTTTCAGTAACCAGAGGAATAGATACATGACTAATGAGGCTAATTAGAAGTATTTGGTTTCCTTCAAACTTGCCTCACAATTAACAATATCAACTCAATGAGCCTCTTTAATTCCACTTGTCACAGAGAGGAGAACACAGAACAAAATGTCATTCAACCAGTGTGACAAAATAAACATTATTAATTAGCTAAAAGATAAATGATCTTCAAACAATTACAAGGTTCCCTGATAACAACTCCCAATTGCTACCTTTTCACATCACACAATGAAGCAGGCCTACTTGTGAACAGGCACTGTTCATAAATGGGGAGGCCTTCATGATCTGATTGAATAAAACAGTGCTTGGTTTTAGTACAGGAAGCAAATCTCACCAAAATGGCCATCACTGCACATAAACATGCATTCCAACAGAAATGAGATTGAGGAGTTGAGTAAGTTTACAGTTTAGCTTGACCGAGGGTTTCGAGCTCTACTGCAGCAAAAATAAATTGTTTGCAGATGCGACGCAGTTTTACCTCATGCATGCTACTGTACAACTTGTACAATTGGGTGTGGTGTACTATACTCTCACTCTGTACATGTCGAAAGCATGGGGAATGTTTCTTACATGGGTCTAGATACAAGTAGACATATTTTTCTCTCCCCTTTAAAGTCACCCTCAGGTCAGCTCTACTTACAAATTAACCCCAAATGAATGTTACATGGATCAGCCAAAATTACTAGATCTCTCCGCTTGAAAACCATCTGTGACCGCTATGGGTGCTGCAGACCTCCTGAGTGACCCTCATTTTACGATTTGGCCTACATTTCAACACCCAGTCCCGCTGACCTGCCATGCCTTCTGAGAAGCATGCCATCTCAAATCTCTGTATAGATTCACAAACAAAACATTTTTCATCCCAATTTTACACACAAACTCACCAAAGTGCCAAATCTCATATATATTACAGCTGCCTGGATGCCCTGCAATACATGCTTGTTCCATGCTTCGTGACACAAACTATATTGCATTTAGATACTTCTAGTTTTCAAAAAGTTCAACATCCCCCCATAGACCCCACCAGGGGACTACAGACTGAAAAGTCTGAGTTGGGCCCATATCTTACATCACTGAACTTGGAAGCTATGGTGCTGCTGTAGATGCTACTTTGATCCAAATCAAACATGCAATGCTAAGATCATATTCTGATAAGCATTGTCACCCATGGCTGTAACTGTGTATACTATACAGTGAAGTTTATGTTGGCATAGAGCAACACATGTAGTACCTGAACACACACATACAGTACCTGATCACTGCCTGCATCAAGATCAGTAGTACCTGTAATAACATCCAGTTAGTGCATTGACATTGATCCCAAAAATCTGTTGATGTTTAACGATAGTGTCCGCATCTGGCACTCGGGTACCCGACTGAAGATGGTCCCAGTTCTGAAAATGCTACCTTGACTCAATTTCCACCAATGATCAACATATGTGTGACAAAATTCAGCATATAATCTAACTCAGAACAACTTCACTCTCATGCAACAACAAAAGATATGCAAAATGTCTATTTGATTTCGGAACGAACTAGGCTGACGGAAATTACATTTTGGGGTACCCGATCGACTGTACCGTATGGACATCGTGGTACCCGTGTCCCACTTCTGGACGTAGTGCAAACACTATTATATATATGTTTAGTTGAACCTGCTACTATGTGACAAAATTTCAAACATGTTAGAAATTGTAACTCGCAGATGGTGAACACGTAGCATCTACTGTAGAAATGAAGACATTACAAATGCCAGGGTAGCTAT
This sequence comes from Stichopus chloronotus, assembly GCA_021234535.1. Classification (NCBI taxonomy): domain Eukaryota; kingdom Metazoa; phylum Echinodermata; class Holothuroidea; order Aspidochirotida; family Stichopodidae; genus Stichopus; species Stichopus chloronotus. The sequence continues at coordinate 16,441,695 of CM037849.1, read as the reverse complement.
TACTTTGATAACACCTCAAAAGTTCTTGGTTTAATGTTCTCCATGTTTGGAGACTTGCAACCAGCTGACTGATAACAAAATCTACTGCAAGGTGTAAAGAATTCAAGTGGATCGTGCCTGCAACCATGGAACTATTTAGCTTCCTGCTAGAATACAATCCTCTTTACCCTTCTTTTGCCCACTGCACCCCAACCACCTGGCAGTCTACAATTTCATGAGGTACAAATTTAGCTTGATGACCTGCAATCTAGCTTTGTTTGGATTGATGACTTTTATGAGGAGGAACTTCATATAAACAAAGTCGCCAATTAGCTACAGTTACTGTAAGTAACTCTGTTGCATGCACTTACTGCACCTGTAACTAATCATTTGCCAAATACAAGTTGAACCTGTCAAGAAGAGTACCTCACTTCTTGTTTCCTTGTAACCATATATTTGAGATACCTGCCTCTTGTGAAATATTAACAAGTTAATATTTTTGTTTATAGTCCTCTGGTCAGTTGTTGTCTGTCTATCTATATTTTAACTTTCATCATTTTTTTTTTTTTTTTTTTGCATGGGTCACCTGCATCCTCTCAAAGAATTATAAGTTATGACACCAAATTTCATTCTTGCATGACAACCAACTGCACTCCAGGGTTCTGTACTTATACTGTAATATCCCTGGGTGCTTGGTTAAAATCAGCTCCACTGTGAAACTGATCACATGGGAATATTGGGACATCCATCTAAAAAAGAGAAGAATGCACTGTGTCTCCCTTTCTGTGTCTGCAGGGTCAGCAGGTTAGCATGGAGGGAAAGGATGTTTGTTTATAGATAGGCATCCCACAGGAAGAGAGTGTACATGTGTAGCTTGGCAACAATCTAGTTTAAGGGCTGTGAAAACACTCACCACTATGCCACAATCTCATGGAGAAAATAATCTCTGTAACACATTGACGATATACCTCAGTGATAACCAGGTAAGCAACAGTCACACTGCTAACCGACTCCACAAAATTAAATGATACTGGCTTTTCCATCCCCAACTTTTGGCCATTCACTCAGCTGCTTTTATTTCAGAGGAGGGGGGGTAGGGTGAGAGGTTGCGAAAGGAAGGGTTCAGTGTTTCCATGGACACCATATCAGTCAAAAGAGTATGGAAGTTTGACTAATACCTTGTGTTTTACACATCAATTTTGTAAAAGTTGTCACCATGAACAGACCTGTCAGCAGTGAACGGAAGGTACCTGTAATGGCTGCATGATGGTATTAAAATGTCACAGCATCAAAATTCTCTAAACATGGCAATTCAATACCCGTAGAGGAAGATCTCCACTGTTTGCAACAAATTAATGTACAGAAGGCTGTGCACAGTATGCTGAGTGTACTTCCTGAGCATCTGGTGAGTACGAAAAAAGCGTAGATGTACTGCACGATGCAATGAGCTCTTCAAACGTCACCTAATTTGTCACAATTTTTGGATCATGCTAGCAAAGCTAGCGAGTCGGTCAACTGTTCATTTATCCTGACCATGCGCCGCTTAAAATTTCAGTTCATTAAAATTAAAAGCATGAATACACATGCTGACTGTCACACTCTTTTGTGAAACAAATCCACATTGCATAACATCAGTTATTTCTGTGCACTCTTGGAGAGCTTTGTTACAGCCATGACGCACAGCTGCATCCACTAAAACATTGCCTAATTGTGTCTAGATCATAAACACTAACTTGTGGTGTTTAAAATTTTTAAGAAAGTCAACTGGTGGCTGGTTCCATCATCATTATATCTCTTTAACATCTGTTGCAGGTCTACAAGCACAGGAAGAGAGCAACCTATTTAGGTCAGGGCTGTTACCTTACTTTTCTAACAATACTCAACAGCATGGTGTGATGCCAGTCCTTGAAATAAGCACAATCTCATTGTCGAGATTTTAGCCAAGGTGGTACCTAATTCAAAATGTTAGTCACACGTTCAAACCTGCAGTACCTGCAATGCAACACAGAACACGCAGAGGCCTTCAAATGCATCCAGTTGATGTTGACATAAAAAAAAAAAAAGAAGTTGAAACAAACACTACCCTTTGTGGTGTCCATAAGCAACCATCCACAGACAGGGCCTGTGTATGCCCTAAACTGCTTTGAACTTAAAATTTGTTTTTGTTTGATATGCAAACACAGCTGACTCTGATATGTGTGTTTGCAGAGATTTAACACAACTGCAAAGTATACTGAAATCAGTTTCTCTATCTGACAAGAAAAGGTTGAAGAGATTTCTCAGATTATAGCATATGGCTCCTTGCTTAACAAAGAAAGTTACAGCTGTCATAAACATTTGATGCTGGTGGGAATCCGATAAAATCCGTAAAACTGGTAAAACATTGACAATTCCTACACAGATCAGCATCCCCCTGAGGATTGTCCATGACAGCAAAATTTGCAATTTGTGCACATTCTTGTCTTCTTGATTAACTGAGAAACTTTTAATTACTGAAAAAGCTGTAAGCTGTGATATGAGATCATCAGGTTTATATTTGTAGAATTCAAGCAAAGAAACTGAACCTAACGTTAACCTTATCTGTCCAGGATCATGTGCATATTGAAACTATATACAGTTCTCATCATGATTCTATGTAAACCACTACCCAAAGCATATATCACCACATGTATATGCTTAAGAAAACTTAAATGAGCTGTACAAATTTTGACCGAGAAAGTATAGGCTACACTAAAATGAATCATTTATTTTCTTCTTTGGTATTTAAATTTCAAAAAGGAGCACTATATAGAAACTCACACGGATCATGCAAGTCCCATGTACTGTGCGCATCACTAGTTGACTTTTGACAGTACTGTAGGCCTATCATCTTCTCAATGGGAATTGATGCCAACATTCCCAATGTATCAATCTTTGAGTGCTTTAAATGTACCATAAATTTCCAAATTCAAAACATATACATAGAGCACTTCTTGGGCCATATCTGAGAAAGACACATTCAATATTGATTTATGGTAGCAAAATCAATAGCAATTTTTTTACGTGTTCTAGCATACATGCACTACCCTGTAAACAATCTGTCGTCAGTTCAACACCGAGTTCAGTTTTTAAGGCCGTAACTCATCACCCTAAGCTATATTTTTACTCTCCGGAAAGCAAAACTCTCAACTGGTTCTGCATCGAGTTACAGTATACTCTTTGATTGACAGCAAATTTGAAAGATCCAGAGTAGCTCATATTACACAGCATACACAGGGTTCCATTGTTTTGATAACACATGTGGAGGAATTTATGACATACTGAAGAAGGGACTATACGTTGGTGGTTGGGAGAATTGAAACTGTCTGGGGTGATGAGTTTTTGTCTTTAAGAAGGCGTCTACATTGGTCCGACGTCCACTGCGTTGCCGTCTGACGGCCCCATCTAGCAATGTTTGGACCAAAATCTGACAATTCAATGTCTATTTAACATCCACGTTGGCAAAAAGACAAGACTTAAACTAAACTTACGAGTTTGGCTTTGATACCGGCACCTTTCCAGCTAGGGCTCAGCCAATAGCCAGCTAGTATTACTCCTAGCAGACTTCTGTTGTCCAAGAGTTTGTTGGGTTTTATTACAATATTTATTACTTTGTAGTCTTTGGCAGTCACTTTTTGTAGAAAGGTGAATATGATGCCTGTGATTGTCTAAAAGTTTGGAGAGAAAATTTTGCTACTTGGGGAGGTGAGAGCTGCAGGCTGATCCACGCAAAATGAGTTTTATCGGGACAAGGCTAAGAAATGGAGTGTATTGAGCTTAGCTATAGGTCTTGTAACAGAATGCACTGCCATGTTCAAGGGTTAATTGGAGGCCTTCTCATGATTCATGAAACTAGCTACGACTAGTTGGAGTTACACACATCACAACAATTGGGTAATTTGGGCCAATTAAGGGATGGTGAACGACAGCAACCTGGAAGTCTTGGCTAATCAATGAATGCCAGCTTGAATATGAGTTGAAATATGTCATTGATAGTCAAATTCCCCAGAAAATGAAATATGTCATTGATAGTCAAATTCCCCAGAAAATGTCATGATATCACAAAATAATTTTTGCCCTATTTTTACATAGAGGATATTCATATCCATTCCCAATTGGTCTGTTTGATTTCAAGTAGCCTTTCTTGATGTCGACTGCTATGCTTTCTTGGCGAGTGAATTTTGAAGGGACAACAAAAATGTTAAGGCAATTTTTCATATTCAAATATCTGAAGTGGAAGATGAGTGAATAGCTCTCTTTCAGATTTTGTAATAATGATCAATCTTTTCCTCTTCTTTCCCTTCCCTGAAAGTTTTGAAACATTGACAAAGAACAATGATAATGACCAGACGATTACCAGTACATCCCGTAAGTCCTAGTCTATATCTAGGCTGTTTTTCCACTTGATCAAATGTCATCGTAAAGGACAGGCCTACGCCGATAGGCCTAGAGAATAGGCTATACTACGCTATACCGTCCATAACCTAAGTTAGGTAAAAGTAACTTCTTAGCGATTACACTTATCACTAAGTTATATTCCGGAAGTACTGTTTTCACTTATTGCGTCCAAGCATAGACGACTTCCTAACAGTAACACACTGCGTTTACTTAATCGACTGCAGTAGTCTATCACAAACTGTTGTTTTCCTTTATTTCTTTTTACTCTTTTGGTTACTTACAAAATTTTGGTGGTCGAGGGTACCGATGGAACTCTGTTGAGGCCGAGATGCATGCATCGTATTGTGGTACGAAGGCAAACACACCGATGAGGGCAAGCTACAGTCAAAGCGGGTAACATCACTGCCGTTAGCAGGAGGAAGAATTTACCCAACTCCATTGTGAGAAAGTTTCTACAAGGTTCACGTCTTGAGGCCAAATAGCAGGCCGACAACAAAACACTCAGTGGCCAAAAAACAGTCATGCAGAATCAGCAAGCCGTTTTAAGGATATTGCAATATTCTTCTCGGCCCGACAATTGCTAGTGCTATGTAGTCTGCAGTGGAGGATGCCAAGGCACGATCAGGAGCGATCAGGGGTCTACGTGCAAAGTAACTTCCAACGTCGCAAGCTATTTGCCGTGTCGAACTACAGACATAGGGAAATGCCGCATGCATGCGTGAGACCGGTATAGTCTCCACTAACAGTTGTACGTAGTCTGCCTTCCGTCCGCTTGCAATGAATCCGAATACAAACACTGTACCACAAGCCGGTTAACACCATAAGCCAAGTTAAGCCTAGCCAACCATCCACTTAAACCACGCCCTCTCTTTGTTGGAGTTTAAGCCACGCCTCCTAAAAGTTGGTAGGTATCAGTACTGTCCTTCGTGTGAAAACTTTTTAGATTGTTTACTAACGTTTCTTTTTTCTTCTTGCTTTTCCGCCACAGTTGGATTTTTATAGCCAGAAATACCACCGGAAATATTTCTCTTCGAGAAACACGGAATGAAAATACAATTGATGTACATCGTGTCAACCGTCAGTTTTGTTTATCAGTTAAGGTATAATCTCTCCGATTTGATTATCACGTTCAAGTTACACCATGTAAATGACTCTCTTCCTTGCCAAAGTCTGCAGCTACATAAAAGCAGTCTATCATCGCCTCGACGTGATCACCAATATCCTCTTATCTCATTTACGATTAACGAGCCACTTAGAAAAAAGGAGCCTCTTGCGCTTCTTCTAAAAGATATAGTAAACTGGCCGGCCAAATGAGATAGGATTTCACTGCTATTACCTTCATAATTGGCCTTGTTTTCGTTGCAATCCTTCCCAATTGTTCTCAATATTCTCCGTATCAAAGTTGGGTAGTTAGCGACACTGCTTCTCCACCGTTCGTTTGGTGGTCGTTACAGATGCCAACGTGGTGAATACCCCAAAGCATTTTTTTTTTTTCATTGCCTATTACTGTCTATGTTGTTGTTCACAACTTTCCAATCTCGGAAACTTCGATTGCCATCCCATCCATTGTGCTCCATATCCTCTTTCCCGCCCACTTAAATACACTGAGAAAAAAAAAAATCAAGAAACGAAATTTTTGATGGAACTGTTATAAGTTGCGTGGTTGGGGAGACATAAAACCTGCATGCTGTTTGCTTGCTTGCATTTTTCTTAATTCTTATTCCATTATTTTTTATTTCCTTTCATTTCACATAGTTGTCAACTTGTTTTCAGTCTGGCTTCTTCTGATACTCAGATCTGATACACTTATGGGGCAAAACTTTCAAATGTTAAATGAATAACAGCCTCACGCATCGGTTCGCAAAAAAGAGAAGAATGATGAAGTACGGGGGTGGCGGCAACTATCCGAATCCCTTTCTTGGTTCGGCCATGTCCTCCTTTCGGTCCAATACTAAGCAAAGATGTTGACAAACTGTTATAATTTCACAGCTTTGTCAGAACATCTCAGAGCAACATCAAGCACCCATTCACCCTTCCTCCATCTCACTCATATCCCAGGGTTCTTTGGGAACCCGCAATTAGGCACTGATTTCGTTATATTTGAAACGCCATTTGCATATATACTATAGGATTTGACATTATGTGAAAAACCCATGCCCTATATTCCATATACTCGCAGCAAACAAACCTCATTACGCCTGCCCAGTTCGGTTTTACTGCGGAAAATTCGACGATGGATTGTGTTTGGGCTGAAGAAGGAATTACCTCGGGTTTCAACTGGGACCCAGTTGAGCTCGTATAGGAGAGATAAGAGAGACACTGTAAACTTACCTAGAAGAAATTGGGACCAAGCTGGAATTAACTGGACTATAAGGTAGTCCAAGTGGGGCCCAGATCAAAACCAAGTAACAAAACAGATCGCGGACCAGTAGCTGATCGGTAGCCCAGTTTGACAACAACTGGAACACAGTGTGGTGTGTTAGCAGGGTATTATCAATAAGGTCACCAACTGTCGTGGATTGCATTGGACAGCATGCAAACTGCGGGTCCTATGTTACGATACTCCAACAACCCATTGGTTGTTTAGGGAGAGGAATTGGTGATCTCTTTTACGACTTCACTTGGATAGTATAGTAATAGAGAGGTATAGAAGTATAGCAGTTGTGTGTTGTTGTACCAGCAGGCACGTAGCCACGGGGAAGCGCGGGTCCAGTCATACCCCCCCCCCCCCCCATCCAGAAAAATGTCAATTAAAGATACTGCTGCATTTTCTAAGTGCAAATACATGAAGGCAACCCTGATCCCCTCATACCCTTGTCAAAGCCGACAAAACTCTGAAATGCACCCCACCACCCGAAGTCTGTCCTGTGCACCTGCCTTAGAACGTTGGCTATTTCAATCTTTGTATCAAGTAGTGTATAAATCACTCTGCTATGGTTTCTCACTTTACGAAGTCTCTTCGACGATTTGGAGTACCAGTATAAAAATAGAGCTGCCTCATTCTATATACATTTTTTGTAGGTCTGGGGGGGGGGGGGGGTAAGAGAAATTTCCGGAAGCAGGTGATGCAGTTAGGAGTGTTTTTGCTCTGGAGGTATAAACAGTGCTCCATTCTATCATTTCGTAAAGTCTTTAAAATCTACTCTTACATCTGCGATACGCAAATTACATTTTGCCAATATTTCATTTCAAATTTTAAAATAATCTTGTCTTATAGTTTATGGATCTTCAAACTTCATGCTCTCTGACACAGTACATTACAAGTTCGAACAAGAAATAGAGGGAGTTCTCTCTTAACTATTCTCGATCACTGGAACCTCACTAGCTGATCGTGCTTTAGTGTACTAGGTTTGATCAACAGAGCTATATAGCTACATTTAAAGGGTGATACGTATACAGTAACAAACAGATACCAAAGTAGAGGACCTAAGTAGCGAACCAAAGTAGCGTACCAAAGGAGCGAACCTCCTGAAATGACAGTGTTAACACAAAGAAAAGGCAGCTCTATCTCCACTTAACTTCCGATCACGCTACCATTTGAAATCACGTCTTTACTTCATTTTACACCATCACAACTGCAAATCATGATTCTACTTTACAGTTCAACGACTTCTTTTTAAGATTGCTACTATTTTGTTTGACAGAACTACACTTCTTTAGTTGATATATACCGGTTTAATTGTACTCAAATAATTTTCAAATCACTCGTTTCGGCGTTCCATGTAGGCTATACCAACGAGAATCCGTAGTTTTCTTATACGAAAACTTTAGGTAAAGGCTAATTCAACATAGTTGCTGGAACTTTATTGTAGGATCTGCTCACCCCGTTCAAACCTTTCAGTGTCTTCATCCATCCACTGAATAAATGAAGCTTTTTTTTAAAGAAATGTCTGTATAGGAGTATGAAGGAACGTTTGTCAGAGGGAAGGCATGTGAACCAGATTGTTAGCCACACTGAATTTACGATGAATTATAGAGGCCATCAGATGGTACAGTATTTATTGCCACCAAATGTCTGAATTTTTATTTTTCGTATTTCCTGATTCATTTATCAGATGTTCAATATCTTAATGGAGAAAAAATGCCTTTGGAAAAGCGATTAACGTAGTTGATCTAATTCAAGAAGCACACGTTTTGGTGATGGCACAGCACACAGGTAGCACCGTAGCACAGAGGCGCTCTTGATTAAAAAAATACGACTCAGATTGCAGGTTATGACACTTTCCAGTCATCCTGGCCTTATAAAGAAGGGTTTTGTTTCCTTGGAAACTCGAGGCTGAAGCATATGTCCACTCAGATTGTTTCGGACCGGGGCAGGGGTTTGACATTCGAATCATCCCTCTCCAGGTTCCTATCCGGTTATATGTGTAACATTTTACCCATTCCGTTTTCAATGTTATGCTAACATTTGGGATTCAATAAGTTTTATAACACTTGGTGCTGCAACATCCGATTTAATTAAGTACTTTTTTGTAAATAAATCATCCCAGTACAAGAAGATGAATTTTAACTCCTCTTTATTTTTGCGTCGACCGTTTTTTTTTTTTTTTTTTTTTGCTTCTTTATGTAAACATAGCAGTTATAACTAATAAATAATGTGTTGGGTTCTCATGGCTAAACAATAAGTTTGTTTTCTGAAGTTAAAACTTTATCAACTTAATATCAAGATGCATGTGGTCATAAATGAACGCGGTAAGTTAAGACCATCAGTATAGGAGTAACTGGTCCTCCTACTTCCAGACCTGTGCTATCGAAACTTAGCTATGTAAGTGTATTTTATAAAAGAATCTTCACTCACTTGACGACACAATTAAAAAACAGACAAAAAAAAAAAAAAAACAGGCATAACAAGATACCAAACATGTCAGAGCAGCTGTCTGGTACAGGGCTGTGATCTATAGTCGACTATACCGAGTAGATGATTGGGCCTCTAACGCCTGAAAAGGTGACAACTGTAATTGTGAGTACCCCCTCTATATTACAGCGTTTCATTAACGTTACGTTAGGATGAGAATGCCCTTTCTTTGAACGATAAACATTCGCCTACGTATTTACTGACAATTTGTGGACTGGAGTTATTAACAAGGCAGTAACGAGCGAGACAGGACTCGGACTCAATTTTGGACTAGAGTTGGGGGGGGGGGGGGGGAACTAGACTCGCAGTCGATTGCAGTCGAGTCCACTTAAAGGCGGTATTGCATCACCCTAAGCTACATTTTTACCTCCCTGAAAGCAAAATTCTCAAAATTTTCAACTGGTTCTAAGTTACAGTACTCTTAGATTGACAGCAAATTCGAAAGATGCAGAGCAGCTCGTATTACACAGGGTACACAGGGATCCATTGTTTAGATTACACATGTGGAGGAATGTAAGACAGGCTGAGGGAGGGCCTGGAGGTACGTGGTTGGGAGAATTGAAGCTGTCTGGGGTGATGAGTTTTTGTCTTTCAATTAAAATTTGTCGTTTTGGAATTCAGTTTTGTGACTTTTATCTAATATTCAAAACTTGAGAAGCCTTGTTCCCTTTCAATCAATCAATCAATCAATCAATCAATCAATCAATCAATCAATCAATCAATCAATCAATCAATCAACCAATTTCTAGTACAGGTTAGGTATAATCTGTACGAAGGAAGTGGTATATCACTTTGACTCTTTTTTGGGTGGTACTTATTTCATCAAAGTTAACACTACAGTAGGCCAATGTGCCTCTTTAGCATTTCTGGTTGTCAAAGTTGGTACTTACTGTTTTGCGCGTTGCTCTTAGTTTTGAGGAGGACAATAGATGGGTGTACCGGCATGATGGTTGCCCCAAGAAACTGTTGAAACAGGCTCCCTGGTTGAAACATGTCCCTGGTTGCGCCGTTTATATTGTCCTGTACTAATTTAACTGTAGTTTTCCACAACGTTTTAAGTAACGATTCATGGCCCATAGCCAATTACCTACACGTTTTCTGCACATTATGGGATGGCTCCGGAGGAGGGACGGTCCTCTGGACGTGGATTGGGGTATAAAGTCCACTTTACAATTATGTTAACTTATTTGATTTCTACGTTTAAAGTGGGTTGAAGTGTCAATAACAAGGGCGAACCGAACTGTAAGTAGTGGGACCGAAAATACCGGTTGTCAGGTGCTGCCGGGAAATAAAAAGAAAAAAAAATAATGGAAGGTACGGGGGGAGAGGGGAGTTGAATATCTGCATACTATCTAAGGGGAGCAGTCACCATCAGTAAGTCAAGAGAGCACAAGAAAATTTGCGGGGCTGGGGAAAAATAGAGAAAAGTTTCTGTGAGGGGCAGATTTCTGTGGGGGCAGAGTGCCCCCTCCCCACACAGACTTTTTGGACGAAGCTGAAAAATAAAGCAGAGAAGAGAAAAGAAAAAAAAAACTAGGGAGAGGAGAGAGGAATGATAAGTTGACGGAGTTGGGGAGAACTGATAGGCCTAAACCGAGGGAAGGGAGGGGGACTGGTGTGAGCTTTTTATGACATTGAAAAACTAGACGAAACAGATTAACAACACACTTGAAGCTAGGTGTTCATAAAGTTGTGAAATCGTTGATGCTAGGTTTCGAATTGGCCATACATGCTTAAACGCAGTATACATTATACGCGGCTAGGGGGTTTAATCCGTAGCAAAGCGTTCGACATATTTATTTCAGGACGCATTAGCCTTTCCGATGTGCCCATCAAAACCTTGGCTCGTAACTGATATTATGGATTCTGGAAACGATGTTCCTCTATTTTTTTTTCAACCGTAACGTTGAACTTGAAAAAAATTAAAAATAAATAAATCTCCGAAATTTTGGTTGTCAGTGAAAACTAAAGCTATTGCCAATACAAACCAATATTCTGTAGTATTACTATTTTAAAATTCGTCAATTCTAATACTTCAAGTGTGTCAATTCTACTTTTTAAAAGTGCGTCATTTGTCATTTTTCTTTAAAGATGGAAATTTTTACGACTGGTGCATGCAATAAGCTCATTTGTCCGTCCCCCCCCCCCCCCAAAAAAAAAATCCAATCGGGTTCTGTGTTTCTTCGTTGCAGTATATTTGTTCAACCGCGTACCCCAATTTTCATTTTTATTTTCAAGCTTAAAGTGGGTCATTATCACCCAATGAAATGGTGGGGTCTAAGATATGTTCAGCACCCCCCCCCCCTACTATATGCCAACTGTTCCAAGAGTAAATGAAATAAGATGAATGATTCATTATGATTCTTGTACCATATCAACCCATCTGATATGTAATACTATGTATCATACACTGATTTTTATCTCATTTGGCCTAATTGAGAATTGCAGGCATGTGATCCCTATTTCAAGGCTGGGTACACGTAGCTTGGGACACACGGAAAGTGCCATCTCCGTCCATCTGGAGGGTTTGGAAAGTCAACAATTTTCTTGTACGCTCTGCGTCAACAGATGGTGGCGCTCTGCCTAAATGGTCATAATGGCACTCAGCTCCTCCAATACTTTTTAACTTTTATTTTAGATTCATGGGCGTAGGTGTTAAAGAAAGACAACTTTGCATCATGATTGGGCAACTAAGTAGAGCAAACATGATCCTTTTTAGGCAAAGGGGAGAGGGACCCCATCTGCTCAGACCTCTCCTCACGACTCCTAGTCCAATCTGTGGACTGATTGATTTGAAACCCTGGCTTAAGTCTTGATTGGACAACACCTCTCCCCGTATACCCCTTACACCCTTTCCCCTATACCCCTCACCAGGACCGTCGGTCATGACAGGGACGATGAGTTGACTTTGCCCCCTCAAACACACACACAGAAAATCCTGGCTAGGGACCTGTCAACTGTGTCTTGATTGTCGCAGTCTATCAAATTATTGGCACAAGCGAAATTTTAACTAATCGTTTTAATGGTTAAGATCGTTATTATGGTTAAGAGTGGGGTTATGAATTAGCCTCGTTGGGATAACGGAGGTTATTCGCCCGTAATTTGCCGGTAGCTCGTGCAAATTTTTAAACCTTTCCCTTACGTTACAATTCATTTCTATACACAATAAGTGTGTGTGCATGTGTGTGTGTGTGTCGCCGATACTTTACCGGCATTACGAGGACCGAAATTTCAGTTTTCAAGGACCTAAAGTTATAACTTATTGTTTTACTCAAGAAGTAACCTAATATGCAAAATATATACGTGGATTATAACATTGCAGGTATAGGCCTATATTATTTGATTAAGGCTGGTATGTATTAAGCAATTGAAAAGAAACTTGAAACTTTTGATACATAACGAATGGAATTTGAAAGTAGAACAAAATGATATCGCAGATTAATGCAATTCATTTACTATGGTTGCCTTTAAACATTTCACTTCGTTTCAAACAGCAGAAATAGCATTGTTTTTATCAAGCCGTTCGTAATAATGTGTGAAAATATCAACCTGTCCCAAATAAGAAAAAGTTATACATATCAGGTGACTTCAGATGATCAAGCATCATAATTGAATGATGCATCCTCTTTTATTTATTTCTGCAGTAGCCTACTTGGCGAATATAAGAGGGGGGGGGGGGGTGGTGAGAATATCTCCTCCTCCCTTCTGCCGCCAATGGCGTAAACAAACTTTGAGCAAAAGACTGAAGTGGGGAAAACAGCCTAGTAATAATTCCATTAGGGTACTCGTATGTTTTATCTACATAAACTCCATTAGAGTATCTCTATAAAGGTTTATACCCTAGACTGGAGTGCAACCATTAGTTGGGGCATGTGTACCGACTATCGAGAGACCTGTATTATAAAAATGCCTCTCAGATTTCAGGAAATGGCACTTCCCACACTCTCTGGCCTTGTTAATTCGGCTAACTTTTCTGTGTCTGTAGAAAACAAGTTATGAACTTAATACTTCCACTAAGGTTAATGAATTTCTTTTTCATTTTACGTTACAAAAATTGGCGGACAAAATTGTGATAGTGTCTCCCTCCTCTCAAAATAGTCCCTTCCCCAAATCGAGGCCCACGTCAGAGAAGTGGATGAAATGCGTGATAGTCTCCCTCAAAATACAGTGGGTGTTGGCAGCACTAACGGCAGTACTCGACCATAGTCGGTCATAGCCGGCCATAACCGGCCGTATATCATATCTCTATCTACGGATCTATGCGTACCGTGGCATCAGCTAAAGGTTGCACAGTTATTGGTTACTAGCTTCAAACATGTTATTTTTCTCTGGCATATTTTGTTAGTAGTGTATTGGCCAGATTTATAAATCGAGGAATAATTAGGCCCTGCTGTGATGACATCGATGAGATGCTAGCATGATAATTGAATTGAGACAAAAGATCAGAAATAAATGGGCATTTTCGTAACCACAAACGACGTGCAGTCATCAACTTAACAAAGTTCGTCCAGGAATATTGATTCTACAAAATATGAAACTTGGCTTATTTATTTTAAGACACACAGTTAATTCTCTTCATATTTGAAGCAAGTATACACAATGGTGCTCACTAACCAAAGCTGACACCGTAATTTATACAGCCAATATTCGTGATTCCCTTAACACAGAATCGCATGCTTGGATGTCATCATAGTGGGGGTCTAAGTATTTCTGATCTGGAAATAAATAGAAGCTAGCGAACAATAACAGCGAAAAATAACAGCAAGGTTAACCATTTTATTATTATGGAAGGGAAGTGCGTAATTGCCATTCTATTAGTTAATCGTGGAAAACTGCAAATGTATAAAAAGAGATTTTGGCGACATGCAGGAATTTCAACACCAGTTTTGGCTAACAAATCTACATTGTGACGCAATATAATGTTGTACTGGTTGTAGGGGGCACCACCTATTATCACTCCACAGGCTGTAACCTTGGGGAAAATTGTCGAGGGAAAACTATGTTCAAACTCGGATCATAATGCAACATTTCTGACTTTCGACCCAACTTTTGGCTAACAAATCAACATGGTAACGCAATATAAAAGTGGTACTGATTCTAGGGAACCATTCGCTATCATCCCATAAGCGGTAACCTTGGGGGAAATTGTCGAAGAAACAAATGTTTAACCTCAAACGCAAAACATAACGCAACATTTCTGACTTATTTGACATATTTGATTTTCAACACAACTTTTGGTTAACAAATCAACAATATAACGCAATACAATGGGGTGCTAATTGTAGAGGGCATCACCGACTATCATCTCACAGGCTGTCACTTTAGTTTAGTTTATTTCTTCCTTTCCTTTATAACAGTAGTTAATATTATTATCATACATAGATGATATTAAACAAGAATAATTACATGAATACGATGTTAAGAATGAAAGATAATCTACTAATATACAATTTGAAAGGAAGAGGAACCAGAAGGAAGCAAGAACGTTTCGAGTCTGGTCGCTGTTGTAAATCATTGAGACAATATTAAAAGAAAAGAAACACACACACACATAAAGAAAAAAGGACTAAACAGAGAACAAGACAGAAATACCAGCAATGTTTAAAGGGAAATAGGGCGTTTAGAATACCCCAACCAGACATACAAAAGAAAGTAGCAGTAATCATTATTAAACCATTCAGTCTCATGAATAAACATCTACCAAAGCTCCATCTCCTCAAAACATTATGCATGTGGTGAGGAATAGAAGATGCATCATTTGAATTGTGAAACGTTTGGGTGAACAAATTAGTGTTGAACAACAAATAAGTGAATGTCTATCTGTGAGGAGCTTATTTCTTGAAAAGGAGGCTTCTATCATTCTACATCCACAAAAATTGGTTTCAAAAATATGGATGTTTTCTCTGAAAGAAACGCCCTATTTCCCTTTAAGGACTTTTCTACCACATTGAGAAGTTAATGTGGTAATAAGGAACGAACAGAAAACAGAAAAAAAGATATCACATATTTGGTTTACTCGCAGAGGGATTGTTTGAATTTTTTCTTAAATACATTAACACTAAGATTGAGTGCGGCCAATTGTATTTGAAAAAAACTAGGAGTTTCGTTTTATTAAGATTTAATGATAATTTGTTGGCAGCTAGCCAAAGTCGCACTTTCTTAAATTCTAAAGCAGCAATATCTAAGGCACGTTGAATATCATTATCATGGATGTAAATAGTTGTATCGTAAGCGAAGAGTATAAAATTTAAGACATTGGAAGAGTTACATAAATAAGAGAAAGAGCAACAGTCTAAGAATGGAACCTTGCGGTACACCAATACTAAAAGTAAGGAAGAATCTTTACCGTTGAATCTTACGAATTGTGTGCGATCTTTTAGATAGCTTTCAATCCAGCTAAGTGAAATACCACGTATGCCATACATATAAAGCTTCTTTAGTAAAATACTGTGGTTTATTGTATCGAACGCTTTAGGACAAATCAATAAATAAAGCTACGGTTTTTAAGTTTCTATCTAAACTACTAGTAACATCATCAATAAATTTCAATGATGCCAAATACGAGGAGTGATTCTGTCGAAAGTCGTATTGACCAGAGAAGATTAAATTATACTTATTAATAAATGACCATAAAGGATTATATGCAAGTCTCGTATACACTTTTGAAACCGCCAATAATACACTTACAAGCCGATAATTGGAAATGTCACTTTCCTGCCCTGATTTGAAAATAGGAATTACCTTAGCAAATTTTCAATTCATTTGGGAAAACGCCGGATGCAAAAGATAAATTTATAACATGAGAGAGAGGTGCAGCAATATAATTACATGCGTGATGCAAAACATTGTTTGAGATATTATCATATCCAGGGGATTTACCTTTCCGTAACCTTGCGATAGTTATTGCGACCTCATCATCGCTCACAGGATACAAAATAAAAGTATCACAGACATTTGGAGTAATATACTTGGCTACATCAATACTAGTAGGCTCAATTTTTCGAGCAAGGTCTGTAGCTACTGAAGAAAAATAATCATTAAAATGGTCGGCAGTTTGCCGAGAGTCGTTTGTGATGCTATCACCAATTTTAAAATATGTTGTGTTCGCAGTTTTTCTCCCTAGCTGGTTTTAACACATCCCGTATTCCATTTCAAATATGTTTACTGTTCGACACGTTTCTTTGAAAGAAGTTGCTGAAATAGGATTGCCTAGCGGCTCGAACAATATTAGTAAGAACGTTTCTATATCTACGATAAGTAGTCGCATTTAATTGTGTAGGATATGCCTTATACATAAGTAAGAAATAGTTGCTCCTTCTTTTATATTGACTTTATTAAACCAGTCGTTATCCAAGGGGGCTTTTTGTAAGTTTTGCTTTTTCCCAACTCTCCATGGCGGACAACACTTATTAAACACACAAGTAAGCTTAGAATTAAAGGCAGTAGAGGCAGATTGCGCATCTCTGTCACTGATAACGTCAGACCAGTGTATAGAGGCAATCTCATCCTTGAATGTTAACATATTAGGGGACTCTTGTGTCAGGTTTGTACACATCGCTGTTAGCACTATTACGATTCTCGGTATTCACACTGAATTTACATACAGCAGATACAGGGTAATGGTCAGATATGTCAGTTTCGAAGATAGCAAAATTTACCTTAGCTGTATGGATGTTACAAAATATATTGTCAATGAGCGTTGCATATGAATCCGGTTAACTATAGTAGGCTTGTTAATTGTGGGATAGAAGCTATGTTGTGATAAGATATTCTCGAACTCCTCTCTAGAATTACTACTAGGCCTATAATTACATAAGTCTATATTAAAATCCCCGGCTATTAGTCCCCATTTCCTCTCACGAGTTAAGGTGTCTAAAGTTACTAAGAGTTCATCATTCAGTAAAATGATGAACATTTCCGCTTGGAGGACGGTAAGCAACGCCAATGATAATATTTCTACGATTTGGGCATAATACTTCTACAAAAAAGGGATTTATAGTGGTGTGTGTCACCAAGCTCATGTCGTTTCGAGTAATCTTGTTTTTCATTGAGACACAATCCTATCCCACCCCCTCGTTTGGCATCTCTTCCTTTATAGACAAAGTTGTAACCTGGTATTTTATACAAGGTGTCAGTTTCTGAAATACAAATTTCAGTGATTGCAATAAAAGTAAAAGGGTAATTATTGATGCTAGATAAGAAGTTACAAATGTGATCAAAGATTCTTGGATAAACTTCTAGAGTTTATATGAAGTATAGAGAGATTCTTTATATCATCAAGGGAAAAGACATGAAAGTTGTCACAGTTTACATAATTACAACTTACTGCGGATGAAAAATATCATATTTGATCTTCTTGTAAGTTCCCTGTCATCATTAAAACAATAAACAACATTAATAACAACAATAACAACAATAATACTAAAGAAAAAAACTAGAACAGCTACAGAGAGGAAATAGTTCCATTAACACACCGAAGATAACAAAAGGCCGCAGCAAACGATTACCCCTTTTAAGATGAATACATTAAATATGATATTTACAAGAAGAAAAGAAAACAGCCAATTATCCATGTCAAGTAAGAAAATTGGGCCTGTAAATGTGCTAACCATATGAAGAAGATGCTGTTGACGAACATATTTTACAAATGATCTAAGTCAATCAAAGAAGAAAACCACCGTTTTGATTCTTTTCCGTTGCTGTCTGTAACGATATCGTAGATGGTCCACACAGTAGCAACTTTGTCGTGCTGACTTACTTTCTTTAACACTAGTCCCAAGTTGGCCGATGTAAGATCTTCCTTGATAACAATGCCCGTTGACTTCAACTTTCTTCTCGACTTAATTACCTCGGAACGCACGGCGTAGCTGGTAAACATCAATATAATGGCCCAAGGAACACCTTGTCTGGGTCTGGCTAGTCGGTGGCTTCTGTCGATATCTTGACTCTTTACTGCCATTCCCAGTTTTTCTTCTGCCAGCTTCTGCTGGATTTTGCCAATATCTTCTCCCTGTCGTTCGGGTATGCCTGTAATACGCATGCAGTTTCTTCTGGAATACTTCTCCAGGGAGTTGAGCTTGAGCCTCCTGCGTTTCTTGGAGGCGTTTGGTACTTTCCTCAAGTTGGTTCTCCAGTTGGTGGATTCTGCCTTCAAGAATATCAAATGCCTTAGTCAGTTTATCCAAATTTGACTTGGTGCAAATTGTCGAAGAAACAGATATTCAACCCCAAACTCAGTACATAATGCAACGTATGATTTTCAACTTTTAGTTAACAAATCAAGATTGTAACGTTATATAAGGGGGCTGCTGACTTTAGGGGCAACACCCACTATCATCTCACAGACGGTAACCTGGGGGGAATTGTCGAGAAAAATGATATTCAATCTGAAACTCAGAAAATAAAACAACAAAACTGATTTTCAGCGCAACTTTTGACAAACAAATCAGAAATGTAAAGCTCTATAATATAGGGATACTGGTTGTAGGGGGCATCACCCACTATCACCCATCAGGCGGTAACCTTGGTGGAAATTGTCGAGGAAAAAGATATTCAACCCCAAGGTCAGAACATGATGCAACATACCTGATTTTCAACACAACTTTTAGCTAACAAATCAACATTGTAACGCAATATAATGGGGATGCTGACTCCAGGGGGATCCAGTCACTATCATCCCACAGGCTGTAACCTTAGGGGAAATGTCGCGGAAAAAGCTGACAAACTCTTTTCTCTTTGCCAGGAAAAAGAAGAATGTTTGTTGTCACGTACAATTTCTTTCAATCCCTGGCATTGCACGGCAGAATTCACCAAGTAATCAATCAAAAGCTGACAAACCGTTTCTCTTTGCCAGAAAAAATAATGTTTATTTCCATGTGAAATTTCCTTCGATCTCTTAGTTCGACAGTAATTCAAGATTTTAAACTCCTTTCGTAGAAATACTGAACCACTAATTTCTCTTTATCCGTCACATCTCTGTAATTAATCGAAGCCCATAGCTTCGATTCTTGGATTTACTCACCTTGTCGCGTGAATTTTTTCTGATTTTCACCTGCGTTGGTGCCCATGCAATAGTCGCGTTATACGTTCCTGAGCACACAAGTACATTAGCAGATTCAACGTGAAGGTGAACAGTGACGCAGACATTTCTATTGTTTTATTAAGTGCTAATCGCCATTTTAGCCTGCTTGCAAGACCCTATGAATTTTATCATAGTGTGTAACACCGAGTAGCCTTTCGAAATATTACCGACTTTCACTCAGGGAAAATAGGGGATTTGATTGATTGCTTCAAGTCGTTTCAACCTACCCAGTAGCATTCTGTTCATTGTAGCTTCAAACTGGTACTGACAGTGGTACTGATTGTGACATAATGCAGTATGGTAGTCGTATATGGAACGCCAAAAGGGCAATACATTCTGTTGTTTACTTTGATGTTGTTTATTTTTATGCTGCTGTCTCCTTTAATGTTGTTGTCTCCTCTGATGTTGTTTACTTTGATGCCGTTGTTTACTTAAATGTCTATTTAAAGTTGTTGTCTCATTTGATGTTGACGTTTCCTTTAATGCCGTTGCTTCCTTTCATACCGTTGTCTCTTTTAATGTTGTTGTCTCCTTTGATGTTGGTCACTTTAATGCTGTTGCTTAATTTAATGCCGTTGTTAAAGTGATTGCGTGTGTACTGAAAAACCAAAAAGATAAGATTATGTTTGATCTTAACTTTTTATTATTTTTTTTTAAATGTACACGCGAAGTTGTACATGAACGGATATATGTCTTTCAATGAAGGAAAAAGACAGTAACTACTTCGAAAAGCAACCGGATTGGCATGAAAAGAGTAAAAAACAGAAATCATATTTGAAAATTAACGGTTCTTACTACAACCGTCTACATAATGAATATGCAACAGTACAGGTCTCACTAGTGTATCAAAAACATACTACTCAAGTCGTCGCTCCTTGGTAGGTATCGGGGATTGTAGCATTTGGTGAAATGAAACACTGTACTTACAAATAACCTACGAACTGAACACAACTTTGCCGGCGTCAGTGATCCTGAGTTGCAACTGAATATTTAATACTAGTATACTTCCCATTGGCTTGCTTAAAGAAGCACACCGTTGATTTGAATGAAAACTGTCAACCACTATATTATCGTATTTTACACTTTTTTGTCGTTGTGGTAGAAGAATTCATATGGCAAAATTAACCAACTGAAACCTATTTATTTTCCCAGATTGTTTGAATGGTGTAATTAAAAGCCTTACCAAACTTTTGGAGATGAAATTTCAATGTTTTTACTTTTTGCCTACGCAAGCAATCACTTTAACGTTATTGCCGTTGCTTTCTTTCATGCCGTTGTCTACTTTGAGTTTGTTGTCTTCTTTGATGCCGTTGTTAACTTTGATGCTGCTGACTACTTTCAGTTTGTTGTCTCTTTTCGATGGCGTTGTTTACTTTTTATGACGTCGTACTTATTTCAGCCAATGAAATCGGAAGCTTTATTCTAGGGTTTCATTTATTGAAACCATTTTGCGAGCCACAGGTCGTGCGCACGTAGATGATGTGCGGTAAGGAACCCTGGTACAATATGGACATTATCTGTAAGTAGGCCCTCCGCGACCACACGAGATACCGCGATATGCTTGAATGAGCGCTTATTGTACTGCAAGTTGTAGGGCTAGGGGATCGGGGATGTATTGTGTAATTACATCTTGGAACACTCCTCAGCCGAATTCTCTCTCGTAGCGTTGGTGGATGTGTATGCTGAGCCAGTGACAGTATCCGTCACTTCCGGGCACGGATTCTAAATTACAGCCTAAGAATCAGGACCCGAAACATATGCATCTAGTGCTCTAATCAACAAGCAGTAGAAGAGGGCGTTACTTTGGATGGGGTTAGTGAAGTAAAATGGGACCTGACCTCACTTATATATATGCTATAGCAGCATCCGCCCCTCTTTTTTTCACATTTATTATTCCATCCCTGGTCTACTTATTTATATTTTTCTTCTGACATGACACTTTATACTTTACAAATCAAAGTAGTTCATTAAAGTTTATTACAAGTTAAAGGCGTTTTCCTTGATGAAATAGTCGGGCTGTTAAACTTCCCGCCTTATTGTATCTTGACATAAGCGGCAAAGTTCAGTGTCTGATTCATCAGCACCTTCTTTGCTAGAGTGTCTGTGTTCTGGGAGCAGTTAGTACTAAATATGATATATATGTTTCCACTAAATACGATCTGCTTAATAGATAAAAAACTTTGCCTATCATTTTACGCTGAATTTTCGTGGTACCAGTTCACAGTATTATAAACTGGATTGAAAAATTGAATAGAAACTGTCTGCTAAATTTACACTAACCACTCCACATGTCAAACAGTTAGCTAGATTTTCCTGCTGGACTTTACAGTAACCATTTTACAAGTCGAACCTTTGGTATATTCTTTCGGCTAGAGTTTAGTGCAACCATTTATCAATACAATTTAACTTAGACATGGTCTGCTACATTGTGTAGTAACCATTTCTACAGGCCAATTGCTTTGCTAGATATTTTCTGCTGGATTTTAATGTTACCAATTAACAATGTGATATATGCTAGATATACTTGTAACCATTTTAATAGTCAAATACTTTGGTAGATATTTTCTGCTAGATTTTAACCTGACCGTCTTACAATACCACCATATGGCTAAATGTGTTCTGCTAGATTTTGCAGTAACCATTCTACAAGCCAATTATTTTGCTAGATATTTTCTGCTAGATTTTAAGGTAACCAATTTGCAATTCAATAAGAAAGCTAGATATATTCTGCTAGATATACCTGTAACCATTTTAATAATCAAATACTTTGCTATACATTTTCTGCTCGATTTTAACCTGACCGTTTTACAATACCATCAAATGACTAAATGTATTCTGTTAGATTTCGTAGTAGCCATTTTACAACCCAATTATTTTGCTAGATACTTTTTTGCTAGATTTTCTAGTAACCACTTGACAATGCAATAAATTAGCTAGATATATTCTGCTAGAAATGTCTGTGACCATTTCATTAGTCAATTATTTTGCTGGATACTTTTTGCTAAATTGTAGTGTCACCATGTTACAATGTTATTAAATGACTAAGTGTATTCTGCTATATTTTGTAGTGACCATTTCACAAGCCAATTATTTTGCTAGATATTTGCTGCTTAATTTTAGTGCGACCATTAAACACTTAATACAATAAATTGAGTTGCATTTTTTTGCGCGATTTCATAGAAGCCATTCCACAAGTCAAATCATTCATAAATATTTTGGCTACATGTACTTATTTTAATTTCATGAATAAACTATACTCATGATAAATAATTTACCAGATTTAACTGTTAAGTATTCGGTGTGGTTTACAGAAGATTTCTGGCTTAATGATATTTCTAGACATCTGTGTATAGGGATATGTGTGCTGTTTGTAGTAAACATGCAAGATATTGCATTTAAAGCTTCTAAAATTTGCAGAATCATAGCCGAAAGTGTTAACCGATACTGAAATGGATGATTTTTGCATGCAAAGACAGAGTTCTACGCATACGACTTGATAAGACAGTTTGCTAGACGGGGTAAATGCATGATATCAGCACTCACCCAACAATCTACAGCACTATATGTGATGTAGTTAAAATAAGTTTTTTTTTATCTACCACAGCACAAAGAATTAAAAGTTACGAACATCTGCAATAGTTTACTCACTTGCATGCGGCATGGTGATTCCTGGTTAAGTATTTCATCCATAAATATGTGGCAATAAGTAGGCTATGTCCAATTGAATAAAAGTTCAATCCCTAACATTGTACGGTAGAATTCAACAAGTAATCAATCGAAAGTTGACAAACCGTTTCTTCTAACCAGAAAAAAGAATGTTCATTTCCAAGTGCGATTTCCTTCGATCGCTTAGTTCGAAAGAATGTCAAGATTTTAAACTCCTTTCCTAGAAATACTGAATCACTAATCTCTCTTTATTCGTCACATCTCTGTAATTCTTTATGCATCTTTAAAAGTCGCTGCCAACAGTAGCGTAGTAAATGATAATCCTTAGCAAGGCTGTCTGCCCAACAAGCGTAGCATACCATATACTGTACCAGCGGAGATGTTCGAGTCAAATGAGGTATTAAACTAGTTGCCAGAAGCTTGAACAACTGCCTTTTCAGGTCCTAGAATTCCCACCGTCTTAAAAAGTATGGATATATGTTTACCCCGAAAGCACTGCCGCAGTATCTCTTATTAAGGATGAAGCTTTCTTTTCCTCAGAGTAGATTTAGAGCACTGGTGTTAATAATTAAACTTTCTCCCGTTTTCCTTGATGAAATAGTCGGGCTGTTAAACTTCCCGCCTTATTGTATCTTGATATAAGCGGTAAAGTTCAGTGTCTAATTCATCAGCACTTTGTTTGCTAGAGGATCCGTGTTCTGCGAGCAGTTAGTACTAAATATGATATATATGTTTCCACTAAATACGATCTGCTTAATAGATCAAATACTTTGCCTATCATTTTACGGTGGATTTTCGTGGTACCAGTTCACAGTATTATAAACTGGATTGACTAATTGAATAAAAACTTTCTGCTAAATTTCACACTGAACACTCCACATGTCAAACAATCAGCTAGATTTTCCTGCTGGACTTTACAGTAATCATTTCACAAGTCGAACCTTTGGTATATTCTTTCGGCTATAGTTTAGTACAACCATTTCTCGATACATTCAATTGGTTAGACATAGGGGTGCTAGATTTTATAGTACCCATTTCACAAGCCAATTATTTTGCTAGATATTTTCTGCTG
Organism: Stichopus chloronotus; assembly: GCA_021234535.1. Lineage (NCBI taxonomy): Eukaryota > Metazoa > Echinodermata > Holothuroidea > Aspidochirotida > Stichopodidae > Stichopus > Stichopus chloronotus. Next base: position 16,417,626 of record CM037849.1, on the reverse strand, counting down.
GGTTTTATTTAGACTCTGCGGAGTCTGGTTGAGCTGGAAAGGTTCTGTCAATCTTGGTTCCGCCACCTCTGAACACCCACACTGTACTGCTCTTCCGTAAGAGTGTTTACTCCCTCCACTGATAGCTGCCCTCGCGGACTCTGGACACTCGTTTTAATTATGCACACAACTTTTAACTAACACCATTGTTTTTCGCTACCGAATTCAGTAGGAGCCAATCACGGCCATCGTGAGAAATGATGGGAGTGATGATGGGGAAAGGACATACGACTAATTAGTTACGTAACTATCATGGCAATATTACTACTCTCCTTCAACTGTTTGAGGCCTCTCTTGGCGATATCCTATTTCTGCCGTAAGACAAATCTGGTGATAGTGAAAGTTAGCCTAGGTACCATTATTTTCTCTCATTGTTCGATCGCTGCTATTGGCTCTTTTCATGAGACCAACGCGTAGTATTTTAATATGTATTAACCCTAACGTCAAACGTGACTATTCATTTGTACATAATTATATCGAGTGTCCAAAAGTCTTTCCTGCGGACGGCTATCACAGGGAAACGCTATACTAGATGAGTACATATCCTCGGTAGGTATAAGTAGGCTGCAGCTCAAATTGTGAGGAATGTATCAAAGGAGGAGAATTCATTCGCCGAGAAAGACTTTGCAAAGTCTAGGTTTTATTGTTACAATTAACAATGCAATAATTTAGCTAGATTAACTTCTGCTAGAAATACTTCCAACCGTTTTCAAAGTCAACTATTTTGCTAGATATTTTTTGCTAGATTTTTTTAATCTGACCATTTTACAGTACTATGTAACAATTAATTGTGTTCTGCTATATTTTGTAGTAACCATTTCTTAAGCCAATTATTTTTCTAGATATTATCTGCTAGATTTTAATGTAAGTTATTAACAAAGAATAAATTAGCTAGATATATTCTACTAGAAATACTTGTAAGCATTTGGGTAATCAATTATTCTGCTAGTTATTTGATGCTAAAATTTTAGTGTGACCTTTGTATAACACCATGTAATGGCTATGTGTTCTGCTATAATTTGTAGTGACCATTTTACCAGCCAACTATTTTGCTTTATATTTCCTGCTTAATTTTTGTCCTATCATTTCACACTGAATACAATAAATTGGGTAGGCGTTTTTTTTTCTCGATTTCTTTCTCGATTTCATAGGAGCCATTTTACAAGTCAAAATATCGGTAAATATATTGGCTACATGTACTTGCTAAATTTGATGATTCATGGATATGGAAATATACATCCAATTTGTGTATAAGCAAAACTGTTCAATAGATTTGGTAAGAATATAGTAAGAATGTTCTGCCAATGACAAATTAAGTTGGAAAGTGTCCCAGTAGAGAGCAAAAAGCTGTTAACTTCTGATTTTTTTTCTGATGTTGACGTGAGCAAGATAATATTCATGAGTATGACTTTTACACCTCCCGCCTAGCTTGAACACAAAATGTTGATTGGTGGAGGGTTATCGATTTTTTTTTTTTTAAGTAGAAGTGGGGACAATTGCAAGGACAACGCCAATAGTACAGCTGGCCAAATATCTGGTTGATTGCGTAGCCCCTCTGGCTGCCGCCCAGAAGATTTTCGTAACGAGTAGCTGAACGAAAGCGCTCTTCCACTACGCTGGGTGAAAATCCGGAGTAGACGACGATGATGAAGGCGGTTGCAAGAAAGTTCTAATTTCGCCAGTTTTGAATACCCTTTCTTGGCAATGCGGATTCTCAATCATCCTCGTCATCATGAAATGATGGATGGAAACCCTAATGTTTCCTAAAATATTGTAACGGACATGTTTTGCAGAGCCATGTTGCATTTGTGACCGTGTAACTGCAATACGTCACGTTGGCACTGTGAGGGGGTTGTTATTTCTGTACAAGAAATCATTTCAGGACTGATGTGTAGGTAGCAACAAAGCCCTCAGTCAAGGTTGCACACATAGAACATATGGCTGGCAATTATTTGATGGAAAGGAGGGGGAGGTGTTGTGTAATTTTGATCTACGAAGACTCATTTGAGTCACATTCCGTTGCACTGAGTTTGCCTTTTTTCATATAGCCCTCCCTTTTTTACTCTTCTACTTGGTCATGTTTTGAATAACTGACAGCATAAGTTAAATCGTAAAGACATTAATATCACAAGTAGTATAGGATGTGGAAATAACAGCTTTTTTGAAGTGGGTAAATGAGGTGGGTTCACTGAGGTGGTGAAATGAAAAGAAAGGAGCGCCCCCTCTTGCAGTCTGAAGGACCTTGTTGTCTCGGATATTGTAAACATGTTTTTATACTCATGGAGATGACATTGACGTATAATTTATGGGGTTGAATGATGCGATGCGAATGAATGGATTGAGTAAATCCACGAAACTATGTTTTTAAGACAGAGGTAGAAGATCTGGAAACCGATACCGATAGTGTATATTTATATTATATATATATATATATATATATATATATATATATATATATATATATATATATATATATATATATATATATATATATATATATACATATATATATACATATATATATATATATATATATATATATATATATATATTGGGACTGAGGAGTTGAGTGGAAGAAAAATGAATATGACCCCAACTCTGTTAAGATAGGATAGCCATATAAGTCGCTATCTCATGTGTTTCATACCGGCCTTTTGAACTTACCGTATGTCTGGCAATCAAGTTGTTTTGATATTCTGCATGTCATACGACTAAGGTAACCGAAAACTGAACATTTACCCGATGAAGTTCCTCTTATATAATCATACTCAACGGTGAGTCTATACACACACCGTCTACAAATGTTTCAATCCTACTTCAGTATTAACCGCATAAATAGTAACCTAATAGCCATAAACTAGGGACGTATGCAGAGAGTCATCACGGAAGGGACGGACGTCGTCGTATTTGTGTTCTCATTTTCTCATTTTTTTTTCTCATTTTTACTCATTTTGTTCTCAGATTGCTCATTTTCACGTTTACTTACATTCGGTTCTCATTTTTCAGCTTTCTCGCATATTTGCTATATAGCACTCATTTAGCACTCACCCCTCTATCCACCTCTCTCTTTCTCTCTCTCATCCTCCTCTACATGTATCCATCCTCCTCAACACGTTTAGTCCCTCCTCTTCCCGTTCTTTAACCCTCCCTCTTCTTGCATAATCATTTACGTAACATGCCATTCATTGTATACTATTGCAAGATGGATAATGCGAAAGGGATGTTACACTGATTAGCTGATAGCTGGAATGACTAAATGAAAACAATAAGCAACAAAACACAAGAGCGAGAGTTTACTAAAATTTATTCAAACGACCGCATATTCAGCAAAAATTAGAACGGATATATGGGAATATGAGAGATACAAATATGCGTGCAACCCTTTAAACCCGGCTTAAGGAAATACTGTAGTCTCAGATAATTTCAGAAAGCGCAGTCGTTTCCTAAACTGTAATAGATTTTTTTCCATTGTTCAGTTTTATTTGGTCATTATCCAGTGTCTCAGACTCCTTTATAGATCCACGACCTCTACGTTCTTTTTTTTTTTTAGCTCGCGTATTACTCTTCAGCATCTCACTTGTGTTCATCTTCCCCCGTAATTGCTCTCGGTGTCCGTCGTCACTCTCTCCTTCGTCATTCTCGTCTTGTTCGTCTTTTTTCGTTGACCTTTAATCCGTGACGTTAAATGATTGACATTGCTTCATTGAGTTCAATCATAGCCTTCCAAGTCTCCAAGGCATCGTACAGAGACTTGTCATTCTCTTCCATCCTTTCATCGTCACCGTAATCCCCTTCTTCTTTACGCTTTAGTCCTTTGCGTGACATCTTTGACATTGCATCATTAAATTCGGTTAGGCGCATCCAAGTCTCTACCGGGTCATACACGTTTTCGTCATCATCGTCATTACCTGTCATCATCAAGATCACTATCACTGACGCTAGTGGAATCACCACTGTCACTCAACTCATCGTCATCATCACCGTCATTGCTTCTTTCACTGTCCCGTGAGTCATCGCCCTCTCCACCGCTCTCTGAGGGCGAATCATTTTCACTCTCACTCTACATACATCCTTCTTCGCTGTCAGTGACAAGCCTATCCGAGCTATGTATCGTGGATTCGTGTCGGCGACGGTTGAAATTAGTGGAAAAAGCCTTTATACAAACCCTACAACGAAATGACATGATAGGAATATGGTCCTTTCTCTCTCAGACAAAGAGCAGAATGAGATTCGTAAAGTAAAACATCTTGTTATATACAAATGGATGACGCGTTAGGCGAATGATGACACGAGGAGAGGGGGAGGTCAAGAGGGAAAAAGTGAATGTGTAGAGGAGGATGAGAAGACAACGTGTATAGTGGAGAATGAGAGAAATGTTTTAAATATGAATATATGCTCGAAAATGAGAACCGAATGAAAGCAAACGAGAAAAATAAGCGACATGAGAATAAAATAATAGCAAATGAAGGGAAACGTTACAAAAAAAAAACAAACAAACAAACAAAAACCAAAAGTGATAAAATGAGTACAAAATGCGAGCAAATGAGAGGGAAAGTTTAACAAAAATGATAAAATGAGAACACCAGTGAGGGTAAATGAGAGGGAAACGTAGCAAATGAGAACAAAAATACGCATACACTCATTGCTCGAGTTTGTTATCGGACGTTTCACAATGCACCATATATAGTGCACCATATATAGTCTGCCCACCCTTGTTTTGGTCACACGACGTTTGTTGACACTCATGTGAACAAAGTAGGAAGAGAGCGGGACTAGAGTTATGCTCAAGTGTTAGGTTGCACAAGAGCGAGAGCCATGGGTAAAGTAGGTACTTGAAAGGAGAGGAGGAGTTCCTAAAAGATGAGTCAGTCTGTGTCCATTCACGGTCCTCAAATTTGTGTATAAACAAATATGCCAGTGTAGCAGAAAATAGCGTCCGTGACCTGTGGGCCGCTCTTTCCTCCGGCGTATAAAATCGTCGGTAGCAACTCTCTGGTCTCGGTAAAATTTGAAAGAATGGTGCTTTGGTAAGCAAAAGCAAATCTTGTTTAAATGTAAGCACTGCTAAAAACGTAAATTGTAAAATGTTAATTTGCAAAAATAAATAAAGAAATAAAAAGGAATACGGAAGTGTTCTGGTAACTAACATGTCGGCGTGACATTCATGCTAATTATTACTAAATTTATGCTAATTACTACTTGACATGGCTTGTTGACAAGTTGCTTGCGTACGCTTTCAATTAATGTTGTGTACACAGAGCTAGCAAACTCATAGCTTAAGGTAGCGCCCCTCCTAGCAAGGGCCCTCACCGTAGGAGACAACCGACAGAGTACTCTTTCCGTCCAAACTCGGGTTTAGCGGCGTTCGACTATTTTTATTGGTTGGCTCTTACGGTGATAGGGGTGTTTGGGGAACTCACGTTACCCTAGGGCCAAACTTTCTTCACCTCTTTCACTATTCTCGATTAGTAAGTACATTTTCAATTTATTCCAACCTAAAATTGTGATATTGTTTCTATCCATAGCAACACGTATCATGGAGATTCCCAAAAGTGCGCAAAAATAAATAAATAAATAAATGAATAATAAATAAATAAATAAATAAATAAAAAATATGGGCCTCCTCAATCCCCTGTACTGTATACCAAAAATCAATGCAACATCAAGAAAGGCGTCCCAAAACAGTGGGAGCCAAGGGCGTCTCGAAAAACGAGACGGGAGTGACCCTAGGGCGCCTCGAAAAACGAGGCGGGGGCGACACCATTGCGACTCGAAAAACGAGAGAACAAACATTTCCATGTTTCTACCTAAGTGTGAGGACAATTTATGTGTAAGTTCCAGATTCATTTCGATGATTACAACATCGATACACGTGTGTGTCCTGACATGACCCTGTGACGTCATTTTATGCTAATCACTGTGACGCGCTTGCCATGTTATTTTCTTCATCGGTCGGTCCGTTCGCAATATATATATATATATATTTTCCTTTTCATCGAGTGATCTTGTTTATCTTTTAACTAAGGTCGTTTGGAAGGGTTTCTTACCCTGTTACTTTCTTTATCGGCTGAATGATTTTATTTGAAGGACACTTTCCGTTCGCAATATCTTTGTTTCTTTTCAAATTTGATTACGTCATTTGCTAGAACCTTCTATGGAACGACACTTTCTAACAGTTATTATCGAATGCAACTTTACTACACAATGTCATACAGAAGAAAAAAATAGTACATGTGCATTCTCCACCTTCCTTTCTGTTAGAAGACATTTTTCATTTTCACTATAAGACGAAGCGGTTGGTGTCGATATTTTCATCATTTCTAAAATGGCCTACCTATATGACAAACGTTATTAGCTGTATCAGGCTTTCAACAGTCGCTCTCTCTTTTCCTTTCGGTGGAGCTGGTGGGTCTGTATAGGAATATTTTTTATCTGTTGGCTCTTACGGTGATGGGCTTGTTTAGGACCCTCACGTTACCCTAGCGTCAGATTTTCTTCACCTCTTTCGCTCTTCTCGATTGGTAAGTACCTTTTCAATTTTTTCCAACCTAACATTGCAACATTTTAACATTTTGTTTTTACCAAATTTTAAAAAAATAAATAAATAAAAGAAATTTAAAAATTATTTACAAAAAAAAAAATTGCGCCTCCTCAATTCCTTCAAGTTGGGTGTCTACCAAAAATCAACATCACATCAAAAGAGGCGCCTCAAAAAACGAGGCGGGAGTGAGCCAAGTGCGACTCGAAAACGAGGCGCTGGATACTCGAAAACGAGGCGCTGGATACTCCAAAAAAAGTCCGGGGGGGGGGGGGGGGTGACACGGCACTTCCCCCACTACTATCACACCTCAGCGTTATATTCAACAGAGTCATTGAAATTAATTTCACTAACCAATCCACAGGTGGAAGTAGCCTGATCATTATGACTATGCTCATCAATTTTACATCAAGTTACCGCCTGTGGGGTGATGGTGGGTGGTGACAGCTACAACCACCACACCATTATATTGCGTTCTAATGTTTTGTTAGTCCAAAGTTGTGTTGAAAATCAGATTTGTCGCATTATATACTGAGTTTGAGGTTGAATACCTTTCTCCTCGACAATTTCCTCCAGATTATCGCCTTTGGGGTGAGAGTGGGTTATGCCCCTTGTAACCAGCACGCCCATTATATTGCGTTACAATGTTGATTTTTTTTTTTTCAACCCAAAGTTGTGTTGAAAATCAGATATGTATTGACTTTGAGGTTGAATACCTTTCTCCTCGACAATTTCCCCGAAGGTTATCGCCTGTGTGGTCATTGTGGTTGATAACCCCTTCAAACAGCACCCCATTATTTAGCGTTACAATGTTGATTTGTTAGCTGAAAGTTGTGTTAAAAATCCAAAATGTCGCGTTATATACTTGACGTACAATGTTGATTTGATTCAACCAGTATCTTAATATTATCCAGTTACATCGCTGCATTCATCAGCTAAAACTGGCGTTCCATCGCCCTTGCTTGCCATGTAGTGACATTTGTGCTGAGTTTTGGATCCAGCAATTCTATCCCGATATTCATTTACAACACTTGATTTGTTAATAAAAATCACTCTGAAATTCAGGTTGCCTGATGCGCTGATTTTTTTGAAAGAATATCCCTGACACTCGGCCAGCATAAATTCGATCATCACGTTACTCTTCATATGAACCATTAGAAAATAATAAGCCATGATATCGGTGTTGCATTTCCTCAAACGCATGTAACGTCATTATAGGGTTCCTAAGTAGAATATGTATTTATTCGTCCGTGTCATTGGCGGCCTTATTGTCGGCCACCGTTATTCGCTCTTATTGTTCGCTAGCTTCAGCCCGATAATAGATAGATTAGTGTACAGCAAAGAAGTTTATCTGGGTCTTTAGTGTACACTTAATCGTCCTTCATATTTGAAGCAAATACATGTGATCACTAACCAAAGCCGATACCGTAATTTGTACAGCCAAAATTCTCGCTTGCTTTAACACAGTGCTTGCACTCATGGATGTCATCATAATAGGGCCTAAGTATTTTTGCAGTTATAGCAACGGGTATGTGACGTCAACAGCGTGCATAGGTACGGTGCCTGGTGCAAAGGGTTAGCGAGCGAGCACCTGCGCTGCGCTGCTAGAGGTTTGACTAGGACAAGGATGAGTGCAATGCTGTGCTAGCTATAGCGATTGTTTGCATGCAGTGCATGGGAAATCTTTATGACGTTTGTGGTGCTTTACTGTACGTACACAATTAATAGTTAAGTTGTCCGTACTGATCATGCCAACGTTAGGTTCAGCTCCGACCAAAGTTTTTGCCCGATGTATTCAACAGTCGATGTGATCAGTTGCTGAGCAGGTACAAAGAAGGGAAAAAATAAAGGAAACAAACAACAAAACATGTGATGACAGCTGATTTCACCGCATCAAGTGCATGCTTGAGGATATCATGTGATCCCTTCAAGAAATCGAGACAACAGAGAAAAGTTACTGTAACTTAGTGTAAGTTATGACTAAATATTATTAGCCTAATTAGACCTAAGAAACTTAACGTTAGGGCCTAACATTAGGCAAGGCCCCAGCGTTTAAAGTCAGTCATTCATCACCCCAAGCTTTATGTTGGCCTGGGGATGGCACAATTCTCAACTAGTTCTGCTCTTTGATTGACAGCAAATTGGAAAGATGCTAAGTAGGCCTAGGCTAGCTCATGTCAGGCCTACCCAACATAGACTAGAGTGAGGATATAGGCCTAGAGGGACCTAAAGGGATTAATTTTAAACATTGCAGCTTGCCCAAGAACAGACTTTCTGAGTTCCAACACGTTTTTTTTTCTTTTTATCAACATCTCGGTATGAACGTGAAGACAAATGCACCCATCTTACGCAATTAGCAGACAGGCAATAGGCCTAGGCCAGAAGACTGTTCTCTGTAGTGAATGATCGTTTACTGGTATATTGGTGATTTGCTCGGCATTATGGGATGTTCTGGTTCTGGTACAACACTACAAGCAGTTCTCCTCAAACGGGGATATATGGTTGTAGGTGTGACACGGCTAGCGGACTGAAAAGAAAAACTAATTCAGTTGGGGTCTCCTCAAGGACAATAAATTCAGTTTGGTTAATTGGCTCCTGAATGAATCAACGGAGGGAGCCTCTCTAGCAACTGAGGGCAAACAATTCCACTCAACCATTGTTCTTAGTATAAAGGAAAACTTGTATAGCAGTCCTTTCTAATAAAGCAGTGGTGGAAGGAGATGGGCCTTGACACAGAACTGTCCAAATTAACAGCGACCAATTGATGAACAGCCTTATACAGTAAAATCAGCCTAGCTCTGGTCCTGCGTTCCTTTAAAGAAAGGCTACTTTAAGTCTGCAAGCATGGATGAGACACTGCTCAGAAACATGAAGTTTCAGTGCATCTCCTACAAGACAGATGTATTTATCATATATGCATCAGTGTGTACAATTAGAACATGATGCATTCATACACCATACAGTATGCAGTTTAGGGGTTAGTATTAGGAAATGACCCGAAAGAGAAAAGGGAAATATTAGTCTTTGCTTCTTTTTTCAGCAGGTTCTCAAAAATAAGATGGGTGACCAGGAGTCAAGGAAGTCAGTCACTGTGAGGCTCTTCCGAGAGTTCGATGTGGAGGGAAATGGAGAACTATCTCCTGTACAAGTTCAGACTCTGCACGAAGGTATCAGGCTAGGAGGGATAAGTCTAGCACAAGTAAGGAATATGTCTGTCAAGTAAAACTGCAAGCTGTAACGTGCAAAGGGTTTCTTATTTATTTGAATGGTCCTTAAAATAATAGTAGATATGCTCAATTTAATGCCTGACAGCAACCTGTGTGTTTTACGTCAGAATCTTTGTTTTTTTTTATGATAGATGTAAATGTGTGTGTGAATTTCAATGGATGTATGACAGTAGATGTCGATGCTAACAAGAACAGGTTTGGTGATTTGAATGAAATTTGACAAATCATGACATCCCTGGTATACTGTTATTGGAGACTTCCTTCTTTACTAGTATTATATTTTTAATTTGCTCGGACTTTCAGAACTTATAACCAACATATTCTGATGAAAAAAAAAATCATATTTGATCATCATATTTACCCCAATTATTTTTGTTTTAAACCATGAACCCTTCTTGGTAGTAAGTTGATCAAAACATATTCTGAAATATTAATTGAATGTGAGGTATTAATTACGTAATGAATTGATCTCAGTGGTGGCAGATCTTCTTGCCTTCTCAATTACCCATTTGTACCTATGAATATGATAACTAATATCCCCTGCCATGCTGTGAAACAAAACTCACGAAAATCTCTAGAGGCATTTGATGTTCACTATGTATGATAAAGCATCAAGGTCAGGTGACAAGATATAGACAAAAGAAAACTGCAGTATGAAAAACCAGATTTTAAGCAGCTTTGATTCAGCATGAAGAACTAAAGTCCTGGGTCGGAGGACCTACTTTAATAGCATTTTTTTGTTTGTTTTGTTGTTTTGTTTTTACATGTTGCAGGTGAAGGCTTCCATGGAGTACTTGCTGTCTAATGAATGACAGCTGTGAACCAAGTGAGTTGTTTGACCTCCTTCAAGAGATGGATCGAAGGTTCTTCCTCATTCAAGATTTGCGATGGGAATTTGCACTCTTGGATCGTGAACAGAAAGACTTGATATCAGAAGATCAAGCTAGGTAATAATTCTAACTAAAAATGAAATTAGCCAGCTAGGAGATTCTCTTTGAATAAATGAAACTTTTGCTTTTTTGTATCTTTTTTGTTTCTAGCCTGAATATAAATTTCTGTAGTCATGTTTGTGCTTTGATATGTTGATGGAAATAAATGTACAACAGTGATCACAGATGGTTGTCCTAACCGAGCTTTTTGCCTTTAAAAATATGATTCATGTTTTCCTTCATATTCAGCAAAATGTACTTATTCCTCCCGATGATGTAACACTTCTCTAGTTGTACACAACGTTTTCTTACTTTACTGACAGGTTTCTGTTTGAAGTTGTCCACGGCAACCTCTTCTCAGTGAGGAGATGGGAGAAGTTCCTGAAGTCTCGTCCAGTACCCGGCACATGCGTCAGCTTCGCAGAGATTGAGGTAGACTTGTGCAACATACCCAGCCGGGAAGCCATCGCATTGGAACAACTTGAAGAGCAGAGGGAAGAAGAAGGTGAGTCTTAGGCCTAAATCAGGGCTCCAAAGTATTGGGTGCGTGAGTGCCCGATTGCACCCTATCTGATGATCGGGATGATAAAAATCAATCAATTGCCCAGCATAGCATACCCAAACAGGCACAGAAATTGGGGTGGAAAGTTGTGGTTAGAAATCAAGAAGGTGGCAGGCAGTGTGCATACGTTATCCTGCATACAGCTAAAATGGACATCTCCAAAAGTTTTGAAAGTTAATATTCGCAAGAGATTGGAACATGACACTGTGAAATGAAATGAATCGAGCACTTTTCGTTTTGTACCGCTTTCTATTCTGTTCGTACTAATGTTTTAAGTGGGCAAAAGAAAAGAAGAGATCATTCCCCCCTCAAAGTAGGTCGTCTGATGAGGCAACAAGACGGAAGGAAAATTTTTCAAGCCCTCCCTTTGTATGATAATTTGATATTATGCAAGAAATGGGGTATTATAGTGTTGATTATTCAGGGTTGTAGAGGACCTTGTTAACATTGAAAGTACTTTGAAAGTGTTTGGACTTTGTTTTTTTTTTGGTCATAGGGTACTTAAAAACTTACCTGAAGTTTACAAACCCTGATTATTGCCATTTGATAAAGGAACATCTGAGCTAAAGTTTTCTTGGGGAGAGCCTTCTGAAATATCTAGTGGAATCTTTTAGGAGTCTTTCCTGTATAAGTTAAGTATTGAAGAATTCAGTAATTCAACTAATTATACATGTCACTTGCTGGGTGACTTAAACTGAAATTTGTATTTGAAGGTGAATCTTCTAAGTCAAAGTTTTGGGAGAACGATAAAACAAATGTTGTTTCAGAAGAATGGGTTTTGTTACATTACTTGTTGCATATAACTTATTACTATGTGATTTAGTCTTGTACTGAAACTTCCACACTTATGTGGTATTTCTGAAGTCAACCTATTCTGCATGAGGTATTTCATGCGATGTAAGTACAGTATTGTGTATGACCCAGGCACAGCTCCAGATAGAGGCTCAACTTTCTTCTGCACCATCCAGTCTTAAAGACTTGAAAGATTTAAATATGCTAATTGTGATTGCAAGGCTCTTGTAATCAAGGAAGAGTACGCAGAAAGCCATTTTTGTGTCCCATGTTTTTCCCTTTGGTAGGCTAGCCCCTCAGGATGATTCCCCCTTTGTCTCTCTCTACCAAAGCCTGGATCTCCTGATTGGCGGTGTGATTACGTTTCAAGTTCAGCATCTATATATGTCACTTGATGTGAAAAGAAAGATGCCACAAGAATGAGCAGCAACATGATTCATTGAGAGAAAGAGAAAGAAATTTGCTCAATTCAGGAGGATGAAATATTGAAAAACCACTTCTTTTGTGCATTCTCCAGAGAGGCAACGGAAGTACACCGAGAAAAAAATCGCAGAGGAACTGAGAAGGCGAGAGTTTGAAGAAGAGAAGAGGAGATTAGAGGAGGAAGAGAAACAACGGAAGAGGGAAGAAGAGGATAGAAAGAAAGAAGAAGAGGAAAGATTGGAGAGAGAAAGGATCGAAGAGCAGAAGAAACGGGATGAAGAAGGTAAGGATGCGGCAAGTGAATACGACCGCTGTAGTTTATGTCCTCCTTGATTCGCAATATCCAAGGTCCTCATCTTGATGTCTCACACTGTTTGTGATAAAACAAGAAGTACCCTGTACCGGTACTACTTTGATCAGTGGTTTTACTGTAACCCTTGGAAGCACACAGCGTGCCAAGACTGTGAACTCTGCCAAGAAGGTACTTGGCAGTTATTGATGGAACTTTGTTGCTGCAGTGATGTACTTCAATTGAATAGGCCACCCATCAGACCACTTCGTGAATGCTGTTGTCATGCATAGGTGCCCTTATCTTCAGAGAGACATGGATAATATTAAGGAGGTACAACGCCGCGCTACAAAAATGATTCCAGAACTGACTACTCTCGGTTCTGAAAACAGGCCCGATAGAAATGGTTTGATTTCTCTAGAAATGCATAGACGAAGAGTTGATTTGATGGAAGTTTTTTTTTTTTATCAATTGTTAATCGAATGGAAAATGTTGATCAGGAAGTTTATTTTTCAGTTAGTCAGAAGATAGAACAACAAGTTGGCAGGTAAAATTCCAGAACCACTACTGCAGACTAGATATTAGAATGTATTTCCTTTAGTCAGCATATTATCACTGACTGGAACAATCTCTCACAGAAGGTTGTTACTGCTACAACAGTAAATGAATTGAAGTGTGTGATTATCTCATTCTACGGAAAAGAAGGGGGCTGTACATAAGCCAGAGATGGCTGTCTACCCCAGTTCTTTTGGCCCCCAAAACATTTCATGGTGGTGGGCTCCATTAAATCTGTGAACCTTTTTCATCAGCTGCCTGTTGCATATTACCAAATATTGGTCTTTCCGTAAATCTAGTGGAACAAACAAAAGAAAAATCTGAACAAACTCAGCAAAATAGTGCACACTTGTAATAAACACATTAAAAACCTTAGTGTTTGTTACAAGTGTGCACTATTTTGCTAAGTTTGTTTAGATTTTTCTGTACTTTTGAATGATACTTGCAGTGTTTGGTGTGCTTCTGGGATTCTTTGAAGCTATCATTAAGCTTGTACTGTAGCACTCGCTTAATTTTTTTTTAAAACGTTACCACAACTTGCATTATGGTTTCATTACTCTGAAAACAGAGATGGGAAAGCAGGAGGCATTGGAGAGGGAAGAAAAGGAAAATAGGGAGAAGGAAATGGCAGAGAAAGAAGCCGAGAGGTTGCGGGAATTGGAGATCATTGAAGTACAGCAAGCACTGGAGGCTCAGAGGGAACTGGAGAGAAAGGCGATAGCTCTGAAAGAAGAAGAACGAAAAGAGGCAGAAAAGGATAAGAACGCAGAGGAAGAAGCAATTGTAAGTATCCACAGCTTGAAATGAGAGATGGTAACAAATCATCGCTGTATAAGCCCCAGGAAGAGACCTTTGTATCGATTTAGAGCCCTAATTGAAATGAACTAACAAGACCAGCACTTAGCCCTCACCGACTCATTCGAAACATTGAATTTGCCGCCGAGTTTGATCACACTTTCAGTTTCACTTGAGTTCATAGAATGGGGTACAGACTCTACTGCCTCAAGTGTAACTAGCGCCCTTTTTACCTGGCTCAAAAGCCAACCGTCTTGTTCTGTTTTGCTGAACCCATGCTGCTGTTGTCTGTAGTTTATTCGAACTGTCTCACCAGCCCTACTGATGTCGATAATGAACCTAACTCAGTGTCATGAAGAACAAACACTGGCTTTCTGAATAGTGAGGTTCGACAATAACTAGAAAATACATATATTCAGATGTCGGTGTTTTCATCGACTCCTAAAACTAGTAATTGGCTAATTTTTCCCCATACCCAAAGGGTGACCAAAACGGCGGCTTTGTTAACAACATTGGTATTTCCACAGTACTGCTACATCACATTTGTGTGGAGGAATCTTAGTAGTATACTATGTATACACTTGCCTGCACCTTCTCATGAATAGGACCACCTATTTTCCTTCATAAAAAGAAGAAACTTCCATTTTGAGCTATTTACTGTGTATGGTAAGGTGAAATTTGGCAATCTGACATACTGTGTTCATACAGAGGTTGTATCGTTTTTCAACAGGAATTGGGTAGTAATTTTGGACCAGTTGGGGTAATAAAATGCCAGTCAGGTACCTGGGTTACCTGTGAAAACACTATCAAACATATTCCCCATATATTCAATTCACTTTCAATCTATTAGCAAATGGTAAAATAAATGACTTGTATTGTTTAGTACAGTCTGCCCATATTTTATTACTCATGCTCAATATTTTTCAAGTTATGAAGTAAACAATCTTAGCAAATGTTTCCATAGGGTTCTTTGTAATTTACCACTTATTAAGACTATTTGCCAATAAATTATAAAGCGCTGAGGTAGTTGCCAATAATAAGCGGTCAGGTTATAATGTCACAATCTCAGAAAGGCAGCAACCCTGGTCTTGAAAAGTAAAGAACAGATGCACATGAAATTTGATGACAGTGATCACCACATGTTAGTCTTTCATTGTACAGTGATGCTTCATTGTCAAACATTGTTATTTAATATTTCAAATTCTGAGGCAGGAAAGAATATACATCCCATTGTAAAAGTAGTACACTCCAAAGTGGACAAACAGAAACAAGCATTTAAGAAAGACAAGGGGGCTCAGCATTAACTTGTCTTGCAAATGTTTGTAGTAGGCAGGCCCCATTTATGATTGATACCGGTGGATAAGTTTACCACACAAACAAGTGCAATCCTACATGGCAGCTGTCAATGTTGGGAGCCCGACAGTCTTTTCGTAGCGGAATTTGGAAGCTCGAACACAAGAATTGGTTGCCTTGCACCCTGGCGCGTAGGATTTTTCGAGCAATGGTTCATGCCAATATCAGTGTCTGCCCTCACTGTCCATTGGTCCTCTACTTTTTGGTTGCCTTGATTGATTTTGCATACAATTTCAGGATAATGTCTTCTGATAGGGGGTGGGAAGTTTTCAGTAACAAAATGTAAGTGGCACTTGAAGCCAATCAGAAAGTGTATCCTCATGAAAGAGTCACGTAAACTTTAGCAAGTAATGTTTGGTTTTTGGAGAACAGTTGAAAGTTTGAAACCATAAAAAATTGTAACAATTATGATTTTCAAAGAGAAAACCTGATTTTGTCATTTCAAAAGGATTCCTGTTCTGAGCGATGCACGCCTTTGTACGGTAAGAACAGAATATTCAGTGCATTGTGCTCACTTGTTAAAGCTTGTTCTGTGTTTTCTCATGGCTTTCCTCCACATTTCATTAATGTTTGCTAGATTTAAAAAAAAAATTGTCCTTATTGCCACCTTTCTGTCGTAACATTTGTAAAACAGTGTATGTGTGTTTGATAATTGCAGACAGTGTGACATTTACCAAAAGAGTGTAATCGTGTGAAAGAGCACGATCTGTCTAATGTTCTTGTTCATCAGATGCACTACTAGGAAATTCAAAAGAAATTTGAGCATTACCAAACCAGGCTATCGTTGAAACACATCTTACTTTTCTTATCTCCAATAATACACCTGAATGTTTCAATATCTGCAGTCTTTGCGGTCTGCAGTCTTGAAAAGTCTCCAGCAATGATGTTGAAGGTGATTATCAGAACTACAGCATTGTCCAGGATTGTCGTACACACTGATGCTGAGTCTGTTTGGTCTCTGCAGTAACTTTCAGAATCTTGAGCTATCAGGTGTTTGTAATTTGATATTCACTGTACTATTACTTCTGATCACTGTATGTAACCTGTGGCCATGTCACCATGGGAACAGTGCATTGTTAACACATACTCAATGCACTGTGGATAGCTTCAGGTGTAACATGAAGATCTACAGGAATTGTTTTTGTAACAAGTAAATGGATACAAACACAATGGGGAGGGGGTTAACATTAGACAAATAGTCAGAAAGACAGACTGACAAACAAATGTACAAAACAGGCGTACTCAGTGTGAAGCTTTTTCAAGTCTGTGGATATGTCACCTCATTGCTTGCCATCCTGGTCAGGATCGCATTCCAGATGACAAAGACGCGGTCGACCGTCTCAAGTTGGAACTTATCCGAGAAGCAGAGCAAGCAGAGCTTGAACAAAGAGAGATAGAAAAGATGGCGATGCATATTGCCAAAGAAGAAGAATTAGAGAAAGAGACATTGGGGAATTATGAGATGGAGGCACAGGTGAGAGACAACCATGCTTGTAACCAGCGATTGTCTCATTTGCCGATCGGCCAATGAACAGACATCTCATCTACGTCATCATCACGAAGGACAGCGTATCCTTCCCTTTTTTTTCATATCGATATTTACATTTTTTACCTTACATATTATATTGTGTTATTTCAAGTCACCTTTTCATGTACATTTTATTTCTTGTATAAAGCGGTTTTAGCTCAGTGGGTAGTGTGCCCTGCTGCTTCAGTTGCAGCTACTATCACTCACATCGCAGACGGGTTGTCTCTACAACGGCGATAATTGCAAAATCCTGAAAAGACCTTACAAATATTTTTTTTTTAATAAAAAACAAAGAAGGGGTGAATTTGTCTAGCTAAGGCTTATAATGTTTTCACTGAAAAAGTTGGAGGACGTATCCCATTTCTTTCTTTACATTCAAGTGACCTTATCCTGTATTGGATGTCAACCTAGCACAGGTCAAAATGTATGAAATCAAGAAAGAACTTGAAGTATTTGCTTGATAGTCTTGCCAGCATTTTGGCAATACTGCTTTAGGGAAGCAAACTCAAGCATCCAAGTTGTCTAACACGGTCCAAGAAAGTGCTTTTTCACCTTTGAGGGTTAACATCAACTCATGTTTTCTAACATTTTGCTTCAGCTGCTCCAATCAATGGAAGTCATCCATGTATCTCTCATTGATGTCATTTTCTATATTTAGTGACGCTGATTTAGCTTCAGCTGTAATCACAAACATACGTCAATGTTCACCCACTTTAGTTGAGCTTGCTCTGTTAGTCTGTTTGAACCACTTTATTTCATTGCAGTGTATAGCTGTGACAGCAAAAACTCTCCAAGGCATAAAATGATTATAATTGTCTATGATACAACCCACATCAAATTCTTCTCATATTCATGACATTTACGGTGCATAAATACCTCTTGTAAGCAAACCTCAAATGGACCTCAATAGACAACTACCAATCTTTTTCAGTAGAGGCTATTCAGTCTATTTGTTTTCTCTCCTGATGTCTGTTCACCCGAGTTTGAGGTAGGCTTATGTGAAGTGTAAACAGCAGTTACTTGTTGAAGCAGTTTATCCCATTTATCAGTTTAATTTACAATATGAGAGTCACAAGGTAGGATTGAGGAATTTGAGGTACAGTATAGAATTTGGTACTATTACCTCATCCAATTGTTAGCGAAAATTTCTTTTATTGTTGTCGGTATTGCTGCCGATTTCCTTTTGATATGACTTGCAGTAACAAAGGCTTTCACTTAGCAACTGGTACAAAATCATTGTGTCGTAAATCATGTCAAAACTGGCAAAGATTATTTGCTGTGTTGGACTTACAATTAGTCCTAAAGCTGTTCGTAACCAGACACAGAGTGCCCCCATAGCTTATCATGTGCAGAATCATACACTGTCACTATAAGGACTACAAGAAACATTTGTATATAAGTTAATGCATGCTCTCTCAAGTATACGTCCAAAGGTAAATTGCTGGATGAACTAAGCATACAGAATTACAGTTCGAAATTATATACTGCTTTCTGCACTAATACATCTTGGAACTTAATTATTTTGTATACATACAGTAATACTGTTTGGCCTTCAGTGTATCATGGTTTGTGGCTTGCAAGGATGAATATCTTTGGACAGGGTTGTAGCTGTGGTGAGCGGCTCAGGGGGCACTGCTCCTTAGACCCCATTG
Source organism: Stichopus chloronotus (assembly GCA_021234535.1). NCBI lineage: Eukaryota > Metazoa > Echinodermata > Holothuroidea > Aspidochirotida > Stichopodidae > Stichopus > Stichopus chloronotus. The sequence goes on along the minus strand of CM037849.1, from coordinate 16,398,944 downwards.
GGACACTGGTGAGAGCCTCTGGACCCCACCAGAAGTTGCTGTCTCCCCTTCTCTGCAGCCCAGCATTAAAATTTGTCTAGCTACAACCCTGTCTTTGGATATATTTTTAGTTCCATCAACACTTTTGAAGCTTAATTTGTGCACCTTTGCCAGTGTTCTTATGTCAGCTAGAGAGGAGGGTGGGTATATGCATATGCATTTGCAAGGAAAAAATGTGGCTACTATGTATACATGGTTTGGTGCATTCCACTTCAAACTAAAATCATGCACTCTAAATAGATTATCTGCAGAAACTAAATTAACAGCTGAAAATATTGCAAAACGTTTGCAGTTGACTGAGAATGCAGTTCAGCTTCTTTGCGATGTGCTTGTTTCTTGCTACATTGGAGGAAGACTATGTACCCACAAACTTTTCATAACTACTTTTGTACTATACCTACAGGAATTCTTCTTTCAGCAGATATTATCAGCTTCTTGTGAAGTTATTGGTATTATCTAAAATATGCTCTGATCATACAAGTCATGCAGTTGAAGCCATTCTGCAATATGCATTTATGTCAGCAGCTTAAAGGAAAGAAGGACATTTACCATAAACCATTGTGTCATTTAAAGAAAATAGCATTGTTTACCCATTCAGGTTCATCCATAAACATTTGCAAAAGCTTCACGTTTTCAACCCATTATGTGTAAGTGGAGTGTCAGAAGATGCATCATTTGTGTTTTTGAAGTTTGAATGGAAAACTTCTTGAGCAACAAGTAACTGAATTTCTGTCTGTTAGAAACTTATTTCTTGAAAAGAAGGTACTGTCCTTGCCTATTTTGAGTAACCTATCACCACTACTGGTTTTAAAACTGATTTTTTTTCCTTCTGTAAAACTAGTGCTTTATTTCCCTTTAAATGCAAGAATTCTTGTGTCATTGTGATAGCAGTGAAATAGATCATTTTTATTTTAGCAGTATGCTCTGTTGATGCTGCTGTCCATGGTTACTTGTATTTTATGTACTTGAACTTGGCTTATTGAATTTTGGTGACTTTTTTGTTTTCCTATACTTTAGAAAGTATTGTCAAGAGAGGCAAAGGAAATTATGTAAATGTTATCACAAATCTCCTTGAACTCCAGAGGTTGCTTTTTAAAAAAAATATGTGGTGTTTGAAATTTGATCAACAGAAAGCAGCTCAACTAGAGAAAGAAGCCGAAGAGGAAGCCAGGAAAGCCAAAGAAGCCTTAAAACAAGCCAAAAATGCAGAGGAGAGAAGGGTGGCTGAAGAAGCTGAAAAAGCTGCTAAAGAAAAGGCGAAAGGTAAGTTGCTACTTTCCATATTGAGCTAAAATATCCATTTGCTCACGTCACCCCCCCCCCCCAAAAAAAATCACACTTCAAAAACTTTGCTGGAGTGATTTAAAGTAGTGCATACAGCACGTCAGTTTCAGTGACTCACTCAAATTCAATGTTCCAGTGCTTTGGTGTTCATGCCGAATCCTGTTTTTTTTTTCTTTGCAGGTGAAAGACATGAAAGAATCAGAAAGGAGTTGAAGGTTGCAATTAAAAAGAAAGATAAGAGTTTAATCAACAAGTCGGTGAAGGAATTCAAGGCGGCAAAATTGGCCGACACGGAGGGGGACCTGAAGAAGGCAGAGAACATTCTGAAGCGGTTCAAAGCGAGAGATGGTAAAGTATCAGATGACCTTGAGAGAGTGAGAGAGACAGGAAACTGTCAGCCTGGTTCTTTAAAAGCATTGGGATATCTGTTGCATCTCCTTCAAGACATATAGCACCTCTATCAACAATTTCCACCAGGAATCTCGGACATTGATATGTTCATCATGGTTTTTCCCAAATATTTGATTGTACTGTGGGGTGGTAGTGACCACTTTGTTCAGAAGGCTTTCCTTATTTGAAATGTTGAACTTGCATGCCACACGTGCCAAAAAGACACTTTTTATCTCAATTTGCCACTGAACTTGAAGATAGCGTGAAGGACAATGTGGATTTCTTTTCAACGGTAGGCATGTGTCACCATTATCACAACATGCAGGTGTACAACACTTGGGAAGAGTTCACAGAATAAATGATAGGTTTCAGGGTGGAAGGGAAGGCTTTAAACCTCTCTGCTTTCAAATCATTGTTGCGTACCACCATTCAAATTTTGTGCTCTATTCATCCACAGCACCAGAATGTCTGACAAGATTTAGGGAAAGTTAAGCTGATTCGTGTCTCCAGCAAAATGTCACATTCTGATTGTGATCTTTTTTTTTCTCTCTCACTTTCGCGATATTAGATCTGGTGAAGGCCATGGAAATTCGAACTTTGGAGAGCCTCGAGAAAGCCATAGATGTGGTCAAGAAGAATGGATTCGAGGCATACATGCCTCAAGAGATGGCTGCAGCTAACAAGATGCTACTGACCTTGAAACGGCTGAAAAGGCTCAAAGACGAGATTTTGAATCTAAAGCAGAGCACCGTGGCAGAGATCAGAAGCTACAGCAATCCTCCGGTGCAGGTTCAGAAAGTGATGACTGCAACCTACATACTGCTCGGAACGAAGGAGAGCGAACTGAAGGTGAGGTTTGGGTCCAGGGTATCTGATTCGCTAGTGACAGGGAGGTTGCTAATGCAAGCAACTTGAAAAGATTGACTGTATATGATGAAATGAATGTAGCAAACTGTACCTAAGACAGGGAATTTGATGGTGCAATAGACTAAAGAGACTAGCTGCAAAATGTGGATTTACATTACCAGACACTCTTGCGACGGAGTCTGATACAGTCATTAACTAATGAGGTTTGACTGTGAACTGTAGATGTAGAATGCTGGGACGTGATAATTATTGTCAGTTCAACAATTATTGTAACTGGACAGATTTTACTGTGAAAATGTAGATTCAGAAATACATTCATAATAGTGAATTGAATAATGCTAGCCAATATGTCAGGGAGTTTGATAATACTAGCAATCAAAGAGAATTAATACAAGATGTAGTTTTAGAGCACTTTATGGGAAAGACCAGATAGTTGTAATGTAGTATCTAAAGGAATTGGATTTGGGGTAAAGGCAAATGTCCTAACAACCCAAATACCAATAGTGCTAGGAACTGAAGAGAACTGAAAGTAAAAAGTACTCAATGAGATTGAGAATGTAACATATTATGAAATGATGTAGTTATTATATAGAAACTAAAGAAAGTGATATTGGGGTAGAGGTTAACGAGGGACAAGGTAGTGAACTTTCCTTCAACCCTGAACTTCATCGCTAAGCATGCCCCAGTAAGAGCAAAAAGAGTGAAAAGAAAGAAGCAACCCCACTGGTGCAATGCTAAGATAAGACAGAGAATAACTATGAGGGATTCTTTAAAATTCAAGGCTCAGTATTCTTAGACCTGAGTAAAGCTGTTGACTCAGATTCTGTTGCTTGGTTGAAGTCATGTCTGTCAAATCGCCAGCAATCTACTTAATGTTAATGGGTCAATCTCTCTCCCATTGCCCTTTACATGTGGAGTACCTCAGGGGTCAATTTTAGTTCCTTTGCCATTTGTTTTGTATGCAAATGACATAGGCCAAATTGTTTATCATCGTTCCTGCAGATACATATGTAGATGACACAACTTTTTACCTGAAGGGCAAGTCTATTGATTACTTAAGTATTAAAATCAATGAGAATATGGCTAATATCAGCACTTGGTGAAGGAAAAACAAAATGGTTATAAATAGTAGTAAAGCTAAATGCATGTTGATTGGCTCAAGACAAAGGTTGACTTCTGTGCAGAGCAAAGGCATGGACATACTTTTTGAAGGTGCAGATATTCAAATCGCATTAAAGGATAAGGTCCTTGTGGTCAACATCGACAATGAATTTATCTTGGAATGTTCATGTTGACTGTGTTTGTAAGCTTGTTTCCTCTAGATTAGCTCTTCTAAGATACTCTAGTAAGACACATAGAACCTTTTAGTGATATAAATTCTTGAATGTTGTTCTACAATGGTTACATCCCCTTTCTTGGAATACTGTAGCCTAGTTTGGGGTACAAGCAATTCCTAGCAATGACCTCAGACTTAGCCATTTACAGAAATCTGCTGCTAGAATTATTTTAAGTGCAAACTTTGACGCCAGGTTGGAAAACCTTTTCAAAACTTTGAATGTATCGTCACTGGCACTATGTCTCTGACGTAAAAGATTAGTCATGGTGTACAAAGCAATGAATTGTCTGGCCCCTCAGTACATTGCAGATGTGTTTTGATTTACACATGATATTCATCAACGTTACCCAGGTCCGATACAAGTAGCAGTCTATTCCTAGAGGTGGAAATACAAACTATCGCTTAAGAACGTTCTCCTGCATTGCTGCAAAAGACTTGAATAATCTATCAATGAAGTGTGAAAATGCATTCTCAATATCCACTTTTCAAAGTCTCTTATGCAAATTTTACTGATATTCTTGACTTATTTTATTGGTTGATGCTATTTTTTGGTTTGTATTTAATCTAGCGTTGTAAGTTTTGTGTTTTACTTTTAGCTATGATTTCCTCTTTTTTGTAATTTTGTATTTTATGTCTTTCATGTTTTATGGTGGTTGCTTCGATATTTTATTTTGTTTGATGTTTCTTTGTTTTAATGGGCCACGGGTGAGATTAGCAAAAGGGTGTGTTTGGCCCCCCCAACATTTTGTCAAGAAGAAAACTACGGTCTGTTATAAAAAAAATATTAGCAAAAAATCAGCAATTTGATCTTGCTATTGATTTACTATAACTTTATTCTTAACCTGAAAATAACTGAGTGTAATTTTCCTGAAATAAAGTTTACATTTTTCCACATTTTCCATGCAATAGTCACTCTCCACCACCTGCTCTTACTCTGTTATTGCTACTGATATGTTACTCTTTATCTTTTAGGACTTTGTAAATGTACTTTAATAGGAAGGATGGCATCTTTCTCAGCCCTGTTATTCAGTTGTAAATATGGTAAAATAGCAGGGCCTCTGGGGCTTTGCCCGCTGGACCCGCACTGGGACTTCACCCCTGTACCCCACTTTGACACTTAGGTGGACCCTGGACCCCACGCCGATATGTGATTGCAATCATTGCACCCCAACTTTACAAACAATTTGGCACTGTTGAAAATACTACGCAGAGCCCTGAGAGTAATAACTTCCCTGTCCTGCTCACATCCTATTGTGAACTGAAAACCTGTGTATATTTTACTATTGTTGTGTACTGAGGGTGTAAGATCATTTTGACAACCAAGTCTGTGAAGTTACATAATATGCAATGATCATTTATTATCTATTAATTATGGAAGAAAGTGAATGTAAATGACAGCTTTGAGACAACCACTTTCATTAAAAATGACTTCACATGATGTCACTGTAGTATTTTGGAAGTCTTGACTCAGACTAATAAGTGGAATCGTTCTCTTTGTTGTCAATAGGTGTGGAAGAAGATGCAAGCACTGATTGGCAAAACTGGGAAGGAAGGTTTGAAAAGACGAGTCATGGAAGCAGACCCTAATAAGGTATCCCCTGAAACAGCAAAGAAAGTTAAAGGTATCCTCTCTGCCTTTGACTTGGAACAAGTCCGTGATGTCAGTGCAGGAGCTGCAGTCTTCTTTGCTTGGGTGAGTAGCTTTGATGGCCAGTGCCAAATAGTTTGCTAGATGGCAAACTAAGTAATCTTTGAGATTTACTTTCATCATAGTGTAATATTGATTTATTTCTTTGAGCACTTGTGTTGCAGGGCTCGCTGTTAATATTTTCCTATGACCTTTTTAGATACTGTTTACCTCAAAGCATTACTGCTTGTAGTAGTTAGCACTAGTTAGCATTGTATTGCACTAACCTAATGGCACAAACATACAATTAAAGCCCACAAACATCTCCAACTTTTCCTACGACTTGTTAGTGTTAAAAGAGTGGGTATGGCAATGTTAAGGCTTCCTATTTTCTAACACACTTGGTACCAATATTACAACTATTTAATGATAGGCCTCAGGGTCCTGATTGTTGTATCTCATTTTGTTTTACATCAATGTATTTATTTCTTACATTGGCCCTTTCTCTTTTGCTTGAACAGTCCTCTGCTACTGTGGAAGATATCCTAGAACGTGAAAAGCAGAAGGCAGAAGGAATCACACCAACTGAGCTGAAAGGAGGGAGTAAGAAAATTAAAACAGAAATAACATCTGGATCTCTGACCATCACCATTTGAGCCTAAGAAGACCAAAAGTCAACTGACAAGAGTGCATGGTAATGCTACTATTAGTTCCAAGGAATAGCTTTATCTACCACAACTCTGATCATTTGCTGAAAGGGGCTCATTAAGTTAGTATAGGTTATATTGAGATGAGTTTGAAGGAAAACCAGTCCAAGCTAAAATACTATGTAACTATTCCTACAGTTACAAAAGTGTGAGAAATTGTAGTTTTTAGTGAACAGGATGTGCCTATGGTTAATACTCGGTAAAGGGTGTCTGGTCACATATTTGCCAGAAGTGATTTTGATGGTTAATTAAATCATCATTGTTACTTTCATTGTGTGCTGGATGTCTAGAATCTCTTAAATCAATGCCATTTATCATCAATATATGAATGATACTCAACAGTTGTGATAAAATGTCATGAATTTTGTGAACCTAATCAACGAGCCTCTTTAAGTTTAATGCTTCTAGTCCAGATGAAGAGAAGAGATGTCTAATACATCATGTAAACATATCAACTGTTGCCATACATACAGTTCTTCCGGCAGTGTTTGTGTCTTTCCACTCTGTGAAATGCTACATGGCTCACTTTCAGTTCTTCAGATAGCATTTGTTACCGTGACAATTCACAGTTCCAAAGGAAACTCAAGAGAAAATTGTACTGGCTGACATATGTCTAGTCTTTATTTCTTGATTCTATCATGTCATACCCTAAAATTACTGCAAAAACAAGCAGAAACTCAATGGTCAATGTATTATATCTTTCTGTCTGGTTACATGTGATTCTAGCATAGCGCCAACATCATCGCTTCTTTATTGACCTATGGTAAATTTAATACATGTACATAACTATGATTCATTCTTCATCCACCGCTGTGATAGCCAGGGTATGTTGATTACAGCAGGACAGTTTCACCGTAGTAACGTAAACACTACGACTGATATACAATACGAATGAAGCATAATCTACAATATGAAATCGCTTATAATGATATTCAGTTGAAATGGTAATACACACATTTTAGTACACCACAAACTGAACATGGACAACTCATCAAAAATAACAACTGCGTAAGGACATATTAGTAACACTGATAGGCAAACAAGTCCTGCAGGTCCTTGCATGATAAGACAACTACAGTCTCATAATGTGAGGCTCAATTTACTTACCGATCCCTCCTCAATTTCAAGTGTCGATCGTAAAGTTCCACGAAAATTCGATATTCGGCAAATCGTACAGGATGCCACAAATTAGGTCAGTGGTGAAGTCAATGGATGGCGCTCTTCAGAGACCACACAGAGATCACAGGATCGCCACTGCATTGAACTGGCTCTCTTTGGTGAACTTAGACAATGATTGTGAAGGAACAAGTTTTGCCTCAATCATGCAGTATTGTGTCTATGAAATGTCTTCATTTGTGCATTTCTTGCAAATTATTGTTAAAACATGCACTAATTTAGAATAATAATTTGCAACACGTGCAATTAAGAGAAGAGGCAAAGTCATAACAATTTAAATATTTTCAGACAAGGTTACGTGGATACATTGATGTTTCTTTTGTATCCTGTAGCTTCAGTGTAGCAAATACAAAGTGTGAAGGTAACAAGAAAGCTATAGTTTTGGTTCTCTATGTTACGCAAGTTTTTATCCTTTGATCGTGGTTCCCGGAAAATGGTCATTGAAAACTTAGAAACTCATGAAAACCTTGAAAGTTATCCAAGGCTTGAAAAGTTTTTGAAATTGATAGAAATTGCTTGAAGTGTTGGAAACGTCCTGCAAACTTTTCGTAAAGTCAAGTATCATAAATTGTTTCTTTTCCCCACCTGATATCAAAATTTTATCATATTGCATTTACTTTTGTTATTATAGTTTATATTTTCTCTGTTTGGTCCTGTGATGGTCATCTGAATGTCACGAAAAGTGACTTCTAGACAGTGTAGGAACCCTCTGTGATGCGTGATTGCGACTAACCGGACGTGTCATAATCAGCCTGAAATCAGATTGGATTTGACTTCAAATATCGCTATGATTGCAATCAAAGCGAATTCATTCTTCAAAGATCCGTCCATATTGTAAGATCAGATTGCATTTGACTTCAAACATGGCTATGATGGCAATCAAATCCAATCCATCCTTCAAAGATCCGTCCATATTGTAAAATCAGATTGCATTTGACTTCAAACATGGCTATGATGGCAATCAAATCAAATCTATCCTTCAAAGATCCGTCCATATTGTCAAATCAGATCACATTTGACTTCAAACATGGCTATGATGGCAATCAAATCAGATCTATCCTTCAAAGATCCATCCATATTGTTACACATTTTTGCCGGTAATGTCTTTAATTGAATAACAAACATAAATGTTCAAAATTGTCTCCGTAGCCTTCTATGTTAAAAATGTAATTACTTCCGTATACATTTTGAGAGAGATAGCACAATACTTGAACAATTTGATGACCTGCCTTTATACACTGTCGTTAATTGAAAAGAAAATTAATTGGCCATAACATGTATACTCTAGCCTAGATATTTAGTGCATTGATACTTATTTAAATATTGAAATTTCATTTTATTTTCATTTCTTTTGTTTTTTTTTTTAACAGCAAAACATGAGATACATGTGCAAGTGTAACAAATAACAATAAAAATGGTGTTGTGAATGGAAGTGTTCTTAAAAAGCCCTTCCGGGCTTGATAAACAAGGACACTCGCTATGGGAATAAACAAAGATATAAACAACAAAAAACAAAAACAAAATCCCTCCCGTACCCACCCGTAAACACCCCCACTCATGACTAAAGAATGGTATTTAATCGAATAACGTCGCAAAAGTATTGCTCAAGTTTAATTTGCGGTGGAATTAGATTTAGACTGGCACGAGTGTGATTGACGTATGTTTTTTATTTGATTCAATTAAAATGCATAGTACTGATGCCACTTGAACATGTGAGAGTAACTTAAAAAGATACAGCAGACTGTTGTGCCACCTGCTGTACTCGTAGCTTTGCTCTTCAACTTTTTTTTTTTTTAAGGAGGCTCACTGTCTTTCATTAATGGTATCCTTGTGTGCTGTAACATTCCATATACTGAGAGGTCATTATGGATGAAGGTAGTGTACAATGTGCTAACAATTTGATATGTTGCATGCCAGATGAATACCTTGATACTTAACTGAGGAATATAACAATTGTATGTATGTGTTTAATTTTAACTCTGTTACACTGTTCTCTATTTTATGTGTTTTGATACATGTTTTTTTTTAAAGGGACAACATTCGTTATCCTCCAGACTTGTCAATTAGAACACTGTTGACTACATTATTATATTTTTATACAATGTGGAAAGAATGATTTCATTGTATGTAGAACATTTGTGGATAACATTCTATATATGTGTAATTAATCTTTGCTTATTAATTATTTCTAAATAGACTTACTGTGTTGTTGGATCTAAATAGACTATTGAGGGAAATCCTTTACTTTACTCTTCATGTAGTCACTGCTTAGTAATGGTTTGAAGAAGCATCAAATGCTATATTCTCCTTGTAACCTGGCAAATAGTGATGAATCTCTTATAAGAGTGGGTGTTCTGGAGGAGTTAATGGTTCCAATAGATGAGGAAGCAGAATACTGATCTCTTCATGCATAATGGACTAGTTAAAATTTGCTCAAGTAGGTGTGTATATGAAAGTCCTCATGGGCACCCTGTTGGTATATATATGGTGCCCGCCTGGTTGCTGAGTACAATGGAATACCAGCAACCGTGACCTCTTTTTTTGGACAGATGACATTGTTTTCTGCAGACGCAGAAGAACCCTGTTACATCGCTGAACACATTCCTGAGGGACATGTAAGGCCATGGTATGTAGGCCTAATCAGAGCAATCTCTAAATAAGGATTTTTCTGCATCCTTACGCTGATATGTCACTCAGAAATCATTTAACAAATGGCGAACTGTGCTTCCTCCCAACTAAAAATGTACTTTTGGCGATGGAGTGTCCTTGAGAGCAAAAAGAAGATGTCGAGAGAATGGGGGAGGAGGATAAACCTCTGGCAGTAGTACTTTGGACTACAGTATTCAGACACAAGCAGTTTTTTTTTTTTATCATACTATATGTTTGAATTAGGAATCTTTCTAAGTAGAAACAGAGGAGAGCACTTGCCAGTTCAATCTCTTGTTTCTTTAGAATCACACCCACACGGAAGAACACGCTGTATATGCGCAACCTGTACACCAGCACAATCTGAGGCTGGTTTCCAGCAAATTATGGCTGCGGATGACAGCCGTGCATGTGTCGCGTTAAACATTTGGAACTTTAGAAATAGAAGGTACAACAAAACAACATATGTTTAATATTAAGCGAGATTTGTAATTAATTTTCATCTAGAATCTCCTAGAGTCATGCCTGGGCCATTTGCCAACAGCAATAAAATTTTATTTTCAACATATTTGTCAGGGAAGGGGGGGGGGGCGGTGTGATGTGCATGGGGGAAGAGCCCTCGTTCCCGGCCTGGTTCCGGGTCAGAAACCGGCCTTCGTTAATGTACAATGAAAGTGAATTTCATAAATACGGGAACCAAAATGATAATTTCCATATCTGTCAATCTCACACTATGCGACAATTATTGATATTAAACTTTCAGTCGCAGTTGATGCACATGAGGTTTCATGCATCACGTGTAATTGGCTTTATGAAATGAAATGTATGAAGGTATAGCGTATCTCCCACTGTAGCACTTGTTGGGTGATTAAAGTCAGTTGTTCATTACTAGTAACGTAGCATATACTGTAAATGATGCAAGTTCTAAAACGTAGTCCTATTGGGGTTACAATGAAGTAGATTAGACATCAAAGTAATATGTTCCAATTTACCTGTAATTTTGCACTCGCAAATTTGCAAACACGTTGATATCTATGTCATTGAATGGGGGTATTGCCAGCGTTGCAAAACGAAAGGTGGGCAAGCGTGTGCGACGTAACTAACTGGTTTGGGTGGTTAACTGGCACACCCCTTTAAAATCACGCTGAGGAAGCTCACTGGATCGTCGCTAGCAGCTGTCATGCATTGGAAATCGCAATTTAGGATGAAGTTGGTAGAATGTCCTGAATTCTTTCAGTTACACTTTTTAAAGCTTTTATGACATCATATGAGCAAGGAAGAGCTTGCATCAGATTCTTTCGTAAAGCCTTTCAAGGATAACGATTTCATAAAAATTGACTCCCTATATTGCCCTTTAAAAGTTGATTCCAAAATCATTGACAAAGTTTTTGAAAAAAAAAGTTTAATATCCTCTTTCTGTTTTATCAGCTCGAACAGATTAGGGTCTTAAAAAATTACAAAAAAAATAATACATTTTATACCTTATGGACTATTATGATACTGAGTTGATGCAAGATGTCTTATTTTGGGTGATGGAAATTTAGGTCACCATAAAAAACCATAAAATCTGACTATACTTTCATCATTTCCAGTGGTGCAGAAAATGAAAGGATTGTTGTGCTTGCAACGTCTCCAAATGTGCTGGTCTTGTCTTCATAAGCAAATAAGTCTTTTCTCTTCCAACGTAGCCCCTTTCACGTATGAATGATACCACTGTATAGCAAATACACGAAGAGTATAAAAAGAAAAAATAAGATTCATTGATTCATAACCGGGTTCATCTTTTATAGCTTTAAGAGTTTAATCCCTTGAAGAAAAATAGCTGAAAACACAACACGTACAGTAGATACACACATGTTTCTATTAAATTCACCAAGAAGTATCTCGCAAAATTCGGAAAATGGATTATTTTAGTAAACTCGCATATACCGGAAGTATGAATCTGTGTGCTAGATAAACTGGTTGTGATGTAGTACCGACAAATCCATTTAGTTCATTGCTATTTTTGACATCGTAGGCAGCGCATGTTACAGTCTGTTTTTGAATGACTTATTTGGTGATAAAGTCTTAGTTTCAAGGGGAAACGACAAACCCTAAATTTCAAGGCATTGTTTTAAGCGGATCAAGTGTTTAAGGAGTACTTGACTTGAATAGCGTTGTTGAGTGAATGGTATTTAACTTTCATATTAAATCTTAACATGTGAAATAAAAGAAAGAAATATCATAGAGTCCACTACACAACTTATCTTTACTCGATTTGGTGGGTCTTGAAGTATTAGCAGTGATTAAAGTTTCCGTTCTGTCTCCATCTCAACAACAGCTTTTTAGCTGTACAAACGAAAACCATTTTACTGTTTGTAGATATTCATGACACGTTCATATTCTCTAAACTGAGAAATATGCGTCCTAAAACACTTTCTAAGAACAGGGGAAGTTCAAAAGGCGAAAAGGTTTAGCATTTTTGGTCCTGCGTTACATATTTTAAGGCTCGCACTGAACATCAATTAGAAGCGATGTACCACATTCCAGGAAACTTCTACAAGGTAACGTGTTATGTTTAACTGATAGGATAACAAATCTCATGCATTATTGCGTTGATAAGAATAAGGTAAAAGGTGAAATTCTAAAGTTGAAAGTTTTTACGTTGTTAATTTGCTACTGATATCATGCAACCGCAAGTGTCAAATTTGAACATATCAGTGATACTTTCAAACTAGCCACTCCATCCATCTGAACCTTTCTTTTGTGGATGGCAAGTTTCCTAACAGTTTTGTTCCCGTTTACTTTTGGTTCACACAAATAAATAATCAGATAAGATGCATGCAACCTTTCAGTGGAAATACGATATGACAAAAAACTTTGATTTGTTGAAATAAGACAGAGCTCTATTTTTTATCTATTTTGAACCTTGCTTTTTACCGATAGTGAGAGAACGAACAGCTATTGTTTATCTGGTCTTCAAATGTTTAATGAAACGGCAACTTTGTAATCTTGAAACTTGTCAAATATATTAAATAACTTTTTTCGTTTTCTTCAAAATTCGTTTAATGTATGGTATTCTTGCTTTAGTCCCTGAAAATTTGTTGAATAATGTGCGGTCCACTTTTATTCGAATATTCTACTATTCTAGTTACAAAGAAGCAAAAGTGTACCTTTGTTAAAATTGTACATGTTGTCTCATTAATATATGATCAATGCTTCTGTCATTCGAATAAGAATCTTTCCATATTTTCGCATTTGAGTTAAAACTAAGATCTAAGAGATCCCCATGTTTTCCTTTCCTTCCTGGCATATGAGTTGTACTGGAAGTCGTCTGGTCAACCAGTTTTGTTCTTCGTCGGTGTTTCAGGAGAGAATGTAGAATAAAAGATCCCTTGTCACAAAATCTGAAAAAGAAATATTCTCTCATCTTCCAGATATTTGACAATGTAGATTGCCTCAACATTGTTGTTGGCCCTACAAACTTCAGACTCTACAAGAAAATATAACAGTTAATCACCGTTACTTGAAATCAAACAAACCAATGGGAGCGGATATAATAATTCATGTCTGCAAAAACAGGGCTCAAACAATGTTGTTTTAGTGGTTATGATATTCCCATGGAATCTGATTTTTCACTGAAAAAGTGGGAACACTGATTCCCCCCTTAAGCAAGACCTCTGGACTCTGAAATATTCTTTTAAATTCTTCGTTGAAGTCATCGTACTTTTTAGTTGTTTAACGTATGGAAGTGGGAGATGAAACTTGACCAAGTCATCATCTTAGACATCGTCAAGATATCCGACAGATATAGCTAGGTTAAACCAACGGAGAGCTGCAATTGACAGACATACACTGAAATCATTGCACACATGTAGTTGCTGACATGGACATGTCTTTTGTTGGAATATTCACTTAGATGTTCTATGGACTTCACAGATTTTAGGGACTTTACATAAGAGGTTCGTAGTAACTTTCGTCGGAAACGTTTGTTCATAGCAACATCATTGTCAGTCTTTTAGTCGTAATATACGTTTTAAACTTTCCGACGTTTACGTTTGGACTCTTTCCGACGCTCTCACAGTAGTGTAACTTGCTGAACATGTGCATGCATCCAGCACCTTGCAAAACCTTACAAATTAATAAAATACTACAGTAAATTGCAGTCTTATGACCCGTTTAAACATCACGATATGACAAACGCTCTATATCGTACCCTTATACATCAGTGTATACTTATTCTGAAGACTAAGATAACAAGTCGTTTTGATTTTAACATTGACTGGTGTGAATAATGGTACTTGGATACCTACTACAAATTGGTTATATCAAACAAAAGTACAGGATGCCTCATGACTTGACCTACTTTTCACTTATGAACTCATATTTATCACACCAGATGAAATCTAATAAGGTAAGCATACTTTGAGCTTTACGATGCATCACCTCACAGAGTGATTTGCCATTTTCTGTGATATTTACTCAACATTGTCAGTAACATAAGATGATATTTTGATCAATTTCTTTCTTGAAGACTGTGAATATAGTTAGACTACACAGCTTGGAGGTTTGACCGTAGTTTCATGTTCATCTCTATTCATATGACTATTTTACTAAAGGCTTTGACTTTGACACCTGGCCCCCTAAAACTGGGGAGTTACAAGTCTGAGATAAAAAAAATAATGAAATGAACAGTACACAGCTGATGGAACAGAAACACTGAAAACTACGGCGGACATACATGGACATTCGAATGATTTACGGTAAATTTTAAGTATTTTTTATTTCGGCAAAATTGTCTGTTTTGTCGAGATACCGACTGTGATGCGCAGCCAAAAAAAAAGAAGAAGGAAATGACAAGAGGGTCTGGGGTAGTGGAGAATATCTCTTAATTGCACTCCATTCAGAGAATCGGTGAATTACAAAAGAAAAAGAGGAAACAAGGGGCAATAAAATACAAAGATCCACCAAAAGGCCTTCACAAAGCTATACAAGCTTAAAGTACACCCTGCACAATATTAGAAATCAAGTTATACTTATTAACTCTACTAACATCTTAAGTGCTGAGAACGAATCAATAATACTTACAAATTATTTTGATCTCCACTGACAACTTTACCACACACCTATGACATAGTATATGAAACGCACTTCCAGCGATAACGGCGGCATACAGGGTTATACCAGGGAGGTGTTAATACCACCTCCCTGGTTATACTGAGAGATAAGGACTAACTGCCTCAAACGGCTCTGTCCTCTTGACTAACTATCTTGACAGGGAAGGAACACTCCCAAATCAAACTCAGCTGGTGGAATGTAACCTTAGCTATGCACACAGACAACCTGAGTACAAAGCCCTCCTCGACGATAACAGACTGATAATGATAATTAATAAATCGAAAGAAAGGAACAATTAACAGACTAGCTTAAGGAAACCCATCCACAGGAACCCATACAGTCATGACCAAAGGAATCTCGCAAGCCCAAACAACGTGTTCCTTAAAGTTATAGTTCCCGCCAAACAGGAGCAACCCTTTTATCTCCTCCACAGAGATAACACCGACTTCGGGTAACTTAATATGACAAAAAAAAAAAGACAAATTACCGAGATACCAAATTTCAAATTACTTGCTATCTCCACAAAATTTTACACTTGGCTGAGATGCTGACTTAGGCTAACTTGACACCTTTGAAAAAATGTCACATTGTCAACATGCCGTATGAGACATAATGCGTGATTTAGAGAAAATGTTACTTTCTGTCGAGATGACACTTACTCTAATTCATTATACATGCAAATTTCTTGAAGATATCAAGTTAACTTCAGTTAGTGTCTCGGCAAAAATAATTCTTGTCAAAGACAAGTTACTTCTTGTTTCTGTCCAAATCTCGACATTTGACAAATTACAGTGAGTCTGTATCTCTGCAAAAACACCCTACCTTTTTGTCTTGAAAAGAAGTATTTCTGATACGTTATTTCCACAATTTGGCAAATGTTTCCGAGATGTCGAGTTTGTTGAGGTAGGTATCTTAACAAGAAGTAAACTTTAGTCGAGTAGACAACATAGCTTTACGTCTCGCAAGGACCTTCACGTCCGACGTAGAAAACAAACCTAACATAAAAAAACAAGACAAACGATAAAAAAAATGATAAATGACTACACAAATACGTATAACAACCAGTAATTAAATCAATATAAAATGTTACAAGGAATGACGGGCAGTTCTAACTTCCAATGAAAGAAACTAACGTAAACAATACATCTATGCATGGAATCAAGTCACCACAAATTCTACTAGTCCATTCCAACTGAACATATCATCAGTTACGACTCCCAGATACTGGAAACCAGTAACTCTAGATCTAAGCATCACAATCCGTATTTTGAAGTATTTTGTCGACTTCGGCCTCTGCTTTGGTATCAGTTCGACCGGCAAGGTGGGCTCTTAGCCTACGCTGTTGTATTTTAATTCACTAAAGGGGTAGACGACCACAAGGAGGGAGTCGAACACATTTGTGTGACAGCGTTGATTTCATTGACTCGGTATATTTTACAAAATGTATAAAATATAAAATTTGCTGTTGCAATGTACAAAAACGCTAGGATACAAATGTAGTTCCAAAGGCTGGACTTCCGACCGAATAGCATCTACAGATCCCAGTCTATAGGACGAAGTAGCCAACCTCTGTGTGCTCAGCGCTGCAACTTGGTCGACTCTCCACTCTCCACTTCTGAAAGAAAGATTTTATACTTAGACGATTACAATAGAATTATATGATCGTCAATCACGTTCTTCATTGTCATATCACAAGCCTACATATTTTAGCATATCTTTTATATGGTTCAGCTGAATGTGAAAAGTGCTTATTAATGACGTTTACTTATTTTCTGTGTCTCGGTTTTGTTCTTAAATAAATGTATTCTATTGCTTTTGATGGCTCTTTCACTTTTGCTCTATCAATGTTTGCAGTTTTACAATATTTGCCACTGTAGATCATGTCACAAGAGGTGAAAAACAGAAGGCAGAAGGAATCACATTACAAAGCTTAACGAAGGGAGTAAGAAAATAAAGCAGAAATAGTATCTGGATATCTGACCATCACCATTTGAGACGAGGAAGAACAAAAGTCGACTGATTAAAGTGCATATTTATTGCCACTACGTATATAGTGCAACGGTATAATTTTAATACCACAACTCTCTGTTCACTTGCTGAGGATCAATATCCTTTCTAAGACAGAGAAAAGAGATTATTTGCATTTATCGTACAAAAACCAAAGTCACATCATACCTGTTGCCATGACCACAGTTCTTAAAGCACATTGAATATGCTTCCACTGACTCCAGTGCTTATTGGCTACTTCAGATAGCATTGCGTTGACTCTGTTTTAAGTTAAACAATGACATTTTCCCAAAGAAACAAATGCAAGGTGTGGACCAATAATGGAATAGGGAGGAAGGCCTTCTTTCTATTATGAGGCTTCTACATTTTGTCTGCTTACTAGCCGTAACAAGAAGTTAAAAGGTGTTGGGGAGATGCTCATAGTAGAGTTGCAATACTCCATAACAAGGCTTAAGTGTGCCCGTATTCAATTGCAGCTATCCATATTCGGACTTGTATAGAGAAGAACCGGTAACTAATTGTCCTAAGCACTGCATAACAAAGTCAAAGTAGCCCTCGCGGGCGCACGTAGCCAAGTGTTCTGGTCACTGGCACATCTTAGAAAGCTCCTTGATCCTCTAGTGCTACTAATAGTTCTAAAATTTTGCGAAATCCATGAAAATGCGACAGACGCTTTAGTCATGTAGTGTGCAGTTGGGTCTGCGGTACTTAACCAAATTTTCACACAGTGACATTATTACATTGTCACCCGTCATATCCAAATTTATGTTGTTCAGACCACACCGTATTGCTTTGACTTTTGCTGTTATGGTGGCAAACTTATGTAGACGTCAGGAGAGAGAGCATGGGAATACTTGATTTATGCTGGGAAAGTCAAGATAAGGTTGGTAAAAGTGGTCCCCTAGAATGTGCAGAGAACTCTGCGTCATGCGATTGTGCGTCATTTTCGGGCAACATCAGCTTGTATTTGATTTCAAACATAACTGAGATGATAAACAAATTGAACCAGTCTTTTTAAAAGTTTTTCAGCTTTTTTCACACTTTACTTGTAATAATAAAATTGAACAGTTGTTGAAAAAAGGATTTCAAACTCATTCACGCTTTCTTAAGTATACTTTGAATTATCTGTACAATATTTCATTCATTTATGTATTGAAGTTCATCACTTGAAGCAACAAAATGACAATGGCCAGTATACTCCACTGTTGGTTTTTGGTACATTGTTACTTATTGAAATTATGAAGTTACTAAAAGTCATATTTAATGAGCTGAGTAACTTTATAAAAGTAGAGCAACTCTCTGTTGTTATTCTTTAATGATTGATTTTCCCCGTAGAATAATAGTTAGAAGAGGCATACAATGCCATATATCCTCTGTGTTTGTCTCTAACAATATAGCGCCTATTGCGATATACATAGACAAATTGTGCAGCTGTGGAGCGGGGTGCTTAGAGCTCGAACAACTATAGAAGGTGCATGAGAAGTTGACTCGTCGAACTGGTGGAGCTTTGCTCTGTGTAAATGAATGGGTTTTTCTTTTCATTGGATTGAACTTAAGATCTGCATGTGTCTTTACATACTTTCCTTACATGCAATCTTGTTTCAAAGGAGGTCAATTGAGAGGGCAATAACTGGCAAATGCAGATAAATCAATAACAGCAGGTGTCACATATCTATAACAGTAGGTGTCACATATCTATAACAGCAGGTCATCATACTCTGAAATAGGCCTAAAGTACCTTTTTTTCGGAGTATGATGGAATACCGGCTACCTCTTTGTTATACATCACATTGGTTTTACTTCAGAATTGAGCCCTTCCATGTACGGTAGAAATACCATTGCATTGTACACATTCTTGGGTTACATACAGGGTATCATCTGTTATCAGCCTATTTTCTGTGTATGTCTTATATTTCAAGCTTCTCTGCCATCTTTTGACTTTGACGTCACGCATTGATTATCTAGCAATCACTATCTTTTGCTTTCTTGGATTAGTATAATATGCTCCAAACACCTAACAAAATGTGAACAAAGCTCCCAGTCTATTCAATATCGTGTTTCTTAAGAACCACACCCACAAGGAACGAACTAGCTTACAGGTTAAGCATTTGTAGTAGCATATATACGTGTTCAATAAATTAAGCAAAATGGAACTGAAGCTTAAATTTGGGGAACTTTAGCAACCAAAGCAACGTAGAAGAAAATGTGTTGACTATTAAGCAAGATTTGAGATAACTTATAGTCAACGATAGCCTAAGATCATACCAAGGCCAACATGTATCAGTAGTGAAATTTTATTTTGACTGGATTATCATAGCAGAGTGATTCGTATGGAAGGAAGGGGGCGGTTGGGGTTTGGGACTAATCGTGCCCCGTGATCAAGCCAAGATTGGATAATGGATTTCTTTAGGAAGGAAACCCAAACGATAGCGTTTCATTGCTACAAATACAGGCGATGTGAAATTTTGGTCATATCCGATTCACATGATTTGCTTGGCCTTGAGGATTTAATGTAAACTATTCATCCATTCGACTGGCTATACTTTTACTCAGCATTGCAACATACCTAACAGTGGCAACAATATGTTCGAGGAGAAAGTGTACGGCATATTACATTTTGCTAGATAGCTTTTTGTACGTTTGATCTTCTGGACGGTCTCAGTGCTTTGCAGATTTACTGAATGAATGCATTTGTTGTTGCTTGCCGCTTTAAATGTCACGCTAATCTGATCTATGGTCGCCTTGGTGGCTTAAAGAACAGGTATACACATATTGAGATAGATTATTAAAAAAGAAAATCATAAATTATTTCAATAAGTTACATTGTCATTCCTGATTTGTATTGTGTAATTAATGAATACCCAATGGACAAATTATAGAACAGAGACGTGAATGTTGCTTATTGCTGTACACTTGGCCGAACAATGCACCCGATGAAATGGTAACGCATAATGGTACACGCTCGTTTCACCCCTCAGAATTCGAGCACATTGAACGTTCAATTACTCCCAAGGATAATAAATTGCATTTGCTGACTGAATCCTATGTTTCTCCTAAGTAGAAAGTGAAGGATATTCAGTAGTCAGATCTCTAAAGTTGTAAAATTCCTTGTAAATCTGATAATGAACGATTTGTTATCAATACAAGTATATGCAGCAGTGTGAAGCAAGAGTGCACCCACCTTCAGACGTGCTTAAATGTAGGTTTAGGGCTAACGGATATCTTATGTTCTTTGTCCCCTTGTTCAGTGTCTACACAAGGTTTGCTAGACCTCTATAAGGCGGCAATTAACCATCTCTATGAATCGAACTCTGTGATGATCTGCCTTCTATTTACAGTGATTTTATCAAAAGAGAAATGTACTTTCAATCGATTATTGGATCACAGAACTTAAGCATTTTAAGGAATCATGCATGATGCAAAACTTCAACAATTGACCTTCACGTTATAATGTACTATTTTTTGCTCTTTGAAGGACTATTGTGTTGTTTTAATTAGTGTAATCATGGAAAAAAAAAACATCTGTGTTTGAAGAAAGCTTGGCAACACTAGAAGATTCTATACAACGTCTCATTAAAAGATACATAAAAATAAGTAACAACGTGATCATGCGTGATCACAGGTTACAAGAGAAACAAGATGTGACATAGTAACCCTATAATTGTGGTAAAGAGACAGTCAAACGCAATTAGACTGATTGTATTACACATCAAAGCAACTAAGGAGAGAAATTTACAGAATTGAGGATTTACAATACTAGAAAAGGCGAGGAATTAGAAGAAACATTTGCATCGCTTACTTGTTTGAAAAAAATACCAGCGGGATAAGGAAACGTAATATGAAGAAACCGAGGAAGTGGTTGCAATATTCCCTGATTACATTAGTCTTGATTAGCTTCAGTCAAGCAGGCAGTAAGTACCTTTCTTTCAAAATTTCATACATTACATTTTGTATTTATTTCCCTTACGTGAGGCAGTCTTAATACAAACAATATAAAGTCAGGAATGTTTAAATTAACATTGAAAACACATTTCTTTGGCTTTTACTCAGCTGTTGCCGTCCCAAATGTATGGTTGACAATTTGCTTTTATGCTATTTTTAAATTAAGTTGAAAATGTGCATGTTTAATGCACAGGAGTGCCAATTGTTTTAGTTTTTCAAATATTTATGTTTGTTTACCACCGATTATTCTTTCCCATCAACGTTTGAACCTAGTACTGTCTGTCCAAACAACATGACAGGACAACTCATTAATATGAATTATCTCTCAATTTGCTGCACCAATTTGACAGTACCATATTACAAATTATAATATCACTATATCCAATGTTGTGCTATTGTAGAATTAACTATAACGGGTATAATTAAAATAATTGATGGATATGGCATACTGCGTGTTCATTGCATAACGAGTATTTTTCGAAATTGGGGGCATTCTAATGTTTTGAATTGAATTCTTTACTTTTATGCAGATTTATGCGACTTTGCAGAGAAGTTTCCTCACACCGGAAGACACTGTAATTTTCTTATTTGCTTCCTACATTTGCTGTCAACGGCTCATTAAAGTAGTGCTACATTGTTACATTGTACTAAATCTGAGCTAAAAGCATTTCAGTACGTAGGAACAATTTTATGAAGTGACCAATTTTGCGGTGAATTTTCGCGATAGTCTTAGGTACCTCCCTTTGATTGCAGGAAAACATACTAATATAGAATATCAGTTTTCATTTTCTTTTCTTCTCGTGGTGAAAATTTGTCTATAAATCATCACGACCAAGCAGCCACAGTCTCTTTGAACTACAAACCACATGGCATGGCACAAACCATTCTCAAAATAATAATAAATTTTATTTTGCTTTATTATTTAGCAACTGGTTACACGTGCAAGTTATAAGTAAAAGCAGTTTAGTCAGGTATACTATTTGAATGCACTCTTTCCTTTATCACAGGCAATAGATCCGGTATGTCAACAACTTCAGTACTTGCGGAATCACATCAAAACACCATCGAAGCGTCATCCATTAAGACCACAACAGGAAAGTCATAGTTTCAAACTAAGTTCGACAAGATAAGACTTTGCTGATGTAAAGTTATGATCACGAAAGTTGAAAGCAGTAGAGATACTGCTGTGAACCCCTGCATCCGATTTGATGTATGTTTAAGTGGAAGACTTGTGTTCCCCAGAATGCGTTGTAGTAAGGAATGACATTTTAGCTTGTTACATTACCTGTACTATTTTCATAAAAGTAATAGAACCTTAGTTGCATGTGCTGGAAAAATACCAAGTATACCAGCCTCTGGAATGTGAGCGAAGTAACATCAATTTTCATTGATAATTGTACAGAAATTGTTGAACGATCACTAATTAGATTCAATTTTAAGATCGTGATAACGACTTTTCTAGACCAGGCTTTCATGAGTGAAAGCTTTCATGGTGTTTTGATATTGATCATCCGTACTGATATGAAAGTTCAAACTGTGCATATGTAAAATTGTAAGAGAAATCTTCCAAAACTTTCTGTGACGTTAACAAACCTGATGTTGTCTATCACACTTAAGCATGAAAACGAAATCCTTAAGCTTGGGAGAAGAGTATTCACGCGTGTGGGTACAATATTTTCTAAATTAATCAAGCAGAGTCATTTTTGTCCGCTAGTAAAGGGCAACTCTTGAAACTTAAATTTTTTCCCACTTCTTCCGCATAAAAATCTCAATTATTTATTTGACATGATACAATATATAGTATAGTTGACTATCAGACTTCCATCATATATTTGAGTAGGAGTAAGTAGTCAATTTATGGGCGTTGGTGTGACTTAACAGTAATTTCACTGACATCTCGACTATCACATACTATGATTTCATTTGTGGAGTAAATAGAACCGTTAAATTCCCCCCCCCCAAAAAAAAAAAAAAAACCTAAGAGGAATGGACTTCTTACATCTTGATTATAAATTTTATCATAACAAAAAAGGTCATTATCTAGCTTAGGAAATCCCTTTGACTTTCGTACACGTATCGTAGCTGTGTACAAAAATCCAGTCCAAACTAGATACCCGGTATCTATATGTACACGACATTTTACAACGAAATGGATAAACAAGGAATAAGACACACAACAACGAAATTGATTAATTTTGTTCGTAATTTTGAATATCTCTGCGCATTTATTTTCAACTGATTTTTAACTGACACTTGACGTTTTACAGATGACCTTCAATACTGCCCACTCAACATGGTATTCTTAAACTGTAGCCATGCTTGTCAGAGGGCTTGTGAAGTCCCCAGGAATTGCCAAGAAGGAGTTTGTACTGAAAGCGAAGGTTGTGTTTGTCCCCATGGATTTTTCATGAATGGCTCTGATTGCGTGCGACAAGAACAATGTGGATGCTACGAATCGGGATCACAGTCGGTCATACCGGTGAGGAAAGGTTATATACACATTGGTAGAGAGTTCCTTTAATCGGGGATTTGTAAGCCAACCTTTCCTGTCTAAAGTTTGTAATTCCACTGTTAAACGTGACATGTAGAAAGAGACGTACACTAAGAAGTTCTCAGTGAACGTTAATAACATTATTTACACCAATCGTCAAAACAACAACAAAAATACTAATTTCAGCAATCTTCAAAAAAAAAATAAAATAAAATAATATTAATGTTGTGCTCTGTTGCTTAGGAAGTATAGTGAAGTGACTTCGTATGTAAAAATCTTTTATTTTCATTGTTGTTTAGGTCACTATTGCAAGAGCTACACGAGCTACCTGACCTTTACCATCATTAGAGTGGAAGTATTTTGCAGTGATAGGTAATCTTGAAAATGTGCATTTGTGTGTCATTTTCAAGTAGGCCAAATCACATAGTTTTCATTTGTCCACATGGTCGTTTTGTCAGTTACTTAACTGAAAGAAATATCAGATTACAGAGAAAGACACTTCTTTTAAATATATGGTTATGTAAAACCTCATTACTAGGACTTTACTGCAATATAATTATATATCGACTGCAGGAAGGAGACTTCTACGTAAATCCTGAATGCACGTTAAAGGGTGTTTGTAACAGCGGGGAAATACATTGGAATGAAGGGTATCGATGCGGTCCTAATGCAGATTGTGACGTCAGAGATGATGTTAGGCAATGTTACTGCTCTGGGGACTACATAGGAGATGGCGAGACATGCATCGAACCAAAAGATTGTCAGGAGATTTATGAAGATGGATCAAAACGAAACGGAATATACAAAATCAAACCATCTGGCTGGACATATGAAGCGTTTGAGGTTTACTGTAACATGTCAGACAGCGGTGGGTGGACGGTAAGTAAAAATACTAATTGAATGTGGGGTCACTAGTGGTTCGAATTTATGTAAACACTTACTGAATTACTACATAAAGGAATCAAACAGAGAACCAAAATTTCGAGAGAAGTATAAAATCGTCCATATGACCCAAGTTCGACATTGGACAAAAATCCTGAACATTGTGGAAAAGAAAACTGTCCAAGTAACATTATAAGCGACTACCACCACTTCACAGAGAAGTGGTGTGGGTGATTTACAAAAATAGGCCATTTGACCCTGCATGCACCCAGATATCCGTGAACCCTCTAAAAATCACCAGACAGGGTCAATGTGACATTTTAAAAAGCCAATATTAAATCACTTGTGACCTGCCAAACCCTTTACTACGTCAAAGCAACAACTTTGTCCTTCAAACTTTTAGACTAGTATTTCTGACAAGACTGTTCAAATAATGCTAACTTTCAAAGAATCGCTCACAAGTGATTGGGGCAATGGGAATGAGGTGGATGTGACCGGAGTTACCACTCCTGTCTCTCTATGGTAGGGCACTTTTTCTCCCTTAAAATGGATTGCGGAACCAGTGGGCAGACTCCATACATAATTATTACATAATTTCTAACTGTGCATGATTCCTTTGCAGAACTTCTGTGCATGCGGAAGTATCACTTGCATGGTACCCTAAAACAGTTAACATTAACAACAGCTTCCAGACACAACAGTCTACAACAAACAAACAATACTGTCTTCGGATTTGAACTGTTTATCTAACGTTAAACACATTTACCAGGGAAGCCGTACCGGAGGGGGGGGGGGGGATTTGCTGATACGGCAGTCACGACTACTGTCCTCGGTGACCAAATACATGGAAAAGTAACTTTCGACTTTTCAATCTGCGGTCCCTCTCACGTTTTTGTTGGCCTACGTGAGCTGCTCCATAGATTTCATTTCGGGAAGCCACCAACATTTCTACTAATGTGGGCACCTTTATTTGCACCTACGAAGAAGCTCTTTTGATATCATTCAGTTATTGACCTTTCAGATATCACCATGATATGTAGTGTCCAACTTTTTTGGTCCCCCGTCGTATTCAGGTACTTCAGCGTAGGGTGGATGGAACCGAAGATTTCTATGTCAACTGGAATGACTACAAGAAAGGCTTTGGAAACTTAGATCATGAATTTTGGCTTGGAAATGATAAACTATATTACCTAACCAACCAAAAGAGATATGAAATCAGAATTGATTTAGTGAATAGATACGGAGCTCCATACCACGCCAAATTTGATTACTTTCGCATTAATGATGAGAGCGACAACTATCGTTTATCCGGAGTTGGATCTTACAGTGGAACAGCAGGTTTGTAGTTGAACGACACCAAATTTTTTCCTAGAACATCAACTACTGAGTCACCTCATCTAGTACTTGAATGAATAATCATTATACTAGATAAGGGATAAAATATTATTATGGGGTCCTTGCCATCCTCCGTATATCGTTCTGACATATGGGCAGTTGCTGCAATTGCTGTGTAGTAAACTAGTATACGATGCATTTTATGGCGATGCAATAATGATGTCATTGAAAGATGGGGTACATAGGCGATATTGTGGTCATCTCCAAAGTACCAAAGTGGAATTATTCATACTTTGGTAGTTTTCGCATCTGGCGATATACATTCCTAGTATCAAGCTTGTACCTCATACCATTATCGTTCCGTGGCATTCTCAAAGTGGACCTTGCTGAAATCCTAAATTTCGTGTCATTCTCTTCCCAAAGTCAGTTTACCAGTAACAAAATAAAATACAAAATATTTCGCAAAGCGTATCAATTATAGCATAAGTTATTTCATAACAAAGTGTTTGCGCTTCTTTGAAGAGAGAGAGAGAGAGAGTCATGGATAATGGTATTTTGTTAAGTAACAAACAATTGAAATTATATAAATGGATGTACGAACATCCACCGAGAATTTTGTACCACAAAAATCATACTAAACGAACAAATGCATATGCACCAAAGACGTTTAGTAATGACAACCTAATGTTCTAACGACATTTATTTTCGGTCTACTGCACAGAATCTCTCGGTAATTCTAATGAGAGAGGTTATGCTCTGAATTATCATCGCAACTATCCATTCTCAACAAAGGACCGTGACAACGACTCTGCTTCTTTTAAATGTGCTGTTAGGTATCGTGGGCGCCTGGTGGTACCATATTTGCCATCGTTCCAACTTAAATGGAGATTACTTTGCATCAGGTCTAGAGGATGCGGACGGTATTTGCTGGAAGTTTTTACCCGACAGTGAATGTCACATCACATACACTGAAATGAAGATTCGCCCCATGTAAAGTGGCTCTCGAAGATGAATTCCTGTCTGCAGAAACGCTCCTATACAATAGTAGAAACAGTGTCCATATTTAAATTGCACCGCTAAAATTTTACCAATCCTGGAAATACGTCACTACTTTTTTAACTAATGTTTTGCACATTTGAACGTGCTATGTAGAGAATTTTTTGTGAAGCAGCAGGGTTACAAAACACCCAAAATGAGTACAGAATTTTTTTTTTAATATATTTGTGTGTATTTGCTTTTGTTTTGCTCAATCAATCAACGAAAGTTATCTGTGTTTCCTTACTTAAGACGCAGAAAATCCTAAATACAGGAGAACTGCCAGGAATTCAGTGGTTAAATTTAAAAGGGAACACTTGTACAGAGCTTTTCAACACCGTGTACATTAAAAGTTAATATTTCTAATGAATTTAAATAATGAAGGAACATTCTGTCGTTGAATCACGGGGATTAATGAATTGTTCATCCCTTTCCGTGGAACAGCAATGGGCGAGGTCATTTTCATCCTAACTCACCGCGTAGTTCAACGAGAGAGTGAAGTCAAAGACACACCTACTGTGGTTACAGTCACTATACGTGTATCATATAAGTGAACAGATGACTTTGGTTTAGGCGCATATTGAAAAAAAAAAATCAGTGTTTGTTTTAGGTAAGTTCCGGAATGTAACAGATAAAAACACATATATGGGGGCCTCTTCCGGACCATTTGCACATTACTATGAACGCCCACATTGGAGAAGAAACTCCTTGTTGCGCATAGTTAGAATGTAAGATACGACAACTTGGGAGTTGCAATTTAGAAGGGGATGTATTAGTTCTTAGTTGGTAAAACAGTAACCCTTATTGACAACTACTGCTTATACCTAATAAATAGGATAGGCCACTGCTTCGATGCCAAGGTTCCTGCCGACAGTCAAGTTCTTATGACATCGACCTGGTATGCTACGTCATCAATCAATTGATGATTTGTTTTTCACTAGGAGTATGGCGTACCGCAAGAAAATAACTGCAGTGGATTTGAAACCTGTGTGTCGTTTGTATATTTTAATATTTCAAAACAACACCGTGGTTATAGTTAATGTATTTATGTGTAATATGCAAATTGCCATAGTCAAACTGTCGTTGTTGCTTTACTTTCATAATTTCTTTGTCACTAGACAGTAGAAAACACAATGTTACCTAAATGCTAATGTATTTATGAGTCAAGTCTCCTTTTTGAGTTAGAATCATCTCCTCTACGTTTCATAACGGATTCGTGCAAACATATGTTAGTAAGGTTTCAGTCTAAGTAATTAAATCAGATATGATCAGGCGCAAAGCAACAAAGCAAATCTGCAAATTGTCCAGGAATATATCTAGTTTGTTGCAATCAAATGTGAGGCATAATGTCAAAATTAGGGTGTTCAGACTTTGCATAACCGGTAATGTAATAATCAATTGTTAATGCAATTATGTCCGCTAATGTCCGCTGATGTAGTATAACCATCGAACACTGGTGTATATTTCGCCACCTTACCTTACGATCAAAACTCAGCAACATGAGCAACACATGGTTTTGTGTTTTCGAACAGAAAAGAACGTGTCAAGATTCCTTACATCAGTGTTTTACCGTGTTTGATAACCAATATGTAGAATTGTTTCCTGGAATTTCTAGAAAATCAGTAACAATCAATCTTCATCTCTTAATCAGCAGCTGATCATATCCAATAATTTGTAGTCGTTTGAATGTTTGTACGATTTACTCGAACTTGTTCCCAAATTATTCAACCCCCTTCCCAGTCTGAGCTATTGCTTAATTACCACGTGCAACACCACCTTTGGAATGACTTGATCACTAAATGTATCATTGACTGAAAAAAAGATATTAAAAAAGAATGGAATGGGAAAGGGGTCGACAGGAAACGACACTGCCTTACCCAAAAAGTGCTAACTCCTATGAGGAGTGAATCCACAGAGACTGGCTTACTCCCAACAACAAGGACTTAGCCTACCACGCACTACAATTCTGCGTATTTGTGGGCAAATCATGTTCTAGTTCATAGTTGTTGCCAAAGTTCATCACACCTTCTTATACATTATGATTACGTATAGGATTACGTATGTAGACTAATGCTTTGACGCCAAGTTGCCAAGGGTGCTGTTTACGGTCAAGCTCTTCTGACATCTACGTGGAATATGTTACGTCAGCAATCAACTGATGATTGGTTGTCCGTTTAGAAGGATCCCAGCTAACACACTACGTAACTACAACGTTATATTTTGGTTGTGGTTACGTTAGTGTCGGTGTAACGTAAATACAACGTATATGTAACATTTTGAAGTTACGTAAAATCACAACGTTGTTACAACGTTAAAATAAAACGTTTTAATAACGTTTTATTTGGTTGCAATTAGGGTGGTGTCAGTGGTACGTAAATATAACGTAAATACAACGTATCAAAGTTACGTAATATCACAACGTTTGTACAACGTTTCCTTACAACGATCTGACAACGTTTCATTCTGGTTATAATTACGTTGGTGTCAGTGGTACGTAAATATAACGTAAATACAACGTATCCAAGTTACGTAAAATCACAACGTTTTCACAACGTTTCATAACAACGACCTGGCAACGTTTCTTTTTGGTTATATTTACGTTGTTGTCAAAGAAAGGTAAATATTACGTAATTATAACGAATCAAAGTTACGTAAAATCACAACGTTCCTACAACGTTTCCAAACTAACGTTTCTACAACGTTATATTTTGGTTGATTACATCAGTGTCAGACAGACGTTAACAAAACGTAAATGTGACATACTAACCCTCCCCGGCCCCCCCCCCCTTTCGTCGCTGTCAAATAGAAGTCCAGTGAGCTATGTAGGCTACAGTAGTATGTGTTTCTGACAGTGGATGTCACTGAGTTTTGTTTTTTACCGGCCTTCACTCATTTTCATTACCTTACTTCTACTTCGCTACTTTGGCAAACAGCTAAACTTGTTCAAATGCTCACAATTTTAAAACTCTGAGTATTCACTGGCTGAAAAAATGTCGCCAACCGTTGGCAAATCCTTGCGTAAAATGCCCGGATAATAATACACTTTGGATTTCACTGGTTAAGAGAGGATATTGATAGTGCTGAGGTTTCTTATCCTGGGTATGTGGTTTATCGTCAAGATAGGGTTGATACCAAAAAAAGGGTTGGTGGGGGAGTCTTGTTGTATGTCAAAGATAATATTGTTAGTGTTGAAAAAACCAGAGCTGCAAGGATCCTATGTGAACTCTGTGTGGTGTGAGTTAACTTTAAATAACTCTATCAAGGCTGCTGGTTCTGTTGTCACAATTGGTTTAGTTTATCGCTCTCCAAATAGTGGGAAAGAAAATGATAATTTGTTGTTTAACTCAATTAGGAAAGCTGCTAAAGGTGAAGTTATTATCATGGGTGACTTCAATTTTCCAGACATTGATTGGGCTGAGGAATTAAGCGGTAGTAATGGCACTGATTTTCTTGAGGTTGTTCAGGACTGTTTCTTGCACCAGCATGTTTCTTTTCCTACTAGGGGTGATAATATTCTTGATCTTGTTTTCACATCTGATCCTAATGTTGCTGACAATTTTGAGAGTCTAGGTAAACTAGGTAAAAGTGACCATGACGTTGTCGTCTTCGATGTTGTCTGTGAGGGGTTCAGTTCTATAAGTAAGGAACGGATCCCAGATTTTTCTAAAGCAGATACTGTAGCAATTGATAATTTATTGAAAGGTACAGACTGGGTAAATGGTATGAGTGGCAAAAGTGCCTCAGAATCTTGGGACTTTATAGCTGATATATTGAGGTATGTCATGAATCATCATGTTCCGTGGAAGTTTCGGTGTCGTAAAAGTTGTAGGCCTTCGTGGATTACTAAAGAAGTCAGGTGTGCCATTAGACGAAAGCGGAAAATGTGGAGGCGTTATAGGATGAGTAACTCTGTTTCTGACCTTTATAAGTTTAACATTCATCAACTTAAAGTGAAAGGGTTAATCTCTAAAGCTAAACTGAATTTTGAGCAGAGTATAGCTAATAATATTAAGGACAACCCGAAGGCATTCTTTTCTTATGTTAGATCTAAGCAGAAGGTTAAGGAAAGTGTTGTTTCTCTTAGGGATCCTAATGCAGACAATGTAGTTACTGACAGTGAAGATCTTGCAAAACTGCTTAACAATTATTTTGGGTCAGTCTTTACACATGAAGATTTGTCAAATCTGCCTAGTGCCATTGGAAGAAGTGTTTTCCCAAATTTGGACTCTGTCTTATTTTCTAGTGAGATAATTCTAAAAGAGTTGCTTTCTCTCAATATTCGTAAAGCCCCTGTCCCTGATGCAATCTATCCAATTTTGTTGAGGTCATTTGCCCATCATTTCTGTGTTCCACTGTCACTGGTCTTTAATAAATTTATGGTTGAAGGTTATGTTCCTGGGGACTGGAGGTGTGCTAACATCACCCCAATTTTTAAGAAGGGAGATAAGTCACAGCCCTGTAATTACAGGCCTGTCAGTCTCACTAGTGTTGTTTGTAAGGTCATGGAATCTATTGTTAAAAGGTCTATGGTTAGTTTCTTCAGTAGTTATTCTTTAATCAGGATGTCTCAACATGGCTTTTGTCAAAAAAGGTCGTGCCTCACCAATATTTTGGAGTTCATGGAAGATGTTACTAGTTCATTGAATAGGCAGAAGTATGTTGATGTTGTTTTTCTGGATTTTCAGAAGGCTTTTGATAAGGTTCCCCATCAGCGTCTTTTGCTTAAATTAAAGAGTATGGGTATCTGTGGTAATTTACTGACCTGGATTCAGAATTCGTTATGTAATAGGAAACAGAGGGTGGTTTTAAATGGTTGCACTTCTTCTTGGCAGAAGGTTACTAGTGGGGTTCCCCAGGGGTCTGTGTTGGGTCCTCTCCTGTTTATTGCTTTCATTAATGACATTGATGCTGATATTGTGTGTAGAGCCAAGAAGTTTGCTGATGACACCAAACTGTATTCTGAGGTCTCCTCTGAAAGTGATTCAAAAAGTTTTCAGAAGGATTTATAGACAGGGTTTTCACTTGGTCTCAGGAGTGGCAAATGCTGTTCAACATTGATAAATGCAAGGTAATGCATATTGGCAATAACAATCCTAGGTATTCGTACACTTTAAATGGACAGTCACTGCAAGAGGTTTCTGTTGGAAAGGACTTAGGTGTACACATAGATTCTTCTTTACAGCCAGCTAAGCAGTGTGTTGAAGCAGCTAAAAAGCAAATAGGATTTTAGGTATGATTAAGAGAAATTTTAGTTTCCTTAAGCAAGACATTGTTGTTAGACTCTATAAGCAGTTGGTTAGACCCCATTTAGAGTATGCTGTTCAAGCCTGGAACCCATATTTTTCTAAAGATAAGGAGTTACTTGAGAAAGTCCAGCGCAGGGCTACTAGATTGATAAGGGCCTTCAAGGGTGTCCCCTATAACAGCAGGTTACGTCTTTTAAATCTCACTTCACTTGAGCTGAGAAGATTACGTGGGGATCTGATACAAGTCTATAAGATTGTTCATGGATTTGATAGTTTATCATTTTCTAATTTTTTCAAGTTTGCTAATAGTAAAATTACTAGAGGTCATTGTCTTAAACTCCAGAAGGTTCAAAGTATGATCAGTATTCGTCGTTACTTCTTTTCTCAGAGGGTAGTGAATGAGTGGAATGGGTTGCCTGAGGATGTAGTGATGGCGAGAAGTGTAAATGGGTTTAAGAATGCACTGGACAAGTACTTTAGGATCTGTGACCGGGTTTGATTTTTTCACCTTTTTTTCAGGGTCCTTGATGGGGACTTAATTGTCCCTCCTGATCCTTTTTTAAACTAAACTAAACTATCCAGTGCTGAACAAAAGCGCGCGAACTGCAGTTTGAAAATCTCGTTGCTAACGCATACGGTGCGGCTGTCTGAATTTGCAACAGAGGAACTCGCACTAAGCTCCATGTTCTGCATGCTGCTAAAGTATCATTGTTCGATTGATGCTTACTGTACGTGTAAGTTGCAAGTAATGCCTTGCATTTACAGCAATTAATAGCCGTATGATTATGATGGGATTCATTCATTGTTATTCGGAAACAGTTTGACGTTTATACAGCTGATAATTGTCGTGATAATTTGTATGTTTTGTATAAACCCGTTGAGTTGCGGTTAGGCTACGTACTGTATAATGTGTCGTATGCTGCCGTGTGCACTGAGTGTGAAATGGAGGCCTAACATAACCCCTA
Source organism: Stichopus chloronotus (assembly GCA_021234535.1). Taxonomy (NCBI): domain Eukaryota; kingdom Metazoa; phylum Echinodermata; class Holothuroidea; order Aspidochirotida; family Stichopodidae; genus Stichopus; species Stichopus chloronotus. Next base: position 16,365,872 of record CM037849.1, on the reverse strand, counting down.
GTGCCTACACTACAGTACACTGTACTGACTAAGCCTAAATTTTACAGTATTATGATTGATGGCTAGGCTAGAAGACTTACTGTAGTGGTAGCCCAATCTTCGGAAAAGTTCTTGAATTTCATGTAATGAATGTTGAAGTGGAATGGTATCAATTAGCCAATGAATAATGCAAGTTTGAGACTTTGTACTGTACACCTGGAAATTATGGTTTCAATTTCCAAGAGTTAGTAGCTTGGATTCCAAAAGTTGGTATTCGCGTCATGATTTGGAGCAGTTTTGAAATTACTCTTTGGCACATGAGTACGCTTGTACTTGCAAACAAAAGTGTATAATTATATTGCCTGGGCACAATATTGGAACAGTTGGGAAACTGAAGGGGCATTGTTATTTTTTGAAGCATGACTGTTTTAGGTGTAGTTTCATTACTATACATTGACCCTGGATTAGAACTCGGACAAAAGCACAAAGCTATGATTTACACTATTATTAATGTGAATATATGTTGAAGACCTTCACAGGCCTGACTATCTGACTTGTAAGTGCCAAATGTTTCGTTCATTTCAAACACGCAGGTGTGTTCCACCTTTGATTTTAAGAGCGAATTAACAGACAATTGCAGTCCTACTGTACATTGGTGTGTTGTTGATATACCTTTTCTATGCAATGGAGGGTTTGACATAATAGAACAGTTCTCTGTTATGGCCAGAAAAGTCTGTAAGACAGCATTACTCGGTAAAGATGAACCACTAATATTGTCCAGCAGCTCACAACTTGTTTGAAGATGAAGGGAATCATTAGGCTTCACATGAGAATAAAGTTATTTAAAGTATTGTAAAATCGGCTTTGACGCTACGTAGTGTTCTACATTGCTACAGTGCAGTACTACGTTTCAACACATCTACAGGACCACTTATCTTGGTATGTGTACAATATTGTATTTGTACAGTACTGTGCTTTGGTACTGTATTAAAAGTTCCAGTAAGATCATGGTAAAGAGTGAAACAAATTGCAGATTTCCTCAAAGTAATTTCAAGAGGAAAATCATTGTCTAATTATGGGAGAAACATCTTGAGAAAAAGAAAAGTATGTCAGCTTCATCAAACTAGTCTCTACAGTGCCTGTAACTACTGTATTGTAGAAATGTAAGAACTGCAGCCTGCCAGTTCATGTAGGTCCACTAAAGAGTCATAGAAAAAGAAAGCAAGGTGTAAACTATGGGAACAGATACTGTAAAAAATATTTTCATCCAATTCAGCTAGTCAGCCTCAGAATGAACTGAAGTAAAGATATGTCAACATAAGCAACATCTTTAATGCGTAGTTCACCTAATAACTTGCGAATTCAATAAATACTAAACAATAAAACCATCACGTCATAGCATATTCATAAATCTGAGACTGTACTGTAGCCTACTGTCATACTGCACATTAATGTTTACAATAATGTAATGACAAGTACCGTAGGCCTAATGCAGTAGAAATGCTTTTAAAAAAAGAAATTACAATAGCGTTATTGCTTTGATACTGTTCATACAGTTCTGTGGGTTTATGCTGACATTTTAAGAGCAGGACAGCAGGTGGCTAAAAACTCAGCATGACCTGATAATTGGAGTAAAGGTACATTCAGCACTTTTTGTACAGTAGAGTACTAGAAAGAGATGGCAGATAAGGTGAATAGGCAAAAGTCAATTTTTTTGACAATTTTCCTATTTGAAGTTTCCTGAAATTGCCACGTATAAATACTTTCTGATGTCCAAACTAAATGTTACTGTATATCATCTGCATTGTGGAGCATTTCTCAACAACTGGCCATGATTTTCAGTGGAGAGCAGTACATGCTGTGGTGAATCATATGGTAGGCCTTTGATTGAATTCAGTTATTAACTATTTAAGGTTTGTTATTTTCCTACCACAGCATTGCAGGTTGCACATGTTTAGCGGGAGCATGCACATTAGCACTCAAGGAGGGTATACGAAGACTTCGACCTGGATTGAAGCTGTACTCACACCTTTTCTGTTTTGAACCATTTTGACTACATCTACTGTACTGTAACCGGTGGCCCTACTATCAAGTACACATGGATAAAATCTTAAAGCTTAGCTACCACAAGAGACATACTGTGACCCTACACAGCATTACAAGAAGGTGAGATGGGATCGACTGATAAGAGAGGTGACTGCGACAGCTCTTCTAGTCTAGAAGTTGTTTTGGGCTTAAGCAACCGTTATAGTTTTTTGCAACACAACAGAAATCATCTGCCAGCCCACACAGTTGGTTTGCAACCTATCGTTTGAGAATTGTTGAGTACAGAACATTATTGTTATTTCTTTTGCCAGTTTTCAGTAGTACAGGTATGTGTCCAACAAGATTCCTGAGAAAACTGTTTTTTTTTTAATACAGTCCTCCACCTGCCATGATTATGATATTTGTTATCCTCGACTTATCTCACATTGCAGCTCTCTCTTATTGTACACCTGCCATTTTTGTTTCATTTTGCATGTACTGCACACCTTACAGTGACCAAAGCAATATGTCCTTTTTGTTAGTTCGATAAAATTCCTGTGGAGATTCATGTGTCAATTATACAGCAAATGCTGTTTTCCACTGTACATGGGGGGAAATCTAATGGATATGGATATCAGGAAGTCAGCGAATGAAAGCTGAACATGGGTACATACAGTATTCACTGTGCTTTATTTTGATTATGCCTTACTGTATCATGGGCAATCTCTTGGCACTGTCCTTGGGTCACAGTCAGACATTCTTTCACTGGGTAACTGGGAATTGGTCTTAGTCAGCTTGCACAAGTGTCTGCACTACTGTAAGATTGAGATCATTGGTTCTTGAAAGAGAATCAAGAAGATATGAAAAACATTGACCGTGACTTTGCCAGGTATTTTTACAGTTATTTATTTACCGATCACTCACGGTTGGTCTTTTTGTTGATTTACAGTACATATAGTTGAAGATAGTTGAAGAGCGTCCCAAGTTTGACCACAGCAAAAAATCAGATTGTCGATTTCATAGTAGTTAAGTATTGTAAAGATAGTGGTCATTTAAAGGTGTATGCTTAGCTTGTTAGCTATTTCAATTTTGCATTGTCTAGAGCAGTTGAAGGTCATACTTTTGATTTACTATACATGTTTTTCTTCAGTATGCGTGGGTAAGAAACATACAATTGAAATTTGCATACATATTCCAGTGAAAAAGAAAAATCTTATCTTTTCCTGGATGTTACAGAAACCTGATGTGTAGCCCTCACCAGGACAGAGATCAGTGTGGCATTATATAGAAATAATCCATGTGGCATTAAAACCATACAGTAGGTGTAGGAACTGGGGGGGGGGGGGTTAACCTAGGTAGTATCACAAATGGAGGCATTCCCTCCCCTAAAATTCACCCAGATCTGACTGTAGGTTAATGTTACAATACCCCATGCCAAATTCCTTCCCTCATGGGGTCAGTTGAACCTTTCAGAGCATAAATTTGCTTCTTATCCAATGTTTGACCCTCCCCTCTTAAAATGTTGTTGGTATGCCACTGGCTAAAACAAATTCAATTGAGGAAGCCTGGTGTGCAGTATGTTTCTTACATACTTACAGTGGCATAACAGTAATATATTCGTAAAAGAAAAATTATTTTCTTTTTTTAATTGAGAGGGCCTAAGTTTTATGAAAAAAATTTTGAAAATGAAAAAAAAATTGAATCCACAAATTTAAAAGAAGGAATTCTAAAAATATTTTGTTTTGTTTTGTATACATTGATCAAAATATCTGCATTGAGAAATAGACATAGCCCATAATCATTGAAATGGTTTCACTTTGCCCCATATACTCTTGCAAATGGGGGTAAAAATGGCAAAGCTGACATCCACCTTGAGCTCCTAAGCTCCTTCACGTTGAGGAATTTAGCCTTACAGTTCCTCGAAAACTTCAACATAATTTTATTTGGGACATGGGAAGTTTTAGGGCCTTTGGTCATAGGGAAGTTTCAAGGTGAAATGTGATTGATCATGGACTTTCATGGGTTTTCATCTGAATAATTTGTAGAGCAACCTTTGTTTGTTTACAATATTTTGTATTATTTTTGTGTTGAAAGGCAGATTTATTTTGCTCTCGTATTTAAACTTTATCTTGAGTGTATTAATGGTTTCTATTTTTTCAACCTTTCTTCATTCCTTCGTATGTATTTTTACATGTAAAATTACTTTAAATTTTTTTATATGTACATTTGTTACAGTAACTTCTATTCGTTTGCAAAATAGCAGTGACTGGTAAATTTGTTGGTGTTTGGTTGGTTGCTCACTGCTTTCTGGTATTGGACATTAGAAAGATCATAGAAATGAAAAATCCTTCAAAAGTGTTAAGATGTACTTGTCTGAATATCATTGTTGGCTAATTAGCTGTAATGTAAGTAATTAAGACTTGATTAAAGCTGCCATGTGTGACAGTTAAGAAGCATGCATGCAATCATCACCTATTTTATTATTAAATATATTGTTTATTTTCCGAGATAGCAATAAATATTGATGACTGTGTATCATTAAAAATTCGTTGTCTCATTGTTTCTTTCCAAGAAGTACATTGTCCTTTCATCAATTGGTTACAATAACGTAACTTCACAACGTAACTAAAACGTACAGAATGAACGTTATTTTAACGTAAAAAAGAAACGTCGTAAAATAACGTAAAAACAACGTAAATAAAACGTTATATCTTGGTTTTGAAATAACGTTATAATTACGTCGGGTGGAGTCTACAAAATTTCGTAACTACAACGTAATTTCATAACGTTACCACAACGAAAACGAAACGTAACCACAACGTTGTAACAACGTAACTTTGTTAGCTGGGATGACGTATAACATGGCTAGAAGAGGAGAAGATTTGAACTGTGTACGTAGTTGTGAATATTTCAATATTCGAAGGCTACACCCTGATAATCCGTATGTCTTTATGTGCAGCACGTACACGCCTGAGTCAAAGAGCCAGTCTTACTTCCCTTTAAAATGCTGATAAGATCAATAACAAAGCGGTTGAGTTGCCACCCTTAAAAAAACTTGAAGATAACTTCAACAGCTTCAAATTATGTTTTCCCTCTACTGTCAGTGATTAATACGGTAGTCGTCGAATTGACTTGTTAACACTAAAATTCAGAATGTTCGTACCGCTTATGTGCAGAGCTTGAGTAACGTAGCACTATTCAACATGTGTTTCAAATATTGCCAAGTTTCTTTTGTTCAGGAATAAATTTCAAGCAGCATAATGTTACTACAGACACCGAGTGTATGGCTGTAAAATCTCTAGACATATTACATGGTACTCCCTCATTAATGTTGTCATTGTATTAACAGTAATTATAACGATATGGAATCTATTTAAAATGACGTAGATGACAAGATGTGAGTTGCGTTGTTTGGATGTCCAGAAATCATCATTGCTCTAAGCAAATTCTTTTGAGTTCGGGACTCGAGTGCTACCGTAATAATGGAATTCTTGTTTTTAAATCAAAACCCGTCAATGTCATCTTCAGTTTGAACAAAACAAAGTCAGACTCATTCTATCTAACGACTGTGACGACTACTTTTATTACAAAACAATTTGGAATCCCTTTCGCTCTTTCTCAAAATAGTTGTGTTCATGATCGTAAAAAACTTTTTAGCATGTTACGGTCTACCAGCTGAAAAGATTAGAGGCGAGTGGAGTGAGGGAGGAGATAAACTAACTCTCGAAAACACTACTATTGTTTGAAACTGGTCTTGCTCTCAACTGAGTCATTTGAATGAAACAAGACATTTTTTTTTAAATACGATATGCGATTAGTAGCTGATTAAAAGCAGCTAGCTTTAAAAGCGGAGACTATAGGTAAAAATGAAAGATTACTATTTCAAACATTTACCTATTTTATAATTAGCTACGTTTCAGATACAACTGTTTTGTGTCCATATATTCAGGTGTAAATATCTGTACTGATGTATATTATATCAGCCATATCAGCATATTATATCAGCATTATTTCAGAGTACGTTCACCTGGAAATTGCTGGGGGGTTGTTCCCCATTCCTTCTTATCATATTTACATAATTTCTTCAGCTTTTATCTGACAATCCACGTTGTTCTCCCCCCTCGCTTTATTTATTTATATACTAGATCGTTCAGCTGTTCATGCTCAGACTGTGAGCCGAGAACAACAAAATAATGAAAACAAAAATCTTATCTCGGTGTAGATCCACATTAGTGTGAAAATAGTAACCAAAGAAAGCAAAGAAAAAAGAGATTTAATATGAACACATAATATCTACCCAAATTGCAATGTAATAAAGAACATGGGTTTGAACTACAGCTGCAGATTTAATTAGATTCATCTCTTGAAAGTAATTGTCACTGCCAAAAACAAATATTGGCGACTTATTTAAGCTCTAAGACTTGGGATTGATCAATCCATCTATTGCGTAATCTATTTGATACCATTTATTTCTCCGCCATCTATCCGTACACATTAACAGCTGCTTGTGTGGGTACATTGTAATGAATGTGAGTCAGTTATGGATTATGTCTGTTTATACCTTTTACGGTTAGCACATTTGGTCTATGAGTTAACTGATTATAAATTGACAAGTGTCTGATATTCTTTAACCAAAGAATGTTTCACAATATTGCAAAGTATACATATATACTCTTTACGAACGCCATGATTGAACATGTCATGATAGATACGAATAATTGCACGAAATTTTTCCTCCTTCGTGTAAAGAAATATACTTGCAATGATAAATTTAGGACAATGAGGTAGAAGATGTAAGCTGTAACAGCGTGCTAAATTTCTTACTAAATTAGCTTTAGGTGAGAACTTTCCCATGAAAGTCAACGATATGGTTAGTTTGATGAATGCTAAGTCAGATAAAATACCTCTAGCTCCTTTTACATGTTCTGCAAAAGGTTGCCACGTATAATCTGCACGCAATTGTGAAATGCAAGGTGAGAGAGTGTCTTGAATTCATTCTGGTGTTTCACACTGGCAATGTTTTAAAGCAAATCTGATATAACCTCATAACATGAGAAATGATATAACCTTTGGACTTTGTTGATCTGTTGCTCGTTACGTGTGCTCACAATGCTTACCGTTTTCATGTCGAACAGGCTACAATGTATCTTCTTTGTACCTGAAAGGTGACAGATATATCGCTTTGACACAAACTGAGAGAAGAGTAACAATATTTGCAACAATCTGGCCAGTACGCCGCTTCTTTAGTCGGGGATAGGTGTCGATTTTACCATGAGTGGAACATTCTACCCGACAATAATGACCAACAAGTTAAAACTCATTATGTATGTTGCTAACGTAGGTATATTACCATAGGATGAGCAGAACTCCAGAGATCACGTGGGAGAGGTTCTTCAGAACAGACTGAGCCCCCCCCCCCTTCTTGAAACGGGCCTGTCAATGGTTACCCTATCTGAGAGAAGCATTGTTAAAATTTGATACAACGTTACCTTCAATTTCAATTACACATGCGTATGTTCTGAGACCCGATGATAAAGTAATTTCCTCTCTCTCCACTGATACAAAGGTAATCAAACTCCTCCTCAAGAAATGACTACCACTTCTCTGTTAAGTAAGTGCATTTCTAATCATATCTCACATGTTTTAAATGATATTTTTAAGCAGTGTTGGGTTGTGGGTTTTGATAAAAAGTAAAACAGAACAGACAATAGCGAACTGCCTTATCCACTAAACAGAAATGTCTAGCAAAATATGTCCCTGTCAAAGCGTTTGCACCGAGTTAAGAAATCGTACCCGTATCGGTTAAACGAAGTCCTTAGTGGTTATCCCGGAGTGATTAACCGTAAGTTATCCGCAAACATAACTCTTTTAGGCTACATAGTTCGTCCAAATACGGCGGTTTGCCTTGGAACGTGATACGACACCGTGAAGGGTATCTACGATCATGAGAATACAATTTTCCTAAGGTAGGGGAAAGCAAATGTTCTGTCACAAGTTAAGCACATTCATGAAACGTTGGATTCATGTTGAAAGTCCATGTCGCAATCGGGACTTATCATTCGAGTACCCAAGTTTTCCAGATGATATCACTTTGCGATCGTAACAGCGTCCTCTTCTGGAAATAACTAATAAAACTGACTTACACAGAAAAAGAAGCAAAGTGCCACAGTCTGTAAACATCATGTATGATTGTATATAATAGACAACTGTAATGGAGATAGGATTAGTTCTTTATCTTTGCCAAATGAAATGTACCTTTCGAAAAGTATCAACTCAAGCTTTACAATGGAAATCTTACCCTGAAAATGTTCATCTGATGAAAGCTATCGTCCTTTGTAAGTAGTAAAGTGTCACCAGCCAGTAATATTTTGCGATATAAATAATTTTCAAAGAATAATCCTTGAAGGAAACTTTGTCTCAATTACATAATGAATACATATGAAGTTTAAACTTAGAATGTATCAATATAACATAAAATTAAATTTGAAAGAAATTGATGATTGAAATGCTGTTATAATTTTCAATGTCACTGATGTCGTCACACACTGTTATTCACATTAAAGTAAAACAATAATCGACGGGCTATTATAGGAGGAATCACCCCTTAATGTACTTAATAATCAAACATTAAAGGTGAAAGAAATCAACAAATAATATTGTGAGGTACTGAAACAATGAGCAAAATAGTATATTGAATAACACAGATATTGTCATTGGATGGACAATGGAATTTCAGGCAGCAAAGACGGCCTGTCTGCCCAACACAACTGGTAATTTTTGATATGATAAATGATACGTGTCAAATAAGTAATTTGATATGTGGTGGGGCAAGTGGTAAGCAATAAAGTGGGAAGTTGACTTAAAAATTCGGTGCAAGTTACAGCTAGGGGCGTAACGATTTACACGACTGCAGATTCTTGGATAAGGCCAGTGGCTAAGAAAAAGATGTAGCTCGATTGTGTAATGGTTTCCTCCACAATCTACAAGAAAAAAGATCACGTTTTTGGAAGTTTCAAACAATATCAGTTGGTTTGACTTAAAATAGTCAAAAGCTGCATTTTCACCTTTTTGTTCAAAGTCTCAAACATATGTTGTTCATGTTGATGAGTTTTGGTCAGTTGGTAAATGACTGCAAACTGGAGGACAACGCCTAATCTTGATCAGAAGGCCGAATAAGGGTCTTAATAATCGAAGGTATTATTCCGTTTTAGAAAAATAGGGATCATCTGAATCTTCTCCAACTCGGAACTAGAACACGGCAAGTGTAACTACGTGAATCAGAAAATAATTAAAGCATAGGATTTTGGTATCAATTATCCCCCGTTCCAGAGTAACTAAAATGACCTACACTTAATATTTACCCTGATCACGTGGTCTTCCGTACCCTTGCCAACCACTGATAAGCTCATTCTTGATGATAAAAGTGACGGTTTTGTCTCTTATAAAATTAGCCTTTGATAACTAAATTACATTTAGCGGTTGGCTTTTATAACATTAGCCGTTCGTTCTTACATTGACGGTTGATTGCAGGGGTGATACAATGTCCCTCGACCTGAACCTATCACTGCGTGTCATCATTAGGTTTATACAAATTAAAAATATTTGTAGATGTAGAAAGTTTTGAGTTCTATTACGCCTTGTTATTTAATTACCCAGACTGAGAGTATGAAACATCTATGTTTTCACGTATCCGTCAAGAAAAGTGGCAAATATGTATACCTCGCCATGAAATGTACCTATAAATATTTTAGTTTCTGTACCTGTAACCCCAAATATTACGGCATTATCCTGTTATCGGAAGCATTATGCATCATGCGTTTGGTGACTAACAAATCGTTAATGATAGACCGTAAAAGTTTATCAGCGTTTATGCATATGGGACTTTTTCAGATAACATAGATAACTAGTATTTTCTTGTAATAGATAACTAGTAATATTTAGTAATTTGATTAACTGAGCAAAACAAAGGCAAATGCACACAAATATATAACAAAATTGTATGACACTCATTTCGAAACTTTTGCAATTCTTCTGTTAAAGCGAAAAGTGAGCTACATACAGTAATGAATACAACAAAAAATCATTGCAGCAACTGGTGAAGTGTATGATGAAAATTAATGTTTAACATTTCAATCCAAATGTGATGATTTGTCTCTCTTGATATGAAGCCATTTTCTCAGACAGTCAAACTGGACGGATCTTCATTTCAGTATATTTGATGAAATCACTACTGTCGGGTAAAAAATGCCAGTGAATATTGTCGAGATTAAATGGACCTAATCCAAAGTAATCCCCGTTTAGGTTGGAACGATGACATACATTGTACCACCAGGCCCCGCGGTAGTTAACAGCACAGTTGGCAGGAGAAGAATCGTGGTCACGGTCCTTTGCCGAGAAGGGATAGCTGTGGTGATAAGCCAGAGCATAACCTCTCTCAAGCGTATTGCTCTTAGATTCTGTACAAGAGACAGTAAATTCATGCCATTGGACTATTTGTGCGATCAGTACTGATATGCATTGTTGCATTTGCTCTTTAGGTATAATTTTCTGCAGTATCGTTTCGGTGGGTGCTTGTACATCCATTTGAATAACGAAAACTAGTAGTAAAATACCATAGTCGATTATGACTCCTTTAGAGAAAGGATGAAAAAAAAGGTGAATTGATTTTATAATCCAGTCCTAGCAAGAGAAATGAGGATGACTTTTAAACCGCACTTTTGATTCATTGCAGTGAAATGTCGCGATAAGGGAGCATTCTCAGCCCAATACTTTTGTTTGTTAGAAAACATCGTGAAAGAAACAAAGAAGAAAACACGAAATTCAGGATAGTTACCAATTTCAAATGCAGACAATTGTTCTGAGTACTTGATGAGATTTAGACAACGTCAGAGAAACAGATTAGCCTTAGAGTCACAACATTGAGACAAGGACTGAATATCGGCAAATGCTGAAGCTACCATAGCACGATATATTACGTGCTAGTAGTTCAGAGCATGACTACACTAGCACCCCTCCACCCAATCTTCAAATAAGTTACGGTAATTATATTGCATTGCCATAAACGGCAATCCTATATTAGTTTTGTACATCGCAATTGCAACAACCACCCATATATCATTTCTTTTTTTTTTCTCCGGAGGATGGCAGAGACCCTCAATAGTACTTTACGGCCTTATCTACTACAATGATAGTTCATTCAAATACAAGACGAGGCAACGCAGGAGTTGATATTCTTGAACAAAGATTGGTATCTTTCAACTACAAACCTGCTGTTCCATTGTATGTTCCCAGACCAGATAACCGATATTTGTCATTCTCATCATTAATACGAAAGAAGTTAAACTTGGCGTAGTATGGAGCTCCGTATTGGTTCACGAAGTCAATTCTGATTTCATATCTCTTTTGTTTGGTTATGTAATATATTTTATCATTTCCAAGCCAATGCTCATGATCTAAGTTTCCAAAGCCTTTCTTGTAGTCATTCCAGTTGAGATAGAAATCTTCCGATCCATTCACTCTTCGCTGAAATACCTGAGATATGAAGGACTACAAAAGTTGGACAATATATATAGTATGATGACGACTATACGGTCAACAAGTAAATGATAACAAAAAGTTCCATAGTTGCAAACAATGCTATATAACAGTTGTCTACATTTTTAGATTTCCAAAAAGAAATCATGTAGCCACTCGCAGGCATTAACATGATAGGAACCGATCATTGTAAAATCGAAAGTGACTTTCAAAGTTATTCCAGATTGCTGACTGCAAACGTGACTGCTGTATGGGTAACACCCGTGCTGCGTAACTCGTAAATATGCGTATCGATAGATATTAGTTGCACAAAGTCGAAGACAGTCATGTTTGTTTGTGGACTTTTGTGTCGGGAGGGGGGGGGGGTCGGGAGAAAATATTGAACTGTACCGTATCTGTGATACTATGACTGCGCAGAAGTTCTGTAATGAAAATAAATTCAGAAATATTATGCCAAATATTATGTATAGAAAATGTAAGTACTACTTACAGGTCAGTCTACATTAAGATAAATTCTTCATCAGTTTCAATTTCCATTCGGATATTTCTCGTTTTAAAAATGCCCTACTTCATAGTCAAAGAACCCAGAGCTTCTTACAAAGTGTGACCATATCATTATGTTTATTGTTTGGAGAGCTATGCATTGCTGAATAAGAAGTGTGGGATGAGTTAATTGAAACTGAATCTTCTTGGTATCTATGTATTCGTTCCATGAATAACCGTAAGAGCGCGAGACTGATTAATTCACATTGTGCTTTAACTCTCCTCCGAGTAACTAGGTAAAATCTAAGTCGTTTATTTTGTACATATTTGTCAACAGAGATCCTTCCTATCTGTAGACCGTGCTTGTTCTTACGGTATTCTGTTTTCATCTACAATCCTAGCATGCTAGGCTTTTCGACACTGACGTTTGCAGTGTATATTGCTGAAGTTTAATTGAGAATTGTTAGGAAGACGCCTCGATCTAACCCTCTTCATGCACACAGGAGTTGACATTGCCCCGCCCTGGTGCATATGATCAGACTAATAAAACATCCATCCAACGTCACATGAAATTGCATTACATTTTAAGATTGCAGCAACAGACAAAAAGTTGAAAACATAAAATTAAGCAACAGCGTCTCAGTTTTTCATAATTATTTATCTTTATTTTTTTAATCTCAAGTATTCCTTAAGAGAAAAAAGTAAGCAGATTATCCTCTCGGTAATCAATCATTACTTTTGCTTGAAATTTAGATGCATTTTTGTTTACTGTAGCGGATTTTAGTTCACATTAATGCTCATTTACCTTTAATTTCATGACGAGTAACAGACGGTTGGGCAAGGCTTTTAGGCGTGTGTATGTGTGTGCGTGTTTGTTGATGTGTGCAAGTGTGGGAGTGTGTGTGTGTGGGGGGAGCCTTAGGATTGGGGGTTGACGTTGGGTAGTTCGTGTTTGGTTCAATTACTCCGTCCGAGTCCGCGTTATAGATCAAACCCCTGATCGAGCACTACATCGACAGTTAAATCTTTCATGACACTATCGGTGAACCTAAAGCCTTCATCTACACAGTGCCTTTGTGCTTCATGAACATTTGCAACCCTACTATATATACGTGTTATTTCTGCGTGGTTTGTCCGCGATATGCCTTCTGGTTTTACACTCCATTCAAGAGGAGATGAGGCAGGGACAGAAATAAAAAAAAAGATGCTAAAGCCCCCCCCCCCCCATTTTCTCAATTAAGTCTCCATGATCCCTGAAAAGGTGAGTACTGTTTGAAGCAGTACTGTCAGCACCACCAGATGAGTCTGGAGTTTTGTCAGCAAAAAAAAAAGAAAAGAAAAGAAAAAAGAAGCATAATGTTAGTCTAAGGGAATATTCACGGGGCCTCCCAGACTCACCGTTACTTTTCCCACAACAAAAATATCAAATAGATGAACCTCTTATGATATTCAGTACGGTAAATACCAACAGCCCTTTCCCGCTCCCATTGCCATCGCAATGATACATTGTTTATAAAAATAAAACTAGTTCAGAGTTAGAGTGGAACTGTTATAATTACATTATGTCAAAGGAGTTGAAACAAGCATACTTGGGATGGAAGCAATGTGGAAACATTTTTTCGAAACTCACTCCGAGAACCATTTCCTTGACCTTATTAGGTACCCCTGGGAAGGGCCATTTCACTGCAGTATAGGGGGTATGTGTTAATACATTCGTCGCCAATGACGGTGGTGCTCATTCATATCCCAGCCTCCACCAGGAAACCATGGACGTGTATCAGTCTCAAAATATCCATTTTTTTTTATCCTAATGGAAAGTAATGTCAGAGTATTCTATCCGGGTGATTAAAATATTTTTTACTATCCATTTGTTCAAAATGTTTTTTCCTCTCTCATGCTTAGTCAATGGATTCTCTTGAACCCTGGACACAATGGTCCTTGGATAGTGGGCCCGCATTTGAGTATTTCTTCCTAAGTCCAAGGTCCTATATTCCGTATATGGCCCATGTAATGAAATCGCGACCCTCCCTTCACCTAGCATTGTGTTGAACAGTAGTGATGGTCTGCTATAGTGAAGTTTTGCTGATGTTACCTTCTTGTTGTTTAAAGCTAACAATTGACGATGACCTTCAATGTGTAAAAATAATTTGGTAGTGCGGGCATTCCTAACCTCATGTCAATATCTTGTTCCTAATGTTGTGTTGTGGTGGTTTGTTTGGGATTTACAGTCTTAGAAGGACTGCGTCTGCGGTGTACGTCCTAGCCGTTAGCTCCGGTATAACAGAGAGAAATGTTAGAATAGAAATCCAGAGAGAGAGAGATCGATTTGATTTCAACTATCAACAAATCGCGTAATTGTATTTTGAAATCTTTCCAAGTAACAGTGCATGTCCAACCCATTTCCCATATATTGTCTACACTAACTGACTGAAGGGAATAAGGGAAAGGTTGATTAGTAAACTCAGGTAAACACCAGAAAAACACTGTATGAACTTTAAAGTACTGTATCCCGGAACCATAATGCTTTGAGTGTAGGAGGCTTATGCAGATGTTTAATGGGTAAGACTGGACGGATTAACAACGATTAAAGCTATTTTCTTTGTATGCCCTGTTGGTATATTCTAAACGTCCTATTCCCTTTAAGAACGTCCACCCCAACTTGTCCAATGTGATCTATAGATCTGTCACAATCTTTCTGGTGTTATGAGTCCCCACCTACTTGTCACAAGTTTTAAAAGGATGGTCTAGCCACAAATTTCGCTTGGATATGTTGAACAGTAAGTTTATCCAACCATTCTGGTGAAACTTTGATTCAGTTCCCATGTGTGGTTCTCAAGATATTACCAGTTGAAGTTACCCCCTTTTCAACCAACTGTGAACTTGAGGCAAGCAGGAGTCACATCATCTCCTCACATGGTTGAATAGTCTTTTGTTTTCTTTATTATTGAATTTATTATTTCGACCTTGAAATCAATAGGATGTCCAGTTTAGGTACTGGTTATAAGAAGGTCACAAAACTCTCATACCCCTCATACATTCACATTATGATAGCACTAGCTTTTGGAGTATTAAATTTGGTGTAAAGTTTAAAGAAAAACATAAACTGCTTTATCAATGTGGGGAGATGACGTCACTCCTGCTTGTTTCAAGTCAACTGCTGGTAACAATGTGGCAACTTCAATTGCTCATATCTCTGGAACCACACATGGGAATTGAATGGAAGTTTCACTGTAATGGTCAGATTAACGTGTTCTCCAGCATGTCAAAGCTATATTTGTGGCTAGACCATCCTTTTAATCTCCTTGTTAATTCTGTCCTTAAACAGAAATCACCCGACAGATTTCCCATATTTCAAGCTCCTCCCAATCTTTGCTTCAAAATCGAACTGCAAAAATCCTGACTACGGGTCTGGGCAATTATTAATATTCCCTTCATTTCAGTGACGTGATCTATTCATTTTTTAAATCTCCCTGATTGCTTTGGATGAAGCACAGATCTGCACAGAGCGTTACCTTTCATGACGAATGATTAAAGAAATTAATTAGAGAAGGAAATCTGTGGATAAATTCGAACAACTAGAGAACTCAAAGGCAATTATCGTTCTGTTTTTACTTACCGTCCATCCACCACCGTCTGACATGTTACAGTAAACCTCAAAAGCTTCATCTGTCCAGTTAGCTGGTTTGATGTTGTATATTCCGTTTTCGTTTGATCCATCTTCAAAGATCTCTTGACAATCTTTCGGCATAATGCATGTCTCACCATCTCCTATGTAGCCTTTAGAGCAGTAGCATTGCCTAACCGTATCTCTGACCTCACATGTTGCATTGAGATCGCAATTATATTCCTTAATCCAACGTATTTCGCCGTTGCCACAGACACCCTTTAATGTGCAATTGGCATTTACGTAGAAATCGCCTTCCTGCCCAATCAAAAAAGACCTGTTAGTAAACCGTCTTAGTAATAAAGTTTTACATAAATATAAAATGCTTTAGTCTGTAAAGTGATATCTCAATCACTGTTCATTTCATAGAAAAGAACGATTAAACATGTCCGGGATTACTCATGGAACTGACAGAAATACACACTTGCATTGAAACAATTGTATATATTGTCCATCAGTACACAATACTTTCACGTAGATTACTAATGACTGAGACCAATTACTTCATGCTTTGCAATTAGTAGTTTACCAGTTCATCAGACTAAACTCCAAACTCCTTCATAGAAAATGTGTTGTCCTATGGATTAATCCACTGATTGTTTGGATAACTTAAACATGTGAAACACTGACGTTGAAATAATGATCACTTTGACTACCACTTTATCACCAATTTGTGCATAGTTTAATGTACTATGTTATCAAACAATCAAAGCAGTATTTCAACTTATTTTGTTTTAAGTGATTTTCTTAATATCAATAAGATAGCTTACGCTCAGTGAAACCGTCATACAACTCGTTATGTACAACAATAAATGAATAAAAAGCCCTCTTCAAATGTGATATACATCATAACTGGTAGAGAGTGATCCTGGTGGAGATGTATCTCCACCCCAGGCTCCAAAATGGAAAACAGCCCTTTG
The DNA here is from genome assembly GCA_021234535.1 of Stichopus chloronotus. NCBI lineage: Eukaryota > Metazoa > Echinodermata > Holothuroidea > Aspidochirotida > Stichopodidae > Stichopus > Stichopus chloronotus. Next base: position 16,349,267 of record CM037849.1, on the reverse strand, counting down.
AAAAGTCCAAAGAAACGAGGAATTATCATTTCCTGCAATCTGTTTGGCAGCTTTTGTCACAAAGTTTTCCTGCACGTTGCACCAACTACTTTCTGCTTAAATAAAGCCATTACTGCTTTCACCAAACCTGCACCAAGCCCACCCTTCTATGATTCAAAGGTCTGTTCATACCACTGATAGGACTAAAGTACAACTAGATACCCCTCAGCGTGAAAGGTAATGCATATACAGTGCTTTTACCAAAATGTGTGCCTCTTGAAAGATTAATTATGTTGATAGCTTTCTCTCTTTAAAACGTGATAAACGAATGAGGGAATGTCACACATTCAAATTTAGTGCCACTAAACAGCATTTGAGGCCCTCTTATTATTCAACAATTTCCCACAAGGAGGACGACACCCCACGGTTATCACAGATAATACAGATATTCCTTCCTATGCCTGTGATAGAAGATTATCTTACTGGTATGATCGATTGTGATTCTGATTCGTAGCAGCCACATTGCTCTCGTGGCACACAATCAGAACCATTCATTAAAAATCCACCGGGGCAAACACAACCTTCGGTTTCATTACAAACTCCTTCTTGGCATTTTCCAGGGTATTCGCAAGACTCCTGGCAAACGTTGATGCAGTTTATGAACACCATGTTAGTTGGGCAGGCATGCAGATCGTCTGTAAGATAAACAACATTGTTAATTATCAATAAAGTTAAAAATACGTCTGACCAAGATATTCAAAATAACGAACGAAAGAAATTACCTTTGCTTTGTGTCCCATTGTTTTTGATGTCGTGATGTAAAATGTCCTCTGAAAGGGTATATAATCTCACATAGAAAGATTTTTCTTGGGACTACATTGTCAGTCCACAGCTGAAACATGTATGCAAGAGCCAATGGAATTAATTAAACTAAGTAAACATCCAGTTTGTTCTGAGACTGACGCATCATTTGAAGCTTGTAATGAACTTAACGAAGTACATAAAATATTACTTCTTGACGGATTTTCTTTCATTTTGTTTTGAAGATGAAACGCTAGTCGTTACTCCGCACATGGATTCGTACATCATGTAATAGTCGTGTGAGTGTCACACATTGGTGTTATTAATCAAGTCACAACAAGGGAAGTGAATTGACCGCTTACCTTGTAAAAAACGCACTTTACACCTAAATACACTCCGAATTTAATTTTTAACCATTACATCAAACTATACAATTAACACACAAAGTTATATCATGCCTTAAGTTTGTGTTACGTAAGTGGGTTACAAAATTCTCTCCTTCAACAACGTTACACAGCATACAGTCTAGTCCTAATTGCATTAGCACTGTGTACAACTTAGCTGCTGCAACGCTTCGCAAAACGTTTGGTAGGAGATAATTTGCAGGGAGGACACACACTTAGGGAACAGCCAACGATTGACGATTTCGGCATCTGGAAGTAAGTATTTTGACCAATTCTGCACCAAGTTGAAAAATTAAACCACATAATCAGCTGCAAATGATCCATCAAACACTATCTTGGTTTCCTTTATCCAATAACAATACATATTGTGAGGTGCTACACTTCGACTGAAGGAGATGCAAGTCATTCAGTCTTTGTTTTTGCTTTGTAACAGACGTTTTGCAGTAGGTGTCTTTTGAATGTCTACAGGTTGACATTGATTCGGAGAGATTGTTCAGTAGTGATTTTCGTAGTTTATAAATCAGAAAAAAATTTTCTTGTAAGAATAGATTTCATCATTTTGTGGTATAAGTGTTTGATTTGGCCTGTTTTAATATTTTTCATTTTATATTTTATTTGAAATTATTATCTTTAAGAGACCAAACGCAGTTGTCTTCTCATGCGACGGAGGCTTGGCAAATAACTCCTTCTTCTCTAATCTTTGAGAGGACACGGTTCTTCTATTCTACAATTACATTGTTTTGTTGTTTATTATAAAGTAAATAACAACGGAAAGAAGTAACTTACAGTGTCTTCCTGTGTTGGGAAACTTCTCTGCAAAGTCGCACAGTTCTGCTAAAAAAATAAAAAGGGTATTTATAATATCAAGATGCAGCAAATTAATTTGATGTTATGAAAGGCTTTGTTATATAAACTATGGGAATTCGTTTGGTTAGTTTTGTGACTAAGCTCATTGGGAGTCCTAAATTTATCATTATATATACATGCAACCTACGGAAACGCACTAAGTCATCTACAATAATTGGTCGAAAAATGCAATTTTTTTACTGAAAGAAAAAAGGATTCATTTTCCATTTTCTGCTACAATTTACACAGTTTGCACACATGATCGGAAGATTCGTCAATAGTAAAAACGACAATTTTATTACAAAATTCAAGCCCTGCCATAAAATGGGTCACAAAAGTCGAGATTTAACGCATTTCCGACTGTACACCCCACAGCTTAAAACAAGTCTTTTTTTAAATGAACAATAGCTATCGGTACACAATAAAGACTAATCATAACTTCTTGCAATCTTCGAATATACGTGTGCTGTTACGTAGGTTACAGTCTGAACTGTAGTTTTAACAACTATTGTGATTCACTGTATTGCAACATAAAAAATATACTAATTAGTCATTTAATGAGCGAAGGAATGAATTAATCGATGAATTAATTAATTATTTAAAACTAATTAAAATTAATTAATAATTTTCATGTTTCAATACAGTAATGTTCTCATTTGTTGAAGCTGTCCACCTCAATGCTTTGTTTGTAAACTTTAAGTGACGTACTTTCATTTTGAGTCGTTATTCATATTAACTTCGGTAAATACGATATTTGCGCAAATCAGTTGTAACGACTACTTAAGACTCGGAAAAGAAATGGGGCATTCCAGGACATTCGCTCATTAAATTGTCACCAATTAGAAGTAGGGAATAGGGAGTGGGAAATTATATTCTGGAATATTGATAGTAAATGTTATCAGGTGGATGGATACAGGCCAGCATGATTCTGTTGTCTGCACCCACACCAGGACACTGACCATAATGTTTGTTTTGATATATTTAAAATCAATGGGCTCTTTAGGAAAGGCCCTCTAATTTTAAGTTGAATATTTTTCTGTGAGCAGACACTACAAACTAAAGCCTCTCTAAGGAGGTCAATACGATCAACTTTGCTTCATAGTAGACAGCATCCTATATTCAAAATCAATCAGTTACATTTTTGAGACATTGTTAATAATATGGAGTCAACTTATGTGGAAATACCTAATTCAACGACTTCGAATCATTTCAGTAGCAAACGTTAACCGCAAAGCTCTGTATTACATCTGGCTCTCCGTTAACATTACTCATCATTCATGAGTGTGTCTGTTATGAAACACATATTGGGCAAAGATTTCAGCTATGTACACCCAAAAAGACTTAAAATACATACGTATCTTCACACGAACATATTCAAGGTACGCCGAGGTTGCCATACCTGAACACATTTTGTAAACAAAATTTTTACAAATCTTATCCTGTTACTGTTATTGGCACTTATTGCGAAGATCTCTTCGTTTTGGTTCAGAATTATACCTTATACCACGCTAGCAACATTATCTCATTTGTCCCATGACACGAGGTAAAACCAAAGACTCAGAGCACTTGCTTCAAACAGCATATATGTCGTCTAATATGTTATCTTCATTTCAGAAAGAAACCTGAAAGTTAAGACATCTTTTCCACTTTTTCACACGTAAAACTTCATCTTCTTTGTGTTTGTAATGTACTGGCAGGAAAAGTTTCCTTTCTTTTTTCGCAATGAGGATCTGACGCTATGAGAGTTTAGAGCATACTTTACTTATCCATTTAATATTTTTACACATTTGTCACTAGTTTGAATGTTTGCAGTGGTAGAATTTCAAACATGTAATGAGAAAAGTCTTACATGCAATGTTTGTAGTACAAAGGTATGAGTATGTACATTTCTCGCAATAACCAAATTATCATTATTGTCATTACGTATTCAATGTATGTTTTTACCTATTATGGATATTTAAAGAAGAATGAAAATTAAAGGTTTTGAAAATAACATGTTACTGTTTTATGAGAGACTAACACATAATGGACACTATCACCACATACCATCTTGATATGTTGATTGCATTCCAAGTTATTGTAATTCGAGGACCATGCCTCTTGAAACTGGAAGTGTCTAATTCTCTTTATAATCTATGGTCAAATAACCTGAACAATTTTCAATCAAAGAGAGATTCAATCAAAGTAATAATAATGTCACTTTTGACGTCAATCACCTTTTTCATTTAACATAAAATTTAAACAACTGTACTTATGCACTTATGAAACCTACTTGTTAAGAAAAATGAGAAATTGATCACCATTAATATTTCTCCTAGCAGGGATTACACTAAATCACAATTTGACTTACTTAACACTTTTTCTGATCAACTAAAACAAAATGGCCACACAATCATTGTAATTTCAAAAGTAAACATGGAAATCAAGGACGATTTTTGAAGATGTTTGTCAACGTGTTACATTTCCAAAAACATTTATTCTGCGGGTTTATTCAAAATCTGACACTTCAATAAACAAATATTATGACTACACATCAAGTGGACACATCAATAACGGAGTGGAGGTGGTAGTTGAGTAATGACATTCGTATTATCGGCTGCATATCAGTATGTGCATTGTAAAGCAAAACATCTTTTAGTCTGTTCATAGGAACCACTTTCACAGTATAAAGCTGTCACTAGGGTAAAGCAGGTACCACACTTGTGGTATGAAGTTTAATTGTGACATCTTACTTAAGTAGACCTCATGGTCATTTAAGCCTTATCAAGACATAGTTTGTTAATTGAAATTGGAATCTGTGTAAATCTGAAAAAATAGACGCAAGTAAAGGTTTTTTTTTGTTAAGACAGTGTACAAGTTAGGGGTAATTGGTTTCCTCAATCTACTTAAATGGATACTGGGTTCACTTTTCAGCTTTCTACTTATTACAGCCTACTTTTACGTTCACCTAAGGTAGTTTCCTTCGTCCCATCGTTATTAATAAATATTCTATAATTAAATCGGATCATTTTTAAATGCGCATAGGTAATTTTGAAACACATCTTGTGCAACATTTTGTACTTTCTTTCTCCATATCGAGTCGAAGCATATGTACTTAACAGATTTATGGTAAAAAAAATGATATGCCAATGACAAATCCTTGTCGAAAAATAGAGAGAAAAAGAAACGATGTTTTTTTTTTTCAGTTTCCCTGATATTGAAGACCACAAGGTAATAATCATGAATATGTCTTTTATGCCTCCCTTAGCTTAAACAAAGAATTTTGTTCAGTCAAAGGCTGTCAATGGTTACCTGAACTTGGCTTTCAATCAACAGCATTCCTGTTGCAAAGTAAGTGAGAGGCATAAAACTCATGAATATCACCTTGCGGAACACAACGAAAGAAAAATACAAATATTAACAGTTTCTTCTCTCTATTGGGGCGCTCTCTGACAAAACATCATTGTCGTTGGCAGATCGTTTCTAACCAAATCTGATAAATACGTATGTTTCGTCTAGATTTGGGAGAAGGAAAGTGCAAAACGTCATGTAGGATGTATTTAACAACCCCCTCCCCTTCCTCCTATAAAGTATTGAGGAGACTTGTCTGAAGTATTGACAAAAGGGCGTGAAGGGTTTGTCATTGTCGGCAGTGAGCTGTTTTAAGCAAGCATTTTTGCACTTGACTTAATCATGTGCAAGAAAAATTTCCTCTCATTAATATTGCATAGTACAGTAGAGCCCTAGGCGTAGATTGTATTAAGAAAAACTTAACTAGAAATAAAGATCGAACATTAAGCATGTGAACTTGAAGACGGCATACAAGAAACTCCCATCCTACTCAGGTGTGACTTTTGATCTTCTTGTTAATGTAATTTCTGAGAAATTACTAATGTCGAATCCAGTTTACGTAGTAAAAGTGCAAATGCTATCCTCCCAATAAGTGCACATATTGCATTAATCTTTCTGTCCCCCTAATCATTCTATTTTTGCTATTTTTTATTTTGCCTAAGGAAAGTTTGGAAAAAGTCCATTTGCCATTTCAAATGCACTGACAAATTCATCATTGGCTTTAATAACGCTAATAATTCATAAAAGGTAGAAGGCATTACTGCGCAAAATTAATCTAGAATGGCAACTGACATTCACAGCAACCAAATACATACAATTTGTTTAACGTTTGAAAAGCTTATAATAACACATGCATGGCAGCTACACATTTGGAAACTCGACACCTAGGAACAGATATAGTTTCCTGTTGATTATCAATTCCATCCCGGTTGCATTGAAATAACAAAAATTAATTGTGTTTAATTAAAACAACAGAGTAAAAACGATAACATGGAACAAAAATGGCTTACTTCCTGCTTGGATGGATCCAATCAAGGCAACTGAAATCAGAAAAAATTGAAACCAACTCTTTGGTTGCTCCATATTACACTCACAACCTTTTCTTCTCTTCAATCAAATAAACAGCTAGAAGTGTCTGTCTTCTTACTTTGTCACTTCTTCTCTCTTTTAATCTTCGATTTAAATTAGAAGAAAGTTTGTATTGACCTATGTGATTTTAAATCTTGGGTTGATATTAATCCATACAAAATAATAGCTACTAAAAAAACGCAAAAAAGTAGTGCATCCAACGTGATTTTTTAAGTCGAGCTGTGCATTAACTATGTTCTTTGAAAATGCTGAAATCCCATTGGTCGACAATAATCAGTGGAAAAAGCATTACTCCTGTGAAAAGAGAAGATACTGTATGAATAAGCACGGAATTATGGAAATATTAAATATTTTCTCCATGTTTACTACCTTTAACAATGCCAGTACTATCGCTGTGTAATCACTATCTTATAAGACACTAGAAGAACAATGGCTTCTTCTCTCCTTTCTATAAGCCGTTCTTTACAAGGGGTGAATGAATCAATAATATGACAGTGTCTCTTTCACTGACTCAGGTACTCTGTAGTTACAATTGATGTACGTCGGCCTACTGAGATCATAAACAATTGCAAAGAGTTGGTTTTAATTAACACTAGCTGTGAATGACTCGCAGAAATGTTCGAAAAAGCTTTGTGCATCCGGTACACGATTTCAAACGTTGCCAACGTAAACAATTCAAATGATATATTAGAACCTGTATATTAAGACATCAGCTTTTCTGTTACGTCAATGACATTTGATTCTAAATGGGGTGAGATATATTCCTCAGCAGATTCAAAAACAATACTTGCAAGGTTATTAAATCTGCCAGGAAAGTCGAATGAGCGGGAAAAAACAAATACTTAAACAACAAAAATTCGCTCGTAAACGACAAACAAGTGACCGACGCAGGCCATTGGAGGTCCTTTTCCCGAACAATGTCTTGCAATCAGCACCTCCGCCATCGGCGGACCGGCGTTGCGCCACCAGACATTTGTCGCACTGGACCGACGGCGTGGTCCGTTGTTAGGCCCATCAAATCTTGCTATCAGGGTATGCACTTTTGTGCTCACTGTTACAGTATAAATGATTCATCTCAAACAACTGTATTGAGCGAGACAATGTGTGATACCTCCTTTGTCTACTAGGTAGACACATCAATAAATGCCTTTCGTGATTCCCTTATTTCACACTGCAAGCAACGAGCAATGAACACAGTTAATTTTAGTGCTACTATGTTAGATATACAGTATCATAAGCCCGCATAACAAAAAAATGGAAAGAAATCATTTTACAATATGCTATAACAATGCTACAATATACATATTAATGTACCATAGCTGAACACAACGTTAACGGAGCTCATCGTTTTAAAGACGGTAACCCCAATCGTGTGATGATTTGAGATATATGTGATATATATATATATGTATGATATATGATATATGATGCATGATATATGATATGTGATACATTCTATATGATATATGATATGATATATATATATTCCCAGAAAGTAAGCAACAGTTGATTTTAAAGCTTAATTCCCATGTAACTGGTCTTTACAAAGATATGGCTTTCTTATCCCACTACTCTGTCACTAAGCAAGTCCCTTCTACATTGAAAGTTTACGTATCATTCTGACGAAGACCTCAGGCAGGTTGAAACGTTAAATACACATTTATGCACCTGCTACTACTTGTCGGAGTTTAGCGTTATCATTTGTTATTATTGCTTTATATATATATATATATATATATATATATATATATATATATATATATAATTATTATTATATTATTTTCTTTGCTTTCTGTCTCATTCTTTCAACGGTGATTTAATCCTGAAATATTTTCTTAATTAAACAAAGGTAATGTAGACCAAGTAAAGTAATGTAGTTAGGCCATGTAGGCCAAACTGTGTATTCCTACGAATTAAATCCTTGAGTATTCTTTGAGAATCGTGAAATAAAAGTTACAATCTGCAGGGAGAGGCTAGCCTACAATGGGGGGAGGATAGGGACAACTTTTACGTCGTCTAATTCCTCGTGGATAATATAATATCCGAAATATTTCTTTGGTGTTGTATTTCATTCTAGTTCCAGAAGTATTGAAAACAGTTCCTCATACTTCATCTTTGTCGTCAATTTAGGAGTTTCTTTAATGCAGTGCCAGATTAAAATTCCCATTGAAACAATAGTTGTTCCTTAGATGTTCATTTGGGGAGCTAACTGATGTAATTCTATGAAAACTTCTCATCACGAACCTTTAACGATAGCCAAGATTAATGTACTAAATTGTTCACATTGTTAAGCAAATAGGCACTCATAGAAATAACCGTAAAAATCAAACATAATAATACACCACTCGGCGCTGTAGCTGTAGCCATCTGGATTATGCATAAAAACAGGTTGTAGAGAGCAAAGGTCGTTAATAATGCACGTTAAATTTTAGTCACATATTTGTTATTACTGATTGTTACTTTGATATCTCAGCATACCATTTGTTCAGTTATTTGAATAGGATTCCAGATGAATTTGACGTAAAATTTGAACTGCTTATTGTTTCAGCCAAAATCGTATTTCTCTTCCACTTCTTTTGACCATGTAGGTGTATGCCGGTGAAGGCAGTTTATCCTCACGTAAAATGTCCCTTTACTTTCCTAAAATTCAAATGTCCATTTGATTTTTTACCAAACGCAATTACAATGTTGGTAAACTAATCTTAAATGACTAAGCTAGTTTAAGTTGATAATAATTGCAAGTTTAAGACAAATGTCTCTGAGATTTGTGTTATTTATCTGATTTCAGCTTTTCCCTTCTCTTTTGTAAAGCAGGCACAGTTTCACACTTATTGCATGCGTTTCTCTTCCAGGGTTAGGTGGCACAGTCATTGCCCATTTAATCCTATTCAATCCTGTTGTTTAATCCTTTGTTTAGTGAAATAAAGCATACCTTATGTAGTCTCCTAAGTGGGTTTCTCATATCGTCTTTTAACTTAAGAAATACTTACTATTCTTGTTTTATCGGAATCATGTGTTCAGTGGTGTCCAAATAACACAGTTTACTCCAGCGAGACATGTGAATATTCTTGTAATGATCCAGAGACCTGCATCTCTTCATCTCCTGGTGTAGAGGAAAGATGTGCATGTATCGGTGAGAATAAGATACATCAGGACAACTGCATTCCCAAGGAACAATGTGGTTGTTATGACTCTGTAAAGGGAGCCGTCCTAGGGGTTGGTGCACTTTTCTTTCGGATAAACCTTAAACTATATTGCGTTATTGCATTATTGCATATTTTACTTTGTTCTAAAGTCTATTTTGGTTATTTTATCTTTATCTCATGTTTGCAACATGCTTATGTGATATTATGAAAATTTAATCTTCATTAGGTTGCCAAAAATATTTTAAATTATCATGAAAATCTAATATGTCATAAGCTATAATGATGTAATCTCATCTACTACTTCCATAACAATCAGATAGAATGTTTGTTTTAACAAAAGCAACTTTCACATTCTAAACTAGAATGGTGATTCTTATATGAAGGCTGACTGTACCAGGCGTTCATCCTGTAGTAACAACCAATTAAGTGTAGATGAAATATTCCGATGTTCTGCCGGCTCAAGCTGTGGTGAAATAGACGGTGTCAGTACTTGTATTCCTGTACCTGCTACAACTACCGAGATTCCTGATGCGAAGGACTGCTATGAGCCTTACCTTACGGGAACTGATACGGACGGTGTTTACACCATCTATCCTGATGGGTATTCTGGCGGTATTGAGGTTTACTGTGAGAAAGTTACGGCGAAGGATGGACGGTGAGTACATTGACTAAAATTATCAGTTTGACACCAACATATTTGCTATTTATCAATACAATTGAAAAGTGAACATATTACCAAATTAACTTATGTTTTTTTTAAACGTCATTCAGAGGCGATCAAGTGGCGTCGTTGACTTCTACCGAACATGGAATGAATGCAAGAACGGGGTTTTCAGATCCCCTTGGAGATCACTGGCTAGGGAATGACTGTATTCATTCTCTAACTTCACAAAAGGACTACAGTCTACGAATGAATAGATCTTACTAATCGGGATGGTTGATCGTACCACGCCCTCTATTCTTCTTTTCGTATCAGTGCTGACACAGACAAATAACGACTTTCTATCAGGAGGTCTACTGGTACTACAAGTGAGTGTTTCCCTTGCTTTTATTCTTCATGTTTTCTTCATTACTTTGCTGGTTTATATTCTAAAGAGAAATAGGAAGTTCAAATTGAGCGTTCCATGCTTATGTATAGACATGTCAGTAGTACAAGCACTACAATTAAATTGAATGTGGTAACGCATGACAAAATGATTACATCCCCTGGTGTAGAGCATATTGCATATTACTTTGTATGTGTTAAATCATAAAACAAATGGGACCTATGTACATCTATGCACATTGTACATCGTTGTGTTCCTTATACAGAAATTACGAGAAAAGTTCAGTCTCTCCCATTCTGTTTTTGTCTCATAATAATATGAATTATTATCTGAAAAAAAAAATATTGAGTTACACTTGATTGGCGTTGCTTACGTCATCTTAAATTACCTTTACCTTTCACCGTAAATATACGTTGTGCACATTGCTTATAATTTGAAAATCAGTGATTTTCTTTGTGAACATGAATGTTAATTTTGTAGGCTTTTGATGCAATGAGTCATGACACTAAACGAAAATAACATGTAAATGTTATCTGATGTTACCGTTCATCAGCCGATACTAGTAGTACAATAACGTGACTGCTCTACCCATAACTGCACCTGGTACAGTCAAATATTTTTCACGTTATTATTGTCACCTTGACTGGTTTCGGGATCGCTTGTCCATCTGGGGACAGATGAAGATTACCCATTAGTTTAAACAATAAAATACAACCACAGTCTTTGAAAAGGAAATTATTCCAAATCATGATTGACATTTTATATTTGAGAAACATATGCAAAAATAACAATTTCCTAGATGATATGATGCATATCATAAAAACATATTGTGTGTTTTCAGTACCAACTCATCATCAAATTCCCTGATTATTAGCGAAAATATATTTTTTCTTCCGTGAACTAAGGCAAAGTTACTATGTGGATTATGATGATTGAAACATACATGATCTGCTAATGACAACTTGGTTTCTTTATTGTTGACATCCACAAATTACTCTCTCATTAATCATTCTAGACATATCATTATATGCCTCGGCGTATGACACAAATTACATAGATATGTGTATATGAAAGTGTCTATAGATGTACGTACGTATGAAAGGATATACAACTGCGTAGTTACATATTGTTCACCTGTACTTAAACTTAATCATGATATTAAAGATGCGTCACGGACGATCTTTTATCCGATTTGCAGGTTTTGATACTATGGCGTGGAGCAACTGACAACTAACGGTTCAGCACACGTAAGCAGCACAACGATCGTATTAGTTTTTATGACTGCGCAGAACGGCATCGAGGAGACTGGTGGTTTCCTGACTATTATTATTGTGATTGTAATTGCCAGACTAGTGAGAGTTATTGCGATTAATTCCCTGATGGGAACTATCGTTACTATTGAGCCCATACTCACCTCAAAGGAGAATACGACGGATCTCCTAGAGGAACAAACATATTCTGGACTAATCTTAGTGGATATGACTGCGGTCTACAATATACAGAAATAAAAATAAAACCGACTCCGTAATATACTTCACACTGAAGAAAGAACAGATGTAAATTAAATCAAGGCATCGTGTGGTTGTCTAGAGCATTGATCCGAAAATGATCATAAAATTGTTTGTATCTGTATATTATTTTCTATTTTATTGATTTTCGTCGATAAACAACCTTCCTAATACGTCACCACCATCATGGACTTTACATTCAATTAAATATGTTTAACGCAAAAGGCGCATTGTCATGAATGTTGTTAATTTCTTAAAGTTTAATAATTTTTAATAACGCATTGCAAAGTTTGAAATGGTTTTGTTTATTTTATTGATTTTTTTTCGTATCGGTTCTCCAGAATTATTGGAAAGTGAAAAGAGGTACTGACTAAATTATAGGTACATATGTAACACCAGTGGCGTCAACACCAAGCAGATGGACCACATGACACCCCAACATATTTCGACCCAAAAGATACATTTACTGTAACGGCTACATGTATTTGTGGAGGTGGGCCGAGTCGAAAGTAAACAGCAAGATGGTTTCAGCGATGCGATTTCCTTTAATGTTTGAGATGTTTCCTGCCCAAAATATTTCAGTAGGCTCAGCCTATAGTGGTGCAGGCGACTGTAGGTTTGTTCCTTTATGTAGAACTTAAGACTGTTTAAAGATAAACACGCAGAAAGTGCCAAAAAGATTTACGTGGAAATACATTATATTAAAGCAATTCACATTAGTATCATTTTCCATATATTGACATTTCCTTGAAAAATTGCAGACATGAGGTCTCAAGAGTGGATACATGCAGTGTAGAGCGACCGGAATTGTTAGCCTATGGTAGCGATCCGCTTAGATATTCCTACTATGTTACTGCGCCCGCAAACGGACTATATCCTCAAACCAAGCCTCCACAAACACACAGATTGCTGCAAACCATGCATAAACCTCTACTACGTGAATTGTATATATGTGAATATATGAACCCTATATACGTATTATTGGAATACATCTACCGCCCAGTCAATAGAACCTATCGACGCCCTTGTTTAACACAATCACGTATGCATATTTAGACAATTTTATCTTACATATACATAGTCATGCACTCTAAATTCACTATGGTCAAAATTGACCATAGATTGGTCAACTATGCACTGACCCAAAATATGGTCCCCAAACAATTTTTACCACAAAGGATGTAGAGTGTACGAATATGAAGTCAGTACTGAAGATTCTGTATTTCAAAATTGTCTTTCTTAATGACCCTGTTAAAACCACTTTTGTAATAGCAACCACTTTGTGACCACGTTCGGAATTGCTTCTACTACTTTCGTAGTAATGTTGTATAAAGATGGTCATTCTACCCCACCGTGCGCAAAAGGTCGTAGAAAGTTTAGTCTTCCGGTGTATACCCCAGATTTATTTAACTTTTTCTTTATTCCCCTCAGATCAGACAAAGCAATACTTAAAAAATAGAAAACTTAGACCCTGTTCTCAGAAAGGTTGTGCAATACTGTCCTGATTGGTAGATCACAAATGGCAACCGCCTCACTTCATTATGTAGGTCAACCATTTGTCATGTGATTGGTCAATGTCAACACCTATCCCATGTCCCTTAGCAGTTCGGCGTGGGTCGATGCTTCGATTCAGTCACGAGGTCGGGACTGGCTCTCTGGACATCAAACCGTAAACGTCGTTCTTCCTCGTGTATCATGTAGGCCTGTGTCAATAGTTAACTCTCCATCTTGGTGTTTCCTGTCAACGTCAGGTAACTTTCCCTCTTTCAGTTTCAATCATCATCGTCAATTTAATTCTCGTTAATTCATGTGCCAGTCAAATCAAGAATTAAATGGAACTTTGATCGTGTAATTGGAACGTCTCAAGTTGCTTCTGTTTTCTTACTCTCTCTCGTAGCGTAAAACATCCGTCTCTGGGGCAGTCATTCCAAGACTGAGATCCCCTACAACAACCTTATTTCACAGTAAAACCACCACTTTTGTAATTAATTTCCCCTAGTTTGTATTTTTGTTTTAGGTCACCACTTTTGTAACGCTCAACGACCACTTTTGTAATAGAAGTCGCTTTCAACCACTTTTGCAATAGCCAGTCAATCCCTTTTTAATTAGTACAGCACATGAGGATACTATTTACAGAGGATTGTGCGTTTTACGAAGCAAGCATGATGGCGGCCACTCTTGGTCCATTTCTGTGTATACACTCTGTAAACTGTGTTCTGTGTATAGCAGTACAAACTTAACCTTCCTGACTGGATTTTATACCCTACTTAAATATTTAACACATATATAAGTCATGTGACAACAATGGAGACCACATTTCAAAATGACCGCCATTTATATTCTGAAATCACTGGTAAATTGAATCTACAGTCGGGAGTTTTCTTAAGTTGGTCTCTGTCGGTTTAAGTGATTTTGTGTATACTGCAAACCATAAGAATAAGAATATGTTTGATCCTAACTTTTTCTTATTTTTAAATGTACACGCGAGGTTGTGCATGGACGGACTTTTGTCCGTCTTTCAATGAACGAAAATGACAGTAATAACTGTAAAAAGCAAAAGTATTGGCATAAAAACAGTAAAAAAAAAAAAAAAACAGACTTCATATTTGAAAATAAACAGCTGCTACCATCATCGTCTTCATAATGAACAGTACAGGTCTCCTTGGTGTATCAAAAACATACTACTCAAATCGTCGCACCTTGGTCGGTGTGAGAAATTGTAGCCATGGTGAAAGGAAGCACTGTATTTACACATGACCTACTAACTGATCACGTCATTGCTACGTTAGTGATCATGAATTACTTTTACTAACAGAATATGCAACACTGGTATCCTTCGCAATGACTTGATCAAAGAGGCACACGATTGATTTGAAAACTGTCAGCCACATTGTTAGAAGAATTTGAAATCATGTGGCAGAATTAACCACGTGGAACCTATATAATTGTCTGAATGGTGCAACTAGGAAACTCATCAAATTTTTTGATATGAATTTCAAATGATTTTACATTTTGACTACGCATACAATCACTTTAAATACATGACACTGGCAGTAAATTTTTGACTTGTTTAGTGACTGACTTACGGTGTCATCATACTACTTCCACAATGCCTCACTTGCACGGTATACTATTTGTTATAAGCTATGGTAATCATATTCAATTATACAACAACGTTTAGGTATCAAATAGCTATTTAAAAAGCAATACGAAGTATACACACGGATCGTTCGTACACCACAGCAGCAGACGAGACACTGTTTCAACGCGCAGATACGTATCAACTCTATAACAAATGTGAGCGAAAATGCCTGAGACTTACAATTGCACAAAAACACTAAGAGAAAATGACACTTATAGTTACAGCAATTAGTAATTCAATATTGAATAAATAACGAGCCACAACACACATGGACCAAACAGATGTAACATGTATCTAAATGTATTGCCATCGGGTTTCTGTCGTCGCTTATACTATGGCTACTTAATTTATCTGTTTTCATATATCGTTTACTTAAATGTTTCGCTTATTCCCCTAAGGAACTCTCCTCGACCCAGCGTTCCTTGCAAGTCCATCCGCAAACGACTTAATTTGGTCACGTGACCCTTTCACATGCATTCTCTCCTACTGGAACGTATCATCGAAGTTGCGAAACTGGACCGACAAGTGACCAACATCATTTCATCGTAAAACATCAACTTCATGCATTGACTGTAAGAGAAGGCAGCTCTTTCGGGGCGTTCGTTTGCGTATAGACTGATTCGCATTGAAAAAATGTTGTAAGAGGAAGACAATGAAAGGATATTCCATGTAGTGTGTACATTGTGTTACTTTTCTGGAACTTCATCCCACCGGCCGAACTCCCCGAATGACAACACCAATCAAACACCACCCCACCCAGGCAATTCGAATAACATCCTCGTGCCAGTTAGAGACCGGTTTCGTCGCGTTCAGACCTGGTATCAATGAAGTTATAAATCCACTGTAGAGGTTCGAGAGCATCTAGCTGCTGGGCAACGTCCTTCAGTAGACTGAAAGACATTATTGAGTCTAAACCGTCGGTCCACGACTTTAAGTGACAAATATAAAGGATTAACTCGTAAGCCTTACATCCCTGTAGTGTCAGCCATTTTAAATATCAAACCTTTTTTTTTTTGACAGCCATTTCGATTTCATTAAAACCTTTGACAGCTGAAAAGCATTTACCTTATCATATATTAAAATGATTTTGGTCATGCAGTTTTGTGAAACATAATCACCACATCACTTACTATCACGTAAGGCATTTTATAGAATTGAGAGTTTTGATTTCAGTAACCATCTTGAAATTTCAAATAATAGTGTTAATTGCTAGACATGTATCACAATACATATATATGCATGTATCATAACAAAACCTATTGTACTCTGAGTTAAAAAGAAATGATTATTAGTGCCGGAGTCGAGTCCAATCAGAATCCGAGTCCGAGAGTCATTATCTTTCTAGTCCAAGTCCGAGTCATTGATGACCGAGTGCAGAAGACCACCATGTTCTAGTGAGTAGCGTATAAGAACTTTTGTGTCTTACAAACCCCCTAGATGGCCGTAAACGGAGTTTCACCAGTATTCTAGTCTGCATGTTTCCAGCCTTAAATTATAGGGACATCATGTCTGCAATTCCTTAATTTATGTCAAAATAAAAATAATGTATGAAAAAATGGTAATATATCTCACGCGGGCTTGAGGTGATAAAAAAAACATAGTAAATTACGCACCAGCTTTCATTTGTTCTTTGAGTACTTGGCAAATATTTGGCAGCTGAACGCAAAGGCACACGGGAGTCTAGAAATTGCACTCACAAAACGTAACGGTAAAATAAGAACTCCATAACTTTTAGGTAGAATTTTACACACAGTTTATGTAAGTCTTACATTGTGTATATAACAATTTTACTAAAATGTAGTAAAATTTACCAAAATTATGTAGTTTTTACAGATACTGTTTGCATTAATTATATATAAACTTTATGGAGTTCTTATTTTACATAATTTAGGTAAACAGTATATTTAAATTGTGAAAAAATGCGTCATATCGAAAAACTGGTAACTCTGGATTTCTGCCATTTAAATCAGTTCGGAAAACGGCAATTTCCTGAATTTGATCATTTTGAAGACAAGTTCATACTCCACAAAAAGGTATTTTTTAGATTTCTGTATGTTGACGATTTCATAAAATCATTATCATTTTGCCGAGATGATTGTTTCTTTGACATGACCCTTCTACGCTTCCGTAGACGATTTATTGCAACCCCATAGATAATGCGATAATGTTACTTCTCCCTCTATGACTTTAAAACAAGGAATATGCTATTGGAATGGAATGCACAGAGTATGTTAGTACGTAAATGTAGTCGCGGTTCTTTAACGTATGAGAAATATTGTTGAAGGTTAAAGAAAACCTGTACAAACATCATAACGTTGAATATTTTTACGTGAATCAGAGAGTGGATGACTGAGTTGCAGTGTTTTACCATCACACTGAATCAGTGTGTGTTGTAAATGTACGCGAACACAAGGGAGATATTTTTAGAGAAATCTTTGGGGGCGATAATTATTGTAAACATCTAAAATACTACTGCTGGTTAATCAATCCATTCCACATTATGAATTCTCTGATCAAGTAAGAAAGAAAAGTCTACCTTATACAAAATTTTGACTATAAAGTAAATCGACGAGATAAGAAAAACATTTTTTTGTACAAGCCATTTCTATCTATAGCATTGGAATTTAAAGATGGAATACAACTTACACTGGCAATCCCCTAGTTATCCTCCTTTGTTCCTCGTCAGTGTTTAAAGAAAGAGAAAGTAGGCTAAAAGATCGCATGTCACAAAATCTAAGAAAGAACTATGCACTCATCTTCCAGATATTTCAATAAGAAAATTGTCTTGGCATTTTTGTTGGCACGTACAAAATCCAAACTCCCTAAGAAAGCACTGTTACTGGAAATCAAGCAAACCGATGGGAATATTCGTGTGAGAATATGAGGGTTAAACAATGATTATCTCATCGTACTGCACATGCATGGGAGAACGATTGCCATGGAAACACTTGGAGTGGATAAGTAACGACAACCCAGGGGTATCCCATGGTGACCACGGGTACAGGCGGGTTCTGTTGGATGGTATAAACAAAAGTGTCCGTGCCGATGGCTGTGCATGCGTTTGTGTGTGTGCGCGTAGTTTGTTTACCTGCCTAATCGAGGACTTGGATTGACAACACACCCTTTATCGGAGGACTCGAAAGGCACCCAAAGGACTTAAAATCAAGCCCTAGGTGAAAAATTGCTTCCAAAGTGCTAGACATGAAATAGAATTACGCTAGACATGCATTTTAAAAAGTCCTCGATGACGTGGAAAGAGTTGACTCTGTGTTAGGTGTGTGGCCCCTCAAATGTACACAAAGTTCTCATGAATAGCTAATGAATAGTTCCGTCCAAATTTTGCAGCCAAAACTTTCTTCTGTTCAGTACTCAGTACTGCTGTTACTTTGAGATCGAAGATCAGTACAGTAGTAATTAAGAGAATACCTAAAATTCATGTTGAGATTGCCAATTCTAAGAATACATTTTTTCTTTTAATAATTTACTGAAAAAAAGAATGTTGGGTAAGTGACACAGATCGAGTTCCGTAGTAAGTATCCCTAATCATACATAACAATAGTTTAGGCCTAACTAAGGCTATGCTAACTCTTAGTGTAGCGTAGTGTAATTGTACCTGTAACTGTAGTGTAGTGTTAATTCATTTAGCCTAGACGTAAGTACACTACCAAGCACAAGCCTCAGTCTGACGTCAAGCTCACATATTTTGTAGATTTAAAGGCCGTAACTCATCACCCTAGTCTATATTTTTACTTTCCGGAAAGCAAAATTTACAGCTGGTTCTAAGTTACAGTACTCTTTGATTGATAGCAAATTCGAAAGATGCAGAGTAGCTGATATAACACAGAGTACACAGTGATCCATTGTTTCGATTACACATGAGGAGGAATTTAAGGCAGGCTGAGGGAGGGACTATAGACGTTGGACGTTGGGAGAATTGAAACTGTTTGTTGTGATGAGTTTTTGTCTTTAAGCATAGGAATGTAACTACGAGACCTGTCCTTATTACTGCAATCACTACTGATTTTTTTTCGTTAGGCCTAGACAACTTTCACTTAACTTAAAGGCTGTATTCTAAGTAACTAACGTAGACAATTGTCCTAGTGATACGCGAACTTGGGGAGAGGTACAGGTCGAAGTTGGCTTTGTCACTGTGATCAGGTTTTGTTGGTCATAAATGGTTTGCGAATTGCTTTACTTTGTGCTGGATATAAAGAAATACTGGTTAAGCCCTTAACTAACTAAATTAGTCGCTAAAATATTTATGTTCTTTGACTAATATTTATATGCAGTCATATTTCTTCTAACTATTTAAACATTTCCAAAACTTTTTCAAAACCAAATTACTGTTACACATACACGTTCAGCCGTTCACAAATTGAGATAACATTAATTACCCTTTAAATATTTAAGTTTATATGTCAACCACCAGGTACTATGCTATAAATATTAGTTTGTACAAATGGCTTCCTCAAACTGTAATAACTGTCACTTCCTGATGTTGGTTTATCTAGTGAGTGTTATGTTATTTTGACATGAAACTCTTTTTTAAATTTTACCTCTACATTTTTTTTAACTTTCTCCTTGGCTCAATGACATTCTTTTGTCTCTTTGTCTTATTTGTGACTTTTCTCATTTAGAAGTAGATGAAAACCATTCAAACAAACACCAAATAACGCTACACTGTGTATAATTCAAAGACTGATATAGGTGTGAATGAACTTCGTTTGATCTCCTCACATTTACAAGACTTATATTGGATTCTGCTTTTCCGAAGATGTGTTCACGTAAAAAAAAATCAAATAAACAAATTGCGGTTGATTTATAATATTACTGGACTTTGATAGAACTTTTAGGAAACTCATGAGAGGATTGTACGTTACTGACTGACTGTTCTGGATATCCTACGAGCTTTCAACTACGTGTGGATTAGTCTAAAGGTAAAGAAAGATCGAAGTTTTCTTTGTGCTTTTAAGACTTCATTGGGAAAGTTTGTACTTAAAAGTAAGAAGTTCACACCAAACCTTTCTTGAATATACTTCAAGGGTGCAATTCAATCATTCCTGCTTAGGTTAATGATTTGAGTATTTCCGTGAAGCATAGTGGCAATAAATAATAACATAAGTATTGCGTTCACAGTGATTTCACACTCTTGGAAAGAAGTAATGCAGTATTCAATCCATTTACCCTACGCATAAACAGGACGGAACCTACCAGGGAATATTCAGAACATTCATTTCGTTTTATACATTTTTTCTCACATATAGCCCACCAATAGAAAACGAGATACATTGTGATAATCATTGCGCTGAGATCCAACAATTTAAATGTGACAAATGTTCCCATTAACTTTCAACTGAATACGGCTTTCTTCAAAGAATTTACTTCACATTATATTATCCTTCTGTTCCTCGAATTCATCAGATCAGAAAGTGTTAATTTTGTTTTACGTGTGTCTTTGTATACTGTGGCGTATTAATCGGACTTGGCATACGCCAATGTTATATATAAGGCTAAGTTAGAACCTGTTTATCTCATGACCATATACATGAAATGAACGTATTTTAGTTTTGATGCTTAAAGGGTATTATAGTCCTCTCAATTGTCATACCTAAATTTGCCATGGTAACATTATGTGTGGTTGGTCGATGTCTTGACATTTTACATGCTTCACACAAACACAAACATCATGTATGAAGGGCTTATATATATTTCAAAATTCACCCTCCTGTTGATACTTGAATTGAATATGGTCTCGTAGAGTGTAAAGGCTCCCCGTATATATTTCAATTCATTTCATTGCGCAATAGTCTACATGTGACGGCGATAAAGACCAAGTCAAAGAGTTAGAACACAATTTGAAGTACCATCTTTGAAAAATGACTGCTTAACCGGGATTGCTGGGGCCACAACCAACTTAACATGTCGCTTTCCACACATTTTGTGTCAGCTATAAGAAAGAATGGTATATTTAAACGGAAATTGATACACGAGGGCACAAAATACAACGGACATATTGTATTGCAGATTCTTGTAATACAGACACCAATCGTGTGCGTGCATGCACTAAGGCTCATGGAACTGAACAGAGCTGTTTAAAATAACGTTTAGACCATTTATTTCTTTCTTCAATACGAGCTGCAAAAATCTGTAAAAGTATGGTGTACTAATAAATCTCATTCGCCTGTCACGCATGTTGTATCACCCCAATTCTAGGTTTCACGCCCTTCCTCTTCCATGCAAGTTATCCAACCTCTTCGATTAGCTCATGATCTGGTAGTATGTTACTGACGGCTCATGCACTGAAACGTGTGTTACGCCTGAATGTGGGTGGTCATTTTCTATTAGACGGGCACATGTATAGTAAATTCGTCCGAAATATTCCCAGTCAGATGTACCCGTTGAGGCGTAATTACCACCGTTAGCCAAAGACTAATGCTAATTGGGGCGTAATGATTTTCAAAAGCCCTAACCCTTTCTGACGTACTCTTTATGGAACCAACCTTTAGAAGTGAGCTCAATTTTCCGCACTCACATTTATGACTTTTCCTTTTTTCCCAATATCATTCCTGAAGTTCAGCCTTGCAGCAAGAACACAATGTTTAAAGAACATTTTGGAACTCCTTTCAATTAAGCAAAAATTTATCACATCTTGGCACGATGATTACGCCTGATTTGGTAAAAAAACCATTCACTTTCGCTACTTTTCTGGGTGCAAAAATGTTTTGAATGATACCCCCGGGTTTCACCAGCAAAGGAAAATCCCACGTCAAGTTCGTCATTTCACTACTTTAAGTGTTGGTCAAGGCTCCCTTCTGTTTGGCCTACACACCAATGAGAGTCATAACCAAAATTAAAAAATACATGCAAAAGGGTTAGTGATGACGTTTTGAGTCGAGTACAAAATAAATACGTGATGAAAGTAAGCTTAAGTTAATCCGCCTGTCCCTCCTGCCATTCGGAACCCTTATGTGAGGTATCATCGTGTTAAGGAACCTTTACAGAAATTTCGAAACATGAAAAACATATCGCAACAAAAGTAGACAAAATATAGAGATATAGAAATTTCGAAACGTACAAATTGCGAAACAAAAAGTCGAAATATCAAAGTATCGACGCGAAAATGTCAAAACATCAAAATATTGAAACGAAAAAAACCCGAAATGTCAAAACGAAAATGTTATAACATCCAGAGGCAAAAGTCGAATCATTGAAGCAAAAAGGTTGAAATATCGAAACAAAAAATTCCAAATATCGAAATCTCGAGTCGTCCCGTCAGAAGCACGGTATACAACAGATGAACATATTAATCCATTTCACAATTTTAGCCTGACATTCCTGGGCGCACTGCCACGAAATCAGTGTTTCGACCTCCCTTGATAGACGTCCTTTAGGTGATTGACTGTCAAGACACATCGTAGAATTAATGTATCCTCCGATACGTCTGGAACTGAGAAGGAAAAATGATATTGCTAATATTTTTTCTGTTCAAGACAACAATGATGACAGACACTAGGGTTACATCATCTACCCTCAGTCTTAAGAGTGTGTTTATTTCCATGTCCATCATTTGTCTGAGATTTGAATATCGAATTTTGCCTCAATGCACCCTAGTCTACCTATGGCAAAACAAACGTTTTAAACATTACATTAATTAATCGATGTATTAAACAGCTAATTATGTATTTTCATACAGGAACGTAGCAAGGATCATATGTGCTTATTGGCGTGTGAAAGTCCAAACTTCGCCTGGGTGATTTTTTTCTTAATAGAGTGGAGATACCGTCGCATCGGTCTCGGACAGTGCGAATACCTAATAAACATATATACTTTATAAGTCTTCAAAGTGGCAGGACAATGAATACCAGTGGTGTCATGTTTCACAAGGGTGGTGCCGGGACATTTTCATCGGGCAGGGCATAACATGGGACTTCTGAGACAAGGTGACTGCTGGCCTTTAAGAGGCAGCTAAGGGAAGATGGTTTTCTCCTCCCCTTTTGAGAAATGTTGCAAATATAAATTGAATTAAACTTAGACAAAATCTGGTGCAATATTTTGTACCATTTTAGATTTAATTTAATTCCCAAGAAAAAAACCTACTCTAACATTTTTTTTACATTACATTCTTACCGTCTTGCTTTGATAGTGTGCGATGGTATTTTGATAAGTGGGGGAAATATGGAAGGGGAAGTACGCTAGTCTCAGGCTAGAGACTTACGGTGAGACTTCTGATATGGTGGAATTGAGGACTGATCCCCTTCCTGGAGGAAGGGTGTAAGTGGCGTCACTGGGAAATGTTTGCTGATATAGGGTGGACATAATGGTGCTACATTTTAAGCTTGATTTAGACCTAATATTTCTTCAGTAATTAATAACGTTGACTTAAAGATTCTCATTTTGTTCCTCGAAATTTTCTCCTTACTTTTAACGGAACTCCAATTAAAGAAATCATGTTTTTTATTTATTTTATTTTTAAATCATCCCTTTCCTTATTTTGAATAAATTTCCACCTGTACTCAATGAGGTGAGTGAGGTATCACCTGTCTCGGAGAGGGGTGTAATAGAAGTTGTAAAATCTTCAAACAACCAGGTAGCTTCAAACGCAATCTGGTGCAATATTTCGTATATTTACTTAGATGCCATAAAACATGCTGAGATGGGAAACTTTTTTACGGTAGTTGCTCTGACATTTTTTTTTGACGGTTGCGACCGCTTCGACTGCATAGTAATAATTTATATCTTGAACGGTTGGTTTATATAGATGTATCAACAGGTGGCTCGATTTCCTAAGTAATTATTCTTTGTGATGTTAGACTTCCATTTGAAACCTATCGGTGTGTTACCTGTTTAAGGAAAATTTACTGTTATCATTGACTCTTAAACAGTTCCAAAGCACACTGTCGTGAAATATTAACCTGAACAGGTTTTAACTGAAGATTTTCTGACCTCGAAATTCAACTGAAGTGTGACAGGTTCAATGATTTTCAAAGTTGAGTAACACACAATGATTCAATTGGAAATGAAATTTGTTGTTTATTACTAAGTTGGTTACTGTTTCAAAACATTTACTATCACCATCTTCAACATTCTTTTCTACTACTCATTAGTAAGATCTGGACTATACACGTGGGAACCTGATAGATTTTAAATGCAGATTTCTGACCTAGTATAACTGAAGTGTGACAGTTCAAATGATTTTCCAAAAGTGAGTTTGGAACACAATGATCAATTGGAAATGAAAATTTGGTTGTATTACTAATTTGTTGTACTGTTTCAAAACATGCATCACCTCTTAACATCTTTCTACCTACCTCCATTAGTAAGGACATGAATATACACGTGGGATAAAATTTGCAACTTAAGAAGGGGGGGACTAAGGCCTACAACATCAATAGATTCTATCGGGATAGAGAGAATCTAATTTCGAGTTTTGAGGGATGAGCAATTTCTTAACCAAACCTGCATACATAGTCATACATTGGGGCCCAAGTTACACAGGAACTATTACCATCCTCACTTGATCTTTACTGTCGTCTGGGTACCATACAGTACCTTGAAATTAGAGCCAATTAAGTCGAGGAACCATTAATCATCAAATTTATTAGTGTTGCTATTAAACTCAACATGTGCAGCTCACTTACACTATACACCTACAGCAGGTACAATGTGTGTGTGCAAGATTTCCGGCCAACATTGCTTCCAAATTTGAGTTGACACCCTCTCTATAGAGGTAATCTAACATTGTCTTTGTAAAAGTATGGCCGTCAATCGGTGGCGACAGGGGGACATGTCCCTCACTCCTGGATAGGTGGGAGACAAAATATCAAATGTCCCCCACAAATCCCCCCTCACAAATCCCCCCTCATGCAGATGCTCATGAATATTAGTTTCCTCCACGCTCACTCCACTGACGTGTATTGGTATATTATTAGCTAGTTATTTGTTAATATGTATGTACATATCACCATAATTTGTCCACAAAACTACGATATTGTCTTCACAATCAACACCTTAATCTAGACTATCGCGGTAGGAATTTTGTAAACTGACTAGAAGTTATCTGAGACACGTCCTATGTAAATCTGGGTAGATTCAGGTCACGTTTTTTTTTTACCACGATGGTACGGCTTTTTTGTTTTTCAGAAAAATGTGGGGGATAACTTCCTCGGTAGCCGGGGGCCACGGGGCGGATGTCACCCAGTTATTTCCCCTCCAGAAAAAAAAAATAAAAATAAAAGCACGGCA
Organism: Stichopus chloronotus; assembly: GCA_021234535.1. Lineage (NCBI taxonomy): Eukaryota > Metazoa > Echinodermata > Holothuroidea > Aspidochirotida > Stichopodidae > Stichopus > Stichopus chloronotus. Next base: position 16,323,734 of record CM037849.1, on the reverse strand, counting down.
CTACGCCATGTGAACTTGAAAGGCGCCATGCAAAGAACCATGCAGGTCCTCCATAATGCACGTAAGTACACATATGACAAAAACAACAAAATCTGGGGTAGGTGTTGAAAATTTTCTAATGTAACAGGAACTGTTATTTTTTCTTACTGGATGGTGATCCGCATAGACAGTGTCCGAAATCGCTATGAATGAACTGTAACAGTGCCAATTTAATATCATGTCTTTAATAGCCGAGTAAACGCTGTCCGTCCACCTCTCCCCGGCTGTTTAAAATGGTCTTTTATAAAACCTACATTAAGTGAACTACGGGCCAACAAAATTTTCCAGTAGACTACGTGTTACAACGTATTTAAGTGCTGGCATGGCCATTATTGCGACAGCTGTGTTCCATACCTGGGAACGTAACTATTATTATAACATTTTAAATTTCAAGGCAAGGCCGCCTCGCACCCCTGTCTACGGATGGAAGCCAATGTGTAAAAGCGCCCTCACTTCTATTTAACCTGAAAATGTACAGATAACAGTGTTTTAGAAGCGGTAAAAGTGGTAAACGTTTTGTCATACAGGATTTTATTTTTCTGTGAACAAATTGAAGCTATCCATTTTGCAATGATCACTAACAGAACTACGTTACTCAGATTAACTAGTACAGCGTCTTTTACTTTCAAATTAATGCAATCACTTGATATTGTATTGTGACTGTTTCTTGGGAACAAAATGGAATTATCGACTTTCCAATGATTACTAATAGCTGCAGAGTTGACTATTCAACTAAATCTGGTAAGTCAAGGGAACAAATAAGGCCTGACCACTATTTTATGACATAGAAATGACATTAACGTCGACAAACATTTGGAGGTGTATCACCTCTCCGTAAACGTCAGGCTCCGTAAAATGTATACATGATAGGTAGGTACACTGGCGTGAAACCAATGTTCCCATATATGAAGTCATTTTTTGTTAATTCTTTATCAAAGACGATATCTCAAGAAGGGAAGCTTGGACAGATCCGATATACATAAAATATAGTATGTATAGTCCTTGTAAACACGATATCTTAAGAAGGAAAGTTGTACAAATCTCATATCTAGTATGGAGGTGCACCTTGTTGAGTAAAATAAGTCTATTTTTTTTATTTTGGTCAGAGGTCACTTGGGGTCAACACGCATCAAATTGTGAAAACTTATAAATTGTAAGTACGACATTTCAAGAAAGGAAGCTTGCACAGATTTTATATTTGATATGTAAGTGTACATTAATTGATTAAATATAGCATTTAGTTTTGGAGGAATTTGGGGTCAACAGGTTCAAATTGCGAAAACCTTGTAAACACAATGTCTCAAGAAAAGACGCTTGGACAGACCTAATATGTGGTATCTAGATGAGCCTTACTGAGTGCAAACGGTTATTATTTTTGGTAGTGGTCAAAGGTCATTTGTAGTCAAGAGGGGTCAAATTGTATAAACACAATATTTTAGCAGGCAAAACTTGAATACGTCTCATATTTGAGATGTATGTGTATCCTATTGAGAACAAGGGGCATTTTATTTTTGATCAAGGTCAAAGGTCACCTGGGATCAAGGGGGTGAAATTGGTTGGAAAACAGTGTAAACATGAGATTTCAAGAAACATTAAGAGATCTGATATTTCTCATGTAGCTGTCACTTATTGATCAAACGTTCCGTACTGCTTCCTGTGGAGGCAAAAGGTCATCTGGTTTCAACTGGGGTTACATCGTGAAAACCTACTGAACATGGTATCTCAAGAAGAGAAGCTTAGACGAATCCCCCACTGCACATGTAGATGTACGTTACTGAGTGCAAGAAGCCTATCGATTTTGGTAGAGACCAAAGATCATTTACTGTCAACCTACTTCACGTAAAAAGGTCAATTGAAAATACTCATAATTGAATCATGGAAACCACAGTGTCTTTGGGCCTTTTAATTATTTTCTGGAGTACATGAGATAGGAATTTCTAAATAGACAGATACACAAACTAGCAACTTTTGATACAACTCTAGCGCGGATGTCCTGCAATTGCATGGGAAGAACAATTTTCTGGACCAGGATTTGTGAATAATTCATATTACCTCAAGATATTATTCATGATTATCTACTTAATGCAAAACTCTCGTGTTAGTGATATAAGACTCTAGGTTGGCAATATAAAAGATTTATTTATAAACATATTGCATAACAATAACACACGCGAAGGGATCAATTTCCTTGGCATTGTGTCAGAAATTAATTTTTGTGCTATATGACATATATGCATAGATACTGTTATGTGTGTATGTAGATCTATCCTTTCAAAATGATAAAAGACGGCCAATTGAAAACACTATAGGTTCTAGAATTATGGTTTCCAACGTTTTAAATGCCTTTTTATTGTTATTGCAATAAAGTTCTTCATTGGACCTGAAGAGTATGTGAAAACACATTTCGATAGTATGTCAAGAATAAGGGATTGAAACAGATTCATTGGGTATTCACATATTTTATTTATTAAAAGTTCAACCAAATACAATCATTCAAAATATTTAACACAGAAAATGTTACTTTTGAAATAACCTCTGTAAAGTTAACTAATTAATTTCACTGCTGATCAGATTCACGACTAAGTTGTGCTTATTTTCATTGTTGTTTGTGTGATCCCGCAATCAGATCCGTGGAGATTCTTCCAGAAAATACCGCGCTGATCATTGTACTGATAATCACCATTTAGATTTGAGTAGCCACAAGAGTAGTTAGTTGTCTCGTAAATTTCGTTTTTGTTTCGACAATAACGACGATTGTAAGTACCAGAGCAGTCATCACAGTTAGTACATTTATGATGCCGATAATAATAATAACTACAATAATAATAATAATAACAATAATAACAATAATAATTATAACAATAATAATAACAATAATAAGAATAACAATAATAATAATAACAAGCACAGTCCGAGTACTCGTAGCGGCCAGTACCTGCTCTGTTGCTGAATGAGTAGCAGTTCTCAGTCGTGCCTGTGCTACTGTCGTCTGGATACCACCATCCACCTCGGTGTTTTTCTGCACAGTCGAAGGTACTCGATCCATCGTTGTCCTGATCGCGCGTACTGAACCGATATCCTGAACTTGCCCCCATTGCATTGTTACCTGCAAAAATTTTGAGAATCGTCATACAATTTCTTCTCAGTAAACGTTTGATGTTTGTTCATTTAGTTGTGCATTGTTTGTTAATATTATGATTACTCTGGTAGTGTGTTGTAATTTTATCACCCGCTTTTTGTGATTGTTCCCCAATTTTTTTTCATGAATTAAAATCGCGTATGTGTGCATTTGCGTTATGCTTCATTCTGTAGTGTGCGTTGTTTATTACAAAAACTAAACCATTTTAAATTGGATATGGGATCCCACCACCCTTGTTGATAAAACACATTTTTGTTGGTCATAGTGGACTTGTCTATAATACCCAACAAGGAATATATATGTTCATAATGTAAACTCTCTTCCAAATACCTCTTACTGATCGGAAAATGCCCTATATTGGAAAGACGTCGCACATTGACTTAGATAAATTGATGTACACTGATCAAAGTAAATTTTGCAATTGAAGTAACATTTTGTAACCAGGAGGAATTTTCATCAAACTGAAAGGTGACCAACTCCACGGCACTGTGAACCACACAGTGTAATAGTATTATCAACATTGTCTCAATTGACACTCATTTTTTAACTCCTGTTAGATGTTTCTTGTAATTATATATAGCCCTCACTGCGGCAAGAATAAACAAAAAAAAAAAAAAAATTGCTCAATGGCAATGTTTCCAGCAGGGAATTCAGACAAGTTTACTACCTACATAGTATAATTATTTGTACTCACGTTTAGTGTATTCCTCTCCAATTGTAATACTTACTAGAATTACTCTTAACTGTAAAATTTTACTGCTATTTATGACAAGTTGAACAAAGCAAAGAAAACATTACTGTTTGTGAGACTGAAATAATCATCTGCTGACAATTCAAACCCTAGCCTTATAATTTCCATTGTTGCAAATCTCATTTTGTAAGCTCGTAAGCACGGAGACACGATTCACTGTAGCTATGTCTCTGCGCTGTCATGAAAAAATATATACTAAAATATTATCTGGAAATACTAACCAGCATTTCCACTGTAGGTACCGAGTGATAATCGGTACTTTTCGGCTTCGTTACTGATGCTGAAACTGGAGTAACGGGCATGGTATGATGCCCCTGCACTGTTTGTCTTCTCTATAAGTAACTGATATGTATCCTGGGAGGTGAGTTTGTGTATCTTATCGTTTCCAAGCCAGTGATCTCCCTCAGGACTGCCAAAACCGTTCTTGTAATCACTCCAGGGGAGGTAGAAACTGAGTTCTCCACCCGTTCGTTTTTGCAAAATCTAATTAATGAATTAAATTTATTAAGTTGGTTATAGATTTATGCAAAAAACTTAAAGTGAGACGATGTCAGTGAAATACATAAGAAATACTTTCTTTGTTTTCATTGGTAATGATAAGCGTAAAATCCAACGTATTTCACCGTAATTTAAACTCTTACGGCTTGAACCCGTTTATACTAATACATGTTAAAGATCTCTTCTTGAGCAATACTACATGGCATGATCTTAATAAACTATAAAAGCTAGTGACTGTTTCCGTCTAATGTTTGTCGTCACGAGACTTAAAATACAGATTAAAATTCATTGGCATCAACTGGTGTATCAATAACAGCACCAACACTATTACCATACTTTTAGCACCTAGAACTATATTTTCATCATTTCGTTTTAATACAGTAAGAGATAGGTAAAATATTTTTTGACAAAAACTAGAGCCTTAAATTAATTAAAGTGTTATTAAGACCTTTCATTGACTTACTGTCCATCCACCGTCTGACATCTCGCAGGATACATTAAATTCAGAACCGTCACGAGGGTAGATAGTGTATACATCATTTCGTCTTCTACCTGCTCTGTATAGATGAGAACAATCTCGGGGACCAATACGTTCACACTCGTTAACTCCGTCGCCTTCAAACCACTCACGGCAGATGCATTCACCAACACCATTCGTCTCCTCACATGTTGCGTGCTCATGACATCCGTAGTTCGCCCTTGTGAGTCTGTTGTTGGAGCATGTGATTCTCGAAGAACAGTCCGAATTGATGTAAGATTCGCCGTCCTGGAAATACAAACATAATGTTCGAAAAAGAGTCAATAGATGATGAAAGTATTTCTATTAAGAGTACCAAGACAAGAAAGAACTCACTGACAATACACGACCTTTTCCTTCATCGTAACATGGATGGCGAGTACAGTTAGCACCATCTCCTACAAACCCCTGGTTACAGGTACAAATGCCGGAACCATTACTCTCCCCGCAAGTTGCGTTGTTGCTGCAACTGTATGTCTCATTGATGAGTCTGTTATCAATGCAGGTTACCCGCCATGTACAAGCGGAATTGATGAAATGTTCATTTTCCTTGAGAAACAATGAAACAATAATTGAGAAAAAGTTAAACTTTTTGGCAAACACAAACAAATATAATCTTTTGAAAAAATACTTCAGTGAAGTGTTAGAACTAACCATGAGTACAGTATTGTTTGTTGAAACATAGCAGCCACACTGTTCCATTGGTATGCAACTTCCTTCATGGATCATGTAGTTTCCTTGACAGACGCATCTTTCCATTTCTGAAGGATTTGATGGAATGCAGACTTTCGGATTTTCACAACTTCTTTCACATATACTTCCAGTCTTGATTTGTCTGTTTGTCACGCACCAAGTGATATTAAATTCTAAAAATAAGAACAAACAGAATTTACATAATAATATTCCCTCTGGATTGGTTATACCCAACAATGTATTATTATATATAATATTAAATTATTATACATCAATGATAGGTAAGGACTTGGTGTTTTCATGGCAATATCAAATATGCAAGTGTTACAATTACCTGTACTTTTGTTGAAAATACCAACACTGGATAGAGAATAGTTGCCCCACTCATCTGTGATACGAAAATCATCATATGTCACATCATATGACTGTCCTTCTTCGTTCTCCATGTTAATGAGAAGCTTGTATCTTTTTTGATTTGTCAAGTGGGCCAATTTTTCATTTCCCATCCAGAATTCACTTCCCAGGAATCCAAATCCGTATTTGAAATCATTCCAGTTTCGAGTGTAGCCAATGGATCCATCAAACCGCCGCCGTTGTATGACCTGCAAAGTGAAGTTGTTGCCTGATAGGTAAGTTAGATTGAACCAACTCGAATTATTTTAAGTGATATGAAAGGGTTTTTTAAGTTGAATGTTAAATATGTACATACATGGACCACCTATGTAGGTACAATAATGAAACATTCATGTTAACATAAATCGTTACTTAAATCCTTGTAGGACCTACTCACAATTAACATACTTCTCAGCCTTATTTCACGTTTTCCTTTCTCTAGGTTTATAATGTGTAGAGTCATAGAACGAATAACTCATTGCAAAGAAAATAACAATTAAACATCTCAAAGAATTATTCATTGAATTAAATTTTAAGTTCCCTGGTTGTATTGACAATTTTTAGCTTACCGTCCATCCAGTAGAGGTGCCGTTGTTGTCACAATAAACCTCAAATGGTTCTGGATACTGGTCTGGTTTTATCAGATAAACACCTGATTTGACGTTGTTAGATGAACATTGGCTGACGGCCTCTTGACAATCTCGTGGGTACTCGGCAGATTGGTACAGAAAATACCGAATATCTAATCACAGGAACAAGGCATATAAGGCGTAACGCACATTGCCCATATAATTTCAAATTTTATTAAATTTTCGTTTAATATGTTAAGTAAAGATATAATGTACAGAATGATATTTATTTCGTGATAATTATTTTGAGTGCACTGTCAGTTATCTCTGCTATAGTGTATTTAACAGGAATCTTGGCTAGGAAGATTAAAATAGAAACTCCTCACTACAAACATAAATTTTGCAAAAAAAAAAAAAGAGAGATATAACCAGATATGACATATTTGTACTTGATTTCTTAAACACAACTTACTAGTTTGGGAATCAGTGGATCCATTCACCGTGAGTACCTTATTACGAAGAGGAGAATTAAAGAATAATATGGCTTCACCAACTGTTAACAACTTCATGCAACTCTTTTATCTGAACATTGTTAAACTTTTTATTTAGGATTCATATTTCATCTACAACTGAAATCGAAAAGTTCTTTCAAAGTAGAAGTAAGTGCAGCATTTTTCAAAGACGTATAGCGTATGAGAAGAAATGAAGGTGTTTTACCGACGAACGAATTAAAACATGCTTAATATATAGTAAGATTTATTTCTCTTATCTTTTTTTTTAATTTACCATTACAGCAACAAGATGACAACAAGAAGACTTTTTTGTTCATTTATTGTCAGTTTGTGCAGTTACAATATTTTTTTGTAAAATATACACACAGTTGCTAAAATAGAATATATGTAGTAAAATAGAATTCAAAATATAATTTGTAGATAATGTGATAACTAATAGTTTGAGTAAACCAATCAACTTAAGAGAGTGTTGCTACAAAAACATAAGAAACTGTCAAACCAGAAACATAACGATATTATTAAAAACTGTGTTATTACATAAGAACGACTGGAAGTTTTTTTCTTCAGAAATAAAGACTAAACCTGGCACTTGAATCTTTTTGTTTTCTTTACGAAACAGAGTGGGGATAATCCTGAAAGGTGAACAGTTGTATTACCTTGCTAGAATTCATTGCATTGCAAGAATTTGTTGAGTATGTTTTAGTTGCAATTGAAAAAAAAAATTTTGTCGTTCAAGTTCGATACGTAAATCATTTACAGCATTACAGTAAATGCACTCAAAACATTATCTGGAAAATCTATTACGACAGTGACAGTGAAAATATTAGATTAACTAAGGAGCTATCGAATGAAAAAGAACAAATGCTTGAACTAAATGCAACTGTTTAATGGGGAAGATAGTAGCCTATCTGAACCTGTTAGATTTGTATACACTCACAAAAACGTAAAGTAAAATAAGAACTCCATAACTTTGTGGTAACATTTTACACACAGTTAATGTAAATCTTATATTATGATGTAACAATTTTACTAAAATGTAGTAAAATTTACCAAAATTATGTAGAATTTACAAATACTGCTTTCATTGATTTTACATAAAATTTATGGAGTTCTTATTTTACATAATTTAAGTAAATAATTCTCTGAGTGTACAAGAGTTATTGTGACAAAGCAGCATACAATTATTCTTTGACAGTAAAAATTTCTGGTGGAACTGCAGATAAAAGTATAATGCAATTACTCTGTGATGTTAATTAGTGATGTATGTTTCGTATCTAATTAAGTATTTTAAAGTTTCAAAAGTTGGCTGTAGCCTAAATTCCTCATTTTCAATGATTTTCGTGAAACATTGTACTGAATGTTTATCAATGTACAGTAATTACGAAATTGTGATAGTGAGTTATGCAGATCAATTTCGTTATAGGTATGGAGACTGCATAGCCTTTCAAATGCAAACTACATTTTAGAAATTAATTTTGATGAATACAGTTCATCTTTACATGCTAAAACAGTCCGTATGATGAAGATTCACTGAACTTTCTGCAGGATACAAAGGCATATTGAGGATGCATATACAGCAGTAAGGAGAGTAGCTCTCAAGTTAAATTGTTCCTACAAAAGATCGGAGTGAATTTCAATTAGAAAGCATGTTCACAATGTCAACAGTTTTCAAGATTCAAATGAAGTCAATAAAATGAACGATTTCGTGACAAACCATTTTGTCTCTTCCTTTTAAACACTAGGAGTGAAAATGCTTTTGAGTTAAAATGTAAAACCTTATTTTACACAAGTTAGTTGAAAACAGAAATTTCACTTTTTAGAATAATACACTATACCCCCCCCAAAAATCAGTTTATATTACTAATTTAAATATACTGTAGATTTTCATTTTATTGCTTTACACGTAAGACAACTTTTCATAGATTTGAACTGTACACTTTCTAAACATCATCTCAGTTTTCGTCATTCCCTGTCATTTTTATTTTTAATCTTACACCTAACCCTCACAACGGACAATGTTGATGTATTATTTTCGAACAACGATAAACTATCCTACTTGAACATGATAGCTTTAAACGTAGACAAACTATTTCCTTGTACAATGTGTATGTTAATGCGTAACGTAATTGTTTATGTCTGCTTCCTTGTCTCTGGTAATCTACCCAGACAGGAACTCCATAATTGCTTGAACAGATAAACGTCGTATAGGTGAGGGAAATATACGGAGAAAATGTCCATACCCCCCCCCCCCAAAAAAATACACAATTACTGCTTCAAAGCAGATTAAGAGTAAAATATTTAATTGACTATTGACTTTACTTCGAAGAGAAAAATAACCAAACTAATATAATTAATGCAGGTTGGAGTAAAGAAAATCTTTTTCTCTAACTTAGAAGAAGACTGATCTTTTCAAATGATCGCAGGTTTTATCCAAGAAAACTATTGTCTGAAAGAAAAACCTATGTGCTCTCCAAAGCTGTAGTAAGGAAAATACAGAAGTATGAAGTTTTGCAGACATTCAAACTGAAGTGTACGAATTGTTAAAACATTTAGTTTCAGTAAACACAAGATATTATGATAATCTGTTGTTTGTATGCCATATAATGAGATGATTATCTCATGTGAAGAGCTGTTATTCTCCAGTATACAGAAAAGTATTTTAAATTTATTTCCATACAAGAAAATATTTAACAAGTTATTTTATTTTAAAGATTAAAATGAAAATAATCAACGACCTGTAAACAATGTCGACGTTAGTGATTGAAATGGAAAGACAAAAGTTTTTTTCCGATACCTTTTTAGGAATTTTGAAAAGAAACATTTCTAATAATTAAAATATTGCTAAGGATCTTACATTTTTGTAACTTTTTCAATGCAAATCGAGCGTATTTACGAGAAAGGGGACATGGAGGAAACAGTGGTATACGATAAGCTATCAAGAAAGATGGCCATTTTATTTACAAGCAAAATGAAAATATCCTCTTGATAACAAATTGAGAAACATTTTATAATTTTCGAAGAACACTAAAAGATAGACTTACCTCTGATCCGAGAAAGATCCCCAAGAATAGAACAGCAAAAGGGTAACAAGATTTTTCAAGATCAGTCATTTCTAGCAAAAAAAAGGTACAAACACAGATTTTCAAAATTGACCCTCTGGATTGCTGGATTGCAGACCTTCACTGATTGCCAGAGTGAAGAATAAATGTAGGTTTGGTAACATCGGTTTACTTTGTTCCATCAATCCCCCAGGGTATCTAAGAACGTATTTCCTACGGAAGTCCACATCAACCACTGGACATCATTTAAAGATTTCTTTGTCTGACATTTTCATCGGCAATTGTGCATGATGCAAACAACCTATCGCCCGATAGGGTCATACTGGGCATCTGTATCGTCCATATCAACCAGTGGATATCACTGAAAGATGTCTTTGTATGGTTTTTTCATTGGCAATTGTCATTAGTGTAACAAAGGTATATATGTTCTAATATCCTATAAACTCATGTATGGTAACACTAGGCATCTGTCAAAAAATATTGCACATTGAACAAATCAAGTTCTTACTTCATTCACAATAGCGAGTTCCAAAGGCAAGTCTTTGAATAACGTCATACAATTAACACATATGTTGTTACTATTTCAATATACAGATAATAACATTACAGTATTTCTACGTTAACATCGTTTATATAGTGATAATTAGAAAGCAAACGTGGAAAAAAGTTGCCAAAAGTTTCAATTTTTAAAATTCATTTTCAACTTTTATCGGACATGGAAAGACATATAATGATAGTTGAAACTTAAAAAAAAAATACTTAAAATCCATTTTATTCTTCAATCACATGTTATTATTTTCCTTAAATTATGGTTCCTCTAAGTTTATAAAGACGTCTTAAATAAACATTCTCTCTATTGGGGCGCTCTCTGACAAAACATCATTGTCGTTGGCAGATCGTTTCTAACCAAATCTGATAAATACTTATGTTTCTTCTAGATTTGGGAGAAGGAAAGTGCAAAACGTTATGTAGGATGCATTTAACAACCCCCCCTCTTCCTTCTGAAGTATTGACAAAAGTGCGTGAATGGTTTGTCATTGTCGGCAGTGAGCTGTGTTAAGCAAGCATTGGCGCACTTGACTTAATCATGTGCAAGACAAATTTCTCCTCATTAATATTGCATGGTACAGTGTAGCCCTAGGCGTAGATTGTATTAAGAAAAACTTAACTAGAAATAAAGATCGAACACTACGCATGTGAACTTGAAGACGGTATCCAAGAAACTTCCATCCTACTCAGGTGTGACTTTTGATCTTCTTATTAATGTAATTTCTGAGAAACTACAAATGTCGAATCCAGTTTACGTAGTAAAAGTGCAAATGCTATCCTCCCAATCAGTGCACATATTGCATTAATCTTTCTGTCCCCCAAATCATTCTATTTGTGCTATTTTTTTATTTTGCCTAAGGAACGTTTGAAAAAAGTCCATTTGCCAATTCAAATGCACTGACAAATTCATCACTGGCTTTAATAACGCTAATAATTCATAAAAGTTAGAAGGCATTACTGCGCAAAATTAACCTGGAATGGCAACTGACATTCACAGCAACCAAATACATACAATTTGTTTAATATTTGGAAAGCTTATAATAACACATGCATGCCAGCTGCACATTTGGAAACTCGACACCTAGGAACAGATATAGTTTCCTGTTGATTATCAATTCCATCCCGGTTGCATTGAAATAACAAGAATTTTTGTTTAACTAAAACAACAGAGTTAAAACGATAACATGGAACAAAAATGGCTTACTTCCTGCTTGGATGGATCCAATCAAGGCAACTGAAATCAGGAAAAATTGAAACCAACTCTTTTGTTGCTCCATATTACACTTACAACCTTTTCTTTTCTTCAATCAAATAAATATCAGTGTCTGTCTTCTAACTTTGTCACTTCTTCTCTCTTTTAATCCTCGATTTAATTTAGAAGGATGTTTGTATTGACCTATGTGATTTTAAATCTTGGGTTGATATTAATTCATACAAAATAATAGCTACTAAAAAAACGCAAAAAAGTAATGCATTCAACGTGATTTTTGAAGTCCAGCTGTGCATTAACTATGTTCTCTGAAAATGCTGAAATCCCATTGGTCGACAATAATCAGTTGAAAAAGCATTACTCGTGTTATAAAAAGATACTGCATGAATAAGCCAAGTGAGAACAATGATCACTTCACAGAGCTGCTGATTAATTGGCACATTCTAGAGGAGAAAAACAAACAACCAGGCTCACTTTGATATTGAACAAAACGACGAAAGGTCATTGGAAAGTTAAGTTAAAACACACATTAACAAGTTTGGAGTAGTATGCAACTCTTACTTCACCCCTACAAGCACACCTCACTTGAATGGAGGTTTACATGGCAAGCTTGAGTTTAATTGGTGAGACCTGAGGTTGGTACTTACGGTTTGCTCCAACTGGGGCAAGTATTGGGCTCACCAGTTCAAGCGCATTGAGTTCATTTATGTGTTATTTATCCCTTTGCAATACTTTTGAGTTCATCGAGTGTTAAAATAAGATGATATCATCACTGCGGTAAAAAAAATGAGTCTCCTCAAGACACTCGTTTGTATGCAATAAGAGACTGCCCAAAACTTATATGAAATGAAATATTTGAAACATGATGAATATCCGTGGCGTTTGTCTTGGTTTTTGGTAAACTTTTCATTTAAGAAAAGCACACCTTACTGATTCATCTGCAGTAGAATACACGTGTGAATAAACGCACGGAATTATGGAAATATTAAATATTTTCTCCGTGTCTACTACCTTTAACAATGCCAGTACTATCGTTGATCTTATAAGACACTGGAAGAACAATGGCTTCTTCTCTCCTTTCTATAAGCCGTTCTTTACAATGGGTGAATGAATCAGTAATATGACGGTGTCTCTTTCACTGACTCAGGTGATCTGTAGTTACAATTGATACGCTTCGGCCTACTGAGGTCATAAAATATTGCAAAGAGTTGACTTTAATTAACGCTACCTGTGAATGACTCGGAGAAATGGTCGTAAAGCTTTGTCCATCCAGTACACGATTTCAATCGTTGACAACGTAAACAATTCAAATGATGTATTGGAACCTGTATATTAAGAGACCAGCTTTTCTGTTAAGTCAATGACATTTGATTCTGAATGGGGTGAGACATATTCCTCAGCAGATTTAAAAACAATACTTGCAAGGCTATTAAATCTGCCAGGAAAGTCGAATGATCAGGAAAGAACAAATACTTAACCAGCGAAAATTCGCTCGTAAGTGATAAACAAGTGACCGACATAGGCCATTGGAGGTCCTTTTCCCGAACAATGTCTTGCAATCAGCACCTACGCCATCGGCGAACCGGCGTTGCGCCACCAGACATTTGTCGCACTGGACCGACGGCGTGGTCCATCGTTAGGCCCATCAAATCTTGCTGTCAGGGTATGCAATTTTGTGCTCACTGTTACAGTATAAATGATACATCTCAAACAACTGTATTGAGCGAGACAATGTGTGATACCTCCTTTGTCTACTAGGTAGACACATCAATAAATGCCTTTCGTGAGTCTCTTATTTCACACTGGAAGCAAAGAGCAATGAATACAGTTAATTGTAGTGCTGCTATGTTAGATATACAGTATCATATGCCCGCATAACGAAAAATGGAAATAAATCATTTTACAATATGCTATAACAATGCTGCAATATACATATTAATGTATCATAGCTGAACGACACATTAACGGAGCTCATCGTTTTAAAGATGGTAACCCCAATTGTGTGATGATTTGAGATATATGTGATATATATATATGATATATATAGGTATGATATATGATACATGATATATATAATATATCATATATCATATATGTATATACCCAGCTAACAAAGTTACGTTGTTACAACGTTTTGGTTACGTTTCGTTTTCGTTGTGGTAACGCTATGAAATTACGTTGTAGTTACGAAATTTTGTTGACTCCACCCGACGTAATTATAACGTTATTTCAAAACCAAGATATAACGTTTTATTTACGTTGTTTTTACGTTATTTTAGGACGTTCCTTTTTTACGTTAAGATAACGTTCATTCTTTACGTTTTAGTTACGTTGTGAAGTTACGTTATTGTAACCAATTGATGAAAGGACAATGTACTTCTTGGAAAGAAACAATGAGACAACGAATTTTTAATGATACATAGTCATCAATATTTATTGCTATCTCGGAAAATAAACAATATATACAATAATAAAATAGGTGATGATTGCATGCATGCTTCTTAACTGTCACACATGGCAGTTTTAATCAAGTCTTAATTACTTACATTACAGCTAATTAGCCAACAATGATATTCAGACAAGTACAGCTTAACACTTTTGAAGGATTTTTCATTTCTATGATCTTTCTAATGTCCAATACCAGAAAGCAGTGAGCAACCAACCAAACACCAACAAATTTACCAGACACTGCTATTTTGCAAACGAATAGAAGTTACTTTAAAAATTTTAGTAATTTCACATGTAAAAATACACACAGAAGACTAATGTGGAAAGGCGGAAAAAATCGAAACCACAAATACACTCAAGATAAAGATTAAAAACGAGAGCAAAAAATTTACCTTTCAACACAAAAATAATACAAAATATTGAAAACAAACAAAAGTTGCTATAACAATTATTCAGAAGAAAACCCATGAAAGTCCATGATCAATGAGATTTCACCTTGAAACTTCCCTATGACCCAAGGCCATAAAACTTCCTATTTCCCAAATAAAATTATGTTGAAGTTTTCGAGGAATTGTAAGGCTAAATCCCTCTACGTGAAGGAGCTCAAGGTGGAGGTCAGCTTTGCCAATTTTATCCGCATTTGCAAGAGTATATGGGGCAAAGTGAAACCATTTCAATGATCATGGGCTATGTCTATTTCTCAATGCAAATATCTTGATTAATGTACACACAAAAAAAATGTTTTTAGAATTCCTTCTTTTACATTTGTGGATTCATTTTTTTTTTCATTTTCAAAATTTTCGTTATAAAAATTAGGCCCTCTAAAAAAAAAAAAACTTTTTTCTTTCACGAATATATTACTGTTATGCCACTGTAAGTATGTAACAAACATACTGTACACCAGGCTTCCTCAAGTGAATTTGTTTTAGCCAGTGGCGTAGCAACAACATTTTAAGAGGGAGAGGGGCAAACATTGGATAAGAAGCAAATTTATGCTCTGAAAATTTCAACTGACCCCATAAGGGAAGGAATTTGACATGGGATATTGTAACATTAACCTACAGTCAGATCTGGGTGAATTTTAGGGGGGGGGCAATGCCTCCATCTGTGATACTACCTAGGTGAACCCCCCAGTTCCTACACCTACTGTATGGTTTTAATGCCACATGGATTATTTCTATATAATGCCACACTGATCTCTGTCCTGGTGAGGGCTACACATCAGGTTTCTGTGACATCCAGGATAAGATAGATTTTTCTTTTTCACTGGAATATGTATGCAAATTTCAATGGTATGTTGCTTGCCCACGCATACTGAAGAAAAACATCTATAGTAAATCAAAAGTATGACCTTCAACTGCTCTAGACATTGCAAAATTGAAATAGCTAACAGGCTAAGCATATACCTTTAAATGACCACTATCTTTACAATACTTAACTACTACGAAATCAACAATCTGATTTTTTGCTGTGGTCAAACTTGGGACGCTCCTCAACTATATTCAACTATATGTACTGTAAATCAACAAAAAGACCAACCGTGAGTGATCGGTAAATAAATAACTGTAAAAATACCTGGCAAAGTCACGGTCAATGTTTTTCATATCTTCTTGATTCTCTTTCAAGAACCAATGATCTCAATCTTACAGTAGCGCAGACACTTGTGCAAGCTGACTAAGACCAATTCCCAGTTACCCAGTGAAAGGATGTCTTACTGTGACCAAAGGACAGTGCCAAGAGATTGCCCATGATACAGTAAGGCATAATCAAAATAAAGCACAGTGAATACAGTATGTACCCATGTTCAGCTTTCATTCGCTGACTTCCTGATATCCATATCCATTAGATTTCCCCCCATGTACAGTGGAAAACAGCATTTGCTGTATAATTGACACATGAATCTCTACAGGAATTTTATCGAACTAATAAAAAGAACATATTGCTTTGGTCACTGTAAGGTGTGCAGTACATTCAAAATGGAAACAAAAATGGCAGGTGTACAATAAGAGAGAGCTGCAATATGAGATAAGTCGAGAATAACAAATATCATAATCATGGCAGGTGGAGGACTGTATTAAAAAAAACAGTTCTCTCAGGAATCTTGTTGGACACATACCTGTACTACTGAAAACTGGTTGAAAAGAAATAACAATAATGTTCTGTACTCAACAATTCTCAAACGACAGGTTGCAAACCAACTGCGTGGGCTGGCAGATGATTTCTGTTGTGTTGCAAAAAAGTATAACCGTTGCTTAAGCCCAAAACAACTTCTAGACTAGAAGAGCTGTCGCAGTCACCTCTCTTATCAGTCGATCCCATCTCACCTTCTGGTAATGCTGTGTAGGCTCACAGTATGTCTCTTGCTGTAGCTAAGCCTTAAGATTTTATCCATGTGTACTTGATAGTAGGGGCACCGGTTACAGTAAAGTAGATGAAGTCAAAATGGTTGAAAACAGAAAAGGTGTGAGTACAGCTTCAATCCAGGTCGAAGTCTTCGTATACCCTCCTTGAGTGCTACTGTGCATGCTCCCGCTAAACATGTGCAACCTGCAATGCTGTGATAGAAAAATAACAACCTTAAATAGTTAATAACTGAATTCAATCAAAGGCCTACCACATGGTTCACCACAGCATGTACTCTTCTCCACTGAAAATCATCGCCAGTTGTTGAGAAATGCTCCACAATGCAGATGATATACAGTAACATTTAGTTTGGACATCAGAAAGTATTTATACGTGGCAATTTCAGGAAACTTCAAATAGGAAAATTGTCAAAAAAATTGACTTTTGCCTATTCACCTTATCTGCCATCTCTTTCTAGTACTCTACTGTACAAAAAGTGCTGAATGTACCTTTACTCCAATTATCAGGTCATGCCGAGTTTTTAGCCACCTGCTGTCCTGCTCTTAAAATGTCAGCATAAACCCACAGAACAGTATGAACAGTATCAAAGCAATAACGCTATTGTAATTTCTTTTTTAAAAGCATTTCTACTGCATTAGGCCTACGGTACTTGTCATTACATTATTGTAAACATCAATGTGCAGCATGACAGTAGGCTACAGTACAGTCTCAGATTTATGAATATGCTATGACGTGATGGTTTTATTGTTTAGTTTTTATTGAATTCGCAAGTTATTAGGTGAACTACGCATTAAAGATGTTGCTTATGTTGACATATCTTTACTTCAGTTCATTCTGAGGCTGACTAGCTGAATTGGATGAAAATACTTTTTACAGTATCTGTTCCCATAGTTTACAGTTTGCTTTCTTTTTCTATGACTCTTTAGTGGATCTGCATGAACTGGCAGGCTGCAGGTCTTACATTTCTACAATACAGTAGTTACAGGTACTGTAGAGACTAGTTTGATGAAGCTGACATACTTTTCTTTTTCTCAAGATGTTTCTCCCATAATTAGACAATGATTTTCCTCTTGAAATTACTTTGAGGATAACTGCAATTTGTTTCACTTTTTACCATGATCTTACTGGAACTTTTAATACAGTACCAAAGCACAGTACTGTACAAATACAATATTGTACACATACCAAGATAAGTGGTCCTGTAGATGTGTTGAAACGTAGTACAGTACTGTAGCAATGTAGAGCACTACGTAGCGTCATAACCGATTGTACAATACTTTAAATAACTTTATTCTCATGTGAAGCCTAATGATTCCCTTCATCTTCAAACAAGTTGTGAGCTGCTGGACAATATTAGTGGTTCATCTTTACCGAGTAATGCTGTCTTACAGACTTTCCTGGCCATAACAGAGAACTGTTCTATTATGTCAAACCCTCCATTGCATAGAAAAGGTATATCAACAACACACCAATTTACAGTAGGACTATACTATACTGCAATTGTCTGTTAATTCGTTCTTAAAATCAAAGGTGGAACACAACTGCGTGTTTGAAATGAACGAAACATTTGGCACTTAGAAGTCAGATAGTCAGGCCTGTGAAGGTCTTCAACATATATTCACATTAATAATAGTGTAAATCATAGCTTTGTACTGATGTCCGAGTTCTAATCCAGGTCCAATGTAAAGTAATGAAACTACACTTAAAACAGTCATGCTTCAAAAAATAACAATGCCCCTTCAGCTTCCCAACTGTTCCAATATTGTGCCCAGGCAATATAATTATACACTTTTGTTTGCAAGTACAAGCGTACTTATGTGCCAAAGAGTAATTTCAAAACTGCTCCAAATCACGACGCGAATACCAACTTTTGGAATTCAAGCTCCTAACTCTTGGAAATTGAGACCATAATTTCCAGGTGTACAGTACAAAGTCTCAAACGTGCATCATTCATTGGCTATATTGCTAATATTCCACTTCAACATTCATTACATGAAAATCAAGAACTTTTCCGAAGATTGGGCTACCACTACAGTAAGCCTACTAGCCTAGCCATCAATCATAATACTGTAAAATTTAGGCTTAGTCAGTAGAGTGTACTGTAGTGTAGGCTACGTTGAGTAACGATACTCACTGGGGTTATGTTAGGCCTCCATTTCACACTCAGTTCACACGGCAGCATACGGCACACTATACAGTACGTAGCCTAACCGCAACTCAACGGGTTTATACAAAACATACAAATTATCACGACAATTATCAGCTGTATAAACGTCAAACTGTTTCCGAATAACAATGAATGAATCCCATCATAATCATACGGCTATTAATTGCTGTAAATGCAAGGCATTACTTGCAACTTACACGTACAGTAAGCATCACTCGAACGATGAGACTTCAGCAGCAGAACATGGAGCTTCGTGCGAGTTCCTCAGATCTGTTGCAAATTCAGACAGCCGCACCGTATGCGTTAGCAACGAGATTTTCAAACTGCAGTTCGCGCGCTTTTGTCACTGGATTGTGAAATCCAAAGTGTAAGTGTATTATTATCCGGGCATTTTACGCAAAGGATTTGCCAACGGTTGGCAACATTTTTTCAGTCAGTGAATACTCAGAGTTTTAAAATTGTGAGCATTTGAACAAGTTTAGCTGTTTGCCAAAGTAGGGAAGTAGAAGTAAGGAAAATGAGAATGAAAATGAGTGAAGGCCGGTAAAAAACAAAACTCAGTGACATCCACTGTCAGAAACACATACTACTGTAGCCTACATAGCTGACTGGACTTCTATTTGACAGGGACGAAAGGGGGTCAGGGAGGGGTAGTATGTCACATCTACGTGTTGTTAACGTCTGTCTAACACTGATGTAATCAACCAAAATATAACGTTGCAGAAACGTTAGTTGGGAAACGTTGTAAGAAAATTGTGATTTTACGTAACTTTGATTCGTTATAATTACGTAATATTGATCTATCTTTGACAACAACGTAAATATAACCAAAATGAAACGTTGCCAGATCGTTGTTAGGAAACGTTGTACAAACATTGTGATTTTACTTAACTTTGATACATTGTATTTACGTTATATTTACGTACCACTGACACCAACGTAACTGCAACCAAATAAAACGTTATTAAAAAGTTTTATTTTAACGTTGTAAAAACGTTGTGATTTTACGTAACTTCAAAACGTTACATGTACGTTGTATTTACGTTACATCGACACCACCGTAACCACAACCAAAATATAACGTTGTAGTTACGTAGTGTGTTAGCTGGGTATTATAGATATATATATATATATATGTATATATGTATATATGTATATATGTATATATGTATGTATATATATATATATATATATATATATATATATATATATATATATATATATATATATATATATATATATATATATATATTATTTTCTTTGCTTTTCCCTCTCATTCTTTTAACGGTGATTTAATCCTGAAATATTTTTTTGAATTAAACAAGGTAATGTAGACCAGGTAATGTAGTTAGGCCATGTAGGCCAAACTGTATATTCCTACAAATTAAATCCTTGAGTATTCTTTAAGAATCGTGAAATAAAAGTTACAATCTGCAGTCAGAGGCTAGCCTACAATGTGGGGAGGATAGGGACAACTTTTACGTTGTCTAATTCCTCGTGGATAGTATAATATCCGAAACATTTCTTTGGTCTTGTATTTCATTGTAGTTCCAGAAGTATTGACAACAGTTCTTCATACTTCATCTTTGTCGTCAATTTAAGAGTTTCTTTAATGCAGTGCCAGATTACAATTTCCATTGAAAAAAATAGTTGTTAATTAGATGTTCATTTGGGGAGCTAACTGATGTAATTCTATGAAAACTTCTCATCACGGACCTTAAACCATAGTCAAGATTAATGTACTAAATTGTTCACATTGTTAAGCAAATAGGCACTCATAGAAATAACCGTAAAATCAAACATAACAATACACCACTCGGCGCTGTAGCTGTAGCCATATGGATTATGCATAAAAACAGGTTGTAGAGAGCAAAGGTCGTTAATAATGCACGTTAAATTTTAGTCACATATTTGTTATTACTGATTGTTACTTTGATATCTCAGCATACCATTTGTTCAGTTATTTCAATAGGATTCCAGATGAATTTGACGTTAAATGTGAACTGCTTATTGTTTAACCCCAAATCGTATTTCTCTTCCACTTCTTTTGACCATGTAGGTGTATGCCGGTGAAGGCAGTTTATCCTCAGGTAAAATGTCCTTTTTCTTTCCTAAAATTCAAGAGTCCATTTGATTTTTTACCAAACGCAATTACAATGTTTTTAAACTAATCTTAAATGAATAAGCCAGTTTAAATTGATAATAAATGTAAGTTTAAGACAAATGTCTCTGAGATTTGTTTTATGTATCTGATGTCAGCTTTTCCCTTCTCTTTTGTAAAACAGGCACAGTTTCACACTTATTGCATGCGTTTCTCTTCCAGGGTTAGGTGGCACAATCATTGCCCGGTTAATTCTATTGTCACTGTGTGTTGTGATATAACCTGTGCGGATTGTAAAACTGACCCTGTTCCTGGTGTCAATGACAATGTCAATGACAATGTGAATGACTCCCACTTACATTTTGTCGATCCTGATGTGCATGTGTAGCTGTTTGAAGGAATAAAAATAGCCCTTACGTTGATCTTCTACCATCTTCTGTCATTTGATGTGAAAAGAAATGGTAGACTCTCCAGAACTCAGTGACGTGACCAAAATTGATGATATGTCAGGATAAATTTTGTAAAGGTATTACACCTGTCAGGTGATCCTCAGGTATTTTAAGGGTAGAGAAAAACAGGAAACCACAATAAGGTCCGGTTTTAGGATGTGTGACTTTACTCGGTGGTAAGCCATAGCTGGTGGGCTATTGCTAGACTCGTTTCGACCCTGGAAGATGATTACCGGGTCTCATCAGTAGCGGTATGGATAAGAACAGGCAGTGTTTTGCCCAAAAAAATGTCGTGTCACAAATGGGTAAGTTATTCAAGCATGAGTTGCAACAAGATCTCAAACAATGATTTGTCCGTGGTATCGAATTTGTTTAAGGAAATTTCCGAATCAAGGGATGCTCTTACGAGAGAGTCACTCAGATTGTTCCCCCATTTGTAGGCAATGAGTGGAGGATTCGGAAAGATCTTTTTGAGTATAGGGTGTTCCATGATAAGATGCCAGTGTGTTAACAGGCATTGTTTGAGATCTTTAGTTTTGATATGAGGTATGTAGGTTAAGAGGGTTTATCATGCATGAAATAGGTAATTCTCATAGCGCGGGTAAGCTGGTTCATAGCTTGAAGCAGAGAATTTCTTTTCGGTTGCGGTGGTGTTGGGATGAAACCCAGACCTTTTCCCAGAACTAGTATCTCTGGGGAGGTGAGATTGCGTTTAGAGAGGTTCCTGATAAATCTCAAATTGGTATCAATTTGCTCTTTGATTAAGGAACGTTTTCTTTGTACACGTTTTAACCTCGACCGGTTAGGATTAGAAGGTTGGCGATGAGGCCGTTTAGTGGGTTTGAACCGGCGTTTTGCCATGATGTACGAGGGTGTAGTAGGTACTACAAAATATATAAAGGAGAAAACACAACAAAGCACGTTTTAAGAGAGGTGTGAAACTTTCTCTTTCTGGCTTATTTGATGGCCCTTAGAAGAGCCATTTCTTAAGTGTTTTTCCACCAGTGGGGCCTTAAAGCTTACACTTTTTGGCGGGTGGTTCCCCTCGAAAACGTCGCAACCTCCTTGCCTGTGCGTCAACTAACTTCGGGAAGAGCCTTGATGCCTTCTGTCTGTCTTCCTCCGGATTAAACTTCTCGATGGAAGAGAAAGCCTTCTGCCGTTGTAGAGCAATCTCCTTTTTGGCTTGGATGGTGTGTTTCTGTAGGGCCTCGATTTGGAGTTTAGCTAACTTCCTGCTTGCTTTGTGCAGTGAGGCTTGCCAGTTGGCAAGGAACTCAGGCTCATGTATCAGGGGGGTAGGCAGCGATGGAGGCTGCTTCCTTAATACAGTGAGCTTGGGCTCTCGGAGATCCTGCAGATCTCGGGTGAGACTAGCTATTCTCCGCTCGAGGTAGGAGATTGCCTCCTGGTTTATTATTATGGTGTTCAGGAACGGCTGCAAGGCTATGTAGTTGGTGTCGGAGAAACGCAAATTTTCTTTCTTCTTTGGTGGAAGGGTTTCAGTAGAGAAGCTGCTCTCACTTGAGTCCGACTGGTCATCTGGTTGTGGATATTGAAGTTTGCGTGAGAGAGAGTTCTTCGAGATCTTGGTGGTGTTCATTGTGAACTGATAAGTTGAAAAGAAAGTGAGGATAAAATATATCCTTAAACGGACGTGACAGTCGGATTGGTCGGATTGAGGTGTGTTACGGTCAAAAAGATCTTTCCGAATCCTCCACTCATTGCCTACAAACGGGCGAACAATCTGAGTGACTCTCTCGTAAGAGCATCCCTTGATTCGGAAATTTCCTTAAACAAATTCGATACCACGGACAAATCATTGTTTGAGATCTTGTTGCAACTCATGCTTGAATAACTTACCTATTTGTGACACGACATTTTTTTAGGGCAAAACACTGCCTGTTCTTATCCATACCGCTACTGATGAGACCCGGTAATCATCTTCCAGGGTCGAAACGCGTCTAGCAATAGCCCACCAGCTATGGCTTACCACCGAGTAAAGTCACACATCCTAAAACCGGACCTTATTATGGTTTCCTGTTTTTCTCTACCCTTAAAATACCTGAGGATCACCTGACAGGTGTAATACCTTTACAAAATTTATCCTGACATATCATCAATTTTGGTCACGTCACTGAGTTCTGGAGAGTCTACCATTTCTTTTCACATGCCATGCCAGGTTTCTTTCATTAACAATTTCATTAAATAGAGTGTTAATTATGGTAGAAAGAAGAGCGATTTAGTTTTTTCCGGTAAAAAGTTTGCGGAACTGGGCCCTGTGGTAAATGTGCGGCACTTCCATGTGAACACTGCTACAACGAAACCCCCACGCAAAAGCATTTTCTTTAGAAATTAGACTATACGTAGACAAATATACCTCTGTACAGGAGTTTTTACAACTTTCTGCAACTATAAGAAGTATAACCAGTCCTTTGGTGTACTTTGGAAAATGCAGGAATAACAGCACATCCTGCTTTAATGCTAGATCACTCAATTCCAATTTCAACAATCTGTCGATTTCATTAAGGTCCACCAATTAAGGTCCACCAAATTTTGTGTTATTGGCATTACTGAGACTTGGCTCAATAGCACTAAAACTTTGCATTCCGTTTATAACATCCCTGGCTACAATTTTGAACAGGCCTCCAGAGAAGGACGCGGTAGTGGGGTGGCCTTATACATTAATTCGGATTTGAGCTAGAAATGTGGCCCTAATCTTGATATTTTCGTTGAAGATATTTTCGAGTCTACCTTCATTGATGTTTACACAAGTCATTCTCCTGTCATCATAGGAATTATTTACTGCCCTGGTCGTGTTACGGATACTGTTGTAAATATTTTTCCTACATTACTTGACTCTTTGAATATTGAAACCAAGAGCTGTTTTCTCATGGGTGATTTTTATTGTAACCTCCTTAATCAGGCTGATAACAGCTGTACTCAATTTGTTTATCTCTTTCACTCTTACTCTTATCGTCCACTCCATAGTATTCCCACTAGAGTTACCTCACATTTTGCTTCACTTCTGGATGAAAATTTTACGAATGACTTATGTTTAAGCTCTACTTCTGGTGTAATTGTGGACGACATTTCTGATCACTTTCCCGTGTTTACCCTGGCTAATTTAGATGCTGTTGCCGCGGGGGTCAAGTCTACTTATTTTAAAGGAGATCTGAATCCTTACAATCTTGATCTATTGCGATCTACACTTCACAATGAATCCTGGGCTAATGTTCTACAGTCCTCTGAGGTTAACAATGCTTTTGATTATTTTAATAATATTTTTAAGTCACTTTAATAATTGTCTCCCATGGGTAGTCCATACAAGAAACCCTAGTCATCAAAATTCCAAGAACTGGATTACTCCAGGCATACTTAACTCTTGCAAAACAAAGAATCGTAATCGGTCAACTAGTAATCTGAATGACTACAAACGTTTTCGAAACCGTCTCACTTCCGTTATTAGACAGGCTAAAAAATCCTACTTCTCCAATTTGTTCAACAATGGTACACAAGATACGAAAAGTATGTGGCGTTCAATTAATAGCCTATTATATATATGGACGCGGTAATAACTCTATCCCCGATAGTAGTAATCATCATGGTGTCAGTGTTTCGAATCCACTCGATGTTTCAAGTATTTTCAATTATTTCACTGATATTGGTCGTGCTACCCAGGCTAAGATTCCCCCTTCTTGTTCTAACTATAATTCTTATTTGTCGAATCTCATTATTAGCCCAACAACACAGAGGAAATTTTAAATGTAATACTTTCTCTTAAAGACTCTTTCCCAGGATTTGATGGGATCCCCACCAATGTTGTCAAACTTGTTGCCCATTCTCTGTGTACCCCACTCACCCATCTCTTTAACCTTCCTTTTGAGAAGGGTATTGTTCCAAATTCACAAAAATTGCACGAGTCGTCCCAGTCTTTAAGTCCGGTGATAAAGATTCAGTCAATAACTATAGGCCTATTTCACTTTTACCGTGTTTCTCAAAAGTACTTGAAAAACTCATGTTTACTCGTCTGTATTCGTTTTTAGTGAAACAAAACCTTCTTTATGATTACCAGTTTGGGTTCCTTCTCAGTCGTTCGACTTCACATGCTATTTTCCATTTTGTTAATCAAGTTACAGAAGCCTTCGAAAAAAATCAGTATGTTTCAGGCATTTTTCTAGACTTGTCTAAGGCTTTTGACACATTAGACCATAACATTTTACGTAAATAAACTTGATCACTATGGTATTAGGGGTACTGCTTCAGATTGGTTTAAAAGATATATTAAGGACCGTTACCAATTTGTTGGTATTAATAATGTTAACTCCTTACGTAAACCTATTATTTGTGGTGTTCATCAGGGATCTGTTTTCAGTCCTGTACTCTTTATTTTTTATATAAATGATCTCCACAGGGCTAGTAACAACTTTCATGTAATTTCTTATGCAGACAACACTAGTCTTTTGTTTCCTTTTTAATGACCTCGACCGTTTATTCAATACCGTACAAAATGATTTTATCAACATTCACAACTGGTTCTGTGCTAACAAATTATCTTTAAATGTAAAGAAGACAGATTTTGTGATTCTTTCATCACCCAATAAGAATCTCAATCAAACTGTAAGCAATATACAACTATGTGATGTTAATGTTCGACTTTCTAATTTAGCTAAATTCCTTGTCGTGTTTGTAGTCTCACATCTTACCTGGGCAATCCATATTCAATATATTAGTAAGACAATTTCTAAGGGAGTGGGGGTACTCAACCGTTCTCGATAACTTCTCCCTAGCAAAGTATTGGTTTCCCTTTATAATGCACTTATACTCCCTTACCTTACTTATTGCAATATTGTTTGGGGAAGTACGTACCCCACTAGACTTAAGTCCCTTTTTATACTACAGAAGAGAGCTGTTAGATTCATTAACAATGTTGACTATCTACATCCTAGTGCACCTCTTTTCGCTAACATCAATTTTCTTAATATCTATGACTTAAATCGGTATCATAAGGGGACGTTTACTTTTAATTTAACAGAATAGAACCCAATCAACTTTGAGAGATCTTTTTAGCTTGCTTTGTACTCGTTATCCCTACCCCAGTCGTGCTCCGGTGAATCAGATTTCCACCCCCAATGTAGACTTAGGTCTTCACAACTTAGTCCTAGATTTGTAGGTCCAAAACTCCGGAATACTTTATCCCCAGAGATTACTAAGTGTAAAACTTTTTTTAGTTTTAAAAGAAAGTTAAAATCTTATTTCATTGCAAACTACCTTTGATTTTCTTTTCCTTTCTCTTTTCAGTGCTTTTTCAAGTTGATTGTTTTTTTTTTCCTCATGTTTGCTTGTTTTTTCTTTCCTTTAATTCTGCATATGTGTGTTTTTGTCTTTTCCGATGTTAAGGGGTGTCAACCTCCATAAGCTCCCAGCAGCTTCAGTTGCCACTCACCAATCTCATCTCATCATCTCATCTTTTACCCCCCTTTTTTCACAATATGTTTCTTTCTTTACATTTCTGTTTGTATTTTAGTCACTATATTCTTGTCATTAAATTGGATTTGGGATTGAAATAAACTTTCGCTGAACTGTTTCAATTTAATTTTGATTTGCGCTACGTGTGAAACAAATTGATAAACGTTTGCAGAAGAGGTTCTCTCTATGATTTAATTTTGCTTGCTCATCAAACAGGAACATCATATTTTCTTTATCAACAATCCGAATACCCGAGAGATTGCAGTGAAGTGCTTAGTAGCTGTCCATCTACCCAGAATACATCTGGTGTATACGTGATTAATTAAACCTTACCTATACCCAGAACCATTTGAAGTCTACTGTGACAATAACTTGGATTCCAGTTGGTGGACGGTAAGCCATTGCAATTTACGATTTCTTGCAAACATGCAGTGACGAAGGATTGGTTACTCTGTCTTTTGAAATACCAGTCAAACCGAAATAACTCTAAAACAAGTCGTACTAGTTAAAATCATTTTAAAAAGCCATAGTTACTACTAGTGCGTTATAGTTATTACTTTTAATATTACCGTTTTGTAAATAATTACAATTTTAATGGAAACAACTTCAGACTTTAATAAAGTGAAATTCCTATCAACCAAGTAGAGTATTTGCGCCAGCCCCACACAGAACCAATGCCTCGATTGATTTAAACAGAAACAATCTCAGCAGAAATGCGTCGAACAGTTCTGATTTGTCTCGATGATATCTGCTCATATTTTATGATTTTAACAAATTTGGAGGATATAAAAACTAAAAGTGTGACTTCATCTTACGACAATATCATACGTTATATGTAAGTATACTATCTCAAGACAGGAAGAGTACCATGTAGCTAAGGCGGTGAAGTGTCAATGGAAGGGAGTGTTATTTAGAAACGTCCAGGTCAACCTATTAAAAAATGTGGTAACATTAATTTGCATCATGTGTAATTTAATTTCAATTCCATTCTTGTCTAGGTATTGCAGAGACGACACATGGGGCAAGTAAGTCTTACTCGGCAATGGGATGAGTCAAAAACAGGTTTTGGTTTTCTGGGAAGCGAATTTTGGATCGGAAATGAGAAACTTGCGTTTCTAACAAATCAAAAGCAATACCAACTTAGAATTGATTTTACGAATACAGAAGGAGAAACATGCTACGTCACTTACGACGAATTTCGTACATCAGATGAATGGGGAGAATATTCTCTTTTAAGTGTTGGCAATTATGACGGCAGAACCGGTAAGTACGTTCTTACAATCACTATGTATAAGTTTGAGTTTAGCTTTACTTTAATGACTTCCAAGTCATGTTTACGCCCTATAAACAATGCGTTCGTTGCTTTACAATTTGACATGAACAAATGAACTTAACTTTCGGGTACATAGTAACCCTAATAAATTCATCATCTCGTGTTTAATTCACATGTTGGGTTCAGTCTGAACTTGATGAAATATGTCTAACTCTATCATATGATGGTCAAATCAGAAAGAATCACCAAATATTAAGGGTTTAGTAAAATAAAGCATGCCTTATGTAGTCTTTTAAGGGGGTTTCTCATATGTTCTTTCAACTTCAGAAATACTTACTATTCCTTTTTTTTTTCAGAGTCATATGTTCAATGGTGTCCAAATAACACAGTTTACTACAGCGAGACATGTGAATATTCTTTTGATGATCTAGAGACGCTGCATCTCTGCATCCCCTGGTGTAGAAGAAAGATGTGCATGTATCGGTGAGAATAAGATACATCAGGACAACTGCATTCGCCAGGAATAATGTGGTTGTTATGACTCTGTAAAGGGAGCCGTCATAGGGGTTAGTGCACTATTCCTTTCGAATAAACCTTAAACTATATTACATTGTTGAATTATTGCAAATTTTTCTTTGTTCCAACGTCTAGTTTGGTTATTTTATCTTTATCTTATGTTTTCAACATGTTTATGCGATATTATGAAATTTTAATCTTTATTAGCTAGCCAAAAATATTTTAAATTATCATCAAAAAATTATGTTAATTTTGTAGGCTTTTGATGCAGTGAGTCGTGACACTAAACGAAAATAACATGTAAATGTTATCTTTTGTTACCGTTCATAAGCCGAAATTAGTAGTACAATAACGTGACTGCTCCACACATAACTGCACCTGGTACAGTCAAATATTTTTAATGTTATTATTGTCACCTTGACTGGTTTCGGGACCGCTTGTCCATCTGGGACAGATGAAGATTACCCATTAGGTTAAACAATAAAATATAACCACAGTCTTTGAAAAGGAAATTAGTCCAAATCATGATTGACATTTTATATTTGAGAAACACATGCAAAAATAACAATTGCCTAGATGATATGATGCATATCATAAAAAACATATATTATGTTTTCAGTACCAAATCATCATCAAATTTCCTGATTATTAGCGAAAATATATTTTTTCTCCCGTAAACTAAGGCAAAGTTACTATGTGGATTATGATGATTGAAACATACATGACCTGCTAATGACAACTTGGTTTCTTTATTGTTGACATCCATGAATTACTCTATCATTAATCTTTCTAGACACATCATTATATGCCTCGGCGTATAACACAAATTACATAGATATGTGTATATGGAAGTGTATATATATATGTACGTACTTATGAAAGGATATAAAACTGCGTAGTTACATATTGTTCACCTGTACTTAAACTTAATCATGATATTAAAGATGCGTCTTTTATCCGATTTGCAGGTTTTGATGCTATGGCGTGGAGCAACTGACAACGAACGGTTCAGCACAAGTAAGCAGCACAACGATCGTATTAGTTTTTATGACTGCGCAGAACGGCATCGAGGAGACTGGTGGTTTCCTGACTATTATTATTGTGATTGTAATTGCCAGACTAGTGAGAGTTATTGCGATTAATTCCCTGATGGGAACTATCGTTACTATTGAGCCCATACTCACCTCAAAGGAGAATACGACGGATCTCCTAGAGGAACAAACATATTCTGGACTAATCTTAGTGGATATGACTGCGGTCTACAATATACAGAAATAAAAATAAAACCGACTCCGTAATATACTTCACACTGAAGAAAGAACAGATGTAAATTAAATCAAGGCATCGTGTGGTTGTCTAGAGCATTGATCCGAAAATGATCATAAAATTGTTTGTATCTGTATATTATTTTCTATTTTATTGATTTTCGTCGATAAACAACCTTCCTAATACGTCACCACCATCACGGACTTTACATTCAATTAAATATGTTTAACGCAAAAATCGCATTGTCGTAAATGTTTTTAATTTCTTAGAGTTTAATAATTTTTAATAACGCATTGTAACGTTTGAAATGGTTTTGTTTATTTTCTTGATTTTTTTTCGTATCCGTTCTCCAGAATTATTGGAAAGTGAAAAGAGGTACTGACTAAATTATAGGTACATATGTAACACCAGTGGCGTCAACACCAAGCGGATGGACCACATGACACCCCAACATATTTCGACCCAAAAGATACATTTACTGTAAAGGCTACATGTATTTGTGGAGGTGGGCCGAGTCGAAAATAACAGCAAGATGGTTTCAGCGATGCGATTTCCTGTAATGTTTGAGATGTTTCCTGCCCAAAATATTTCAGTAGGCTCAGCCTATAGTGGTGCAGGCGATTGTAGGTTTGTTCCTTTATGTAGAACTTAAGACTATTTAAAGATAAACACGCAGAAAGTGCCAAAAAGATTTACGTGGAAATACATTATATTAAAGCAATTCACATTATTATCATTTTCCATATATTGACATTTCCTTGAAAAATTGCAGACATGAGATCTCAAGAGTGGATACATGCAGTGTAGAGCGACCGGAATTGTTAGCCTATGGTAGCGATCCGCTTAGATATTCCTACGATGTCACTGCGCCCGCAAACGGACTATATCCTCAAACCAAGCCTCCACAAACACACAGACTGCTGCAAACCATGCATAAACCTCTACTATGTGAATTGTATATATGTGAATATATGAACACTATATATGTATTATTGGAATACATCTACCGCCCAGTCAATAGAACCTATCGACGCCCTTGTTTAACACAATCACGTATGCATATTTAGACAATTTTATCTTACATATACATAGTCATGCACTCTAAATTCACTATGGTCAAAATTGACCATAGATTGGTCAACTATGCACTGACCCAAAATATGGTCCCCAATCAATTTTTACCACAAAGGATTTAGAGTGTACAAATATGAAGTCAGTACTGAAGATTCTGTATTTCAAAA
Source organism: Stichopus chloronotus (assembly GCA_021234535.1). Lineage (NCBI taxonomy): Eukaryota > Metazoa > Echinodermata > Holothuroidea > Aspidochirotida > Stichopodidae > Stichopus > Stichopus chloronotus. The sequence goes on along the minus strand of CM037849.1, from coordinate 16,292,511 downwards.
TTGTCTTTCTTAATGATCCTGTTAAAACCACTTTTGTAATAGCAACCACTTTGTCACCACGTTCGGAATTGCTTCTACTACTTTCGTAGTAATGTTGTATAGAGATGGTCATCCTACCCCACCGTGCGCAAAAGGTCGTAGAAAGTTTAGTCTTCCGGTGTTTACCCCAGATTTATTTAACTTTTTCTTTATTCCCCTCAGATCAGACAAAGCAATACTTAAAAAATAGAAAACTTAGAACCTGTTCTCAGAAAGGTTGTGCAATACTTTCCTGATTGGTAGATCACAAATGGCAACCGCCTCACTTCATTATGTAGGTCAACCATTTGTCATGTGATTGGTCAATGTCAACACCTATCCCATGTCCCTTAGCAGTTCGGCGTGGGTCGATGCTTCGATTCAGCCACGAGGTCGGAACTGGCTCTCTGGACATCAAACCGTAAACGTCGTTCTTCCTCGTTTATCATATAGGCCTGTGTCAATAGTTAACTCTCCATCTTGGTGTTTCCTGTCAACGTCATGTAACTTTCCCTGTTTCAATTTCAATCATCATCGTCAATTTAATTCTCGTTAATTCATGTGCCAGTCAAATCAAGAATTAAATGGAACTTTGATCGTGTAATTGGAACGTCTCAAGTTGCTTCTGTTTTCTGACTCTCTCTCGTAGCGTTAAACATCCGTCTCTGGGGCAGTCATTCCAAGACTAAGATCCCCTACAACAACCTTACTTCACAGTAAAACCACCACTTTTGTAATTAATTTCCCCTATTTTGTATTTTTGTTTTAGGTCACCACTTTTGTAACGCTCAACGACCACTTTTGTAATAGAAATCGCTTTCAACCACTTTTTGCAATAGCCAGTCAATCCCTTTTTAATTAGTACAGCACATGAGGATACTATTTACAGAGGATTGTGCGTTTTACGATGCAAGCATGATGGCGGCCACTCTTGGTCCATTTCTGTGTATAAACTCTCTAAACTGTATTCTGTGTATAGCAGTACAAACGTAACCTTCCTGACTGGATTTTATACCCTACTTAAATATTTAACACATATATAAGTCATGTGACAACAATGGAGACCACATTTCAAAATGACCGCCATTTATATTCTGAAATCACTGGTAAATTGAATCTACAGTCGGGAGTTTTCTTAAGTTGGTCCCTGTCGGTTTAAGTGATTTTGTGTGTACTGCAAACCAGAAGAATAAGAATATGTTTGATCGTAACTTTTTCTTATTTTTAAATGTACACGCGAGGTTGTGCATGGACGGACTTTTGTCCGTCTTTCAATGAACGAAAATGACAGTAATAACTGTAAAAAGCAAAAGTATTGGCATAAAAACAGTAAAAAAAAAAAAAACAGACTTCATATTTGAAAATAAACAGCTGCTACCATCATCGTCTTCATAATGAACAGTACAGGTCTCCTTGGTGTATCAAAAACATACTACTCAAATCGTCGCACCTTGGTCGGTGTGAGAAATTGTAGCCATGGTGAAAGGAAGCACTGTATTTACACATGACCTACTAACTGATCACGTCATTGCTACGTTAGTGATCATGAATTACTTTTACTAACAGAATATGCAACACTGGTATCCTTCGCAATGACTTGATCAAAGAGGCACACGATTGATTTGAAAACTGTCAGCCACATTGTTAGAAGAATTTGAAATCATGTGGCAGAATTAACTGAATTGTCTGAATGGTGCAACTAGGAACCTCATCAAATTTTTTGATATGAATTTCAAATGATTTTACATTTTGCCTACACATACAATCACTTTAAATACATGACACTGGCAGTAAATTTTTGACTTGTTTAGTGACTGACTTACGGTGTCATCATACTACTTCCACAATGCCTCACTTGCACGGTATACTATTTGGTATAAGCTATGGTAATCATATTCAATTATATAACAACGTTTAGGTATCAAATAGCTATTTAAAAAGCAATATGAAGTATACACACGGATCGTTCGTACACCACAGCAGCAGACGAGACACTGTTTCAACGCGCAGGTACGGATCAACTCTATAACAAATGTGAGTGAAAATGCCTGAGAGTTACAATTGCACAAAAAGACAAAGAGAAAATGACACTTATAGTTACAGCAATTAGTAATTCCATATTGAATAAAATAACGAGCCACAACACACATGGACCAAACAGATGTGACATGTATCTAAATGTATTGCCATCGGTTTTCTGTCGTCGCTTATACTATGGCTACTTAATTTATCTGTTTTCATATATCGTTTACTTAAATGTTTCGCTTATTCCCCTAAGGGACTCTCCTCGACCCAGCGTTCCTTGCAAGTCCATCCGCAAACGACTTAATTTGGTCACGTGACCCTTTCACATGCATTCTCTCCTACTGGAACGTATCATCGAAGTCGCGAAACTGGACCGACAAGTGACCAACATCATTTCATCGTAAAACATCAACTTCATGCATTGACTGTAAGAGAAGGCAGCTCTTTCGGGGCGTTCGTTTGCGTATAGACTGATTCGTATTGAAAAAAATAAATATGTTGTAAGAGGAAGACAATGAAAGGATATTCCATGTAGTGTGTACATTGTGTTACTTTTCTGGAACTTCATCCCACCGGCCGAACTCCCCGAATGACAACACCAGCCAAACACCACCCCATCCAGGCAATTCGAATAACATCCTCGTGCCAGTTAGAGACCGGTTTCGTCGCTTTCAGACCTGTTATCAATGAAGTTATAAATCCACTGTAGAGGTTCGAGAGCATCTAGCTGCTGGGCAACGTCCTTCAGTAGCCTGAAAGACATTATTGAGTCTAAATCGTCGGTCCACGACTTTAAGTGACAAATATAAAGGATTAACCCGTAAGCCTTACATCCCTGTAGTGTCAGCCATTTTAAATATCAAACCTTTTTTATTTGACAGCCATCTCGATTTCATTAAAACCTTTGACAGCTGAAAAGCATTTACCTTATCATATATTAAGATGATTTTGGTCATGCAGTTTTGTGAAACATAGTAATTACCACATCACTTACTATCACGTAAGGTATTTTATAGAATTGAGAGTTTTGATTTCAGTAACCATCTTGAAATTTCAAATAATAGTGTTTATTGCTAGACATGTATCATGATACATATATATGCATGTATCATAACAAAACCTATTGTACTCTGAGTTAAAAAGAAATGATTATTAGTGCCGAGGTCGAGTCCAATCAGAATCCGAGTCCGAGAGTCATTATCTTTCTAGTCCAAGTCCGAGTCATTGATGACCGAGTGCAGAAGACCACCATGTTCTAGTGAGTAGCGTATAAGAACTTTTGTGTCTTACAAGTCCCCTAGATGGCCGTAAACGGAGTTTCACCAGTATTCTAGTCTGCATGTTTCCAGCCTTAAATTACAGGGACATCATGTCTGCAATTCCTTAATTTATGTCAAAATAAAAATAATGTATGAAAAAATGGTAATATATCTCACGCGGGCTTGAGGTGATAAAAACAAATCATAATAAATTACGCACCAGCTTTCATTTGTTCTTTGAGTACTTGGCAAATATTTGGCAGCTGAACGCAAAGGCACACGGGAGTCTAGAAATTGCACTCACAAAGCGTAGCGGTAAAATAAGAACTCCATAACTTTTAGGTAGAATTTTACACACAGTTAATGTAAGTCTTACATTGTGTATATAACAATTTTACTAAAATGTAGTAAAATTTACCAAAATTATGTAGTTTTTACAGATACTGTTTACATTAATTATACATAAAATTTATGGAGTTCTTATTTTACATAATTTAGGTAAACAGTATATGTAAATTGTGAAAAAATGCGTCATATCGAAAAACTGGTAACTCTGGATTTCTGCCATTTTAATCAGTTCGCAAAACGACAATTTCCGGAATTTGATCATTTTAAAGACAAGTTCATACTCCACAAAAAGGTATTTTTTAGATTTTTGTATGTTGACGATTTCATAAAATCATTATCATTTTGCCGAGATGATTGTTTCTTTGACATGACCCTTCTACGCTTCCGTATACGATTTATTGCAACCCCATGGATAATGCGATAATTTTAATTCTCCCTCTATGACTTTAAAACAAGGAATATGCTATTTGAATTGAATGTACAGAGTATGTTAGTACGTAAATGTAGTTGCGGTTCTTTAACGTATGAGAAATATTGTCGAAGGTTAAAAAAAACTTGAACAAACATCATAACGTTGAATATTTTTACGTGAGTCAGAGAGTGGATGACTGAGTTGCAGTGTTTTACCATCACACTGCTGCAGTGTGTGTTGTAAATATACGCGAACACAAGGGAGATATTTTTAGCGCCCTCTTTGGGGGCGATAATTATTGTAAACATCTAAAATACTACTGCTGGTTAATTAATCCATTCCACATTATGAATTCTCTGATCAAGTAAGAAAGAAAAATCTACCTTATACAAAATTTTGAATATAAAGTAAATCGACGAGATAAGAAAAACATTTTTTTGTGCAAGCCATTTCTCTCTATAGCTTTGGACTTTAAAGATGGAATACAACTTACACTGGCAATCCCCTAGTCATCTTCCTTTGTTCCTCGTCAGTGTTTAAAGAAAGAGAAAGTAGGCTAAAAGATCGCATGTCACAAAATCTAAGAAAGAACTATGCACTCATCTTCCAGATATTTGAATAAGAAAATTGTCTTGGCATTTTTTGTTGGCACGTACAAAATCCAAGCTCCCTAAGAAAGCACTGTTACTGGAAATCAGGTAAACCAATGGGAATATTCGTGTGAGAATATGAGGGCTAAACAATGATTATCTCATCGTACTGCACATGCATGGCAAAACGATTGCCATGGAAACACTTGGAGTGGATAAGTAGCAACAACCCAGGGGTATCCCATGGTAGAGTGACCACGGGTACAGGCGGGTTCTGTTGGATGGTATAAATAAAAGTGTCCGTGCCGATGGCTGTGCATGCGTTTGTGTGTGTGCGCGTAGTTTGTTTACCTGCCTAATCGAGGACTTGGATCGACAACACACCCTTTATCAGAGGACTCGAAAGGCACCCGAAGGACTTAAAATCAAGCCCTAGGTGAAAATTGCTTCCAATGTACTAGACATGAAATAGAATTACGCTAGACATGCATTTTAAAAAGTCCTCGATGACGTGGAAAGAGTTGACTCTGTGTTAGGTGTGTGACCCCTCAAATGTACAAAAAGTTCACATGAATAGCTAATGAATAGTTCTGTCGAAATTTTGCCGCCCAAACTTTCTTCTGTTCAGTACTCAGTACTGTTGTTACTTTGAGATCGAAGATCAGTACAGTAGTAAGTAAGAGAATACTTAAAATTCATGGTGAGATTGCCAATTGTAAGAATACATTTTTTCTTTCAATAATTTACTGAAAAAAAAGAATGTTGGGTAAGTGACACAGATCGAGTTCCGTAGTAAGTATCCCTAGTCATACATAACAATAGTTTAGGCCTAACTAAGGCTAGGCTAACTGTTAGTGTAGCGTAGTGTAATTGTACCTGTAACTGTAGTGTAGTGCAAGCCTCAGTCTGACGTCAAGTTCACATATTTTGTAGCGTTAAAGGCGGTAACTCATCACCCTAGTCTATATTTTTACTTTCCGGAGAGCAAAATTTTCAGCTGGTTCGAAGTTACAGTACTCTTTAATTGATAGCAAGTTCGAAAGATGCAGAGTAGCTCATATAACACAGAGGACACAGGGATCCATTGTTTTGATTACACATGAGGAGGAATTTAAGGCAGGCTGAGGGAGGGACTAGACGTTGGACGTTGTGAGAATTGAAACTGTCTGTTGTGATGAGTTTTTGTCTTTAAGCATAGGAATGTTACTACGAGACCTCTCCGAATCACTAATCACTACTGATTTTTTTTTCGTTAGGCCTAAACAACTTTCATTTAACTTAAAGGCTTTATTCTAAGTAACTAACGTAGACAATTGTCCTAGTGCTACACGAACTTGGGGAGAGGTACATGGCGAAGTTGGCTTTGTCACTGTGATCAGGTTTTGTTGGTCATAAATGGTATTCGAATTGTTTTAATGTGTGCTGGATATAAAGAAATACTGGTTAAGCCCTTAACTAAGTAAATTAGTCACTTAAATATTTATGTTCTTTGACTAATATTTATATACAGTCATATTTCTTCTAACCATTTAAACATTTCCAAAACTTTTTCAAAACTAAATTACTGTTACACATACACTTTCAGCCGCCCACAAATTGAGATAACATTAATTACATAGTTTGTATGTCCACCACCAGGTACTATGCTATTCATATTAGTTTGTACAAATGGCTTCCTCAAACTGTAATACCTGTCACTTCCTGATGTTGATTTATCTAGTGAGTGTTATGTTATTTTGACATGAAACTCTTTTTTATGTTTTACCTCTACATTTGCTTAACTTTCTCCTTGGCTCAATGCCATTCTTTTGTCTCTTTGTCTTATTTGTGACTTTTCTCATTTACAAGTAGATGAAAACCGTTCAAACAAAGACCAAATAACACTACAATGTGTATAATTCAAAGACTGATATAGGTGTGAATGAACTTCGTTTGATCTCCTCACATTTACAAGACTTATATTGGATTCTGCTTTTCCGAAGATGTATTCACCTAAAAAAAATCAAATAAACAAACTACGGTTGATATAATATTACTGGACTTTGATAGAACCTTTAGGAAATTCATGAGAGGATTATAATTTACGGACTGACAGTTCTCGATATCCTACAAGCTTTCAACTACGTGTGGATTAGCCTAAAGGTAAAGAATGATTGAAGTTTTCTTTGTGCTTTTAAGACTTAATTGGGAAAGTTTGTATTTAAAAGTAAGAAGTTCGAACCAAACCTTTCTTGAATATTCTTCATGGTGCAAATCAATCATTCCTGCTTAGGTTAATGATTTGAGTATTTCCGTGAAGTATAGTGTCAATAAATAGTAACATAAGAATTGCTTTCAGGGATTCCACAGTCTTTGAAGTAATGCAGTATTCAATCCATTTACCCTACGCAGAAACAGGACGGAACCTACCAGGGAATATTCAGAACATTCATTTCGTTTTACACATTTTTTTTTTTTAATTTTGTTTTACTGTGTGTCTTTGTAGACTGTGGAACATTATTCGGACCTGGCGTACTTCAGTTATATATAGAAGGCTAAATTAGACCTGTTTATCTCATCACCATATACATGAAATGAACATATTTTAGTTTTGATGCTTAAAGGGTGCTATAGTCCTCTCAATTGTCATACTTAAATTTGCCATGGTAACATTACGCGTCGTTGATTTTTGATACATGGGTGTCCAACCTAATGCAGTGCCTAAGGTGGTCCGCAACACCCACATATATGCAATCGTCAAAAACCTGAGTAAGCATGGGTGTTGGCCTGTATGGGGGATGTTTTAGCGTATGTATTAGTGTAAGAAAAAAGAAAGAAAAAAGTTTCAACCCCTTCAAAGCTGCAATGATGGTAAAGGCCGACTGTTGTTGGTACGGGACGAACACGTGATCTGATGCTGTGTCCGCCATCACTATTTGAAGTCATAAGTCAAATGCAAGAGGTCAAATTAGCTGTATTGGCTAATCAAAATTGGCTTATCTCATAGAATGTATGAAAGAAATACCAGATTTCATCTGAAAATCCTCATTATTCGTGCTTTGACGTCAGTGTTAGAGTTCAAAGCTCAAATCTGACAATAAAAAGTTTCCTTTGGAAACTCCTAGGTTACGTTCTTGATAAAGACCAACACTGGTAGTTAGATGACTATCATATGAAATTTCAGAAATTTTCAAATCAAACTCAGACGTCTCAGGTTAATTCTTTTGAGGTCAGGGTCAGAGGTCCAAGGTCACATTTGACACTGAAAAATTGTATTTCCAATTTTCCAGTTCTTCGACGGAGATGTAGCTGTGCAATACACTATGCAGCTAAGTTATGATTTTTCCTGTATAGGTTTCCTTTGGATATTTGTCTGGTTTTATTTTCGTTTTGGGTTTAACGTTGTGCTTGTGGTAGGTACTGATTTGTCAATTACATCACAATAAAACTGAGAACGTTTGAATCAAACTAAAATCTTCAGTCTGCTCTAATATGATACAATTTGGACTATAAAGTATTTCTACTCACTTATAAAATAGGGTAGTCCATATAATTTGTTAAATATTTGAGGTGTGTATTGAATATAAGGCCTGGTATTTTTGCTTGTGTCCTTGACAAATGTCCAATGTGAACATCAATATGATGTGAAATTTGAAGAAAATACAACTCTTATTGCGCTGTTGTGTCGCCTTGGGTCGTTTTATAGACACTGCCCAACATTACCTAAAGGTAATTTTTAGAGATAATTGCTTCGTTGGTTTACGGAAAATCTCAAATCACGTAATGATGTCTGAAGCCATTTCGTTTCCATATGCGTGAACGCACGGCTGTGAGTTCCTTTAATTCATACACTCAGGTGAACTTTCATATGCGATACAACTGTAATTACGGGGGCTTTGGAAAACTTGATGGGATGTTGCGTCTTTGGTTGCTCTAATCGATCGGAGAAAGGACTTTACATGCACAGATTCCTTATGGATGTTCAAACAAGGAAATCGTTGGTACACCAGGTCAATTGCCTCCGATGGAGACTAACTTCCTGGTCGTTTCTTTGTCACGTAATATGGCCCAGACTTTGACGTTTCGATATTTCTGTTTCGAAATCTCTATATCACCATGTTCGAGTTTTTCGTTTCGATGTCTTGACGTTTTACATGCTTCACACAAACACACACACCATGTATGTAGGGCCTATATTTCAAAATTCACCCGCCAGATGATACTTTAATTGAATATGGCCTCGTAGAATGTAAAGGCTTCCCGAAAATGTTTGAATTCATTACATTGTGCAATAGTCTACATGTGACCGCGATGAAGACCAAGTCAAGGAGTTAAAAAACAATATGAAGTACCATCTTTGAAAAGTGACTGCTTAACCGGGATTGTTGGCGCCATAACCAACTTAACATATCGCTTTCCACACATTTTGTGTAAGCTATAAGAAAGAATGGTATATTTAAACGGAAATGGATACACGAGGGCACAAAACCTCTCGATTAGCTCATGATGTGGTAGTATGTGACTTAGGGCCCATGCACTGAAACGTGTTTTACGCCTGAAGGTGGGTGGTCATTTTCTATTAGACGGGCACATGTACAGTAAATTCGTCCGAAATAATCCCAGTCAGATGTACCCGTTGAAGCGTAATTACACCCGTTAGCCAAAGACTAATGCTAATTAGGGCGTAATGATTTTCAAAAGGCCTAACCCTTTCTGACGTACTCTTTATGGACCCTTTTCTCTGAATTCTATCATTAAGAAACACTTTACCTCGAATATAGGATCCTTTTAGACGTGAGCTCAATTTTCCGCACTCACGGTCTCGGACAGTGCGAATACCTAATAAACATATATACTTTATAAGTCTTCAAAGTGGCAGGACAATGAATACCAGTGGTGTCATGTTTCACAAGGGTGGTGCCGGGACATTTTCATCGGGCAGGGCATAACATGGGACTGCTGAGACAAGGTGACTGCTGGCCTTTAAGAGGCAGCTAAGGGAAGATGGTTTTCTCCTCCCTTTTTGAGAAATGTTGCAAACATAAATTGAATTAAACTTAGACAAAATCTGGTGCAATATTTTGTACCATTTTAGATTTAATTTAATTCCCAAGAAAAAAACCTACTCTAACATTTTTTTTACATTACATTCTTACCGTCTTGTTTTGATAGTGTGCGATGGTATTTTGATAAGTGGGGGAAATATGGAAGGGGAAGTACGCTAGTCTCAGGCTAGAGACTTACGGTGAGACTTCTGATATGGTGGAATTGAGGACTGATCCCCTTCCTGGAGGAAGGGTGTAAGTGGCGTCACTGGGAAATGTTTGCTGATATAGGGTGGACATAATGGTGCTACATTTTAAGCTTGATTTAGACCTAATATTTTCTTCAGTAATTAATAACGTTGACTTAAAGATTCTCATTTTGTTCCTCGAAATTTTCTCCTTACTTTTAACGGAACTCCAATTAAAGAAATCATGTTTTTTATTTATTTTATTTTTAAATCATCCCTTTCCTTATTTTGAATAAATTTCCACCTGTACTCAATGAGGTGAGTGAGGTATCACCTGTCTCGGAGAGGGGTGTAATAGAAGTTGTAAAATCTTCAAACAACCAGGTAGCTTCAAACGCAATCTGGTGCAATATTTCGTATATTTACTTAGATGCCATAAAACATGCTGAGATGGGAAACTTTTTTACGGTAGTTGCTCTGACATTTTTTTTTGACGGTTGCGACCGCTTCGACTGCATAGTAATAATTTATATCTTGAACGGTTGGTTTATATAGATGTATCAACAGGTGGCTCGATTTCCTAAGTAATTATTCTTTGTGATGTTAGACTTCCATTTGAAACCTATCGGTGTGTTACCTGTTTAAGGAAAATTTACTGTTATCATTGACTCTTAAACAGTCCAAGCACACTGTCGTGAAATATTTAACCTGACAGGTTTTAACTGAAGATTTCTGACCTAGAAATAACTGAAGTGTGACAGTTCAAATGATTTTCAAAGTGAGTAACACACAATGATTCAATTGGAAATGAAATTTTGTTTGTATTACTAAGTTTGTGTTACTGTTTCAAAACATACTATCACCATCTTCAACATCTTTCTACCTACCTCCATTAGTAAGGACTGACTATACACGTAGGAATAAAATTTGCAACTTTAAGAAGGGGACATAAGCCTACACATCAATAGATTCTATCTGGATAGAGAGAATCTAATTTCGAGTTTTGAGGGATGAGCAATTTCTCTCACCAAACCTGCATACATAGTCAATACATTGGTGCCAAGTTACACAGGAACTATTACCCGTCCTCACCTTGACTCTTTACTGTCGCTGGTACCATCCAGTACTCGAAAATTAGAGCCAATTAATCGAGGAACCATTAATCATCAAATTTATTAGTGTTGCTATTAAACTCAACATGTGCAGCTCACTTACACTATACACCTACAGCAGGTACAATGTGTGTGTGCAAGATTTCCGGCCAACATTGCTTCCAAATTTGAGTTGACACCCTCTCTATAGAGGTAATCTAACATTGTCTTTGAAAAAGTATGGCCGTCAATCGGTGGCGACAGGGGGACATGTCCCTCACTCCTGGATAGGTGGGAGACAAAATATCAAATGTCCCCCACAAATCCCCCCTCACAAATCCCCCCTCATGCAGATGCTCATGAATATTAGTTTCCTCCACGCTCACTCCACTGACGTGTATTGGTATATTATTAGCTAGTTATTTGTTAATATGTATGTACATATCACCATAATTTGTCCACAAAACTACGATATTGTCTTCACAATCAACACCTTAATCTAGACTATCGCGGTAGGAATTTTGTAAACTGACTAGAAGTTATCTGAGACACGTCCTATGTAAATCTGGGTAGATTCAGGTCACGTTTTTTTTTTTACCACAATGGTACGGCTTTTTTGTTTTTCAGAAAAATGTGGGGGATAACTTCCTCGGTAGCCGGGGGCCACGGGGCGGATGTCACCCAGTTATTTCCCCTCCAGAAAAAAAATAAAAATAAAAGCACGGCACTACGCCATGTGAACTTGAAAGGCGCCATGCAAAGAACCATGCAGGTCCTCCATAATGCACGTAAGTACACGCATGACAAAAACAACAAAATCTGGGGTAGGTGTTGAAAATTTTCTAATGTAACAGGAACTGTTTTTTTTTCTTACTGGATGGTGATCCGCATAGACAGTGTCCGAAATCGCTATGAATGAACTGTAACAGTGCCAATTTATTATCATTAATTAATAGCCGAGTAAACGCTGTCCGTCCACCTCTCCCCGGCTGTTTAAAATGGTCTTTTATAAAACCTACACTAAGTGAACTACGGGCCAACAAAATTTTCCAGTAGACTACGTGTTAGAACGTATTAAAGAGCTGGTATGGCCATTATTGCGACAGTTGTGTTCCATACCTGGGAACGTAACTATTATTATAACATTTTAAATTTCAAGGCAAGGCCGCCCCGCACCCCTGTCTACGGATGGAAGCCAATGTGTAGAAGCGCCCTCACTTCTATTTAACCTGAAAATGTACAGATAACAGTGTTTTAGAAGCGGTAAAAGTGGTAAACGTTTTGTCATACAGGATTCTATTTTTCCGTGAACAAATTGAAGCTATCCATTTTGCAAGGATCACTAACAGAACTACGTTACTCAGATTAACTAGTACAGCGTCTTTTACTTTCAAATTAATGCAATCACTTGATATTGTATTGTGACTGTTTCTTGGGAACAAAATGGAATTATCGACTTTCCAATGATTACTAATAGCTGCAGAGTTGACTATTCAACTAAATCTGGTAAGTCAAGGGAACAAATAAGGCCTGACCAGTATTTTATGACATAGAAATGACATTAACGTCGACAAACATTTGGAGGTGTATCACCTCTCCGTAAACGTCAGGCTCCATAAAATTTATACATGATAGGTAGGTACACTGGCGTGAAACCAATGTTCCCATATATGAAGTCATTTTTTGTTAATTCTTTATCAAAGACGATATCTCAAGAAGGGAAGCTTGGACAGATCCGATATACATAAATATAGTATGTATAGTCCTTGTAAACACGATATCTTAAGAAGGAAAGTTGTACAAATCTCATATCTAGTATGGAGGTGCACCTTGTTGAGTAAAATAAGTCTATTTTTTTATTTTGGTCAGAGGTCACTTGGGGTCAACACGCATCAAATTGTGAAAACTTATAAATTGTAAGTACGACATTTCAAGAAAGGAAGCTTGCACAGATTTTATATTTGATATGTAAGTGTATATTAATTGATTAAATATAGCATTTAGTTTTGGAGGAATTTGGGGTCAACAGGTTCAAATTGCGAAAACCTTGTAAACACAATGTCTCAAGAAAAGACGCTTGGACAGACCTAATATGTGGTATCTAGATGAGCCTTACTGAGTGCAAACGGTTATTATTTTTGGTAGTGGTCAAAGGTCATTTGTAGTCAAGAGGGGTCAAATTGTATAAACACAATATTTTAGCAGGCAAAACTTGAATACGTCTCATATTTGAGATGTATGTGTATCGTATTGAGAACAAGGGGCATTTTATTTTTGATCAAGGTCAAAGGTCACCTGGGATCAAGGGGGTGAAATTGGTTGGAAAACATTGTAAACATGAGATTTCAAGAAACATTAAGAGATCTGATATTTCTCATGTAGCTGTCACTTATTGATCAAACGTTCCGTACTGCTTCCTGTGGAGGCAAAAGGTCATCTGGTTTCAACTGGGGTTACATTGTGAAAACCTACTGAACATGGTATCTCAAGAAGAGAAGCTTAGATGGATCTCCCACTGCACTTGTAGATGTACGTTACTGAGTGCAAGAAGCCTATCGATTTTGGTAGAGACCAAAGATCATTTACTGTCAACCTACTTCACGTAAAAAGGTCAATTGAAAATACTCATAATTGAATCATGGAAACCACAGTGTCTTTGGGTCTTTTGATTATTTTCTGGAGTACATGAGAATTTCTAAATAGACAGATACACAAACTAGCAACTTTTGATACAACTCTAGCGCGGATGTCCTGCAATTGCATGGGAAGAACAATTTTCTGGACCAGGATTTGTGAATAATTCATATTACCTCAAAATATTATTCATGATTATCTACTTAATGCAAAACTCTCGTGTTAGTGATATAAGACTCTAGGTTGGCAATATAAAAGATTTATTTATAAACATATTGCATAACAATAACACACGCGAAGGGATCAATTTCCTTGGCATTGTGTCAGAAATTAATTTTTGTGCTATATGACATATATGCATAGATACTGTTATGTGTGTATGTAGATCTATCCTTTCAGAATGATAAAAGACGGCCAATTGAAAACACTATAGGTTCTAGAATTATGGTTTCCAACGTTTTAAATGCCTATTTATTGTTATTGCAATAAAGTTCTTCAGTGGACCTGAAGAGTATGTGAAAACACATTTCGATAGTATGTCAAGAATAAGGGATTGAAACAGATTCATTGAGTATTCACATATTTTATTTATTAAAAGTTCAACCAAATACAATCATTCAAAATATTTAACACAGAAAATGTTACTTTTAAAATAACCTCCGTAAAGTTAACTAATTAATTTCACTGCTGAGTTGTGCTTATTTTCATTGTTGTTTGTGTGATCCCGCAATCAGATCCTTGGAGATTCTTCCAGAAAATACCGCGCTGATCATTGTACTGGTAATCACCATTTAGATTTGAGTAGCCACAAGAGTAGTTAGTTGTCTCGTAAATTTCGTTTTTGTTTCGACAATAACGACGATTGTAAGTACCAGAGCAGCCATCACAGTTAGTACATTTATGATGCCTATAATAATAATAACTACAATAATAATAATAACAATAATAATAATAATAACAATAATAATAACAATAATAATAATAATAATAACAATAATAATAATAATAATAAAAACAACCACAGTCTGAGTACTCGTAGCTGCCAGTACCTGCTCTGTTGCTGAATGAGTAGCAGTTCTCAGTCGTGCCTGTGCTACTGTCGTCTGGATACCACCATCCACCTCGGTGTTTTTCTGCACAGTCGAAGGTACTCGATCCATCGTTGTCCTGATCGCGCGTACTGAACCGATATCCTGAACTTGCCCCCATTGCATTGTTACCTGCAAAAATTTTGAGAATCGTCATACAATTTCTTCTCAGTAAACGTTTGATGTTTCTTCATTTAGTTGTCCATTGTTTGTTAATATTATGATGGTAGTGTGTTGTAATTTTATCACCCGCTTTTTGTGATTGTTCCCCAATTTTTTTCATGAATTAAAATCGCATATGTGTGCATTTGGGTTATGCTTTATTCTGTAGTGTGCGTTATTTATTACAAAAACTAAATCATTTGAAATTGGACATGAGATCCCACCACCCTTGTTGATAAAATACATTTTTGTTGGTCATAGTGGACTTGTCTATAATACCCAACAAGGAATATATATGTTCATAATGTAAACACTCTTCCAAATACCTCTTACTGATTGGAAAATGCCCTATATTTGAAAGACGTTGCACATTGACTTAGATAAATTGATGTACACTGATCAAAGTAAATTTTGCAATTGAAGTAACATTTTGTAACCAGGAGGAATTTTCATCAAACTGAAAGGTGACCAACTCCACGGCACTGTGAACCACACAGTGTAGTAGTATTATCAACATTGTCTCAATTGACACTCATTTTTTAACTCCTGTTAGATGTTTCTTGTAATTATATATAGCCCTCATTGCGGCAAGAATAAATAAAAAAAAAATATTGCTAAATGGCAATGTTTCCAGCAGGGAATTCAGACAAGTTTACTACCTACATGGTATAATTATTTGTACTCACGGTTAGTGGATTCCTCTCCAATTGTTATACTTACTAGAATTACTCTTAACTGTAAAATTTTACTACTATTTATGACAAGTTGAACAAAGCAAAGAAAACATTACTGTTTGTGAGACTGAAATAATCATCTGCTGACAATTCAAACCCTAGCCTTATAATTTCCATTGTTGCAAATCTCATTTTGTAAGCTCGGAAGCACGGAGACACGATTCACTGTAGCTATGTCTCTGCGCTGTCATGAAAAAATGTATACTAAAATATTATCTGGAAATACTAACCAGCATTTCCACTGTAGGTACCGAGTGATAATCGGTACTTTTCGGCTTCGTTACTGATGCTGAAACTGGAGTAACGGGTATGGTATGATGCCCCTGCACTGTTTGTCTTCTCTATAAGTAACTGATATGTATCCTGGGAGGTGAGTTTGTGTATCTTATCGTTTCCAAGCCAGTGATCTCCTCCAGGACTGCCAAAACCGTTCTTGTAATCATCCCATGGGCGATAGAAACTGAGATCTCCACCCGTTCGTTTTTGCAAAATCTAATTAATAAATTAAATTTATTAAGTTGGTTATAGATTTATGCAAAAAACTTAAAGTGAGACGATGTCAGTGAAATACATAAGAAATACTTTCTTTGTTTTTATTGGTAATGATAAGCGTAATATCCATCGTATTTCACCGTAATTTAAACTCTTACGGCTTGAACCCGCTTATACTAATACATGTTGAAGATCTCTTCTTGAGCAATACTACATGGCATGATCTTAATAAACTATAAAAGCTAGTGACTGTTTCCGTCTAATGTTTGTCGTCACGAGACTTAAAATACAGATTAAAATTCATTGGCATCAACTGGTGTGTCAATAACAGCACCAACACTATTACCATACTCTTAGCACCTAGAACTATATTTTCATCTTTTCGTTTTAATACAGTGAGAGATAGGTAAAATATTTGTTGACAAAAACTAGAGCCTTAAATTAATTAAAGTGTTATTAAGACCTTTCATTGACTTACTGTCCATCCACCGTCTGACATCTCGCAGGATACATTAAATTCAGAACCGTCACGAGGGTAGATAGTGTATACATCATCTCGTCTTCTACCTGCTCTGTATAGATGAGAACAATCTCGGGGACCAATACGTTCACACTCGTTAACTCCGTCGCCTTCAAACCACTCACGGCAGATGCATTCACCAACACCATTCGTCTCCTCACATGTTGCGTGCTCATGACATCCGTAGTTCGCCCTTGTGAGTCTGTTGTTGGAGCATGTGATTCTCGAAGAACAATCCGAATTGATGTAAGATTCGCCCTCCTGGAAATACAAACATAATGTTGGAAAAAGAGTCAATAGATGATGAAAGTATTTCTATTAAGAGTACCAAGACAAGAAAGAACTTTAAAGGGGAAACTGTAAGTCACTGATAATACACGACCTTTTCCTTCATCGTAACATGGATGGCGAGTACAGTTAGCACCATCACCTACAAACCACTGCTTACAGGTACAAATGCCGGAACCATTACTCTCCTCGCAAGTTGCGTCGTTGCTGCAACTGTATGTCTCATTGATGAGTCTGTTATCAATGCAGGTTACCCGCCATGTACAAGCGGAATTGATGAAATGTTCATTTTCCTTGAGAAACAATGAAACAATAATTGAGAAAAAGTCAAACTTTTTGGCAAACACAAACAAATATAATCTTTTGAAAAAATACTTCAGTGAAGTGTTAGAACTAACCATGAGTACAGTATTGTTGGTTGAAACATAGCAGCCACACTCTTCTATTGGTATGCAACTTCCTTCATGGATCATGTAGTTTCCTTGACAGACGCATCTTTCCATTTCTGAAGGATTTGATGGGATGCAGACTTTCGGATTTTCACAACTTCTTTCACATATACTTCCAGTCTTGATTTGTCTGTTTGTCACACACCAAGTGATATTAAATTCTAAAAATAAGAACAAACAGAATTTACATAATAATATTCCCTCTGGATTGGTTATACCCAAGAATGTATTATTATATATAATATTAAATTATTATACATCAATGATAG
Organism: Stichopus chloronotus; assembly: GCA_021234535.1. Classification (NCBI taxonomy): domain Eukaryota; kingdom Metazoa; phylum Echinodermata; class Holothuroidea; order Aspidochirotida; family Stichopodidae; genus Stichopus; species Stichopus chloronotus. Next base: position 16,274,920 of record CM037849.1, on the reverse strand, counting down.
GTAAGGACTTGGTGTTTTCATGGCAATATCAAATATGCAAGTGTTACAATTACCTGTACTTTTGTTGAAAATACCAACACTGGATAGAGAATAGTTGCCCCACTCATCTGTGATACGAAAATCATCATATGTCACATTATATGACTGTCCTTCTTCGTTCTCCATGTTAATGAGAAGCTTGTATCTTTTTTGATTTGTCAAGTGGGCCAATTTTTCATTTCCCATCCAGAATTCACTTCCCAGGAATCCAAATCCGTATTTGAAATCATTCCAGTTTCGAGTGTAGCCAATGGATCCATCAAACCGCCGCCGTTGTATGACCTGCAAAGTGAAGTTGTTGCCTGATAGGTAAGTTAGATTGAACCAACTCGAATTATTTGAAGTGATATGAAAGGTTTTTTTTTTTTACTTGAATGTTAAATATGTACGTACATGGACCACCTATGTAGGTACAATAATGAAACATTCATGTTTACATAAATCGTTACTTAAATTCTTGTAGGACATACTCACAATTAACATGCTTCTCAGCCTTATTTCACGTTTTCCTTTCTTTAGATTTATAATGTGTAGAGTCATAGAACGAATAACTCATTGCAAAGAAAATAGCAAATAAACATTTCAGCGAATTATTCATTGAATTAAATTTTAAGTTCCCTAGTTGTATTGACAATTTTTAGCTTACCGTCCATCCAGTAGAGGTGCCGTTGTTGTCACAATAAACCTCAAATGGTTCTGGATATTGGTCTGGTTTTATCAGATAAACACCTGATTTGACGTTGTTAGATGAACATTGGCTGACGGCCTCTTGACAATCTCGTGGGTACTCGGCAGATTGGTACAGAAAATACCGAATATCTAATCACAGGAACAAGGCAAATAAGGCATGACGCACATTGCCCATATAATTTCAAATTTTATTAAATTTTCGTTTAATATGGTAAGTAAAGATATAATGTACAGAATGATATTTATTTCGTGATAATTATTTTGAGTGCACTGTCAGTTATCTCTGCTATAATGTATTTAAAAGGAATCTTGGCTAGGAAGATTAAAACAGATAATCCTCACTAAAAACATAAATTCTGCAAAAAAGAGAGATATGACCAGATATGACATACTTGTACTTGATTTCTTAAACACAACTTACTAGTTTGGGAATCAGTGGATCCATTCACGGTGAGTACCTTATTACGAAGAGGAGAATTAAAGAATAATATGGCTTCACCAACTGTTAACAACTTCATGCAACTCTTTTATCTGAACATTGTTAAACTCTTTATTTAAGATTCATATTTCATCTACAACTGAAATGAAAAGTAGTTTCAAAGTAGAAGTAAGTGCAGCATTTTTCAAAGACGTATAGCGTATGAGAAGAAATGAAGGTGTTTTACCGACGAACGAATTAAAACATGCTTAATATATAGTAAGATTTAGTTCTCTTACCTTTTTTTTTTAATTTACCATTATAGCAACAAGATGAACACTTTTTTGTTCATTTATTGTCAGTTTGTGCAGTTACAATATTTTTTTGTAAAATATACACACAGTTACTAAAATAGAATATATGTAGTAAAATAGAATTCAAAATATAATTTGTAGATAATGTGATAACTAACAGTTTGAGTAAACCAATCAACTTAAGAGAGTGTTGCTACAAAAACATAAGAAACTGTCGTACCAGAAACATAAAGATATTATTAAAAACTGTGTTATTACATAAGAACGACTGGAAGTTTTTTTTCGTCAGAAATAAAGACTAAACCTGGCACTTGAATCTTTACGATACAGAGTGGGGATAAACCTGAAAGGCGAACAGTTGCATTACCTTGCTAGAATTCTTTGCATTGCAATAATTTGTTGAGTATGTTTTAGTTGCAATTGAAAAAAAACATTTTGTCGTTCAAGTTCGATACGTAAATGATTTACGGCATTAATGTAAATGCACTCAAAACATTATCTGGAGACTCTATTACGACAGTGACAGTGAAAATATTAGATTAACTGAGGAGCAATCGTATGAAAAATAGCAAATGGTTGAAACTAAATGCAACTGTTTAATGGGGAAGATAGTAGCCTATCTTAACATGTTAGATTTGTATACAAAAGTAATTGTGATAAAAGCAGCATACAATTAATCTTTGACAGTGAAAATTTCTGGTGGAACTGCAGATAAAATTATAATGCAATTTTTCTGTGATATTAATTGGTGATGTATGTTTCGTATCTAATTAAGTATTTTAAAGTTTCAAAAGTTGGCTGTAGCCTAAATTTCTCATTTTCAATGATTTTTGTGAAACATTGTACTGAATGTTTATCAATGTATAGTAATTACGAAATTGTGGCAGTCAGTTATGCAGATCAATTTCGTTATAACTATGGAGACTGCATAGCCTTTCAAATGCAAACTACATTTTAGAAATAAATTTTGATGAGGTAAATACAGTTCATCCTCACATGCTAAAACAGTCCGTATGATGAAGATTCACTGAACTTTCTGCAGGATACAAAGGCATATTGAGGATGCACATACAGCAGTAAAGAGAGTAGCTCTCAAGTTAAATTATTCCTACAAACGATCGGAGTGAATTTCAAGTAGAAAGCATGTTCACAATTTCAACAGTTTTCAAGATTCAAATGAAGTCAATAAAATGAACGATTTCGTGACAAACCATTTTGTCTCTTCCTTTTAAACACTAGGAGTGAAAATGCTTTTGAGTTAAAATGTAAAACCTTATTTTACACAAGTTAGTTGAAAACAGAAATTTCACTTTTTAGAATAATACGCTATATCCCCCACAAAAAAAAAAAAAATCAGTTTATATTACTAATTTAAACATACTGTAGATTTTCATTTTATTGCTTTACCCGTAAGACAACTTTTCATAGATTTGAACTGTACACTTTCTAAACATTCATCTCAGTTTTCGTCATTCCCTGTCATTTTTATTTTTAATCTTACACCTAACCCTCACAACGGACACTGTTGATGTATTATTTTCGAACAACGATAAACTATGTTAGTCATTATATCCTACTTGAACATGATAGCTTTAACCGTAGACAAACTATTTCCTTGTAGAATGTGTATGTTAATGCGTAACGTAATTATTTATGTCTGCTTCCTTGTCTCTGGCAGTCTACCCAGACAGGAACTCCTTAATTGCTTGAACAGACAAACGTCGTATAGGTGAGGGAAATATACGGAGAAAATGTCAATACCCCCAAAAATACACAATTACTGCTTCAAAGCAGATTGAGAGTAAAATATTTAATTGACTATTGACTTTACTTCGAAGAGAAAAATAACCAAACTAATATAATTAATGCAGGTTGGAGTAAAGAAAATCTTTTTCTCTAACTTAGAAGAAGACTGATCTTTTCAAATGATCGCAGGTTTTATCCAAGAAAACTATTGTCTGAAAGAAAAACCTATGTGCTCTGCAAAGCTGTAGTAAGGAAAATACAGAAGTATGAAGTTTTGCAGACATTCAAACTTAAGTGTACGCATTGTTAAAACATTTAGTTTCAGTAAACACAAACTAGATATTATGATAATCTGTTCTTTGTATGTCATATAATGAGATGATTATCTCATGTGAAGAACTGTTATTCCCCAGTATGCAGAAAAATATTTTAAATTTATTTCCATACTAGAAAATATTTAACAAGTTATTTTGTTTTAAAGATTAAAATGAAAATAATCAACGACCTGTAAACAATTGTCGACGTTAGTGATTGAAGTGGAAAGACAAAAGTTTTTTTCCGATACCTTTTTAGGAATGTTGGAAAGAAACATTTCTAATAATTAAAATATTGCTAAGGATCTTACATTTTTGTAACTTTTTCAATGCAAATCAAGTGTATTTAGGAGAAAGGGGGCATGGAGAAAACAGTGGTATACGATAAGCTATCAAGAGAGATGGCCATTTTATTTACAAGCGAAATGAAAATATCCTCTTGATAGCAAATTGAGAAGCATTTTATAATTTTTGAAGAAAACTAAAAGATAGACTTACCTCTGATCCGAGAAAGATCCCAAAAAATAAAACAGCAAAAGGGTAACAAGATTTTTCAAGATCAGTCATTTCTAGCAAAACAAAGTAACAAACACAGATTTTCAAAATTGACCCTCTGGATTGCTGGATTGCGGACCTTCACTGATTGCCAGAGTGAAGAATAAATGTAGGTTTGGTAACATCGGTTTACCTTGTTCCATCAATCCCCCCAGGGTATCTAAGAACGTATTTTCTATGGAAGTCCACATCAACCACTGGACATCATTTAAAGATTTCTTTGTCTGACATTTTCATCGGCAATTGTGTATGATGCAAACAACCTATCGCCCGATAGGGTCATACTGGGCATCTGTATCGTCCATATCAACCACTGGATATCACTGAAAGATTTCTTTGTATGGCGTTTTCATCGGCAATTGTCATTAGTGCAACAAAGGCATATATGTTCTAATATCCTATAACCTCATGTATGGTAACACTAGGCATCTGTCAAAAAATATTGCACATTGAACAAATCAAGTTCTTACATCATTCACAATAACGAGTTCCAAAGGCAAGTCTTTGAATAACGTCATACAATTAACACATATGTTGTTACTATTTCAATATACAGATAGTAACATTACAGTATTTCTACGTTAACATCGTTTATATAATGATAATTAGAAAGCAAACGTGAAAAAAAAAGTTGCCAAACGTTTCAATTTTTACAATTCATTTTCAACTTTTATCGGACATGGAACGACATATATTAATAGTTGGAACTTACAAAAAAAACTTACTTAAAATCAATTTTATCCATAAATCACATGTTACTATTTTCCATCAATTATGATTCCTGTAAGTTCATAAAGACATCTCAAATAAACATCGAAACAATGAGACCTAACACTATTTTTTTTTTCTTGTATAACACAACACTACGTAAAATAAGCAGATGGGGCATAATTACGTTGATTGAATCATTCCAATGTATGTTACGCGGGTTTGTACATTACAATAGATGACTGTAATGCTGGATTGGTTCTACTTTTTTTTTTATCTTTCAACGTTAGAGTGAAAAAATGGAAAGGTATATCAGTATGAAATTGTTATCACTGAAAATATCTGTTGTAAATAATAAATTTGGTTTATAAATGTTTGTTTACAGCAAGCCCGTGACCTAATTTGGGTGAAAGTCAGTACACTCGGTTTGGGCTAATTTTCAAGGTAGAAGATCGAAATTACGCACAATATGTTATATACGGTCCATGCTGACCATGCGATCCTCGTCTGTAATTTATTCTCTTTTTTCTAGAGCTACAATTATTACCTTGCAAAACGTTGCATTACCTTTTAAGTTACACTTGAAATTTGATAACTACCATCTTTTCAAATTTTATCCTGGAAATATCTCCTTCAACTGATCACCCAAACTTCTTAAATTTGTGTTCACACTCTCATAATTTCTAAGTTTTAATAAATAGTAAAGTCAAGTTTGGTCTGGGGTGGGAAAAATTGTTGGGTGCTTAAATATTTGTTTGCAGTCAAAGGAGAAGCTACTTCTTCGGAAACACAAAACATCTTCCAGTACACATTTTCTTTAGTCTAATAAGAAGACAACATGTCATTCCAAAAACAGATGGCCAATGGTCTTATCTTGAATCTAGTAAAATAGAGAGAACTGAATTAGGGTTTTCCATGCTGTCATTTTTAGAACTTGCAAAGGATTATTTTGTAGTTAAAATCGTGTGCCCTGGAGAAGGCAGCTTGCTGAGTTGAAATGTAGACTGAATTAGTACTGCACCTAACTTGTTTTGCTTTTATACTTTGTGTTATGGTGATATATATATATATATATATATATATATATATATATATATATATATATATATATATATATATATATATATATATATATATATATATATATATATATTGAAATGTTGATGTCCCCGTAAACTCCATACACAAAATGAAAATATGACAGAGTGGCCAGTAGGCCGGTTGACATTTTGGAGCACAATATAAGGATAATTTAACAATGTTTACGTAATGTAGTTAATTTTACGAAATTTTCGAACACGCCTGTTTTCTTCCTTAGCCTAGAGGTTACTGGATACAAAGAGTTACAAAGAAAAGGTTGGGATCTGAAGGTCATGGTTGGTCAAGTTGAGCAGGGATTGTGGAAGGTGTAATCATGGGTTATCCCTAAATCTCTATTCAGACCCAATATGTGTGTATTGAGGTGAAGGACCCATTTGGTTTCAGCTTTACGGCGATTTTGTTGTGACGTAAATGAAGAGCTGAGAGAAATGCATTTAAGATGGTTAATATTATGAAGAGGTAAGAGGTGTTTCCTCCTGAGTAGCCCCGTGTATTGTCCCGAATAGACTTTTGTGATTATTAAAGCGTAGTCTGCACTTGGATCCGGTTTCTCCAATTTAATTGCCCTTGTTACAAAGCGTACATGCCAAGAGGTAAATTACATTAGAACTGTCACCTAATGACTACTAACATAACAACATTAACAGTAACATTGTGACGTTATGAAACGCCACAAAATAAACATTGCCATCACTCTCAGGATCTATAATTTTATCTCTCGCCTTTGAAATTTTATGTTATAAAGGGCAGAATGCACTCCTTAAACCTAGAATATGAGTTGAAGCCTCATTTTTGCACACATGAATATTCATATCTCTTCCCATTGGTCTGTTTTATTTCCATGAACGGTGATTGATTGCTATGCTCTCTTGGAGGGTCTGGATGTTGTAGGGCTAACAAAAATGTCGAGACAATTTTCATATTCGAATATCTGGATGGTGAATGCATAGCTCTGTTTCAGAATTTTTGAAAGGTGATATTTTTTCCTTACTTTCTCTTCTCTGAAACACTGACAAACAACAAAGGTAGATGACCAGGCGATTGTCAGTGCACCTCATATTCCAGCTTTGATATACAATGTCAATCTCAAAACAGGATATCAGCCTTAACAGAACATTTACCGGTTGGATGGTATCATGTTTCAGACAACGTATTCAAATAAGCACACTAACACCACCAGACAAGATTAAAGTAATATGCCTCATCGTCATTGATCTTTGGTGTTTGCCATCCTCTTTGCAGAAAAGAAATGTTGGTTCCAGGTCAAATTATGTTCTGATTTGTTGAAAACTTTTTTAAACTATCATATATGTTTTATGCAATCGAAAGTTGTTGCTTCAAGCATTCCGTCATAATTAGTCTCTTTCTTTGGTTACAGAAAAGAGATTACATTTAATGGCGGGGTGTCTGAGATATTTCATAGTATAATGAGTTGTATAAATGTGTTGTATCAGATCATAGAATGTTGAACAGCTATAAAACAAGAGGGCAATCCAACGAGTTGCCACCAAGAGTTGACTTCAATTAATACGCAGTATATGCATGCACAACTTAACGTAAACCTTAGTTCCTTCTATTATGAGATTACATTGATCAAGGGGACTTCCAATAGTTACTTCAACCACACGTCAATGAGAAGGAAGTGCTCAGACTAAAGCGCGACATGCGTGGTTGTAAAATTATTATATTCTGCCTTCAAGAATGTCGGACACAGAGACAGGAACTCTTTGATCCATACACCACTGAACCTAGCACATGGGCATAATGTAAGGTCTACCCTATAGTACGTGGAAAAGGGGCAGGAATAATAAAGGCTCCAAAGACTCTTTAGATATATTGCACTAAGAACTGATGTGGCTGAAAGTTGCCATGTAAAGTAAGGAAATTACCACCATATAGAAGAAAAGTACTAGCAAAACGTGACTGAAGGAGATCGTTTTTCTGATCATACATGGAAAGAAAGTTTGAATTAAACCAAACGTTTTGCAGTTTGCCATACACGAATTAACCATATATCTCGCACACTATTCTCTCAGATAGGTCTTTGCCAATTTCTGAGTTAATTTTTCTGTCTCGCTAAAATAAACTGGGAATCTAATTTTACAGCAAAATTTACTGTTCCCCAACATTCAGCAAAATTCAAAAGTAGGTACTCAACCACGACAAGTGTTTCCATGACAAACATTAGCAGATGGGTGTACAATGCAATACATGCAACACATAGCTCCATTAGCTAAGTGACAACTGAAATGCGCAATGAATGGAGAGGTAGAATAAAACATGTCTGTATCTGGTAGACATTTGTAAATAAGCTTTACAAGATATTTGGCCAGATTACACCCAGTTGTTCCCATTATTGTTACCAAGAGTCTAAGAGGGATAGTCTCTTTGTGGGTTTTGGCCAGACGATGGAGCTCAACCGTTTGTTGATTTGAGGAAGGTAACAAAATCACGGAATATATTTTCTGGAACCAAACATCTGACATTCTTTTTAGTCATCAAAAAATTGAGTTCTCCTTTGATATAGTCGGATTGGAGCTTCTGTCCTCTTCAACGTGAAGTCTCTGGGAGTTGCCTGTGTCCGCCACCAAACTATTCAACTAAGAATAATATTCTAAAAGTTGAATATGATGATGTTATTACCCTTATCAAACTTGCAAATTGTAGTACTTTTGTCCTTACTTGCTCGAGTTTGTTTGTTTTGCTCTATTTGACTGATATGCTAGGAAGAGTTCAGGAAATAAAACGCACAGTGTCAAGAAAAAGTGAAAGGTAGATATCCAACTAATTTTTGAGACGGTAGACTGGTTTCTCGATTGCAGTTTTGAGCTAGATTTCCCTGACTTATGCTGGCATGATGCTGGGTTTTATGCCATAGTGCCAGTGGAGTGCTTCCTACTCCAAAATCTCCAGCTTTCAAAATTATCTAACAGTCTGGAGTTGATGGACTTTAATTAGTACGTAAAACTATAATATTTTCGTATTCCAAATACAATCAATCGAATATGAGACGGCACTTACTGCTGTAGGATTCTGAGTATTCAAGCAAATTACGTTCCTTAAATGGTACACTACAAAAACACAAGGTGAAGTGAAAGATGGCGACTACGTATGACATACTCATTGAATCATTTGTTGCGTTATAAATCTCTTTGCAGATTTTTTCTTTCATGTTGTTTCGAAACATCCTAAAAGGAAATGTAAGTGAAAGTGTGAATGCAAAATGATTACTCAGTTTAGAATGAAACGTAATAGCAAACATACGCTTTTATGAATGTATTCTTTTGCACATTTTAAAACACATTAATTTACATTTTGTATACTTTTCTTCATGAATTGTACAGTTCAGTCTCCCTTTCAATGAAATAATTAGGATAAATATTAAAAGAAGGACTAAAATGTGTCCAAATATCTTTCGTCAGATTATTTTGATTATAATTCTTAAGTTTAACGTTGCGGTTAACTATTGTGTTTTAATCGGTCGTACTTTCATATCTGTGTATCGTAGACCGCAGTCAATCCCAGAAAGAACGTCCCAGAAGATAGTTGTGCCTCTATAAAATCCGCTGCTGTAGTTTCCATTTAGATTAGAGTCCGCACACACTGCACAGCCTGCGCCCACGGGAAAATTGTCACAAAGGCCGTCTTCAGTAACGCACCGAGGAGCTATGGGACGGTGATACTGAAGGCCAAACCACCATGCTCCATGATGCTTCTCCGCACAGTTAAAGTCATCCCACCCATCGTTGTCATGATCACGAGTGCTGAATTGTCTGTTGTTGTGCCAGTTCATAGAGTCTTCACCTAAGTGCCATGATAAAGTCAATTAATAAAGTATCTATTAGAAAATGTGTGGTGTTGTTACTACTAAAGAAAAAAAAAATGTGTTTCAGATGTTTTCAATAGGATGGTGGTAACTTTTCTATCTCTATCATCCTGTAAGTCATGGATTTTTTTTTTTTATAGTGAACGTCTACCACAGATTTCGTTTTAAAGGGAAAAGGTGGATGGATATTGTACTTGTAGTGTCCACGTTCTTTTCCAATAAATTGTTTTTCTTTGTTTGAGGAATAGGGATGTGTAGTAAATTGAACAAAAAATTTTATGTTTAATTATGATCAAACTGTTTGAATATAATATGATACTGCATTTGATGCCATTATAATGATATTTTACCTAACATTTACGAAAGCATATATGGTCTTTTGAAATAAAGTTACGGTAGTGTTCCATTTGAAGTTTACAGAAGTTCCCAGCAGTTACAACAATTTATCCAAACATAGCATCAAATTTCGTTCTCTCCTTTTTCGTATTTTCATGAAATCAGTGAAGTTGATTTGCACTGTACTTACAGCTACAAATAGACGTCTCCGACATTATATAGTAGTCACTAATACGTAGAATAACACTTGTTGTAATCACTATATATATTGAGGGACTAGCAATTTAGTGAAGAAAAAGGTAATGCAGGAAGCAACCACATTTGCTGCAGGCACTTATTCATTCCATGTCCTCACCGTTTACCCACAAGATTATTGAATAAAGATCCTGTCAATAGTTATCCCATTTTAGTTGCTTCCCTGGAGTTATACTATTCATCAGGTACCAAGATAAACCCTTCCTCTTAAAAAAAAATAACATTCATATGCTGTAACTGCTATCGCATTTCATATTGATGCAGCATAACAATAGTTATGATGCTGACCATGCAATATTGGTGAATTTGTATTTGATCATTTACAACGGATTACTATCTGTACATTGTATGGAACTTAACAACAGTGATCGAATTGTCTTGTTTGTGAGGAATCATGACCTTCATGAATTAAAAAAACAAAATCGAATATTGTAAAAGAATACCAGATACTTTGTTTCATAACGATATGATAGAGGGAAACATCAGACTACCAACCTGCACTGCCACTGTATGAGCCAATAGACAGTCGAAACTTATCCGAGTCGTTACTGATGTTAAACAAGGAATAGAGGGCATAGTACGATGAACCGAATGAATCTGTGAGATTTATGCGTAGGCTGTAGGTGTCTTGACCCGTTATGGCATGGATATAATCATTACCCAGCCAGTGATCTCCACTGGGATGTCCAAATCCGTCCTTGTATTCTTTCCATGTTCTATAGAAATCAACCGATGAACTTGATCGCCGCTGAATAACCTATTGGATTAAAAAAGTATAGAGAAATGAGATGAAGTTGAAAAGAAGGCAAAAACTATTCAAGATAACAAAGTTTGTCTAATTTCTTTCACAGGTTTCTTTCAATTTATATCGACTCACCGTCCATCCACTATCGTTTCGTTCCATCTCACAGTAAACCTGAACACCGGCAGAATACCCAGCATACACACCGTCAACGTCAGTACCTGCAACATAAAGCTCATGGCAATCCTTCGGAAAAAAAGTGCGGGAACATATGACTCCATCACCTTCGAAGCCATTGTTACAGTAACATCTACGGACACCGCTCCTCTCATCACAGGTGGCATCATCCCCGCATCGATAACTTTCTTCTACATGTAAATGGTTGTTTGTACAGTTTGAGCGTCTTGTGCAATTAATGCTAACGTAAAAGTCACGGTTCTAAATTGAGCATCAATTCAAACAAAAAATATATTCATGTCTAGGGGATAAGAAACAGGTAGACTCTTCTTGCAGGTAGACCTAAGAGCAGTGCCTTAAAGGTAGTTTGATATGCATGTAGAAAAGAGCTTGCTTTACTCAAAAATTGGTGAAAAAGAAATCAAAATCGGCTTGCTTTATTCAAATTTAAAAAAAAAAAAACAGTGAAATCTTGGATTAAAATCCATTGGAATCGTGAATACATCTGCCACCGCTTTTTTTGTTGTTGTTGAGATACGACTATTTAAAGTTTGATTACAATGCAAATGTGATGACATGGAATGTTGGAGAGTGTCGATATTTCGTTTGTTAGGCCTGTCTATATTATCTCTTCATTATTCAATTGCTGGCTTTCACATATGTTAGTGATAGCAATATCTGTAAAGAAGAAAATACATGCTTCCAAAACAATGCCCTTAGAGCACACACAATTTTTCAATTGTCTTTGAAATCAGGTTAAGTAATCAATTAAAGGACAACATAAGACATTTCAAGACAGCCTCTTGTCAAAAATTCAAACTTAGGTCAGTTATACCCATGTTGCAAAAGTAAGACAGGAACTTGCCTATAAAATCATCAATAGTTGATGACTTTTGACGCTATTTCAACCTATCTAATGATCAATATAAGCAATATTTCGAAATTTTATTTTCATATTACACAACCTTTAACTTGGTGTGGTAGAACATGTTATTGGAAATCCGAGACAAATAAAAGTGAAATGCGTTGCTTAACTTACTGCAATAACCGTCTGCGCTTCTGATTCATAACATCCACATTGTTTCCGTGGTACGCATTCAGGACCTTTAAAAAAAAAAAAAATTTGGATTTTGGAGCTATAAACATCTAAATATTATTATATCAAACCTTACAGTATACCCAGCTTCTTCTAGTGCGCAATCATAAACGTGACACTGGAGTAAAAGAATTGGATTCACGTAATGTTCCCTGACGTCATTCCTGTTTATGTTTTTCTTTGTTAGATACAGATCGGGTTCTGATACACATCACAAAATTACTAGTCTCTAAAAATAGCGTTGTACCGTTGGCAGAATTCCATTTGTGCTATTAAAGTCCACATGTCTTAATATACACATACACGGAACATGGTTGCCGACATCGGTCGCGAAACGGCCAGTGCTATATGTAACTAGCTATTTATCAAGGTTATGAAGCAAACATGACAAGAATATTTGTGGCACTAAATATATATATATATATATATATATATATATATATATATATATATATATATATATATATATATATATATATATATATATATATATATATATATATATATATATATATATATATATATATATATATATATATATATATATATATATATATATATTGGGGGAGGGGGGGGGGGAGAGGCGGAGAGAATTAATACTTGCAGTTTTTAAAACACTAGGGTATTCGTTCGCACGTAATTCAAGATGATTGCCGAAATGTCTCCGTCACCAAAATGGCCTACGTCATATGTAAATAGTTATAACGCGACTTCTGAAGAAAATATGGTAAGGATTCTGGAGTAAAAGAATTCGAATTAGATTGTTCTAAGATATTGGGTAAGGGTTAAAGCTAAATTTAAAATATGTTTGCCCCCCCCCCAAAACGATCACAAATATGCGTCCGGTCATTGTATCTGCATCTGAAGCTTTAATAGACCTGTTTTCATATGATGGTGGCCATTTTGGTGGCGATTTTGACTGCTGTCTGTGATGCAACTTTGCATGAAGAAGCTAGTGTTTTACAAAGGAAAAAATTGACATATGCTAAAGTAGAGGCACTAATAAATCTAATTACATCTACCTTTGAGCTGACATGCTCGACGAATATATGTCGTGGCGGCCATTTTGGTGACCATCTTGGAAAAAGTTTTTCCCCCAAGACGGATTCTAGTGAATTTCAGACATGCTTTTATATGATTTATTCTTCCACTCTTGGGCAAGCTTGCTATCAACATTTTTTCCTGTCACACAATGTTTGTTCTATCTTAGCCACTCAGACTATAAAACAGATATTTTCACTTTGAAATAGTTAGTAAGACATGTAATGTCTAGGGCAGGTTTGACTGCATAATATTGAATGTAATGTTACATCCAATTACATTGATGGTTAACTCAGGTTCTAAATGAAACGGGAAGAAACCAAATATATAACCTGTGGCAGCACCAAAAGGAGTTCGGATCAGGGCATTTCCCCAGACAGAGCATTTACCTCTCTCATTGCCCCCACTTAGGTGAAGTGACCTGAGAAATGCATACATGAATATGTCCATTTCCAGTTTCTACTTATAACTTTGCATTTACCTTTAAGTTTTTGAAAGTCCACGAGAGTTGACGGTTTTATCCAGAGACGTGCCAATACCTCAGATATTCATGGGGTTCGTCTCCGGGACCTTAATAGACCTTGCCTTTGGACCACAAGGGGTCGTAAGGTTTCATATTCGAAATATATTATCCTCTGACTTAATTTTCACCTATAGATACAATAAGACCTCAGAAAACCCTGGGCTTTGCCCAGTACACCCTATGAAGGGTCATACGTTGTCATTTTACCAACTAAGAGGCAGGGGAGAAATAGCTGAAGTAATTTGTTGGAAATTTTTGCGTTTAACAAAAACTTTCTACAAAACTGTCTTAAGATTTAATTTTTTCAACGAGAGGTATGCTTAAAACCTAAGACCCTCCGGGTTTTTTCGCAAACTGGTTCCCCAACGTGGCCTTGCCCATGTACCCCACAAGCGTCCTGCGACATGCACCTGCGACTCACTCCCTTGGGCGAGCTTCCTGTTTGAATTTCTTGCGAAGTAGTTGCCCCCAACAGTTTCCTTTGCTTTCCATTTGCTTCCCCAAAATGTAAAATCCTGATGCTACCACTGGATATAACAGTAAATGTTAATGCCTAGTGTGTACTTATATAGATAACACGAACACAAAACATCGGAAATTTATGATTAAACGTATTAGTTGATCACTTATTATTCATCAATAGTATAGTATTTGTAACACTATCAAGCAGAAAAACAGCTATTTCTTATCAATTTGATATATCAATCATGATGACTTACGAGAATCAAGACTCTTCGAAGATTCTTTGAAGGTTTATGGTGCTGATATATTTGTTTGACCTCCTTCAGGATTATAGCCTGTCGGGAGAGAAAATAAATTAGGATGTGTATTGATCCTTGGTTACCTCATCTTAAACCTCTCAAAGTTTCCGTAGGGTAAATCGATTTAAATAGGATGAATACGGAAAAATCGTCTCTTCTTAATGAACGTTTCTTTATTGAAAACTAAACGCTGGGTTTGAAGTTTAACAAACATTCCTTTAGTGTGCAAACTTACCAATTGAAGGTTATCGTGGCTGGGGAAGGAGTGTGGAGGGAGAAAAAACTTGCTTCTGGGGAATAAGAGACGGCAATTTCTAGTGGTTTGGGTCTACTTTCACTCCACCCCCAATTATGGAACGATCAGTGATGTTTTGCCCCACTTGAATCTGGCAACCCATTCCTCGGAATGCTGAACTCACTCTACACACCTAACTCCATCCGCAAGTGACTTCAACTTAATATTCAACAAACTAGAAGTCTATAGACGCATGGTATTCCTGAAGATGTTCCTCTAATGTAACATTATGTGGTATCACTCTTTAGTAGGGTACATGTATAGTAGGGATTAAGGAGAACGGTGAATAATAAATGTGATTTCAAACAAAGTAAAGTAGTGTTTGAATGATAAGCCGTTGCTTTGGAAATGTAAACGTTAATGACTTGTAAACTATATAAGGAAATGACTTAAGTACTCGAAGCAGCATTAAAGTAACAAAGAAATATCTGTTATGAAATAACATACTGCTCGTACTCTCACTAATTTTACAATGACATATAGGCAAACCAAACAGAAATACACAATACACCCATCTTCTATTTCTATAATACACTGTGTCTAATTTAAATAAGTTGTGGCTATTTTGCAAAGTAAATGAGTAAACACTTGTAAGGTAATAAATGAATGTTACTTACAGTGATTTCCTTTGCAAGGAAATTTTTCGGCAAAGTCACATAATTCTGCACAAAGAAAAACAAATGATAGGCATAATTTATGAATGATGGAAGTCTGATGGATCAGTCTGCAATAAAATACAATATGTCACCTTTTCGGCTTTAGCAGACATGGCTAGCAAATAGAAACATTAAAACTGCAGTTAAAACAAACAGTAAATCATGTTCGGGAGGAATTATTGCACAATCTCACTATTGTGGTACATTTTCCTAGTTTGTGTAGGTTGCTTTCATAGAAGGAGCCCAAACAGCATTGGCTATCATTTGTTGGAACTGGTAGTCTGGTATTTTGACGAAATACACTGTGTGTTTTAAGTATAATGGCAGGTCTATACGACATAAATCCAACTATATTTAATGGTAGTGTACCCACAGCCAGTGCTGTATTCATGTACATTATAATCACATTTGATGACAATTCAATAGTGTTATAGAAAAGCTAGCGACACTGTTATTGCATTTAGGTGTACTAACTTCAAATAAATAGTTTGACTTACTTCCTCCTTGACTAAATCCAATTAAGGCTAATTCGATCAGAAAACGATGAAAACGACTCTTATGTTTCTTCATGCTGGTATAATTCTACTTTTCTTTCTCTTTCTCTCTGGTCTTCTTAGTAAGCGATAGAGTTGTTAACAATGCTTCCAAGGATTTCGAACACGCTTGAACCTATCATATCGGTAATGCAAAGGAAGCCAAAGGGAAAAAAAAGAGACTTGCGTATACATATTCATGTACGAGTCTGATTGGTTACTGGATTTCGGTGGTAATGAGATTTTTCCTGACATCATAAACGAGGGTTGTTTGCTAATTATGGATCGCCTGTTTTATTTTTTTAAAATTTGATACATAAAATGGAGGCAGAGTCCATACCTCTGAAAAAATATTTTACTTTTATGTTCAACAAATTTTTGGAATGGATGCGTATAATTTCAGCTTACAACAAAACACAATACTACAATACTACAAGTATCACTGGAGTGGATTTTACCAGCTCTGACAAAACATTTAAAGGAACTGTTTGTATTTCATACTTACGATTGTCAATAACTTTAATCCGAAATAACAATAATAAAATTAGTGAACCATCTTAATTACGCTGTACTGGTTTAATGTCTTTTTGTAAGACAAAAAAATGTTTCATTGCAAGCAAAATATGTAACGGAACACGTAAGGATAAAATGCAATTCAACCATTTTGAAGGAAGTAGAAATCCCTGGGACAAAGATTGTGGTATCTTTTGAATGTGTTTGAAATTGTAGTGTTACAACGATACCTAGATAATCAAGTCAACAGTAATCAGCTAATCATACTAAAATATACATGAAATTACAGAATCCAAGCATACATGTCATAAGCTCAAAACATGAACTGAATGGTTGACCTCGAATTTTCATACGACCTTCGTGAGATGAGATATACATTTTTGTAATCAGTTGAATTGAACTGGTAGATTGGGCAGTAATTTGAGATGTTATTCTTGTAAAACTGACACTGACATTGCATCTTGCCCCTTTACATGTGTTGCTGTCTTGACTGTACAAACTCTCTATACAACACGAATATGCAAGCAAACTGTTCAAGGTCATTGAAGCATTTTAATGTCAAAGGGAAACAAAAAAAACAAAAACAGATTGTGTGTGAATTGGACTAGAAAGACATCACGAAGTATTTCCGAATTAACTAAACATCTTTCACCATTAAAAACTCAGCAATGTAACAAGCTATTAAGATGGGGGTTGAGTAATCAGGATTTTGTTTTCAACATCTAAGACCTCTTTTTTACCATCTTGTAACTGTCAATGTTGCATACACTTTATCACCCTCTAAAAGCGAGAGAATTGTCACAAAACAGATATATAATTTTAGCTGTAGACACAGGCAGTCTATTAGCATAATGTAACGACTACAGAAAGAAATGCCTTTCGTCTTATCATATAATACCTGAAATAAGAACGGGAATCATCTTTTCAATTGATTTAGCGATTTGAAGATGGAATAAAACTAAGTGATCGATATAGTTAAACGATGATAGACCTAAATGATAGTCAACTGGACAAAAGGTAATTACATTTTGAAAGAAGTTGGATTAAATAGAAAATTGCTCAAATGGTATGATAAAAAATCGACAAAGTCTATACAACCAGCTGTCATATGTTCAGCAAAATATCGCAAGGGAAAAACTGTCCAAAACCAGTCTTCAATATATTACATATGCACATGCAAACATTTTCCATAAAGACGCCAATAAGGACCTTGTCTTCTACTCACTAAATGTCAAGTGCAAATATTTGTATTTTATCAATGACAAACGCTTCATGGCCTTGTTTATCCTATTCGACCATTTCAAAAACTCTGTAAAGGCTGCTGCCAATAAATCTGACCCAATGGATCATAAATTTTCTTTGGAAGTGATAGAACTTACGTTGATATAAGATGTTAAAATTCTAACGACAGTCTATTTCGATTCAATATTAAGAACTCCACACTTTGGTTTCTATCATTAAATGTGATGGTAAAGAACGCTGCTGACTGTAGATGGTCCATGCTTGAACATGTCCAAGGATTTAAGCCAATGGGATACCAACCATTAGAGTAACCACACTGAAAAATTCTATTCTCTTGAAATCGTTAACAAAACATAACCCAAAAGCTTCACTTAACGATCATGTGAAGTAGAATCATGTCTCCAATGTTTTCGTAATAAAATAGGCCTGATAATGTCAAAGAACAGTTTACTACAATTCGATAACGTCCACGAGAATGTTAAGTTTCTAAAATAGCTCAAAGAGAAGACAGTGATCGCAGAGGACGTAATACTATAAATGAAAAGAGGAAGATGCAACAGATTAAAAGTGCATCACAGTGCACGCAGATTGCTGACGTCAGTTAGTATAGTATGTGATTTCAGCCTACGAAAGTCCTTCTTTGTACACAATTTTTGTGATGTTTGCAGTATGCTTTTTCCTTCAAAAAGCAAATATAATTCCCAACGTAAATGGAAAGACCGTTCTTGTTTGCAAGATGTAATTTCACCAAATTTAATGGCAACGTGAAAAAGTATCAGCAGAGAACGACAAATGTCAACAACAGATCAATGTAGGCTGATGTGGCTTAGTAGTTTGATCTTCCAAAGGACGTATTTATATATTATAATGAGCTGTAAAACAGTGACAATTTTATACATATGTACATTCTAAGAAGAATACCGTGCATCATTTGTGAATTTTAAGTTTCGAGTATCGTTCGCTGATGTTATGATTTTAAAATTTCGAATAAAAATCCAGATTTTCATCTGCGATTGTCACCAAAAAGCAGTCGTCATGCTTGTCAATTCGAATTTGTGCCCACAAACATATAATCATCTTAGGGAAAAACGTAGCTTTAGCAATAGGCAGGTAAAACGTATTACTGCTGAAAGCGAAATCAGAATGGCTGAGTAGGTTTTTATGTCCTTGTAGTTTTACTTGTCACAACTTACCAAAAATGTTACATTTCCTTTAATAATGTCATAACATTCACCAAAAGTGTCACCATTTTTCCTAACTGGTAATGTCTTAACATCTTGATCAGTAATGTTTTTGATTTTCGTATCGCAAGAAGTGGTTCACTCTACTCCAATAGCAAGGTGGCTACATGGGGATCACATAACTCTCACAGGATTTGGACAAACTTTCAGTATATGACAACAGAAGTGATCTCATGTATGAAAGTCGCCATGAAAGGTTAACCGAGGATCCCCTGGAAGGCCGAAAAGGAAATTCTGTTGAATTGGGGCAGATGCATAGTCTATTGTCATTTTTGCTCAGTTGCGACATCATTAGTTAAATGAAATATTTATAATGAAATGTTTATAATGCAACAACTGTAACATTATAATGAGTTGTTACATTGTAGGTCAGTTGTTAATAAACTGGATGTAACAAACCTTGCACCGTCAAGACTGTAAGATCACACGAGAGGTGGAGTACTACAACGATAGGCTATTAAATTTAAGGGTCATGGGAAAGTTACGGGGAGAGTCTTAGTGAGGGTTGCGTGCAGGGTCTGTATCACCTACAAATGTAATAAGTTTTAATCAGAAATGTAATATGCACCAATAATGTTATCAAACTATAAATGTAATTTCCACCAAAATGTAATAATTTTACCAATAAATGCAATAATCTGACCTCGATACGTTAAAAGATATTAACCGTAAATGTAGCACAAACAGTTTGACTGGGGTGAAGGCATCTTGTCTTGTTGCTCAAGAGTAAAGAGTCGATCATTCACAAAAAATTATGTAACTAACTGACTGAGCCTGTCTGGTAGTAGTTGGGTGGCGAAAATAAAGACTGTCTCAAAGTGACAATCACAATGTAAAAGATTAATCTGTTACGATTCTGGTGTTAAATCAGTATCCAAGTAAAGTCGCATTTAACCATGATCCAACCTGTCACATCTCCAGAGGACCTCCATTAACGGGAAACCCATTACTTGCCTTATGCGATACTTCAAGGGAGGATTAGTAAAATCAGTGTGATGTTGTCGAGGATGTGAGATGATTACCAGGGATAAGTCTTTTTGTAAGCTTCTTTCTACTTGAGAAAGTTATGGAGTTTCTAGTGTGGTGAGTTCCCCCCCCCCCGGGTATTGTATACATCTTTGAGAAATCTTTCATGCAGAACACCGAGTGTTGTATTAAACATACAACGATAGAGTTCTACCACATTTCCTTCTTAAGCTGCACTTCTTTACCAGTATTGTCTACTCTCCTTACCTACCGGCAAGACTACCACATGGCACGGAGAATACGCTTCCAAAACAAGAACAACCATGCGGAATTGTCGCTTCACAAAATAATTAAGTCACCTTTTTTTTTTCTTTCTCAAGAACAATTAAACAATCCTAACTGTAGAACATTTCTGTGTAAAACGTTTTTGTTGAGACGGGCATTATGGTGTGAGATACTTCTTCACTGCCGACAGAGCTACTACGATGCCCTCCCTCGGAGAGTTGGTGAGGCTTGACACCGTCGACGACGTTATAACGAAGCGAGACTTCAGAATTCCCTTAAGGTTATGCCTTTATGTGTAGTATACATTTCTCCTGAATCACATAGTCACAGCGGTTTCCTTGAAGTGTTTCTTTAACAACCGCTAAAGTTACAAAATCAACCGATAATGTAATAAATTTACCAACGGCTAATTAATTTATCAGGCCAGGCCTTAAAAGTTCTCCGAAAAAGATGGTTTCACCTATTGAGTATAAAGACGAGGATATTCGCTACCGGCGTAGTCATACCACATCTGTAAACCCCAATTTCAAGTCACACCAACAATATTTGACAACAAACGAATGACGTCAATTATACCACTTGAATATATTGAAACGTAACAATAACTAAATGTCACTGGAACTACTTAAAAAGACAATAGCGTAAGTTGGAACTTGTAAACTAATGTCTTGAGAATAGTTTTCGCGGCGATGTTATACCATTGGATAGGTGTTCCTTGACGAGTAAAATACAAACAATTGACATTAATTTTTATCGACATGCGATATTTAAGACAGCAACTAATATTCACAGTAACAGGATGATGTTTTTTATTGATGTTGTGCCCTATTAAAAGATTGTTTGCTTGGAATATAGAAATATCCTAAGAACAGTTTCATACAGGGAAAATGATTGGATATGTGTTATTATATTAGTAAACAACAACAACAACAACAAAAACGAAGTCATGATAATATTACACGGAACAACATATCAACTTAGTAACGAAATATCACATGACACTAGTGTGGAAAAATAACGTTGCAAATGTAAATAGAAAAGCCAACAAATACTTTTTTATTTGGACATTGTACAGGAATATTTCTTGGTATTGAATGATCGGAAACATGTTTAAAAACAACAATAAACGTGACTTCTTTCAAGAAATATCTCAATTATGAACATTTATTCACATCAACAGCCAGTGAGTCACTTAGGACTGAGAACGAGGAAAAATCGCATAAGAGGTAAGTAGTGATTCTTATGTCCTGCAGGTTTAGCACTAAAATTAAAAGGCCTGGTTGGCGTATTGGAGAGTAGCAAATGTCAATGACAAGCAAGGTAGTAATTACATTAGTTACATTTTGGATATGCTAACATGAAATATATTAAATTTGCCCAGATATTTTATAAAAGGTCTAAAACAAGTAATTCAGAGATTCTTCCGTCAATCCATGGCACCATCAATTTGCATAATTGTGCGCGGATGAGCAACATAGTCCATATAACTTACGCGAAGTTCCATCTATTTTCTGCTATATTACATTTCTTTGGAGACTTCACCTGGATCTAACGTTCATACTTAAATACACGTCGTTTATCGTACACAGCTGTTTACCTACCTACTTTATGATTTTTCACCTCATTTCCACTTCAACGGCAGGTATGATGCCGCTTGATTAAAGGAGGACAGGGAGCTTCCAAGTGTGGTGTCCGTCGTTGGAGATCGAATTTGTTTGTTGTCACCAAGTGAATAATTTTGTATAATATTGTTGTGTCTCTCGAAGGCGGTCTAACTGTCGATACGGACTTTATATACGCATGTCAGAACGAAGCGGTGTTAAGAGCTACTTTAGTGATGAGACACAACAACCGGGACCAGGCTAAGGAGCATACCTTTTCAACTTGATATCAAGTAAGTGAAAGGCCTATGTGTCTACTGTAACGTTAATTACTATCCAACGTTATAATCAACCTATGCTTCCTTATTTTAGCAGGGTTTGCTCTGAGGTCCTGCCTCTGATGGTTTCGTAGGAAACTACGAAGAAACTGAGGTGTAAAGCATGCACTTATTCATGCTACAAAGGCAATGTTATTTTATAATAAAATGCGAACATTACATCAGTGGTAAGCCCAAAGAAAGGGCTGAGCACTACCCTGTGTTATGTAAATGGTTTTAAGATTGACTCATCTCGTAGTTGAGGTAGGAACACCCACAATAGGGCCTAACTATAATGTTACAGTGAGGCCTTACGATAACGTGGACACTTCTCCATATGTTACTGTTACACTGTTAGCGTAATTACTGAAGCTGTAAGTGTAACTTCATGAATTCATGAACTGCATAACCACATTGTTGGAGATGGAGATGTAGACAATATATATGTCATACTATGACATACAGATTGATCAGTTGAACAGCATGTATTGCGTTGTCAAGTTTTTACAGGTTTCCTCTTCCATATTTTTTTTTTCTAAACATCTTACAAAAAGAACGTGCGAAAGAAAAATTGTAACTCAGATTACAAATTAGATGAGAACTGATCACAATAACTCACGATGAACGCCTTTACAAACATATTCTATACAAACTGTAAAGCAGAATCGTCTAAATTTTGTGTACAGAAATTTAGTTTATTAATTTTACAGTTATGACGCTATACAGCCGGTCTCCCTTGCAATTAAATAATTAAAATATCACCTTGGGAGGATTAAAAAGTATGTTTATGTTATCTTCCTTCAAATTAACTTAAATCTTAATTTATACGGTTAACTATTGTGTTTTAGTCGGCCGTACTTTCATATTTGTGTATTGTAGACCGCAGTCGATTCCAGAAAAAAAGTCCCAGAAGATATTTGTGCCTTTCAAAATTCTGCTGTTGTACCGGTAGTTCCCGTTTAAGTGGGAGTCAGCACACACTGCACAGAATGTGCCTGCAGGAAAATTTTTACATAAGTTATCTAAAGTCTCACAGAAAGGACTCTTACTGTGCAGGCGGTTACCAAACCACCATGCCCCTCGATGCTCCTCAACACAGTTAAAATCCTTCCATCCATCGTTGTCATGATCATGTGTGCTGAACTGCTTGTTGTTGTGCCATTTCATAGAGTCTTTACCTAAGTGTCATGAAAAGGACAATTCAACGAGAAACGTAAAAATGTTTAATTTGAGAATAATAAGGATCCTGGCAATAATTACACTATTTTATTTGTTTGACTAAGGTATGGAATTTACTTTTAAAATCCATCCTTCACTTGTGGTAACTATGGGATACATTACATTTTGATTGTAACGCAACATTAACACGAGTTGCATCTCATCCCTATCGTTGTCCATAATCATTAGCTCTTTTACACGTATGTGTTATAGTCGGTCAAGAGTTTGATTGAACTCCCAGGGCTTTGTATTATACACAGTAGATAAATACACGTAGCTAGGCGTAGCACACTTGGCCATCGATATGTAAATAACGCGCGAGTGTTGTGTCAATGCACAGTCACGTACGTGCCAAAGAAAATAATACCATGCAGATCGCATGTACGTCAAAGTAATCCCTTAATTTTCTTTATTTCTCAAATCAGCGAGTCTCCACTCTGAACGTTTTAACTACTTCTAAGAAACGCGTCATAATCATTTACGTTACTCAATTTCTTTTCCCCGCCACAACGTACTGTAAGCAAGTCAATTCCTTGTGTAATGTATAAATGATATGTAACAGTAAAAACATTCTGCATGGGGGTATTACCAAAAGCATGGAAAATGACCTTGTTGTTAATATAGATATAATCGCTTAGTCCAAAGATGGTTGCCTAGCTTGAAATATTAAGTCAAATTGTATGGAAAAGAAAGGTTCTAACAAGTAATGTTGCATCTTGTACTAACGGTGCCTATCGCACTGCATTGGGGACGCAAACTTTTGAAATTGAAGTTTTCCTTCTAACACACACAAGACACGCACACATGCACACCGACTCATTTCCTGATCGGGACGCCATGAATGTCCAGGGAAAGAAGTGCGCTACATATATAATGAATGATGCCATAATTATAAAGGCAATCATACATGACTGATGCATTTATATCTGAGTAATTAAAACTGATTACTGACTACCTAGATACAATATGAACTCATCAATGGTGGCATTGTCTTATTTGTGAGCAGTGACAAACCTGCATAAATTAAACACATTGCACATTTGAATATCCAATACGTTGTTTCATAACGGTATGATAGAGGGAAGTAGTACATAAGACTACCAACCTGCATTGCCACTGTATGAGCCAATAGACAATCGAAACTTATCCGAGTCGTTACTGATGCTGAACAAGGAATAGAGGGCATAGTACGATGAACCGAATGAATCTGTGAGATTTATGCGTAGGCTGTAGGTGTCTTGACCCGTTATGGCATGGATATAATCATTACCCAGCCAGTGATCTCCACTGGGATGTCCAAATCCGTCCTTGTATTCTTTCCATGTTCTATAGAAATCAACCGATGAACTTGATCGCCGCTGAATAACCTATTGGATTAAAAAAGTGTAGAGAAATGAGATGAAGTTGAAAAGAAGGCAAAAACTATTCAAGATAGACCAATTTTGCCTAATTTCTTTCACTAATTTCTTTCACTAATTTCTTTCAATTTATATCGACTCACCGTCCATCCACTATCGTTACGTTTCATCTCACAGTAAACCTGAATACCGGCAGGATACCCATCGGGAAAGATTATATACACACCGTCAACGTCAGCACCTGCAACGTAAAGCTGATGGCAATCCTTCGGAAAAAACGTACGGGTGCAGATGACTCCATCACCCTCGAATCCATTGTTACAGTAACATCTACGTACACCGCTCCTCTCATCACAGGTGGCATCATCCCCGCATCGATAACTTTCTTCTACATGTAAATGGTTGTTCGTACAGTTTGAGCGTCTTGTGCAATTAATGCCAACGTAAACGTCACCGTTCTAATGGTTCATCAGTTAAAAAAATGATATCCAGGGGATACGATAATAGAAAATAAGGAAATGTGCTAAATATGTATCCTCTTTCGTTTTAGAAAGGAAGGTTGGTAACACATTCCTTTTTTTAACACATAAATTGACATTTTAATTTGGATGAAATTTGTATGAAACCCTGAATTGACATCCAGTGGAATTTTGTTTCCATCTGCTGCCACTATTTTTGAGATACGACTATACTATAAATCCAATACGACTGGGATTCACATAAGGTAAGTGATACCACTATTGCATTGCAATGCATGCTTTCAAATACAGATCTTTTAGTACACAAAATTTTCAATTGTTCTTGAAAAAAAGGTTAAGTAATCAAGTAATTGTATCAAATATAACATAGAATATATATTTGTAGGCTTTAAATCACAAGTTTGCATACTTAGTTAGTGCTTATTAATGTTTTTAGGTGCAAGACAGGAATTCGTCCATAAAATTATCAATGTTTTTATTGCTTTTGCTTATTGCTTTTGACGGAATCTGTGGTTATTTTTAACCTTTGTAATGATCAATACAGCCAAGATTTCAAAATGTCATTTTCATGTCACACAACCTTTAACTTGGTGTGGTGAAACATTTTATTCAAAGTCAGAGACATGTGAAAAGTGTACTTTAACCTACCGCAATAACCGCCTGTGCTTCTGATTCGTAACATCCACATTGTTCCCGTGGTACGCATTCAGAACCTTTTATGAAAAATCCATCGTCACAAACACAATCTTCGGCTGTAGTACAAACCATGTCTTGGCATTTTCCGGGAGCTTCGCAAGTTTGGTGACATTTTTTGCTGCAATTCTTAAAAATCATGTTTTGGGGGCAGTGGTGTACGTTCTCTGTGAGATGAGAAAAAAAAGTTATAAAAAAAAGAAAAGTCATCCCCTGAGGTCAAACCAAGGTATGATTGATAAAAAATAGGCAACATCAGCAAAGGCTGGAATTTGTACGACATGGAAAATTTAAATTGGTTTTTGAAGCTATAAACAGCCAGATACTATTATATCAAACCTTACAGCACAACCCATCTCTTTCTAGACGTGACTCTGGAGTAACAGAATTGGATTCACTTAATTTTCCCTGACGTTAGTCTTTTTCTTTTGTATTTCTCTGTTATCTACAGATAGGGTTTTGAAACATATCACAAAAATGCTAGCTTCTAAATATGGTCTCTTAAGGTCCCAGAATTCAACTTCGTTCTCATGAAAGTCACCACTAGTGTATTCGGACACGCATAATTCAAAATTGGTGGCAAAATGTCTTGAAAACATGGTCGTCGTCGTCATATGTCAATAGCTATGCAGCAACGTCTGCAGAAGGTATCATTAGGTATTTGCAATGTTTAAATAGGATTCTAGAGTAACAGAATGAATTCGGATTGGACTGTTTTAAGATAATGGTGATTGTTTAACCTAAATATTATACCTATATAACCTTAAAATATGTCAACCGACAAAACGATGAGCTTATATGTGTTCTTCTATGACATATTCTTCCACTATTGGCCAAGCTTGCTATCAATATTTTTTCCAAAACATTTCTTTTCCAAAACACTTTTTCTTAAGCACGTAAACTATGATGCGGTTATCGTTACCTCAAAATCGTTTTTCGGACATGTAATGTCCAATGCAGATCTGATTGCATAATGTTGGATGTAATGTGTCATTCAGACCATAAAATCATCAGGCCATCAAAATGTATGATTAAAAGTATCATTTCATCACTCGCATGCAATTTGTAACAGTATCAAGCAGAATTGCAACCTGTCCTAACTTGATATATATATTGATACATCTATCATGATGACTTACGTGACTCGGGGTTTTTGGAAGATTCGTTGACTGTTTGTGATGCTGATATATTTATTTGAGCTCCTTCAGGATTATAGCCTGTCGTGACAAAAAATAAGTCAGGAAGTGTATTGATCCTTGGTTGCCTTATTTCACCACTCTTAGAGTTCCCATATGGTAAATCGGTTTAGATAGGATGAATACGGAAATATCTACTCTTCTTAATGACTATTTCTTATC
Source organism: Stichopus chloronotus (assembly GCA_021234535.1). NCBI lineage: Eukaryota > Metazoa > Echinodermata > Holothuroidea > Aspidochirotida > Stichopodidae > Stichopus > Stichopus chloronotus. The sequence goes on along the minus strand of CM037849.1, from coordinate 16,247,523 downwards.
GAAATCCAAACACTAAAACTGAAATTTAGGAATAATATCTCCATTGTACAAATCAAGGTTATCATGGCTGTATGGGGTGGGGCAGAAGAGAAAAACGAATTTCTTCTGGGGAGTTTGAGACAGGCATATCTAGTGGATGGATCTACTTTTACCCTCCCCTCAAAATAAATATACATGGTACGCTCTGCTTTTGTTTATATTTTTTCCACAATTTCAGCTAAGTATCAAACCAGTGATGTTGTGCACCAACTGAGATTTAGCAACACTTTTTTTCGGAAAGGTCCGCTCAATCCACCACTTACATAATTAACTCCGAGATTGACTTCAACTTAACAGTCAACGAACCATAAATCAATAGAAGTGTGCTAGATGTAAATATGTGGATACAATGTAACATTATCTGATGTAACTCTTTAGTAGGGTACATATATACCACCGTCGAAGACGATGGAACTATGAATTACACATGTGATTTCAAGGAACACAAATTTTGCAATTAATGTCTGAGTGAGAAGCGGTTGCATTGGAAATATGAAATCTAATGACTTGTAAACTATACATGAAAATGGTTCGAAAGGTTTCGAAGCAGCATTAAAGAAGAAAAACAAGTTATGAAAGGAAATACTTCAGCTACTCTCCTCTGTAATGCAACGTCACACATGTGAACAGAAATAGCCTCACAATACACCCTATCGTCTATAAGTTAGATGTATTGTGGCAACGCAAATGAATAAACATGTGTAAGGTAATAAATAAAAGTTACTTACAGTGTTTTCCTTTGCAAGGAAATTTTTCGGCAAAGTCACATAATTCTAAACAAAGAAAGAAAAAATAACATGCCCATTCTATGAGTAATGGTCATCATCAGTGGCATCTGTTTACACTAAAAGTTAATACGTCACCTTTTTGGCTTTCTCTTACATTTTAGTTTTAACGAACTATATGGTTGTAAATTTAAATAAGAAAGTAACGACTGTATCAACAGTTTCCAAAGTTTTTCAGGAGGAATTATTGCACAATCTCACTACTGTGATATATTTTTTTGTAGTGTATGTAAGTTGCTTTTATAGCAGAAGCACAAACTGCATTGATAATCTTTTATTTGAGGTGGTATTCTGGTAATTTGACAACATAGGCTGAGTGTCTTAAGCATAATGCCAGGTCTATACCGACAATGTCCACTTTAAGGGAAGGAAGGGAAGTAAATGAATAAAATGTTAATATATTTAATGGTGGTCTACTCATATATTTGATGATCTATATCCACATTGTCCATGCATTTAAGTGTATTAACTTAAAAAAAGAATAGTTTGACTTACTTTTTCCCTGACTAACTTCCTCCTATGTGTTCATGTCCTCCTCCTATGTATTCATGTACATTATAAACATACGTGATAACAATCCTGTAGTGCTATCGATGAGCTATCCACATCGTCCATGCATTTAAGCACTTAACAAAAAAGTAATTTGACTTACTTCCTCCTTGACAAAATCCAATTAAGGCTAATTCGATCAGAAAAAGTGAAAAACCACTCTTCTGTTTCTTCATGTTGGTATATTTCTACTCTCTCTGGTCTCTTTAGTAAGCGATGGATCTAATTAAACGATTACGAACACGGTTAAACCTATTATATTGCTAATATCAAAGCAGCAAAAAAAAAAAAAAAAGAGTGGAAAAGTGACGTATACTTATTTATGTACAAATCTGAGTGGTCACTAGATGTCGTTGGTATTGAGATTTTTCCTCTCTACGTAAACGAGAATTGTGTGCATTATAGATCACCTGTTTTTTTATTATGATATGCACAATTTTGGAAGTTGATTCATATAAATGAAGCATACAACAAATTATAACACACTGGACAAACTGCTAGTATTATTGAAATGGTTTCACCATACTCTGGAAACAAAAATGGGAACTGTTTTAACAAGTATCAGTAAGTTCAAGAAATAACAGATCTAGCAACAAAACTGGTGAAAAAATGGTGCTGTTGTGGTCCACCCATTTTAAGATAAAGAATTGTCTCATTGGAGGTAGGAGATGCTAAGGGACACTAAAGAATGAAATTCAACCATTTTGGAGAACGAAAAAATCGTTTCAATGAGACAAAGGTGCTGGAATCTTCAGACGACGTTCAAAATTGTATTGTTACCGCGATACCGAGATAATCAACAGTAATACGCTAATCATACTAAAATATGTCTGAAGTTAGAGAAGTCTAACATATATTTCAGAGACTAAAACAAATGAATTGAAACGATTTACCTGAAATTTTTCTAGGACATTTAGGTATTGAAATGAAGTATACATTCTTATATTCTCTTGAATTAAACTGGTAGATAGGGCCGTAATTTAAGAATTCATTCTTGGAAAACTGAAATAAGTTTGTTTTTTCTTTGTTTTTTAAATTGCATCTAGTCCTTTTATCTGATCACTGTCCTACTGTTATTGGAGATGGGATGAATTGACAGTACAGATTGTCTCCATACGACACGAATAGTAAGAAAATACTGTTTAAGGTTATTCAAGCATTTTAATATCAATATGAAATGAAAAAAAAACAAACAAATAATGTGAATTGTACAGGAAAGACGTCAGAAAGTATCACCAAATTGAGTGGACATTTTTCAAAATTAATAACTCAATAATTGAACAAGTTATGAAGATGGGAGTTACGTGATCAGGATTCACATCTAAAACTTCTTCTTGTAACTTTTGAATTGTGAGCATACTTTATCACCCCATGTATGCGAGAGAATTACCTTCAAAACTGCTATAAAATTCCAGTCGTAGCCACAAGCACTTTATTAGCACAACGTAACAACTATGGGGAGAAAATCGTTCAAAACGGTTTTCTTCTGTGCCATTTGCTGAAACAAGGACGTAAATTATCTTTTCAATTGATCTGAAAAGCGACTTGAAGATAGAATACAGCTAAATGATTGATACATTTTACAGGAAAATATAATTAGATATAAGCACTCAAAATCTAAATGAGAGTCAACTGTACAAAAGGTAATTACATGTTAGATGAAGTTGGAATGGATGAAAACTGGTTCAAATGATATATAAAAAAAATTCAATAACTCTAATTGTAAAACTCTATACAACCATCCAACATTTATATGGATAACAGAATATCGCAAGAGAGAGAGAGTCAAGCAGACAAGTCAAGGAAAAATATTGGAGAAAATGCCTTCATTAGAAAGTGCCTATTTAGTTGTCAAACTGGGAAATAGCGTACGGTGGCTTCGAGTTTACCTTTGTCTATTCCACTCAACCACTCCAAGAAAGTCTGTGGATACTTCCGCCAATAAACAAAACTCAATCTTACATCAATTTTTCTTTGGAATTGATTGAACTTACGATAATAATTGATATCACGACATTAGAAATTCTCGCAGCAGTCTACTTCGATTGAATATTGTGAACTCGACACTTCGATTTTATCATTAAATGTGATGGCTAGGAACACTGCTGAATGTATATGGTTCATCCCTGAACATGTCTAAAGAATTAAGACCATGCTATAACAAACTACAGAGTAGGCTCACCGAGGAAATTTGACTTTCCTGAAATAGCTCACAAAGCAACACAAAACCTTCATTGAGCCACCAAGGCTAATAGAATCTAATATCCGATGTCTAGAATATTTTATAAGAAAGTATTAATTATTTCAAAGAACAGTTGTTATATTTCAATAATTTCAACAAGAAATTAGGTTCTTAACGTACAAAAAAGGAAAAGACAATAATCGGAGAGCACGTATAGAATAATACGAATAAAAAGAGGAAGATACATCAGATAAAAATCCATCACAGTACACGCAGATTGATGGCATATATTTAGTATAAAATAATTAAAAAAAAAAATTATATGTTCTTACGAGAGTCGTCGGTGTTGGTGACGGTAATGTTCTACTCCCTGTGTTCATGCATTACATTTCAGGCTCTTGTACACAATTTTGTGATTTTTACATCATGCCTTTCCATCAAAAACCAAGTGTATTTTCCTTAGTGTAAATAGAAGGAACAGCGCTTTTTGTTTGCATTATGTAATTTCAAACAAATCCATTGTTCCCGTGAGAAAACATCAGCACCAAACGGCAAATATGAAAGATCAGGATATGCTGATGTATCTTATTAGTTTCATCTGTCAGAAGATACTAAAGGAAAATCATAATCTCCTACAGAAAGGGCAGTGTAGAAAATATTTACTTTATTCTACGGAGGAGTAAACCCGCAATAATCAACTCAACGTTATAATTATCACAGCATAATCATCACGGCTCGTTACAACAGTGACAATTTTGTAACGACAAACGTTCTAAGTAATATACTATGCATCGTTTTGTGAAGTTTTAAGTACAATATTAGCTCTTCTTTGTTATCTCAAGTATATTTGATGTAAGGATACCTACAATCTTTACATAGTTAGGAACTGATTTGCTCCTATGCCTGTAAGTTCAAATCTTCCGCACCCAGGGTATTTGTAGAAAACTCAGTATGAAGTTAAATGTAAACGTAAAGACATTCCGGAATGTGTGCCTATTGTAATGAATAAACTTTAAATACAATTACTGTGTAATTATTCCTGAATACATTGTAAATTCTTACAACTCTACACCATGATGATCATAATTGCTGTAGTAGACTACGTTTTCTCTTGCGTTGTTTTTGGTCCTTAGGTAAGGCCTTACGTCATGTTGTCACTAATGGGATTATATTCCTTTATTCGTATCATATAGTGTGCATGTCATATAGGTATTAAAAGCCAGCAATTTACAGGGAAATTAGCCCTCCACTTCTCCTGAATCAGGACGTAGCTAGGGTCATATCTTTGGTGGAGGAGGTGTGAAAGTAGAAAATTCCGACTCGCTGGTCGAGTGTTTTTCCCCATAGAGGGCATTAGCAGGCTCGACAGACTCAGCCTTCCCCGGGGGGGGGGGGAGGGGGTGAGTACCGGCAGGACTATCTGAGCGAAGTGCAAGCAATGATTGGCATGAAGAAATTTAGGCCTCTTTTCACACTCCCTAGATGGCAGGAAACGGCACTTCCCGATGTATTTGAGATGCGTGTACTTAGCCTGATATCTGGATATAATATATGCAATTCAAGCAAAAATTTAAGGGAAAAGGAAAATGAATCTATTAAGAGTGGTAGTACATATCATTTTTCGTTGAGATGATAAGAGAATAATAATGAATAACACAGTCTCTTCTTTCAGTTTTTTTTTTCTTTGAGTACTTTGACAGATACTGTTTGGGCACAAAGAACCAGCTAGTTTACAGTTTTATTTCCCTGTACCTATGTCTTACGTGGAGGTAATAACAGTTTTTGTAGTAGTTTAATCTTTGTTCGGTATTCAGATCTTTCCATTGGGCTGCGTCATTGCAAAATTGTGCCAAGTTAGATCCTGCAAAAACCATCAACCAGTGTTGTCCGGGAGAAAGATATCACATAGCAGTTAATATTCATATTTATAATATTTATATTTATAGTGGGAATAAGGTTTTATTCAATGTCGATAACATAACGGTTATGTTTCATTTTGTCGTAGATTAAGTTTGTGAGTTTCTTTTTGCATTCTTCTCTGAAAAAAAAAACAAAAAAAACAAAACAAATGTCGAAGTCTGTCACATGACTTTCGAAACATGACAAATGAGAAAGTCAAATGAGTAGACTTATGTTGTGGAACACGTAACTGAGTCCAAAAGAGACATCAGCTTTTGCCATTTCTATTGAATCGTCAAGAAAATGCATCCTGCTCAAACATTGCATCATTCATTGTAGCCCTCATGAATACAAACATTGATATATTGGAATTCTATCCGAATTAGGAAATGAATAATTTGTTTTCTTTGAAGTTTGTTGCAGTTCACTCCCTGGTTTCGTTAGAATTTATGTTATCGTATTTTTATCTTCAGCATGAGTTGTGGAGCTACCAGCAGTTGAAATATCACCCGATGGAAATAAAAAAGTATTGCCATTCAAAGGTTTTTTGTTTTTCTTGTTTCTTATTTTCCTTGGAACACAATTGGTTAATTTCTGACTTTGATTTGTAAGCTAAATAACCTCCTTGTTTTAGTTCAGTTATCCGAGTTGGATATCGTTTTCTCTTTTTTTGTAAAGTTGATAACTCTTAATCTACCTTATCTGATAAACAGAACTCTTTTTGACATTTATTAGTTGTATTTTGGAAATTAATTCTGTTTTACGTAAATTAAACATGAAAGACAATGTAGATGTATATAATAATCACAATTATAATACAAATGTCAATATGTTTTTCTATGCTATTAAACATGTTATTGGTGCGAACATGAAGAAGCTCGTTCTAAAAAAATGAAATGATAAACATTAAGACAAGAAATTGCTACAGAAAGCTTAATTATAAAATGGAATTGTCTTGGAATTAATCCAAGCGTGGACAGTGTAAATGCAGGCATATAATCACACCACGTTTATGCATCTCTAGTCGCAAATGTGAATACACACAATGTTGACAAATGCTCAACTTCTGAGAACACACTTTGTCGGAAGTTTTTTGCTAGTATTGTAGTAAATCTGAAAGAGAGTAAAATTTTAAAACTAAAATGATATTTAGGTTACCAACTCTTCTGAGTTTCCTGTTTTCAAACTATTTCATACATGCCTTCCTTTTTAATGCCGTTGTCTTTTTTATGTACGTGAAATATACATCGTTAAGAATGCTGATGTTTAGTACTGTGTGGAGGTTTTAACATTTGAGTCAAAGGAGTAAATCCTTAATTGAGACAGAAGAAGAAATTGCTCTCAATGGAAAGATACTCAAGAGAAAGAAAAAGAAAACGAAATTTGGAATTAAGGGGTTAAGATTAATCGCAAGCGACATCCGAGAGACCAATCTCTTCTAATAGATTTGTTGCTGTTTCTGGGCAATTGTTTTTAGAAGAGTTGTTGAAACTAAGCATACACGATGTCTGTTTACTTACAGTTTCTGTATGTGTGCTCTGAAAACGATATAAAAGCATCTTTTTTTTTGTTTTTGTTTTATCAACGCTTTCTTTTAGCAATTATGAGACAAGTCGAAGTTTCCCATAATGAATAAATGAACAATGTTTTGTTGTTCCGTCACAAAAGCTGTTGAACAAATACTTAAATAAGAAATTGTAAGTATAGAATGAGGAAAACATAACGAAGACGATGATTTGATATTCTAAACCATCTCTTTAGCACGTCATTCCTCACTTCGTCTTCACTGTTAGATGTTTAATTAAGTCTAAATACAAGCAAACTCTGATCAAAATTCCACTTTTTGTATGACATAATTAAATTCATTACTACACACACGTCGTGATTTAAAAGTAAGACAAACTTACATGATAATTAGAGTTAAGTCTGTTATTTCATAACTGTACGAAATACCATCTAGTAGTATTGGGGTGTTGTCTTAATTAACTCTTTCTTTAATTTGTTAAGAGGATAACCAAAAGCACGTAAAGACTTGTCAAAGTGTTGTAATTAAATGTTCTCATAATTACATGTTCCCATATTTAAAAGAGATATGGAAAGTTAAAAAATGTGCTATACACTTTGAGGGAGTTAAATTAGACACAATTTTATTTTGCGTAAAGTAAAGTAAGATACTTTTGCCACTTTTATTTTCATTTGTTCAGAACAATTTATGTTACACTGGAAAGTAAACTAGATATTAACAGTATCCAAGATCAAACTAAGTTTGGACGTGGTGGACGTTTTTATCTCATCGCCCTATAGGGGCTAAATGAGATATTACAGTCACTTGGCTAGTGCAGCTATATATTGTGCTGTGCACCAATGGGAGAACGGATGCCATGGAAACGCTTGGAGTGGATGAGTAGTGACACCCCAAGGGTACCCCATGGTAGAGTTACCATACAGGAGGGTGGGATCGAGGATCGAAACAATAGATTTTAGTTCCTCTGCAGAAAATTCAATAGATTTCTTCGGTCCTCTCAAGATTAACAATAGACAGTCTATTGTTAAGGTTAGGATTGAGGAAGATAAAACAAAAGAAACAAGAGGGCAATCCAAAGAGTTGCGTGTCTCATCGCCAACATGCGTTGATTTAAATACAGAAAATGCACACAGGGATTTGTAATAGTTTACTGCAACCACATCTCACAGAGACCTAAGTTCGGGGAACTGGTTGTAGGCCTAAACGCATGGCAAACATTCTTCAAGCATAAAATGATGGTAAGCATCTCAGTACTGATATCTACTGTAAGGTACCTAACTTAAGATTACAGCCTGGTGCTACTACGCTCAAGTAACGATAACTAATGGCTCAAAAGTATCTGTGCATATTTCGCTACATAACACAATTATTACATTGGGTTATTCCATGTAGGTTAGGCTTAGTGGTTAGAGTTAGGGGCAGGATATAAGAGCATCTCTCTATGGGTATTTGGACCTGGTTCTGCTAAAAAGTATTGTTTGGCTAAAAAATAATGTTCTCATGAAAGACATTATCCACAGGGGCCAGTTCTGCTAAAGATGTTTTGGCTACAGTTAAAAAGGTGGTGTCTGTTGACCCAGATACTGGCTCTAAGTTTGTTACCAAACAATCATACAATTTCACCACTTTACTATAAGAGTAATATACTGTATCTTCATTATTGTGTTCATAGGAACGGCCTTGCAAAATTTTGCATTAGATGCTCAAATACTTCTCAAGATATGCCAGAAATACCACTTTGGGGGGCAAAATTGGCTTTTTTTTCCCTAAAAAATCCGCGAATTTGACTCGATTTACCATACAACTAATACATCACGCATATATTGGCATCATGCACAACCTTACCAAGTTTCAACTTAGTCGCTCATATGCTTTTCAAAATATTATAGAAAAACCACAATTTGGACAGGTCCGGACGCACACACACACACGCGCACGTGCACACGCACACATACATACACGCACACACGCACACGCATTGGCACGGACACGTTTTCATTTATACCACCCAACAGGACCCTCATGTACCCATGGTCACTCAACCATGGGGTACCCCTGGGGTGTCGCTACTCTTCCACTCTAAGCGTTTCATTGACAACCGTTCTCCCATTGGTGCACAGTACGATATATAGCTGCACTAGCCAAGTGACTACAATATCTCATCTAGCCCCTATACGATGAGATAATTACAATGAGGTCCTCGGAATGAATGGAAAGCAAAGTCGTTTTTGCTGTAATGGTAAATGCAGGGAAATTTGCTGAGTTTGAGAAAAAAAAAGCCAGTTTTGCCCCAAAATGTGTATCTCCAGCATACCTTGTGAACTATTAGACCAATCAACTTCAACCTTTGTAAGGACGTACCTGATGAGAACACATTGTGCAACATAACATTGCTGTAATGGAAAATCCAGTGAAATTTCAGTCCTGATATTTGAGACAGCTAATTTTGCCTCAAGATTTGTATTTCCAGCATATCTTGAGCGGTAATGGAGCATTATACACAAAATTTGCAATTTTTGCAAGGCTGTTCCTATGAACACAGTGTAGAAGATACAGTATATCACTCTTATAGTAATAAACTGGTGAAATTGTATGATTGTTTGGTAAAAATAAATAGAGCCGGTATAGACACCACCTTTTAACTTCAGCCAAGGTAATGTCTTTGAACATTCCTGTAATTATGAGAACGTTATTTTTAAGTCAAACAATAATTGTAGCAGAAGCAGGTCCTGCACAGGTACATAGGTAAAAAGGACACTAATGTGCATATAACCCATGTAAGGATGCTCTTATATCCTGCCCCTAACTGTAAACACTAAGCCTAACCTGTATGGAATAATCCAATGTTGTAATTACGTTATGTAGCATAATATGCACAGATACTTTGAAGACGTTATTGTTATTGTTACTTTAGCCTACGTAGTGGCACCAGGCTATAAGCTTTAGCTTGCTACCCTACAGTAGATATCAATATTACCATTTAAGTTCGGTTCTGTTTACCACCATTTTATGTTCGAAGAATATCAGTGCCAGGATTGGCACTTGGTGACATGTGGTTGCAATAAACTATTACAAATTCCCTTGTGCAGGCCCTGTATTGAAATCAGTGCATGTTGGCCATGAAATACATAACTCCGTGGATTGCCCTCTTGTTTATGATGCGGTTAGTAAAAGAAGCGTTTTAGTCGCTTGTTTAATAATGCTTTTACGAATAAAGACCAGAGTTATTTTTTTTTTCAGAGTTTGAGGCTTGGTGTGCTGAGATGTCAGTCATAGCTGTCAAATAAGTGAAGTTGAGCTTTGATGGGCTCCATCCTCGTACTGTGTTTAATACTCTGTCATTATCTCTGTTTCACCACAAGTATTGAGTATTTAGGCTTTGTTGCCTTCATTTCTTGCGTTTACCAGGGTATTGATATTTTGATTAACAGGACGACGTCAACTAATAACATCTTGTGAACTCTCTTGAAAAAGACCTGGGATGATCTTACAAAGGATTTATTTTTAGGTCATTTTGGGGGTCCAGTTTTGTTCTTTGGTTATATAATTACTTATTACATGGTATCTCAAAGTGAGGGATAAAATATTTTCTAGACGACACTAAACGTTGAACAGAAATTGGCTCTGTGAAAGAATGTGATTGATCATCATCTGCTATTGATAAAAGGTTTGATTGGTCTCTGATGTGTCACCTCCTCTGTCACCCCGATAAGTGCCAAATACTCAGGACGGATGAACTATATACAATATTTGTTTACTCTTTTAGGGATATGCTGTTGCTGAACGTAACATTTGTAACATTTGCTGAACGTAACATTTTCTCATGTCAAAGGGATATTGACACAATCGCTGACAGTGAGCATAATTCTGCTGATGTTCCTAAGGCCATACAAGTTTTTTACTGATAATTTCCAGGAACTAGTTGGTAAAAGTTCAGAATGTTCCTAGTAAATGAACCATTATAGGAGAAATTTTGTTCGGCAGCCACTAAACGCTGCTGAAATTTGCTGCATGGCAAAATATTGCAATATGCGATAATATACCTCATCTCTTTTGATTGACTTGTATACTGATTAAAGTGACATAAACTGTATGTACCAAACATTTTTTGTCAGTACGCTGAACGTTTTTTTTCCCTGCTACCAAAACTCACGTAATGGTTAATGTTGGCCATGTTACGCTTTTTTTTCAAGACTAAAGCAAATAACGGCCGTAGAGCAGTCTCCTGTGGCATTGACGTGAAGTGTGAAGGTGGACTTCAGTAGGTTTATTTGTATCTTCACTACAAAACGATTGTATGAATATGTCTCCACAGATATTCACACATTTGAATTTTTCTGTAAGCAGGCTCTCGCTTACAGTATGTATGTTTCATTACCATCTAAGTACAGAAAAGAAGATATCTTACAATTGACATATCTAACAAGAATTACATGCTTCACACAAAAACATTTTCCCTTGAGGCACCCCCACCCCCTCCGCGCTGCGCTTTCACTTACATCGTACCCATTGCAAAGGTCAGTTTTGGTAGCACCGTACAATACAAAATATATCCCTTACAGAGTTTTACTTGTAGTTAAGGACTTACCAGAAGGGCTGAGCTCCTCCGATGATGAAAGTGAAACAAAAAAGTTTGTACGTGATCCTTTCAGAGAGTAAGGTTACGTGACATATCTTAAACTTAAAATTTAATATCATTATCTTTCTGCTCATATGAAGGGGTACACTTGTGCAGCGCTTTTCAAAAGCCTGTATATTAACAGTAATTATGTCTGACGCATTCAAATAAAAAATGAGGAACAATGTTTCAACGGATCAAGTGATTTATCAAATTTCTATCCATTTCAGTGCAGTCCCAATGGCCAGTTTAGTCTTCTAAGTTACCCATAATTCAACCCCAGAGTGACACCAATGGCATACTTATTTGTGTACAGTCCGTACACGTATATCATACAAATTAACATACGAATTTTTTTACACTTATTCTTAAAAGTTTCTCAACAAGTTGGTGTATACGTTATGCTACGGAATGTGATACAAGAAAAAGAAAGAGATAGCGGCCCCTCCGAACCAAGTGCACTTGGAACAATGTACTTTGAACAATTAAAATCAAGAGGAAATTCCACGAGGCCTACAGTTCGAATGGATGAGGCCGGTAGCTGCAGCCTAGAAGGGGATACTTTAAAAAGTTTCCCTTATGCTAATCCTAAAGATTTTCGTGTCATTAGATTTCCATTTCAGAACAGTAAAATAAGGGCTAAGTCGTGCTTTACGAGTGTGACATGTTTAATTCATATTCGGTGTCAAAGTTCTCTTCATCACACCTTCTTATTGCCTGTGAATAGGACTACGTATACAAACTTGTGACATCGACCTGGGTGCATATGTTCAATCCATCAACTCAAGATTAGTTGTTCGTTAAGAAACCTGTCGTCTTCCAAAACAATAAGAGGGGTGTATTTGAAATGTATGCCGTTAGGAATTGTTCAATGTTTTAAGGCAACACCCTGATAATAGTTATGTATTTTACAGTATGCAAAAAAAAAGAAGAAGTAAATCAAAGAGCCATTGTTGTTTTCCTCTTCAAAGCTAGTAAGATCAGTGACAATCGGTTGAGTTGTCATCTTTAAATAAATGAAAATGATTTGAAATTATGTTTTACTGCTACTGTCACTGATTAATACGGTTTCCTTTCGAACGTCCTTTTTAACGTCATAATCAAGAACGTTCGTGCCACTTATGTGCAAAAGTTCAACATGTGTTTGGATATTGCCAAGTTCCGTACCAAGTACTCGTTTATTGTTCTTATTGCAGTATAATGATATGCAATCCATTAGAAATGACGTAAACTTGTTCCAAATTAAATTTCAACAACAAGGTGCGATTTGGGTTGTTTGGATGTCCAGACGCCATCATTGTTCTGAGTTAATTCTTCTCATTTCAGGATTTTACTGTTTTCGTAATGATGGGATTCTTATTTGAAAATAAAAAGCCATGAATCTCATCCTCACTGTGAACAAAACAAAGTCAGAATTATGATCGTTAAAACCTTTTTGGTTGTTTTACCGTCTAAATGCTGAATAGGTGACGGGGGAGAGTGAGAGAGGGTATAAACCAACTCTCAAAACCTCTAATTCTATTCGAAACTGGTCTTGCTCTCAAATGACTTAACACAAAAACAAGGTGAAAACAAAGTGATCCAATAATGTTTTTAAAAACAATATGATTAGTGGCTTATTAAACACATCTAGGTCCTAGAAACTAAACTGTAGTTGAAAATGTAAGATAACTTTTTTAAGCATTCACCAGGTTGATAGCTACGTTAAAGATACAACTCTTTTGTGCCCATATTTTCAGATATACATTTTGGTACTGAGGTATATCATACTAGCCAATGATATTACTACAGAGTACGTTAACCGGGAAATCGTTTTGGGGGTTGCTCTCCATTTATTCTTATCATATTTGCATAGTTCCTACAGCTTTCATCTGACAATCCACGTTGTTCTCCTCCACAGTTTTATTCGTTTTTGTACTCGATCGTTCAGCTATTCATGCTCAGACTGTAAACGGAGAACAGGAAAATAATAACAACAAAAATGTTATCTCGGTGAAGCTCCACAATAGTGTGAAAGTAGTAATCAAAGCAAGCGAAAGAGATTTATTATGATACGCAGCGATAGTATCCACACAAAATGAAATAAAATGATAATAAACATGGGTTTGAACTTAGCTATAGATTTAATGAGACTCATCTCCTATTTGTTACTGCCACAAACAAACATCCGAGACTTACTCACGCTGTTAGAATTATGATTGATCTATCTCGCTGTTGAGGAAGCTATCTTTTTGTACTCCCCGTCATCTATCCGTACCCATTTACATCTGCTTGTGTGAGTACATTGTGATGAATGCGAGTCAGTTATGGATTATGACTGTTTACCTCTATTACGGTGTGTTTATTTGGTCTATGATTATGAATTGACAAGTTCCTTACATTTATAACCTAAACCAAAAATATTGCACAATCCTGATTGTACACTCCTGGTTGATATCAAATCTCCAAGTCACTGATAAATCTCGTCACTACTCTGCAAAGTATACATATATACCCTTTAGGAACTCACTGAATTTAACACGTAGACATGATAGACAAATGATATGAAAAACTTGCACGCAATCTTTGCGTCTTTGTGTGAAGAACTATTACTTGCAATGATAAGTTAGGAAAATGAGGGAGATGATGTAAGCTGTGATAGCGAGCTAAATTTCATACTAGATTGCCTTTGCAGGGGAATCTTCCCATGAAAGTTAAGGATATGGTTGGTTTGATGAATGCAAAGAAGTAAGATAAAATACTTCAAACTGTTTTTATATATTTTACCCCCCCCCCCCAAAAAAAAAAAAACAAAACTTTGTAGTTGTGTGTGAATAATTTTCAGTTTGTTGATGATACGGTTGCTGCGCATAATTGCAAAATTGCGAAATGTGAGATTAAAGTGTGTCTTGCAGTCATGCTGGTGTTTTTCACAATACCAATGTTACGGGGAAAGAATATAACCTTTGGAGTTTGTTGATCTGTTGCTCGTGACTTATGCTCACAATGCTCACAGTTTTCATGTCGAACAGGCTAAAATGTTTCTTTTTTGCGTCTGAAAGGTGAAAGATATATGGCTTTGAAATAAACTGAGAGAACAGTAAACGCTGCTTCAGTATGGAGCGGGGGTGTCGACTTTACCACTAGTGGAACATGCTACTCAACAATTATGACCAACAAGCTAAAACGTATCATACGCGTCGCTAAAGAAGGTATATCATCATAGGCTGAGCAGAACTCCAGAGATCTCGTTGGGAGAGGTTCGTCAGAGCCCACTGACCCTCCTTATACAAGGGCCTAACAATGTTTTTTTTTTTTTTTTTCTGAGATGCCAGTCGTTAAAATGTGATACAACATTACCTTCAATTACACCTGTGTACGTTCTGAGACCCTATGATAAAGTGATTTCCTTTTCCTCCACTGATACAAAGATAATCGAAATTATCCCAAACACGTGACTACAACTTCGTTGTTAATTAAGTGCATTTCTAATCATATCTCACATGTTTTGCATGATATTTTTCAACATTGTTGAGTTGTGGGTGTTTTATTCACTAAAAAGACATGTCTTGCAAAATATGTTACTATAAACGCGTTTGCACCCAGTTTAAAAGTCGTACCCGGTTACACGAAGTCCGTAGTGGTATCCGAATTTCCCCGAATATATAACTCTTTTAGGTTACATAGTTCGTCGTGAAGTCAAAATACGGCTGCTTGCCTTGGCCATTTATACGACACGCTGAAGCGTATATCAACTAGAAAAGTGGTTACGAAAATCGTAACCACGCTGTTTATGAGTTCGTGTAGAGAGGAAGCTATTTACGTTCTTTTGTGACCGTCGGTTGGTAGTAGAAGGGGAATTTCTATGTTTGTTTTTAACAGATAGGGCCACATGAATATATTTCAGAAGATGGAAGCCGTGTCTAGATTCTCCAAATATATTTGTGACAAACTGTTGGAGTCAAAACGTAAAAACGTCGAATACTGTACATGATGCCAGTCTTGGGTTGTAGGCTACTGCAGGCTACTAGAAGTATGTAGACCTACTCTGCTGCAAGTCGCGTTTGGTTGCAATTACTTCAGGGTTAATGATTACATTCGACCCAAACTTGAAACTGATTTTTTTTTTTTGTCAGTGAGAACCCCAAGGGATGTCATGCTCAGATCCTTAGTGCTGCTGGCTGTGAGTTCTTTCCTGTACTTTTACCAGATGTGATCATGTATTCATGTCTGGAGTCATGGTCAGCGGTCACGTGTCCAGATGCTTTTCAACTACAAACTGTCCTCTGACTTTCAGTTATCATAATAAACTGTGAATATTTTGAAAGAAAATGTCTGTTTTACCATACAGTTCTACATACCTTGCTGGATTGAACGAGCCAAAAAAACTATGTGAAGCAATAGCCTAATGTCAGCCTGACTTGCTGTATTCTTTATCATACTAGATGACAGTTAAAGACTGTCAAATGCCTAGAGCCTTGGAAAAGTAACATATGATTGAAGTTGTGAGTGGAATGTAATGGTTAGTAGAACAATTGGTTTCAATGTTTGAAGAAGAAGTACATGGGAGAATTTATTTTCCGTTTTGCTCTTCGTGAACTGTACTCAATCTAGTGGGAAAATGTGGAGACGTTATAGGATGAGTAACTCTGATGGGTAACTCTGTTTCTGACCTTTATAAGTTTAACATTCACCAACTTAAAGTGAAAGGGTTAATCTCTACAGCTAAACTGAATTTCGAGCAGAGTGTAGCTGATAATATTAAGGACAACCCGAAGGCATTCTTTTCCTATGTTAGGTCAAAGCAGAAGGTTAAGGAAAGTGTTGTTTCTCTTAGTGATCCTTAAGCAGACAATGTAGTTACTGATAGTGAAGATCTTGCAAAACTGATTAACAATTATTTTGTATCAGTTTCACACATGAAGATTTGTCAAATCTGCCTAGTGCCATTGGAAGAAGTGTTTTCCCAAATTTGGACTCTGTCTTATTTTCTAGTGAGATAGTTCTAAAAGAGTTGCTTTCTCTCAATATTCGTAAAGCCCCTGTCCCTGATGCAATCTATCCAATTTTGTTGAGGTCATTTGCTAATCATTTCTGTGTTCCACTGTCACTGGTCTTTAATGAATGTATGGTTGAAGGTTATGTTCCTGAGGACTGGAGATGTGCTAACATCACCCCAATATTTAAGAAGAGAGATAAGTCACAGCCCTGTAATTACACGCCTGTCAGTCTCACTAGTGTTGTTTGTAAGGTCATGGAATCTATTGTTAAAAAGTCTATGGTTAGTTTCTTCAGAAGTTATTCTTTAATCAGAATGTCTCAACATGGCTTTTGTCAAAAAAGGTCGTGCCGCACCAATATTTTGGAGTTCATGGGAGATGTTACTAGTTTATTGGATAGGCAAAAGTATGTTGATGTTGTTTTTGGAAAGGGACTTGGGTGTTCTCATAGACTCTTCTTTACAGCCAGCTAAGCAGTGTGCTGAAGCAGCTAAAAAAAGCAAATATGATTTTAAGTATGATTAAGAGAAATTTTAGTTTCCTTAAGCAAGACATTGTTGTTAGACTCTATAAGCAGTTGGTAAGACCTCATTTAGAGTATGCTGTTCAAGCGCGGAACCCATATTTTCCTAAAGATAAGGAGTTACTTGAGAAAGTCCAGCGCAGGGCTACTAGATTGATAAGAGCTTTCAAGGGTGTCCCCTATAACAGCAGGTTACGTCTCTTAAATCTCACTTCACTTGAGCTGAGAAGATTACTTGGGGATTTGATACAAGTCTATCAGATTGTTCATGGATTTGATAATTTATCATTTTCTGATATTTTCAAGTTTGCTAATAGTAAAATTACTAGAGGTCATTGTCTTAAACTCCAGAAGGTTCAAAGTAGGATCAATATTCGTCGTTACGTCTTTTCTCAGAGGGTAGTGAATGGGTGGAATGGGTTGCATGAGGATGTAGTGATGGCAAGAAGTGTAACTGGGTTTAAGAATGCACTGGAGAAGTACTTTCGGCTTTGTGACCGGGTTTGATTTATGTATCTTTTTTTCAGGGTCCTTGATGGGGACTTAATTGTCCCTCCTGATTCTTTTTTATACTAAACTAAACTAGTGTAATCAGTGGTACTAGTCTCTGCAAGTGTTATATTTAATATTTTGACAAGGGAAGACTGAATAGGTCCTATACATTTTATATAAGAAGCACTTCTTTCACCTTTGTATAGGCTTTGTAGTTTGAATATTATGATACATTGCAGCCTTCACCCTGTCGAGAAGAGAGGGATATAGTGACATTTCCAAAAGTAAATTCAAAAGATGCAACTAAGGCTACAGTTCCAGTCTGTCGTTTCCCAAATTTTACTCACCTTTTCAAACGATTAATAGCAATCTTGCTCCAATGGTTATATATGTTAGCTGTATATTAAAACATCTGTATATGTGAACAAAAAAGGAAGAAAAAAGGTTATAGCAAAAATAAGACATAATGCAAATAATTCAAATGTCCAACCAAGGCTAGTCTCTTTTCAGTTTGGCAGGTAGCCTGCTCTTAGGTCCTTAATTCACTAGGCTGCTCAGTCACTTGCTTCCGAGCTACGTTTAGGCCTTAGAATAAGTGAGTAGGTTAATGTTAATAACTTTTGTACACCCTTTATGTCCAGCTGACTGATCTGCAAAAATATGCTAGTTCATCTTTTCAGTCAACCACTGACCACATGTGAATTAATTTTAAGTGACGAGCTCCTTAAATAAAATCAGTCATGCCCCTAGTTCGTGCTCAGCCTGCCTGCTTCAGAGATAAAAAAAAAAAAAAACCCTATAGAAACCCCTCCCCATCCAAGTTGTCTGTTTAGTAGAATAAAACATGGATGTGCCTTCCTATTTTATATCCAGTAGCCAGTCTCCACTGAACACGAGAGAACTGTTACGAATGGTAGGCTATACAAAACTGCAAATTCATACGAGGGCGACTTGTCTTCTTCCCAGAGATGCCAAGTTGTCTGATGTGTATAGGCACTTAGTACATGCAGAGTTGTCAGACTTCACAAAGGCACTGAAAAGTGTGGAGCTGTTTTGTCTTACATGGGCGAGTTGTCCATGCCTTTATGTGCGTGTTCTTTGATCGTTACTCTTTTTACACTGAAAAACAAATTTAAACCCCCTTCGACAATTTCTGTTGACAAGACAAGTTGGACAAAACTTTACTCGTCATTGTCAAGAGCTAAAAAACACTTTTTAGGCCAAAATACACATTTAACAAGGACAAATAAATCGTCAGGAAATGGCCTGCATCGATTTCTGCCATACAGTTTGCACACACGTACTCGCGCCCAAGTATGCCCAGAGTGCACACTATGCTCCGTGGATACGAAACATCCGATGACCATGTACTGTAGGCCTATGTATTACGTACGTGGCATACCGCCATTACCGCGCCATTGTTTACGGTACTACTGAAGTCGGTACACTACTAAGGCTCAGACGATACAACTACACGTTTGCATACCGACAGCTTATACAACAAGAATGCAGTAGCCTATTATACAAAACAACAGCCGTTTCTTTAAAAGGCACCGTTTTGTGCATCAAAGATATGTAAATGTTTAATCTTCGAAACATGGGTTATATATATAGTTATCGCAGAGATGTCATACTGGTGACCATGTATGTCACTATTATTTTTAAAAATTCCAGACTTATTGAAGCTGTGTAACTGGAGATAAACTGAACGAAAGAACCTGTCACGTGATTGAAAGGTACGAACAGGAACGCTATAATGTGTATGATGACTCATAAACAGTAATAAATTGTTCTATGGTAGGGGAAGGCGAGTGTTCTGTCACACGTAAAGCATACATTAGGGAAACGTTGGATCCATCTAGCAAGTTTACAACCGGGACTTATCATTCGGGTACCCTGGTATCCGATGGAAACACTAAGATATAACATGCTATGACGTCGCGATCGTAGCAGCGTGTTATTCTGGAAATAACTAACAAAACTGACAAACACTGAAAAGAGCAAGTTCCAAAATCTGTAACGTCATGTACGATTGTGTATAATAGATAACTGCAATGGAGATGGAATTAGTTCTTTATCATTGCCAAACGAATATACCTTTGGAAACCTAACAACACAAGCTTCAAAATGGAAATATAATCCTGAAAATGTTCATCTGATGAAAGCTATCATCCTTGGTCGGTTATTTAGTTAAAGGCTGTATTGCATCACCCTAAGCTATATTTTTACCTCCCTGAAAGGAAAATTCACAACTGGTTCTAAGTTACAGTACTCTTAGATTGCCAGCAAATTCGAAAGATGCAGAGCAGCTAGTATTACACAGCGTACACAGAGATCCATTGTTTTGATTACACATGTGGAGGAATGTAAGACAGACTGAGGGAGGGACTAGAGGTAGGTGGTTGGGAGAATTGAAACTGTCTGGGGTGATGCATTACAGCCTTTAAGTGTCATCTTCCAGTAATATTTTTCAATATAAAGAACTTTCAAAGAATAATTACTTGGAGCAAACCTTGTCTCAATTAACTGAAATATGAATTGTAAACTTAGAATGTATCAATTTAATATATAACATTTTAAAAATATAATGTAAAACATTTGTAAGAAACAATTTGAAAGAAATTGATGATTAAAATGCTGTTATAATTTTCAATGTCACTGATGTCGTCATTCACTCTCATTCACATTGGCATCGTATTAGTATCGCATTTACTTATCATCACCGTATTGTTATCGTTATCATTACCACAATCATGTCATCGTGGTCATCATCATTGTCATCATCATCATCATCATCATCATCATCATCATTATCATCGTCGTCGTCGTCGTCGTCGTCGTCGTTATCAAAATTATCTTTTCATCGTCGCCATTGCCTTACACCTTGCTTTGTGATTTAGCTCAATATATCATACACTACGATCCAATCGTAATCGGCCGTTTATTATTATTATTATTCGTAGTAGTAGTAGTTTTAGTAGTATTATCTAAATTTTCAGCTATTTACCTTCGATATTAGTAGCTTTTGACCCCATTTAATGAATATACGTTGACTTAATCTTCATTTCGTAGTTACATATGATAACATATGGAATCACTAAAACGTATGGTTTAGCGCGACGCCGGCATCGTACGGTAAAGCAATAATCAGCTAGGTATTATAATAGGAATCAACCCTTAATGTACTAAATAATCGAAGATTAATGGTAAAAGAAATCAACCAATAATATTCTGAGGTGTAAAAACAATGAGCACAGTAGTATATTGAGTAATAAAACACAAGACAACTGGTACTTTTTGATATGATACATAGTCCTACGTGTCGCATAAGTAATTTACATGTGGAGGATCACGCGGCAAGCAATAAAGTGGGAAGTTGACTTTAAATTTGCGGCAAGTTCCAACTAGCCGAATACTTGTTTACACGACTATAGATTCTTGGATAAGGTCTGATTGTGTACAGATAAAGCCTGATTGTGTAATTGTTACCTAGAAACTCATTGGCAGTTCAATACAGTATCAGTTGTTGGTTTTCGGAATCAGAAACATGTAATAATCATGTTGTTGAGGTTTGATCGAAAGATGGCAAATGACTCCAAATAGAATACAACACCGAATCTTGATCAGAGGGCCAAAGAAGAGACTTAACAACCTACAAATTACTCTACTTTCGAAAAAAGTAGGGTCCATCTGAATCTTTACCAACTCGAAACTATTGGAACAACGGATCATAATTTCCTGTGAGTGTGAGAGTTCTCAGGGGCTATGCAAAATTTCGGAACTAGGCCCAAGTTAGTTCAACAAATAAGAAGGATGGCTGATGGCCAAAACGTTACTATCAAACATTGCTGTAAAGATCACTTTACGGCTGGTTTTGGATAACTGATGTCAAGGTCTTCCCTCTTTAATTTTTGTTTACCATATAGATCCTAGGCCTATCAATAGGCCTAATTTATTTGTGCTGTGAAGTTCACTGTCCTTAAAAATGTTAATCCGGTGGTTGCACGGAGACCCTTTAAGATGGCGATGTGTTGCCGACCTTAGTCCTCTTTATGATTTCATTACTTAGGGAATTATTTTTGACCATCTTAGCAGAATTTGACAAAGAAGGAAAGCTAATTCCGGTAGGCTATCAGACTTTCAAGATGTTCAAAATATACTGAAGAAGCTTTCACCCGACACAATTTTGATATGTAGGTACGATTACCCTACGTCAGAAGAATTACCACTGAAAGTAGGCTGTGCTGTTGTTACGTAGATTTACCTACATTTACATTGTACTTTTGAGCAGGCCTTAGGCCCTAGGCGCGGCCTAGGTAACGTTAGAACTAAGTACTATGAACTTCAAATCGTACGTTATTTACCTAGTGTTGACCTGTTACTAGTAATACTGTATTAGCCATTGGTTTGTGCAAGATATAGCAGACTGAAAACACACTGTCGATCTACAGTTTTATTGCATTCATCAGCCTGTGATTGACCGTGGTTTAACAAGTTGGGTCATCTGCGATAAACCCATGGTCACCTGACTGAAATGGGCCAATAGGAGTTGAGGATTCTCTCCAAAAATGTATGAACTGTAAATATTTCACCTTTCTAATGTTGTGTCTTTAACGCAAAATATTTTGGAGTTATTCTATTATCGGAAGCATTTTCTTTCCTGCATTTGACGACAAACAAATATTTTTTATGATAGACCTTAAAATGTTTGCAACAGTCATGCATGTGAGAATCTCTTTTTCATATAACATAGATAACTAGTAATACCCAGTAATTTGATAAATTGAGCTAAACAAAGGCAAATATACACAAACACATATTAACAAATTGGATTTACTCATTTCGAGAGTTTTACAATCCCATTGTAAAAGCAAAAAGTGAGATACACTAATTAAAAGAACAAAACATCAGTTCGTAAATTGGTGAAGTATTGATGAAAATTAATCTGTAAAATTTTCAATCAAAATATCATGCCGTTACTCGTACATTAAAATAGGATTCACTTCAACCTCACTCTTTTTCTACTGAGGCTCAACTTAATCCACATAGTCAATGGAGCATGGTTCTCGTAGAGTAATTCAGTTGTGTCAATTCAATGTCTAGGCTTTCTTGAGCTGCCTGGCAAGGGGTGTCATGTCCGTAATCGGGCATGAAAGAGGGTCTGTTGAACACTTTAGCACATGTGAACATGATATGGGAGTACTTTCTGTCAGACAGTTACAAGGGACGAATCTTCATTTCAGTATATGTGATTTGTTTCCCACTGTCGGGTAAATGATGCCAGTAAATACTGTCGAGATGAAGCGGATCCGACAATGCAAAGTAATCTCCGTTTAGGTTTGAACGATGACATGCATTGTACCACCAGGCCCCGTGATATTTAGCTGCACAGTTATCTGTAGAAAAAGTCTCTGTCGCGGTCCTTTGTCGAGAATTTGTATCTGCGGTGATAAGCCAGAGCATAACCACTCTCGTCCATATTACTGTCAGATTCTGTGCAGGAGACAGTGTGAACATGTGAAGTACATTAGGACATTTGTTCTATCATTACTAATAGGGGCATTGACGCATTTGATCTTTAAGTATGATTTTCTGCCGTACATCTTTCTATGGTTGCTTGAATAAAATAAACTAAAATAGCAAAATACCATAGTCGAAGACAAGCTCTTCATAAGAGGGTGAAAAGCTCCCCTAAAATAACAATGTAATTCCGTCATTGATGCGAGTCGAGAAATATCTCGTATTTTATTCCTCTATCGTTGAATTGATTTTATGATCCAATTCTACCAAGATAATGAATTTTGAAAGCAGTGAGGGAGCAATCTCAGCCCAATTCCTGTATTTTGTTAGAAAACATCTAAAGACAAATAAAGAAGCAAACACGCAATGCAGGATTGTAGCAAAGTTCCCATTCAGTCAAAATGTTTTGAATATTTGATGAGACGGAGACAATGTCAGAAAACAGATTATCCTAGGCGCAACATTGAGACAAGGACTTTATATAGGCGAGTGCTAAAACCACAGCAAAATATATTACATTCTAGTATTCAGAGCATGACGACACTATCACCCCTCCACCCAATCTCCCAATAAGGTACTGTAAATACTACACTGCATAAACGGTACCGTATATTAGTTTTGTACATATCATTTCTTCACTATGGAGGATGGCAGAGACCTCTCAATAGTACTTTATCCCTTATCCAGTACAATGATAGTTCGCTCTAGTGCAAGATAACATAGAGGTTAATATTCTGCTACAAAGGTTGGTATGTTTCAACTACAAACCTGCTGTCCCAATGAAAGTTCCAAGACCAGACAAACGATAGTTGTCATTCTCACCATTAATACGAAAGAAGTTAAACTTTGCATAGAATGGAGCTCCGTACTGGCTAACGAAATCCTTGACGACATTATCACCCCTCCACCCAATCTTCCAATAAGGTACAGTTATTATTGCATTGCCATAAATAACATCGTATATTAGGTGTGCTTATAGTGGTTGTAGCAACTCTCCATATGTCAGTTTGTCTACAGATGATGGCAGAGACCGATCATGATATTTTATTCATTCTCTAGAACAATGATAGTTCATTCAAATACAAGATGAAGCAATACAGAAGTTGATACTCTGACACAAATGTTGATAGCTTTCAACTACAAACCTGCTGTTCCATTGTATGTTCCAAGACCAGATAAACGGTAGTTGTCATTCTCATCATTAATACGAAAGAAGCTAAACTTGGAGTAGTATGGAGCTCCGTATTGGTTCACGAAGTCAATTCTAATTTCATATCTCTTTTGGTTGGTTAGGTAATATAGTTTATCATTTCCAAGCCAATGCTCATGATCTAAGTTTCCAAAGCCTTTCTTGTAGTCATTCCAGTTGAGATAGAAATCTTCCGTTCCATTCACTCTGCGCTGAAATACCTGAGATATGAAGGACGACAAAAGTTGGAGAATCTATGTAGCATGATGACGGCTCGAATGTCCACAATTGAATAGTAACAGAAACTTCCATAGTTGCAAATAAAGGTATAAACCTTTTTTTTTTTTGTTACATTTTTTTTATATTTCCGGACAGAAATGATAGTACTGTTGTCAAAAACATGATAAAATTCGGTCATTGTAAAGTTGGGAGTGACTTTAAAGTTATTCCAGACAGCTGACTGCGAATGTGACTACCGCATAGGGAACAGAACGAACTGCTTAACTTTCAAATATGTGTTCCGATAAATATTAGTCACACGAAGTCGAAAACAGTGACGTTTGTTTGTGAAGTGTTGAGTCTGGGGAAAGAAAATATTGTAGGGTACCGTATCTATGATACTTTGAAGTTCTGTAAAGAAAATGCATTCAGAAATAGACACTAAATTTGTGTATAGAAAGGGTAAGTACTATTTACATGTAAATGTACATTATGTTAAAGGTTTCATCAGCTTCATTCAGATGCCCTCTTTCATAGTCATGGAACCCAGAGCTTCTTACAAAGTGTCACTTCACCATTATGTTTTTTGTTAGTAGAGCTTTTCACTGCTGAATAAGAAGTGTGGAATAAGTTAATTGGAAATGAATCTTTTTAGAATCTATGTGCATTCGTTTCAGGAATATCTTCAGATTGCGAGGCTGATTATTTCACATTGTGCTTTTATCTTCCTCTGAGTAACTTTGTAAAATCTATGTCGTCCAATTTGTACATTTTTTGTCAATAGAGATTCTTCCCACCTGTAGACCTTGCTTCCTCTTATGGTATTCTGCTTACATCTATAAAGCTAACATACCAGGATTATTGACACTGAGATTTGTAGGGTACATTGCTGAAGTTTAATTGAGAATTTTAAGAAGTACTGTATCCCGGTAGCATAATGCTTTGAGGGGAGGAAGATTTTGCAGATGTTTATTGCAGAGAATGCACGGATTAACAACGATTAAAGCTATTTTCTTTGTATGCCCTGTTGGTATATTCTAAACTTCCTATTCCCTTTAAGAACGTCCTCCCCAACTTGTCCAATGTGATCTATAGATCTATCACAATCTTTCTGGTGTTATGAGTCCCCACCTAATTGTCACAAGTTTCATCTCCTTTTTAATTCTATCCATAAACAGATATCACCCAACAGATTTCCCGTATTTCAACCTCCTCCCAATCTTTGCTTCAAAATCGAACTGCAAAAATCCTGACTACGGGTCTGGAAATGTATTAATATTCCCTTCATTTCAGTGATGTGATCTATTCATTTGTGAACTTTCCCTGATTGCTTTGAATGTAGCAAACTGATCTGCACTGTGCGTTACCTTTCATGAAGAATGTAATTTATTAGAGACGGAATTCTGTGTATAAATTCGAACAACTAGAGAACTCAAAGGCAATTATTATATTTTTTTTTTACTTACCGTCCATCCACCACCATCTGACATGTTACAGTAAACCTCAAAAGCTTCATCTGTCCAGTCAGCTGGTTTGATTCTGTATATTCCGTTTTCCTTTGATCCGTCTTCGTAAATCTCCTGACAATCTTTTGGCATAATGCATGTCTCACCATCTCCTATGTGGCCCTCAGAGCAGTAGCATTGCCTAACTGTATCTCTGACCTCACATATTGCATTGTTGTCGCAATTATATTCTTCCATCCAACGTATTTCCCCGTTATTACAGACACCCTTTAATGTGCATTTGGCATTTACGTAGAAATCGCCTTCCTGCGCAATTAAAACAGACAGGTTAGTAAAGGGCCTTACTGATAAAGTTTAACATCAATATAAAATGCTTTTGTCTGTAAAGTGATATATTCACTGTTCATTTTATAAAAAAAGAGAAGAACGATTGACAATGGCCGGGATTACTCACGGAACAGACAGAAGTACACACTTCCAAGGAAACAATTACATATATTGTCTATCAGTACAATATAGGTTCACTTAGTTTACTAAGGACTGGTGTCAATTACTTCATGCTTTGCTGTTGGTCGTTTACCAGTTAATCAGGCTAAACTCCAAAGTCCTTAACAGAAAAATATTTTGTCTTATAAGTTGATCCACTGTTTTCTTGCATAACTTAAACATGTGAAACAATTAAGTTTAAATAATAATCACTTTGACTACCACTTTAGCAACACTTTGTGCATAGTTTGCTGTACTATGTTATTTTAACAATCAAAGCCGTAGTTTAGCTCACTTTGTTTTAAGTGTTTTTGTTTATATCAAGAAGGTGGCTCATTCGCTGTGTAACTGTCATACAACCTGCCATGTAAAACAACAAATGAATAAAAAGCCCTCTACAAATGTGATATATAACCTAACGAGTAGAGAGTGATCCTGGTGGAGATGTATTTCCACCCCAGTCTCCAAAATGGAAAACAGCGATCTCAAAAAGTCCAAAGAAACGAGTTACTATTTCCTACAATCTGGTTGGCAGTTGTTATTATTGAACCAACCGATCGCTCTCCGATGAGATGAAGCCAATACTGCTTTCACCAAAATTGCACCAGGCCCAACCTTCTATGATTCAAAAGTCTTTTCATAACACTGATAGGACAAAACTTAAGGCTAGATACCCCTCATGGTGGGTGGCAACGATTGCACATTGCTTTCACCAAAATGTGTTCCTCTTGAAAGATTAATTCTGTTGGTACATTTTAGATGTTGTTATTCAATAATTTCCCACAAGGAAGGAAGACACTCCAAAGTTATCGCAGTTAATGCAGATATTTCTTTCCTATGCCTGTAATAGAAGATTATCTTACCGGTATGATCGATTGTGATTCTGACTCGTAGCAGCCACATTGCTCTTGTGGGACACATTCAGAACCTTTCATTAAAAATCCACCGGCGCAAACACAACCCTGGGTTTCATTACAAACTCTTTCTTGGCATTTTCCTGGGTATTCACAAGCCCTCTGGCAAACGTTGTTGCAGTTTAAGAACACCATGTTAATTGGACAGACATGTAGATCTTCTGTAAGATAAACAACATGGTTTATTATCAGCAAAGTTTAAAATACGTTTGACAAAATCTTAAAAAAAAACCCAAACAAATGAAAGGAATTTTCTTTGCTTTGTGTTTCTTTACTTTGCTGTCCTGATGTTAATTGTCCTCTAAAAGGTATATAGTCTCAGAGAGAAAGATTTTGCTTGAGACTACGTTTTCGCTCCACAGCTGCAACATATATGGAAGATCCAATGGAATAAATTAAACTAAACACACATCCTGTTTGTTCTAGATTGGCACGTCATTAAATGTTTGGTAACGAGCTTGATGGGATTGATTTTTTTTTCTTCTTCTTGAAGGATTTTCTTTCATTTTGTTGAAAATGGAACACTTACAAACTAGTACAAGAAACTATTACAGGACAATATTAAATAAACTATAAACAATACTATTCAACGCAATAAAAATATGTGATGCATTATTATGACTATACTTACATTAATAAGTTTTTTTTTCTTTTAAGAGGGGGACTTGGACTTTGATAACAAGTTCGAACTAAATCCAAACAATAGAAACAAGAAATATAATTTCATAGCAACACATTCCTGCCATCTAAGTATTAGTTATTTCGAAAATTTGCGCTCGTGTACGTCACAGTGCAAATATCTTCAACCTCCCCAACCTCAAGAGGTTCCTACTGAGTTACGCACTTTGTTTCTCTATGAGTGAAGCTGTTATTAATGTGAAATGAAGAAAAAAAATGAAGAAAAGTCTGGCTATATAATATAGTTACATAATATGTGTTCCCTTTGAGGTCCTCTTTTTGTATTAAGGACCAATAAAGGAAAGTTTTGTACAGAAAATTGTGAAAGACATTTTCATGATGTTACATAATTATTGTACTGTATTAACAATAGGTAAAAACATAACAGTATGGAAGATCAGTGTGGATGAAATATTATTGTGAACACATGGTATCTTTACAACCCAGATTTGACCCACACAAGCGTGATCATAATCTTAAGGTGAACCATGTAATACAAAATGATAGCTTCAGCAATTTCTGTGAGTCACCACAGGCTTTGGTCGTATTTGCTCACACGTTGTACATTTGGCACTGTCACAAATGTGACAGTATATATTGCATAACAAATACATTTACGTGTGTCACTAGGCATGTAATTGCTCCTCACTTGCATCACACATGTCACCAGCATTTCAATAAATGCATTTCGATGTTATTATTTAAAACAAATGTAAACGAACAGCTAAAAGTTGTTCATTTCTGGTGAATTATTGTGAACGAAGGAAATGGAACGCATGGATTTCCAGTTTTAATCACTGTACGTAATTATACACTAATCCGGATTTCGGATTTGGAGAATAATCAGGGATACACATCATCCCCCACCCTCCCCCGATTTCATCATACCTTTAACCTAACACCAGGAAAATAACTCTTATGCATTGAAATTTATATCGAAACAATGACTTCCCTTTTTGCCTGTTGGTGGATGATGTCTCGACGGTGGTGTAGTATGATTCCATAGGTTTTGGATGTTTCGGCGTATCAGAGCCATCTATGTTATTAGAAAGATAATGTAATGGTAACTTGCTTAACTGTTAAAAATCATTTTTTTGGTTATTAGTACATACGGAAAATACCCCATAAGGTCGATTTATTTTTTGGACGTTGTCCTGCAATGCGATGCGATTTTTCATCTCAATTAATCACTTAGTGGTTCGAAACAGCCTGTGCGAATGTTCAGGACAAATCAAGATGCTTAGAGTGACTGCTCACGTAGTAAAAGACCAAATTTACACGACATTGATATTCGAAAATACGGTGTAAGCCATCATAACATACCAAGTACATAATTAACCTCTTATTTTAACAAATGGTCTAACGAAATAATAACAATATAAGGAATTTGTTATACCAACTTGAACACCTAGCTACAGATGACCAATTTGGAATGAAACAAAATTTCGCTTCCTTTTATTTTAGTATCTTAGAATGTGTGATACTACATTAGAAGGGGTCTTAGCAAGACTAGAACATTCATTTATGTAGTTACACCCTGAAGAAGAAAAAGGTGGTTTTGAATACTGTAAACACTGTTAAAGGAAGCACTGTATTAAAAAGCTATTTATCATTTCCATTAGTCCATCCGTTAGCCTACCATTAACTACCCCTTTTACATGGCCTAATGCTTTTTTACAAAAAAAAAAAAAAAAATTATCATTTCAACATATATCTGATTCTTTATGATCTGCATATGATAACAAATGTAAATGACACTTCTGGTAATAGTTAACTTTTCTATATAAACTGGGAAAAAGCATATGTCACGTGACATGCTCCTCTGGTAGCGATATCTTTTTTCACCGATATGGCTTCCACAGACATAATTATTCATGTGGCAGTAGAAATTTGCTCATATATGCATATCCATATACCTTTTGCTTGGTAAAGTTAATAGCAAGGGAATGAAGTAAAATTTAAAAAAAATTACAAGTGTCTTCCTGTGTTGGGAAACTTCTCTGCAAAATCGCATAATTCTGCATGAAAATAAAAAGGTATTTATAACATTTAAATGCAGCAAACTAATTTGATGTTTTGAAAGTTTATGTTATATAAACTATGGAACATAGAATTAGTTAATTAAAATTAAGGAATAAATGAATGGATGGATGAATGAATGGATGAATAGATGAATTAAAGAATTAATTAATGAATAAATGAATGAATTAATAATTGTCATGCCACAATACAGTAATGTACTCATTTATTGTCTCTGTCCACCTCATTGCCTTGTTTGTAACCTATACGTGACGCACTCCCATTTTGAGTCGTTATTCTTATTAACTTCTTCCATTTCGGTAAAGACCATATTTCTGCAAATCAGCGGTAACGAGGACCTAAGACTCGGAAAAGAAATTGGGCATTCCAAGGAATTTGCTCATTAAATTGTCAGCAATTAGGGGTAGGGAATAGGCAGTAGGGAATTACATTCTGGGATATTGATAATAAGAGAGCAAATGTTATCAGGTTGCCGGATACAGTCTAGCACAACCCTATGGTCTATATCCACACCAGGACACTGACCATAATCTTCTTTTGATATAATTAAAATCATCGGGATCTTTAGGAGAGGAAACTAATTTTAAGTTGAAGTTTTGTTCTTTTTTTTGTCTGTGAGCAGACGCTACAAGCTAAAGCTTCTCTGGGGAGGTCAATACGATCGACGTTTATTCATAGTAGACGCCATCATTTATCCAAAATCAATCAGTTACACTTTTGATACGTTGTTAGTAAGTTGTGATCAAAGTATGTGGCAACACCTAATCCAGTCACTTCGTATCCTTTCAGTAGCAAGTGTTAACCTTACATCTTTGTATTACATCCCTCTTCCCTTTAAAATTATTTATCATTCTTGAGTGTTTCTGTTATGAAACACATTTTGGGCAAAATTTCAGCTATGAACACCCAGAGATACTCAAAATACATACGTACCTTTACACAAACATGTTCAAGGTACGTCAAGGTCGCCATACCTGAACACATTTTGCAAACATGCCTTACAAATCTAAAGTCTGTTACCCTCTTACTCCGCAGAAGTACCTCTGAATATATGTTATTGACCTATTCTAATTTGCTCTATGGATTCAGTGTCGTAAAAGATTGCTTCGCTTTGGTTCAGATAACACAGTAGCAACATTAACTCATTTGCCAATGACATGAGGTAAAAGCAAAGATTTTGTAAGATGTTTATCAATGAGTTATAGTTCCAAAACATTTACTCTGCCGGGTTATTCTCTTTAAGCAACATCTAGCACTTCAACAAACAAATATTATGACTAGCCATTAAGTGGAAACATATGTAACAGAGTGGGGGTGGTAGTTGAGTACTGATATTCGTATTATCGGCTGCATGTTACTGTATGCGTTGTAAAGCAAAATGTCTAATTTAAATTTGAGGGACATTTGAGAAACCTTTTAAGTTGTTCATAGGAACCACTTTTATTTCAACAGCAAGTTCTCGTCTGCGCGTTGTGGTCGTCCTGTCTGGTGCTAACTTACAGTCTCATAAAGAGACCTCAGTCCGCACTTCCACAGTACAAAGCTGTCACAACAGTAACCCTGGTACCACATCTGTTGTATGAAGTTTGACTGTGGCACCTTACTTCAGTAAACCTCGTTGTCATTTAAGTGTCATCAAGAAATAGTTTGTTCATTGAAATCTAAATTTGTGTGAATCTATAATCCTGAAACACAGATTAGAAGGGGTTTTTTTTGGTAATACTGGGACGCAGTTGGGGGGGGGGGAGGTCGGTTTCCCCAATCGTCTTAGATGGATTACTGGACTCACGTTTTAGCTTTTCACCATATAACAGCTTGGTGTTTACCTTCAGCTAGGGCAGTTTCCTGCGTTAACAATAACTAGGCTATAATTAAACTGGATCAATTTTAAAGGCGCATATGTAGTTGAGAAATATATTCTGTATAACATTTTCTCTTTCTTACTCCAAATTGAGTAGAAGCATATGTATTTAAGAGAGTTTTGGTTAAAGATTGTATGCCAATAACAAATTATGTTAGAAAGTGCCCCAGGAGAGAGAAGAAAAAAAACTGTTTTTTTGTCGAGTTTTCGTTATATTGAAGCTCACAGGAATATTCATGAGTATGCCTTCCCTAGCATGAACATGGAGTGTTGTTTAGTCAAAGGCTGTCAATATTTACCTGGATTTTGCAGGTAGACAACCAATTACATCCCTGCAGTAAGCATGTTAAACAAGCATTGGCTCACCTGACTTAATCATGTGCAAGACAAATTTCTTCTCATTAATATTACATAGAACAGTAGAGCCCTAGGCGTAGTTTGTATAAAATCTTAACTAGAAATGAAGATCGAACACTAAGCATGTGAACTTGAAGACGGCTAAGAAGCTCCCAACGTATTTAAGTGTGACTTTTGATCTTATTATTAGGGTATTTTCTTGCAAGTGAAAATACTATCATCCCAATGAGTGCAGACTATGCAAGTATCATTGTGACACTGCTTTTGAAATTGTTTTCTTTCACTTTTTTATTTTGTCTTTTGTCTAGTTTTGCTATTTCTTTTTGCTTTTAGAACGTTTGGAACACCTCTCGTTGCCAATTCAAATTCACTGACAAAGTCATCTTTGTCCTTTACTAATCCTTATAATCCATAAAAGGCAGACATAATTACTGCATAAAACTTGGAATGGCAACTGACATTTACAGTAATCAAATATCTGCAATTTGTTTAACGTTTATAAAGCTTATCATAACACATGCAAGCCAGCCACATATTTGAAAAATCCACAGCTAGAAAAAGAGAGATCGTGTTTCCTTGTAGATTGGTAACTCCATGCTTATTGTATTGAGACGACATAACATTAATTTTGCTTAGCTAACACAAAAGAGTAAAAACAATGGCATAAAACAAAGACGGCTTACTTCCTGCTTTGATGGATCCAATTAAGGCTGCTGAAATCAGGAAAAACTGAAACCAACACTTCTTTTCCTTCATATTATCCTTCCCAAGCATAATGGCTTCTTTTTGTTTTCTCTTCAAACAAACCTCTAGGAGTGTCTGTCTTCTAAATTTGTCACCTTCCCCTGTCTGTTAATCATCGATTTAATTTTGCATCTACGTTTGTATTGACTTACGTAACATTAAATCTTGGGTTGGTACTAACTCATGCGAAGTAATACCCAGTAAACATCGTCAAAAAGCAATGCATTAAACGTGACTTTTGAAGTCATCTGTTCCAGCTGTGCATCAACTTTGCTCCCTGAAAATGCTAAAATCCTATTGGTCGACAATAAGCAGTTGAAAGTGCTTTACTTGTGTGATAACAAATTTTGTAGGAATAAACCAGATCAGTACAATGTTCAATTCACAGACCTGTCAATAGCTAAGTGACACTTGATAGAGGAAAAACTTAAACCAACCAGGCTCACTTTGATATTGAACAAAGGGATAAGAGATCATTGGAAAGTTAAATTAAAATATGTATTAACAAGTTTGATTTAGATGCACTCTTACTTCACACCAAAAAGCACGGCTCACTTGGCGCTAATGGAGGTTTACATGGCAAACCTGCGTTTAACTGGTGAGGACTGAGATGGGTAATTAAGCTGGTATCCAACTGGGCCAATATTGGGCTCACCAGTTTAAGTGTGCATTGAAATCATTGAAATGTCCTTTTGAAATATTTTTGAATTAGATCAGTTTCATGGAGGGTTAAAATAAAATGATATTATCACTGCCGTAAAAA
Organism: Stichopus chloronotus; assembly: GCA_021234535.1. NCBI lineage: Eukaryota > Metazoa > Echinodermata > Holothuroidea > Aspidochirotida > Stichopodidae > Stichopus > Stichopus chloronotus. The sequence goes on along the minus strand of CM037849.1, from coordinate 16,213,695 downwards.
AATAATGAATCTCTCGAGACACTCTTCTGTATTCAGTAAGAGGCTGTCCAACACTTACATGAAATGAAGTATTTGAAACGTTTTAAACATCCGAGGCGTTTGTTATGTTTTTGGTAGCTGCTCTGTTATCAAAAGCACACCTTACAGTTTCAAGGCTTTTCATCTGCAACCGCTTGCCTTAAAACAGGCATACCTTTTTGTGTTGGGCTTGCAACGTTACAACGTTAGAACTATAATTTTGTGTAGATGCTGATAATAAGAACGTGTAAGGTCACTTAAGCTTTGTGGATTCAAATTTTCTTCTATTTAATTTCAGTGATGAAATATGAATAAACGTGTGAATAAAAACACTGAAATATATTAAATATTTTCTCCATGTTTACTACCTTGGACAATGTCAGTTCTATCGTTGATTTTATAAATAAGACACTGAAAGAACAATGGTCTCTTCTCTCCTTACTATGAGCCGTTCCTTAAAAGGGGTGAATGAAATCAATAGTATGACGGTGGCTCTTTCACTTAATCAGGTGCTCTGTACTTACAATAGATTCACATCGTCCAACTGAGGTCATAAAATATTGCAAACAGTTGTTTTTAAGTATCACTAGCTGTGAATGGCTTGAAGAAATGGTCGTCAAGCTTTTTACATCCAGTATATCATTTCAATCGTTGACAATGTAAACAATTCAAAAGAAATATTGGAACCTGTATATTAAGCAACCAGCTTTAACGTCAGGTCAATGATATTTGATTCTAAGTGATATGATGTATATTCCTCGGCAGATTTAAAAACAATACTTGCAAGACTATTAAAGCTGTCAGGAAAGTGAAATGAGCACTAAAAAGCAAATACCAATCCAGAAAAATTTGGCCGGCCGGAGGTGGCCAGAGTAACCGGCGGCAGACCATCGGAGGTCCGTTGACCGAACAATGTCTTGTAATCAGCAACCCTGCCATCGGCTTACCGCCGTTGAGCCAGCGGACATTTTCTCCGACTGGACCGAAGGAGTGGTCCCACCAAATTTTGCTATCAGGGTATACAATTTTGTGCGCTCTGCCGTATTATCTATTTAACATCTCAAACAACTGTATTGAGCATGACAACGTGGGATAACTTCATCGTCTACAAGGTAGACACATGAGCAAGTAAATGTCAACAGCGCCTTTAGTGACTCTCTTATTTCACGTTAGAACCAACGAGCTATGGTAGCCCCAATCGTGTGCTCTCTGTTTACCCTGATTACTTTTTCTCTTCTTGGATATGTGTGTATTAAGCGAAAACAAATACAAGAAAAGCATACTTAGATCAGCAATACAAGTACAATGAACCACATGATTCATCCACCAACCGGCATTCGGCTAGATACCTCCACAACAATGTGATCCTGTACTGAACGTGGTGTACCACCTGGCAAGAGCTACATAAATTAAGAGACTATATGAATATAAAATAAACAATGCAAACCACCCTCCACGTATATCAACACTAATACTGATACTGACACTAGTATTAGTTGTCAAGTCAGTTGTGGTAGTGGTAACGGAATGATGAAGTACACACAAATACATCTCTCAAGTCTCAGGAACCTGGAACGGACTCTGCAAACGATGTAAATATTGTCTTAAACCCGAATGCGCTGTGTATGCTTAATGCATTCACACAGTGGAAAACATCATTTCTCACCTAGATAGAAAAAAAAATGATATGAACAATGTCAATCACCAGCTCAGAGTGATCACATGGTGTAGTCTTAAACTGCAAAAGGAACAAGAAGTTTATCCACGGATCTGCAAATCTAATCTTATCATCATTCGTTCTGTCCCACACTTACGTGGTTATGAACGTACGCATAGTGCGCATAAATGGTAGCCGGATGTATATTCCTTGGTCTTTTATAATGGTGAGGTAACACTCACCCTCGGCGACGTGGACGTTAGCAGTCAGAAGTACAAACTGTGATACAGACTGAAGTTTTTTATTAACTTGTAGCACTATCTTGTAATATGTTTAAAAAATTCAGTGGCAGCAAGGACTTGAAACTATTGCACCGACAAAATTCAGCCAAAACTGATTTTTATACTGACACTTTACTATTTGATGGTCATCCACTCCCACAACATGTTGAAAAGATCATTATTTTATCATGTCATTGTTGTTACTTACATTGGCCAATTCTTGTCATCAAAAATGGTGATTTTACATCTATTGTCAATACAGCAATGCGTCGTTGATGGTGACTTTTTAAAGGTTTTATTATTTTTTTTAATTAAGAGTTTGATGCTGATATTACCATTTGCCATACATGTACCCATCATTTGCATTCTACTTGACGTAGGTTATCGGATTCATTTAGTCTCTACCATGAAATGCCCATCTTTGTTAATGCATGTGTCTGTGGTGTGAGTATAATATGGAACGTAGATGCGCTAAAAACAGTAAAACGCAATGTGTGCTACTAATATCGTGTTTACTAAGCAATCGTCATAAAATCATTACTGAACAATTATTCAATTCTGCGGTGTATTAAAGACCGATTCTCGTACGAACGATTTGGGGAGCTGTTTTTACTAAAAGGACATGTCTCCTCTGCAGGCTAGAAAACCTACCTAAATTTTTGATCGAATTTAGTGTAATCATCGCGGCAATCAGTATTTGAATAAATTACCTAAAGTGTGTTTAAATCCAAAATTGACTCATTACCGAGAAATTCATTTCATTTGCAGGAGGGAAAGTTCCATGCAAATTCAGAGTGTACGCAAATATGTGTATGTGCAAATGGAGGAATAAATTGACATGGAGAATAACGTGCAGTCTGCAGTCCGTGTGAAATCATCGTTTCTGCTTTGTTAGCTATGGGAGATGGTGAAAAGTTTATGAGAGTTATGTGTATGTGAGTTTACTACGGATCTGAGAAACTTTTTGAGGTTTGTTATAAGATGGCAGACGGTGGTGGACGGACAGTGACTTAGATTGGGTACAATAGCTCACTGTTACTCCCCCTTCCATTTCGGTTGCAGCTACATGCCAAATACAAACTCAAAATAAGACAGAACACAAAATGTAAAGCACATATGATATCCAAATGTACATTTCAAATCTTTTATGATGAGCTGGTGTCTTCCATTTGGCATTAAATATACATTTGACAGATTGTATACAATTCAAAGTGAGGACCAATTTTTCTCTTGCTCTTCATGATACAGGCTTTTCAGCGTAGATTGGAAGGACCTGAAAAACGTCATGGTGGAACAGCAACAGTAACGGTTTTGGAGTCCAAATTTTTGAATGAATTATATCGCCTAACCAACAAAAAGGAATTTGAAATAAGAATTGATTTAGTGAATTTATATGCAGGTCCATACTAATGATTCAGAACTAATGATTACCAACTGTTGTTTATCTTTCAGTTTAAAACTCACTGTAGTTTAGAAATTACAGTGGAACATCAGGTGTATGCTTAATTAACAAAATGCTGTATCGCATGTACGTCTGACTTCTGCTTTGTGGACAGCCGCTCAACAACTAAAATACAAATAGATGCAATGGACAATCAAGCTGGATATAGAATCGTATACGTCTGCCCCTGATGTTGATGCTTGGATCGCACTATTTTGTCATTAATGTATGAAGTCACTAAGAAGAAAGTACACTGTACCACTGTAAATTTTAAGAATAATTAATGTTGTTCCTTTCACGTTTTTGTTTTAAAATAAACCATAGCCTACTGGCGTGTTCAAGGAAATAAACTGCAGAAGAGATCACCGGTTTCTAAGAATTCAGGCATCGTGTTTCAAAAGAATGACTAGAAACAATACCGAGATATCTATGAAAATATGAAAGGTCCTTCATTGCCTAAACAATACACATAACGAACATGCTACTTAAAAGCACTATACACTTTATTTTTACAGTGATTGCCCCACCGGCAGTTTTGTGAGTAAGTAAGAAAAAATAAGAATGTGTAACAATCAAATTTGTATTTCTTCTTCACAGACTATCGACTATATTGCATTTTTCCTCTTTCGGTGATCTTCGGTACCCTTCCTGACCAATAATCGGCTTACTCTTGATTTGAACAATTGCTACCTTACGACATCAACCGTCAATAAGTAAGTTCCATTTGCGCTTGACTTTAACAGCATTAGCCGTTCGTTATTACATTGTATAGAACCATCTATGTTTCTACGTGTCCGTTACGAAAAGTGGTAAAGATGTATTCTTTGCCTAAAAGCCTAATTATAAGTACTTCAACTTTGTGATTCTATGTCTTCAACCTCCAAATATCTCGACATTTTTTTACAATCGGTAGCATTATGCTTTCTACCTTTTTGGTGACGAAAAATGTTCTTACTTAAAATGTTGGCAGCATTCATGTATGTGAGACCGTCTCTTTCTCAATGAAGTAAAATAGATAACTAATGATTTTTCTGATAAATCGAACAAACCAAAGTAAAACATACAAACATATATAACAAATTGCCTATGCTCAGTTTTGCATATTTTCTGTTAAAACAAAAATGAGATACAAAGAACGTTAAAAACAACAACACCTAAGAAATTGGTTAAGTAGTCGAAGAGATTTAATCTTTCAATCAAAATGTTAACGTTGCTTCGGTCATGGTATGGGCTCGTCCCTGTCTGACAGTTAAATGGGACGAATCTTCATTTCAGTATATGTGATTCTGAAACTTTTGTCGGGTAAATAACGCCAGTATATAGTGTCGAAGTCATATGTTCCTGATGCAAAGTACCTTCCATTAAGGTTGGAACGTAAGCAAGAATTGAACCACCAGCCGCTGTGATAGTTAACAGCACAGTTTGAAGGAGAAGAATCGTTGTCACGGTCCTTTGTTGAGAATGGATAGTTGCGGTGATAAGTCAGAGCATGACCTCTCTCATCCGTATTTAGATCAGATTCTGTGCAGGAGACCGAAGAAAACATGTCATTAGAACATTTGCGCTATCATTACACATTGACGCATTGATGCATTGACCCATTTGCTCTTTAAGTATGTTTTTTTTCTGGATTATCTTTTCTGTGGACGTCCGTTAATACATTTGAATAAAGTAAACTAGTAGTAAAAAACCATAGTGGATGACTGTTAAATAAGATATGCCATCGCTGATACGCTTTGCAAATTATCTTGTATTTTATTCCATATCGGTGAATTTATTTTATGATCCAGTTCTAGGCAGAGAAGGACGTCTCAACTGCAAATTTGATTCATTGCAATGAAATGTCGCGATAAGGACGCAATCCCAGCCTAATACTTCTGTTTGTTAGACGACATCGAAAGACAAACAAAGAAGAAAACACGTAAATCAGGATTGTAGCACAGGCCCCATGCAATCAATCGTTTTGGACTGAGTATCAGAAAATGGGAAGACTACAACGGCATGATATATTACATGTTAGTATCTTGACGACATTATCACCCCTCCACCCAATCTTCCAATAAGGTACAGTTATTATTGCATTGCCATAAACAGTATCGTATATTAGTTTGCATATAGCGATTGTAGCAACTCTCCGTATGTCAGTTTGTCTACAGAAGATGGCAGAGACCGATCATGATATTTTATTCATTCCCTAGAAGAATGATAATCATTCAAATACAAGATGAAGCAATACAGAAGTTGATACTCTGAGACAAATGTTGATAGCTTTCAACTGCAAACCTGCTGTTCCATTGTATGTTCCAAGACCAGATAAACGGTAGTAGTCATTCTCATCATTAATACGAAAGTAGCTAAACTTGGCGTAGTATGGAGCTCCCTGCTGGCTCACAACATCAATTCTGATTTCATATCTCTTTTGGTTGGTGAGGTAATATAGTTTATCATTTCCAAGCCAAAACTCATTACGTAAGATTCCAAACCCTTCCTTGTAGTCAGTCCAGTTGAGAAAGAAGTCTTCGGTTCCATCAACTCTACGCTGAAATACCTGCGGTATGATGATCGACAAGGAGGGTTGCACAGACAATCTACAAAACATAACGACGGCTGTTAGGTCAACAATTAAATAGTTAAAAAAACTTTGTCCATAGTTATAATTAAAGGTGTACACATTTTGCTTCAATTTACCTTTATTTTCGGAAAGAGAAATCATTTGAGCCCCTTGTTTAGAGAAGCTTGGGTTGTAAGGGACTATCGAACGTATTCCATATAGTTGACTGCAATTGTTATTGTCGTACAGGCAACCCTCGTAGCTCTTCCCTTGTATATAAGTAAAAGGGATAGATAAGCGGTACAGTGATGTTTGTTTGTGGACCGCTGTGTCTGGAGGTTGTTAATACAAAGTATTGTAGATTACCGTGTATGTAATACTTTGAATAAACAAAAGTTCTGCAAATAAATAAAATAGCTAGAAAGCAGTATACTAGATATTGTGTATCGAAAGTATAAGTAGTATTTACAGCTACGGACGGCCTGTATTATATTAGATTCTTGATAATCGTGCATTTAGGCCTACGTACACATTCCCAATGTTGTAAAAAAAATGAGCTTTTCTACTTATTTTACAGGCTTTTCATTGTGATTTTAAGCTCAAACATAGTACCATTTTGCATCCATATCCCGTTAAATTGCATTTTGTGAAAGAAAAAATGAAAGAAATCAAAGTTAACGCATGCTTCCGTACGTCAACTCTGTTTCTGAACGACTTTGCCAAAATTTGACCCATCCTTTCCGTCAACTTTTTTGCCGCATCGATGGTAACGCGACGCACCCTGTGTGGACGGCTCCATTGGTTTCGTGCAAAGTGAAAAAAGTTTCGTGCCGTGTCTTATCCGGAACTGAACGCAACGCATACTGTGTGGACAGGCCTTAAGTGGTTTAAAATGTACATAATTTGCCAACAGATAATTTCACATGTTAAGTCCTTGCTCGCTCAAACGATACTCTACTTCCATCAGTCTGTAATCGTAATGAGTTCTTCGCGTGCAGTGCGCTCACTGTTTCTACAATAAAGTTTAGGAGGAATTTTAAGAGGCTCCCAGAAATAGTAAGAAAAAACTGGGATTCTAAATAAGCCCACCATTTCCGCAATTCCGTCTCCAAGATCCTAGAGATCCCCAAAAGACTAGACTTTGTCAATCAAAGTAAATATTTTGACGCATGAAATGTTTGCACAGGCCAAAACGAACCGATGTGTTCAAAATGTCGTTTTATCTGTTTTCTTCATTTTTGTGCTTTTCCATACGAACTGATGGACTGGATGACGAAATAAAGTAATTGGCACACAGAAGGTGACAGAGGGGACATTGAAAATTGAATGAATAAAATAGGATGCATAATCCAGTGTGCTTCGTTATCATGTCAGCGTCAGGGGAGAATAAAGGGGAGGGGGGGGGGGATTGGCCAATCGCCGTACTTTTGCTAATTCAGGGAAAACAAATACGCAAAGATTAGCATAATTTTGGTCCAAGGGGATATTCAAGGGGACCTTCTTGTCTCACCGTTACTTTCCTCACAACAAAAGTATCAAATGCAAGAACTTCGTATGATATACGGTAAATATCCACAAGCCTTTCCAAAGCACTTGCTTTTTCAACAACAAGGTTTTGATTATTAGCTACTTCAGACCGAGAACTGATAAAGGTTTGGTAGTGTTAAAGTAATAATATCAAAGGGCAAAGTTGTTGAAGCACAGATATGGGCGATAGCAACAGTGTACAACCATTTTTCGATGTCCACTCCAATAATCCTTTCCGGGAGGCTTGTAAGGGCGTTTTCTGGCAATGTAGGCTGGTATTCGATAAAGAAAATGAACTAATACTCTTGGCGCCAACGATTGTTTACGCTCTGCTTATATAGTCTTTAATTATCAGCACCGCCCATCAAATTATATCCGTATCACTATTTAAGTTTGTTTGAAATGATCCGCCATGACTACTTACTAACGACTCATTCATGTGCCAGCCCTCACTAGTAAAAAAAAAAAATATTACATTTTCTATCCTCCGGATAGAAAATACCAGCCGTTTGTCAGTTTAAAAACACCCCAACTATAATTATCCGGGTAGGAAATAACGGGTATTCTGTCTGGGGGATAATAAATATCTGTTTACTACCAAATTATTCAAAATGTTTTTTCCACTCTCATGCTTCAATTCACTCTTTTGAAACTTGGACGCAATATTCCTTGTATAGTGGGCCATTCGGGATTGTTTTTCAGAGTCCAAGCTCCTACATGTCCTCCATAACCCATTTCATGAAATCACGCAAAATGGTTATACTTCTAAGTTGCGACACTGTCATGCACTTTCCGTAGGTCAAAGTTAACGCACCTGACGTGTTAACGGAAACTTCCGTTTCCATTTGAAAAATGTCTACAATGTATGTTTCTAAAGGCGAGAACTCTTAACAGTATGCACAGGACACGGTGTACCGTGACGTCTTCTATTGTTAAAGTTGTTCGGAATATCTCACTATTGGGAATGTGCGGGGAATAGATATAGGAAAATTGAAAAGAAAAAGAACAATCTTGGGAGTCCAACTTAGGACCGTCTGATGAGAAAGGTTGTTTAAAATGTGGCAGCTAAGCGTTCCATGTGTATATAGCAGGGAGGTGTTAATAACACCTCCCTGTATATAGTATGCCATGTGTATATAGCATGCTGTGGTCTGGAGGACACTGCATGTGTCCCCGGCTCGACAAATTTACGTCAGTAGGATACTGCTGTATATCCTTTCGACGGTTATTGTGTGTACTGGGTGTATTATAGGCTTGCCAGCCGTGTGGAGCTGCCGCACTGGTAAACCGGGTTACTAGATTCTAATCTAAGTTCGTAATCTTCTTTACAAGTTATTGGTACATTGTACATTTGGGATAATAATTATCGTTGCCAGGCACTCAACATCTATTTTTCATTACAACGTGCGCCACAAAAGGTCCGTGATTTGTCTTATTACATTTGTCTTAAGGCTCTTTTCATGGTACTGACATAAGCGAAGCCCAGCTGCTGTGGTCACATCTTTAGAATAAGGTGCAGAATGTGAATTTATGATGTGCCGAATTTGACTGTATTTGTTTCCTTTGCTACCATGGGAAGACTTTTATTCCTAAGTGAGTCTGACCTTGGATGTTGTTAAGAAATGTATTGATTGAATATTTTGTTTTTCATTCTTAGTGATTTTAACCCCGTAAAATAAAAGCATCAAGAACACAAGACTGCTATATCGTCCTCTATTACCTCATCTAATTTGTGACATTCTGGGGGCCTATAGGGGAAGCAATTCTAGTACTCTGAAGGCTTGAAGGTTATGAGGAGGCTTTCCGCAAGGTAAACAAGGGATCCTGAAGACTATAACTATAACCGCAGTGTCGAGGTAAACGAAGACTTTCAAGGATTTCCGGTGCTCAACGTGCTTCAGGTGGAGATCAGCCACCATCACTTTTATGTCGCGTTCGGAGATCCTTTTGGTTTTGACTCACGGAAAGCAAAGGAGATGACTACCATATACCGTGACAGTCTGCATAGGAATAAATTCATTTATTGCACATGTACTTGATTTCAATCAAAGTTTCTAATCGGGAGATTTCATCTAATGTTCTTAAGGATACTATGCCTGCTTACCATACCTACCAGCCGGTTGCCCGGCTTAGTCATGGGGGCTTTTTTCTAGAGATGTGTGGAATATGGCAAAAGCCTGGATCTACAGGGAAAGGAGCTAATACAATTTGCAAGAGAAACGGAAGCTAGGGACGAAAGGCAAAGAGAAAGGGAGCATGTCAGAGAGATGACAGAGTTAGAGGTGCAAAGGGAAAGGGAGGCTAGAGAACAAAAGTAATGAGGGAGGTGGGATCTACAGTCATTGTATGCTGAACAACTCTCCCAGCCCATTTCAGCGAACATCTCGACAACATTGACTTCTTTTTGAAACGTTTCGAGCAGTATGCGGTTGCTGTCGGGTATCACTGACCCTTAAGCGTTTCCTGGACTGACCAATATGGACGCATTATGAATCCTGGGAACAGAGTCATGTGGGCTCGTAAAGGCCAAATAAGGGGCCATGTTGGAACGTTACCATGCTTGTACTGTAAGTTATGTACTGGAAAATAACAGGGAAATAATAGGAGAACTGGAAATGACTGTCACAGACAGATTTCCGGAATGCCTATCATAACATACACATTCTCGGTAGGATAGAACTCGCTGTTAACCGGACAATCTCTAATCAAACCCCTCTCTAATCTTTGCTTCGAAGCGCTCGTGGCAAGCTGATCTGTACTGGGCATCTGGCACTTTTTATTACAAATGGCTACAGAATCTTAGTAGAGATGTAAATCTGTACATAAATTTGAGAAACTAGTGAGGTCACAGTCACTTTGTTGTTTTTATGTTGTTGTTTTTTTTTTTGTTTTTATGTTGTTTTTACTTACCGTCCACCCACCGCCGTCTGACATGTTACAGTAGACCGCAAATGCTTCATCTGTCCAGTTAGTTGGTTTGATCCTGTATATTCCGTTTTCTTTTGATCCATCTTCATAAATCTCCTGACAATCTTTCGGTCCCATGCATGTTTCACCATCTCCCCTGTAGCCTACAGCACAATAACATTGTCTTACGCTGTCTCTGACGTCACAGGTTGCATTATGACTGCATTGATACCCTTCATTCCATTGTATTTCCCCCTTTCTACATACACCCTTTAACGTGCATTCGGAATTTACGTAGAAATCGTCTTCCTGCATTGTGAAGAAAAGCTTCAAGTAAATGTCTCAGTAATGAAGTTTTACATAACTATATAATACTTAAGTTTGTCACGTGATGTTTGATTCACTGCTTAGAACATGAAATCAGCAAAACAAAGAAATAGATGAAACATGGGAATACTTCAAGAAAAAAAAATGCATACATTGTCTACCAGTAAAAAATACTTTCACTTAGTTTATACTGATGATTGAGATCAGCTATTTCATACTATGCTATTGGTTGTTTACCAGTTTCACTAGCCACTACCTCTATTAGCTAGTTCTAAGGCTAAACTGCGAACTCCATAATGAACAAGTGTGTTGTACTGTAAGTAGGTCCATTAGTCTGTGAAGTCGTAAATAACATAACAAAAAATTGAACCACGGGAGTTGACATATTATTCACTTTGAATAAAATTTTAGGAACATAATCTACTGCACTATCATATTATATTAAAAAGCAAAGCACCCAATAAGTTAATATTGCATTAGGTATCGTTGTTAATGTAGAGAAACTGACCCATTCTCATTCCTGCAATCATTTTGGCAGGTTTTATAAAATGGTTCCCTGTACACCTTGCACCAACCGATCGCTCTCCGCTTAAATGAAGCCATTACTGTTTTCATCACACTTGCATCAGGCCCTCCCTTCTGTGATTCAAAAGTCTGTTCATACCACTGATAGGACAAAACTTAAGTCTAGATACTCCCCTTATTTTTCAAAGTTTTCCCACAGGGGAGGAAGACACAAACCCCTTTTAGATCTCTCCCCCCCCCCCTCTAAGGACTATCACAGTAAATACAGAAATTCCTTCCAACGCCTGGGATAGAAGATTTTCTTACTGGTATGATCGATTGTGATTCTGATTCGTAGCATCCACATTGCTCTCGTGGCACACATTCAGAACCTTTCATTAAAAATCCACCGGGGCAAACACAACCTTCGGCTTCATTACAAACTCCTTCTTGGCATTTTCCTGGGTATTCACACGCCTCCTGGCAAACGTTGCTGCAGTTTAGGAACATCATGTTAATTGGACAGACATGCAGATCTTCTGTTAGATAAACAACATTGACATATATCAATAAAGTTTATAATAAGTGTGACCAAGATATTCCAAAGTACGAAGACATCGTCTATATTTTGTGTCTTTTGCCCTCGCAATAAAAATTGTACTCCACAAGGTATATAGTCTGACATAGAAAGGTTACGGGCTTGGAACTACATTTTAAGTTCACAGATAAATGTGATTGATCAAACTAAATACTCACTCTGAATTGAATACTCATTATGAACTATAAGAGGCACAGATCCTGTAAAATCTTTAAGTATTTACTTTCCTTTGAAAATAGAACGGTACATCTTACTCAGCCCATAGACGCATACATCATGAAATGTTTGTTGTAGTGTTACACACAGACGTTATCACTCAAGTCACACAGAGCAAAGTGGATTGACTACTTTCATTGTAATAGAACCTCTTTACATCAAAATTGTACTGCGGATTTACGACGGTGACATTCGACAGTAAACTGTATTCATCATTACCATGCCAAGAATTCAGTTTACTCGTATAAAGATAAACGTTACCACAAAGAGGGTGACCCCTCCCCCACCCACGACCATATGTATTTAAGAGGGCAGAAACAAAGCAAAAATATGTGATACATAACTATGAGAGTAACTATTTTTGTGGACTCTGTATTTGAAGATAAGTTTCTAACTAAGCCCAAACAATAGACAAAAATAAAAAAAACTTAGACGTATTTTCCTAGTCACAATGAGCAACTCGCTCTTCTTATCTAAGTGTTACATATTTACAACGTGTGGCACACTTTGATGTCACAGGGTAAATATCTTCAAGTTCGCCACACCAATAGGGCGTATTGAGTTACAATCTTGTTTCTTTATCAGTGAGGCGTGAATAATGTTTTCATTTTTAGAGAGAATAAAGGAAAGTCTGCACACGTCACGGAAAAATGTGAATTCATTTTTTTCCCTTCACCATTTTAGGTATATACTGTGTTAAAAATAGGTAAAATATACTATGGAGGATAATGTGGGATAATTGTGAGAGAAATATCATTTTGTAGACATGGTAACTTTGAAAATCCACTGTTGACCCAATAAGTCGTGATCAAAATAGTAAAGTAAGTAGATAAGTAAAGTAAGTAAACAGATGAAGCATGTACTACGAAGTAATGAGGTCAATTAGTTATGTGAATTACCAATGGCATTGGTGGGACTTGCTCATACTCTACAACCTAATATACATTTGTCACTCTTACAAATGTAACTGAGTGTATTGCATAACATATAATGTACCTATGCCACGAAGTAGATTTCTACTGGTCACTTGTATTACACATTTCACCAGCATTTCTATAACTGCACGTAAATGTTGTATTTAAAAGAAAGCGACTATGTGTGAACGTTGTCTGTTTCTCACCAGTGCATTCTGACGTGAAAAAAAAAAAAGAGTGAAACATGGGCTTCAAAACTTGTTCGCCATAGACGTAAACATACATCAATCCAGATTTTCAAAATCAAATTTCGTTCGCCCCCTCTCCTGATTTCGTGAAATCATTAACGTAATAGAAAAGAAAAACATCAGAAATATATCACTTATGGGTTCAAATTTATTTTGAAACAATGACTTCCCTCTTTTGTTGTTGGAGGATGATGCCTCGACGGTGGTTGGGTGTGATTCCCTAGTCACTGAAGTTTTTGACGTATCAGATCCATAGCCTGTGTTTAAGGAAAGATGGTGTGATGGTGACTAGTTTAACCGTTACACATCTTTCGTTTGGTTAATAGTACATATGTAAATTACCGTAAGATCTACTAACTTTTGAATGTTGTTTTACAATGCGATGCGATCGTTAAGTCAAGTAAGCACTCAGCGACTACAATCCTATACCACACTATTGGTATTGATGTAAATATTTGAACAAACGTTATTACTGTGTTAAATAAACGTCCATACGTACAGTATATATGAGTAAGTACATACGCCTACTATATATATATATATATATATATATATATATATATATATATATATATATATATATATATATATATATATATCTATATATATATATATATACATAATATATATATATATATATATATATATATATATATATATATATATATATATATATATAATATATTACATATATATATACATATATATATATACAAACATACATATATATATATACAAACATACATATATATATATGTATATCTCGGTATGTCCATGTACCATTTGTAACGTGAAATTAATACCACATAAAAAAAAGAAAGAAAGTAAAAATTGAAATTACGGTTTTTTCCTGTGTTTGGAAATTTTTCTTCAAAGTCGCATAATTCTGCATAAAAAGAAAAAAAAGATTACTTTAAAATATACCCTGCTGCCCCACCTTTAAACTTTAAGTGACGTACTTTCATTTTGAGTGGTTGTACATATTACTTCTGGATTTGTAGGTAAAGACTATATTTGTTATTTGGTAGTAACAAGCACAAAGGGAAAAGGGAGCATTTCACGTAATTTGCACATTACATGGTAAGCAAGCACTGATTTCAAGAAGTAGGAAATTGCGTTCTGTGATGCAGAAATATGTTATCAGGTGGATGGATACAGGTTAGCATGCCTCTGCAGTCTGTAACCACTCAACCGGAACACTGATCATTAACTTCTTTTCCGATATATCTCAAAATATTGGGCTCTTTGGGAAAGAGAGCTAAGCTATAGCAGGGAGCTGCTGTTAGAAGGAGATTGGACGGGAAATTTAATTACTGCTAATACTCACAAAATGATGTAGCTCAAATGTGTTTGATTCCTTTAAAAGGCGATTCTCGTTCAATGTAGTTAACCTAGCAACATATTTAAGTCAACTTATCCTTAAACAATTAGCTCGCTGAGAACGATGCTTTGATCCGAGGTTTTACCCGAGAACATTTTCTGAAAAAGTGGCACACAACTCTAACGACTTTTTAGTTGACATAAATGAATACATTAAACCTTCTTGTAAACACAGGAGGGGTTGCATGCAAATGAAATAAAGAGTTAGAAGTCTCATGGTTTGACAACATGGAAAGAATTTTCATGAAATAGCCAGATTTATATGATCCTTTTTTCATGCTTGTACATCAATTTAAATGTTATAATATTATACGAGACACCGAGGGACACCTTCACAGAATAATTATTGTTCCCTTGACGACTGCCAATGTTATTGCAGTACAGAAATTTTTTCCTAAGTCAAACCATCACAAACACCAGTTTGTGTTTACTGCCTAATCTTGTTAGAAGACCTATAGAAATGTCAAATACATTACAAAATTAAAGTTTGATCTCGACGGCTGTACACATGATTTCATAGCGTTAAAACTCCTTCTAATAACAGCTTTCTGTTAAAAGTGTTCTTTTCTCTCTGTGGACAGATACCAGAAAATAAAGCTTCTTTTGGGGAAAGACTTAGCTTCATTGGAGACACCATCATCTACTTAAAATCAATTACATATACCCTTTGAGACATTATTATTCAGCTGTTGTCAAAGTCTATGTCAAGACATAACGAAATCACTTTGCATTTTACTTTGTTTTTTCATTTAAGAATCAAACGGTAAATTTACATTTGTGTAATTCATCTCTCTTCTCTTTAAAATTACTCAATATTTTGAGTGTTCCTGTTTTGTACCATTGTTTTTTTTTTCTTTTATTCTACGTTTTCGGCTATGGTCCAACGTGGAGAAATACAAACGCATCTTCACCTGAACTAATAAAAAGCACGTCATGATTGCCCTATGATTAACACATTTTTGTAAACATGACTTACGAATCGAAATTCTTCGTACCTCGAAATACTGTCTTGGTATATACCCACTGAAATAGGCTCATGGACTCATTTTCGTAGAAGGTGGCTTTGTTGCAAATACATTCCTAATAGCAAAGAGGCCACATAATCTCATTTGTCCTATCGACAGCTGGGAAAAGTGAGATAGTGGTTCCTTGCCGAAATGGCAACGCCATGCTGGTTGTATTCAGACAGCTTATGCTAAGTTAAAACCAAAGAGTAAAATCAATAGCAGAAATGAAACCTGTCTCACCTCCTGTTTGGATTAAGCGAATCAAGGGTAATGTAATCAGGATATATTTTAACCAGCTCTTTGGTTCCATCATATTATCGTCCCTTTTCGTAATAAATTATCCTTGCCTTCTCTTCAAGCAAATAAACTACTAGGATTGTTTTCCTTCTAATTTGTCGCCTTTCGTCGTGTAGTAATCCTCGATTTTATTTTCCATCCAAGGTTTGCATATTGACTCATGTAACGATGAATCTTGCAATGATTTTAATTCATACGGAACAATATCCAGTAAACATCTTCAAAAACTATGCATCTAACGTGATTTAGTCAGCTGTTCAAGCTGTGCATCACATATGCTCCTAGAAAATGGTAAAATCCTTTTGGTGGATAATAATCAGTTGAAGGTGCATTACCCGTGTGATGAAAAGAAAAATATCGTGTAACTATGTCAGATGAGTACAATGTTCTATTCATAGACCTGCCAATAGTTAAATAACCTTTGATAAGTGAGAAACTCAAAAAGAGCCAAGCCCTCTTACATAATGAATAGAGAGACAAAAATCATTGGAACTTTAGGACTGTTCGGGAAATTTATGTAGTAACAATTCTGGTGGTGTATGCACACTTGCTTCATCCAATGCCTCATTGCCATTGGACTTTAATAGGGTTTCTCTTAGCAAGCTTTTGTTTAATTGGAGATGAACTGAGGTTGGCACTAACCTACTGCGACCACTATTGGCTCACCAGATTTAGTACACTGACTTAATTAATGTGACTTTAATCAATTTGAAATATTTTTGGATGAAATCCATTTCATCGACTGTTAAAAGAAAATGTTATCATTGCGGAAAAAAAAATAATACGTGTCACAAGAGACTCTTATGTCTTTGAGAGACTGCCCAACACGTATAAGCGTAATACTCTCTACAATTACCAGAAATGTTTGTCTTGGGTTTTGGTAAGCTGTGTATCTTCATTTAAACAATAAATGTACCTTATATTGTAAAGGTCTTCCATCAGCAAGCTTTTGTTTGAAATAAAAGAAGAGATACAATTTCATATAAGGCTTGCAACGTTACTGTCGTAACTGTGGATTTGTGTAGATGTTGACAGAAAGAACGTATAGGCCAAGTTGAGTTTTGTGGGTTCAAATTTTCTGCTAATTAGTTTCAATGATGGAAATATGAATGTGAATAGTCGCAGTGAATGAATACTTTCTCCATTTTTACTAGTATCAACGGTGCCTGTATTATCCTTCATTTTATAAGACACTGAAAGAATAATGGACTCTTTTCTCCTTTCTATAAATCGTTCTTTATAGGGGTGAATGAAATAAATACTTTGATGGTGCCTCTTTCATTCAAGCAAGCTGTTCTGTGGTTACAATAGATCCACTTTGGCCTACGGAGGTTATGAAATATGGCAAAGAGTTGTTTTAATTAAAACAAGCTTCGAAAGGCTCGGAGAAATGGTCATAAATCTTTGTGCGTCCAGTCTACTATTTCAATCGTTTCCCTGTACAACATCGAAAGATATATCGGAAACTGTATATTAAGTGACCAGCTTTTCTATCATGTCAATGACATTTGAATCTGTATGAGGTGATATAGTTTTCCCAACACAAAAAGCAACGAGAAAGGAATACACTTCTTTTTAGATTAGATTTTTATTTATTTTTTACCATTATATTCAGGATACAGTGCCATGCGTTCGCATAAAGAGAACTGAAAATATCACTTTGCTATGCCAAGGAATTAATTTACCCTAGCTGAGGGCAACCGTCACGGAGCTCATCATTTCAAAGATGATAGCCCTAAATGTCTGCTGCTTGTATACCCTGACTATTTGTATAACAGTTGGTTTTCTCCGCCGTGTTATGTCTTGGACAAAAGGAGGTAAGGGAATGACGTACGTTCGCTCAACATAAATAAACATTTAAAAATTCAAATTACCCGAAAAAATGGTGAGTTGTCGATATACACTCAGACACGTCGCAGCCCTTACCAACAAGTTAAGGAAAAGTGAAAGCCACCACAGTCGGAAAATCTAAAAAAGGCAGTTAGAATTTATTTCAGTCTAGCATATTTTATGAAAGATGCCAAATATTGTACCAGATTGTGAAGTTACCTGGTAATTGAAACAAATTTTAACTGAATCTGAAATTTTATATAAACTTCTCATATTTCAGTTCAGGAGTGATGATAGTCGGAAAGTCGGACATACCAGTCTGAGCTTTTACTATCTCAAGCTAACACATTTTATGACTTCAGAAAAAGCCAAGTATTGCACTAGATTGCACTAGATTGGGTGGGAGACCTTTTCCCTTACAACCCTCTTACAGATCTAGACTACCTATCACTCTTCTCACTCGTCCCCATCTGTCGAAATAATATTTTATGGCATTTTTTTTTTTCAATGCAGCTGTCATTTTCAAAAGTTATCGGTACACGAACGAGATCTACTTTGTTATGCAATCATTGGCGGTTGTAGCAAACTAAAAAAAAACCTGTTACCGCTAGAAAGTAAAAACTGTTGAATAAAATTTTCAGAAAATTATGATAGCATATATATTCTAGATAAGAGCAATCCAAATTAGAGCTAGTTTTGAATAGAATAATGTTTTTCTTATTAATTGAGAAATTGCACACATGTGAGCACTACATCACAACTGGGTCATGAAGCCAAGATCACCCAGGAAATGCCCTTTCCGACCATCATGGGAGTTTGTAAAGTCCAAATTTTTCAGGTACGGCAACCGATCGTGGCACTCCTCTTAGACAGTCCTGTCACAGACACCCTGAGGTCTGGTCACCACCCTTCCTGCAAACCCTGGACAGGCGCTTCATATGTGATATAGATGACGGATAAGCAAAAGGAAATATGCCTTCAATCATTAGGCACTGGCGGTGCTATGGTAATTTCTGTTTACATTCTATTCACATTCATCTTCTGACTAACAGAAGAAATTTTTTTTTTTTTCGAGACTTCGCTGAGGATTTTGAACAAGGCCCATGAGACGTTTTCTGGAAGTTCGCATATATGCATTTTTCATAGATGAGCTTACTCATTGCAGCTCTCGTTTTACATAGTAATCCCGCTCATTAATTGGTAACAAATATATCCGGGAAAAAATCTCCTTGTAGAAAGAAAAAAAAAAATTCCAGGAGTCCCTACGACTATATGCCCAGCGCATAGTCGTAGGGACTCCATTTTCTTTGATTACTTATTTGCAAAGTACTCAAAGAGGATGCGTAATTAATTATAATTCTTGTATCACCTCGACCACCATTTGATATGTATTTATCGTACGGTATTTCATAGATTGATGTTGTTTTGTACATGAATTGAAGAATTGCAGACATGATATGGCTACTTCAAAGCTGGGACTATGCAGCTTAGGACGGTCAAAAAATGCCATTTTCGGCCATCTGAGAGGTTTGAAATTTTCTTGTGTGGTCTTGTGTGGTCCAACTGAAGGTGGCGCTTCGCTTAGATAGTCCTGAAACACATGCCCTCAGAGAGGTTCCGTCCCCGGTTAAAAACCCTGGACACGCACCCCAGAGTTGTCCTTTTATAGAATTTGTCGATATATGTGCCTTCGATCACTAGACCCTGGCGACCCCGCCTGTCAATCATCAAATTGATCATTTGTCTTAACATAGGCCTATGCAATGTCTGACAAGTTTGGCCCTTTCAGTACCATTCGAAGATACAGAATCCTTCGAAGATACAGAATCCTTTATTCAAATGCTCACAGTTCTGCAAATATCTCATAGCTTCCTGGCTTTTTCTTCTGATCACGTTAATGCACGTTACCACAGACCTCACCGAAGCCACCAAAAAGTGCAGTGCGTAAATCCCTGCTGAAGAAGCTTTAATGATTCAAACCTGTTAGTCAACTTGCACATGCCCTCTCCCCCCACATTTCAATTTGAATTGGCGCCCAGGTAAAAAATACACAAAAATGCAGCTCTCAAGTTGGTTACTGTAGGTGCAAGTAGGGAGATGCTACGGTCCGTGCGAGTAGTCTAGCTCTTGCAAAGACCTGTAAACGATAGGCTTGATGAGTTTAATAGTGGAATTACATCATTGCTCACACAGATAGCAAAAGAATGATATGACCAATACAGATCGTCAAGTCATAGAGTCTGCAAAAGCAAAAAATAGGAAAATGGGGTAACGGATACCGTAACCAATGTTCATGGAAGGGAACATATTGTGAAGCTACTTTTCAATATATCTCTCATTTCCATCCATCCCGGTTAGCCTACTTCTAAGTAGCGACCGAACAGTGCTGCGTCAGTGTTCACTCAGATACATGGCCTAAGCACATTACCTTCCCCTTGAGGTGGAGTATATTGAGGGTAGGTCATATAACATAAAACATGTTTGAGGTCTACGCCTGACTCTCTTCTTCTCAGTCAAGGTACAGTGTTCCTAAAACTTTCCTGTTTACTTGACCACTATAGCACTGGGAATTCCTAATGTCTCCTCCAAACGACTAAAGGAAAACCCTACTCACAAACAACCACAGAAGACAAATTCACGATTACTACGCGCCTACAGTACTACCTGTGTTTCGATGTACCATTAATGTCATGCCCAATATATATTTCACCTCTCAGGTTGATCGTATCAAGGAATACAGTCAACGTTTACGCGTTTCATTAAAACCTGAATGTAAATGTTTGACGTTTTGTTGTCGACGTTGATTGCGTGTATCCTATACTACACTGATATCGATATGTCTAATCCATACTTCGGAATATCTGAACAAATGGCATAACAGTGGGAAAGTATGTTATACATTAAAATAACTACATCTTTAAATACTGCTCATCCTTTTAAAAACCTAACAATCTCTGAATGATCGCACGAAATTTCAGTATAACCAATCTTGTGCAGGATGATTGACAAATGTTCCATGTATATGACACGGCCTACTTTTCTAGATAAATTAGAACAAAGAGTAATTCATGCGACGTACTCCTCGGATAACAATATGTTTATTGAACGTTATCGCCTCCATAAACGTAAAAGAAAAAAACAAAAACAAATGGGCAATCGACGGAGTTGCACCTCATCCCTATCGTTGTCCATAACCATTCGCTCTTTTACACGTATGTATTATGAGAGTTAGATGGAACATGCAGCGCTATACATCAAACGCAGTACCTAAGCACAAGTAGCTAGGCAGACTTGGCCATGGATGTGTAAAGAACGCAAAGTGTTGTGTGAATGTGGAGGTCGCCTGGGCGTCAAAGTATTCCATGTAAAGATCGCGCATGCGTAAAGTACTCCTTCAGTTCCTTTATTTCTCAGATCAGGGCGCCCCCACTCTGGGCGTTTTTTAATAGCTCTAAGAAAGCACGTCACAGAAAAAGCACGTCGAAAGCACGTCGAAAGCACGTCGCAGAAAAAAAAAATGTACTGTAAGCAACTCAAATCTGTGTGTTGTGTATACACGACAGAGAAAAAAAAGGAGATACAAAAAAAGAAGACTTACTGACTGAGGGTATTACCAAAAGCATGGAAAATGACATTGTTATTAGATATTATCGCTCAGGTCAAATATGATTGCATTGGTTGAAATCTTAAGTCACATTGCATGGAAAAGCAAAGATCTAATAAGTTTTGTTGACATTTGGAACTTACCTACCGTACTGTATTATGTGCTGTAATAACTGTGTGACTATGAGAAAAACTTTTTAGTAATGACAATCACAATGTACACAATGTACTTCGGTCATGATGATGGTGTCATGTCAGTACTCAAGAAGAGTCGGATTCAATCCCTGTGCCAGCGGGGTTTGTGCCCAGAGACCCAAACAAAAGGGAATCCCTAAACCTTTAAAGAGTAAAAAACACATGAAGTCATGAATAAAAAGGTCGCGTGACATACCTCTTGGCAAAGCTCTCTTCATGGCCGTTTTTGATATATGACCTACAAAATTTGATGAAATTGAAACAGATGTTGCAGTCTTACAAAGTGTCAATATTTCTTAAGTTAGACCAATATATATTGCCTCGTTTTGGTTTAGTCACCGGGATTTTCTTTGTGACGTGATATCGATGTTTTCGGAAAAAAATATATATGTGTTCCCAAGATAACGTTCTCTGAACGTACGAAATTTTCAATTGTCCTTGAAGAAAGGGTTACGTAAACAAAGGATTTCATAATACATATCATGGGAGTCCATCTCTTGAAATCACAAATAATCATACGTTGTCAGTATTTACTCATGATGCAGGTGTGAGAAAGGAATGTCTTTATAAAACTGTGAATGATGATGAAATTTAAAAAATGGGAAATGACCATAACCTTTTCTTTCTTTGTATTACTTGAACGAACGTAGTCTTGTAGAGGACTGCCCTTGTAGGGGCCCAATCATTAGTTCGGACACATGTAAATCCAGCCATGCAGTCAAGGGTACAATATATGCTTGTCAACTTTCAGTCAACTTTCTGGTGTGACACGCTTTCTACTCTAGTAAGTTTCACTGGAGAATGTTGGTTGACATAAGTTCATGCTAGACTTTTAATTGTAACAGTTTGCATGATAATGAAGGTTTGGCTGCTAGATGGCCTTGGGCGTGTTTGAGTACCACATTCTGTATATAATCCAACTCCAACAGTAGGAAATTGATTATTGATACCATATCACCTGTACGGTCACACTTACCTTGCAAAGCATTTGGCTGTATGCGAGAGCAAATTTACTATGTTGCCCAAGGAATACAGCATGAAAAAAAAAAAAACCTTCAGAATCAAAAGATGTAAGTTGTTGAAAAGTTTCTCAGATTTTAACTAGCACCCACTATGCGTCTTTTTTTTAAATTTACTACACGTATTGTTAAAAATACTCCAATTTGTGATAGGATCACATTTTCACATTTCTGATTAATATGATCACATTGATGGTAAGGTCAGTTATCATATTTAAGACTGAAATGTATAACATTTGTGGTAAGTATTACATTTGTGGTTGTTATTACATGTATGGGTTATACAGATGCATTCGATCAAGATTTATTTAGTATTTTGCCAACAGAGTACATGTATTCTCAGTCAAGTTCATGGGGCTTTTACAGTTTTACTTACATAACACTTTTGTGAGATGTCTTATTATGTGGGCTCTATGTAACTTTTTGATGTGAGTTCCTCGAGCGAATACTTCATCGTGATGTATATACATTTGAATTAATTCTTGTGCTACTTATTCCTATATTATTGAGTTAGTAGAACGATCGGTTAATGAAATATCACAGTGAAAGATGACCTGTGGAAATTTGACACAAACGTTGTCAAAATTTGATATAAGGTTTCATTGTCTCTGTATAAGTTCCAAGATCAGTTTAAAATAGTTTTCATTCTCAACTTTGATGCGAAAATAATCAAACGTAGCATATTAATGGACCCGTTTCTTCTCCTTAGGTCAATTCCTTGCCTTAGCTCATTTTGCTTGGAATGATTTTTGTTATCAGCAATGAGTCGTGGGCGTTCATCAAGAGTATTAGAGAAAGAGAACAGGACCATTAGCATACTGTTTTAGCTAAGATAAAAAAAAAGAAAACAAAGAACAAAACAATTCAACTTCTGTTAGCCTTCCGGTTCGTTGTAAATTCAATGCGACATTTTGACTTGTAAGTTAACGTGACAAAACGTATCTTAGTACGATCAAGAAAACGAAGTGTTCTAAGCATTTTCATTGTAGCAGAATCTTCTTCAGGGAAACACAGGGCTGACCGTTCTGATATTTTACACTCCTTAAAGTCACGGCCTTGCTCATTCTTGAATGAAATGAGTCCATTTTTACAGTTCTAATATTTACAATTTACATAACAACTGACATACTTTTGTAAAAACATACGGAAACAGCTTTCTTCATCATGACTTGAAATAGTTGGCAGCATCTGGGTATGCTTATTGGGCTCCTTGAAAGGAAAATATTGTAATTCACTTTTATTCATTACTTTATCAATATTATAATTACATTACACGCTTATAAGGTGACCACATAAAACTTAAAATATTAAGACTTACCTACATCAACTAACGACACCAACACTGTAATATGTAAGGTATACTAAACAAGTTAATCAGGCTATTTATTGATATATGACAGAAAGGTTTTGGACATATACAAAGTTATCTAGTTGTCATGCAATTGCAAATAATGGCTAGTACCTTCAGTTAACTTTACGATATGTCGCTTTTCTTTTCATTTCCCCTGCTGATAAAGTTACACATATATGCGGTGACCATTTAATTTCTTGAGCTGTCATTGTTTTTAATCACATTCTATAACTAGCCATAGCCTACATATGTTCATGGGAGAGCCAGTGTATTTGGCCATGATGTGAGTACGTGACGTTCTCGATGTCAGTGGGATAGTAGTTGCACAGGCAATGGTTACCTTTTAAGTCATTAAAAGTAGCATAGGGTTCAACTTCTTTAGTTATGGCATGTTGACGTACAAAGGTATATGGCAACATTTGATTACTGTCAATGCATCTGTACATTTGACATCAGTGTAAAGTTAAGAATACGATTAAGAAGAATTACCAATAATGTAGTATAATCCTGAATCTTGTAAGAAATATTAGAAGAACTTGAAATGGAGGGTGAAAATGCGACTACTGTTAGTCGTTCATTTTGCACAAATATAAATGTCTTAAGCGCTTGTTCGTTTGTTACTTTTCGTCAAAGACGAAATATAAAGAAAATACGAAAATCCACTGTGTTTTCCATGAATTTCATTAAACACTTTTACCTTTCTGAAATGGAAATCTGTTTTGGCTATATTTGATGATTTACATATTTATTCACTTGTTTATCTCACTACTTTGGTTGTACTTCCGCCCAACTTTGAAAGGCTTCCTGGTGGAAACTCCTGAAATTACAGTGTACCAGTGTTACATTGATAGTTCTGCTTCTTTCCCTTTTATATTTTAAAACAAATAAATATATAAATACTTGCTCTGAACACAAGTTTTACAGCCACTTAAACCAAGAGTGGGCATTAAACGCAATTTTATTCATTTCCCGTTTATCGTTTCTCATCTCTATTGACATTTTTCACCGAACAGATAAAAAGTTATCATGTCCAACAAACACTGTCTTCAAAAACTGCAGCATGGCCTGTCAGCGAACATGTGAATCTCCGGCCAGCTGTCGCGAAGGAGTTTGTACTGAAAATGTAAATTGTGCTTGTGTTGATGGATTTTTTGCTGAAAGGTTTCAACTGTGTATCAGAAGAACAATGTGGATGCTACGAATCTGATTCACAGATTGTCATACCGGTCAGTTGAAGTTCTTTGTCAATGTTAGATAGAGATGATTGTCATGGGAATTTCAATAGATACTTTTATTTAGAAACTATATTTTTCAGTAACCATGGCAGATGGAACAAATACAAACTTTATATAACTTAGCCTCTATCTTTTGTCTAAACGCAACAAAGTACATGGACACTGATAGGCTGAAGAAAAAAAGATTAGAACGCAAATCCTTACATACTCAACTTATTGCAACTTCTATCCCCACCCCTTCCGAAAAAAAGACAAACTTCTAAGTAGACCTTTGGAGAGGTGTTGACTTAATAGGTTGTGCAAAGCCGCACATGTAATGAATTCCAAAATTTTGATCAACAGAAAGCAAAAGCACTGGTACCAAGCTTGGTCTGTAGTGCGGGAACAGAGAGTAAGACTGCCTTTAATTTTAAGCGTGACATTTGTATGAAACTTTAGATTTCATGAGTCATGTGTTGTGTCTTTACTGTTATTATTCATCCATTTATAATTATTTTAGAGACTTCTCTTTTATCGGTTTTACCACGAATACTCAGTTTAAGAGTATACGTTAAAAGCAATTGGCTAAAGACATGTTTTTTTCATCAACATTGCTATGCTAATATGTAAAATTAACTCGTCAATTCTTCAGTATTTAAAAGAAAACGATGTTTTGTTTTCAAGATATCAGTATGTGGGAGGGTGTAACTGTTAAGTAACAGCTTTTCCTGGTATACCAGTTTTCCCAATTATACCCGACAGATTTCGTTATGTGTATTTATTCCGCTGCCTAAATTACAAGGGGTTTGCTAATGAATGAATCTGGGGGCTTGTGCTGCACCTTCTGGAGATAGCAAATTACAATAAGTGCTACTAACATCATGTAACCAATCATCCACTCCCAGTTTCAGGTCGTGTCATGGAATATGGTCTGTATTTTTTTTCTGCAAGTAGTTTTTCATGAAAAATAACATTGTTTAAATTTTGTCACGTTGACTTCAATTTACTGAATAGCCAAAGGTTTCCCCGTAGAGTAGTTTAATTGTCGAACAAGTTGATGAAATTAAGTGAGGCCCATAACGAGATATTTGTTAATATAAAAATATGTTACCAATTTAGAATTGACTCATTGCTCACCGATGTAGATACTTTCATTTCATTTGCAGGAAGGAAACTTTTATGTTAATCCCGAATGTACAAAAAAGGGTGTATGTGTCAATGGAGAAATTAACTGGAATGAAGCATATGCGTGTAGTTGTGACGCATTATGTGACATCAGAGACAACATAAGACGATGTTACTGTTCTGGAGGTTACATAGGAGACGGTGAGACATGCGAGAGAGCGAAAGATTGTCAGGAGATTTATGAAGATGGGTTTAGAGAAAACGGTTTATACACGATCAAGCCGGCAGCCTGGAATGGATCAGCTTTTGAGGTTTATTGTAACATGTCAGGCGGTGGCGGGTGGACGGTAGGTTACAGAGTGTGGTCTACAAGTTCCTCACTAATTTAAATCTGTCCGTTCCATGCTGGTTATGGTACCTTTCCAAACACATTCCAAGCACAAAGTCAGGTGAAGAATTGCAGAATGTGCTTTCGAGATTTGAAACTCTAAAGAAGGGTTCACGTGCTACGTCGAGAATGTGCATGTGTGCCAAGCTTAGGCATAGATCTACAAATTATGGTTAGTTATTTAAAAGGTTTTGACGAAGTGTCAGCAATTTTCTACATCGTGCTTGTAAAGTTTTCCACTATTTTCTATTGTTTGCACATTTAGCTCAGTATATACTGTTAAAAAGAGGGTTTCTCTCCATTTTCGTTCTTCATAAAACAGACATTTCAGCGTAGAGTGAATGGGTACGAAGATTTCTCCCTCGAATGGGACAGCTACAAGAAAGGTTTCGGAAACTTAAGTCATGAATTTTGGCTTGGAAATGACAAACTATACTACCTAACCAACCAAAAGGGATATGAAATAAGAATTGATCTAGTGAATAGATATGGACTTCCATACTATGCCAAGTTTGATTTCTTTCGAATCAATGATGAGAGCGACAATTATCGTTTGTCTAATCTTGGAATTTACAGTGGAACAGAAGGTTTGCAATTAATTGACAGACTGTTTGTTTATCATTCTGGTTTCTGAATTGATGAGCAGTAGACAATCGGATAATTTGCACACACATATAGCAGAAACAGGCAATGTAATTATTTAATAAACTAGTTCTAACATTAGAACTCCAAGAGCAAGGGCATAAATGAATGAAATAGCAAATGACAAACTATTTAACTATAAACAGTCAATAACATACAATTTGATGAGTTGACACTTTTGTTTGGTAACGTACCTCGAAAGTTTAATTGTTCTACAATTGATAAAGGGGATAAGGTATTCCAAGATTGATAACATCCTGTTTTCCCAAAAATGAAAAGATTTTTGAGGTTATGTATGAGAAAAGAAGGAAATCGTTCTTCACGGGAAATATTACTTATTTTACACATTATATGTATTTCTTTCAATATGATTCTCCCAACAAGAGTACCTCATGGGTTATTCATCAATAAACACTATCAAAAATTGTATTTAAACAGATATCGATGAATGCGCAGAAAGGGTGTAATGTTTTCAAAGGAGGGTATACAGATTCTTGTCATGTGACTAAACAGTTATAACCGTGAAGCCTCTTCCTTGACGATAATAATTCCTACATTTTTAACGTACATTTTGCGTCTCTGCCATTCGAGCTGTACACGCATCTACTATATCGTTCTTGTATTTTTTCTCCACAGACTATCAAAGTATTCCTAACGGCGAGGCGCTGCGATATCACGTCAATCAACAATTCACAACAAGAGATATTGACAACGACGTTTATAATGGTAACTGTGCAAACAGTAATTCTGGGGCCCGGTGGTTCAATGGATTCGATGACTCTAATTTAAACGGAGACTACTTCGCATCAAGTAACAGCGAAATGAGTGTCGAGTGGCGATATTTACCAGGCAGTGACTACAATATTAGATATACGGAAATGAAGATTCGTCCCATCATGTCAAGTTTAACATAAAGAAGATTAGAAACAATACTATGTGAATAACATCATAAACGAAGTTGTTATGCATTATACAGTAGTACATACTTTTAGTAAAAAATCTCAAAAGTTTTACACGAGGAATCTCACTTTTCTAGTGGTGGGTCGGTGCTACCTCGAACACCACCTTTAGAAGTGTCACTTTAATTTCTAAATGCAAAATTGATATCGCACAGGTGCGCCTCGCACCTATGATAAAGTACTTTTAGTGAAAATTCAAGTTTTTAGTTATATTATATCATCATCTCGACACATTGTAAATACTCACGACCCTATGAGCTAAGCAGATTTTTCCTGTAACCACAGGAATTTTTTTTTTTTTTTTTGTAAAATGTTCGATGGGAGGCGTTTTATACTTTTCACTTTACTTGTGTGACAGAAAAATATAGTGACAACTTACGATTTGTAAAAGAAGTGGTGAATATGTAGCCAATTCTCCTAGCAGTTACAGTATTAACCGCAAATAAATTAACAAAATTGAACAGTGGGGTAGAGCATGAGAGAAATATAGACATGTGTAGAGTGTTGGGTCAATGGAGATGATCACGTAACTGAATTGTCATATAGTGATGTTGCAAATTCTAACTCTGCTTTTCATACTCAAAATCATCATTACATTCAATTAACCAGAAAACATCATCAGAATTTATTATATATCTATTTAGGAAATGGTTGACTTTGCATGTTGATACATAAATGGTACAAGTCTTTACTTGTGAAAAGTGAAAAGTTTACAGTAATTGCACTTTTCATTGGGAAGACTGAAAACAGATTTTAAGTCCACAACTGTCGCCAATCGTCTTGGTGGTTTCGTGATTAAGCTGGTTGGTCAATTACATCTAATAAAAAGAAAAAGACCAGTTAAGGTAAAATATGAAAGAAGTTCTGATAGGATACATTTTAAAATGGTAAAAAAAGTTAGTAACTACCATTGAGCTTTTCCGAACAACAGCTAAGCTTCTTGTTCCATGTGCAATTGGTTGTGTCTGACATATTTAATCTGACAAGCTGTTACCTTTGCTTTTGTGAACCCTTTGGTGATATTGACAATTGAAACTTGACATTCTGCAGTTAGTTCACTGAATACTTTTCATACAAAAAGGTTGATCTTTATTTGTAGTAAACGTAAATCTGGAATAACTATATTTACTGTATTCAGTGTTCAGTGATTTTGATTTAATAGACAATCCAGATATGTAGGCCTTTTTTGGAGGAGTTTTCTGGGGGTCAGATGCAGGTTAATATTAAGATGTTACTCATCAACTAATCATCATAGACAAACTAATTCATAATGTCAATTTACTAAAAGTAAACTTAGAGCAAAAGGATGTAATAAGGTACTTAGGAAGAAAAAAGACTTTCAACAACGGCGTAATTGCATACTTTAAGCGTAACAAGTGTTATATCTTAACGATGATTGTCAGGATGATTGTGAGGTGTTGAGTTACATGTCATAGGAAGTTTGTTGTAAGCAAAAAAAGTTTTAACGCAGTTTGGTGTCTTAACTTTGCAAAGGTTAAAAACATAGCAGACAAATACATAAGCATGTAAGCATGAAACAAATACATGACACATCTTTGCTGTAAAATTTATTTATATCATAACTATCATATACAGAAAATGAATAAGTTTTAATTAAAAATTCTCAACAACTTTTACAACACCTAGAAGAACCAGAATGAACAAATGTATTGTGGTTTCGATGATTCGATTATGAGAATTTTCTCTGAATCTCTGATATTATAGTATTACTTTGTATCACAAGCTACCTTTGCTTTATACGAAATATGAGACCTGCACAAACTTCCTCTCTTAAAATCATGTCTACATGTTTTTCACAATTTGACCCTTGTTGACATCGAATGACCTTTGAGCAGCAGTAAAGACCAAATGGTTCTTGTACTCAATAAGATAGAACAACATAGTGAATATGACATTTGTCAAAGCTTCCCTTCTTGAAATATGATGTTAACAAGAATTTCATGATGTGACGACAGTTTTGACCCCAAATGACGTTTGAGCTTGACTAAAGGACAGTAACATTCTTGTATACTCAATGCGATACATCTACAGCCGAAATGGAAAATCTTCTGAGATATCGTGTTTACAATGTTTTCATATTTTGATCCTTCTTGACCTCAAACGACCTTTGACCTGAATTAAGGAGAATTGACTGCTTGTACGCGGTAGAATACATCTACTTACTTAATATGACATCTGTCTAAGTTTCTCTTCTTGAGATATTGCGTTTACAAATTTATCACAATTTGACCCCTGTTTACCTCAAATCACCTTTAATCTCAACCAAAATGACAGCCATTTTGTATTCTGTCGGGTACATCTACATATTAAGTATGCGATTTGTCCAAGCTTCCTTTCTTGAGATATCGTGTTTACAATGTTTTCACAATTTAAGGCTATGACTTTTGACCTCCACCACAAACAAAATGGTTAATGTGTTCGATAAGTCACACGCATGTTCTAAATGTGGCATCTTCTTGAGATATCGTTCTTACAAGGTAGACATCACAAACACATACTCACGCAACACATACTCGCACTCATTTCCTTATCGGGACACACGGAAAACACTAGCAAGTAAATGACTGGAATTCCCCTTTTCCGATTAGCGCAAGTTACCACGGGATTGCCTGCAGGAGGGGCGGATCTGTGTTTTCATGTGAGAGACCTCCCCGCAGCGAAGGAATTTTCCGGACGGTACGCCAGTTTGGAGCTGAGCATGAGTGACTTGTGAGGCTCTCGTTGCAGCGACGGCTGACGCAGCGATGGCAGACACAGCACGAACATCCCCTGGCCTGTAGTAGCCTAACACAGTGTTTGTACACAACATTCACACATACACCACCATGTGATTACAAAGGTTACTATTTCATCGAAATCCAAAAGAAAAGAGTGAACAATCAATTAACATTCAGGTAGAAATTTGTGTTTTCAAAAAATAATAACTGTTTTCACAATGAAAATCATAATCAGCACAAGTAGATTAAATGACAAATCAATAGAGAACATAGTTACGGTTTCAAAAAGATATACGGTATTGCTAATTTTGTTTCATATTGATGGCATCTTTATAACATGTAACATATGCAGAGTAACGATACATGAATGGTATGTCTGTTGCGTCAAGTGAAGAAACATGAAACAGGTTGTGTTCCCGTAGTGTTCGGAGTAGAAACTTGGTCTAAAACAGCTTTAATAAAATATAAAGATTACAGCTCACATCGATTAGCTAAAATGTCGGTTATTATCGTGTACATTAATTCACCTATTTGCCTGCAAACGTACACAACATTCACATACAAACACACCAAAGATGACCATAAATGAATTTACAGTACTCGGAATACAGTGTTAGCTAATATGTTTGAATGTGTGAGCCCACTTTGTTTTCATACATTACACAAAAACACATTTCATCATTGTTAAAATAATTGTCCAGACACAAATTTTGCTTAAATATAGTTAAGGGTAAGTTAATCGAACCTTTCTGGTGGAACTTCCATTCAGTTCCCATGTGTGATTCCCGAGATATTACCAGTTGAAATTACCTCCTTTGCTACCAACTGTAAACTTGAAGCAAGCAGGAGTGACATCATCTCCTAACATGGCTGAATAAACTTTGTTTTCTTCTTATTGTTGAATTTATTATTTTGACCTTGAAATGAATTGGCGGGCAGCTTAGGTACTGGTGAAGAAAAGGTCGCAAAACTATCATACTAGTCATACACATTATGATAGAACTAGATGTTAAAGTATTAAATTTGGTGTAAAGTTTAAAAAAAAACATAAAATGCTCTATCAATATGGGGAGATGACGTCACTCCTACTTGCATCAACTTAACTGTCGGTAACAAATGTGGTAACTTCAACTGCTCATATCTCGGGAACCACAAATGGGACTTTAATGGAAGTTTCACTCTAATGGTCTTACTCTTCCACATATAAAAGCTATATGTGTAGCTAGACCATCCTAGGCCACCCCTAACAATCACATCTAGGTAAAGAGGTTCTGTTCTTTTGTGTCCAGTTCATCCATTAAAGAATTAAAGAGGGAACATAGATTAACTATTGCTGACAAAGTAGCGTTTAATCGTAGTGAGTTTGAGTAACTTCAAACTATCATTCAAAAAATTCTTAAGTACAACAAATAATAGCAGTTAAACTTCAGTGTAAGATATGTATAAATTGAACCAGATTAATCGTCAAGAATTACAAAAGGCTAGGGAGAAGAAAAAATGGTTATTAGGGAGTGTATAGATCTGAAAAGACTTGAATAGAATGTAGTGAACTTTCAGTCATCGCATCAATTAAAATCAATTTCGTATACTCTTCTAAATTATTTGAGAAGCAGTCACTTTTGTTTTCTCTTCTTGTTTGGATTTGGGAGTGACTATAAGTGTTCATTCTGTTAAGCTTTTTTAGAGCACTTTCTTTCCTTCTGTCCCCTACACGTTTAGTTCCTTATACTATTAAAATACTCAGTTTCAGGCATTCATTATGGAGAACCAAATAAATTAAATGAATGACACCATCATCATCTCTGTCATGGTCATCATCAATATAATCATCATCATACTATAGGCGTAGAGGATTTGGAATATATCCCCGTAATATTTGATTGGAGGAATGGTCAAGGTTATCACCCCCCATGATCAGTCTACAGATACATGTTTTGCTAGCATATTGTATCTGGCAAGCTCATTTATTCTCCTCTCTACCATTATTACGTGTCTATCTAAAATACCTACGTGTGTTATATAATGTCTTGGTACGCTTCATCTGAGATTTCATACTTCTCACATGTAATTTTATCCAATAATGTTTTTTTTTTTAACTGAAAACCCGGCGCTGTATACTATAATACCTTATACATCAAATAATTTCAGACGGATACATGGCCTTATATCACTAAATGACTAATTTTCCATGAAGCCTCATTATCACAAAGGGTACGCATTTAGTCGTCTTAACACAATGAATCACACAAAAGAAATTACTTTCGTTAACGTCAGTGGAATTCTTCAATCTCCGCTTAATTTCTGAGCGTATTTCTATGGTTGAAGGTACTTTATACAAGTATTCAAGTATTTAAAATCGATTCCAAATCGTTTGAGGGTCTGGGAATACGTCGGATTAAGCCATACTTACAACACAGTTTTAACGTCTCGCTGCTCAATCTGTCACAATGCATTTTAAAATTACAAATTTATTTAATGTGACAACTCCCGAAAGTACTACAGTTTTCCGATATCTGACGATTTTTCAAGGGTATGTGTGATAGTTTGCGAACGTTATCTCCTTATTTCTGTGCGCTGTGTGCTAAATCCAGAGTAGATGTTATGCATTCATATGTATGTCTTTTGTATTATTTACATGCACAAAGTTACAGCTAATCTGATTATCTCCAATTTCTAAGAAGATACATACCCCAATGAGTTGATACCTTCCAATTTAAACTTTACAGTACCTTGTTGTTCTTCTTCAATTTCAATCCTCCATTGCAACTAATTCAAAGTTTATGCTCAAGAGAGCCTTTCCTAAATGTGTAAGTATGCCTTAAACAAAGAACATTACATCAGAAATGAACCCCTTAAGGCAGTCTTCGTAGGACATCATCACCATCATCATCATCATCACCATCATCATCACCATCATCATCACCATCATCATCATCATCATCATCATCATCATCATCAGCAGCAGCAGCAGCAGCAGCAGCAGCAGCAGCAGCAGCAGCAGCAGCAGCAGCAGCAGCAGCAGCAGCAGCAGCAGCAGCAGCAGCAGCAGCAGCAGCAGCAGCAGCAGCAGCAGCAGCAGCAGCAGCAGCAGCAGCAGCAGCAGCAGCAGCAGCAGCAGCAGCAGCAGCAGCAGCAGCAGCAGCAGCAGCAGCAGCAGCAGCAGCAGCAGCAATAGCTGTAGAAGGAGGCGTAATGACTTGTGCTGACTGATTTGGTTCCTTGTTATAACCTTTAACTTTTCCGTGAGCTTGGTTGGTGGGCATTATCAAATTCCATAATTATTCAAATAGCTGGACGTATCTTGAGTTCAGTGTAAGAAATACGGTGCATATTTACAGGGAGAAATCCAAAAAATATGGCCTTTTCGGTGTCTGATGAATTGTAAATTCCGTTGGGGTTACTAAATCCGCATTGTCTGAACCACCAACCAGCATGGTGAAGCACTGCGCAATTCTTTTTATTTGATATGTCGTTGTCCTTGTCAAAGGTACTGAATAATGCTTTAATATTTCTGGTCAGAGAGTCTCCTGTTGAAAAAATTAATTATAAGCTATCAGAATATGTACAATGATTTGAGAAACGCTCGAATCCCGCTTAACATGATTGTGTGTGACATATATCTGATCATAAAGGCACTGTCGCACGAAAGCACTGTAACATTATGCTATTCACCACGAAGAAGTGTAATACACATATTAATTGGGTTACACATATGACACTTGACACATTTCGGGCTTGTAATGAAATCCTTTTGCACTTCCTTCAGCCTGGAAACATGTACCATTTTGACGGCTAACTTTGTAAACGACCTGACTGTTGTAGACATCCTCCTAAATTATTACATCATATTTTAGGTATCGTTTCTAAGCACACTTGTGTCTTCCCAAATACTCTTGATTTTAGTCTACTCCCTTTAAAACGTATAACTTGGTTCGATAAGAATGAGATTATGTAGACGATGTACAGTGAGACAATTCCAATTCTTTAGTGTGTAATTCAATGGAAATGTCGGCATAAGGTGCTATCTTCTTGGGGAAATTATTTAATAATAAAACATTTAATTAGACTAGATGTATACATGACGACGCAAATCAAAGAACGTCCAGAGATCATTGGACTATGAAAGAACTTTTGACCGCTACGCTGTGTGTTATACAAATCATTATGCTTGACAATGGCGTTTCTCGTGAAACCAGTGGCAGCAATTGATTTTATTTTGCGAAACTCTTGTACGTATAGCTGGGCTCTGCAATAAGCATTGAGCACCTTTGCAGAATTAAGTGGAAATATGAAGTGTATATATATTAATAGATTAATCGTTAATAACACACGAAATTGATCGATTTTCGATAATTATTGTGACAGACCTGCCGTTCCGTTGTATGTACCCAGCTTGTAAAGCATCTTGTAATTCTTGCTTTCATCATCGATGTTGAAATTGTCATAGGTAGCGTAGTATGAATTGTTCTCTACATCTACTATATCAATTCTAAGTTCACACGAGATTGGTTGATTGGTCAGGTAGTGCAGTTTTTCATTGCCTAACCAAAATTCGTGCTCAAGCTCACCAAATCCTTCTTTGTAACTGGTCCAGTTTCGATAAAAGTCGACGGAACCATTAACACGACGTTGGAAAACCTAGTGATGATTGAAAGGTACATGTTGCAATAAACCTGAATTGTCTAGAATGTGTTTCTAAGTAGAGCAATATAGCTTGCAGTTCTAGGTTTCTCAGTCATTAAATTTGTTAATCCTGTTACGAAAGGTCAATATGATGACCAGCAATTTTTCCCCCAGAATCTTTATATCTAGATTATAGAAATATCCCCCTCCCTGAAATAGGCTGACCACCTCGTTCTGTGTAAACAAATATTGTACATGTATAGCCCCTAAGTAGACCATTGGAACAAAATATCCTCATTATCGTGTAATAAAATACATTCCTGCAGCTCATATATACTTTTGTCACAATAGATATTGAAAATAACATGACATATGAAGCTGCTTGTTGCGGAATGAAACTAACAGTGTCCAAAAACAAATATCGGTTTAAATAAAACAACTTGTCAAACATGTGAAATCTGCTTCCATATCAGGAAAAAACTTACCGTCCATCCACCCCCGTCAGCCATGTTGCAATAAACATCAAACGGTGAATCAGGCCAGTTCACTGGCAGCACATCATATATACCACTGGTAGTATTTCCGTCATTAAATATATCCAGGCAATTAGTCTTATCTTTGACACAAGATTCTCCGTCACCATGGTAACCATTTCTACAGTAGCATTTGTGTAAATGGTCACGTGTTTCGCACGTAGCATAGGAGCTGCACTTGTATCCTGCGTTGACATCTACAGTCTTGTTGATACAGGTATATTTCTTTGTACAGTTAGCATTCACAAGAAATGACTCTTCCTGAACAAGAAAAAAGATAACTTAGGAGTTCACCTCATGCCGATACAGATTCACTGAAGTAATGCTTTTGGCACAATGATACAGAATGCAGCAAGGGCTTTCCTTACCTTACCAATGCTCCAGACCTCACCATCCCTCCTCTTAAAAAAATTCAATATTAAAAAATCTAACTCTCTTGTAATTGACAATGTCTCTGCATCTCTTTGGTTTGCCTCATAAGGAAGGCAGAAATATATATGCAGCTGTGCTTAATGTCTAAGTTGGACAAGAGCATGTGTTTAGACGAAGTGGTATGAAATTAACAGAGGTCAAATCTTAAGAAAAGGGGGAAAACGAACAACAACTCAATCGTCATTTATTGTAACAAAATTTAGAGACAGGAAAAAAAAAGTCGTAAGTTTAATGAAGACGTTACCAATATCACAGAGTTCTCCCTTTCAACGATACACTCTGATCCTTGTAGCTTCGATGTTGTCCCGATACTTTTGGTTGTTTCGATGTTTTGGGAAACTGTTTGAACCAAGCTTGTTAATGATGGTATAGTATCTCATGAAAGGTAAATAAGATATAGGACGTAGCAACAACAACAAAATCGTTCCGATGATGGTACAACGAGTTTGATATACCTCTTTGAACAATGACAATGTGATATTGTTGATATATTAGAGAATAACATCTGGTGCATACCATCACCAAATGTTATTAAAAATATAATGTTCAACATATTGCAATTCAAAGTTCATAAGAAATAAATCAGGATGCTGACATTTTCAGATTGCAGTGTAATAACCTGAACTTTTGTAATTGAACAGCGTTCGTTTTTCTTTATATTGTATTGCCACAAATGTTTTACAGCTATCCATAGATTCAAATCAAATAATTCATAATTCGATTATTGCATAATACACCACATCAATGTAAAACAAAATGTGTACAAACGTTTGTGCATTTGGTAGCACTTTCTTTAACGTTTAAACGTGTTTAAATTTAGAGGACAGCTATAAACTGGGATGAAACTTTGGAACGAGAATTGTCAAACAATTCTGTTTGGTTTCTCATTAATTAAAATATTTCCAAGGGTTCCTTCACTTTCAATCAAAACAAAAGACAAAACCTAATTAGATCATTAACTTAAAATAAAGATGGATGTTTTCAAAGTTAAAACATAACTAGAAAAATACAATTCTACTTTTTTACATAAGCAGCATGGAACTTTTCTTACTATCCTGTCATCAGTACACTTTCTATTCTATGAGTCGATGCACTTGCATTATAAATTTAAAGTTCCATTTATTCTATGAGTTAAGTGAGAAATAAAACAAAATAATCCAGTTTTCTATTTCTCCAGACAGGACACTAGAGCTGGAGAAATACGAGAAGTTACATGCCTTGAACTAGCGTTCTCGAGACCATTGACAATAGCAGAATCTTACTATTTGGCCACCTGTTTGAGCGTGTGTTGATATGCGGATTTTTTTCTTCAAATTCACAAAGATCTGATGACAAAAGGAACAAACACGTTATGATATATTTCTTGTAATACTTATCCCTAGATCTATTACTCACCGAACGAGATATTAGAAAGGGCAAAATAAAAGTAAATTCGATTGCAAGCTATAATTACTATTATACTTCTATGATACTAATTAGTGTTATAATTACTTTAATACTTACATTGGCAGATAAAATAGTTGAAAAAATATACAAAGTAATTAACTAAGAAAAAATAAAAGGAGAAATATCATACTTACTGAAGAATCCCTCAGTCATGTCAAAGTAAACAGAGATAATAATAGTAAAATGTATGTACAATGATTTGATTTCCATAATGTCAACTTCACATGCTATAATCAGCCCTTTCAAAGTTGAGCGATTTCATTTTCCCGGTTTCTATCTCCTCGACGTCCTTCCAAGGAAGCTTTATTAGCCGCTTTTTAAACTGTTCCCTAAGTATTTAATAACTTTCGGGACCTCTTTTCAGTGGGATTTGTACTGTGGTAGGATTTACTCACATTTGGTTTCAAACATCGTATTAGAATCATCATACTCTATCCTTGGATAAGGTTGTGTAAAGAAACTTACGCTCAAAAGCAGCCAATCTCTTTAGAGAAACATAACCCCGAGCAGCTCAATGGGTATACTATTGAAAAGGAAAGAAGCAGACTGAATGATAAATCAGTGTACGAATACTAGAAACTAAGATTTGTAAACCTTTTTTGTAAATTGCAATTTCTGCAGTATACAAATTTACAAGGCCGTCTACAATGACATATATTTTCTTTGTTTGAAATATTTGTGGGCAAGTTAACACGGAGTACTCACAAAAGTCAATCGCTGTAAAATGTACCAAACTGGTCGTTATCTAAGACTGGTAAATTAATCTCATGTACCCTTTCAATGTAAAGCAGAATACAATTTGTCGTCGGATACAATAAAGGCGGAGTAAGATTGGTCTATAGTGCAAATACCAATTGGTAACACAATGGTCAATAAGTAAGTAATGCTTGTCCCAGAATAAAGTTGTAATCACAAAAGTAAGACACAATAAAAATACCCCACCAAGCTCACCTACATGATGAAAAGACTATACGTAATTATATTTAAATATTATCATCATCACGTTTTTCTGATGTGTGTGTGTGTGTGTGTGAATGTGAATGCTGTCATTTGCTAGACATTTTTCTCTCTGTTTATTGTGATAGAGAGCATCAATTTGCAATCTATAACCTTTCATTCATTACACAGTATTGTTTAAATTTAAGAGTAAGTCAATCAACCAATTTATCAACAACGTCTTGTGACTCAGAAATATTTTTTGAAGCATGTTACCCAAAACCTTGTTGAAAGTAAACGTTAAATCTGTTAAATTAGTCATATCTGACAAAAAGGGATACTACTACATTTTAGTCACATTGTATCAACAATATTTATTGATGCTTGTTTCGCCTTAGTAATAAACTGATATGACGTAATCTTTGATTGAAAAAAATGTTCCTGCAATAAAGCTTTATCATGAAGAAATTTATGAGCTGAAATAAAAGCTAAAAATACAGAAATCGTAAGCACATAAGTTACAATTACAACCACCACAGTAAAGACATTTACAAAACAGCTGAACGTGCACTTTATTTGCACTGCACTAGTAATAGAACTTTAGTAATCAATAAACAGTTTAGGGAATTAGACAGAAACTTGAATATACAAGGGCACAATTCTTCTCTATTTGGACATATCAATAATACCGAACAATGATACCATGAAAAAGCACCAACGTTTTAAAGTTAATACTTCATCACACAGTCTATTGGATATAAAATCAATATCTTGGTATCCTTCCATCTTTTAGATATCTCCTGATAGGAGTTGATAATTTGGGGCAGATTTTTTTCAGTATTCAACCTTTAACATGTAGGACTACTTTAACTATTACATCAGAGGTCTCTTTGAAATAAAATGCCTTTTGATTTGGTAATATTGATTCTTTTAAATACCAAGCAGTTTCTGATATTACATGAAACCATCTAGGCTTAGAATGACACAATATACCGTTGCATTCACAAATCTATGTTTAGCCCGAAGGATATCTATCAGTCGGTCGGTTAGCTAATCCATATTTTTGTCAGCGATAGGTAGGCAGGCAGATAAAGCAGCAAAGAAATCACTAAAAACTGGATTATCCCAAAGAAAACTTAGTGTCAATGGTTGATGGGGAAATGAAATATGAACAGTAGAGAAACATGATTGTATATGGGTTAAAAGAACAGGGCTAGTAAGAAACAATTCGAACGTGACACTGAGCATAGAGATACTACAAGTGGAGAAAAAAGCACCATCTAACCCCTTTGATGTTATGATGTGTTCTGACATTTCAAAGCTCAAAAATCCTTAATTACTAGCTGGCACAAAGGGTTATAATTCAGGACCACTGACGGATGTAAGCGCAAGCTGTAGGCAAGATATTCAGCTACCTATAAATTCTAGTACAGCCATGCTGTTGGTTTCGTTGTAATTTGCAAGTAATGTTAGAAGAGATTTCCGAGAATACGCACTTATGCCAACATATGCCACCAGGTTTACAAAACTAAGAAAGGATCTAGTTTTACGATTAACTAGGTTTTGTTCAGCATGATGGATTCGGAAAGATGGGACATTTACTCGCGAAAAGTTTTTCCAGTTTTCGTAGTCTCGAAAATATTCCTATCGCGATTTTTTTTTTAAATTTTTGCGCCTTTTGTAGATTAGAGGTAGTTGCAGACTGCACGTTTATTACTGCAAAATAAACCGTTAGGTTAGGAGCTGCGCATTGTCTTTTAAGAAACTCAATAACACTTTTGGATGTGCACACTATGATAGCAGTCATGAAATTGAAGGTTTGGAGTCCCGTTTGTCGGAACAGAGGAAGGGAGCTCAAAGAGATTACATAGAACATTAGTACAACGAATTTGTCAGATAAGAAAGATTAGGCAGTAAAGAAAGCGGGTAATGAGAATATGAGTCAAGGTAACATTATGGTTGAGCAATAGTGTCATGTCACAAAGACGCTTCTTTTACAACAATCGTATACTGTAATATACTATAAGTAAATCGTCTCAGTTAAAAGAATTCCTGTATTTACATCACTTTTGGAATTAGTCTCTTTAAACAATACGATTATGACAATATGTACAAATCTATTCACAACCCGGGCAACTGGATGGTCTCAAGGACGCAGAGCACACAATTCTGCTTTTGGATTATTCGATCAAAGAAAAGTACAGTTTTGCTCATATGTCCCACACAACAACGAAAGACCATTTACTGTTTTTATCTTTTTAAGCATTTTCTCTACTGCCGGAATGAATTTGCCTGGTGTCATCATGAGTATTTTATTTTTCATATTCACATGTAATATCTAATATCATTTACATGTTTATTTACATATTTTTTTACATATTATTCACATGAATATTTTCATTAGTATTTATCTGTGTGCTCTCATATGCAGAATGCCTGAGTTCTGCTGATCTGAAACTAAACTTCGAGTTCACTATTCGATGACCAGAGGTTCCTACTACACGACCGTTGTACGATTCACGATGGAATCCAGTTGACCTCTCATGACATGTGCTGGTATCCTTCAAAATTCTTGCAAACTGTGTAACTGCTTTTTTAGAAGTCTATATCTAGACAGGGAAAATTCACAGTGAAAATACAATTTTAAAAACATTATGCCCATATTTCTTTGTTACTCGACATTTTATTCACATTCAAAGCTTATGAAAGTTGTATGAAGTGTGTACTACGTCAGTAGGTTTATATGCATTCAGAATCAGAAACGTTAGTACTGTAGCAGAGCAGACGCACAGGTGACCTTTGTTTCCAAAGAAAAAGCATAACTTAGTTACAGGTTAGCGGTACAATAGTTGCACATTGCAAACCTCTCGGCCTAAAATGTGCTGAAATTTGTCTTTGTCAACGCATTAATTGCGTTAATTTACCGATAGAATTGTATGTTACAATCGGGGTTGAACCGATTGGTACAACCGAAAGCTGCTCAAGGTATCACCATTTTTGTGGCTTTCAACGTTGTTCACTTATTTACTTCCATTGAATTTGTGTTACGCGACGTACCGTAGGAACAGCTCTTGCCCTACTCCGTAGGACGACCCCAAAATTTCTTGGCTTCACTTATGGCTCCATTACGTCATTCTCGTTTATTTAAGTCTTTGGCTAAAACTGAAATGCTAACGTATGCATTGAGATAATTGTGCGCGTTGAGATCATTATGGCATGGCCGATTGGCAATAATTAGCGATTAGCACAGCTGATGATCAAAAACATTTTTTTTTTCGTTACCCTGGTGACACCTAGCCCAGATAACACATAGGCTCCATTCAGTTGAATCCATATGGTACCCATATGATTTTGCAATCAAAATCATCCCATGTTACCTAGCTAGTTTTCCATAAACGAATTTGTTTTTAACATAGAAAAAGGTGTACCGACAGAGAAAAACGAATTTTTTTCATAGCTCACCATTAAGGGAAAAATTGAATTTATCGAAAAAACCCTTAATTCAGTCTATGCTGAGAAAAAAGAGGCTGAAGCAGAGATTTGTCTCTTCCTACACACCGCGTAAGAGTACGTTGTAGATGTAAGAACTGAAATGCTCTTTGGTTTAATGATGCTTGCTAGTAAATACTGGCTGATCCATGTCACTGCATACACACACGACTTCCACGCGCTGATTCATGCAGGATTTGTGAGAAAGAAAGCGGGGAGGGGGATTCATCCTCGGCCGTACGGGGTTGGAGTTTGAAACTGTAGATGCGATTTCCCAGCATTTGGGAGGATACTTTCCATATATCTATCTGGTCATTTTCGGGGTATTTGAAAAAAAAATATAGTCAAAATAAATTAATTTTTAGAAATTAATTTTTGTAGAACTCTAAAGAAACTACAAAGTTCTATACAGGAATTCAAACACTCCTGTGTGCCATTACTCGTACATTAAAATGGGATTCACTTCAGCCTCACTCTTCTTTTGTTCTGCTGAGGTTCAACTTGTTGCAAGTTTTCATCGCTTTAAGTCAGTTTTATTCACCTCATGCTCTGATAATCCACATGGTCAATTAAACATCGTTCTCGTAAAGTAATTCAGGTGTGCCAATTCAATGTCTAGGCTTTCTTGAGCTGTCTGGCAAGGAGTAGTAGGTGTCAGGTCCATAGGTGATGCATGTGTAATCACGCATGAACGAGGGTGTTGAACACGGTCATAATGTCATGTATTGAAATTCGTTGATTCTATAGAGTTCTACAGACATTTCTGGAGAAGTCTATAGAAAACATTTGTATGGGCTGTACATGGAACTTCACTACGTTTATTTTGAATCAGTAAGCACATTGTTGGATGTAAGCTTAGATGGTTCTCGTTATCGTGACAATGTTGTACTGCTGACAAAGAACTGTCGTGAACTAAAATTGTCGTTGTACCAAACTGGAGTTGTTTAGTTGACGATACCGTTAAAATAACCTGGTGGCAAGTAAGTCAC
Source organism: Stichopus chloronotus (assembly GCA_021234535.1). Classification (NCBI taxonomy): domain Eukaryota; kingdom Metazoa; phylum Echinodermata; class Holothuroidea; order Aspidochirotida; family Stichopodidae; genus Stichopus; species Stichopus chloronotus. The sequence continues at coordinate 16,170,310 of CM037849.1, read as the reverse complement.
TACTCCCCGTGTGAAAAGATAAAGCAGGACAGAAACTAATGGGTGAGTTTTAAAGGTAAGTAGCAAGAAAACAAAGGTTTATATTTTGTTAGCATGCCTACGGATGTAGCACTCATCTGTATTGAAACTATTTCTGAGCTACTATTAATACACAGATATCACTTTGTTTCACTCATCTATAATACGTGCACTCATCTAAACCCCAGATTGGTTTATTCGGGACGACCATTCATATCGTTACACTCACTGTACATTTAATGATCGTATTTCGGGAAACGCTTGAGAAGGACGCCAATAACTTACACATCTCTTCACTCACGCTCAGCTTACAGTCTAAAGTAGATCTTGTAACTATTTTTGTGAATGTAACTTGGCCCTGATAATGTAGAGTTACTTCCATGTCTGTGGTACAAGTTCGTTCAACTAGACGACGTGACATTTACAAACAGTATAAATGGAATCAATAGTGCCACTGAATTTGCATATGATGAAATATGCCATCATTTAGGTCGACAGTTAAAGATGCAAATGTCTGTAATTATGCTTGAACAGAATGAGTGTGTTTCCTTCTTAAGTATCCCGCCCAGCGGAAACCAAAATGTCAGGACTAAACGACACTAAACCGAGAAGAAAAACAAAACACGAACCCGGAAATAAAACCCCAGTAAAAGACCGCGATAACTCTGACAAGGTAAAGAGTGACCTTATTCATTTATTACGGGTATTTCTTCTCCTTGATAATAAACCTCAGCAACACTTACAAGCTGCATCGTTCATTACAGAGACAACCTTCTCATGAAAGGAAACTGAATGAAAGGGATAAATATAGTATAACCTGGAGACTATACAATGGTCCTCTCTAAACCATATCGATCACCATGCCCAATAAAGACAGTTTCCATCAGTTCTTTCAATGGAGAATTAATAAATTATGATTACTTGAAAACCAAACTGATCACCAAACAGTTTGGTTTAGATTCTGAGAGTAAACACAATGACATAACACGTTATTTAAATTTCCAGCTATACTCTCAAGTAATAATCTTTTAGATAAACTTTCGATACAACTATTTGTTACCTTGTAACAATTTGCTGTTTCTCATATTCGTTCAGAGGTTGCAGGCCAACCAAACGTAATTTTTCGAGTATGCACATGAGGAGACAGAAAGTTCTGTATCAGTCACCGGCAGATTGTGTAAGTATCGATAAGTAATCCTCGACTGATATCGCGGTCTAAGAAAGAGGTCCCCTCCCCTTAGGAAGATGTTTATATAATCGTGAGAGGCAAAATGTTTCAGGCAGTGACTGGTTTTAACTGTTAAATGGTAGGATACATTCCAACTTTGTGGTTGGAAAATTACTGAAATCAAGCCGTAAATGTGCATTATTTCTATAATGTTGCATATTGTCCGCCATAAAGTAAACTGGTTATCGCCAAGGAAGAGGTAGCGGGCAATGGGAACCAACGCCCTGGAAAAAAGAAATGTGCCCATCATGTGAGATCTGAACTTCTGACCCTGGACACCCACAGGAACTTTGATACTTTTATACCTTAGTCATACTTGGAGGTATCCAACTTTGATTTGAGGCATGTGTTTGGTATAAAGAATTACCCCTCATATGATGATTTTAATACATCACAAATACCGTAAAGGCATGTCCAGACAGGTATGCGTTCCGTTCTGTTCCGGATACCACACGTTTTTTTGTTTTTTCCGCATCTTTCCGGATACGTCAAGACGCATGCCTACGCATGCCTACGCAAGATACGTTCACACTACGTCAATTTCGATTTGTAAAATTTGATTTGGTTTTATTCCTAAACACATTCAGTTTGTCACAATTTATCCGAATTTGTACAAAATTATTTAAAGTAGGTTTATCTCGATGGATTTCAGTGAGTTGTGCACCCAGGATTTCTCTCATGGAAGTGTAATGACATGCAGTATGTCGCGTGATAGTCGGCATGGGGGAGGTGTCCTAGTGGAGGGGTGTCCCCTTCCTCCTCCTGAAAACTTAGGTGTCCTTGCATGCAATCTGGTGCCACATAATTAGCTACATTTTGGAGTAGAATTTATGCTAAAAAGTTTGGTTATATTTAGAAACTAAAACAAATCGGCATCAGTGAGGGGAATGGCCTAACGGCCTTCCCCTGTCACGCCACTGATTTCAGTGGACTGATTGGAATGGAGATTTTCTACAGTCAGAGTCTACTATTATCAAGTTGAGTAGATTTGCCCAGATAGCTTGTGGGGGCGTTTGGGGCGCAACGATCCCATAAGCCCCCGAAGCTACGCCACCGATTATATACACTACATTGTATATTTAAATGTTCTCGTATGCCGTGAAATGTCCCTTTGCAGCCATGCCTAGTGTCCAGACTTCCCCTGCCTACCGTCCAAACAATGAATACAACTGCTTTTCCACTACCGAAATCAATAATATCGCAAGGGTACTGGTTAACCAAAGAATCATAAGCCCACGTACACATTCCCAGTGTTGTGAAAAAAATGCCAAAAAATGAGCTTTTCAAAGTATTTTACAGGCTTTTCATTGTGATTTCAAACTCAAACATAGTACCATTTTGCATCTGTATCCCGTTAAATTGTATTTTATGAAAAACAAACATGAAAATATCAAGTTGACGCATGCTTGCGTACGACAACTCTGTTTCTGAACGCACATGGACTTTGCCAAAATTTGACGCATCCGGCAGGATGCGTCAATTTTTTTTTCCGCATCGATCATGACGGAACGCAACCAATCTTTGGGGTGTTCCCCCTCCCGTGAACCCCCGCAGGTGCCTTGACCTGAAGTCATCCACCTTTTGTTTTAAACTTTTGTTTAGTCATGCTTGAAGTTGTCCAACTTTTTAGATCTCTGTTTAGACAACAGAATTACACTTAAATGATGACTTTACTACATCACCAATGGCATAGGTCCTAGGAGTTTAGAGGCACATTTTTTTTTTCCCGGTCCTCTCCTCTCGCAGGGGCGTTGGACTTGAAGTTCGGTTTTTTTTAGACCTGCGCTTATAGAAAATAAAATTACTTTTAAAGTGATGACTTTAATGCATAAGAAATACCAAGAAGCCCAGGGGCTCAGGGGGATTGCCACCCCACCAGGGACCGTATGGAGGACCCTTGGGCCCCACCCTGTCTGACAACGCCACCACTCCTTAGGACATGCTAATATTGGCATAATAAAATATGACAAGCTTATTTGCACGAGGAAGTTAGTAAAATGGTTCTTGATGAAATGATTCTTTAATATTAGGTATTCCATCACTAAGTGATTGTATTGATGTTTCATTCCAATTAGATTAACAAAGACTTTAAGGCAATCATTGGTTCATTTTTCGGTTTCTATTTACAATCTTCATAATGTTTTATGTTTTGCCTTCATCAACAATATGAGGTACTTTTATTTATTTTTACTCCCCTACTGTATCGTTCAGCCCTAGACCCCGTTACGGCAATTCTCCCGACTGGCCATTTCCCAGACTAGTCACATGGGTTGCGACATGAGCCGTCCAACATGCCCAAATTATTGTATTGTAAGGTAAACTGACAACTTATTTGTGGTGTAAAAGTTAAGGAATTTTTGTCCTGGTTGTCAGAAGCCTCTGAATGCGTTCGTTATTTTTTATCCGTTATCTACTGGACGATAGGGTGTTGTCGTTAAACATTAATGATAATCTAAGCCCGTATTCATTTTATAGTCTCCAGTCCTGAACACAATATGGACCCAATTATGTATACCAATGCAGTCTATAATCAAACAAATATAACGTAAAGAGAATTTTGAACTAGGAATGTTTTTGACTCGAATGGAAACGTTACGTGAGAGGACCCTTACATATGTGCAACGGTAACTAGCCTATTTTGTATTTATGGAGCAATGTACCTAAGTTGACTTATCTAGGCTTTTCCATTGAAAGGTGGATATTGCAAACACTATTTCGTTGTTTGTTTTTTGTTTGTTTGTTTGTTTTGTTTTTTTCTGAAACGAATCACGTTTTACGATGCATTTACATGAAATAAATTTTCGAAAGAATTTTTTTCAATTGTCAGAAGTTTTCGAATCTTAGAAAACACAAGATATTGCAACCCCAGGGCGGAGAGTGGATTCACTTCATGTCCATCAGTTAAACAGTCTCCAGCTTTAAGCTTTAAGGTGCTCCTTATTCTTCATCAAAGAGAATTTAAAAGAAGAAGGTCACGGTTATAGCCAATCACAGTGCTGCTTCAGAAAACAACGTATTTGTTATCCTGTGACAGTATGTGTTTATACACGCTGTACAAAGCCACATTAGATTATCCTCCTAGACTCTTAGATTGCATTATCCATTGCAGGGTTTGAAAAATACCGCATTGTATGAAATGCATGCATGAACCGATACTAATATATCACATGTAAGTTCATTTATGTTGACTGAGGGCTACGTTATGTGGTAAAATCATTGTAACTATGGATGTTCAAAATAACAACAAAAATTTCAACAAAACCCTTGATTACACAACTTTTATCATAAATTTTTTATCGTTATCAGATAATGCCAAACCAGCAAAAAGAATAAATCTATAGAACAGTTGAAAATTTATTCATTATCGTGTTTATGGTCTGTTACAAATACTGCTACAATAGATTTCACACCAGCTCTTTTACAGTGATGGTAAGGCTTTGCATCACTTCAAAGAAAACTTATGCCCCTCTCATTTCAATCTTCCAGTTAGCAAAATGTCTAAGTACATCGTTTAGTTTTACGCTGCAAACTAAAGCTATTGATAATACGAACCGATATTCTGTCATAGGCCTATTACTATTTGGAAGAACGTTAATTCTACTATCTAAAGTATGCCCTTTCTTAAAAGTAAGGGAAATGTTTCAACAACTAGTGCATGTAGCAAACTCACGTTTACCCGAGCGTTTTCCCCAAAAAGTTCCAATCGGGTTCTGGGTCGATTCGTTGCATTAGATAATGTTCAACCGCAGACCCCTGTACTCATTTTTATTTTCAAGCTCAGAAATGGGTCATTATCAACCAATGCAAAAGTGGGGTCTAATGTATGTTCAACCCCCCCCCCCCCTCCTGCTATTTGCCAACAGTTCCGAGAATAAATGAAACAGGATAAATAATTCATTATGATTCTTGTATTATCTCAAGATATCTGATATGTTTCAATACTACTTACACTGATTTATATCTCATTAGGTCTTCATTGGGAAGTTGCAGGCATGACATCTCTATTGGGTATATGCAGCTTGGAACATCCGGGAAATGTGTTTTAGACCTTCTGGAGGGTTGGAAATGCTAAAACTTTTCTCGAGCGCCTCCCGCCAACAGAAGTGGCGCTACGTTTAGATAGTTCTGAAGCCCCTCAGCACACTATCCCAATACTTTTCAAACTTTAATTTAGGTTCATGAATGTAGGTGTCAAAGACATTCAATTGTACCATCATTGGGCAACAATGAAGGGCAAATGTGCTTTTAAGGCAAGGGGGGGGGGGGGGTTCTCGATTCCCATAGACCTCTCCTCATGCAAAGTATTTGTAAATATTTTGTAAAGCCAAGTATTTTCTTGTACGCTCCGCTTGTGGCCCTTCACTTAGATAATTCCACTTGACCTTGGCCTTCAGACCAGTCCTGAATAGGTCCTAGATTACCCCAGATGAGGTCTATTTATTTCCCCAAGCAAGATAATAAAATGATACAATCAATTCAAATGCAGCATAAAAAGGTAGCACCATTTTGTGTGTTGTCCACCTCACATAAACAAAGAGTTCCAAACGTGGAGGGGATTAAACTCCTCTCCCAGTTGCGGTCATAATACAGACCAGATAATTTCCCCCTCCTCCCCATCCACGTCAGCTCACTTTCAAAATTAAGGTGACACTCATGTGACCTTGAATCCTTTGGGGGAAGTTTTGCAGTTGGCCCCCATTCCACCAGGGAAAAAAGCCCAACTGTAGGCCACAGGTTACATGTACGCCATATGTTGTGACCAACCTTGCATGATGCATAAGGTTCCCTAATGCAGTAATGCTCACCTGTGTGAAAATTTAGGTGTTTTCACCCTCTAAAACAGTCTAGCCATGCAATTGATGCACTAGAGGTCCGAGCACACTATAACTACCAGGACGTACCATATGTACATGAACTGGACTGTTCTCAGTTTAAAAAAAAAAGTACTTTTGGGAAATGCCTGTTAGAGTGAAGGTATATCGCGTTGCAGATCAGAGTAAGGGTACATCATAATGGAACATATCGTTCTTTTAAACAAACAAAACACATGAGGAATCATAATAGATGATGCATATTAAGTCTTTCACCGGAAGTACCACACTGTTATACAATTACAGAACACACTGACGATAGATTGTATATAAATATTTGTCAATGGCAAAAAAAAAAAAAAAACTATGTACCTATTCTGAGTTACTTTTAAGTAATTTCAAGTAAATGTTCATTTTATATCCATAATTGTAACGTTATATATATAACGTTTAATTTATATCTGTTAATCTGCAGCTATCCTGCGTTATATAAAAAACAGCATCTATTTGGTTATCGGCAATTGATCAGAAATATGAGTATCAAGCTTCAAGTCATATCCTTTCATACATGTCACTGTAAGATAATTAAGAAATTCAAATGTAATTTAATTTGATTTAGAAACTACATTAATTCCCACCTTGTCGAACTCTCAGTATGTAGGGTTTTGTTGCAGATCAAAATTATTTTGCAGATTTATGATAAGCCATCGGACAACATTCCACTCCGGAGACTGAATTTTGGAAGTGTACCTAACGTGGTGACCGCAAATGACTGCACTTTATCAACTGACTCAACTCATCAAAGCATACGAGTTTTGTGTGTAAACGATTTAATCGAGTAAGACCACTTAAAAGGAAAAGCAGAATTTTCATTGGATAACGGATGAACAGTTTATCTTTCAGTGAGTGGTATTTAAGCATTCCGTCATACCTTTTTGACAAATTTGAAATATTGCAATCAAAAGGAAAAAGAAAACATAATCACTGTTCAGAGTATCGGACAACGACTCGTAACATTCCTATTCGGAATTAAAACACACATAGACCATTAAAGTACACTGGTAATTGGTAATACATTTCTATTCGGGATTTGAGCATACGTAGACCTGGTAAAATTACCAATGGGGCTACTATTCAGGATGGAGGCACATATATGACTGGTAACTGCAAAAAAAAAAAGGATAACTCTCCAATACGTTCACTGGAGTTAAGTCACATTAGCAAAGTTTTGAACCAAACAATATGATCTACTTGTTTGAGCATGGCTGTTCCATAGTTAAAGAGGCTCATTGAGTTGTTTTGTGAAATTCACTCAATTTTTCTAAACCGGTCAAGTTTCCTTCACATACTAATGACAAACAGTCAAACTAAAAGGATCCCAAAGTTTTACATACGTTGGAACATTAATGAGTGAGTAACCAACGATTAAATTTGGTTTTTGAAACTTTGTGACCAGACATTTTCACATTAGTACATTCACTTGCACACAATCAGAGCAAGTAACGGTCAAAAATTCGAAAAAAATTGACAGTTTTCATATAACTATTGGATATGAAACTTGATTAATAATGCTAATTGCGAGTATTGTAGTGTGTTTGTATACTTCAAAATCACAGCAATCTTTATTGATATCAACTCAATGAGCCCCTTTAAAAAGTCCCTCAAGTTTCAATAGTCCCATAGAAACTTCGTGTCATTGAGAAGTTCAGCTAATTTGTGATTCCATGGGCGGTAGAAGTCCTGCAGCATTTTCTTAGTATCTGACCGTATAACTCCTGCATGCTGTTTCTTTTCTGACTGAGAATTTTGACCCTCTCTTGTAACAGTCCGTCTAATTTCTTGCTCCTATGGTACTTCTGTAAAGGCAAGTGTCATAGCCAGTAATGTGCTGGCAAACAATGATCTTTTGCAATCTTTAAACATTAGAGTTCCACCAAAAGCAACATTACCTCTCTTGATAAAGTATTTTTCCATTAGTTTAATACACAACATACACAACCTTAAAACAGTCATTTGAGTCCATTCCTGCGATTTTACGAACTATAGTGGCTGTAAACTACCATTCCTACATACATTTGGGGTATTATATCTAGCCAGCTTTCATTTGAAATGGTGAAATAAAAGTAAAAAAGCTCAACTTTTGCTGTAAATATTATGAATATTTATAAAATTCAGGTCGTCGAAAAATATATTTGGAGAAGTCCAACTTATTACTGGGTGTTCTTCAGTTTTGCTTGTATGCACGCTATAGTACTGCACACGTGAGTGTGAAAACTTCGTGACAAGAGGGAGGATTCAGGATTATCTGCAAATGGATCTACTGTCAGTGTTGCTCATAAATGGACACCACTTCAGTGATTGGTTCAATTTGAAACAGTGGGTGCGTGTGAATAATATCAAAGAGGTAAATTAAGAGGCTGGCATTTGCTTGTGAATCAGATATACCGAACTTTTTTTTTTTTAGTGCTTACGTTCGTTAATTGGAAAAGAAGTAAATCAAGTGAATCTCTTCATTTGATATCTTGTCTCAACTATTTGCCCACATTGGCAAGGAACATTGTCAATGAACAAGGAACATTGCCAAATGTCGTAAGATATGTATTCCAACTCAACATACTGATTAAAGGAGATAGATACCCTGTGGTTTTATACTTTCTTCATGATATCATTACATCCCTTTTTGAAATGACTCGGCAATTTTCCCCGAACTTAGGAAAATTCACCCACCACTCCTCTTCCCGAAGAATAGGTTGTGTTTACTGTTATTTTCTCACAGCAACCAAGAGAAACTTCATGTGTTACCGTTTTACTTACCTAAGTCTAAAAACTGAGATAATGCTTTGTACTGATTGACTGCATCAGACATCCAATCTGTTAAAGTAACAACGTATAGCTTGTCAAGACCGTAAGCATTGATCCAGTCCCGTACAAAAAAGTAGTACAGTACCTCGAAATAGTTTCTGTGAGCAACAAACGAAAAAAAAAACAAGAAAGAAAATTTTGATGCCCTCAAGCTTTGCTCTTCTGTATATTGGTGTAACAGAAATCTGGTTTCATGATACATGTATTGCATTTTCTCTTTACAGTATTGACGTTTAGAATTTGGACCAGTTCTCTCGATAAGGTCGTTGAGGTGTTGCGATGTACATTAATACAAAATTTAAACTTCGCCTCTGACTTAAGTGATTTTATTGATGGCGTCTTGGAATTCATTTTTAGATAGAGATGGTTCAGATTAGATGGTTCAGTATCATTTCGGGAAAAAAAATCAATTCGGATTATTTTTTGATGGGATATTTCCATTGTAATGATAGTGCATGTAAATGACCATATTTCTGGTCGCTTTATCAGTCTCTTGCAACTGCATACTTTCCGGTAGCTACACACTTTACCTACCTTTGTGAATTCTGCCTCAGCTACAATCCTCGATTCAATTATAAGTAATACCTCTAAACAAATGTGCACCTTTGGACTCGTAATGGATGATATTTCGGTAAACTGTCCTACATTTACTCTCTGCAAGCTAAGTATTCACAAGGGGTAATTACGTCAGAACGACAGACTTCCGGGAAATAATACCTAGCAACCTTACTAATTTTCTCTACACTCTTCAGAGTGAGTCTTGGCAAATGTGACGTAACTGCAAAGAGACTGATGAAGCCTTTGCTAAATTCAAAATATCTTTCGTAATTATTTCAATTGTAATTTCCCTTTTATCCAACGCGCAGTGTATAGGCACAATACCGCCACTGAGAATTGGATGACAGCAGCTATTCTGGCTGAATTTTTGTCAAATTAAAAAAACGTCCATATTCAGAAATACTTAAGACATCGCACTGTTAGTAATTTAAATGAGTGTAAAGGTTTATCGCAACCACCTCACGCCTGTAATTTGTTGTGATGTTCGTGGAATTGCATTCAATTTGTGTAACAGGTATCATTCTAATCGACATTATTTTTTCTTTTTTAATGATACTGTTGACAAGACAAAAGAAATGGTGATTGATTTTCGTAAGTGCCATGTTGTTTCTAATGAGGCTATTATTAAGGGGAATGTCGTGGAAAGAGTAGACAATTATAAATATCTCGGGGTTCTTTTAGATAGTCGCCTTTCCTGGCACGATCACATTGACATGATAAAGAAAAAACTTAATTCTTGGATGTATTGTCAACGTGCAATGAACAGGTTTAATGTTCAAAGCAAAATTCTTGCCATGTTTTACAAATCTGTTATCTGTGGGGTCTGGCAATATAATTTGGTATCGTGGGGTGGTAATGTTAGAAAAGAAGATGACCAACGTATTGATGCAATGATAATACAAGCAGGTCACGTAATTGGAATAAGTCAGCCATCCATGGGCTCATCCTACAAAGAACTTCTTGGGGACAAACTCGACAATATTCTGCGTAACGATGAACACCCTCTACGTATATACCTTGATAGGGCAGTGATACCCCGAAGTGGTAGGATGAGGTTGCCTTTGGCTAATACAAATAGACACCCCTCATCATTTATACCGCAATGTATTAAACTTCACAATTTGAATTTTAAACGTTCTTAAAGCTTGCCATTGGGACCTTTTGGCCCCTTTTTTCCCTTTGTCTTATTTCTTTCTTTTGCCTTGTATTTTTAGTGTTTTGATGTCTTATTTCTGTGTATATTTTTCTGTTTTTCTTACTTTGTAATTTGTACTTGTGCAATGTTGTCTGTTTTGTATGTTTTTGCTGCTTTATGTTTTTGATTTTTTTGCGAGCACTCAGTTACCCCTGTGGAGTTCAATAAAGTTGATCTTATCTTATCTGTCACTGACTTTACACCCATCGATTTCGGGGTTCCGAGGGCTTTTTTTTTCTTGACCCCACTGCTTTTGTAATATATGTTAATGACCTGCACAAGGCCAGGGATACAATTCACATATTCTGATGTTACCAATCTGCTTTACTCCCACCGGGATGCCACGGTAATGTACTGCTACAAACTGTACAGTAAAGATTCGAATGTGTGTACAGCTGGTTTAGTCGTAAAAAAACGTAGAGAAAAACTACCTCCATAGCCGTTCATGATATTAATCTTTGTGGTATAAGAATTAAGTCATCAAATTCAACGAAGTTTCTAGGGATCATTATTGAACGGCATCTTTGAAAGGTCATATCAATTTAATCAATAAGAAAGTCTCCAGGGGTGTTGGTATAATTATCTTCGTACTATCTTCAGTAGCGCCATCTTGATAATACCTTCTATGATACTCTTATTCTTCCTTACCTTTCGAATTGTAATATTGCACGGGGACGTACTTTTCCTCAAGCATTCAGCCACTTTTTATTCTTCAGAAAATATGTACTAGCTTTACTTTGAACAAATTTTATCTCAGTCATACAAATCCACTTTTTGCGAATTTGAATGTGTTTAATGTTTATGACTTGAATAGGTACTACACCTGTATTTAAACTTATAAATGTACGAATGATAATGTCTTCATTTTTCGACATTTTTGCTCTACGATCTGCTGCACACTACTATCATAGTCGAAATTTTACTTTTACAGAATGGAATAATCTCAACAAGCTGTAAGATATCTAGGTGCCAAATTCTGGAATTCCATTCCTCCTCACACTACTAAGCAAAACTCATTCAATTCATTCATGAAAGCCCTTAAAAGTTATATTATTTGCAGTTATCATTGATTCATCCATTTTGTTTTTCCTTTTTCTTTTCTTTCGTGTTCATGTGCTATTTGTACTCATAGCTAATGGTGTTATTTCTTTCTTCTATACTGTCTATGTCCACAAGCTTCCACATGCTTCTAGTAGACATCCCTCAGTCACAAGGATGGTCACATGGGATAAGGAATATGTGACTGAGGTCACCAACAATTAATGGGCATTTTAAGGTGAAACTCACCATATTAGCATTTGAATTTTGTCACTATAGCCTCATTTCTACATACATAATTGCTTACACGTTACCAGCATAGAAGGTATACTGTGTGATAGTTTCGTATAGCTAGATACGACAGTTATAGCTGTGCTCAGTATATGTTTAAGTTGAATTACACATGCAGTAATTACTAAATTGCCAATTGAAATAATGGGTAAAACCTCATAAAAAACAAAAATAGAAAGTAAAACCAAATAGACCTCCCTTGTCTGCAAAGAGATCAAGTCTGATGAATGGAAAATGTATCAGTAATCACATAGTTAACACAGTTACATGGAACATTACATTTCATTTGAACTGAGGGTATCATATGTTCCCACCCCAGTCTTTTTATCATGTGTTCGGATTTCGGAATGACTCCGACCACAGTGAACAGAATACAGTGTTAGTGGGAACATACTTACACATTGATAAAAGATGTACGCACAATAACGAGGGGTGTGATCTCTTTCACAAGCCTTGTGACATTCAATATCTTTAACTACAGTCCCGTGGAAAATATCAACATTCTCACCACCGCAGTAAAGGTAACTTGAATAATGCCTGCATGTAAATCACATCCAGTAATAATATAATAGTAATAATAATAAGCATTATGACAAACAAAACAATCATCATCTTATAATTCTTCATTTCTCTTAACTACATTTTTATCGATATTTATCTATAAATACTTAAGTGACAATTGAAGAATTTTCCAATGAAGTCATTTCAAGCTCCATCATCCCAATATCTTTTTCATAGCCCAAGATATTGCTGTCTAAAGAAAGACTTCTCTGATTTTGAGTTGCCTCAAAGTTACCAAAATGCCATGTAACAGCGGCAAAAGGTTTGCTTTGAAATAGAAGTCCTCATTTTTCCTAAAGTGCGACAGATTGTATGTTGTGTATTTACCTCAAAATATTGAGAATAGTAAGGTCACACCTCTTAAACTATTGTCATATCTCTTCTAACCCAGTCAAGATTGTAACCAAATATACAGAAATATAAAATTATTCAAGCAGTTGTGCATGGATGACGTCACAAATTTCTCATATTGCAATTATATGTCATTTTGACGTAGCTATTTTTGTGAAAATTCATAAGTAACTCCTGAACAGAACATGCTATTGAAAAATGAATTTCACCAATAAAGAGAGGAAAGTATTCCTAACTTTCATATAATATCTATTGCCTTCAGAAGAAAATCCCTTTATGGCAAGAGACATTGTCCTCGATTTGAACTTTTGTGTTAGGAAATTTAACATCTCCTCTTTCAGTACTGACATTTAAGAAGTTTGAGATTCCGTTGGCTCTATGAGAGGGTCCTTGTGATTCACACACACACACAAAAAAACATGGACTAGGATGTCACATTGGTCATTTGGAAAACCACTGTGTCTGAATTTGTGCAAAAACCAACAAAGTTCCAAACTTGGCGGGTAGGATGTCTGCGTATATGAAACGTGATGCTCCCTTAATCAATGTCGTCATAGGTCAAAGGTAAACACGAAATATTCTGTATATGTAATCCTTAAATCACTTCTTCATCCGAATAACTTCAAACTTTCTGTTATGGCTCCTCATGCTAAGGGGATAACAACAGCGAAAGGCGATGAGTTTAAAGGTAAAGAAAAGTATTTTGGGAAACTTTGTCTTAAATTACCTCTCCCCCCTTAAAAAAAATGTTAAGAGTGACATTTTTAAACCGAATATGGTGGTGTATTCTGTTGACATAGACCTATGCGTTATTAGGTAGATATCAAATCGCTTCAAATTAACGATAGGTCCACATTTTTAAAGTAAGCTGACACGTGTGCTCTTCCAGCTTGTTTAGTCCCATGTATTGCTCTTTTTGACTTCTCGTCCTCTGTAATGTATTACCACACAGCGTCAATACTTATAAGCGAGTTCAAAGAGGGAGTATTCCTACTAACAAAGTGACCATGCGAAAGCCTTCCCCAGTTTCGGTGTAACAAGTTGGGGGGTAGTCATCCCTACCAACACGGGTCAGGGGACAAAAACACGTGGACAAAAAAAGAAAGACAAAAAAAACCCCCCAAAATTGAAAGATACAGTAAAGGAAAATGCAAGCCTGTGTACTTCATACAGGTAATGATGATGGTAACGCCTATGTCCAACTTTCAAAATGCAAAAAAGTGTTACAGTTTTCATCAGGAAATGTACAATTTTATCAAACTATACTAGCGACAAAGTTACATGGTTTCGCCAATTCTCAGTCCCCAACTGGCCAAAACTTCTGAGTACATCATTGCACACAGGTTTAATTCCCATGCCCAGCTAGTTAAAATTATCCCTGGAGGACACGTTGAGTATCTTGACCCCCTTCCCACCCCGCAATTTAACCGTGTGACACCTCTGGATGAGCAGTCTAAGCTAGGTCTAAGTGTGCTAAAACGTGGCACCAAGGGTGAACAGTTTTAATTACTATTAGATTTAATGTAATTATTTGAATAAAGCTGGCATATAAAGAAATGTGTGATATCCACTGAATATCAAAAACGACTTTTATGTTACTTACAGAACGTAGGTAGGCCTACTGAATTCAATTAAAAATTAAAAAAAAAAAGATTTAAGATAACGTCACTTGTTTATGTAACTTCACTTGTTCCTTACTACTAACTCATACATTGAATCTAAAGTTTTCATTTCCAGACTATACTTTGACCTTCCTACACTGTGACCATACTGCACTGGGAACTTTACCCGCCCACTGATAGTGCCCTGTTCTTCAAACTCGCATAATTCCTTGCATTTCCGTTTCAAGTTTTCAGGTCAAGCTGGATGTTCTGTGTTAGAAGGATTTTTGATGCACCCTGTAAAACTTATCAATATTTCGCCCTTCAGTGACGATGGGGTTCAGGGGGCTAAATTTAGTAAACTGTCCAGTTTCTGACATGGTTAGACCCTCCCCATTTGGAAAAGTCTGAAGAATTTTGTAATAGTGAGATGCAAATGGTGTTATCTATGACTAGTTTTTACTGGGTGAAATGAAAGGACACATTCCGTTGTCACAGCTTCTTCGTTTTGACGTAAGACAGTGCAGCCACTTATCGTAGCTTCATACACATTGACCTCCATAAGTACATACAAATGTCGTACAATTTCACACAACAAAACGTGATCAATCTTTGAAAGGAAAGAAAGTCTGAATGAGTCACCTCATTTTTACTACAAAGGACGCAAATTGAATGGAAAATCAATGTACGCAGACAACACTCGGCACTAATCTTTTCATCATGGTATTAAAACTTGTAAATTATATAGTGTACATATAGATATTATGTGTTAAATATCCTGCCGATTTGATGTCGATTAAACCACTAAAAAGATATATGTACAGTTGAAATACTCCGATATTATAACTGTAAGAATAACCTTACGCTAGTTAGATTAAAACAAAATAAAACAGTGCGGAGCCAACCCAGCAACCCAGTGGCGTAGCCAGCGGGGGAAAGTGGGGGCGGGCATCACAGAAGTTTTTTGGACACGATGAATGATGTTGAAAAATAACGGAGGGCAACAAAAAATACGAAAAGAGGAAGGGATGATAGGTTGAGTTGGTACAAGAGACTGGATATCTGGCTTTAAAAGTGTGATTTATTCATGATATTCAAAACTAAGACGAAACAGATTAACAACATACTTGAAACAAGGTGTTCATAAAGGTTGACCATACATGCGCCTGTTGCCGATAAACAGTATACGAGTATGCGGCTAGAGGATGAAATTCGCAGCAGAACGGTCGACATATTTCTTTCATGCAGGACTCATTGACAATTCGCTCCCCCGACCAGTCAATCAAAACCTTGGTTATTAATAACGTCACATATTTTGACAACAATGTTCTTGTACTTATCATCCCCAAGTGCTCATGGTTTACCATGGAATTTTCCCTACAAAACATTCCAGTCGTGTTATGTGTCGCTTTGTTGAGTTGAGTTAGATAACGCTCAACCGACTCACTACAATTTTCCATTTTTAGTTTCAAGCTTAAAATGGGTCATAATCAACCATTAAAAAGTGGGGACATGAGGTATGTTCAGCCTCCCAATATTTGCCAACTCTTCCGAAAATAAATGAAACATGATACATAACTCATAATGAATCTTTACTATCTTAACCCATCCGATGTGTCTTACCATTTTTCATAAACTTATTTTCATATCATTAACTGAGAAATTGCATTCAAGAAAACTTATTTTGAGGCCTGGTACAGGCAGCTTGGAACACCCGGCAAGTGTCGTTTCCGGCCATCTGGAGGGGCTGGAAAATTAAAAGCTTCCTGCACGCCAACCGATGGTGGCCCTTCTGTTTATGGATAATTCTGAAAGCACTCAGCCCCATATAATATTTTTTCTTGATCCAAAAATTTATTTTAATTCTTGCATCATATCAAATTATCTTTATGTATTACCATTTTTAGTACATTGATTTTTACCTCATTAATTGAAAAAATGGCTGGGTACATGCAGCTTGGAACACACAGGAAGTGCCATTTCCGGCCATCTGGATGGTTTTAAAAGTCAAAACTTTTCTACGTTCGGCGCCCATCTATGGTGGGGGTCCACTTTATAGATAGTCTTGTCGGCACACATCTCCCTTCAAAACGTAGCTGAAACGTTTATTTTAGGTTCATTTGTGCAGGTGCAGAAAAAAGAAGGACAATTTTGCGCCGTGATTGGCCTGGGCAAATGAGAAGAGCAAAAATGACTTTTTTTAGGTCAAGTGTCTGTGGACTGGTTGATTCTAAATTCTGGCTTAAGCCATGGAAGGGGAATCATCCTTCCCTTATACCAGCCGCACAGGGGTCAAAATACTGACGATGAGTCTATTTTGCCCTCTCACAAAAAATCCTTCCTATGCCCCGGGGTCAACCTAATTTTAGCCAAAGGCTTCAGTGTTTTACCTAATTATTATTATTTTTAAATTTATTTAAAGTTTTACCTAATTATTATTATTATTAACCTTGGTAAAATACTTATTCTCCTGTTCTATTATTGACAACATGCGGACAGTGTTTGGGAGTTTCACAAACTTTAAGCGAACTTACGTTGAGATCATTAAATAGTTTACGAAACATGAACGCCGTTCTTTTGTCGTCATACTATCACCAGTCAATTACTATGCCCAGAAATTGTCTGAAGAATAACTGATGTAAAATGTTCTATATTTTCTGTCGCTTGACAAACTAATGTGTATGTTAGCGTATAATATAGATATTGTAACTTCAACCTTTGAAAGGATTTGTCATTTTAGCTGCGTGGTTTTAGGCATTGTTTGAGTTGACACTCGCCTTGAGAAAACGATCAACACAGGAAGTAATGTTACTGTCTATGGTTTTGTTGACATTGGAGATATCCATTACCGGAATAAACTTGACGATGTTTACGTTAGTGATCATTCGGGATCATAAGTATAGGACTTATCTCCGTATCACATTGTAATACTCAAACCACAAACGACAAAATCTAGTAAGGTGGGTTTGATGGAAGAAAAGATCACCAAAAGCAGAAATAGTGTTGCACATACTGACATAAATTTACTGCCGTTTTTACACGAACGTCTACATAATTCGAGATGAGATCAAAACAACCAGACCAGGCGATTCTAGATAAACACCTGAGCTTCTGCTGAATTGAACTGCACTAGCAGTTCTTGAAACGTACGATAAACATCAACACCTGTAAGCGTAAAGGACAAACAAATCGCCTTTATTCAGGAGAGTTTGCGAATATTAATAACTTGTAGGTTGTAGTTTTAATATTATATGGCCACTTCTGTCTATTTTAAATCGAATCATTTGTGGATCATTCTGAAATCCTCTGACAAATTTGGACAGCCTGTTTTTGATATTGCACTTTTAAAGGTAGGTAAATTTTAATTTGTTACATCAGAAGTAGTGAAAAGATCTTTTAGGATCAAACGCTTTCATATTTTTCTTTAAATTCTGATTCTTTCGAACTGCAAGAACTTAAGTCTTATAGTATCTTTTAATTAAGGAATCACACAATGCACCATATTATTTACAGGTAATCGATGTTGATCTCACAAAGCAGGTCGATAAGTCGGTCGGTCAATTGGTCAAACTGACCGTCAATCAGTCAGCCAGTCACTCGGAAAGTTAAGAAATAAACTTATCACCAAATATTCATTTATCGCACATAACATTAACAGGCATATGATGACGATGCATAAAAACCAAAAAGGGGGAGGGGACTGATACATATTGTTGAATATAATTAGGAAATATTGGACAGTATCTTCAAAAGTTATCGTAGGAACCTGCAGTTACATCCCTTAAGGGCAAAAGAGATTCGGTGCTCACAGCAATTTTCATGAGACTCTTAATAAAGCTCACGGCATGTGGTCCAAGTGTAGGATACTTTGGATATTTGTTGAGCCAGATAGACTGAGACACTAGTATCGTGCATTAACCCTTTTTTTTAGTATACTACTTTATGAAATGAATACAATGTTATAAATTTGATATATAACTTTGGAGTTAAATATCGATGTTTCTCGAATGTTTCTATTTCTCTTCAAGCATAAAAGGAAACTTCGATGGTAACTTCACAGTGATCATTAGTATAATCGGGTGTTATGAAGGCTGTTCGGAAGGCACTGTAAGGATTGTCATTCTTCCTCCTTATCTGGCAGACATCAGAACATTTCCTTTTCAAAATAAAAAGAATCTAGTGTTATTTCTTAGACAATATATCGATAAACGTCCATAATTCAGCTGATATCCATTTGAGAAGATTGTGTATGTTATCGATGTACAGCTTTTGATTGGAAAGTAAGTGAAAAACTTGTACTTGTTAACGAGTATTGATTTTTTTTTGGGGGGGGGGGTATGATAGATAACTAGGCGAGAGGGGCTTTTTCAAATATCCTGCAAAACTCGCTTAATAGACCTAAGTGAATATAATAAGAAATGAATCAAAGATTGTTTCTGTAACTCAAGATTTTTGTGTACCATTTTTGTCATATAGCACTCTGAATTAGCATATAAGTTGTTTAAGGTGCACCAACATTAGGTCAGGATAACGTTCTGTTGGAGCAATGATGCTTCGAGACAATGCCGACATGCAAAACCCATGAGAGTTGGATTTAAAAAGCTTTGTCTATTAGTCACACCAGTGATGTGTTTGGCATAAAATAGAGGAGCGATGGTGAATTACAGAACCGTAAATAGTAATTTAGATTTACAAGGTATTCTGTGTGTAATCTCTGAACTAACAAAGATAACAAAGCTTGTAGTCCATCCCTGGTTTTGATCAAATACACCAGTCTTGTCAGTCATGACAACTCGTTGATAAATGTGGTGATCATAAAGCTTGTTTCCCAGGTATCAAACCTATTGTATTTTGTTGCGGTTCAGTTGTTAAGTAACATCGAAATAAACAAGCATTCTCCTGTACCGTTTGTGTCTGTGCCATCATTCTCTTATATGGATATTACAAGACAGTACGACGCCTGAATCACACGTGGCTTTTAGAACGTCGCAGTTCAAATCCATCCTAGCACCTCAGAACAATGGTGCAGAAGTTGATGTGTATGAAACGTCGTTACCAATAAATGTTCTACTAACACAGGGGTCTTCTGTTCAAAGAAATTATCTTTAAAACCACTTCTTTATTAGAAATGTCGTTTCTGTGATATCTAATTTGTTACAACATGTACGGAAGATGCTAATCAAATCTAGGAACTGTAAATGATAACCCGTTCACGGAAAAATTCAAATACGCAAAAGTCCTAATATTGACACATCTTGGTATAAACGTTTAGAAATCAAGACACATGTGATATAGTTGCATTCGTCTTTACCATCACATTTCTGTACAGTTTCACACAGGACACCGTACATCTTGTGCCCGTGTTGAATCCAAGTCACGGGACCTATTACGCTTTGTGCTCCTTATCATAGGCTTGTGTGACGCTGTGCGATCAATAGCTTTATGAACATAACATGTAACATGTATTTCTAGTGCTAGTTCTATTCTGTGATGACGATGTGACTGTAATACATTCATGATTTAATTGTCTACAGTGTTACCTGGAAATTTATGATACCTATCTCAGGAATAGCTTAGTATTTTGCAATGTATTGAAAGTGTGAATTTACCTCTCTCCTTATTAGCTGCGTGGATTTCCCGTTCTCTTTCGCTACTTTGTTTGAAAGTTGCATTCAAACCAGTGTTATAGCCAAGCGGACCATTTCTCCAATTGTTTCTTTTCTTTTTTCATAGGAAATCGAAACATTTAAAGTAAAAGTTGCAATGAAAAATGCAAACATTGAGGTCCAAAATTGAAAAGCCAATAAATGATGTTCCTTTATCTGGTTGTCGGTAGTTGAAACACTGCCACCAGGATGATTTCAGCCTTGGGGATTTAAGGCTAGAATATAGGTAAAAGTTAGGTGTAACATGAAGTGGCATTACATCATAGTGCAATTGTCTAACGTCTGCTTCAGTTTTGAACGGTGAGCCCATATATTCGTTTTGGCTTTTCTTGCTGATTAAGGTTGCATAGTACCCCACATGGCAGTTAACTGGGTGCACAACGGGGAACTCCCGTAGATACTTTATGTTTTATTGAAAAGTTATTATCTTGCAAGTGTGTTAAGTTGAATCGCGTGTTATACAAATTTTGGTGTGAATACACAGGTCTGGATGGAGTTAGGTTATTTCACTCTTTTTTTGAAATCTTATTGGAAAATGACCATTATTTTAAATTTGTAAGTAAAAAAAAAATAGTCATTTCAAATAGCAAAATCATAGCAATTTGCTGCAAGTCCACATTTCTCGCTTGAATATGTAAGTTAATATCTCACCACAATTTTCAATGGATACAATTTTCATAAAAAAATGGCTGACTTCGAGTAAATTTTGCTTATGTAAATCTTCAGTATTCCTTTAAAAGACTTACCAAGTGGTGAAACATCGGATGGTATTATTCCAGAATTGCTTTGAACAATACGTCTCCCTCTGTTTTCGACATTCCAACATTTTTCTTGCCCCGCTGATCTCTCACCCTTCTGCCTTACCCACACCCAACCCCAACAAAACCACCCGAGAAAAAAAAAAGGCAAAGGCAAAGGAAACACTGTGATGCAATTAGAGAACACTGACAAGAAAATGTTTATTTTACAATAATTGAAACATTGATTTAAATTCAAAACCACCTTATTATACATAACGTTAGCATTTAGCCTTTTAATACCAAGTTCTTTTCCTTGAACCGTATTGATTCACTTCCTTTTATGAGGATAGCAACCTCCAAGTTGCTTTTCAATTTGACATTCCAAGTGCTACGGTAGCCCAAAATGTTAGGACCAATCAGTTTATGGTTTGTAAAAAAAGGTAAGGTGTTGGCCAATCACAACGGTGCTTCAATAAAGGACGCCTTTGGTATGATCTGAGAGCGTAAGTATCCCATTTAATATACCGTATGGAAGGTAACAATAACCTATACTAAATTCTGTGCCACCTTCACACTCCTGCAAAGTACAAACAAGATGGCAAATAGTAACGATTTTGAGATATGCAGAGTAACGATCTCAGTGATATGACTAGAAGAATGCATTGCAATATATAGTGATATGACTAAGCAAGGTTTACTGGCTTTAAATTGCTTAAATGAAACCGACGATACGAACTAACTATGATTGTTTTTACTAATTATACCGTGCATCACCAAATGCATAAAATGTATGCAATTAAAATTAAATCGCTGTTGATATGTTTGATATCTAACCACATTTTTTCTAGCTTCTATATATTATGTATTTAGTTTAGGTGTGCTCAATTCATTACATATAACTTATTAGGATGAAAACATTGTGAGAGTTATTCCTACCCGAAAGCTTGTGTTCAGCCGTTACAAAGAGTTTAAAGTTACCCCATGTAGTAACAATGAAACTGAATAATTCTATGCACTGAAAGGGTTATAGACTTTATTTGATATAATCTACATTGTAACATTTAACATTACAGGAATAAACATGAAAAACTATAAATGTTAAAATAGAACAGAGGTAAGAAGGAACAAGAATTAAATGAACTGCAATATACCTGAGGCGGGCATGCCTGGTATCATTATTACTACGCACATCGTTGTACATTCTTCATTTACACAAACAGCATCATTAAAATGTTCCACTTCATTATCATTTTATTTAGGAGTCAGCCATCGTTCCTATCTGCACGGTACAGATAGAACCTTTTAATACCGAGTTATGAAACGTTAATGAGCATCTAAAAGTTGTGATCATCATCATTGTCATCAATATTATTGTAGTCATTATTGTTGCAGGCGTGTAACCATCCTTCGGATTTGTGGTCAAGAGAGAATATGTCGGAAATAATAACATTTGCCATAATTTCCGCAAATTATGTCGTGTCTACACATTCTAATAATGCAATGGGATTAGGATGGAAGGATGTTTGGATGGATCTAATTTATCAACGAGTAGTCAAAGCTAATGTTATATAACATCATCATGTGTAGCCCCGCCCCCACTCTTAAGCTCAGCAAATATAAGGAGTTCGCTGTGGATGGATTGTTGTTTCAATTAAACCAATGCAATACAATGTGGAAGGCTCCAAAAAGCTGATATTATCTTTCAGGTCAGTCTTGACCTAATTTATCCATAAATTTCCCCTCATGCTCTAAATTTTCTTTTGCAACTCATAAACTTCAACATAAATAAACCATTCAGTCAGCTTTCCCCTCTGCTCGAGAAATTACATCACTTCTTTGTAAAAAAAATAAGTATGGAGGAGGCGCTTCCCCATATCGAGTCCGATATGTACGAATATGAAATATGATTATCATGGTTTTTATTATCACCGTGACTTTCATTGTCATTGTTAATGCCAGTGTCCTTATCATTACCACTATTATTATGATCAAAAGATTAACAAGTCAATTCAATTCAATTCAACTGAACTTTATTAAAATCAGACAACGAAAACATGAGAACATTACAAAGATAAGCTATAAGTGATTAAGGAGTTATACCAGAAAGCTAATTAAAGCTTGTACAAGGGTAGAACCCCTAATTCAAAGAAAGCAAGTTCATAAAAAACAAGGAAACAAAATCGAACAAACAACAAAACACAAAATCCCCCCCCCCACCCAACCCTAGGCAAATGCACGGATCAGAGATTGTCCAGAAGGTGTTTTTTCAAAATCCGTTTAAATAAAGTTTTCGTGGAGATTTCTTTAAGTGATTCAGGCAACTCATTCCACACAGAAGGTCCAGTATAGTGTATATTATGCTGCGTTAAAAGTAGTCTACAATATGGGAGCATATAATTAGAATTATGTCTGGTGTTAAACATGTGGTTAGGTCTCGCGAACAGTTTAGCCACAGAAAGAGGTAACAGATTGTTGGTAGCATGAAACATTATTATTGCCGTATGATACTTCACAATATCGGGGAAAGCAAGGACTTGAAGTCTTTTAAAAAGAGGAACAGAAGGTGTCATGGAATGTTTGTTGAGAATAGAACGGACGATTCTCTTTTGAATCAGATGCACTTTACTGGTATGATTGGCAGCAGCATATCCCCAAACGGGTACACAATAAGTCATGAAAGGAAGGATTAAGCTATTATAGATGGTAAGTAGCACCTTCCTTGGGAGAATATCTTTCAATTTGTAAATTATACCAGCCCCTCTAGAGATTTTACTACAGGTATTAGTGATATGTGGGGACCAACTTAAGTTTTTATCTATGGTAACACCGAGGAAAGTAGTACAATCAACAAAAGGAATAAAACTGTCATGAATATTAATACCATTCATTTTAGGGTCGACAGACTTTTGAACTGGGTGGAACAAAATAGCAGTCGACTTAGTAGCGTTCAGATGGAGCTTATTTGCTCGAAACCAATTAGTGACATTGACCATCTCGTTGGTAATATCGCTGATGAACGAATGGGAATTATAGCTATCGTAAAAAATACTTGTATCATCAGCGTAAAGAGTAAATTTAAACTTTGAACTAACGAGAGGTAGGTCATTCATATAAATAAGAAACAGAAGTGGACCAAGAATTGACCCCTGTGGGACACCAGTAGTAATGGAACACAAAGTAGACTTAGCATTTGAGATATGAACATACTGATATCTGTTAAAAAGGTAATTACTGAACCATTTCAAAGGCATACCTCTGATACCATAATGATTTAGTTTATAGAGAAGAATGTTATGATCCAAAGTGTCAAAGGCCTTAGAGAGATCAAGGAATATTCCACAAGAAAGTTTACGATTTTCGAAGGAACAGGAAATATTATCAATGAAGTTGATCAATGCATGCATCGTAGATTTGTTCGGAAGAAAGCCGTATTGATTCTCATAAAGTAGACTATGATGGGAAAGAAATTCAAACAAACGTTTATAAACTAATTTTTCAAATACTTTGGAAAAAACGGGTAATACAGAGATAGGCCTATAATTATTCTTTATGTTTTTGTCATTACTCTTATGAACAGGTACAACCCGAGCAATTTTAAGATCATTGGGGACGCTTCCACTACCAAAAGAAAGGTTAACTAGGTGGCTCAACGGACTCGAAATAATGTGACTGACTGCCTTGACAACCTTACAATAAATATCATCATGTCCTGGACTGCCAGGTTTCAAATCCTTAATACATTTATTAACTTCATTCTCATTAGTAGGGTGCAAAAACATACAGTGTTGGTTAGGATCACCCATATAGTTGTGAAAGCTCATTGGCGGTGTGTTTGGAATGGCAGATGCTAACTTGCAGCCAATGCTAACAAAATATTCATTAAAAATACTACACATCTCTGTTATGTCAGAAATACGTTTACCGTTATCATGCAATTCACTGATACAAGAAGCTTTACTAGCATCGTTCTGTAGGATATTGTTAATTTTCTTCCAGGTTTCCCTAACACTTTGGTTAGAAAATTCCTTATTGTAATAGTTAAATTTTGCAACACGTATAACTGAAGTGAGTCTATTTCTAAACGTACTGTATTCTGCTTTGTTCACCTGTGAAGGGTGGCGTTTATAGCGAGTGAATAACCTATTTTTCGTACGACACGAGTTCAAGATACCTGTCGTACACCAGCTCTTCCTAATATCAGAACGTCTGCTACACGGCTGAAGAGGAAAATGGCGGTCATAGCAACAATAAAATATACGAATGAATGCCTTATAAGCAGAATTTGCATCGTCACAGTTGAGTACATCAACCCAGTCCTCTTGCGAGAGGTCCTGTTGAAACGAAGCAATACTATATTGAGTGAATTTTCGAGTTACTTTAGGATTAGCCCGTCCAACGTGGGGCGCAGACGGCGTGACGCAGTCAGTAATAAAGGAATAAATCGGGTAGTGATCTGATAAATCATTAACAACAATACCGGAGGTGTATGGGCTTGTTACATTAGTAAGAATATTATCTATTAAGGTTCTAGACTGGTCTGTTACTCTGGTGGGTTTATTTATCATGCAATGGAAACCATGTGACGAGAGAATGTTAACAAAAGTGTGTGTTCGAGCACTATTCACCCCATCGTAGCATAATAAATCAATGTTGAAATCACCCATTATGTAGCAAGGTCTATTTCCAATGCGATCTAAATTGTCTTCCAGAAGATTGAAGAAATCAATCGAGCTGGCGTTTGGTGGACGATAGACAATACCGATAATTAAAGTGCGGTTATAGAATTTTAAATCAACGAAAATTGATTCATATAAATTGTCGTGAAACACTGAAAGTTGGTCATTTATGTTAAAAATAATACCATCTTTTATATAAACACCTACACCCCCACCAGCAGTCTGTTTACGGTCTTTATGAACAAAATTGTAACCATCCAGATTGTAAAGAGCTGGCAGAGAGTTGTTGTTTAACCACGTCTCTGTTATGGCTATGCAATGAAATTTAAAATCAAGAAGTTGTAATAAAAGCGAAAGGTCGTCATAATTTTTGCTCAAGCTCCTGGAATTACAATGAAAGAGGCTCAAGCCCTTATGTGTACTAAAATGAGTATTGAGATTATTAATGTCAGTATAATTACAAGTTATTTGTGAATTATCAATAATAATGTTTCCCTGATCATCATTTAAATGGTTGAAAGGATAATCCAAATGATCCAAGTCATCTGCAAAAGCACAAAAATTAACCATCGACGATACCAATTAATTAACACAAAACAATAAAAGAATAACAAAACAATTAACACACAGAAAAAAAGAAAGAAAAGACTTCACCAGAAGTCCGCAACCGGGCAGACGAGACACAGGCCAGCAGGCAAGCAGAAATAAGTGTAACCTAAATGATCAGATTAGCCATATTAGAGGTCGTCCAGGTCTTTGAGGTCACTTACGCGTTTCTTGTATTCATGGCCGTCTTTGGACAGAGTGCATGGATTTTTCCATCAAGGCTCCACGCTGATTTGACGAGGCGGTGATTCTTAACGTTGAGAAGTAGCTGTTGGTTGGTCCTCGTAAGGTCCTCGCGTACGACGATGTTGCTCCCTTTAAGCTTCCGTCGGGCCTGAATAAATCTTGATCTGGTATCGTACGATATGAACTTGACAATTATGGGGCGTGGTCTGTCACGGTTACCCTCAGTGATACGTCCAATCCTGTGGGAGCGGTCAATGTCATCGCGTGTAATGGTGACATCAAGTTTGTCCTTGGCCAGATCGATAACGAGTTGATCAGTATCTCGACTGAAACCATCGTCAGGGATGCCGGATATCCGTAGAGAATTTCTTCTGGAATACTGTTCAAGGTCATTGATTTCCTGATATGCTCTGGTCAGTGAGGACCCAGTCTCGGTTTGACTTTGGCGAAGTGTTTCAATTTCATGCCTTTGTTCTTCCATCTTGGTTTCGTATTCGTGAATTTTCCCTGTCAGTTCAGCAAGATCGTCTTTCAGTGGTTGGAGTTGGAGTACAAGGGCATCCGAGATCGATTTACGTAACAGTGACATGAATTCATCGCTCTTCAAGACGGTCTTAACGGTATTAGCCACCAGCTCCTTCAATTGACGATCGCGAGTGGTAGTCATTGTTAGAATAGACTAATCCAGCAGATTGATGAATAGAGAGGCTTGAAAAGAGAACTCAGTTCACTGGACCACGGCAGAGAGATGATTATAGTGAAAGCGTACCAGTATGTACTGACAGCGTATATAGGATAGATAGTGTACTGTGGTAGGCTCACCAGACTTAGGGTTGTGACAGTTCCAGTCAAATATTACCGAATAACTTTCGGTGAATCCAGCGAATAACTGGTCTAGGTAATCACACCAATGAAACGTATACTATTAATGAATATGTAAATTATAACATGTCTGCCGGTATTAAGCGGATGAAATGTGAAAATCACATTATTCCCAAGGCGAAGTTACAGAGGCCAGAAGTTATGACTTCAATGAAGCAATCAGTAAACTTTGCATTGCATTGCATTTGCATTATGAGAACCTGAGGACAATTTGGATTAGCACGTTCATTTTGCAACCTTTGCTCGTTTATGTGACTGTATTTATCTCATGCTTGCTACAAATTTTAATCTGTATGTTTAACTTAATATTAATTAATATTAAATTTGGCAATGTCTCAGACAATCGGTCGTATTTTGATTTCAGTGTAAGAAATTTTATTCTGATTTGATGGTAGAAATTCGAAATATATGGCCTTATTGCTATCAGGTGAGTTGTAGAGACCATTAGGATTACTCTTTCCGCAGGTTCTGAACCACCAGCCACTGTGATGAACCACTGCGCAGTTTTCTTTTTGTTTACTGTCGTTATCCCTGTCGAAGGTACTGAACTGCTCACCAATGATTTTTGTCAAAATATCTTCTGTTGAAGAAAATATGTAAACATAAAGCTTAGTCATAAGCGGTAATTACGCCGGATATTGCACTATAAAATTTGAATAATATTTGCTCTATAATATTTATTTATTGCACTATATTATTTGAATAACGCTTTTTCCTCTCGCACACTGTGATTTATGTTTTATTTATTTATATATATATATATATATATATATATAGTTGCAAGATTACTAAATAAAAACCCGGCAGACGTTGCTTCTCAATTATAAAGTGTATTGTCAAGCTTTCGGCCTCATTGGCCTTCTTCGGGATACTATATACAGAAAAATAGAGAGAGAAGATTGATAAATATAAGTTACGCAATGGAATAACTTTGACATGTAAATCAATATTATATATCTCATGTAAATATTTGCTATTGAAAAACACTTTAGAAACGATGATCAATAAACGGAGGTGAAAATAAAAAAAAAGGAATAACTTTGACTAATATATATATATATATATATATATATATATATATATATATATATATATATATATATATATATATATATATATATATATATATATATATATATATATATATATATAAGTTAAGTTACTTAGATATTACGTGTTACTTAGCTTAGAAAGTAGAAAGTAATGTCTTTAAGAGTAAAGAAAGAGGTAACTTACGAGTGTAGAGTTGTTGCGTGATCTTTGTCTGAGGAGGATGACGTGAGTAGCAATGCTATGTATTGTGTGTGTGGATGCGATGTAGATGGTCACGTGTTTTTGTTTAGCTGTCTACGTTGATGCCATTGGGGCTTAGGGTTTTTAGCTTTTCTATCCAGAAGGATTCACGATGTAGGATTGTTGTACGGGACTTCTCTTGGATCAGTTCAATGCCTGTAAGGGAGACGTTGTGTATAGAATGTGATGGGGAATTAAAATGTGTAGTGTATGGTAGTTGTTTGGCGTTAGTTTTATCAAAGTTGATTATTTCTGATTTGGTGTTGCTAAATCTGGTATAGAGTGTTGTTTCCGTTTTGCCGATGTATTGTTTGTTGCAGGCTGTGCAGGTGATGAGATAAATTAACCATTTAGATTTGCAGTTGATGTGCGATGTTATAGGGAAAGTCTGTCCTGTTGAGGTGCTCGTGAATTTGTCTGTGTGTTTGATGTATGTATGCAGCATGCAGCGTTTTGACTTGCAGGCAAAAAAGCCGTTCTTTGTGGTGTGTGGGTCGTTCTGTGTGTCATTAGGTGAGGGGTCCCTAGCCCGTACGAGAAGATCTCGTAGAGAGCGCGGACGACGGAAGGCGACCATGGGAGGTTCTTTAAAAATAGATGTGAGTTCCGGGGAATCAGTTAGTGTTTGTGTGCATTTTTGTAGTTTCTTAGGGAGGTTGGAGAGAATTGGTGAGTACGTGAGTACCAGTGGCACTCTTGTGTTGTTTTCTTTTGTGTGTAAGTAAGTAGGTCGTGCCTTGAAAGCTGTTGTGCATTTTGTATTTGTTTTGTTACTACCTGTGAGTTGTATCCACGGTGTATGAATTGTTTATTGAGTTCGGATAGGTGGTAATTTGTTGTGTTGTCTTCAGAGCAGTTTCGTATGATTCTGAGCGCCTGGCTGTATGGAATACTTGTGAAAGTATGTTTTGGATGGCAAGATGTTGGTAAAAGGTAAACGTGAGAGTCGGTTGGCTTTGAGTAGAGTTGAGTTTCAAGTCGTTTGTTTGCTTTGGGTGATTCGAATATCTAGAAATTGGACGCTTTCTGCAGAACTTTCAAATGTGTATTTTATGGTTGGGTGGTTTGAGTTCATTTGATTTTGAAAGTGAGTGAGGTTTCGTGATGTAGATGTCCAGATGAATTGTATGTCATCTTTGAATCGTTTTCGTGTTATTAGCTAGTATGTAGTTTCTAGTATCTAAGTAACTTATATATATATATATATATATATATATATATATATATATATATATATATATATATATGTATATATTTGTCAAAGTTATTCCATTGCGTAACTTATATTTATCAATCTTCTCTCTCTATTTTTCTGTATATAGTATCCTGAAGAAGGCCAATGAGGCCGAAAGCTTGACAATACACTTTATAATTGAGAAGCAACGTCTGCCCGGTTTTTATTTAGTAATCTTGCAACTATATATATATATATATATATATATATATATATATATATATATATATATATATATATATATATATATATATATGGAATTGATATACCTCTAACTCAGTAAAGTGCTCAATGCCTAACAGACAGAGCTAACATACAGAGCTAACATACTATATTGAGCCCTATTCACTATTGAGTGGTTGCTACACGGTGTTTCATGCCCTATGACATTCTTCAGGCAACTGGCAGGAATCAGGATTTCTTCGTGAGTTTATCTTTTCTTGGCTCGGTTGGCTGGCTTCTCTTCATGCCTACACTTGCTTATTATCTCTGATCTCTTGTTCAACATGTTTGGTCCGCTGAGCTTAAATATCTCCAACTTCTCATTCAAGCACAAATTGCATTGTCCCGACGCTCTCCTATGGATGTTGGACTCCTTCAGGATTGACCAAGAGACCTCGTAATCCTTGTTCTCCTTATATATATATATATATATATATATATATATATATATATATATATATATATATATATATATATATATATATATATATATATATATATATATATATATATTCAATATATACATTCAATATCTAATGTATGACTTTTGATCATTTTTCGCCTCCGCTTTTAAAAATACCATCTGTTAATATTCTTTTTAAATTTAGTCATGTAAACATGGTAGATATTCTTTTTCCATGTTTGTTGAAAGAGGTTTGTTATGAGAACTCAACTCAGTTACGTTTTCGTCTCATTGATTGTTTCACGGCTATATGAAGACAGAAACTCACAGAAAGCGATTTTGAACAAATATTATATAATAAATATACATCTGAATATTTATAGTCATTTGTAAATAATAGCACGCGATGGTTCGAACGGTAATGAGAACACATGAAGCCACACTTTTTTTATCAGTATTGTGCTCTTTTCTGTTGTTTTATTTTCCCTACTGTATGTTCGTTGTACTAGGTTACTGTAAACTAGATCATATAATGTCACCCTTGTGCATGATTACCAGCAGCTGAAGCTGGAAGAAATACCACTGACAAAACATAACGTAACGTTGGAAATCGATAATACATGTCTCTCTGAATTTATTGGACAAAACGGCAGGGGAGGTTTCAAAAACTATAGGCCTAAGAGCATTGAAATATTCAGAAGTACACGTGCTAAGCCACTTCCATATGAGCAATGATATACTACAAATTATGGTCAGCAATGACATTACGGAGTCTATTGAAGCAGTCAAAATGTAAATGACTTGAACTGACTTCTATTAAGGGAGGACTATTTTGTTCATCTTGGCACATGTGGCTTGCTTACGTAAGTGCTCGTTATGGAAATGTGGATATCAAATAACTGAGGTGCGACGGGTTACCATTTTGTTGACTTCATAATTCAAATTAATTTTCATACTTTAATTCCTAATAATCCAACAAATATATTTCATTTATTGATCAACAAACCTGCGGTGCCACTGTATGTACCCATCTCAAAGACCGTGTAATTGTCACTTTCATCAGCGATATTGAACCGATCATAGATGGCATAATATGCGTTGTTCTCTGCATCCACTACATCAATTCTGAGTTCACATGAAGTTTGATTTGTCAGGTAGAACAGTTTTTCGTTGCCCAACCAGAACTCGTGTTCGAGTTCACCAAAGCCGTCTCTGTAACTGGTCCAGTCTTGGTAAAAGTTGACTGAACCGTTGACACGGCGTTGGAAAACCTTTTGATGAAAAGCACAGGAGATAGTCAAACGAGGATTCAAACTTTGCTTTTTCATGTTCTCTAACAAGCAAAGCAAAAATCACATGTAGTTAATCGAAGTCATGGTACTTATCGAAAACCTGATTCATTTTGTTACTACTGGAAAATAACTATTCCTCAAAATATCTATTCCTCAAAATATCTAACCAAGATAATAGAAGCATTTTACTATTTGAAAAATAAATTATCGATACTGATGTCATACCAATAAATAACACAACTTGCTAAGAATCAAATCTTCTTTCATATCACGACCAACTTACTGTCCATCCTCCCCCGTCAGCCATATTGCAATAAACTTCAAAAGCTGAACCAGACCAGTTCGTTGGAAAGACAGGATACACACCACTAATGAGGCCCTCCTGAAATATTTCCAGGCAATCAGCCTTATGCTTCTCACAAGATTCGCCGTCACCGTGGTAACCATTTCTACAATAGCATTTGTGTAAATTGTCACGTGTTTCGCAAGCAGCGTCGGAGTTACACCTGTATCCTGAGTTGACATCGACAGTCTTGTTGATACAGGTATATTTTTTTGTACAGTTAGCATTCACAAGAAACGACTGTTCCTGAACAAATAAAGGAATTCATAGTTAGCCTCGAAAACACAATTATATAGAATACCTAATGATAGTCCTTCCAACTTCTTACAAACAAACAAAAGTTAAGTACCGCTTGGGTATTGATAATATCTCTGGGTCTAGTTTTCTTTGCAGTGAAGCCATATATCGGTATGCACTTATTGTTATGTAAGATCTAATCAGGGAGCTGTTATCTCCCTGATGTAACTGGAAAGCTGTGTTTGGATGAGATCTCAGAATCTCTACTCATCGAAAAAAAGGACAGTCATTGGTGATTGTGATAATACACATGCAGGTGAAAAACGTTAAAAAGGAACTCTTACCAAGATCACAGCGTGTTCGCTTTGCACGATACAGCCAGAATACTCTGTGATCATAGTTGTTTCTTCGATGCTTTGGGCAATTGTCTGAAGCAAGCTTGTTGTCACTGGTGGTTTAGTGTCTCATTTAAAATGAATGAAAATATATAATTTAACATGTAGATGTTACATGTGGTATAATGAGTTTTACATCCTTTCTGAAGTAAAAGAGAGAGAGAGAGAGCGAGAGAGAGAGAGAGAGAGAGAGAGAGAGAGAGAGAGAGAGAGAGAGAGAGGTGGAGGTGGAGAGGAGGTAAGGCATCTTTAACCGAACTGTCCTTAATCTGTGCAATTCCCAAGACTTCCTTATTGTGATAATATGCAAATAGCAGTGCAAAGTTGGTTCTACTTCTTGCCATACAAGTAAACCTGCGTGTTTGTTGTTGTTATTTAACTTTTATTACCTCTGAAACTATTCCAGACAAAATAAAAAACTTGATGGCAAGCATTGATTCATTCAACTATTTCTTTACGTTGAATGAATAAATTGACACAATGAAATGTGCAAATACCTCTATTTACATGGTTTAAGTAAATTTCAATTTCGCTTAATCGTGTGAAGTGATATGGGGAAATTTTAAACTTAATCGGACAAGTTTGATATGGGTTGACCGCATGGCACAAACAACGAAATGTAGAAATGTACAATCAAGGCATCGAAAACATGTGCTTTGGTTTGGTCGAAATACGCTGACCAAGTAGTCACTATGCACTGAAATAGGAATGAAAATAACCCGTTCCTCCAAAATCTTTCTAGGGAACAACCACATCTTCACGTCTATAACTAAGTTTTTAAACTTATTTTTGAAACGTAAAGGAAAAGTGTTGTAGTGTCTTTAAATGTAACACGCTGTGGCGGATCCTTTTACTGTGGAATATATACTGAATCGTCTAAATCCGTTCTTAAAACAGATATAGCATTAGAAGACATTTTACACTGCCCAGAATGTATCTTACACCAAAGTATAGACATGCATTTATCCTAAGAGCACTAGCGAAACTTGATATGTCATTTGGGTTTTTGATAAGGTTTTCATCCTTGAGACGCGGCGACGAGCTAAGGAATTGGTCTTGCATTTACACCAATATAAATTCTACCTTTTATCAATTCCACAAATGTGTTTCTTTTTATTTTGCTGACGACTGCAAATATCACTATGTAAATATTCGAAACTTTCTTATTTTGCGTTCAGTATCTGTAATTATTGTATTACACTGTGGTAAAAGTAATCCTTTACTTACAATATAGTCATCTAACTCCTAAACGTAATAAAACGCTGCACGGACCACACTGCTCTTGGCTTCATTTACAGACAACATCGATATCGATAGTGACCGTTTACAATTCCTGTAACTGGCAAAAGTGCGGCTTCCTAAAAACACTCAAACATCACGGATAACTTTCCTCCGGCAAATCTTACTGCATTGTTTCCTGCTTCGGGTTTTCACGTTTTGAATGAAGAAACAAGTTGTAGAGTCTTGTATTCTTGAGTTTCCATTCATTGCGTAGACGTGCCCTATTTAAGCACCTTTCACTTTTGAAGTATAATTAACTCAAATTTGACGTTTCGTCAGCTCTACGACATAATGAGCGCAATGCTTGATGAAACATGAAAAAGGACGGTTACACCCATGAGACCGAAAAATACCCAATTAAATGTTTGTGTATTAACCCCTTTAAGAATATTGAAAGTAGTTACATCTTACCATTTGGCCACGTGTAGCAACTTGTTTTTACGTGGCGAAATTTTTCTTCAAATTGACACAGTTCTAACGACGAAAGAAAAAAAAAAGGTATGACACATATCTTGGGATCTTTATCGAACTACATGAAAGGAACAGAAAGTGACTATAGAAACAGTTTTCAAAACGGAGATTGCAAGCGTAAACAAGCATGAAGAAGTAAACAGCGTGAAGAAGTAAACTTAACAACATGTATATAAATGTAATAACGTACATGTTGAAGATGTAACAACGATCAAGTTTCCGTAATCTAACACTGAAGATCGCCAAAAAGGAATTAATATACTTACTACATGTTCCCTCGGCTGTATCAGAACCAACGAGGGTAATAATGAAGCAAACCATAAGAACTGACTTTCTTTCCATACTGTTAATTTAGCACACTAAAATCACTTATTTTGACGTCTGAAAATCCGTTTTGTGAATTTCCTTTAAGATTTTCCAAACTTGTTACTATAATAACTGAAATGAGTATCGTACTTCGCTAAGATTTATGTTATTAATGCTCAGCACTGCACGAAGAACCGCCTTGTAAAACCATAAGAAGAGCGCATCAGCGTCTTTAGTCGTTCAATGCTTTTTTTTTTTTTTACACAGAAACCAGACTGAGCAGATTGTATGGAAATCAATATACGGAAACACTTATACTAGACAAAAGAGTTTTGCAGTTTTGTATTGAGACTTGAGAAATATATAACATAGAGGTCTCATTCTTCAAACTAAAATAGTGCCAAGAGTAAAAAAAAATACATGTTGAAATCAGCCAGGATGTCTGAGAATTTTCCAGAATATCTTGCAAATTCTAAATTGATATAGTACGATCAACAATCTCTGTGTATGCAGATTTTTGAGTATTTTTCTTTTTCGTGATTCAATTGCAGACCGGACAGAAACTTGTATTTTACGTCCAGATTCCAAAAGTTAGAAAAAAAATTGTTACTGTGCTTCAACTTTTGACAGATTTAACCTCCGTTAGTACGAAATAAATGTTATTTCCATTGAAATTATTTGATGAAAGTATGTTTTGATTTCATAGTGTCAGTGAATGGCAACGGAAAATAATGCAAGAGAAAGCGGCATGTTCAAGTAGACGATAGATGTAATAAGAGTATTGCTTTAGGTTTCTCTGCTGTGAGTGTTTCTTTTAAATGGGTTTGTATAGACACGTCACACATAATTTGATAAGGTCAAATGTTAAACCTCACATGATCCCCGCCAATTTTCTGACATCCGTTCTGCCCATAATGATGAAAAAGAGTTAAAAATATTCCATTAAACAGAAATCTCTTATGATAACAAAGGGGTGGGGGATCAGATATTTATGGAGAGGGCTATTAAATGAAATTAAATAAATTATATATATGTATATATGTATATGTGTATGTGTATGCGTATGTATATATATATATATATATAGTTGCAAGATTACTAAATAAAAACCCGGCAGACGTTGCTTCTCAATTATAAAGTGTATTGTCAAGCTTTCGGCCTCATTGGCCTTCTTCAGGATACTATATACAGAAAAATAGAGAGAGAAGATTGATAAATATAAGTTACGCAATGGAATAACTTTGACAAATATATATATATATAAGTTAAGTTACTTAGATATTACGTGTTACTTAGCTTAGAAAGTAGAAAGTAATGTCTTTAAGAGTAAAGAAAGAGGTAACTTACGAGTGTAGAAGTTGTTGCGTGATCTTTGTCTGAGGATGACGTGAGTAGCAATGCTATGTATTGTGTGTGTGGATGCGATGTAGATGGTCACGTGTTTTTGTTTAGCTGTCTACGTTGATGCCATTGGGGCTTAGGGTTTTTAGCTTTTCTATCCAGAAGGATTCACGATGTAGGATTGTTGTACGGGACTTCTCTTGGATCAGTTCAATGCCTGTAAGGGAGACGTTGTGTACAGAATGTGATGGGGAATTAAAATGTGTAGTGTATGGTAGTTGTTTGGCGTTAGTTTTATCAAAGTTGATTATTTCTGATTTGGTGTTGCTAAATCTGGTATAGAGTGTTGTTTCCGTTTTGCCGATGTATTGTTTGTTGCAGGCTGTGCAGGTGATGAGATAAATTAACCATTTAGATTTGCAGTTGATGTGCGATGTTATAGGGAAAGTCTGTCCTGTTGTGGTGCTCGTGAATTTGTCTGTGTGTTTGATGTATGTATGCAGCATGCAGCGTTTTGACTTGCAGGCAAAAAAGCCGTTCTTTGTGGTGTGTGGGTCGTTCTGTGTGTCATTAGGTGAGGGGTCCCTAGCCCGTACGAGAAGATCTCGTAGAGAGCGCGGACGACGGAAGGCGACCATGGGAGGTTCTTTAAAAATAGATGTGAGTTCCGGGGAATCAGTTAGTGTTTGTGTGCATTTTTGTAGTTTCTTAGGGAGGTTGGAGAGAATTGGTGAGTACGTGAGTACCAGTGGCACTCTTGTGTTGTTTTTCTTTTGTGTGTAAGTAAGTAGGTCGTGCCTTGAAAGCTGTTGTGCATTTGTATTTGTTTTGTTACTACCTGCGAGTTGTATCCACGGTGTATGAATTGTTTATTGAGTTCGGATAGGTGGTAATTTGTTGTGTTGTCTTCAGAGCAGTTTCGTATGATTCTGAGCGCCTGGCTGTATGGAATACTTGTGAAAGTATGTTTTGGATGGCAAGATGTTGGTAAAAGGTAAACGTGAGAGTCGGTTGGCTTTGAGTAGAGTTGAGTTTCAAGTCGTTTGTTGCTTTGGGTGATTCGAATATCTAGAAATTGGACGCTTTCTGCAGAACTTTCAAATGTGTATTTTATGGTTGGCTGGTTTGAGTTCATTTGATTTTGAAAGTGAGTGAGGTTTCGTGATGTAGATGTCCAGATGAATTGTATGTCATCTATGAATCGTTTCCATGTTATTAGCTAGTATGTAGTTGGTTTGTTGAAGTATGTTGTGTTCTAATGAGCCCATGAAAATGTTTGCATACGAGGCTGCAACTGGTGTTCCCATGGCAGTACCTTGTATTTGTAAGTAGTGTTTACCGTTAAATTTGAAGTTGTTAAGAGTGAGTGTAAGTTCCAGTAGGCGTATGAGATCGGTGGTGGATGGGTTGCAGTCATTACGTGTATCAAGAGCATTTTTGCATGCGTTGAGTCCCTCTTGGTGTGGAATGTTGGTGTAAAGTGAAGATACGTCAGCGGTGACTAGTGTGAGCTTTCTTGTGAATGGTGAGTGTACTGAGTTAATGTGGTCAATATGGTTAATGAAGTGTGTCGTGTCTTTCACGTGGGATTGTAGACATTCCACTAGCGGACGTAGATGTGAATTTACAAATTTTGATATTTGGGTGGTAGGACAGCTGCAACTTGAAACAATTGGGCGACCGGGGTTGTTTGGTTTGTGTATCTTTGGTAAGAAGTATAAGTTCGGACATAAGGTGTTTTTTGGGATGAGGAGGTCCTTAATTTCAGATTCAAGTTGCAGTGATTGGATTGCTCTTTCCACTAGATGTTGGTGCAGAAATGAGAATGTACATCTTGTAATTTTTTAGAAGTTTGCGATCTTAGTACAGCTGATTGGTCGTATACTGCCTGGGTTTCTTAGTGAGAACGTTAAGGATCCTATTTTCCAGAATCTGGAGAGGTTTAATGACTGTAGCACATGTGGTGAGATAGACTTCAGTAGCATAAAAAAGCCTGAAGTAAATTAAGGAATGGCTAATCTGGATTGCTGCCTTAGCAGGAAAATGTAATTTATGTGATAAAAATACCAACATAGTTCAAGAAGGAATTACGTATATCATTCACAAATGGAGAAGTTGATATATTAGAAACGGCATTCCCAATATTATTGACATAAATAAGAAACGATAGAGGACCTTTAGGCGTTACCCCAGTGGTGACACTTGAATTATGTAAATGGGTATTATTAACAAAGATACATTGCTTTCTTTTACATAAATAACTTGGAAATATATCATAGGTCATGCCTCGAATGAGATGATGCAACAGTTTATTGAACAGAATAGCATGGTCGACGAAAAAATCCTTACATAAGAAACATGTTGTAAATGTTGTAAACACGTGTAAACAATAACAATTTTTAGAGGAATGCACCAGTAATATACAACCGACCTCCTGAATAACAACTCGTGACTTATTAAAAATTTAGTTTCCAGGCTTCCAGCCTTCCTCCTTTCATTAATACCGACACGTTTATCGCGGCACAAAATGTGAATGTTGAAAAGAACATTTGTTTTTGTTTTTTCGATATATGTATAAAAAGTGAAAGGCTTTATCAAAGGTACCTTTAAGAAGATACATGCAATGACAAATACCTTCTTGCAATATGGATTGACTTCACTGACAACAAAAGCAGTTGACAGAAAATTCACCACGAACAACAGCAATAGCCATTTGGTTATCCTCAATCATAGTCATGACTTTAAGAAGAATTTGAGTATGGATTGTACAACCGATAAATGTAATAAAGGTGAATGAATACCCACCATAATTTAAAAATGTGAACCATAAATGCAATAACCACCATAGTATAATATAATACATTTTAACAAAAAATATAATGACTGACCCCAAGATAAATGTAATAATTTTTTACCACAAATGTAAAAATCTGACCTCAACATAAATGTAATAATTTTTAACCACAAATGTAATTAATTCTAAAACGCAAAATTGGCAGTATGACCTCTGACCCAAATTAACAGCAGCTTCCATTTTGAGTTTGCTGGAGCAGATCTAGGTGTAAGCCTAGTTATGCAATGTCTTATTTACGGGTTGAAGTTCATTACATTCATGGTGGGTATTACATTAAGGATTAATATTATTACATTTGAAGTGGGTACTACATTTTTGGTTGTTGATACATTTATGGGTTATAAAAAATCCTCAGCAAGCAGAATCGTAAGTTCAGGGAACATATAATGAAACTCGGAAACAGTGGGATGAGAAAATGTCCACACTGTACCGGTGGTCTGAAAGAAAATTGTTCAACAATCACATAATACGAAAACCAGTACGGTAGCCAATGGTAGGCCTGCATTATAAAACACCAATGTCGTTAATTAGGCACAATGGTGTGGAGAATACGAGCAATGCAGGAGTGGGTTTATGAACCAAACTCAAATCTGTTGGAGGAGGAAACAATTCAAAATGATTTCCACACTTTCTGAACACTGTATTGTTCCAAATGAACAGGGTGAATCGAGAGAATTGCCAGTCAAATCTACTGATGGCACGCTAAAGGAATGGTATTGACATTTTAGGCAACATACTGGGAAATCAAACAGATGACTACGCAAACTTATCAGACCAAACTTATCGAAACCATAATGCATTTACGGAATTTCATTTTTATTACACATCAATTTCATGGGACATGGCGTTACTCGTACGGTAAAATGGGATTCACTTCAACCTCACTCCTCTTTTGTTCCACTGAGTTTCAACTTGTTGCAAATTTTCATGGCCTCAGGTCAGTTTTATCACCTCATGCTGTGATAATCCATATGGTCAATTAAATATCGTTCTCGTAAAGTAATTCAAAGTGTGTCAATCCAATGTCTAGGCTTTCTTGAGCTGCCTGGCAAGGGGTATTAGATGTCATGTCCATATGTGATACATGTGTAATCGGGCATGGAAGAAGGTCTGTTGAACACTTTAGCACGGTTGTAACGTCATGAAATGTGATCTACAAATA
The DNA here is from genome assembly GCA_021234535.1 of Stichopus chloronotus. Classification (NCBI taxonomy): domain Eukaryota; kingdom Metazoa; phylum Echinodermata; class Holothuroidea; order Aspidochirotida; family Stichopodidae; genus Stichopus; species Stichopus chloronotus. The sequence continues at coordinate 16,130,206 of CM037849.1, read as the reverse complement.
CAACACTGTGAAAAATGTCTGTAAATTTACACAAAATAAAACAAAGAAATAAATAAGAATTACAGAAATTGTCTGGAAACTAATTACCAGAAAATTTCTGTATTCCTTTTGTATTTCTTTGTTTAACTTTCTGTAAATTTACATTTTACAATTAACATTTTTTTTTCACAGTGCACCTGATATGTGGGCTTTAAATGGTGCAATGTATCTGACAACTAACTCTAGATATTCTGATCAGAGCGTTGACTTTGTTCTGCTCTCCTTTCGGTCCTCTGCACTCACAAGGTAATACTCTGGAAATTCCAGCGTTATACAAAGACTTCGAAGGAAGTGCAACTTATCGAGGCAGGTTAATGAAGTGAACTAAACACAAGAAACAATAAAATAATAAGTCAACTTTCCAGTATTATTTTTCGTCTTCATTAGATGATGTTCAAAATATCACTGAATAAAAAAAAAAATGTCACTGGCTTTGGATGGAACACATAATGACAGTCTGTCACATTGATAGTTTTTAGAGGAAGGCACAGGTTCCATATATGTTGCATTTTAGCAGACTGAGGGCCTCATGATATCAACCTGTTACTACGCGTCGTGAAGTCATGTGTAACGTCTTCGAGCTGAATACTGATCTTATCAATTTCCAACGTACGGTTAACGCCCCTCCCCCCCCCCCCCCTTTTGCGTTTTGAGGAGTTTCTTTTTCTTTTGGAATAGCTTTTTTCGGATTATGGTATTTGGGTACAATAGGCCATCCCCTTTGAACTCCCAATTAGAATTGGTACCCATTTTCCTAGGTTGAAAATTTTGGATTACATAAAACTGGTGACCAATTTGCATTTACTGATCCGGTATCACAACAAAGCAGGATCATAGCAGAGTGGATGTAGCGAATTTTTTTTTTTTCTTAATCAACTCCTTTTCTTCTATATTTTTTTTTTTTTTTGTGTGTGTAAATAATTGCTCGAATCATCTATCCACTGGATAATTGTTACCTATTTTCCTGGCTTGATCTTGGTAAAACCTTTTACTTCATTTTGAATTTTATTAGCGTGTTAACCGCTAGGTACATGCAGCTCAAGTACCGACCGGAAAGTGCTGTTTCTGGCAATCTGCGGGTTTGGAAAACCAACGTTTGCTTGTATGCTCCGCGCCAACCAATGGATGCGCTCCCCTTAGCTAGTCATATTTTTCGCATATATATGACATTTTCATTCTTTATCACAGAGTTAAGGTCTAAGGATGAGAACTTCATTACACACGATGAAAATAAATCACTGAAAAAGGAGACACTGTGGACATATGTTCAAAGTGTAGCATCAAACGTAGCATCATTTTGTATCTAGACTACCCTACGTAAGCAAAGTTTTCAAAGAGCAGGTGGACATCCCCCTCCTCTTAAACCACCCAGGACGAGCATCACTTATCCACAGGCCATTGTCAACCCCCGCTTTGGAGAAAACCTGGATCCACCCCCAGGACATCATGATAGTATTACTCACTGTAAGAGTGTACAAATAGTGATCGTAAGCTTGCGACATTTGCAGAGAGGTGTCAAGGAGAGAACGACGTCATACAGTGTACTATAGCAAAGCGATCAATACAGCCTTTAAGGTTAGGTAACACGTCAATTGCCGGAATTAGGTGGCGTATATAAGTCATCTGTGAGAACTACTCCATTCGTTTTGCGCAAGATTAAAACACTTCAGAACATATTTCGAAACTTGAAACACAACAAACGCTGGTGAAGCAAGGTCATTGTCTTTACTTTTTATTTCCAGCATCATCCACATACCATCGAATCTTTTCTGAATCAGTGCTACAATTTTAATTGGACCAAGTAGGTCACAATTATCAGTTGACATTACCAAATAGACTTCTCCAGTCTTTCTCACTGGTCGTGATTGTGGAAATAATCCTTCACCAGAGTTCTCCTTTTTTATTGAAAAACCATTCAAGTAGAAATATCAATATATCGATGACAATTAACTTTCTTTTGATAATTCAATAAATACAACTAATCAAGAAAGAACGAAACGGAATGGATCGTCGATAAAAGGAATAGTGAAACGAAAATATCTTTGCTTGATTCAGGTAAGGTAGAGTGTGTGACTTTTGATTACAACCACCATGGTGCGAATTTCATTAGGCTGGGCTAAATTCGAAACAGTGCAAATACCAAAGTAGCGAAAGGTGATTCACGTATGACTTGAGAGGAACTGAGGACCATTTAAGAACTTTCTCTGCTAATAGTCATGGAAAACAAAGGACAGTACAGACCAAATCTGAAATTCAAACAGCTCACACTTTGTGAGATACTGTGTCTACAAGGTTGCAAACTATGATCTCTACTGACTTCACCTGACCTTTAAACTCCATAAAAAATTACAGAGTTCATCTGCACACCAAGATCTACAAATTTTAACAGCTTGAAGATCCACCAACACTCCCTTACTGAGATATCTTCCTTCAAACGTTTCATACTATAACCTCTGGTGACCTCAATGATTGACCTCCATGGAAGACTACAGGGATTATCTTCTTACGAGGGACAACCTACACATCAAATCTGAAATTCCAGCAGCATTCCTCATTGGGTTACTGTGTTTACAAGGTCTTCAAAGTATGACCTCTAACCTTAAATGACCTTTGATCTCAATACAAAATGTGATAGATCAATAACTCATGACCAATAACCAATGTATAACAGTTTGAAGTTAATTAACCTTAATTGGTTGTCATACTTTAAAGCTCTGGTGATCATCAAATGACCTTTGACTACACTAGGGATCAGTGACTCATGATGGACTAACTGCAAACCAACTTTGCAGGTCAAGCATCTTTCCCTACTTGAGTTACTCTGTTAACAAGCCAAGGCTTCACATCCCCTCCCACGCGATCGCCATCGCAAAGACTGCTTGCCTGCATTCGACAAAGAATAAAACACAGAGAAAGGTGATGGGGGAAGGGTTTCCCATGCTGAGTGCAATCAAGTAGGTGTACCAAAGAGCCATTTTGACGTATGCTGGAATAGCTACTAAGCCGGTGATTGAAATATCTAAATTGCCAGAAGTCCATGTTGAAATAAGCAAAAATTACTGGAAAGTTTACTGATTTTTTGTAAGAACTAAAAAATGCTCCAGGAAAAAAAGCAACGGTTCATTCTAGTCTATATTGTTAATATTGCACATATAATTTTAATTTGTACAGAGATGTTTTCTAATCACTGACTTCTAATCAAAGTTTATTCCATCCAAGCATCACTTACTGTTGTTTCTTTCAAACTAGCTTTCATTTAATTCTTTGAAAACTTTTCATTTGCTGTTAGCTTTGGAAATGGATAACACGTATGCCACTTTCCTCCCAAACTTCTGCAAGAATGCATGAGAAAAAAAAAGAACAAAGAAACAAATTTAAATATACAGCACAATATCCTGCTGGCACCAGCACACGCAAAAAACTACAGTAAAAGAACATTTCTGCTGAGATACATAAAACACCGAGTGAACTTTTCTTTAGGACAATTCCGAGCATTTAAATAGAATTTCTGAAGAAAAAAATCACCCCATCAAAAAGAAACCGTACATAAGGTGTACTAATTATACACTGACCTTATGATAAATAAATCTATGTTTTGTGTACTAGTGGCACATACTCATCTGTACATACTACTCACTGTACTTAATCATCGAATTGAATCAGCCGTAGTGATTCAACTTCTGAGCTGAACACCTACTTGAAAATTAATGTGGCATGTGCAACATTCCATGAAGCACTTAGTAACAAAAGAGTTTCATCTGAGTCTTCGAAGATGATAATAGTAGCTCCAAAACAAATATAACTTTTTTGGTCAGATATCCTACAAGCGTGGACTCTTGTAAACAGTATTTAAGAAGCTTCCTATTTTTTGGTCATCCCCGTTCATGTCACAATATAACAAAAAAATGTAACAAACTTAATCACGTAAAGTCACTTAAACTGTCCAAGAGGCTCACTGAATTGCTTCACAACATTCATGAAATTGTATGATACCTTTTGAGTGTTTACTCATATTTTGATGGTTAATTGTCAAACTGAGAGACTATGAAGTGACCAATCATAGTGCTGTTAGCTATAAAAATCAGTTATTGCAAATCTGTGACCTGACACGTTTTACAAGTAGTCAGGTATTGAAGGAAAATAAGATGTTTGTTTTAGAGAAAACACCCATACTTAAAACCATTGTTTGTGGACATGGAATGATAGATTATTCAAAATGAGGAAGAACAGTAGCCTTCTTTTCGAGAAATAAGTTTCTCATGGAGGAAAAAAAAAGACAGTGATTGTTCACCCAAACTTTTCAAAATTCAAATGATGCAGCTTCCATTACTCGTCCCATGCCTTACGGTTCTGAGGAGATGACGTTTTTGCAGATGGTTACTGATGAGACTGAATGGTTTAATAATGATTAAAGCTATTTCCCTTGTAAGTCATGTGGGTTATTCTAAACGCCCTATTTTTCTTAAAATACCTCTGCTCATAAAAACTACAATTTCTTGTACTTTCAGAAATTGTAGGAATCTATACATAGCTACTGAGGGTAATTGGGAGTATTGGCATCCTACGGTTTCCTTCAAACTCATCATGAAGTAAGCTACAGCCAGTCAATGAGCCCCATTAAAGGTATTGACTCAGTATACTGTTTGGGGTTTCACTCTCCTCGTTCCCACAAAATTATCGCTGGTCGCGGCAGATGTGTACCAGTGCAACACAAATGATTTTCAATGAGCCCCTGCTTGCACACATCTTTGCGTTTTGTTCTACAATTTGTTTACATTTGATACATCATTATGTGGCGGCACACTCGATGTATATGATTTAAGTAGGAAATGTTTCAAGAGTTTTTATGAGATTTTTTGCTAAGGAAATACATCGTCTGTTTGCATAGTATTGTTGAGGTGCCAGGATTCCGTTTTTTTTTTTTTTTTCTTCATACAACTCTGTCAGTGTGACTGAAGAAATGCCCATCTGACCACACTTGTCTCTAATGTAAAGGGAAGAAAGGTCTTGCACCATTTTACTGGCATAGGACATGCTTTGTTCATTTTCATTATGTTCCTGACAGAAATTTGTAAGTACCAGGACTTTCTTCCTACCCAAACTTGGCATACTCTTCTTCTGCTTACCTTATTTCACTTATTTCAGTGGCAAGCAGTGATATCACAGAACATGACCAAAGATACCAGGCATTAAAGCAACATCATCCGCTACAGTGGCATAGACATACCATTACTTACCTCTATCCTCCTTTCAAAAGACCAAAGTCTATATCAGCACATACAATTTTCCAGCCTATTCCACATGGGGTGATTATATAAAGACTGGAAGTCATGAGGAAACTGCAGAAAGATGAAAATTCTTTTCCCAGAGACCAGACAACATGTGCCCTCACAAATAATAACAGAAAACAAAACAATGATATGAAAGAAAAATGCTAGCCCAGGAAATGAGAGGCTGTAAATAGTCAGGTGAAGATAGAAGCAACTCTCTGCAAGTGTACGGACCCCTTGCCTTGACATCTTATAATTATTAACAAGGCCACCCTCCTTGAGGATACCAGATGGATACCACCAATACCAGGTGGAAACTACTCACGTCAACTAGATGAAGCCATTTTCACGATGTACAAATTGTCAGTATTAGGTGATATGTGTCAAAGCCGCGTAGAAACTATCGTTACCATGCAGAAACTGTCACCACCAGGTAAAAACCATACTTCAGATCCGGAAACTGCCAATAACAGGTGTCAAGTGGTCACTACCAGGTAGAAACTGGTAAAAAATTTCAATAGCAAATGGAACTTGTGGACACGAGGTAGTGACAGTCAATGCCAGGTAGACAATATCATTGCCAGAGAGAAACTACAAATGCCAGATAGTGGTAATATCAGATCAACACCATCATTACCATCTATAAAGTGACAGTAATAGTAAGAAATTGTAACTACCAGGTAGAACGTGGTAACACCAGGTAGAAATAGCCATCTTGTGGTGGAGACTAATTACCATGTAGCTATCATGTAGAAACTCAGTGTGGATCACGGAAGACAACAACATTATGTGAGAGGTTATCCAAGCAGAAGTTAATCATGGTACAGCACGACTTTCCCTCCTCCACTGGAATCTGGTACACCTCCCACTCCAGGAGGGGCTCATCCTGAGTACATCAGAGTAAATGGTAACCGGTATTTTTGGACACGGTCGTGATCACCCAGATGACACCGGTCCCATTGGTGTCCATTCCTGAAGTGTACTGTCGATGAAGATTAGATTTCTGGTAGGAAAGGGCAAGGATGGCTTGACATTGAGCTGATTACTGCCAGGTCCAACAGTTTGATCACTTTCAGGAGCGACCGGCAAATCCTAGGCACAATCAAGGAAAAAGATAAAGAGAGGACACATCAGTCACTGAAGCAATGAGGCAGCTGTGGAAATATCTACATTTTATTCAAAACATGATTTCCATTGCAAAATTGCTATATTTAAGGTACTGAGGCAAAGTCAATTCACTATTCATATACACGATGAATGATATTAAATAAACTAAGAAACTTTATCATTTACCTGATACTCTGAGATAAACTTTATCATTTACCTGATACTCTGAGATAAACTTTATCATTTACCTGATACTCTGAGATAAACTTTAGGAGTTCCAGCGTCAATCTTCGACTGGAGTGCAATAATTCTTCCAAGTTTTCTTTGTGACAGAGTCCATGGAAAGCCATCCTCTGACAGACGTCCTTATTCAAGGCATCATTAAAGAGAGGAATTCCAAAGCTGAGATCAAGCAACGTCCACTCTGACTCCAAATTGTTCATTTCTTGTTCCGAAAGATCTAAACCTAGAGCTTCTCGATCGAGCTTATCGTGAGTCTCCAGAGGAGAGGCAGCAGCAGAGCTGTCCTCTCTTTCGTTTGCATCGTTTTCTAATGGCAGTCTGGGCCCTGATGGGCCCCGGTGATGTGCCACTGTGTAGCCTGTCCTTATCAGCGAGATAACACCACAGTAATGCTGAAGGTCCACCAGGGAGGCCACCTCGGAGATGACGGGGTGGCACTGCATTTGTTTCCGAGAGAATGGCTCTACAAGAGGTGGAGAAAGACACTGATGTCACTGACTAGTAATGGCAGATATTTCGGACACTCCAGTTTTCTGGTGAGTCCTCACCCATACCTTTCACAATTCTGACTCATCACCAATAAAGGAAGAGAATCACTTTCACATACATCACTAGTCAAATGAGTGAAAAAAATGACTTCAACTGATTTCACACTTTGGCCCTTGCCATCTGACATGAGGCAATGCAGTGCAAGATGTAGTGAATGCTGCTGTACTAAAGACATTTTGCAATTATCATTATCATCATCATCATCTTTATTATGAGAGAGTGTCAAGATGCCACATGTACCACCATGGCAACATGTTGCACACAAATTCCTAATTTGCAAAACGTAGATTTGATCGATCTTGATGACAAAGAAACTTGAACACCAAGGGGGTCTGTTGGCACACTTTCTGGCAAAATATGTCATTCGCAGATCATTTGTTTTTAACACAAATCGGTGAAATACATATATGCCTTCACCTGATTTGGAAAAAGAAATTGCAGAAAGAAATGTAATATATAATACATAACTCAATAACTCATAAGATGTATTTCACAACTACCCATCCTCCTTTAAAACTGTACCTTTCAGTTCTTCCTGTTTTAGTGGAAAGGGGATGCTCACAACTTCTCCATCTGTGAGCCAACCATGTGTCTTGAGAAAATTATGGGAGAAAGAAAAATGAAGAAAGCAATACAGAAACATGAGCCTGCCTCAGTGTGGTCCAGAGAAAACATCACAGAGAAAAGCACAGTGATGAAGAAAAGTCTTTCAAGCTAACAGAAGGAGTTGAAGTATAGTTGACATTTCTAGTAATTATTGTTTCTTTCAATATTTGCAGAGGAAAGTATTTTATTCTTCACTTCTTCAATTTAAACTGTGTGCCTTTCACTAAGCTATGAATTTTTTATTTGGAAGTAAATTTTCATAGAAAGAATTTTTTTGAAAATTATTTACTTATTTACTTACTTATAAGGGGGTGAGGGAAATTGGTGTCTGAAAACAGCTAAAACCTTCCTGGTTGAAAAGGAAGTCAAGGTTGTAAAAGCTTGCATATGGAATGAATTAAGCAGACTCTTATTGCAAAGTCAGGAATTTACTGATTTTGTTAGAAACAAGATTGTGGGTTAAAGGAAAAAAGGGTGTTAACCATGCACCAACATGGCATACAAAGAAAATACTTTTACTCATTGCTAAACCATTCAGGCTAATTGATACACATCCGCGAAAGGTTTCATTTTCTCAACATAAGGTGAGTTATGGCAGATACATCATTGCAACTTTTGAAAGTTTGGGTGAACAACTTATTCCAGAAGCAAATAACAGCAGTACTTTTCTATCTGAGAGAAAGTTACTTCTTGAAAAGAAGACCATTGTTCTTTCTGATTTTGGATAATCTATCATTCTGTGCCAAAAATACTGATTTTTACGATATGATTTTCTTTTATGTAACAAAAGCCGTATTTCAATTTAAGTAAGTACACAAAGTAAGTGCCAACCTGTATAAGTACTGCTGAATGCGAGAGGGCATCATTTATCGTAAGCAGAGCATTTGACGTGGCCACAATTCCAGGGTCATGACCCCAAGTTGTGATCAATAACCTGTCATATTCCTGCAAGGAAATAGACAATGAAAAGCTCTGATTCAATCGATCACACAACTAATTGATTAAAAGCAAGAAGGTGAATTTGTAATACGTAGGAGAAACATAAACACCAAAAGTGAAGGCAGAACAAAAGCTAGGTATCAGTACTTGAGGACAGCTTGGACGTTTTTAATAAGCCTACTCCAATGTGCCTTCTTAGAGTCTTACCAGAGAAATTTCTCTCCAGATATGACTATCATATTTCATTTGCCAAATAAAATGGCAATGCAATCCTCATAATCAGTAGAGCCATTATATTTACCATCATGACTCTTTTTCTTTAATTGCTTTTCCCCCATGTTTATCTAGTTGTTTTGCCCAAGTAATTCTACTTACTTTGTTTTTGTTTGAGGGACATGGGACACCTCTTTTTGCCATTCAAATTCACTGACAAACGTAGAGTGGGGATTTAATAAGCTGAACAACCAACAAACTTATTCTGATCATATTTATCAAGTTTGGCTTTGTAACTCATAACAGCTGAATGTTGTACAAGTACACTTGCTGTCAGCAAAAACCTCGCTGGAAAAAAAAAAAAAAAACGATGAGAAAAATAAGATTTCAAATCCAAACTGAAATGCATATGAAGTGTAAATTCGTCTGAAGACAGTAAACATACTGCGGTAAAGTACTGCCACTTGGTTTTGTTCATGTAACTGCTGTCGCAACCTACAAGGTTTTGATGACACAGAATCTTTGCTGTGGAGGCCCTCTGCTTACTGTTTGTGACCACCACTGGTTTTGAGGTAAGGACCATTTACTTGTTCTGTGCTTGAAATGTGAGGCTTTCCACTGCAGGAAGATGTGTGTGCAGTCTAAGAACTAATTGGGTTACCTGAACCGCTGAGTATTAACTCCCATTTCATTTCAATTACATGATCTTGTCACATTTGGTAAACAAAGTAACAAACGAAACATTCATGTTTACTAGGGTTTGCATCAAGCGTCCTAGTAACCTGAGTAACCCCTGACCAACGATGGCAGAACCACGTTCTGAAACTGTTACTCTGATCCAAACTTTCACCGGGGAGGTAATTGTGCGTGTGACGGAATTCAGAGTATATCCAAGTAAGGATAACTTCGTTGTCATGCACATATGCAAGATACATATTGTAATGTCAATGTGCATTACTGCATCAGAAGTAATTTTATTTCCCCTAAAAGGTGCAAATGCTTCTCAGAGGAACATGCAATAAGCCATGCATACCTCAGGACATTAACATTGGGCAAACATAGTTTGACTCTAGGTTGTAATAAGACTAAACTGTAAACAACACTGCCATCATTTCTCAAAACAAGGGCAACACAACTTATGGGTAGAAAATACTGAAAACATTCATGAATACAAGACAGCAAAGAGGTTGAAAAGGAACATTGCAGATAGGCGTATCAATCAATGCAGTGAGAAGATGGTTGAGAGAGAGAAAGGACAGTATTGATATCTATAGTACGCCCTTGATAAAAAAAAAAAAAAGAGAAGAAAATGAAACCAAATGTAAATGACATCACAAAAAGTTTAAGAAACTTAAGAAACACTCACAAATAATAGACTGGTATTAAGAAAAGAAAGCTGGCCAAGATAAGTGCCAAGAACAAAGGCACAGAGCACTGATAACAAATGTCTGGGTGAGCAGATGTTATATACTGAACATAATACCTGTCATTGATCATGGTCATGAAACAAGAGAGCTGACGATTGGAACTTGCGACGCAATTTCAACTGATCAAGAAAAGGCATCCATTAGACGTTCACACGAACGACAACAAATTGTGTAGAAGTTTGAGAAAGCTCTGAGTATTTTGGACAACCATGGAACTATTACAGATGAAGAACAGGCAGAGGGATAAGTGAGATTGATGAGATTCTAGCGTGAGTGGTCACAGCCTCATTTACACCCCTCCCTTCTTTTTACTAATCCCTGTACTTTCCCTCCACTTATCCTGATCTCCTGATTCCTTCTGAAGTATGATCACGGATGACGATGTCGATGGGAGAGAGAGTGCAGTCATTCATTGAAATGACTGAAAAGCAAGACTACAGTAGCTGATGAATATATATGTAGCACTATAAGGGCAGCTGCACAGTTGTTTTTTACAGATAATATGGTACTTATGTGCCATTCACCACAATTTACATAGCTTTCAAAAGCAAAAACTCTAGTAAAAATCAGAACATTGGTTGGAGAGTAACAGGACATTTTTCAGGACACACTTTTTGAGAAGTGACACATTCATTTTTTCTCAAAGCAATTTTCCACAGGTTTTCTCAAATTAGGATGGTCACAAGCAGTTAGCGTAATGTTTTCACCTCAGCCTATCAAAGGTGAAAGCCGCATACTGGTGCATACTTTTTCGCTTTCTTTTTGAACACTTCTCATTTATTTACATTTTCAAGGTCATCCATAACAAACCACGAACATCCATCTCTGCCAATCAGCGATCATCATCACAGGGTCCCAGGAGCAGTGAGGGTGGTGGTCCGTATCCATCATGCATATTACTCACACTCGAGCACACACAATCCTGAAAGGTCAGGAAAAGTTGAATAGCTGACCGCCTAGCACTGATGGCACCTTGTCATTGTTCACAAACAATACCGCAAGCTCACACCTCATTAGGGAAGGCATGTTGGCAACCATGATGCTACATAGGGACTAGGCTCTGATTGTTCTACATTTTTATAATAGCTCCATGGGGCAAACATCTTTTCAGTGTCATAATTTAAGCATGTTTGATAAAAAAAAAAATGTTGCACCAGTGAAGCCACCTCCAGGGAGATGGAATTAAAGGGAGGGGAATGCATCAACAGATTCAGGCCACTAACAAATTCGCCGTTTTTTTCAACTTACCATAAATTCCTTCGGAAGGCGTCGTAATCTGGTTCCTTTGACCAGGAGGAGGGATGGCGGGCCTTTCCCGACCATATGGTACAGATACAGCTTGAACCACACAGAGGTCACCTACAGAAACCGGAACGAAACACAGGTTCAGCAGCTACGAGCAGTATTTCAAGGAACAAGACACTCTGCTGCACAATTGACTTGAAGCATTCCTACCTTCTGTTGCTTCGTCTAGGACAGAGAATCTTTTAGCTTTTATCATCAAAAATTGATTGCAAGTATCAAGGAGAGTACTGTCATTTAACTAACCTGAAAGCAATATCTAACAGTGAATTGCATGTTTGCTAGAGTATTAATAAGCGCAATAGCAAATTTAAGCATTTACAGAAAAAAACAAAGCAGGCATTTACAGGAAAAAAAAGGAAAGCAGGGAAGAGTATCAACAGAAACACATCAGTATTCTACCCCAAATCTGGTTGTTGAGGGATGAAAGTTACTGATAAGATGATTACCTCCGGTACAGCCGGACCAATGTGTTGGGGAATGCAGCTACTAACAGGTCTTATCTCATTGCTCAATGGAGCCATAGAAATCAACAATCTGCACCAAAACAAAAAGAAGAAACTGTTTTGTTAAAGAAAGGTGTCGATGTCTAAGTAACTAATAACTGTCTGCTGTAACAAAAACAAAAGATATTTTGAATCCAACAAATCACTAGGCTTCCTGCATTGAAGTAAAATAATGCTAACGTAAAATCACATCCTGACAACTTCCCACCCCCCTCCACCGGCACACTCACTGTAAGGATCCACTGAAAACATCAATAAAATTGGTGTACTTGCAGCAGCAATCATAAACTGGCACATAGAGAAAGCACTGAAGCAGAACATGGAAAGTGGAATGTACCTTCCGAGATACCACATCATTCTCCATGTTTTAATTTTATTTAGTCTTGCTACACATTGTTCAGTCTGTAGATATTTACCTGCTATCTCAAATAGCACTAACCATACATGTGTATGTCTGCCATGATATTCTCCTTGTCATTTGGCTCTGAACTTTTCATCTTTTGAAATCTTCTTTCAACATAAATGAAAGTGAAATCACTGCTTCGTAAAAAAACATGTCCTTATATGACAAAGTTGGTGCTGGTGTAAGCAAAATATAACGGGGAAATACTGTAACAACTTTTTAATATGCCAAATGTACAGAGAGTTGGCAGGATTACTGGAACCTACTCGTAGTTCTTCTGCAATACTCTCGAACACGTCGCAGGATCGAGTCCCAGCAGGCTCTCGCATCTCAACAGGTCAAGGCCTAAGCCATTTTGATACTGTTCTGAGGATGGACTTATTAATTTGTTGTACCTGGTGGAAGATAAAAAGATGGGAATCTCAATGTGACACAAATGATGGCAAATTACCATGACAACCAGCTTGATGAATCATAGAAAGGGATCTTGACACTGGAGTCTTTGAAAGTCTTTGAAAGTCTTTGATATGGATGATGGCTCCCAGGAATTATCACTTAATGCATTTACTTACAAATGGCAATCCTTTTTTCCAGACAAAAGTCAGCTGTCTTAATTGGCTTTTACATGATGGCAAGGAATGGCATTGCATATTGAGACCCTTGATATCATGCTAATGCAAACCAGGATTGAAATATAAATCCCCGGCCAATGTTTTCAAAAAGTGTGTACCTTAAGAATGAGATGGTGTTTTTCAGTGTGATGGCATGTTCAAAGTACCGCTGTGCCTCTCCCTCTGCAACATCATCAATTTGCACCTGGAATATGGAAGAAATATTCTCATGTAAAATTATGAACACACCTTACATATCTCTAGTGAAAGAATATATGGACAATACTGTATGTTGCTACACCCTACAATTTCCCAGATCTGTCCTTTTCTTTTTAGTTCTTCAGATCTGATTTTCTTTAGTTTTTGACATGCTATTTTGGCGGAAAAAGAAACAGCTACATCTGGTGCAATATGTTAAAACTCTGCATGGTTTGTGGATGGATTTTCTGGTTGCATGTGTTTCACTTTATTTTCTTCTCTGAAGCAGTCACATGTAATAAATTTGAGTCAGTGAAGCAAAAACTGAAGCATTCAGCAGACAGCCTTTACAGGTGTTTGCAACAAGAAGACTTTAATGATGCTATGTTTAAACGAGTGTAAATTGTGATAGATGGCCTCCACAAGTACACATACAGAAAAGCAACTGAATACGAGGTTTGACGCAACACATACCTTCTCCAACTCCCCAAGAAAGCTATCCAGTGACTCGTCTGAAAGCTTGCCGACTTCAAACATTGTGACAGCATGGCTTTTTAAGCCCTGAAAGGAAATGCAAAAACCACTTTTCATTCATTTTTTAATTCTCAAATAAAGAAAACAAGGTGAAAAGTCAAGTAAAAGAATAACGTGTGCATTGCATTGTTATTTCGATGATTTCATTATGGGGATTTTTTTTTCACAAATTTGACATACTACAGTGTAAAAGTAATGTAAGTGTAAGATGCTTGGTTACTGCAATGTCACAGTAACTACACCGATTGAGAAGTGCAATGACATCTGTTGGCCTAAGATGATCACTGATACTGTACGTATTCATCTGAATGTACACAGCTGCAGAGTACGGAGATATATCCAAGAGCTTTAGTACACACCAAGTAGCCAATCTGTGCTAGCTTCTCTTCTTGAGAAATTGTGTTTTAAAAGGCTGCCTTGAATCGAACCCTGTTGACCTCAAATGGCCTTTGACCTTCATAACAAAAGTAAGCTCATTTGTTCTCCATAAGGTACCTCTACACACCGGAAAAGAGACCTCTACAAGCTAGTTTTCTTGAGATACCATGTTTACAAGTTTCCCATCATTTGGTATTGTGTTTACAAGGTTTTCACTATTTGACCCCTGTAGACCCCACATGAGTTTTGACCTTCAAAAAAACAGTAGGCCTCTGTATTCAATATGGTTCACCCACATAACAAATAGCAGATCTATGCAAGCTTCCTTTCTTGAGATATTGTTTACAAGGCTTTCACTATTTGACCCATGTTGATCAAAAATGATGTTTGACCTCCACCAAAAGCAACAGGAATCTTGTACTCAATAAGGTACACTCATGTACCAAATACGAGATCTGTATAAGCTTCCTTTCTTGAGATATTGTGTTTAAAAAGTTTTCATTCTTTGACCCATAATGATGCCCATTTTCCTTTACCTGTACCATAAACAACAGGCTACTTGTACTCAATATGGTACACCCAAGTACGAATATGAAATCTGTGCAAGCTTCCCTACTTGAGATATTGTGTTTAAACCAAAGGCATCACAAACCTACGCACATACTCATACACATACCCACATGATTACAAAGGTTACAATTTCACCAAAACCATTTTTACAATTATAGTTTTTCAAATCATATAGTATAGGAATATCAGATATTACAGCATTTTATGAAACTACCAAATTTAATGATATGAGTGACGGCATTCAAATTTAAACACATCAGGTATAAAGCTGCTCATTACCAAATAGGTGACTTCAAAAATTTAACAAAAATTTACAAGATCCGTGCTAATTTCTGACATTCTTACAACCCCTGCCATGAGGCATCAAGAACATTTGCACCGGTCACTTTCTTTAGCATACAACTAGTCTAAGCATACTTGACAGGACAGACCAATTTCCAGCATACCTTATATTCACATACTCACAGGTGAAAGGTTACCCATCATCAGGAAGGCCGTGAGAGTCGAGTCAAACAGGAATGCGATTCTCTTCGTGTGGACGGAGACGGAGTCTGCTTCATCGCCGTTTGACGATGTCACACCGTCAGGTAAGTTTGAAGTCAGAGGGATGTCCATAATCTCTTGCCTTGCAGGAAAGTCCCAGTTGATCAGCTGTTGCTCCATTTTGTCTGGTTGACTGAATGAGGAAAACGTGAAAGACCTTTCTATGTCATTCAACTTTCATATGTCAATCAAGATAAAGAAATTTCTGTCGATGGAGCAAGGAAAGGTGTTGGCGTAAGATAACTTCTTGTTCATAAGGTTGCACTTTATGTGACACAATGTAACGTAAATAAGATAAGGAATTCATGTATCCCAAACAAGCAGCACGCAGCCAAAGAAAACTTTTGATGCTTCTATAGCAACAAAATTATGCAACTTTGCAGCAGGGTTGTCGAGCAAAAGGATGTACTTATTGATCAGATGGTACATTCTGTGGCGATCCATTTTGACAACATACACCACATTACTTTCACTAAAGGACCACATCAATGGAGGTTATACAAAATGTACATAAAAAGCCGTAGCAGCACGTCTTGTAACATGATTTAAATCACTTCTCAAAAGAGGAACCTGGTGACCCTCTGCATTTTAGTGAAAACTTTCACTATTTCTATCTGTATTTATCACTATCACTATTTTAAATGCAGTCGGGGGGGGGGTATCATTCTTTGCCATTCATATCAGCTAAAAGGGAAATAGTTTAACTCACCTTTTGCTATTGAACTGTGGCGCTTCTTGCCAAGACATGTGGAGTTCATCAAGCTCCAGGTTGGTTTCCTTTCTTCTGGCAAATCCGAGCCGACAGTACATAGAAACAGCATTCTTGACGAGGTTGAGATCTATTTGCAGAACACTAGCCAGCTATGCAAATAATTGAAATCAAATGAAACGAAATCAATCAATCAATCAATCAATCAATCAATCAATCAATCAAATGAAACAAAATTAGAATGATACAAAACAGAGTAATGAAATATGATGAAATGGTGAATATATATACATACTGTAAGTAAAACATCAAAATAAGACAAATTTAAAAACAACAGAATTATTAGTAGATTTAACTATAGCGACAACATGTGACTGAGGTGGATGTTCTTGTACCACAATAAAAATAACAAATGTTTATGAGTGAAACAGAAGAAATAATTTCATTCCTTGAAAGACTGGGTCCCCTATTCAACAAGTGAAAGCTAATCAAGTTGCATAGAATGTCCAATTTCTCAGTGCATGAAAATATTCATGGAAGCATTCCTTTTTCACGTAACACTTTCACTGACATCTGATACATTGTGTGGGAACACTCTGTTACATACCGCACTGAAATGATACCTGAGTCATTGCTGTGGGTTTAGTCTGTACACACTAAACTACAAACCTACAGTTGAGCATTCCAGTCAGAATCACAGTGTCTCATCAAACATGGCATGTGACCACCAATCCTCCAATCAGATTTAGAGGAATGACATAGAACAGCATTAAAGTATGCTTCTGTATACTTGATACCCATCCATTGTAGATTGTTGGATGCACCATGGACTGCTTTCAAAGTAAGTGACATCCTCCAATAGCCCATCCCACTATCCTCCAACGGTCACTCCAGCATCCTACCTCAGCCCATTCCCGCATCCTACCTTAACCCATTCCAGCATCCTACCTCAACTCATTCCAGCATCCTATTTAAGCCCATTCCAGCATCCTATTTAAGCCCATTCCAGCATCCTACCTCAGCCCATTCCAGCATCCTACTTCAGCCCATTCCAGCATCCTACTTCAGCCCATTCCAGCATCATACCTCAGCCCATTCCAGCATCCTACCTCAGCCCATTCCAGCATCCTACTTCAGCCCATTCCAGCATCCTACCTCAGCCCATTCCAGCATCCTCCAACAGCCCATTCCAGCATCTGCCATTAGTCCATCCCAGCATCCTGCATCAGCCCATTCCAACATCCAATAGCCCACTACTGTACAGCATCCACCACATGATCTACAGTAGCATAATACGTCTCGCAATATATTAGGTCTCCATGTGGATTTCTTTTTTGTGTGTGTTCTTTTATATTTACCCTAAATTTCATTGCGATCGCATGGTCTATCAAAATGACTGAAGCTAACGATACATTAAAATACACTCCCAAGTGTATTTGAGTATACTGATATCTTCAGTAGATAGTGATAATAGCATTTAAAAAAAAAAAAAAAAAGGCAACAGCAATACACCAAAATAGAAACCAACCTCCGCTACAG
This sequence comes from Stichopus chloronotus, assembly GCA_021234535.1. NCBI lineage: Eukaryota > Metazoa > Echinodermata > Holothuroidea > Aspidochirotida > Stichopodidae > Stichopus > Stichopus chloronotus. The sequence continues at coordinate 16,112,520 of CM037849.1, read as the reverse complement.
TTGTATGTTCATCAATCGATACAAAAATCTTGTACAAGAGGGTTTCAAAGTAATCGCCCTGCACCCTGTTCATAACGAAACCTTCCAATGGAGGGACTGAGGAGCAAAGTGAGAAACACGAGATAATGTAAGAACAAGGTCAAAGTACAAACTCTCTTCACTAGAGAGGCCATGAGAAGACACAGCCAAGGTCACCAGGTCAGGAGGTAACAAACATTCAATGGGAATGACCTCAACAGGCTGGAGCAATTATTCATTGCTCTTTATCGCCACAGAGGTTTTAAAACTGACATTGACTGAATGTTTAATATATGAATTTAAAGTTTAATCTCTTTGTTTGACCGTAACACTACAGAGCTTGTTTTCTTTGTGGAAGGACAGAACAATTATTGTGAAACAACGCTGGCTGATCTAATGCTCCCTACGCAAACTTGGTCAAAAATAAATCAACGTTCCAGGGAATTACGCACCACAAGCTATCGTTGTTTACATTTTACAATTAGTTTTAATGCCAAGAGAATCAACAATAATCAACACTATCAATTTTACATGATTGTGTTAACAACAAGGAAATCTATTATTCATACATTTCTAACACCACGAGAGCAGTTTAAGTTTTGATACATTAGACTCGCAGATTTACAGTAAACAACTAGTGCAGGAGTTCAGTCGTGGGGGGGGAAGGACTGAAAAGGAAAGCCTCACATACCGATGATCCTGTCGTCATCTTCTATCGGTACATCTACATAAATCAAACCTTTCAAAAATAGCTCTGCAAAAGAAAATAAATACAAAGCATTTAATGTCTCCATGTAGACACATCAGTTTGATGTGCTCCTCAGCTGAGGACTGAGTATGTTTGTGTTAGGACAATTTTATATCGCAGGTGGTTTCTGTAGTGCCATAGGTGAATTAGCACACAGCGTTTACTTGGCAAAACCTTAACACTGGTTGCAGAATTAAATCGCATTCCTATCCACTCTTCTCTGGTTGTATGAGTCAACTTTCAACAAGAGAAAGCACACTCTAATCGAACTGGAAGTGATGTGTAAATGAACACAATTTACCTGACCTACTGAAATAAAGAGGAAGATTGTCAGCTGGTTTTAGTTTTATTTACTTGGTTATTTAATGGCCAGTTTGCACTCTCAATACTAGGAGACCTCTGTGAATGTGTTCACAATAGCTGATGTCATTCATTGTTGTAAGTAAAGTGCATCAAATTGCACTGGAGTTGATTCACAAAAGATCCATGATTCAGCAAAATTTCGTTTCAGCTTAAAATGACAAGGAAATGCAAACCACCTGCACTGTCTAAGCTTAACGGTTTGTTAGAAGACGGTGAATTAGACTGCAAATTGTGCAAAAGTCAAAAGATGTCGCAACGGCATCCATCCAAACACAGCACCAGCAAGCTGAGGTTCCTTTTCACTGATCTTATACAAGAAGACACATTGTAATAAGGGCATGATACCCCAGTTTACAATATCCTTTACACCAGCCATATGAGGTCCCCAGTTCCTCCTCAGCCAGGTCATTAACAATAACCTTGTATTTAACGCGAATAAACAATTAAATCATACCGGCGAGCTCAAGTCTATCTCAAACCTACAGTACCACATATATCACACGATAATCTAATCTCCATGGTAACCTACTGTTGACTAAAAAGTAGCCCATGACACCAGCTGGCTAAAATCTATTTCAAACCTATGATGCAAACAATTATTCAATGTGGAAGTTAACTCACTGTGTAGTATAAAGTAGTCCATGACACCTGCCAGCTGCGGTCCAACGTCAATTATCTTGTCCACTGCATTTTTCTCTGATATAGACACCACCTTCACAAGACACGGCAAAATGATTGGTTTTGTACAGAAGATAATAAATAACAGCAAACCATTCTCCATAGCAACATGAACAAGTGTTATAGACAACGAGTATCAAACGATGTCAACATGGATGGTAAGAAACTTATCAATGATAACAGAGACCGGAAAAATTGCTCTTTAACTGACGAAAAAAGTGCAGCCTCTCAGGGAAAAGTATGGAAAAGGTGACCTAATATGTCAATCACAGCATGATCTTCTGTCAGAGTTGAAAAGTTTCTAAGCTTTGCTCACTGATGAGGAACTGACTTTGGGTCCAAACACCCCACAGCAGACCTTTCAAGAATTAGACGTACCTTGATGTCATCTTCAGTGATGTATCCAGCCTGGGCGATCCACCAAGGCTCCAGGTGAATGCTATCCACTGGTCTCGGAGGCAGCAAATCCCTGATGGGTTTCCTCCGGAAGAATTTCTACATGAATGTTGAGAAGAAAATGGTAAAAATCAATATTTAAAAGTTTACTCTCCGGTGCCTTTGTTAATATCACAACTGTGCAAAATTGCACCCTCTGTTTGTATATCACGATGCATAAAATCCAATGGCATTGCGTCCCAACAGCACTATCTTTCATAATTCAAAGTTTTAAAATGTTGAACACCTCAGCATGCAAATATTCTCTCACAATAAATATTACAAACAACGAGCAACTTTTAACCACTGCATAATCTTCTACTATCTTGTACTACAATCAAATGAGGTGACATGAATATGTCCCATATTTGGAATCATTCCACAGTAGAATACTTTATTGGAACTTATTGCTAAATCTCCCAAACAGATAAGGAGCAATTTCACATACAACGAAGAAATAAAAAACAGAAAGTGAACTTTTCCACAGTTGTTTCATCTAAAATTTAGTTTGAATACATTCATACATAGGATTATCCAGTATACGGTAAGCTTAAATGACTGACTAAGAGAATGATGCCCCAACAACAAAGGGAAATATGGGAGAAATGCAGTTGTGTGAAAAATTCAAACTGTGTCTCCCTATTTCAGGGCTTTTGTAATGTGGTGTCACTGTTTAAGTAATTAGTAGCACATACATAAACAGTAACAGCAATGTATGAATAACCAACACACACAAAAAAAAAAAAAAAAATAGTTAAGACAATTTATGCTAAGTTGCAATGTGATGTTGCTGTTTACAGGCCTAAAACAGAATGTGAGATTCAAACAAAGCAGCGGGTGCTGTGGAATGTCATCACGTTACGTGCATCCAATTGTGTGGATATTTGTGATGACTTAGTGTGTGCAGTGTTTTATGAATACTGAGCACTCGCTTGACCATACAGTAGTTCCTGTACAAATGTATCTCTTTCACCATACTGGGAAAACAGGAGAGGTCTGTGTAGCAACGTGTTAACTTTGTTCCGATAATGGCTCAAGCAGACTCACCTAGCCTACCTGTACATGAAACACTGACACAGCTACAGAAGTACAGCTCCGGTTGTATTTATCATTGCTTTCACATTGTGTAATTTGAAACTGAATGTAGTACTAACATACAAAGTATCCCTTGGATAACATAAAGTGTGTAAACTTTGAAATTTACTTCACATTTGTGTGCAACTAGATTGAAAGGAGTGAGGTTTGTGGTAAAAAGGGCAGGAGGAGAGGGCATAGGAGGAGAGGGTATGCACATCTCCATTTCTACTCAGAACTTACTGCTGCACAAAGGATATCGTGTGAAGCTGAAACATGCAATAAACCAACTAAAAGGAGATTGGATAAGCAAATACTAAAATACATTACAAACAGGACATCACAATCACTGAGAGGCAGCTTTTTAAAAAAAGAAAATGCCACAAATACTGTACTACAGTATTTGCCAGAATTCCTTCAAAGAGACAAAAAAAGGGGGTAGCAAAAGCAAAGCTTTCTTTGGAAACTAACTTGTGTGGCATGCTGCAGTGTAAAACTGTGAAGTAACCACAACTGGCCACGCTAACAGTTAAAGACACAGGTTAGAGAAAGCAAGTGTTAGTGTAAAGGGGAGGAAGTAAATTAGAGACAAATTGACAAACATCACTGACAGCCATCTTGGCTTTCTTATCCTCACCTGAATGCTTCCTGAGCGATTCAAAGATGGCTAAACAGAAACAAATCAATTAATGAAAAATTAGCTCACTAAAATCCTCAAATGAAGAAACATTCTCTAATGGTGCATTGCCATACATACAGTACTAAATGTGCACCTGCATCACTTCTATTGCATCGGTGTACCTGACTAAAAAGTACCAAAAGTCCTGAGTTAAAAAAAATACTGGATATTACAGAGGGTGAAAATGAACCCCATTCATCAAACTCTCATCTTCACGGCTTGTTCCGTCATTGAGATGTACAGTGATGAAAGACCATCACTTTCCTTCAAAGGATAGATTGTGCACTATTTTCTTATGTCCTTCTTGCACAACCCGCTTTTTGCTACAATTGCTTCTGTACTTGCAACAAAGTGCAAGAATTACAAGATATATATGTAGCTACTGTATGGCATGCGGGGAGACTCTCACTTCAGCAAAGCTATACTGAACTGAACAGTTCATAACTTTGCCAGCTGATCATACCTTTGAGGAGCGACACTGGTTCATGATGTCAATGTACTGATTGCGTCCTATTCCCAGAAGTCGTAAACCTTTGAAAGGAAAGATAATTCAACGTTCAGCATTTTAAAGCATATATACCAACAATTCAGTACTGTAGTTGAAATATCATGATATTACGTTATGATGAGTCTCTCAGAGGCAATAGTGCGTGCTGCCAGGGAACAATTTATCGAGAATATTGTCACAATTTGCAGTACGAACATGCCAAGTTGCTACACAAATGAAAACAAAACATGGAGGAGTCCATTAAACTGTTGTGTGTAATAATGTAACAATATTGTAGCAAAAGCTTATCTTGTGATTTCAGATTGTCCTAAATCTCTTTCTGTATTGACAAGCAAAATGTACTTTGGACAACCAAATGTGAACAACCTGGATTTTTTGTTAAAAATCGGGCCTGACATGACCAATGGTAACTTACAAACCAAGTTTGGACTTCATGAAATTATTTGTTTCCAGAAAATTGTGTTTACAAGCAGCCTCAACAAAGAAACGTACTGTGCATGTACTGCAGTTCAAATTGAACTTCCTTATACTGCATCATGAACCTGAACTGCAGCTTGCAGAAAGTGTAACAGTATGTACAGTACATGTACATCAATACACAAAATATGGGTCTTTGATCATCATATCATACACAGTGGGCCACTCTACCCTGAGAAAAATTCTCAACGATGTTTTGTCATGTACTTTACCAACATATCACATGGAAGCATCTGTCAACCTTTTCACAACAAATATTTGAGACTACCGGATGCTTACAGTCTGCTGCCGTGAAGTTTGGTAAGGAGTCGTAGCTCTTTTCACTGGACATGATGTTATGCATCATCTTCTGGTAGTAGGAGAATGGGGTGACTCTCAACCCTTTGACGATGATGTCAGATAAGTGGTAAGGAAAGAGCATCAGGTGGTCCATGCTGTACTTGAGCAAGTCCTCATAGTAACGCCTCTCATCCTTGCGGACATGCTTTACTGGAAGATTGCAAAAAAGTGAAGGAGTTGATATTATGGGCTGTATGGGCTTTATATATTGTACTTGCACAAATTGATAGACTACAACACATGACTAATAGTATCTTCACATGAAAAGTAGACATGGGTTAACATCATAATGTGTGGAAATACAGTAATATGGCAGAAATTAATATGTAATGATGCAATGAGAGTTCATTAAGATGCCTGTTGCCCAAACTGTACAACGGATTCCTCATGCTTCAGCAAAGAAAGAAAAAAGAGAGAAAAAAAGAAAAAAAAACACACAAAACACAACTGTGCTGTATACACTGTAACATTGAACATACGGATACCTACAGTATTAATGTAAACAAACCTGCCAGGATTTCTGCCAAGGGGGGGGGGGGGGGGGGGGGAGGGAGCAACAAATCCCACCCTTATAAAATTAACAGGGGATAATCCCCCTTTTTTGCTAGGTATAAGTTTTCTGGGACACTGTTTGGAAATTATTCCTCACAATAATTTTCTTTGAAATCATATAGTATCAACTTATTAATGGCTTTTAATCAAATAAGTCAAATATGTACATGGTCTTTCCACCCCTGGACCACGCAAGGGGGTCCTACCGTGGGCCCCTTTACCAAGCGTGGATAGCGATCGCAGACATTGCCTTGGGAGACCCCCTTTTTTAAAATCCTGGCAGAAACCCTGCCTGCCACTATTTTGCAGCAAATTTTGTTTAATATTATTGCTGTGTCTATATGTATAGGTATACCATACATGAACCCACCAAGGCTTTGCTTGTATCTCAACTGATTCTTTATGCTGTAATTCACAACACTCTTGTCATACTCCTTCTGGGAATTTGCAAGCAGCTGTGAAAAGAAAAAGGAACATGATCAAAAAAAAATTCAAGTAACTATGATTTTCATTCTGACATGCAGACCCAACAATATACTCTTAACCTGACAACATATACTGTATTGTACACTGTTAAAAGGTAAGCTGGTTCCACTCCACTGAATATGTACCATAGCCAGTGATGGCATGCCTCACTCCCAGGCACTGATTCTAAATTAGGCCTAGAGTCTAATCTTATTTTAACAACTCTAAAGTTCTTGCTAGTAACTTGACCCAATCTGGTAAGACTTGTACCTCAAAATCTGTTATTTTATACAACATTTACTTGAGTTAACGATATAATGTGAATCTGCCAAACTTCGGACACCTCAGTCTTCACTAACAGCAACACTAGTCTACAGCAGCATGAAAATCATCTAAATCATTTAAATTGTACGTGTATCTGTTCGTAAATTGTACGTGTATCTGTTTTCTACCATCCAGAGTTAAGCACGGATGATACATACCAATATTTACTATTCAATGGTAATCCAGTCCATTCGTGCTGCTGTTTTTCTTTCATCTAAAGTTTACCACAGATGATACATACCAAACTATTCACTGTTCACCCTACTGTAATCTCACTAAGCCCATACGACCATTCATCGTTGCATCTATAGACATCAACTTGAGACGACCATCAGGCTTTTCTCACCTCCAAAGGTTCTACCTTTTTATTTCTTTTTTGTCTAATTGTTGTATGTTCTTTTCATGTCTTTTGTAAGTTTCTTTCTATGACTACTGATTTGTGTGCTTTATGTAATGGGGGTCTTTGTAACTGTAACAGCTCTACTTTGTTTAATCCAGAAAAGAATGCAGCAGTAACTTGTAATCACGAGATAAATCCAGTTTTTCCATTCCATGGTATTTCCAATAGGTCTGATTTTGATGATACAGTGACAGGTACAGTACGTCTGATTTAAACGAAAATTTACTTCACTATAAACAGATTCTTGATCAAGTTAATGAAAACTAGAGTTCCAATAACTGTAATATTGATGATTTCAAAAATCTTTCTAGTGATAATTTTAATACACAGTATTTCATCTTAATAGTCACAGCCTCACTAGTAAATTTGATTGCATAACTGATTATCTTTCTCTACTTAACCACGATTTTATTGCTATGGGATTCACTGAAACTTGGTTCAATGATAACATACAGTACCTGTATCTCCTCTCATTAAAATTGATGGTTATAGCTTGATCGAAAGTCACAGAAGGAACAAAAGAGGCGGTGGGGTTTGTTTATTTATGCGGGATTATATTATGTTTGATCGTTGAGAGGATATTTCTGTATTCAATAATCATATCGAAAGTATATTTAGTGAGATTCGTATTCCTGACCTGCGTCATAGTATTATTTTAGGGGTTGTGTACCACCCTCCGAGCCATAACTTATCGCTATTTAATGATTATATGTACAACGCTGGACACAATAGGATGGATTACAACAATGGATAAGATTTCGTCCGAAATGAAGTATTCTTATATAATGGGTGACTTTAATGTTGATCTTTGCAAGCCAGATTCAATCAATTTTATTAATAACTTATCTTCATGTGGTTTTATTCCAGCCATCAATAGGCCAACTAGAATAACCAATACAAGTATGTCTTTAATTGATAGTATCTTCAATAATGTTAACACCATTGATGGAAGAGTTAAAATGGAATCGTCTGGTATACTTACAGTATTAGTGACATAAGTGATCATCTACCTATATTTGTGAATTCTTCCTATATGACAACACCCAAAGATGGGTTTGCTTCAAGCTTTTATGCTAGAAATTACTGTAAAAACAATGTTGAATCTTTTATATCACGCATTGCAAATGTCAACTGGAATCAGGTTTATCAAACAAATGACGCAACTACTTCTTTCAGTACCTTCAGTGATATATTTAATCGAATCTATAGCGATAGTTTTCCTTTTTGTGAGGTGAATCAAAGGGAGAAGAAAAAACAAGTCTGGATAACCTCAGGTATTTTGGTATCAATAAAGCGTAAAACCAAAATCTATAAGCATTACTCAAGGTCACCGAAGGATGCCAACAAAAGGATATACCGCCACTATCGGAATAAACTTAACCATATAATGCGTATTGCAAAGAAGAAACATTATTTTGATATTTTTAATGATTCAGAACATGATTCTCAACTTACCTGGAATTGCATTAATGATATTCTACACAAAGGTACTAAATCAAACTATCCTGATGTTTTTGTTGACGATGGCACTGAAGTAAGTGATCCTCAAAACATTGCCAATTCTTTCAATAACTTTTTTGTTAATCTTGGGCCTTCTCTTGCGAAGAATATTCCAGATTATACTTCTACTAGTAATAATGGCTATTTATACCACCAAACTGTAAATTCCATATACCTTTCGCTAATTAACGTAACTGAGTTTTTGAAAGTTGCTAATGAGTGTCTCAATCCCAAGAAAGCTGCTGGTTATGATGGTCTGAGACCAGCGATAGTCCGTCGTGTTATTCCCTTTATAGCTGAGCCTCTTACTTTTGCATTCAATATTTCCCTGTCTCATAGAGTTTTCCTGATAAATTGAAGGTACCAAAAGTAATTCCTATTTACAAAAAAAAGGCGATAAGAATAAGTTTATTAACTATCGACCTATTTCTATTCTTCCCTGCTTGTCAAAGATCCTAGAAAGAATAATGTATAACAGAATCTATCGCTTCCTGAAAAAGCACAGACTTTCATTTAATTGTCAATACGGCTTTCGTCCTGGCCGCTCTACCGAACTTTCCCTAATAGATGCCACGGAAACACTCGGCAACGCTTTACTTCAAAAGAAAACTTCTATCGGCATGTTTCTTGATTTATCCAAAGCCTTTGATACCATCGATCATAAAATTCTGCTCAACAAATTATCACATTATGGTTTCCGGGGGGGGGGGGGGGGGGGGGGGTGCTATACAACTGGATTACAAGCTATCTTTCTGACAGAGAGCAATCTACTTCTTTTATGGGTGTAAAGTCAGAGCCGAAAAAGGTAAAATGTGGTGTTCCGCTGGGGTCCATTCTTGGGCCTCTCCTCTTTATAATTTATGTGAATGACCTAACTCATGTTTCTAAGAACTCCTCATTAGTCTTAATTGCAGATGACACAAATATCTTCTTCAGTGACTCTAATCCACAACGTCGTGAAGAACTGGTATGTCTTGAACTTAAGCTCTATTTTAAGTGGTTTGCGGAAAATAAGCTCTCATTAAATGTTGAGAAAGCAAATTATATGGTCTTTAATATCAGGGACAGCTATGAGTTTAATATTTCTATTGATGGTAGATGCCTGCAGCTAGTTAATTATGTTACATTCCTAGGAGTGTATATTGACTCAAAGCTCTCATGGGGCGATCATATTTGTAATATCTCATCTCCAAGTTCCAAAGTAGTTGGTATACTTGGACGACTGAAATATGTACTCCCTAGAAATGCTCTTTGAATTATTTATCTTTAATCTATCCACATCTTAGCTACTGTTCTTTTATTTGGTTTGCTGCCAGCCATTGCCAGCTGAACAGGTTAACTGTTTTACAAAAACGAGCTATTAGGCATATCACCTGTTCCAAACCACGTGATCACACAAATGATTTATTCAGGTCACTGCACCTTTTGAAAGTATCTGACATAATAAATGTGGGCATTGCTACTTTTGCTTACCATTCTCTTAACGGCATCTTACCTATCACTTTCTGAACTTCTTTACACACAACTTTTCAATCCATAATCACAATACCCGTCAATCTACTGTACATTCCTGCATCAAGACGCTATTCAGACTTCTTCACAACAAAGTTCTTTCCATAATCATGCAATCAAGCTGTGGAATTCTCTTCCACAAACCGTTACTGACAAGCCTAGTATCAAATCTTTTAGGAGAAACTTTTTCCGATACTTAATTGGAACCTACTAAGTAGACCAACTTAATTGTGTTTTTTGTTCTTGTGCTGCACTGGATTGAATTCATGTTATTGTATACCTTTTACGATTGTCCTCAATTCTGTATTTCCGCTGTTACACAGGTGGGAAGGGAGGGAGGGGGCGTGCAAGGCGAGGTGGGGTAGGTCTCTTCTTTCGTTTTTTCTCTGTATTAGTGGTTAGGTTTCTCGAGGGTTGGTCTCTTCTTTTCTCTTTTTTATCTGTTGATTTTTGTTGTAATGCTTTGTTCGTTGTTTGATTTGTATTGCCGGGGAGGTGCATAATCCAAGCCCAACAGGGTTTTTCATGTATTTCCCTTCACCTCATGCCTCTTTTATGCACCTTGTGTTTGTAATTTTCTGTTAATGCATAAAGTGATAAAACAAATAAACGAAACGAAAACGAAATTCAAATACTGGGATGCTTTAGGCCTAGCCTCACTCTCCCATGCCAATGCAGCACCGAAGTTGACTCATCAGACAAGGGCGACTGAATAAACAATGTCTCAGCTTACTTATAAGTCACCGGAGGCATGCAGGGTAGTCAAAAGTACTGTAGCCGGTCAACGGCGGCAAATCGCCGTCTACTTCAGCCTTTGCTGCCGTCTACTTTTCACTAGATCACAAAAATTATTTTTACTGTCAACCTTCGTTTTTGTCATTCATATCCGCGTTCTTTAAGAAACTGAAAAATATATATCTGTCCCTCCCGCATTGTTCGCACTAACGTGCCAGATTGCGGGAATCCCGCTTTTGTTTTCCTAACCCTGCACATGAGTAAATCTCGTGCGGGAAAATTCCACACACGGGTGCACTCCCGCACAAATATAAATTTTATGCAGGCAGCTGAAATTTGGAATCCCGCACATACATAAATCGAATGGGAAATCCTGCACACTTCTCCGCAGCTGAGACCCACACTAAATTGCAATAGAACACAGTATTTACAAAGCAGTACCTTACTCTGAAGCTGCCTCGACTTCACTGGATCGAAAATAAGCACTGATATCGTAGCATTGTAGATAAGCCATTCACAGCGCGTCTCTCATATGTTGTCTACTGCTTGTGTTTACAGAGAGCGAATCTGATTGTTTCGATTTTTCAGGTCACTGTCCCAGGGTTGCAAAGTAGTAAAACTTTGTTTATATATACTGTACAGCATGTTGGACTCTCACAAGCTGTATCGAATATGTACACCGTAGTACAGGGCTCCACATACGTAACCGCTGGCCCTTGGCCAGTGATTTCATGGTTGGATAGTTAAAATACTGGCAAGCTAGCCCTCCGGGCCACTTGAATTTTGGCACAGTAAATAAATCCACACAATGTTAAAAATACACCTGTTACACTGTGCCCTTGAAAATTCTTCGCGATAACTACTAGGCTATCCTAACGGTAATTAAGCCTAGCCTACTAAAATTCCATAGAGGTAGAGAGGGGCGTTTTTGTCGTAAAATACCTTTTTATGCTCTGAGAGGACTAGAATTGTGAGGAGAATAAAAAATCTACTACCAGTAATAATATGTAGGATTCAAAAGATTCCAGTTATATCCCATGACTTTATTGGTAGGCTAGGCCTAACACTGACTGTGCAAAACAGTAAGACTAAGCTAGGCCTGGACATAATTGTTAAACGTTCGAAGTTCGAGTAGACAAGGCCTAAGACTTTTCGTAATAATTGATGCACTGACGATGAGGAAGAAGAAAATTTATGATTTAACTAGATAAGGTCAATTTTCATTGTTTTCGGAAGCCATTATGATCAATGCAAAAAGAAGGCCTATTTTCTCATTTTTATTTCCCTGTACTTTATATGCATGTGCAGGACAACCAACTTTTTGTATCTGGTTGAAATTTCATCGCTGAAAATGCATCTCCATTATTTAACCAAAACTTCAGGATATTTGTCCCTGAAACTGCGTTTGTGAGCCTTTTCAAATCCTAAAACCAGGAGCTTCCGGGGCTTCGCCCCCTGGACCCTAGGGCGGCCCCTAGACCCCACCCGTCAGGGCTTCGAGGTTCCGCTCGCCGTGCACGTGTCGCGTGCACATGTCTATGTCTCCAGGTGCACCCTTCTACTTTGGACGGTGCAGCCTCCTACTCAGAAAAACTTGACTACCCTGGGCATGGCAGTCAAAACATTGTCAAGCTACTGTAGCCTTTTGTAGGCCTACTGAGTCCATTGTATTTTTGGTTTTATTTTTTACTTTTAGGGGTTGGGGAAGTTTGGTGTATGTACAGTACTAATATAGGGCCAAGGCCCACCACACAGGAAGATAATACAGCATAATGCGATAAAAAATAAGGCAAAATGGAGGACGTACCATAAATATTATTGGAAAGCCTAACTACCCGTAACGTTAGGCGTAAGCCTATACATAAAGTTAGGCCTTACAGTAACCAAGGTCAAGAGTAGGAGTGTACACAAGTTAGTACAGTACTGTAATTCAATACAGAACACCAATGGATAACGTTACGTGATTTAGTAACGGTGTGTAACGTTAAACTTAGGCCCAACGGTAAATAAGTCGTGGGTTTCCATACTCATCAAGAGATCTTTGCTTACGACATACCTGCTTAACATTATGCGGAAGTTTCGACCACGGATAGTTATTTCGTATGTGAAATTCGACCTCAGCATTCATAATGTAACTTTTTCTAAAACATTAACAAGTCATTAGGGAAGGTCTGACGTCTTCCCACAGTAGGATATGGTAATTCGGTAAGTCTGCCTCAGCTCAGCTACCTAGCTTTCCAATTAATTCTACCGACAGACCGAGAAAATGTACTGCGATTACGTTTGGATCGTAGCACGGTTCCGACTATGGGAAGCCTAGTGTGCAGTAATTCCGATAGATAAACTCTGCTTATCCACGAAATTAGCCTATATAGCTACGTAGATAACAGCAGCGTTTGTCAACAGAAAACTATTTTTCTTAATTCTGCTTTTCCGTGGAAAACAAGAGTTTCTTCTTGAAAAAAAACACTGTTTTTCGTTTATTTTGTTTAATTATTTGCTTCATCGCACTTTGAACAATAAAGTAAGAGCCTACTTGTACAATTGTGATGGAAGGTTTTCCATAAAGACAGGAAGGCGGTAGTACTCCCTTAACACAGACAGGCCTACTGTAATTGATAAGCGCATACAAGCAAAATAAGAACAAATAAGCAATGACGGGGCCAGCGGCCGTGGGAAGGGGAAGAGAGCCTCCCCACAGAAATTTTAAGGATGCGATCGATGATACTGAAAAATAAAGAAGAGTTAGAAGCTGTGTTGCATCACCCTAAGCTATATTTTTACCTCCACAGAAAGCAAAATTCTCAACTGGTTCTAAGTTACAATACTTTTAGATTGACAGCAAATTCGAAAGATGCAGAGCAGCTCGTATTACACACCGTACACAGGGATCCATTGTTTTGATTACACATGTGGAGGAATTTGAGACAGGCTGAGGAAGGGACTAGAGGTAGGTGGTTGGGAGAATTGAAACTGTCTGGGGTGATGAGTTTTTGTCTTTAAAAACAAAAAAGAACAAAAAAAAACGCAAATAAAAAAAGCCGAGAGAGAAGGGACAGATAATAAGTTGACGGACTAAGCTGAGGGTGGGGGGCGCCTTTAAAACAGCCGGGTTTCACGAGTGTGGTCTTCTAATGACACTGAAAACTAAGACAAACAGTGTAGCAATAGCAATACAAGTGAAACAATAAACGTGTTCATAATGGTGTGAAATTGTTGATTGGAGGTTTGGATCGGCCACACGTGCGCCTGTTGCTCATACGTAGTATACGAGTAGGCCTATGTGGCTAAGGGATAGAATCCCGAGAAGAACGCTCGCCATATTTATTTCATGCAGGACGCATTGGCCTTGTGCCTCCTCGAACTGTCAGCTGAACTGCCTCTGATGTTAAGGTTAACGCTTATTCTAGAAACAATATTTTCCTCTTTTTTCCAATCCTAGCCCTGAAATAAATCCCCAAAATTTTTGGTTGTCAATGCAAACTAAAGCCATTGCCGATATTCTGCCATATTACTATTTAGTAAGTACTATATCAATTCTACTACTTGAATTTCAATTCTACAACTTAAAAATAAGTCAAGTTTCATTTTTTTTTTTTTGTTGTTGCTTGAAATGCTTCAGCCCTTGTGCATGAAACAAGCTTAAATTTGGCCCCTGCGTTTCCCCTCCTCCAAATAAAAAATGTCTAATCTCATCCTGCATTGCCTTTTTTTATTTGATAATGTTGAACCGCTTACCCCATTTAAATTGCTAATGGATTAAGGGTTAAATGAAATGCTTTAATTTCAGAGAACACCCAATGAAGGTGATCGACCGGTTAAAATTAATCGGCTGTACCTTCAATGACTGGGGTCAACAGACCAGAAGTACATGGCTCCAGGAGCATATAGCTGATAATTTTGTTACCAGGGGGGGGGGGGGGAGGAGGGGCATGAATGAGGGGGCCTCTGGAAGAAGACATAGCCTAACGTCGTTTATAAACAATTTGACAGTGACATACCGACGGAAATACTTTCTAAGCGGATCCCAACCATAATTCCTTGGATCGGAATGTACCAGAAAAATTTGCATAAAAATGCATTTCATATATCTTCGAAAATCGTCCTTCCAAGGTTCAGCAAGTAAACTCCGGTAAATGATTCGTCAATATTTTCTTGTATTCAGATCTCTTTCCTTGATGTTATTGGGCGTTTCGCTACAAAATCTGCACGATAAATTGCCTCCAATGGGAAGACTGAAATACTACGGTGACCTTGAATTGTGATGTTTGAATGATATGGATATTAAACACCGTCATCATTCAAAGGAGTAAGAGGTCCCTTGAATTAGGCCTCGTGTTTTTTCCTATACCTTCTCTTTGTCATTCTTCCTCTTCCTTCTTCTTGTTCATTCTCTTTTCGCCTGCATTAATCATCCATTTAGGGGAAGGAGGAAGTTTAACGTATGTGCCTGCTTGTGTGAAACCTTTCGTATCCAGCCGCGGCTACAGAAGACTTTAATTGTAGGCGTTCGAAGTTAAAGCGACTTAAATGGTGCATTCTTGACGACACGGATCACATATTTCTCATATAAATTTTCCTCCAGCTGCCACAAAACGTAATTCAATGTTTAAATCATACGAATTTAAGTGAAAAAGCAAATGTATAAGCAGTGCCACAATTATTCACATTGAAAATGTTTGTGACATTTCTCTTTTTTTTTTTTCTGCATTTGGTACGTTTGATTACACCATTTCTCCGTACATTACGCTGAATCAGTTAATTGGTGATCTCGACTTAGGACAAGTCAGCTGGAACCATCTAACCAGCCCACCCCAAGTAACCCCCATGGACGTCTCAAGAGTCTAGCGACGGGGGGACATATTGTCCTACATCTGTGATAGGACAGATCAGACGCGTAGGCAGGACTTTTCGCAGAGAAGGGGAAGGGGGGCGGTGGTTTCTGCATTACTGCGAAACGACTTCGCTGACACCGCGTGCATGAAAATCTAAAGGATCGGTTGGCGAGGAGCTTTCAAGCACAGCTTTGGATTTTAAAAGAACCGGCAGGTGGCTGGAAACGTCTCTCTCCGGGTGTTCTAAGCTGCATGTACCCAGTTTCGAAACAACGTCATGTCTCTAAATTAATAAGGAAAAGCTTCAATGTATGAATAAATGGTAATAATTTGGACTGATTTTTTTTTGTCAAGGATATTTCCACTTACATTGCGTTTCTCTTGTTCGACTCCTTCGGCTCCAATTGTTAGGAAAACCTTAAAAAAAAAAGTCTTATAAGGATAGGAAAAAGCCATCAAAAACTTGCCTTAAATGTTTTTCATATACTATCTAAGAGGAGCGCCACCGTGAGTCATCGCTAAAGCATATAGATTATGGACCATTTTGGTTTTATAAACGCTCAGATGGCCTGAAAAGGTACTTCTGTGGTGTCCTGCTCATGAAATTTAGATCTCAAGTATGCCATCTCGCAATCAGTGGGACAAATATCAATCTAAGAAAACTGTATTTTTTTCTTTTAATATTTCCACCAACTATATCGTGTTTTGTCTATGCGGCTGCGGCTGAAACACCTACACCATTCAGATCACAGAAAATGGCATTTTCTAACCCATTTTTTTTCTATATTTTACGTCTCACTCCACACCTTGCAGATAAATGTAGCTTAAAGATATTTGCAAGTCAAGTTACTTGGTGGGTCAAAATGTGATGGGGAGGGGCACGTTCCGCGTGATGGCGCCACTGGTAATATCTTGCCACTTTAATAGGGAAATCATGAAATCCCCCAAGGAAATTGAAATAAATCTCAACTGTCCTCATGAGATTCTCACAATGGTAGCCTAAAAACGAATTCTTAACAAAAAAATACTAAAAAAAAAATACTCAATACCGTCAGGAAAATCCCTTAAAGAGTATTTATGCCTAGTTACATCCATCAGATGGAATAATGGAAGTCATTGGTTACCACATTTCCCTAGAATGAAAGTGGGACATAGGTTCGGAAGATGATCTGAGAACATAGTCTTACAGGCTCCTACAAATTAAAGGGAAGAGTTTTTTGCCTGAATTTTATTTGTTACTAATTAACCGGACTATCTAAACGGAGCAACCCTCCCCCCATCTGCAATAGGCGGCAGAGTCACTTTCCGAGTGCCTTGGATTGCATATACCCAGCCTTGAAATATAGGCATCTCATGTCTGCAATTCCTCAATTAATGAGGATAACACCATTTTATGGAAAAGAGTTATAGTTACCATTTCTCTTGCCTTGAATATTCATTTCAGAGCCGATACCCTCCCCCCCCCCTCCCACACACAAGCGAACCAGTGTGCAAGGCACAAAACGGGGACATGGAATTTTCCTCACGTAATTGGGGATATCAACAATTTGCAGATGTCCCCAGTTTTCTTGTATTTAGTTTTGTACGTATCCCGGATTAACAATAGAAGCAGGCTTGTATTTACATTTTTTTTAAAACAAAAATGTACACACAGGTAATTGAAGAAAAAGGCAGATCGACCCGTAAAGTTGGGAACGCATATCTGATACTCTTATTTGTATTACGTTAAAATGTTTAGAAAAGAGGATATCCTTTTCTTCAGCTAAATCGACTCAGTGTGCTTAAGTGTGTCACCATTCGACTCCCTGTACCCCCCCCCCCCCACAAACACACACCCTTCATTCGGATTGGCCACTCCGCTAATAGATGTGCAATGTTGCTAAAATATTAAACAAGTAAACATGACATTTCTTTTTATTTAAGTTTGTCGTCACATTTTTCTATTGCGATACATATGTATTATTGAATATTCATCCTCATCAGATTGATTAATGGTTTCAATACATTCACGTTTCATGTTGTTTAATTGCAATAGTAATTTGCACTACTATTAACTTCAACTAGATTATACCCTTTTTGCGACTGCGCTTTAACGTCGACTCGTCTTACGCAGGTCGGATTTTCATTTCTGAGAATTTGATGAGGCAGTCATGTCCAGTAAGACTATTCCAATAGAAGTTCCTTCCTCTCGTTGATCCGTCGTAGTCTCCGTTGAGATGAGCGCGGGCGCAAGCAGCGCAGTTGGCACTCCCATCAGCAAAGGCATAGCAATGATACTCTCCAGACGGACAGTAAGACCGACAGGTAGATTCAGAGTTATAATCTCTACAACGCCAGTAGTTGTAAAACCACCAGCCTCCCCGATGTCTGTCAGCACAGTCGTAAAGATTCCATCTATCGTTATCCCGGTCTCTCGTACTGAACTCTTTATTGTTACTATAACCCATTGCGTTATCCCCTACAATTGATATGGTATAAAGGACTTCGATCATTGGCTGGAATTGCAACTTCCATTTAAACAAGATCACCGATGAAAAGCAGTTTTAAAAAGAACGATTTATGATAACAGTTATATCACATTACATACCGTGCTTATGTTATAAAGCATGGCAAATTACTGCTAACTCGGGTCTTACACTTGACGTAATTGCGATTCCTATGAATGCAACAAAAGAACAGATATCTGCTTATACCAAACCAGGCACAACCCATCACATTTCATTTTAGACGCTTAGATAACGTGATTTGCTGTTCATTTTGTAGGTGATGTATTCGGTAGGTGTATTTTATCTCATCACATGTTTTCAACATTACGTAACGTTATGCAATCTCCGTTCGTTGCTAATACACTCTTTTGTGATGAGTTCCAATTTCCGTACAATTTTATTAAAAGGGGAGGGAGATTCATTTTTATTTACATGGACGTGGATCTTTGAGAATGACCATACATAACTCATTTACCACAATTTTATCTGCTTTCGGCATAGGGCTCAACTCTTGAACTTTTTTTTTTTTTTTTGTGGGAGGGTTGGGTGCAAGGTAGAAGTGTTGTGACAGGCGGTGTTTTTTTTTTCTTTTTCTCTTTTTGTTTCATTTCGGACTTGTTCGTAGGTGGTTTGGTTTTTCTTTCTATTATAGCAATATGTGCTGTTTGATGAAAATAAAAAAGCCTTTGATGTTCACTAACTTTCTCTTCCATTTGATGCCAATCTAAAAAAAAAAAAACTTCTCGGCCACGTTCCTCCTAGACATAATTTCACTGTTTAGAGTATTAATTACGATAAAAGTAGACTTACTTTTTTCGTTCCTTTAGTAAAACAAAAGAAAGAAAACAAGTGGAAATGGTTTCCCCGTTCAATAGACCAGAATTTAGTGCAAATAGCCACAAGAAATGTCTTAAGCCATAACGTTTCTTTTGGTAATATGACAATTATTAAGACCAAAATAAGCTATTAAGGCCAAAAGAAGATATGGTAGTTTCATAGCTTGTTTCGTCTATTATGAGTTGAGCCAGTAAATAGCAAAATTTTGAAAAACTTTTAATATGATAATAGTACAGTTTGCTGTCGTACACCAAAATTTGCGGACCCCATGAAGGGCCATAAGGAAGTTTCTTTGTTAGGGGTATTGGTTTTTAAGGAATATCTTAAACTGATGCAAAGAGAATATACGCGGTACATTTTATTATCTAAAGATAATAAACTATCCCGAAATATGTCAAGGTGCTCTTACTACATTGGAATAATTATCGCAAGATAATAATTTTCTCTTGATACTAAATAATCTCGAGATAATGAAATACTCGTAGACAATTAATTATCCAAGGATCGCAGGATACTTATCTCAGTGTAATAAATTATGTCAATATAGTTAATTTGTCCTTGAGATGTTTCATTATCTCGATATAATCTAAATGTTCTGAGATAATTATCTATAGAGAAAAATTAGTATGTTGAAGTAATGTTTTCTATACAGTGCCTTGAGTGAAAGACAGTCTTTACTTTTCCATCTACTAACCTGTGTTTCCACTGTATGAACCAACGGACAATCGATAGTTATCTGCCTCGTCGCTTATGCTGAAGGTAGAATGAAGTGCATATCTCGACGTGTATGTAGAATCCGTTAGATCTAAGCGCAATCGGTAGATTTTCTGATTTGTTATGGCGTGGATGTATTTGTTACCTAGCCAGTGGTCCTGACTAACGTCACCAAATCCATCCTTGTATTCCGACCAAAATCGGTAAAAATCAACGGTGTTTCCTGAGTGCCGTTGGAAAATCTACTAAGATAATAAAAAGAACGTCATGAATTAAGTGAAGAAGGTAAAGGCTCATTCCATTTTTTTGCCTGGTATTTCAAAGAAATTTCCATATCTGAAAATTGAAACAGCATTTTCAGCCCGATACTTCCGTTTAGGTATTATTTCTATTGCAGGAGGACGAAGACTTATCCAATCAAGATATATATATATATATATATATATACATATATATATATATGAATACATACATGGTACTATATTAACCTAACCGTTCTTGTTTGTGCTAATAACATGCTCACCGTCCATCCTCCTCCGTTACTTTCCATCTCACAGTAAACCTGAACACCTCCGGGGTACCCATCAGGGTAGATGGTGTAGGTGCCGTCATTGTGAGTACCTTCAAGATACAGTTCATGGCAATCCTTCCAATCATTTCGAGTACACGTGACCCCATCACCTTCATAGCCATTATTACAGTAACATCTGCGCACACTGTTTCTCTCATAACAGGTTGCGTCATCACTACATCGGTAATCTTCTTCTACACTGAGTCGGTTGTTACTACAATTTGATCGTCTGGTGCAGTTTAAATTGACGTACGATTGGCCATTCTAAAATTAGAAACGTTAATAAGTGAAATACATTAATCGAAGGTACTGTAATGATAGAGTCAATGAATGTTAGCTCAGTGCACATGAATGTTCTACATATGATTACTTATATCTTTAACTTTTGATTGTAAGTCAACACCCACACTGGAAAACACATACCCAAAGAAAGAGGAAAACAAACTTTACCTGTAATACATCTCCCATATCAGCAATAAAACAGGCACATTGATCGTTGGGAATGCAGGTTCCTTCATTTATTTTGAAATTACCGATGCAAACGCATTTTTCATCACCATCAAAGGTTCCAGAAATACAGGTATCTGGATCCTCGCAGGTTCTTTACATGTTTGATTGGAAAACACTTCATTGGCTGGACACCATTCAAGATATGATTCTAATGGAAGAAGGGAATTTCTGAAATTTAAATTCTAGAATAAAACTTAAACATGGCATTAACTATGAGACAAGTGAGCATAATAATCGGACTTTAAGCACATTTTGGGTCTGTCAATTACAAAAAGTGCCTTTGAATAGAACAAATAGTATGTGATAGATTGTTTTGCATTCCAGATAGACATATCGTAGCACCGCTTGGTTTAATTCTCATTGGAACATATAAAGTATTTACCTGCGGTTCCTCTGTAAGATTTCAGACTTGATAGTAAATATCCTCCCCGCTCGTCTGAGATCCTGAAGCTTTTATAACTTGTGTAATACGATTGCCCTGCATCATTCTGAAAGTCTAGTCGTAGTTCGTAATTCTTTTGATTGGTCAAGAAAGCCATCTTATCATTTCCCAGCCAAAATTCTGATCCAAGAAACCCAAAGCCGTTTTTGAAGTCCGCCCAAGTTCGATTAAAACTTATCGATCCTTTAATTCTCCGTTGTAATACCTGCAGAGTAAGTGGATAAGTTGAGACCAACACCTTTTTGATCGTTAATAGGGCTGTATTAAATCAACTTCCTAGCTAAATTGCTTCTTCGTGTGAGATTTGTCTATAACCTCTTTCCTCATTCAAATATATTATCATGTATCATAAAGCATAAGAATTACTTACAGCCCATCCACCAATACCAAGTCCGTTGTTACAGTAAACCTCAAAAGGTTCTGGGTATCCTTCAGGTTTAATGGTGTACACTCCAGATGTATTGTTTGTGGACTCACACCTCATCAGTACTTCCTTACAATCTTTCGGATACTCAGGTTGTTGAAATAGAAAATAGGATGAGCCTATAGAGAAACGCGAACACACAAAACTCGTTCAGGACACTGCCTTGTCAAAAAAAATTATCATGATGCTAAAGAGTTTTTAGCCTTTTGTGCTAAGGCTAAACGATTAAATTCTTCTTAAATTCTTGCAACCAATCATAAAATTCCAACCAAAGATAAAATTTAAATCAGCCATTTCATCATTAAAAATAATTATTCATTTTAAGGGTAATGGTACCTATAGTGATTGTTTTTTTACATTCATTATTGAAGTTAACAGTTAAGACATGTTCACATTTTTGTAATCATTTTCCAGATAAAACTGTCTTGATTAATCATTTTAATTTTAACACTGCCGCCCATATCAGGTATGATATATGAGTTTTTTTTTTTTAACTTACGGCTTCCGATCTAAATACATGAAGCCTACCATTTAACATGAGACTTATAGATTTCTCAATGATTCTCTCATAAAAGTATCTCGATATTGAGAGGTAATGTTATAAATGTCACTTACCGGAAGACACACTTGTTGTCTCGCCACTGATCTGTTCAAAGAAATTTTATTACACCGGATTAGATCTATCTCATTTTACTTTTTTTATAATTTTCTTGATGAGACACTGAATATGCATTCAGATGTGTTACGTAAAACAAGAAGTATTCCGTAACGGTATACTTGAATTTCTTTAACAACAGCAAATGTGTTACGAGTATTTAAGGTTGGAAATTAAAATAAACAATGTCGTATTTCAATCAGTTTTCTAACAACTACATGCCTCACAGTTGTCTCTGACTATTGCATATGAATTATCAAGTAGCCTCCCCCAATCTCGTCCCAGGCAAGTGCAATGCAATATTTTGCAAAGAAAAAACCCTCTTTAATACATTGTAAAAGTGGCAACATATCGACGTATATCAACAAACTAAATAAATTTCACGATTACAGATGGTGGGTGATTTCATCAACTAAATGAAGACAGAGAATCAATGCTGCAACCTTTCACATGTTAGAAAAAAACATTACATTTTCAACGTCCTTTGGATCTTTTTGATTGATGCACTCTGAATAGCAATAGAAACAATGGAAATCGAGTCGATTGAAATTAAGGATGATCGGTCTTTTATTTTACTCGGTACGTTATTGAATGTGAAACAAGGGATACTGTTAACGAGCATATTCATCTTCAACAATTCTGCTACTTGTGATTTCAAACGATAATTTCATGAAGATCTATGGTCACCATATTGATTATATGTGTGCAATATTATCTTTGAAACAATGTAAATCTGATATGAATAAAACAGTAGAATTTGTAGGAACAATGATATTTCATACGTTGGAAAATACTGGTTTGCTAAGAAAATAACAGATATTGAAACATTATCGACTGAGGATGCTCATTACGAAGAAACAAGTAGAAAGAAAATAGTTTCTGAGATTAGAAATAAAACTATCGAAAGATGTAGCAACGCATCTGCTTAGACTGAACCTGGCAAGGGTTGTTATGATTTCTTAGGGTAGTTTCTTCAAATTATTTGCTTGGAATATTAAATATTGTGCCTGAAACTTCTTCACGTGATATATTTGTTTTAGACGTTTAACTACGTAAGGGCAGATAACTTTCAATACACCTGCATTTGAAAAGAACATCTCTCTAAAGGCAGTTTGAGAGAAAAGTACATATATGAAACTTACATTGTCCTCAGTGAGAAGAGAAATACAAGGGGCGTAAATAGGAAAGTATGACCGTGGCCTATTTCACCATGCAAAGTAAGAGATTTAGCAACTGAAGTTTCTTTGTCTTGATTTCGTATGCTTGTTAAGATAATAAGTACGTTGATATATTGTCACAGTAGATGAGATATATTAAACTTGATTAGTAGCTACTATTGCTTTTAACCAATAGAATACATTTAACCCTTTCAAGTATTGTATCCTAAAGCTCACAGTGAGCAGAAAGTAGTGGTGCACACTGTCTTCGGTAGAACAAAATCTTTGTTTTTCACATTTTAACAATCAACGTTTGCTTTTTGCAGATTTAGATTATTAAATTTATCAAGAAAATTCTGAGTACCTACAATGAGTAATTAATACCATCACTTAAAAGTCAGTTTTATAATATAGGTCATGAGAGGAAATGTGGAATATGAAATACATTACTTGATTTTGTTCTTACTACTTCTGTGCAGCTAAAAATGTTGAGGTGGAGTACTCGGTTGGTTCTATACTAAGTTTTGAAATAGGTAACATCAATATTCACTCTTGATTTGTTTCCTTTGTTGAAGCATTTCTGGTGTGAAGTAAAAGGAATTCCTGCAGAAATTTACGGCTACTACATTTAATAAAATTTAATGTCGAGAATCAGTGAGTGCATATCGAAATGAACAAAAAAAAAACTGTTAAGTACCGACAAATCTAGGTCGTTGTTACATTATGTTGGTTATTCGGTGCTCTTCCACACGACAATCCACATTAACTAACAGTCTTAAATCAATAACGTTCCTTTAAGATTTTCATTACATTTTGACTCATTAAATTTTGACTATAGAATCACAACGTAATATATTCCGAGTATTGAGTTAATTATTAATAACCAAGTTAATACACATTAACGATCCTAATTTGATTTTAGTAGGGTTGTGTACTTCGATGGCTCATTATTACACCTTTGCTAAATTGGAACTTGTTCACCTTTGCTCAGGAATGTACTTTAGAAACATTTAGCTTCGACTTGACACAACAATGACGATAAAGTTTGCCTTTCTTCCCCTTGTACTATTTCTTCACTTTTATCTTGTAACTCCTCATAGATTTAAAGTTAAACGATTATTTTATACGGAACGGCAACAGGAAATAAAATGACACATTTGCTGAAAATTGTTAGTAAATAATCTCAATCAGGTGAATATACATGTATATATGTTTCATGTAAGTAGTTACTTTTTTTTCAAAATAAGTTCACAAAACGAAAGTTAAATGCACGTTACATTGAACTATTTTATTTATTCACAGTCCTTCTAGACGATAAAAAATATGAAAAACTTTCCGTAACTAAAGATTATCATGCGTCCTTGAATCATGGTTACTGATAACGAAATGAGACAAATGAATTATTAGTTTAAAGTAGTTGTGTAAGACAATTAAAAACACATTAAATGTTCAGTTTATTTTTTAAGACCGGATATATTTAAACTGCGGATTTTATTTGACAATGTAATGCTATGATATATCTCATCAACAATCCTTTCTGTACAGGATGATTGTAACTTCATTGCTATCATAAGTAGTGATATACGATAAAATAATTTTCTTTAAACATTCCCCAACGAAGACATAAACTTTAACAATTGACAAACTTCGTAGAAATATATCATTATGAACATTAGAACAATGCATTAAAATTTAGGGTTTGTAAATATTATTTCTTTGTATTTTAAGCTATTTCTACAAGAGGTGAGAATACAAGACTTACCGTTTTACACCAGAGAGAAATCCACAAGACGATGAACTTCATAACGCTTTGCCAAATTTGCCTATCTTGAAACCGGCCCATCACTAAAGAAATGCAAACACTTAATATTTGCAGAAAGGCTTTGAATAGTTCTGGTTGGAGAACGGCGTGACATTAAAGACTTCTGAAGGATGAAGCTGACGACGAAGGTTATTCAAGATACGGGTGCTTGTACGTATCCATCATAATTGACTGGGTATTTAAACGTGCCCGGTTGACATAAATCATATTCGGGGTGTATTAGTTATCCTTTTTTGGCCATGTATCAGGTCAAATCTGTGTGGGCCGATAAAAACTAGATGTTGATGCAGATTAGTTCATCATAATTTTAACTATGTAGAATAGTCTACAGAATAATACATTCCATACGTCTTAAACAAATAGATAATTTGCGTACCGAAAAAAAGCAATCAGTCAGTCTGTTGAAGTATTGATACTTAACGGGCATTCACCAATTGAACAAAGACATTAACATTTTATTCCCAATGTGTAAGTATTTCTCACAGTTTCCAATTCTGTTTTTTCTCATCGTGCGAATTATTGACCATACAGTTGGAAATTACTTTTCTTCGTGCAGGGCATGATGTTACATGTTTATAATGCCTTGATCATCATTTTTCATGTATTTTTACCATCACAAAGGCTGCATTTGTTGGCTGTGTTATTTTTATCATCACCACGAAAGCCTTCTCAAGTCTTCTCAATATCTGTCATTAACTGATAAAAAGATATGTTTGCATTTCCATTGTTAATTTGTTTTCCTTCTGTCTATTGATAGTTAATGAGTAAGTTCCAAATTTTTCATGAATGTCTTATAGTAAAAAAAATGTTACCTAGACTGTTCAGGTGTGCATGCCAACTTCAGTATCTTGTTACAACATGAACATATCTGGTGTACTCTGTGTTCTACTTTTCTTTGATAAAAAAGGCAAAAAATAAAAAGTGTGAGAGCTTTAAATAAACATCTTACAAATAAAAATAAAGAAAAAGGAGTAACACTTTTTTGCATCAAATTCGAAAGTCCTATGTAACTTTCGTCTGTTCATTTAGTTGCATTCCGTTATATTTTGCATGTTCATACGAACCGGGTGTAGATCAGTGAAGCGCATTTTTCTTTCATTTAAAGGGATTGCGTGCGTAGGCAAAAAGGAAAAATAAGATTGAAATTTCATCTCCAAAAGTTTGGTAAGGCTTTTAATTACACCATTCGGACAATTTGGGAAAATAAATAGATTTCACGTGGTTAATTTTGCCATATGATGTCAAATTCTTGTAACATAACGACAAAAGTGCAGAATACGATAATGTAGTGGTTGACAGTTTTCATTCAAATCAACGGTGTGCTTCTTCGAGCAAGCCATTGGGAAGTATACTAGTATTGAATATTCAGTTAACAACTCAGGATCACTGACGCTGCGGGCAAGGTTGTGTTCAGTTCATAGGTTATTTGTAAATACAGTGTTTCCTTTCACCAAATACTACAATTCCCGATACCTACCAAGGAGCGACGACTTGAGTAGTATGTTTTTGATACACTAGTGAAACCTGTACTGTTGCATATTCATTATGTAGGCGGTTATAGCAAGAACCGTTGATTTTCAAATATGATTTCTGTTTTTCACTGTTTTAATTCCAATCCAGTTGCCTTTCGTAGTAGTTACTGTCATTTTCCTTCATTGAAAGACATAGTTCGTTCATTTACAACCTCGCGTGTACATTTAAAAATAATGCAAACGTTAAGATCAAACATAATCTAATCTTTTTGGTTTTTCAGTGCATACGCAATCACTTTAAGTGCTTTTCCTCTTTAACGAAAAACTGCTGCCTTTAATTGTGCTTCAACATTAAAAATGTACTTCATATGGAAAGAGAAATAAAACTTGTTGCGTATTAGTTTATGGTTTAAGAACACTTTAAATACTTTTACTCCAGTATATTATATAGCAGATCTTGTCAGCAATGGTTTATGTTCTTTTCTTATCAAATACGGTATACTCTTCTTGTCCTTTCTTTGGTGATCTAGAGGGAAAGAACAAGACAAGGTGGAGAGACTCAAAGTGCATGGAAACGAATGATATTATTTTAGGTGGCAATTTAAGGTGGCAAAGGCAAATATGATCTTTGGCTGAAGCATTTGTTTTGCTTTCAATCTTGCATATCTTGCAAGATTGCCATTTTCATCTCTTTAGGTCTTTAATTGACTAATGGAGATCGTTTCTAAGAAACGATAAGAAAAAAATTAGAATAAATTTATATATACTTCAAGAGAAGTCCATGTGTACTGCGAGAAAATAAACGGTTAAACAGTATACAAATAAAAACATAACTGGCTGACTTGAAGAGTACAAAACGATGAAAAATTTATTCGAAATTTTCGGTTCCCCTGGAACCTTCTTCAACGAAAGCAGAAAACAATATGAGGTATCCTAGTGGAGTCTACAACATGCATTAAAAATGAATTAGAAACAGAATGTGATAGACGATAGGCAGGTGATAATTGCAAAAGTAAACAATCACATAAAATGATAAAACGAGTATTGGTTCAGGACACCAAGGTCTTTGTTCAGCACGGTGACGAGGAAATTGAGCTTAAAAAGCCATTTAATTTCTCCTCGCTTACGGTGTTCAGTACTTGAAAAATTGTTTGCAATGATTAAAACTTTAGGGTTATTAAGAGAATGTCCATTTTGGTTATAGTGCTCTGCCACTGGAAAACCTGGAGTGTCGTAACTGATAGACCTTTTATCATTCTTAAACCTAAGGCGAAAAGGAGTCTTAGTTTCACCAACATAGATTCCTTTCGTACATAAATTACAGTGTAAAATATAAACAACATTGCAAGAGTCACAATTTAGGTTAGGAGGACCAATGGTAAAAATAACAATCCCAATGTGAGTGTATACAGAAGAAAACATTATGGGAAATTTAAAGTCACGTAAAACTGTTGGAAATTTCAGTCATTTAAAATTCGGAATTATACCAAAGCTACTTTATCAATTCTTTCAGTTATTACGTATTGATATAAGCAGTACCTGCTGTTCCGTTGTAAGATTCTACACTTGACAGGGAATATTCTGACCACTAGTCCGAGATTCTTAAATTTTTGTAAGTTACGTAATAAGACTGTCCTGAGATATTATGAAATTCCATTCGTAGTTCATACCGCTTCTGATTAGTGATAAAAGCAATTTTCTCATTTCCCATCCAAAAGTCACTTCCGAAAAATCTAAAGCCTTTCTTAAAGTCTGTCCAATTTCGATAAAAATTGATTGATCCTTGTGATAGTCAGGTAATACCCGCAAATATATCGTTTGGACTCTTGTGACAATAGAAGTTTCCACAATAAAGTTTTGTTTTTCAATGTATCTATTTATGTCATGAAAATAGTAAACGTGTGAAACATTTAGCAAAATTTTCGCAAAACAGTTATGCTAACATGTTATTCAGTATGAAATTAATGGGAATATTTGCAAAAAAAAAAAAAGAACACGGCAAAGATGAATGAAAAAGAAAACATTTCTTTCTTTCAATAAACTTTCTTAAAAAAAAAAAAAAAAACGATAACAAGAGTAGAATCCTTAGTGTCCATCCACCATTTTCCTGCTCATTGCCACAGAAAACTTCAAAAGGTTCATCGTATCCGTCAGGTTTTATGACATAAACTCCTGATGAAATGTGATTGGACGAACATCCAATAAAGACTTCTGCACAATCTCTAGGACACCATGATGTGGTTGGAATACAAAATACGACGCATCTTGAGGACAATAAACAACGCTTGACAATGCATTTCCAGCATATAGATACATATTTCTAACATTTCTAGCATATATAAATAAAGAAATATACACATATATGCATATATCCGTCGGTTGTATGGAGACCCGTCCTTAGTCCTCTTTACGTTTTTTATTGCATAAGGACATTGCTTTTTGGACATCTCTGTAGAATCGGCCAAGAAGGAAAGCTAATTCCGGTACTATCAAACTGTTAAAGACGTCCAAAATATAATAAACTTTCTCGCGCGAGAGAAGTCTGAAATTTAGAAAGAGAAGATAACCGTTCGTAGTGAGAATTAACACTGGCAGTACCACGTGTTGTTTTTACGTAGCTTTACGTACATTTACATATACGTTTCGGCAGGCGAAGCCCTATAGGGCTTTAACATTAAAAGTAATTAAGTTTGTTCTACAAACTTCAAAACCACGGTCACATGACTGAAATGAGCCAATAGGAGTTGAGGATTCTCCCCAATTATGTATGAAATAACATTGAACGTCGTTATTAATATTCAAAGTAGGGAATTACTTATCGTATGTTGTATGATGTACTTTGACAAAATAATACCCTCCTATTTGTATTACAGAGCTTTAATGTGACTTACACTGACACAGTGCTTTAAAACTTACAACACACTAAGTATTTAAATAATACTTACCAAGCGACAGACCTACGACACCAGTATTGCCCTGTATAAAGGAGTAAATGTTGATATACTGTGTGTTTTTCTACAAAGTTTGGTACTTTTCCTAAAGAATTTCATTATCAAGAATTTTTCTACCAACACAATGAATTTGATGGCCGATTTTACTTGTTTGTTTCAATAGTTGTTGATCATAGAAAAGAAGTTATTATAAATGTAATAATATACACTGTATGAGGGTAAGTAAGCATCAACTATGGTAATACCGTCTGCTTCCACGCCATAAAAGTAATTTTTCATTACAGCTGGAATCCACTTGATGAGTGGAAAAATTTAAACTAAGAACGCTCTAAGATGAATGCATTTGGGAGAATGTAAACAGGAGAAACGATCGTTTATTTTTTTTCTATTTATTCTATCACATAAACTAAATAATGGAATAGGAAAATCAGCGTTGAAAGAAACACTGGTGTTTACATTTACCCTTACATAGAATATAGGTACTATGCCAATTTAATGCGTAAAAACAAGTTTGCATTCAGTTAAAACCTATATGGAGACGTTCATGTTGCAAAGACATTTTCCGGTTATTATATAAATTCTGTCTTTTTTAAACTGTTTGAATGAAATTGTCCTAGTCAATCTGAACAAGTTGTTAACTTCTAAACAAAAAGGTGTTAGTTTCATTAACAGTCACGGTCACTTTAATAAGTGGACAGATTTCTTTTTAATTAGTAAAAAAAGAAGTGATGAATGTAGTTTTGAAAAGACTGCATATCTTATGTAAAAACAAAAAGCTTTTATTGAGTAATATCGGTATCAAAAATAGATTAATTAGCCAATGGGTTTTGTATTTCAGCACACTTTTAAAGTTTCGTTACACTGTATACTAACAAGCATGTGGATACGCGCATGAAGATATCTGACTATCTTAGTATGTTTCTTTTAATTATTAATTTGTAATTCTTTTACCACATAAATATTATAACAAAATTGCAATTGATTCGTGACACAGTCAATTTCGTATCTTCCACCGATTATTACACAGTACATCTTACACTTAAAATCCAAGTCTTTTTTTGCGGTTTGGATTGTAGAATTGTTTTGAGAAAGGAATGGATGATGCCGTTCCCACGTAATCAAAATCTTAAAGAAGCTGCCCGTGTTTAACAAATCTTTTAGACAGGATGCCATTGGTACTTAGCATGTGTGAGATACATTTGCTTTAAGACATGTCTCTGTGTCGACAGACAGACCTCTCGAATTGTTTACCGGTAGGATTAGCGTAAATTTAGTAATATTTGGAATTCCTGCATCGAGTGGCAGAGGAGTGCAAGCGATTTTTACGTGCCGTTGTCGAACATGGATAATAACTGTATGGGTATGGTGAGTAATACTAAATAAAGCACAAAACATAATTTGTGACGGAAAGCAAAGGAATGGATAGGGCAAGAAGCAATAATAATAATAATAATGATAATAACAATAACAATAATAAGAATATAGATGTAACTATTATCTGACAGTTTGCGTCTTAATATTTAACGTCATATTTTACTGACAATGGAAGCGCGCATGGCTTTCTAATGAAAAAAAAAAATGTTTACGTCAGGCATTTTAAACGGCACGTCCATATCTTTTACCTACCTCAAGATGTTGCTGTTTGGAGAAAGAGCTCTCTGCTAAAGAAAGATTTTCAGTTGCCTCAAGGTTACCGAAATGTTATGTAATAGTGACAAATATCTGGAGGACGACTTTTGTATTTGTTTGAAACTGAAGTCCACATGTCACCTTCAAAGTTGACAATGAAAATGTAGATTGGGTGCATTGTAAATTTACCTTGAAATATTATGGGAGTTAAGGTCACGTCTCCTAAACTGCTGTAATGTTTCTTTTAAGACAGTCAAGATTATAGGGAAATACAAAGGATATTCATGTAGTTGCATGCGCATGGGTGGCATCACAAATAAGTTCACCATTGCACGTAAAATTTTATCTTACAAATCCGTAACTTCCAAACCAAACGTGTGTTTTTTTTTCAGTAATGAGAAAAAGATATTCCTATTTTTTTAAGATGTGTTAATTTCCTTCAGTGGCAAATTCCTTTAATTTGTTTGGTATAAGAAAAACAGTGATACTTTTGATTTGGTGTTGGTTTTATTTATTTTCTAACTATTGTTCCTACTGTATTTTTTAATTTATTGTTGCAGACTTGTAATCTGTAATCCCTTTACTTTGGGAATCCTTAAAATCAGTAAAAGGTATATTTCTTTTATATCCACACTTGATTTCAGTATGATTTCAATATGAATGTAGGTGGTTTCCTAAATGTAATTGAAGATCCTTTTGCGTCCCACTTTTTTCTTCGTAGATGATACCATATATGTATACGTTTGTGAATTAAGCTTACTATTCAGCTTAGTTTCATTAAACTTGCTGTAAAGATTATTGGTCTGTTTACAAGAGAGAGAAACGGAAGAAAAAATACTCATTGTTTCAACTCTAAGCGAAATCCACAAAATCAGAACTGACAAAACGTTTTGAACACGTTCCATTGTAGTTACCGTTCTTTGAAGGAAACGAGTAGGAGTACCTTTTGCGAGTATCGTCGATGAATGACAAGAGATAAGAATATCTTCTAACAACATCAACAGATTATTCAGTTTTTTCAAAGTACCGATGTCCAGGGAACCATTGTAGAAGTCATTGTAGAACTTGAGCACAACCCTTTTTTTTTTTGCGATTTTACCTTATCATTGCAAATGTGGGCACCTGAAGTTATCCGTAAGGATCCTTAATTGTCGCTATTAGGTATTCCGTATGTGTAACAAAAAGGAAAAAAAAGTGCAGTTAACACTGCATTTGACGACGTTGAGTTGAATGATATTTTAAGATATAAGATGTATAAGACACAAGAAGCTTTAATGACCATAAAAGGAACTGGTATTCATTTCATCTCAATTAAACAGACAAAATGGAAAAGCAAAAACCTGAAGTTTATTAAAACAAAAGAGAAAGAATGATACATAAAAAAAAATACCAATTAAACATAAAAGACATATAAAATATAGAACTCACGCATTTTCCGCAAAATTTCATTGGCAAGTTGATAAATGGCTTCTGGCAAGAAGGCTCGTATTTTCAAGTATTTGTACTTACAGGTCGATTCAAGGTTAAGGAAAAGACTATAGAAGACATCTGTGGATGAAAATAACTAACCTAAGCATGTACAGGTTGAAGGATCGATAATCTATGATACATTGTTGTTTTGTCCTTACAATTCACTCAATAAGTTAATGAGATGAAATGTCAGTTTTGCTGTGTGAGTACAGGACCATGAGCATGGCTAAGGTACCACGATATGAGTAAGGGCTACGGGCATACTTTAAGTACGCATACGGGTACAAGTTCATGAGTACGAGGGCGCAGTCATAAGTATGAGTACGCGCGGGTCAAGATTATGAGTACAAGTTTGTGGGTATAGGCACCTGTTCATAAGTACAAGTACCAGACGAAGGGTAGGAGCTACGCGTTCTTATGAAAAACGTAAATAAAGTATAAGTAACATGATTACAAGGTTATCACTACATGGGCTAAAAACGGGGGGGGGGGGGGACGAACATTGCAACACGATTACATGTAATGTATGTGCGTATCCCTTAGCCATCAGTATGACGGATGTGGATATATAGTTCGGAAACAGTTACTTTAAAGAAAAGTCGTTGATTATTATCAAGGTTGATTTTTCATAAAGCGTGGTCTCAGAAACAAATGGAAGAAATATACTTGGGCTAAGTCTCATGGTACATTTATTACGTTACGCTCGTATTGAGCTCTCACGTCAAATTAATGGTGGCCAATCCTTACCTCAACCCCCATGATAAATATGGGTAAGCGTATGAGTACGAGTTACGGATTTTTGCGCTGCGCGGGGAACCGAAGCGCGAAGCGCGAGGCCTTGCGGGTGGGGTCCAGGGGCCCCCCCCCCCGGAAGCTCGGAGGTTTTAGCATATCTCTGGGTGGAAAATTATGCCCCAAGAGAAATATATTATTTATTTTTATATTATTTATTTTTTCGATTGACCGTACTCCAAGGTTCCCAACTTTTTTCTTTGGGAGTACCATTTCACATTTACGCGGTGCCAACGAGTACACACACACACCCACACACACACACATAGGCTACATACACTTTCATTCCATTCCTATATTTAGGAAAACAACGACATTCCTATATGTAGGAAAACAACCACCTACAGGCCCTTCCCTTATGCTGGACGCTACACGTTCCAGAGAAAATTGGTCTGACCAGGCTGGCCTACTGTTGAAGTAGTTACGGGCATGATATGAAAACTGGCAGCCTGTGTAACATAAATTAGGCATTTATCAATCATGGTTCTCCGGAAGCTGTTCTTATTCAGTCCAATACATAGTTTTGTAATTAAATTAATTTTGGATGAGCACAAGATCTGATTGGGAAGGGTGAGAGAAACCGGGGGGGGGGGGCAACTGGGGGGGGGCAAGGAAACAATCTGGAGGGCCAAATGCCCCCTCATGCCCCCCACTCCTTCTCTTCCTATGAAAAAAGAGATAGTATAGGATATGCCGTTTAACGGAAGCTGTTAAAACAGAAGTGTATCTTTCTTGAATTGCTATCTCGTTTTAGGATAAACGTTGTCAGCATTTGGTCTATTATTACTTATAAAATTAAACTAGAACGATTCAATACCTCGGAAAACAGAACCCGATGCACAAATTATTACTCCTAAGCAGCAATATAAACGCCTCTGAATGTGCCAAAGTGAACTGTGTTAAAGGTATAGGTAGAACAACGAATACATTCTCTAAATTTTTAACTTTGTACTGAAATGACATGAACCTCTATATTGTTTTCAAATATTGGGATGCTCTGTCTAGATTTCTACCCTCATTGTTTGATTAGAATCTGGGCAATTGTTTAGTCCCAACACATGCCGACCGGTAAGTAACCGAAGTCTTAGGTCAGTGAATCAACACCAAATACATCTTAAAACTTTGATTTTCTTCTTTCTCGCTGTGTATTTGATCTTGAGAAAAATACCATAATCAATGTTCACTTTTGTTATGTGGAAAGGTGCATTAAAATGGCCTCTAAATCGACTTTTAAGACCACTTCTCCTGTGAAATTCGTACCGTTGCATCCAAAAATGATACGTTTGTGTCCGTCGAAATTACATAAATTCTTGTTACGATTACTTTAACATGCGTTAATGAAAATTTGGCAAACATTATCTTTGCAAATTTGCTTGACAACAATTTGCGCTTGGAATCTGTACATTCAAAAATTAGTCTCATTTTGCTACAGTGGCCAACTAAACCTATGCAATATAAAATATGCATCAGAAAATGAGGTATATTCTCAAATTTTGAAAGTTAATTTTACAATAATCGCAATTGCAAACGCGATGAGCATCGACTTAATTTGGAGTGACGGGAGAATCTTTAAGCGAAAACAGAATATCGACTGTTTTGCAATAAAATAGACTAAAACAAACAAAAATACACAAACAAAAATACATATTGTTCGTTATTGAGAATTGAAGATAAGATGTTAAATCATAGTATTGTGACAAAACATTGGATATACAATAAAAATAATGTTAAATTAACTCCTCCGGTTACTTTAAGCATTTAAATTAAAAAAACTTACTTTACTAAAAATTTAAAGAAGCTAAGCAACTAATACGATCGTGCAATCTCTTGTAAATACTTCGTGTTTTTCGCAAATAATAAGAACTTAAAGTTGCTATGTAGTCGTCGACCATAAAATGCGTCTTGTAAGACCATGCTTAGTGCTCAATTGGAGCAGTCCTAAGAAAGAAAAACTCAGTGTAATGTTTCATGTTTACGACATTCGTCAGGTTCAAGAAAGGTTAGGTTAAGGAATTGCAACATATGATATGATAAAACCTGAAGGAAAATCACATTGTAGAGTACCCCTGCGGGCCAGAGGTAGACGCTGAGGAAAAAAAAAGAGTCTGATGTACAGTGTATATACTAAATTAATAAAGTCATGAAATATAGATTCATATGACCCGTGACATATGAAATTTCGACTATGTATGCCACCGTTTAACTATTTTTAACGAAAATCGTGTTTTAATTCTTTAACTGTTTAGGTTTTGTGAAATGTCCAGTAGGTATGTCCAAAATGTCCACTAGTTAGGACGGATTTTCATAATTGTTTCTCTGATGCCGCAATCAGTTCCATAAAGATCCTTCCAGAAAATACCCCGGTAATCACGGTACTGGTAGTCTCCATTAAGGTTTGAATGGCCACAAGAATGGTAAGTTGTCCTAGAATTACGCCTCTTGTGACGACAGCATCTATCGTTTTTCCTACCGCTACACCCGTCACAATTAGAACATTTCAAATGACGACGACCATCAGCGTGCCAGCAGGAATCGTACTTATAACAGCCGCAATCACTGTATGAGTAGCTGTTAGTTTCAACAGTGTTGTCGAATGTGTAGCAGTGTGAAGTAGAGCCGGTGCTGCTGTCGTCAGGATACCACCATCCACCTCGGTGTATTTCTGCACAGTCAAATGTACTCGATCCATCGTTGTCATCATTATACGTACTAAACTGATATCCTGAACTCGCTGCCAAGGCATTAGAGCCTGAAAAGACATAAACAAATCGAATACCAAATACATTTATGTAATAAGATAACGTTTACTGACCTTTTTTTCGTTTAATGTCCTTTCTTCTTAAGAACATTGCTTTGTTCTTTCTTTTCATAAGCAAATCAATCAGAGGACAAATATTTCTCCAATCTCCAATACTGAGCACAAACCAAGAAGGCTCCCCACCATATTTCATTTTTATCTCATCGCCGTATAGGGGCAAGATGAGATATTGCAGTCACTTGGCTAGTGGAACTATATATTGTACTGTGCACTAATGGAAGAATTCTTGCCATTGAAACGCATGGAGTGGATGAGTAGCGACATCCCAGGGTTACCCATGGTAGAGTGACCATGGGTACAGGAGGGTCCTGTTGGGTGGTATAAAAGAAAACGTGTCCGTGCCAATGCGTGTGCGTGTGTGCGTGTGGGCGCGTGTGTGTGCGCGTATGTGTGTGGTTTTTCCAGAATAGTTTGAAAAGCATATGAGCGATTAAATTGAAACTTGGTAAGGTTGTGTATGACGCCAATATTCGCGAGATGTATTAGTTGTATGGTAAATTAGTCAAATTTGCTGATTTTTGAGAAAAAAAGTCAATTTTGCCCCAAAATTGGTATTTCCAGCATATCTTGAGAACTAATAGACCAGTTAACTTAAATTTTTGTAAGTGCTTACCGGAGAACACATTGTTCAATATAATATTACTGTAATGATAAATCCAGTGAATTTTGCTGACTTTTGAGAAGAAAAAGCCAATTTTGCCCCCAAATTTGTATTTGTAGCATATCTGGAGAACTATTAGACCAATTAACTAAAATTTTTGTAAGTACTTACCTGAGAACACATTGTTCAACATTACAGTACTGTAATGATAAATCCAGTGAATTTTGCTGATTTTTTGGAAAAAAAGCCAATTTTGCCCCAAAATTTGTATTTCCAGCATATCTTAAGAACTATTAGACCAATTAACTTAACGTTTTGTTAGGACTTACCATTACAGTAATATTATGTTGAACACATTGTTCAACATAATATTACTGTAGTGGTAAATCCAGTGAAATTTGCTGATTTTGGAGGAGAAAAAAGCCAATTTTGTCCAAAAATTGGCATTTTCACCATATCTTGAGAGCTAATTAAGCATTATACGCATAATTTTGCAAGGACTTACTTGAGAATGTAATGCTCAAGGTATATCACTTTTGTGTTAAAGAGAGTGAAATTTGCTGATTTTGTTTAGAAACAGAAACCAATTTTGCCCCAAAATATGTATTTCCACCATATCTTGAGAGCTAATTAAGCATTACACGCAAAATTTTGCAAAGCCGTTCCAATCAACACAATAATGAAGATACAGTACATTACTCTTATAGTAGACTGGTGAAATTGTATGGTTGTTTGGTAACAACCTTAGAGCCAGCATCTTGGTCAATAGACACCACCTTTAGCCAAAAAATCTTTAGGAGAACTGGCCCCTGTGGATAATATCTTTTATGAGTACATTATTCTTAAGTTAAACAATAATGTTAGCAGAACCAGGTCCTGCACAGGTAAATAGGAGACTTATGTGCAAACACCCATAGAGGGATGCTTTTATATCCTGTCCCTAACTCTAACCACTAAGCCTAACCTACATGGAATAACCCAATGTTATAATTGTGTTATGTAGCGAAATATGCACAGATACTTTTGAGCCATTAGTTATTGTTACTTGAGCCTAGTATCACCAGGCTATAACCCTAAGTTTGCTACCTAACAATAGATACCAGTATTGACATGCTTACCACCAATTTATGCTTGAAGAATGTTTGCCACTCATTTACAACCAGCTTCCCCGAACTATGTCTCTGTGAGATGTGGTTGCAGCAAACTATTACAAATCCATATGTGCATGCCCTGTATTTAAATCAATGCAAGTTGGCGATGAGATACGCAACTCGTGGACGTGGATTGCCCTCTTGTTAAAATTGGTGTGACTCAATCGGAATTCAATTCCGTGTATCCTTGCTGAGAGACGTATATTCTACCACTAGGCCAAGAGAAAATTGCTTCAATTGGTGACTTCTTACTTTAATCAATTTTCGCTATAGTATATTTAGTTAGGGTCACTTAAGAGTTCGTCGATACATTTTTCATGATGTTTTAATTGATCATTGCCCATTGACTTAGTCTTTGTCTTGTTTTATTGCTTTTAGATAACTTCGTACAAAAATGACAATGACAATGACAAATTCTATACTTGATTCGTTATAAGTAATGCTCGGATGGGAGAATGCATGTATCTATGTAGGTACCACTAGCTATCCTCCTCTTTTTATATTTTTCTCTGCAATGGGAATGACAAAACTTTACTGATACGGGTGACATAATCTGTTAAGTTATAACGTCACACTTCCGCATTGTACGAATACGAACCAGATGTTCCTAGGTAACCACTAACTGATAGCCGATATCTGTAACTTTCGCTACTAATACTAAAACTAGAGTATTCTGCGTAGTATGATGATCCCTCTCGGTTTGTCATTTCAATTCGAAGTCGATAGGTTTTTTGGTTGGTGAGTTTGTGTATCTTGTCGTTTCCTAACCACTGGTCTGATCCGGGATATCCAAAACCATTCCCGTAATCATTCCATCCGCGATAAAAGTTGAATGAGCCGCTCCGTTTTTGTATAACCTTCGGAAATTAAAATTAAAAAAAAAATGTGTTAAAATTTCAGTTCATACCAATGAAAGAATTGCTCCTCCATTGACTGCTTAGGTTATGTTTACTCATCTTATGGAAGATTTTAACCAAGAAATGTGAAAAAAGAAAGATCATTCTAAGCAGAACTTAACATTTCGATATACTTATTATTCACTGTGTTCTTTATGTGTATTGGAAGAGCCAATCGTTATGCTAATTTTTGAGGAAAAATAAGAAAACAAGCAGTAACGTTAGATGTGACTTACTGTCCACCCCCCACTGGACATATCACAATATACGTCAAAGCTCGAACTGCCTCTGGGGTAGATGGTATAACGCGTGTTACTTCTACTGCCAGCACTGTACAGATCGTAGCAATCTACTGGTCCATTGCGAGTACATGATAGACCGTTACCAGTGAACCATTGATTGCATCTGCAACTACCGACACCGTTGCTTACTGTACAAGTGGCATGACTGCTACATCTGTAACTCTGACTAGTGAGCCTGTTACTTCTACAGGTTACCCGCGATGAGCAAGCAGAGTTGATGTAAGATTCACCTTCCTACAAAAAAAAAAAAAAGCGGGAAAAAAAGTTCACAAATCAGTAGCTACTCTAGTTAAGACAATTTATAGAACAACCTCTATTAATACGTATTCTTTTTTAAATGTGGCGGCTACAGAGACTGTAAATATTCATCTTGTGTAGATAGTGACTTTGTTTGATTTTACAAATGACCTCCCTGATCTTCTAGGAGTCACACCTAATTCTTAAACTGAGGTGGAAGAACGTGTGAC
The DNA here is from genome assembly GCA_021234535.1 of Stichopus chloronotus. Taxonomy (NCBI): domain Eukaryota; kingdom Metazoa; phylum Echinodermata; class Holothuroidea; order Aspidochirotida; family Stichopodidae; genus Stichopus; species Stichopus chloronotus. The sequence continues at coordinate 16,072,711 of CM037849.1, read as the reverse complement.
CCTGGATGGGGTAGTGCTGAGGTACACTGAAGTGACGTCTCCCGAAAATCGCCATTGGAAATAATTGTATTTCAACCATTAATGCATCACAAATGTACAAGAGTAATGTGTAATTTGCTTTCTCGAGGCTTCACCGAACTATTTTTGGATTACGTCGAAAAAAGGAAAAAAAAATCACTCATCGAATCATAGAGGAAACAAGAAGGGAGAATAAACTGCTCACCTCTAACACACGAGCGTGTACTTCGTCGTAACAAGGATGGCGATTACAGGTAATACCATCTCCAACAAACCACTGGTTGCAGTGACATTTACCATACTCATTCAGCCCTTGGCAAGTTGCGTCATTACTGCAAGTGTAGGTCTCATTGCTGAGACTGTTGTTGCTGCAGATAATCCTCCATGTACAACCTCCATTGCTGTAATATTCGTCTTCCTATGAAAGAGAGAATAAAACAGTAAATCAGAATTGCGAGTTTTCACCACGTTTTTTGTTTTTCACCGCTCGAGACTAGCCAAAGAAAGTTGAAACTAACTTCCAACACAAACTCTCTGTCTTGGCTGTAACAACCACATTCCTCTTTAAGTATACAGTCATCCTCATTTCTCAAGGTATCATTTTGGCAGATACATCTCCACGGTTCTTCAGGACTTGGTACCGAGCAGTCATTCGGTTTTCCGCAACTCCTCTCACATGCACTAGTGGCCTGTGCATGTTTGTTTGCAAGACACAAAGTGACTGGTACATCTGAAAGTAAAAATGAATGAAACACCATAGTTAGCATATTCCTAATAAAATTATGAATAATATATTGATCAGTCTTCATTCAAATTAAAGGAACACTTTCAGACTCATGAAACCAGGGGCGAATCTGAGAATTTTTAAGGTTCAAGATAAACCAAGCACATTTAGCACTATCTAAGTTATTTCTCAATATCCTTTTTGGAAAAACAGTTTACTTAGCGAAGGAATGTATTACCACCGTGTAGATGGTCCTGTTGTATCCCCATCCTTGAGATCCACCCGTCTAGGATTCTTAGACCCTATCGTCAGTTCTAATGAAAGGAAAGTGGAACCTCCATTTTAAGGTATTGAGCTATTATTAGAGAAGAACGGAATCTAGCTATAGGAGCCCGTCTCTGAACATCTCTACTGGGTAACTAATCGTGACGCGATGGTCAAGAATAATTAAAAGAGTCTGTCACAACAGATGATTGAAGTGGAAAGTTGATGTTTTACTTACAACATCAGACCTGTAAACTGCCCAAAAAAAAAAAAAAAAAAAATGACTCGGCGTTATTTGACCTGGTACTGATTCGCTATAGTAATTTTATAAAGTGAAATGAACACTGATTCGTCTCATGTAACTTTTTGAGAACTCTCGGCCGTCACCATAAACTTAAAATTGGCTTTTAATCCCATCCCTAGGGTACCACCACTGAAGAAGAGCATAATTTTATTAATATCATAGCGAAAGCTATCGAACCTACCCTCTCTTGTTTTTATCAAAGATCTCATAACACTTTGATTAATTTTATTTGAAAATCTTTCACTGTTTCAGAAAAAAAAGTGGTTCAATGGAGTTATGTCTATCCCACTAGCATGGTTAGTTTAATTTGTTGAGAAAGGCTGTCCTTTAAATCATGCGAATAATCTTTTGATTGAAATATTCACTGGGTGAGATGACTGGCGGAAGGGTGCTTGCCCGTGTTTTGCAATTTATGCTACTCTCTCATCATCCAGACAAATCTTATGGCAGGCCAATCGGTTCATAAGCAAGTGGGAAATCGCTGACAAAAAAAAAAAAAAATAGAAATAAGAAGTTTCGGAAAGAGGCTGCAGATTACACAAAAACATAACAAAGTTTTTTAATTATGTTTCTGATTATAACGTCATTTCACCAGTCTACTTCTGCTGAATACGGAAAAGCGTATCAACTGTATTGCAATCTCCCTGTGAAAAAAAAAAAAAATGAAAAAAGGGGGTTCGGACCACACGAACTCGTCCACTGCATCCGCCCATGAGGAACCCGAACCTTATTTAGCAATTGATGTGTGTCTTGTTCAGATTAAATTATCATTTACTTCAGAGAAGCAAATAAATTTACCTCTTATACTGTCATTACATTGGAGACCGTAAAGTGCATAGTTGCCCCACTCATCTTTGATGCGGAAATTATCATATGTTAGATAAAACGATTCCCCTTTTACCGTCTCCACGTCGATGCGAAATTTGTATCTCTTTTGGTTGGTCAGGTATGCCAATCTTTCGTTACCGATCCAAAATTCGCTTCCCAAGAATCCAAAGCCGTGTTTGTATTCGTTCCAAGTGCGATTGTAGTTTATCAATCCACCGAAACGTCGCAAAATAACCTGGATGAAGTAAAAGCGTTACACAAAATTGTGAAATTTATGACTTTTTTACTAAATTGATGTACCAGGAAAGGTATTAATTATCATTACCTAGATGGTGTTAAACTTAACAGTCTCCTTGAATGTTTGTCAAACATTCTCTCTTCATACTTGGCTACTTCTAGTCATTAAAGCGGAGATGAATTTTCAGACTTTGCTTTTCACTAATTTATTAGAACGGTAAGCAATACATGCGCCATATCTTGATATACTTACTGTCCACCCAAAATAGGTATCATTGTATCTACAGTATGCTTGGAATGGTTCCCGGTATTGGTCAGGTTTAATCAGGTAAACACCTGAGTGAGCGATGTCATGTGAACATTGGAGGAGAGCCTCGTGACAATCTCGTGGATATTTCTCGATTTGAAACCGGAAAAACAGGAGTTCTGTTTGCATGAATAGTAACAGTGTCAACGTACTTTTATTATTTCCATGGGCCATAGTCTAGAGAGTATATATGAAGCACTACCTCTTGAACTATAGAAAACGTTTAATAAACGTAAGAACTACTTGAAATTATAGCGAGAAGGATAAATAACTATGGTAGTAAACTTAGATTCGTGTTAATAGAAATACCTTATTTAAAAGGAAATAATGGCAACTTTTATATAACAACAATGATTCCAAGGTGACAAAACTTTATCGATGAAGGTACTATAGAGTTGTTTCTCTGACGATCAATAAGATACGGCATTGATAGAATTAAATATGCCATAAAAATTTCCCTTGTAGTTGATATAAAACATTTACACCGGTATGTAAACTGGATATTTTTATAGATTTTAAGACAACATACTTGAAGATCCATATGCAAGTTCGGTGCTTAACTGTGTCTGCAAATGTGCCTACAAAATATAAAGGAATTGTAAAACGTCATTAAATCTCCTGTACAAGGATATTTCATGCTTCTCAATTCTACTTTAAATACCTCATCCTTTCTGTAATTTCTGTATCACGGATATTTCTTAGTTTTCAGATATGAACTGAATAAACACATGCTTCAGACGAAATTTATAGTTTCCCCTTCCCTACGTATTGGTTTCTTAACGTATGCTGAAGAATAAACATCATATAGAAGACAGAACCTACTTTCATATCACTGTGATTAAAATTTCTTGGAACCTGCGGTACTTGTTCTGTTTAAATAATTGGTCTTAATCCCTGAAGGCCGGAACAAACACAATTATTTCCGAAAAATATTTCTCGATATTGGAATATTGCAAACCCTTTTATGTATTACAACAGATAGTATATCATGATTACTTTACATGGAATACAGTAATTAGTTTACATTGCTCACTTTCAAATGCGATTTCCTTATCTCAACTTTACTTAGAATTCACTTTGCAGTAATAGCGTTTAATCCCGGTTCATAAATATTTAGGCTTTTGATTGTTAATCACTACCAGAATAAAATAAAAGAAAAGAAGAAGAAATGAACGATTTATCCATTCCACAAATCTCTGCAGACGTTATCAGTTATATGCCCCGACTACTCTGGAGTAAGAGACTATTAAGCGAAGGTCATAGGTCAAACCAAATCGACGTCGAATTTGATCTTGATCCGATTTTTGTTTCAGTTTAAATCACCCCCTTCTTTTTCGGAAAAGAGTGAAACAGTAGCGATCTTATACAATCATCATTTTAGCTTTGCTGACGAATACTAAAATAGAATTTTTACCAATTATGGCATGATTTCACCTCAAAAAGACACCTTTTACAGGAAACGAAGTGAAAACAAAATGGGAACGACTTTAAAAGAAATCTCTCAGTAGAGTCAATTAGATCAGATTGAGACAATTAAGGAGCATACCGCAAGGATCAGATATTGGTGAATAGTGACCAACATAATCAGTTTCGAATATGCTGATTGAACACCATTTGTGTAATACTTTTTTTTCAAAACTTCTGATACGATATATAGTTTCAGTGAGACCAACGCCATACAAGATATGAAACAACCAATATGCAGGGTAAGAATTACCAACAACATATTGAGATGATTAACCGCCTGTTCTTACGGATCATGCGACATGTTCTAATACGCATGTCAAACGTTTACTCTATGATAATTTCTAATTCCAATATGTCACATTTAAATCAATGAGTCACATAAAATATGTGTTTTAAGTTGAGAATCTTTTCCTCGTGATCTCAAGTTGTTAAAACATTTCTGACATTCACCCTTTAATTGTAACAGTATGGATATACATCTTCGTTAAAAGTATATAGGGAAACAAAACTTTAAGAACACATGTACTCTTGTTTCATACATGTATGCTCTGAAATTAATAATAAGATATTCTGGGAGTGGAAACTCCAAAATGAATTTCTGAATAAACAATCAATAAAACAACTTACTATTTCAAGAAAACGCTCATAATATTCAAAACGAAGAAAATGTTAATTGCTATATATATATTATGGATTGAAAATCCCTTTCATTTTTGTTACATATAAATATTAACAAGAGGAAAACAATAAATTACTATTACATCCCCACGAAGTCTTTGATCTTCTTGTGACGTGAGCTTATTATTGAGACTTTAATTTCCTTGAGAAACAGACAAATTTATGCCCTCTAAATGATACGATCTTTGACAAAGCCTTTTTTTTATATCTGTCACTGAGCATCATAAACAATTGAGATATTACTTGAAATCTACTTACAGTTGAAATTCTTTCATAAAACCAGTAACACTATTCGACGCATATTTCCTGAATTAAGTTTTGTAACACAGTTAAGAAGGAGATCATATACAAATCCCATTACACTTTCAAAACCAAAATAAAAAATAAGACGATGAGATGTGTTTACATTATATGACAAGTTATACTTCCAAGTATTTTAGTTGGTTTGCAGGCCTTGTATAATTTGGAATGGACCGATTGAAGTGCTTTCAAAATGTTTGTTTGTTCCTCTGAAACATCATATGCTTCACCGTAGAGAATTTTTTGGCACATATTTCTTTCTAACTTTTTTAAGTAGATTACACTAAACGTTTGTAGAAACATCCTTTTCCTGCTGCAGGCTGAACTTTCCCCTCTTTTTTTCAATAGTCGCTAGTCAAATTTGTGTTCTTGCCTATACATTTAACAAAGCTGCTAATGTCCTGACTCGAAGGAGGTCTATCTTTTCGTCTATCTATTTTCGGGTCTCTCACTTCGGTCAAGAATTTGTAGATTACTTTTTTGTCTTCCTCTCACGATGTTTGTGAGCAGTGTAGCACCTATAGCAAAATTTGAATAAATCTGAAACGTTTTGTGGGTCTCTCCTTTAGAGAGAAAATATTTTAAAGAGTATAATCAAAAGGAGACAAGCTCTGATGACAAACAAGGCTTGAAATGCAAACCACACACTGCCTGGAAAACAAATGAACACGAATCATGCTTGGACATTGAAAAAAGGAAATCTCCACATAGAATCGCAACACTCTGATGAATTGTATGGAAATTGTGAAATGTTTGTCTTATCTGTTTACTCTCAAGAAGCAACCCACAAGCACATGAAATAGACTATAACATACACCATCAGCTACAGCATGATTAGCGTATAACAGATGTGTTTGAAAATGAACAGTTCAATATTTGTCATTCTCTTTTCGCTGAAATTCCTTTAAAAGTTATTTAAAGAGCAGGACCTTTCCTCCAAAATTCGAAGAGTCTAGAGCAAAAACTCCCCTGTGGTATTGTCGTTGTCAAATTTTAGATGACCTAATACCAACACCAGAAACACAGTTAACGCAGTAGTCTGCATGTCTTTAAATGTCAACATCAAGACTCAATCATTGTACCGTGTGATCATTTCTATATGTTTTTTTTGACTGAAGAACAAGTCCCCCAATAAAAGCGAAAATGTACTTAATCTATATTCCAATAAAATATCTGGTATATGACGAAATACGATACATTAGCACTCATTTTTTTGTGCCTAAGAAGGGCAGAAACGATTTCATGTAAAATATTACGCTATTTGTGAACAAGTTGATAAACATGTATGTGTTGGTGTAAATTCAGTACATTACTCATTGATAGAAAGTTTTGGAGAGTGAATTATAGTACCTTAAAATAGTGATATTTCAACTTTAGGTGTTAAAAAACAATAAAAGTGAACTGTATACATACTTAGTTCAATTGACAGTATAAACGAAATACCCACTTTTGTTAGTCAAACTATTCAAACATTCTTGTTATTGGTGTTAACTAAAGCTTTTCAATCATCCAGTAAACAGCTCAATTTCTCCGTTGAATAGCTTGTTGTTTACACGTTCTAAGGCATAGTGATATCCTTAAAGTTTTCCAGAGATTAACTACAAGCCTAGTTATTCATATTGATGTTGAACTTCCCTTTCAATAGCATGAAATGTTCAGTAAAAAGTTAAAATCCAGAAGTGAGTCCGAAAGAGGGAAACTGCTTTATATCACATATCACACTTTATCTGTTTTATAAGTAATAGTTAATCATTATTCTAACACAAACAGGTCAGTAGATTGTTGGACTGGTACTATACTTACCCCTTTTTTTTTGTTTTGCTACAACATGACTGATTACAAGCGTGACTGATTAGGTTGGACCCGTAATTGTTTTGATGCTTCAGTTTGGATAAAAAAAAACTATTCTTCATGCAATTTGGTGCTAATTATGTTTGAACAAGAAACTCACTAGCAACTTGATGTAATGATCTGTCATCAATACAGTTGTTGGACGAAAATGAGTGGGGTTGAAATTACAACTACAGATATTTAAAAGAGACATTTTGATAAAAGGGGGACACATATTTAAGACAGACCTTTTGATAAAAGGGGGATAACACAGTTTAAAAAAATAGCCTCATTTTATTTCATATAAAACCAAAACGACGGGTAAATTTTACTACAGGGGAGTCACTATGATTTGTTTCAAATGATATTCAAGAACTGTCGTGTCAACGACAATTACGTAGATGATACTCCGACTTGATGTTTGTAATTTGATTTTACTTCTCAAGTAAACTTTTTAATTAGCTACTTTTCGTCGTCCCAGTAAAAGTAAGGGATACTCACGATACTAAATTATCTCTATATTTACCCATTCTTTCCTTTAACTCCAAACAAAGAAACAGTTGCCTTACGGACAAAGTTAAACTTGAAGAAGCGATAAATAAATGTGTTATTTACAACCTTAACGTTTGAAATTTAATTTACTTTTAGAGAGATAAATCACGTCATATTTGCATTGAATGATGAAATCATTTTTTTTTACTCTTTACTACTAGCAATACCAATATTGGGTAAGATTACTAAATAAGCTTATTCTTGCTATTGTCTCAGTGCATAGTTAGATTCACTTCTTTGATCGAATTGGAGTTTGACTTTAAACCTGTGATATAATAGATACTTGTTGGTTAGCACGTTAGAGGTGTAATTAAAAATAAGAGGTAAAAATCATCTTTTCTTCTGAAAATATTACGTTGATATTTCAAAAGAAAAATAAAACAGAAATATCGCAAGATAATGTTTTTGATAGTACTAGCATATTTCTTATATCAATGATAGTAGGAAGAATTAAAAACCACACTTACCCCAAACACGGCAGAGACGAACAGAAATAAGCCAACGAGCCTGCTCTGCATTGCTCCCCAAAAGAATGAACAAAAAAATTCAGCGATGGAATCCCCAGGTACTCATCAAGATAAGGGAATCGTTAATCTTTTCGCGATCTCATGAATGAGAAATAAAGATATGTGTAGGTCTATACGGGCATCATCTCAAATTCATTCTAACCTGCGGATGTCCAGAAGGACCACTTTCACCTTAATAATTTTCCTTTTCAGTACTGTGGTGTGCTGTTGCAAGTAGACAGGTTACTTTCAGTATCCCACAGACGTCTATGAAAGAGTATCTTCTCTCTCAAATCATCAATAAGTTCTTTTGTTTAGACTTTTGGCATTTATTCTTCATTGTCCAGGTGTTTGTTTTGCGTCGTTATGTAAGTTATATTTTACTGTCATCATAAAGGTCATCTGTTGGTGATGTGGTTTGTTTTTCTTGGATGGAAAAATACCTTCTAGACAACAGTACAAATATACTTTTTTTCCTGGTTGTTTCAATACTTGAGTTAAAAATTACCATCTTTTACTATTTTGTATCTTGATAAAGTTAGTAACCGTTTTATGTTGACACTTATGTTAACTTTTGAAAATATAATGAATCTTGAACACATATCAAGTAATCACGCATCCTTGTTTGGTATATACTGATTAGTTTTGATACGTTGCGAAAGGTCTGTTAATTATTCATTCACAACATTTTAACAAGGTAACCCCCCAACCAGACGATCAGTTAAATATTTATATAATATGATTACACCCATCACAAACACAAACAGATTTGTCGAATTTCTAACTACATGTCACTTGCTGCAATATGGCATTCATGTACTCACTCACTCTCATGTACAGTACGCAAAGACGCACACTCGCACTCTAAAACATATAAACGACCCAAACGTTAATGTTCATTTCCACCGAAGTTATTTTAACGTATGCTTCACCAAAATATTGATCAAATTTAAGAGCCATCGATGACGGCGTTCTACATTACAGTTCAGTGGATTGAGACACACCGTTCTTCTACGTATTCTTGATTCATGTTTTTCTTGATGCAACTATGCAGCGTAAAGATTGTAGTTCCGATGAACGATAATGTTGGTGAATCTGAATACGATATGACTGATGATGTGAGAGGTCATATGTTTATGGTCATGGACAAAACGTGGTCGGTTTTTGTGCAGCTCAGAACGAATATAGAACAACACAATGTTTTTTTTGAATATTTCACACTCCCTCATGTAAATGATAACAATGGGCAAATGGTGATGAGATAATGAGATACAATCTTCAAATTGTTTACATTCAACCTGTGTTTGTCAGTTAATACTATAAAGTTCACATTGCCTTAAAATGACCCCGTAGTGAAAACAAAGGTGCAAGGCTTTCTTCATTATGCTTTTAGATCGGTAAAAAAATATTGTAAGATATTAAGTGGAAAACAATAATATTTAATAGTATTTCCAAAGCATTGTATGACTGTCATTGAATCATGTCTGGAGACTGCAAAGACTTTTGTTTTGGTTGTTGTCTCTTCTTTGATTTGAACTCATTATGACCACATAGAGACTCACCATTAATCAGTACATGCTATTTAGAATATTTCTTTTAGCACGTGTTCCTCCTACTTGGAAAAAAATATTGACTAAGACATTTGTTCGAAGTCAAAATGAAATTAAAAATCGTTATGTACACACTGATAATTTTAAATAATTATTAAACATTCCTTTCTCATAAAATGACAACAAATTAAGATTCAAGGTTCTGTTACTTAACCTACAGCCATCCAAGCCGCATCTTGTAATTTTTAAGTATCTCTACCACTGTCGATTCTCGTTGGAAAATATTTTTCTAGTGCTTCACGACATCTAGCGCTGAGAATCCGTTACTTATCAATACTGCACACCCCACACAGACATTCTGATATTTCAGAGAAGAAGTTGATTTCCACACGTTTCAGATACAGAGTGTGATATGCACCCTTCATATTTTTTTTTAAGCAGATGTGCGGTAATCATTATCATCCGGGAATAATTCTGAAATTTATAGGACACAATAATGTCAGACACATCTGACGCACATATTCCGAGTTTCAAGTTTCATTTTATTAAGAAAACTGTAAATTGAAAGTACAAACATTACTCAAGCGTTACACGATCATTAAAAGTGGATGACATGACATCGCACTGTGAGCTTAGGTATAAGTTTTAAGTTCTTTCACTTTAAACCCAAGTGCATTGTATTCATTTTTAGCTTGGGAGTATTTTCATAGTTGTTGTTGTGATACCGCAACCAGAACCACGAAGATTCTTCCAGAAAATACCTCGGTAATCACTGTATTGGTAGTCACCATTTAGATTTGAATATCCACAGGAATAGTAAGTTGTCTCGTAGAGTCTATTCTTGTTTCTGCAACATCTGTTATGCCTATTCCCGGAACATCCGTCACAGTTTTCACATTTGTTATGTTGACGACCTTCACAATAGTAACATTGATAATTAGCACAAGGTCTAGCAGAACAATATGAGGAAATTGAACAAATGTAATTGTACTTGTAGTAGGTAGAATATTAGCAGCAACGATAGCAGCCACAATCAGTGTACTCATATCGGCCAGTATCTACTGTGTTGCTGAACATGAAACAAAGGCCAGAGGACCTGGTGCTACTGTCAGTCTGGATACCACCATCCACCTCTATGTTTTTCTGCACAGTCGTATGCACTCGATCCATCGTAGTCTCGGTCGTACGTACTGAACTGATATCCTGAATTTGCTCCCATACCATTATAACCTACAATATTGCAAAGTAAGTAGTATCAGTGTAACAGAGAAATACAATTGACTTCATTACCTTTATAGTAATAAATTGTTACTCGTCGTTTTTAATACATTCTTTGCCTGATCTGTTAATATTACAGCTAGCTTGACAGAATAGTTATCTCCAGTTACGTTGGTTACTATGCCGTGTTGGTTCATTGTTCCTGAGCATTTGAAGTTATTTTTATTCCTTTTACCTTTATACTTATAGTCTATTGTGGTCTTTTCGGTGTAGTTTCAAAGTTGATAATGAATAAAGAAATATAAAATTCCACTAACTTCCACGATAGGGAATCATTTCTTCATTTTACAATGACCTTTCAAACACATTCAAACTTGAAAGTTAGTAGAGATTGTTGCAAAAGACAATCTAAGTTTACAGTCAGTCTGTCTGAAATATCTTCTTCATTCCAAGTTAGTAAGAGAAACTTATTCATAAAATGCATTCTGCTCGTATTAGAATTCCTGCTCACTGTATCAGAGTAATCCTCTCCGCAAAAGCATGCGCCGATACTGTTTTTTACTATGATTAATTCATACCAAGATATAAAAAATTGCAATAAAGTAATACATAGACTTTATAAACTGAATATATAAATAGTGCATTCCAGGGCATAGTATCCTATTGCTCAATCGTGTGGTCGTTCTGTAAAAAATGGATCTTTGATCATTTGACTTCAAATTGAAGATAATATTGTGATCCATGACTATTGAAGAAATCAAATAAACAACAATTTACGATATTTACAATTTAAGATATTTCTCCCAACAATCACATCTCAATGTTATTAGTGCATATATTGTCTACTCACTGAATGGCTATGAAAACAGTAACCATTGTTAAAGAGTAGAGAATAATTGATTACTTTTCTGTCTTAATTAGGTGTTTTTTGTTTTTCCTGTCCACAGATGACATATGACAATGATTGACATAAAAATATAGTGTTGGCAGGATAAATCAAATCTCTTAATTTGAACTATTGCCAATGTTATCTTTATTCTTCGCTAGCGGTCAGGTAATTGGTAAATTAAGACAAACTGGAACACGATAAACTCATGATTACAGAGTCACCGTGTGATAATACCCACCAGCATTTCCACTGTATCCACCTAAAGATAGTCGGTATCTTTGACCCTCGTTACTAATGCTGAAACTCGAGTAACGGGTGTAGTATGATGACCCTCTTCTATTTGTCTTCTCGATGTATAATTGGTATGTCTTTCCGGGCTGGTTTGTGAGTTTGTGTATCTTATCGTTTCCAAGCCAGTGATCTTCTCCACGGTTACCAAAACCGTTCTTGTAATCACTCCAGCTACGGTAGAAACTGAGAGATCAGCTGGTTCGTTTTTGCAAAATCTAATGGAGATGAAATAGAACAGCAACATGTGGAAGTACCAACTAGTGGTCAAATCATACGCAGGCACTTCCTTACAAATTATTGTACCAGGAATAAGAGGGGGTCCTCGTGTTTACCTTATGAGAAATAAATGTATATAAATAACACGTATATAAAATGTATATAATAATGGAACTGGAAGTCCATTTTTTTTCATTATTTGATGTTACATAATCATTTTGCTTTTCCCTGTATAATATAAATACAGAAAAAAATACACAATATCAGAAAGTCAATTACTTTGACTTACTGTCCATCCACCATTTGTCATATCACAATAAACCTCAAAGCTAGAGCTTCCTTCAGGATAGATTGTATAAGTCATGTCGGTTGATCTGCCAGCTATGTAAAGATCGTAACAATCCTTTGGTCCGTTCCTAGTACATGTAATACCATCCCCATCAAACCACTCGTTACATGTACATCGACCGACTCCATCCCTCTCCTCGCAATTCGCGTTACTTGCACATCTATAGCTCTCACTGATAAGTCTGTTATTGGTGCATGAAATACGCGATGAACACACAGAATTGATGTAAGACTCACTTTCCTGAAAAAAAATAAATTAAGTTTGATACAGATGTGTTATGTAAATGGTATATTACGATCCCACCACCTCTCTCTCTGTCTCTCTAAAAAGAAAAAAAAAAAACAATGAAGAAAAAACTCAACTCACTGCTAACACCAGAGCTATCTCTTCGGCGTAACATGGAAGGAGAGCACAGGTAACACCATCTCCTTCAAACCACCTGTTGCAGATGCAGCTACCAACACCATCACTCTCCACACAGGTTGCATCACTGCTGCAACTGTATGTCCGCCGTATCAGTTTGTTACCCTTACATTCAATTTGTGAGGAACACGAAGAATTAACGTATGATTCTCCTTCCTGGAAATTCAGGATAATATACAGACAATTCACTTTTCGAGGAGCGCAACAAAAGGTTATATACAGACATAAGACTATCCGTTCACCTTACGAAAAACACAACAAAATTATTTACACCTAATTTAGATTTAAATATTAAAAAACACATAAAACGTCTGATAAGTATAACAGCCGGCTGACAAAAGTAGAAATCAAATATGTTCCAAAGGAACAAAATTGTCTATAAGTGAATAATTGCAGAAGGAAAAAAGAACTTACCTTTAGCACAATGTCTGTATTTAGATCATAACACCCACACTGTTCTTTTAGTAGGCAACTCCCATTATGAATCATGCTTTCCCCCTGACAGACACATTTTTCTGGTTGTAGTTGATCTGCTGGCATACACTCATTTGGATTTCCACAACTTCTCTGGCAAATGCTACCATTCTGGGCCAATTTGTTAGTTAAACACCAAGTGATCAGGTGAATCTGAAATCATATTAAAAGATTCGTAATCTTTACTACCTGTCTATTTCCATGTAATTATACGTTGTATGCCTGCTGGACAAAGTATACCTTCATTGATTGCTTTACATGACTCCAACATTTTTCCCCCAAAGAATTACAACTTTACCTGTAAGTTTGTGTTCGCTTACATCAATACTGGATAATGAATAGTTTCCCCACTCATCTGCAATGCGAAAATTGTGATACGATAAATAAAATTTCCGACCGTCGGTAGTCTCCACATCGACGCGAAGTTCGTATCGTTTTTGGTTTGTCAAATGAGCCAGTCTTTCATTTCCAATCCAAAATTCGCTTCCCAAAAATCCAAATCCGAATTTGTAATGGCTCCAGCGTCTAGTAAAATCAATGTAGCCATCAAATCGCCGTTTTATAACCTGCAAAACAAACATTGTCTCAGAGAATCGTTGTCAAATAAAATTCTTCGACATTATTTCAGGCTTTTAAAAAAAGACTTAAATTACGTATAACTAATGTACGCAATTCTACATTGGTAATATTAAGCAAAACGCAGATGCCGGTTAATACTTTATGGAAACCAAACATACTTGAGTACATACCTGTTAATTCTATTTAGTAAATGGTTCTTAATCTATTTCTTTTTATTTTAATGTCTATTCATGGTTTGAGGTAGCCTCACATGAAGTGTCTCGCGATACTAGTTAGTTTCTCAATGTCCTATTCTGATTTTGTTTGTCAATTAACTATCCTCCATGAGATAAGTATGACAGAAAAACTGTAGAACGATGAAATGGCTGGTATACAATTGACATAAAGTGTAGGTCATTAGTAGGACTATGTCACTTACGGTCCATCCACCAGACGTGCCGTTGTTTTCACAATAAACTTGAAATGGTTCTGGGTACTGATCAGGTTTGATCAGGTATACACTGGACAGAGGACTGTCAGATGAACATTGGTTAATTGCTTCTTGGCAGTCTCGTAGATATTCCGCAGACTGGTGCTTGAAGTAAAGAATATCTAATCAATGTAAGAAAGAAATAGGGGAGATTTTGCACTTTTTGTTTGAAATATTAAAATTATTCATCGGTAGCTTTGAAACACAAACAAACGTCTGCTACAGATCAAGGTTGTAATACGAAAAAATAATAATAGAACATACTTTAAATAGTATTAGTATTTTTAGTAAGTTTCAACTGAAACGTCTAGGTAAAATTGCCCCCCCCCCCTTTTACCATGAAAAGTAAATCATTAAATAACAAGCGATCACAAACAATACAAACTATGAATTTGCATTTAACTGAGCAATTATGACTTACTCATTGGTGACCGACTATTTATTTTAGCTGGAACTAGCTGCACAAGAAAAGTAGAATTGTTATAAAAAAAAATAATAACCGATGATTCTTAAATTGTCATAACGATACAGTAACAGTGTACTGTAAAAATACTACTATTTTCCTGTGTTATTGTCTTTATCGCACGATACCAAGTCGTATTTCACCCCTTTATCTGAATTACTTTTCTTGTCCAAACAAATTATAGAGGAACTGGTTAGTCACATATTGATTTTATATTTCTATTTGTAATTTAATTACATCAAAAGAGAGTTTCTGCTTCTTTATTCAGCCAAAAAGTACGTGGAGAGTATTCACACACAGTGGTTTACAACAATATACAATGCATTTATTATACTAAGCAACGTGCACATTCAAGATAGGAAACTAAGCACAAAGCAGGCTCATTGATTAAGAGAATTCACAATCTCAGTTTACATAAACCTGGGAAAATATATACACTTACATTATTAACATAATCTTTTTGAAAGTTTTACAATGTACACTAAATAGCGTCTTATTCCAGTTGTATCATAACCAATGATATCTACTCTAAATACGGACAAAAAAGTATTTAGCTGGCCTATTTGTACAGCTTACAAGCAAATACTGTCACGCGGAAGCGTCTTGCAAATTTGCTTCCAATTTGTCAATTCATAACTTCAAAAGCCACGTGTCAACTCATAAAACGAGAAAAACGTAAGACTAGAGACTACAAAGCCTTTCGAAGAGATAGATATTGACCGAAACAGTTGACGACTTTTAATAGACCATTAAGTACATTAGACTGCACAGCATTAAGCAAGTACAATTTCATAATAACAATTATTCGAAAATTGTAATGTTTTTTCTTTGGTATAATGGTAGCGAGTATGTGACCATTATATTTAATATGAGTAATCTATCTAAGAATTTATTGGTTTTTATTTATGTCTGGTCTCTATGACGTGCTATCAAAATTCTCAAAATGTTTAATAATTTCCGACATGATTTTAAATTTCAA
Organism: Stichopus chloronotus; assembly: GCA_021234535.1. Taxonomy (NCBI): domain Eukaryota; kingdom Metazoa; phylum Echinodermata; class Holothuroidea; order Aspidochirotida; family Stichopodidae; genus Stichopus; species Stichopus chloronotus. The sequence continues at coordinate 16,056,796 of CM037849.1, read as the reverse complement.
GCAATTTAATAATATGACCTATACAATTATATCAGTACGGAATACAAACGATTTCGTCAAAGATTTTGTAAATATTAAAACAAAAAATGAAAGACTAATTATAATACGAAATACAGAAACATCACCTTTCTGAATGAAACAAAATGAATGTGTGGAGTAAAATTGCCACAATAACTACGCTTGTATAATATTTTTTTCCTAATTATTTACAACCAGAAAAGTCAATATTGGCTCACCTCGGATCCAGAAGAACCACACAAGAATATAACAGTGAAAATGAAAAACGGTTTTGTGAGTTTTGTCATCTTTTCATTCAGATATGATAAATTCGGTAGACTGAGAGCTCTCCACTCATCGTCGGTGAGGAGAAGAAATTAAGTAAATTGGTTTGATATTGTGGGTGTAAATTGTATCAACCATTTAAAATGTGAAGAATCCACCGAAGTCTATAACAATCTTTAACAGATAGTCTAGGGATCCTTCACAAGTGATACTATTTGAAAACGATACATAAAACACAAAAGATATACTTTGATAGTATCTGTGTCTCTACCTAACATCCGTTCATTTGGCACTTCTCCCAACGAATCAAGAGCCCGCACGTCTTGGCAAGAGACTACGTCACTAAAGGATATTCGAATGCTTCTAGACAAGTTAGGTTTTCGATATTTATATCATTAGGTTTTTAACTTTGAATGTTTTGTTTACTACAACATGAATTCCAGAAAACTATTCAAGTGAAATTCAGCTTCAGAGGGTGTTAATGCCAATGTATCATGTCAAAGAATGTTCAAGAATATTTAAAGTAAAAAAATCACCACTAATAACTGTTAAATACATGGTTTGTCTATATACTTGTAATGGTCGTAATTCTCATCTACTCTTCTTTAGAACAGAGTGAAACGTAGACATATTGTTACTGCGTCTTTACATAAACTAAAGCAATATTGCGTAAAGTATAACCAAAAAATTCATGTATTGATCAATGCGGTTGGTATATGTGAGTGTTTTAGAGATAAGGCATTATGAGTGAACTTACGAGTCCAGGTTAACCTCTGTAATGCCGAGAATATTCAATAGCTCCCACTTGTAAGTTCTTGCTCAGTCAAAATTGTAAAAAAAAAATAAAGGAAACATGGAAATTTCTTCAAATAATCCAGACGTTCCTAACTGCCACGGTGTTGTATTCCGAAGCCCTCACATTTTCAAAGTAATTAATGACGTGAAGAGCGGATCTTCCGGTGAAAAAAAGACAAATAAAGCTCTTAACGAATTAACCGACCGTTTGCTGTACAAGCACCACAGCTGATTCTTCAACGGGAAAAGATCAGCTGTGGTGCGTGTACAGCGAACGGTCGGTTAATCGATTAAGAGCTTCATGTTACTTCCCCCGTTCTACTCTGCATATATCCACAGCAGAATCTCGAGTGATTAGTTGAGGTATTTATAGAAATGTATTTGTATGCATGTGTTTCTAGAAGTATATTCTGGAAATATTTTATTTCACTAATACGCGATTTTGTTGTACATTATTGTTCAACTATCCAATAAATGTATGGTATGATTTTATGTCTTACCATGGTCGACTAAATCTAAAAGTTCTGATTACAATGGAACCGTTACAGGCTGACATATTTTTTTTTGCTGGTAGCAGACGACAGATTTCTACGGTGATCGTGAACAGACTAAAAGCTTTTTTCGTCACATTTAACCCGGTGTCCGGCCGATTTGTAGGCATCGAAGGCGTTTATAGATCGGAGAAAAATCGCCGACTGATAACACGTACGCGTTCATATCAAAGAAGGAGTTCACGCCATGTTCTCATGAGACTAGGGTAGTGACGGTTTGGTGATCGGGTGATTTTTTGGCTACACAACCGATTTCATTTCAGTTCATCTTGAGCCTCCTGTCTTTCCGGCCGGTACTTGTCCGACACTCGATCGACTCTCATCAGATAACCCTTTGGTATCCGTCATAGCGTCGACAGATTCCAGAAGACCAGAGAGTGCCCAAACGGTGCTCAGACGGTGCTTAGACGGTGCCCAAACGGACATCGGAAAGACGCCCTTTGAGTACGGAGTAAACGATGGGCATGAGTCAGTTTGCGCATGGGAAAATCATTACATGTAGAAACTCTGTGCAACTCAATTTGCTTCACAAAGAACTCCATGGGAAGAAGCGAGAGGGTAATGGCTCCCATTCCTCTAAAAGCGCTGAGAATTGCGCCAAAAACCTAGTAGCAGGTTTTTCTTCTTTGTTGACAGCAAAAGAGAGGCAGGGGCAAAGAAATATCAAAGCCTAGAGGAAGGTTTCAGGTACGTCCTGGCTGAGGCGGCCCTTGAGAAAAGCTGGGGACCAGACACAACCCTAACGAAAAGTGACTGCATACTTCAGATAAGTCCAACAGTGATAATGACAGTGTTCGACCGTGGCAACCCAGAGAAATTGGTTAACAGACTGTCATTACATTCCGTATGGTATACATATCAAATGTGAAATTTCAGGATGAAAGGACAATTGTTGGCAACAACGATACACTTTTCATCTTTATATGAAGGTGAAAATACATCGCACCCAATAATTTTCAGAAGCTAATGTGATATGACTTGAAAAAAAATAAGAAAACATAGCCTTCTTTGCGAAACAAGATTTCAATAGCAATGTCCAAAATAAAGTTGTAAATGATTACTTTCGGAGGTAACGAATGGCGTTAGTTATCAACAAATGTGTATTTTATATTGTGAAATATTGAAGATATGCATGCAGGAAGGAATCGTGTACAAAAAGATTATAAAAATGAGAGCGAATGAAAAAATATAACTTTCACAAAAGGATACTGAACATTGGCAGAATATGTTTTTGTTCACCATATTTAATTTGCAGTCTACTTTTCTTTCTATTTTTAGCTCTTGGTATTCTTCTCTTTTTCATTGCCTCCTTCTTCTCTTTCACCATTCTCCAGAGATAATTAATGGCTACCTCTGATGATGATTATTGCTGCACTGTAACAAAAATGTCTGTAAATTTACAGAAAATGAAACAAAGAAATAAATAAGAATTAGGAAAATTGTTTGGAAACTAATTAGCAGAACATTTCTGCATTCCTTTTGTATTTTTTCATTTTATTTTCTGTAAATTTACTCTTTACAATTTTCGTGTTGAACAGTGTGAATGCCCACAGTTACCACGCAAAAATGTAAATACTTAAGTTCCTCAAAGTGTCATTGCTTTTTGTGACTTTGTATTTTATACATTCCGTACAAATATACGTACACGTTCACAGATACAACTACCTTTCATTCGAGGAAATGACTTTCTGTTTTGCTTCAGCATCTTCTACGTAAGTTTTAATTAACCGCAACTTATATGTTTTACTAATGAGCAAGGAAAATGTAATTTCTTCATTTTAGCTAGCAAAACAATAGAGAACGCAATAAGGAGAAAGGAGAAACACATGTTGTCCAATATGTTTACAGCTTTTTTGAAACAAGCGTTCTATCAACAAAACAAGATCAAATTATTGGAATATCGCAGATATTTGTACCTGCACTTAAGATAATACTTCAAACTAAAGATGTATTGTCTTGTTCATGTTCTTCAATTATTATCATTCATAACGTTGGACGTATTTTCATGATTGTTGTTGTTATACCGCAATCAGAACCGTGAAGATTCTTCCAGAAAATACCTCTGTAATCCTGATACTGGTAGTCCCCATTTAAATTTGAGTAACCGCAGGAATAGAAAGTTGTCTCGTAGAGTCGGTTCTTGTTTCGACAGCATCTACTACCCCTGTCACCCGAACATCCATCACAATTCAGGCACTTGTAAGTTTGGCGGCCCTCACAATAATAACATTGATAATTAGAGCAAGGACTGGCGGAACAATATGAAGAAATTGTACACACTCGTTGATAAACATAGTACGTAGAATAAAAACAACAACGGTAGCAGCCACAATCAGTGTACTCATATCGACCGGTATCTACTGTGTTGCTGAATGTGGAGCAGTGTTCGGTGGAACCGATGTTACTGTCGTCTGGATACCACCACCCACCTCGGTGTTTTTCTGCACAGTCGTAGGTACTCGATCCATCGTAGTCTCGATCATACGTACTGAACTGATATCCTGAACTTGCTCCCATAGCATTGTTACCTACAACATACCAAAGTAGTAAAAACCATGTCTTTCACAGTGTGTTTCTTTAATGCATGCTTTCTTTCATATGATAATACAGTTACTTTGATATAGATTTACGCAGTAGTGACTTCAACAATTTTACGAGAATTTTTCTTTTTAACTTTTTTACCTAGTTTGACCTATTTTGGTTATTTGGATTGTACCTTTGTTCATTCACACTGTCTAACAAAGTTTTCACTTTAGCATCAATTTCATGATAGAGAATTATTTCTTCATTTCTAAATTCATTATTACTACGTTTATAATTAACAGTAATCGTTTAGTAATACAAGTTAAGTTACTGTCATTTCGTCTAAAAAGTTCATTAGCTATTGAATAATCAATAATCAATGATAAAATTAAAGTCATATTATCAGTCCCTGTTAACCATATCAATTTGTAGAACAATTCGTATAAAACATATTCCCAGACCTTTGTTTCATATGTTGTTTCTTTCGAAGATGAAAACAAATGGTCTAAATTATGCATAGAGATTAACAATTGAGTATATCGATAGTAAGTAAATGGGTACAGTATTTCGTTGTTTAGTCGTGTGTTATTTCTACAAATGATCTCTGTGATGATTGACAATTGATTTTTGACATCAAATAAAACAAAAGTTGTCTATTGTTTGTCACTTTATAGTACGAAATCAGACTCAATTTTACATAACGGTAATTTGTGCTTGAAATAAGTGGCTAAGTGTCTAAATGACATTTTTTTTTCTCATCAACAGATAAAGAGTCGGCTAGAGAATGCCAAATATCCGAATTTCAGTTTCTGCAAATCGCATTTTTGTATTTATTAAACTCAGGTTAAGTACTGAATTGAGACAAAGTGCACTACACAATACAAGTGTTATTCTGTAGAAATACCTACCAGAATTCCCACTGTAGCCACCCAGAAACAGTTGGTACCTTTGGCCTTCGTTACTGATGCTGAAACTCGAGTAACGAGTGTAATAAGATGACCCACCTCTGTTAGTCTTCTTAATATACAATTGGTATGTCTTCCCAGGCTGGTTTGTGAGTTTGTAAATTTTATCGTTCCCAAGCCAGTGATCTCCTCTAAGATTTCCAAAACCATTCTTGTAATCATTCCAGTTACGATAAAAACTGTAAGATCCGCTCGTACGTTTTTGGAAAACCTATATAATTAAGGACAAAAAACAACAGCAACAAGTATAGGTACAAACTGATAGTTAAAATCACGCGTGTACAACTAGATATAAAGAAGGGTTCCTCGTGGATGTGGTTGCTGTATACAAAACGAGTAAGTGCCTGTATTAACGTGTTAGAATGAAGTATAACAGCTTTCATAATTGTATTACTCCGTCTGTCTTCTGTGATCGTCGTATCCAACTCATCAAACTGTTTACAGTAACCAGATTGTCTTAAATCTTGTAATATTAATTACAATATATGACGGTTTTTAGTATATTTCATTAAACATTGTTTTTTTTGAAGATGCATTGTTACTTACAGGTTGACAGTGTCTATACTTACATTACAATATTGGATAGCACACAACACTTTTTTGCCTTACACTGTATTCAAAATTACTGCGTAATGTAGACAAATGAGAGATAAATGATTCAATCACTAAAGTGACCTACTGTCCATCCTCCATTTGTCATATCACAATAAACCTCAAAGCTAGAGCTTCCTTCAGGATAGATTGTATAAGTCATGTCGGTTGATCTGCCAGCTATGTAAAGATCGTAACAATCCTTTGGTCCGTTCCGAGTACATGTAATACCATCCCCATCAAACCACTCGTTACATGTACATCGAGCGACACCATCCCTCTCCTCGCAATTCGCATTACTTCCGCATCTGTAGCTCTCACTGATAAGTCTGTTATTGTTGCACGAAATTCGCGATGAACACACAGAATTGATGTAAGACTCACTTTCCTGAAAAAAAGTTAAGTTTGATTCAGATGTGTTATGTAAATGGTATATTACGATCCCACCACCTCTCTCTAAAAAAGAAAACGACTCAAGGAAAAGCTCAACTCACTGCCAGCACCCGCGCTATCTCTTCGACGTAACATGGAATGAGAGTACATGTAACACCATCTCCTTCAAACCACCTGTTGCAGGTACAGCTACCGACACCATTACTCTCCTCACAGGTTGCATCACTGCTGCAGCTGTATGTCCTCCGTATCAGTTTGCTACTCTTACATTCAATTTGTGAGGAACACGAAGAATTAACGTATGCCTCTCCTTCCTGGAAATTCAAGGCATTATACAAACAGAAGGTTATTAACCATTCACTTCACGAAGAACACAACAAAGTATATTGCAGCTAACTTATATTTAACTGCTAAAAAAACCTACAACTGCTGATCAAAATAACAGTGGGCTGAAAAAAGAAGAAGAAATCAAATATGTTCCAAAGGAACAAAATTGCCTACAAGATAATTACACAAAAAACTTACCTCTAGTACAAGATCTGTGTTTTGATCATAACACCCACACTGTTCTTTTAGAAGGCAACTTCCTTTATGAATCATGCTGTCTCCCTGACAGACACATTTTTCTGGTTCTAGTTGATCTGGTGGCATACACTCATTCGGATTTCCACAACTTTTTTGGCAAATGCTACCATTATGGGCCAATTGGTTAGTCAAACACCAAGTGATCGGTAAATCTGAAATCATATAAAATGATTAGTAATCTTTACTACCTGTCTATTTCCATGTGATTATTCGTGTATTCTTGCCGGACAAAGTATGCCTGCATTGATTTCTTTACATGACTCCAGCATTTCTTTTTTAGGAATTACAACTTTACCTGTAATTTTGTGTTCATCGTCTACATCAATCCTGGATAATGAATAGTTTCCCCATTCATCTGCCATGCGAAAATTGTGATACGTTAAGTAAAATTTCCGACCGTTGGTAGTCTCCACATCGACGCGAAGTTCGTATCGTTTTTGGTTTGTCAAATGAGCCAGTCTTTCATTTCCAATCCAAAATTCGCTTCCCAAAAATCCAAATCCGAATTTGTAATGGCTCCAGCTTCTAGTAAAATTAATATGGCCATCAAATCGCCGTTGTATAACCTGCAAAACGAAAACTGTCTCAGGAAATAATTGTCACATAAAATTCTACGAAATTGTTTCAGGTTTAAAAAAAGACTTAACTTACGTTTAACTAATGTAAGCAATTCTACATTGGCAATATTAAGCAAAACACAGATGACGGTTCGTACTTTATGGAAACCCAAAATACTTGAGTATATACCTGCTTATTCTTGCTTATTCTATTTAGCAAAAGATTCTTAATCTATTTCATTTTGTTTTGATGTCTATTCATGGTCTGAGGTAGCCTCACATGAAGTGTCTCGATATACTAACCTCTCAATCTCCTACTCTGATTTTGCTTGCCAATTAATTGTCCTCCATGAGATAAGAATGACAGAAAAAACTATAAAACGATAAAATGACCGGTATATAATTAACATAAACTGTAGGTAATTCGTAGGACTATGTCACTTACCGTCCATAAACCAGACGTGCCGTTGTTTTCACAATAAACTTGAAATGGTTCTGGATACTGATCCGGTTTGATCAGGTATACACTGGATTGAGGACTGTCAGATGAACATTGGTTAATTGCTTCTTGGCAGTCTCGTAGATATTCCGCAGACTGGTGCTTGAAGTAAAGTATATCTAATTAATGTAAGAAAGGAAAAGGGGAGCTTTTGCACTTAATGTTTGAAACATCAAAATCATCATCGGTAGCTTTGAAACACAAAGAAGCGTTTGCTACAGATCAAGGTCGTAGTACAACAAAATAATAATAGAACATGTTTTTAAATAGTATTAGTATTTTCAATACGTTTTATTTGAGGCGTCTATATAGGTAAAATTGAACCCCCGTTTCACCATGAAAAGTAAATCATTAAATAACAAGCGATCAAAAACAATATAAACTATGAATTTGCATTTAATTGAGCAATTATGACTTACTCAATGGTGACCGGCTAGTTCTTTTAGCTGAAATTATCTGCGCAAGAAAAATAGAATTGTTTAAAAAAAAAACTTTACTTGAAATTCGGCTTCCGAAATAATCGAATAATAGATGATTATGAAATTATCACAACCATACAGCAACAGTGCTCTGTGCAAATACTATATTATTGTCCTGTGTTATTTTCTTCATTGTATGATACCCAGTAGTATTCCAACTCTCTATCTCGTACTTGAATTACTTTTCTTTTGAATGCAAATGATAGAGAAATGATACATTTAATCTAATTGGTTAAGCACAAATTGATTTTCTATTGTTATTTGTAATTTAATTATATCAAAGGAGAGTTTCTGCTTCTTCATTCAGCAAAAATGTCGTGAAAAATATTTACACAAGCAAGTCCACTCCATTACATCAATGCACACAGTGGTCTACAACAATAAACAATGTATCTATTATACTGAGTATTGTACTAACGCAACAGTCAGGATGGGAAACTAAGCATAAAGCTCATTGATTAAGAGAATTCTCAATCTCAGTTAAAGTAAATTTGGGGAACTATTTACACATTTACATTATTAGCACAAACTTTTTGAAAGTTTTACAATGTACACTTAATAGCGTCTTACCCTTGTAGTAAATGAAGCATTGTTTTTAAAAGAATAATTCATGTCATAATTTGACATTTAAAATATATTGCCGTACTTAAATTGAACGTTTTTAGTCTATTTCTAAGCCTCAAAATCAATGATATCTACTCCAAATACGGAAAAAAAAATCTTAACCCAGAATATATGTACAGCTTACAAGCAAATGCTTTCACGCGGAAGGGTCGTGTATTGTCGTGCTTCAAATTCGTCAATTCATTACTTCAAAAGACAAGTGTCAACTTGTGAAAACGAGGAAAACGTAAGACTGGAGATTACAACGTCTTTACAACAGACAAATATTGTCCGAGATAGTGGACGACATTAAATAGACTATTGAGTACATTAAACTGCACAGCACTTAGCAAATACAATTTCATGATACCAATTATTCGAAAATTGTAAATTTCTCTTTAGTATAATGGTAACGAATATGTGATCTTTACATTTAATATGAAAGATCTATCTAAGAATTCAATAGTTTTTATTCATGTCTGGTATACGACGCGCTATCAAACTCTCAAAATGTTTAGTAATATCCGACACAATTTCAAATTTCAAGCAATTTGTGTAAGCTACGAAGGATGTACTCGTTGCATCATAGCAACATAAAGTACGAAGAGTTCACAAACATTCAACAGGTTGCAAATGAAGGTGTTTGTGGTTGCTTTGAAGAATCGTTGTTGAAGCCGACGTTTCATTACAGTTTCTTAATATCTTTTTTCATGTACTGAATGTGAGTATGTATAGCAATATGCATGTATGTAGGATGATAATACAAATCGTTATAACCTTAACCTATACAGTTTCAATATGTACGGAATACATAAGATTTCGTCAACAATTTTCTAAATATTAAAACACAATTAAAACCTAATTAGAATACGAAATACAGAATCCTCAAATTTCCGAATCGACCAAAATGAATGTGTGGAGTGACATTCCCACAATAAATACGCTTGTATGATAATATTTTTTTTCTGTCAATAGTTACAATAAAGAAACATAATCGACAATTACTTTAAATCAGAAAACTCAAAATTGGCTTACCTCGGATCCAGAAGAACGACACAAGAATATAACAGTAAAAATGAAAAACGGTTTTGCTAGTTTTGTCATCTTTTCATTGGTTAGAGTAGAAATCTTCAGATATGATAGGCTGAGAATTCTCAACTGATCGTCGGTGAGGAGAAGAAATTAAATAAATTTGTTTGCTATTGTTAGTGTAACTTGTATCAACCATTTACTATGTGAAGAGTCCACCGAAGTCTATATCAACCATTAAGAGTTACCTTTAAGAGGTCTTTTGCAAGTGATAGTATTTGTAACTGATACATAACACAGGAGATATATTTTGATAGTATCTGCGTCTCTACCTAGTATCCGTTCACTTGGCACTTCTCCCAACGAATCAAGAACCTGCACGTCTTGTCAAGGGACTACTAACTTACTTAACTTCATTTCATTTCAATTTCGTAACGGTTGTTAGTATTATCACTGTTTTACGAAGAAACAAAGTATTTGGATAAAATGCTTACTGTTTAACATCCAAGAGAAATAAAGAAAACTGATAGACTGTCTCTTCCACACGTTCAATGATTGCATTCACGATACCTAGGGAACCAGAACTGATGTTGCGTGTGATAACTTGTACCGTTGGCTGTCTGAATTTCCATTGAAGTATTATCACTCTCCATGTTTGGCTTTCTTAAGAAGTCAAATGGCCTGCCATAAGATTTGTCTGAGTGATGCGCCCGGTCAGTCATCTTACACCGTGTTACAAAGACACAATTTTCTGATATTTTCTTTTCAATTTTCTTAATAAAAGAAGTAGATGTAGCAATTACTATTTTACTGTCATAATTTTGCTGCTTTTAATTTTGTTTTGCTTATTACTTTGTATTAAGAGGTGGCACCATACAAACGCTCCACTGAGGTCCTTGTTGTCACTTCCCAAACTACTTAAATCTGTTCATCACTGTTTATTTACTTGTATCTTCATGAATATTAATGATTGGAACAATGTTCAATGTTTAAATATTGCTGTCACATTCATGGAATTACTCTCTTCGTTTGTAGTGTTGTCCTATTGATTGGAATAAAAGCCAATGAAAAAAGTGGTGCTAAATTATGTATGAAAGAGGATGCGTAGTTCTATATTTCAACGAAATCTGGTGATGGTGTTAGTCTCTAATTTAACATTGACACATGTCCTGATTTACATATCTTTTAATGTGATTGTAGTTTGATTGGTTCTGATACCTGTCTATGTAAATCTCGACTGACGCTTAAGTAACATATATCGTCACAAAAAGATTTTGTGTGCATGATACTATTGACACCACCCACCCCCCGACAAGAAACTGGAGGGAGATGATTATAAAGTCATTGGCTATATGATATAAATAGTACAATAGTAGCCCCTTTTAATTTATTCCTTTTAAATAATGCTTAAAAGGGAAACAAGAGGGCAATCCACGGAGTTGGTTATCTCATTGCCAACATTCATTGATTTCAATACATCGCCTGCATATAGGGATTTGTAATAGTTTACTGCAAGTACATGTCACAGACACCTACAATCTTGGATAAAATACCTTGGGACATCCCGCGCCCACGTTCAATGTTGGCTATAGGATTGCTTTTCAAAGGGTACATTCACTTTTATAGCGCAACATTGCAAAGGGGCGCGGGGTTTCATGTTATCCTCTCACCTAAAATTATTCAGTATTATATTTGCAACGTACGACAGTGTCCCAACAATTTTGTCCAAGATTGTAGTTCCTGGCACTGATTCTAAATTAGAGCCAAATATTCTTCAAACATAAAATTGTGGTGAGATGAACCGAACGTAAAATGGTAATATTGATATCTACACTAAAGCAGCAAGCTGAAGCCTATAGCCCGAGGCCACTACTTAGGCTCAAGTAACGATAACAATAACGCCTCAAAATTATCAGTGCATATTTCGCTACTAACTAACTAACTAACTAACTAACTAACTAACTAACTAACTAACTAACTAACTAACTAACTAACTAACTAACTAACTAACTAACTAACTAACTAACTAACTAACTAACTAACTAACTACATAGCACAATTCTAACATTGGGTTGTCCCACATATTGTGCTAAAATTATTGTTTGACTAAAAAATAAGGTTCTCATAATTGGTAGGAATATTCAAAGACATTATCTACAGGGGGCAGTTCTGCTAAAGCTGTTTTGGCTAAAGTTAAAAGGTGGTGTCTATTGACCTGGATGCCTGCTCTTTTTTTTTTGGAAATACAAACCTGGGGACACAACTGGCTTTCTTTCCCCTAAAAAATCAGCAAATTTCCCTAGATTTACCATTGCAGTAATATTATGTTGAACAATGTGTTCTCAAGTAAATACTTACAAAACATTAAGGTAATTGGTCTAATAGTTCTCAAGACATGCTGGAAATACAAATTTGGGGGCAAAATTGGCTGTTTTTATCTCAACAATCAGCAAATTTTACTCTCTTTTCTACGAAAGTGATAAACCTTGAATATTAAATATATCTTGAATATTAAAATGAAACAATACACCAGACATTTGGCTACAAGGATCAATGAGCATCTAAAATCCGATAAAAACTCACATGTTTACAAACACTTACACAAATCCCCCTCTTTCAAGGCAAAATGCGATCACAACTCTTTCAAAATCATTGACTCGGCACCCACTAAGCTGCAGCTAAAACTCAAGGAAAGCCTTCATATCAACTGGAATCTGCCCAATCTCAACAAACAACTGGAATCCCCATTATTTTCTTTATTCAACTAAGTGTTACTTCTAAATATTTTGTCTTTGACAACCCAATTGGTAGTACGTTCACCTCTCCTTATTCAGTCTTATCATCAACCTGACGATGGAAGTTGACCTTCCGAAACATGTCGTATTTTTAATATAATCTTTGTGTACACTGTTAATATATTGATGTTTTCCATCAAATCAGTGGTGTATTGTTTCATTTTATTATCGGGATTTGTACTTCGTAGAACATCTTGAATATTGCATTCTCAGGTAAGTCCTTGAAACATTTTGCATTAAAAGCTCAAAGACATCTCAAGATATGCTGGAAATACCAATATGGGGGCAAAACTGATTTTTTGTTTCCGCATAAATCAGCAAATTTGACTCATGCAACCAATACATCTTGGACATTTTGACATCATGCGCAACTTTACCAAATTTAAACTAAATCGCTCATATACTTTTCAAGGTATTCTGGGAAAAAAAAAAACATATATGGACTGGTGGGGACGCACACACACAGCCATCCACACACCCACACGCACGCAAACGCACACACATCGGCACGAACACGTTTTCACTTATATCACCCAACAGGACCCGGTTGTAGCCGTGGTCACTCTACCATGGGGTACACCTCGGGTGTCGCTACTCATCCATCCCAAGCTCCCATGGCAAACGCTCTCCCATGGGTGCACGATACAACATATAGCTCCACTAGCCAAGTGACTACATTATCTCATCTTAGGTCAATGAGATAATAATGTAAGAACCCCCAAAAAATGCAAATCATACGCTCAATTATGCACCGTTTCCAGAGTAGCAAGCAATACTTCTACGCTATAAGAACTGCACTGGAAGTCTATTCGTGAAAATTCGTGAAATAGTACATTGACCTCAAATCAATCTCCGTATTGTTTGGCCATTTTGGTGGTCTAGCTTTCCCATTTTAGCCTTATTGTTCAATTGTAAAATGCGTTTTTTGGCTCTACATATTTAGTTTGATCAGTGAAGTTATGAAGACATATTTACTGAAACTTTCATTTTCTGTTAAATCGGTCTGTGCATTTGTTCTTAAATTTTATTTTTGTTCATACATGAAGTTGTAACAGATCGACAACAAGGAAGGGTGATGCCATAAACCAATCAGTCATCTCCATCGAAAAAGATACTTTCAGGAACAAAGCTAAAAAATGTAAATTTAAATGAGCTGAAATCCCGTCTTTACAGAGAATATTTCTGAGCGGAGATACAAATGTTAAAATCTATTTACTCTAATTAAAATGATAGACTGCCTAATAGTTTGGGCTTGTCATTTTTTATCTTTGCCTTCATTTTTTATCTGTCGCAAACGCTATTGCACTTTGTCACGAAATGTGATCACTGTCTTACCGTTATGCGTTAAATTGACAATGCATGTCCTCTTCGTACAACGTGTTATGTAACAGTGATCCTTTCCAGATAATTTTGAAACGAAAACAAAAGAGGCCGGGTAATTCGAGTTCCACAAGAACGGCATCACAAAGTATTGCGCTACTGGCTATTTAAAAGTACTAAGGCAATATTTCAACATTTCATATCTCAGCCAAGAAATATGTAATGTATTAAATGGCAGTTGCGTGAGTAGGTTTTATTTTCTCTCTTCTAAAATACATTTATTGGAACTCCAGGCACTTTAAAATCCTGTCCTTGTTTTACTACGTAATCTACTTTCGTTCAGCAATTTGTTTTACATGAATAGGGGCTTCCTTTGAAGAGTTATTGGCGATACAAGGGGGTTAGCGTCCATTGAATATTCGCTGTATACAGTTCTTCTTCGGTAGATAGCTATCATCCGTTTATGTGAATTTCTTTTCAAACTAAACGTCTTTAAAAAGTAAAAGCTCTGTTTTAAATTGGATTATTGCTTATTAAGTTAAGAACAGTTAGCCTCACAGTTCATTGGAAAGCTGCGTTGTAATATGAAAGAATAGAAAGAGACTAGTAGTTTGTCCAGATAACACCAGTTCTTGCTGCGATTACTACATGCGCTCTGAGAATGTGCGTCACAAACTTCTCCAAGACGGTTAGTCTGATGATCATCAACTTGGTAGGTACGTGTCTAGGTATGTGATGTAGTGTCCACCCAACCAATGGCGTCATAGGTCAAGGTCACATATCTCGATTATCAAAGCGCATAATACAGTGATTTAGGCACCGGAAGTGCATGGTGTCAACAGAACTTTTGCATCTTTACATATCCATGAATGTGACAATGTGTGTATTTTCAACTTATAACCACGCCTGCCTATCAGAGAATTGTAAAGAATTCTGAATGTTTATGCACTGTTACGATAACAGTGATATAACGTAATGCGCCTAGGGCATTCAAAACATCCAGGTTAGCGATGCGTTTGGGCCGAAAGAATCCTTTGAGGGGCACTCAGGCATTTCTGGGAATAAGTTCGGAACATGTGTACTCACAGGGTTGTATTCGTGCTACGACGCATAAGCAATGTACTGCAGTTCTAGATCACTGGATATTTTGAACATTCAGCCCTTCTATCCATAACACAATCAATCCTCATGTGATATCACACATCAAATGATCCGTTTCGAATGACCATCTAACGATAGGGATGGACGTTGCAACTCCGTAATTTGCCCACTTGTTTCCTTTTTTACACGTAATTATTACAGCTAATCGCGCTACACATGATGCACAGTACTTGAGTAGTACGTAGTGAGATAAGTGCTGCACACTTGGCCTTAAATGCAAAGTCCACACAAGTATACGTGTGTCAATTGCGTGCGCCTCAAAGTATCTCCATGCAGAAATCGCGCGGGCGTCAAATCAATCTTTATAGAGATGACTTCGTTATTATTCAGATCAAAGAGTCACCACCCAGGGCGATTTATGTGCTTAATAACAAGCACGTTATGATCATTTGAATTGTTAATTTCTTTTTGTAATGGAAACATCTCAGCTCCTCGTCCAGTGTATACACGACCATAAAACATAGTGAAGCCATTTTCTTCTTTAGATGCATGCCACACGAGATTTACACATCGATTGGAGACACAACTTCAGACAAACATCGAACTTCAGCGACAATGCCGTCTGGGTTGAGTTCCGGATGCACAGTTTTTAGTGTCAAATCTGATTATTGACCTCTGACCTCGACTTGTGCCCTGAGAACACATAACAATGTGACTTTCAAATAAAATCTTGTATACATGTCATATATTTCATCCCAAAATATATGACATGTATACAAGATTTTATTTGAAAGTCACATTGTTATGTGTTCTCAGGGCACAAGTCGAATTCAGAGGTCAATAATCAGATACCAAATTAGAATAGAATTAGAATTAAGAATTGACCCTTGATCTTTAACTTCTAACCTTTGGCGGGATACAAAACTTCAGTCGGTGAGTCGACATAGACCCACCAAATTTGAGATTTTAAGCATACATACCCACTTATACACGCACTTGTTCACACATATTCACAGTTTGAGACTCCTACTTGTATGGGTGTGTTGTGGATCACTTTAAATATCATACCAGTTTGGACCCCAATATATCAAATATCAACCACACATAAAATTTCCATGGCAACTGTTGCTATTACATCTGAGAGAGCCACCATAATATCTAACTATCGAAGAACTACATTATCGCATCCCGTACGTTACATTTAAGAGATGAGATAAGTAAAGTGCTTTATCTATTTAGTTACAACTAAAAATCATAGGTATCTCTGTTTAGTCACTGATTTTTTTTTTCGACATACAAATGTTTCACATGCACTGGCAAAAGTCTTGCCTGGTACAAACTGCTTAAAACACCCTTAGCCTAATAATAGTGAAATAATATAGTGAATAGTGAATAATAGCGAAATAATAGTTTCTCTCAGATAAGAGTATGGTTGTTGCTGCTCTACAGTTGGAAAGTTTGTCGTCAGAACATTTACGAAAGGAATTTAGTCACAAAACATGCAGAACATACTTATAGCGTCTGTTTGCTTATATATGCTTCTACTAGCTAACATAATAAGCAAATAAATGCTGTGTTATAACACACCAACACAGGTTACCGATTTTGGCTCTTTTACAAGCCTCCTGCGTTAAATCGTCAAGGTGGTTATCAATAACCAGATTGGATTAATGTATTGCACGAATTTCCACACACTCACTTAGCAAATGCGCCCTCGTAGTTTAGTAGGTTATGCTTAAGACTTATGTTGCGACTGTATCTTGACATCCTAGATTTAAAGCCTCCTCTAACTTTTTGCACAGGTTTCACTGTTCTTCCTTTTACAGAATATCCACAACTTTGAGAGAGTGAGGAGAAAAAAAAGAATCTAAAGAAGAGGACATAGCCGATACTTTTGCAGCTTTAGCTTGTTTTGGCACCCCGGTGGTAACACATGTTATAACACACAAGCATATAACAGTTTATTTCAGTATAGGCAAAGATGTATATATTTCCTGCGTAAGTGTTCGAATCGGCTGACAAAGTAGACTGAAGAAACGTTAGTCGGTAATATGTGGTGTTCATTGTCACACAGTTCACGCATTGTTACTGTATCATATTCCCCTGTATTTGTGAGTTTGTATAAAAAAAGTCCAAAGAACAGGAAAATTACCCGACATATTGAAAACACGGCGGAGATGTTCTTCCATTATCTTTGGACACTGCTAAAACTTTTCAACCATATTTTCTCAAAAAATAACAGTGAACAGTATTCTACAGGCATTGTACAAATGTTAATGAACTATTATTGTAGAAATGTAGAAATAAAAGAAAATATTTCGCTGTTTCCTTTTCTTCAAGACCAACTGTAAATCAGTAAAACCATTTGTTGACTTCCATCTAGAGCATTCTCGCTACTTGGGAACCATTTAATGATTAATTCAGCTGTTTGAAGTGAAATATGAAATAGCAACTCCTTACATGCTGATGAGTTTTATTTAGGATTAAGGAAAATTAACGTCTCAGAAAATTACAATATTCACCAGTGTTAATTTAGGATACTTTGTCGGAAAACCTTATGTGTAATTGAAATTTAAGTCATATAGAGACTTAAAGGTTTCCATTGAATGCATTCTTTTACTGGCAAGGAAAAGAGGGATATGACTGTGATGAAGTACGTTTGAACACTACTAGAGAATGACCCGGTAGGAAAGATACACAGAAGCAGAATTAATTGTATGAACGAAAATATATGAAACGTTTCAATCATTCAATTTGGTGTAAGCAGTCGACAGTGTGGGTATCTGGCCTATTTTTTGTTCCAAAATTGGCTAAAACGATGGAACGAAAAACAAATATTTCGAGACGAGGGACAACTTAAAGGGAAATAGGGCGTTTAGAGTATATCAACATGAGATACAAAGAAAATAGCTTTCATCAATGTTAAACCATTCATTCTCAACTATAGACATCTTCAAAAGGTTCATCTCTTTAAACTATTATGCATGTGATGAGTAACGGATGATGCATCATTTGAATTTTGAAAAGTTTGCGTGAACAAAGTATTGTTGAACAACAAATAACTGCATTTCTGTCTGTGAGAAACTTAAGACAAAGAAGACTACGTCCATCCTTATTTTAAATAATCTATCATTTTGTGTGATCACGTTGGTTTTTAAAAGTATGACTGTTTTCTGTATAACAAACGCCTTACTTCCCTTTAAACCGAGCGCAAGAGCAAAGGGTACTGGAACGTTTGTTTTCGCAGCACCCCCCACACACACCATGGTCGGGAAGTACTCCTAGGGTGTTTGCAGCTGCTTGTACCTATCCTCAAGTAGAAATTGATTTTCTTTTTTTTTAATTTCATGAAATTTCTCAAGAGGAAAAATCAATCTGTCTATTTTGACGGATTCATGACCAGTACTGACGCTTAAGAGAACTTACTTAGGGAAAAGCCTCTTTCTTCCGAAAGACCTGATTCCTCGATAACTATAATGTTTCAGTCTCCTATGAGAACAAACATTACAGCTGTTGAGTACATGAAATGTTTAAGTCACTTAATTTATAGTCAATCACTTTTCGAAGATATTCACTATTTTCCTCATTTTCTAACTCCCATGTCATTTCATTTATACTTGGTAAATACTGCTGATACTGCAAACGTAGGTGAAATACAGAAACTAATGATACACGGTTCTTATATCACCATTTCACAACGAAAAGTGTAGTTACTCTGTTACTGCATCGCGTATACATTCAAATATCACCGGACAAAATGCTTAAAAAAGCGAATTTCCTCGTTTTTGACAAACAACGTATAATATGCATCTTTTGAAATATGGTGAAGAATGGTGAGGTGATAATTGTCAATTTGGACAAATACCAAGTATAGAGACACAATTATCACACTCAAAGTTGACGTTAATTTTGCGTTTGCAACTTTATGTGTATTAAAAAACTTGAAATAACAGAACAAACATTTTGTGATATTTAAAAGCAGTTTATACTTCAGTAAAGTACTGAACGTTTGAGTCTATGACTTTAGACCTAAGCATGTGCATTGAATTTAGTTTGGGCGTATTTTCATAGTTATTGATGTGATACCGCAATCAGATCCATGAAGATTCTTCCAATAAATACCTCGGTAATCATCATATTGGTAGTCACCATTTAGATTCGAATATCCGCAGGAATAGTAAGTTGTTTCGTACAATCGATTCTTGCTCCGGCAGCATCTGCTATCCCTAGTTCCCGAGCAGCCATCACAATTTAAACATTTGTAAATTTGACGACCTTCACAGTAATAACAATTATCTCTGGTACACCAGTTGGAAGGACAATCATTAGAAATTGAACAAACTTCATAATAAACATAGTATGTTGAATAAAAACAGCAAGAGTAGCAGCCGCAATCAGTGTACTCATATCGGCCAGTATCTACTGTGTTGCTGAACGTGAAACAAAGGCCAGAGGACCTGGTGCTACTGTCATCTGGATACCACCATCCACCTCGGTGTTTTTCTGCACAGTCGTATGCACTCGATCCATCGTAGTCTCGATCGTAGGTACTGAACGAATGACCTGAGCTTGCTCCCATAGCATTGTTTCCTGCGATATACCAGAGAGTAAGCATAAATATTTCCAAAGAAACTTTAACTTCCTTACTCATACAATATAAAGTATTACTTTTTGGTTGTAGTTTGTATTCTGTCTGATCTATTGATATTACATACATCTTTACAGGGGTGGACGATGGTTATTGAATTACCAATTTGAAAAATAAATGTATTGCACTCAAGTATTTTTATGATTTTATCGATCATTTTGATGTAATATGTTAATATATCAATTCTAGTAATGATACAATACAATTTAATTCTATGACAGTATGTCTCCATCGAAAAGATGAAATTGTTGTATTGGATTTTATAAGAACTGTTAGTTCTTTGTCACTGTGTTAATGTATTCACCACCTTAGCAAAGATATGTCACAGGCTTCGTACAAATAAAGTTTCAAAGAGTAAAAACGAAAGGCCATATAGCATTTAGCTTTATATGTAGTACATAAGGTCTCAGAGAAAGAGAAAAATATGTATAGTCAGCTAGGAGTTAGTATCCAATCTCTAATGCGTTTGTTAACGCTGTTACACTTTATTCCTTGAAAGAGATCCCTGCAATAACGGACGTTTAATAATTTAATATCGAATTGAAGATAACTTAGTTATTGCTAATACCTACCAGGAGGAAACAGATACACTAACGTTTATGTTAGGGTAATTTGTACTGCAATCAATTAACCTTATTGTCAGATCACTTCGTCATCTATTACTACACCGTTAGACTTATAAAACAATCGTCGTCATTTCTAGCAGATTTCTGCAAATCAAATGTAAACGTTTAATCTCTTTTAGTCTCCCTGCAGATAACAAGTACAAACTAAGCAGTGTGACTTCCATCTCATATATAGGTCTGCAATTTCTTCTGGAAATCGGGTATCAGCGTGTCACTTTCACAGCTTCAATGTTGTTACTTAAAGTTTTTCAATCTGTGCCTGTAGAGTCTTTGACCTTTGACCAAATGATGACCTTTGACCGAACAGCATTCTATGTACAAAACTAGTGAGAGACATGAAACACGTCTGTTACTCATGAACACTATCTATGGGACGTCACCATCAGAACAGAAAAATGTTTGCTAAGGCAAATTACAACAGAATTTGCCATTGACTGGTAGTTTTATTTTGTCATAAGAGATATACTTGTACCCGAAAGACAAAAATGCAAAATGTTATGTAAGATGTTTATCGCAAGTTTAAATATCTGGAAGATGTGTACATAGTTCTGTTTCAGATTTTGTGACAGGTCATCTTTTCCACTCCTTTCTCTTTCCTGAAACACTGACAAAGATTAAAGAGAGATGACCAGGCTATTGCCAGTACAGCTCATATTCCATCTTTAAAGGATGTATTGCATCACTCTAAGCTATATTTTTATCTCCCTGAAAGGAAAATTCTCAACTGCTCCTAAGTTACAGTACTCTTAGATTGCCAGCAAATTCGAAAGATGCAGAGCAGCTCGTATTACACAGCGTACACAGGGATCCATTGTTTCGATTACACATGTAGAGGAACGTAGGACAGGCTGAGGGAGGGACTAGAGGTAGGTGGTTGGGAGAATTTAAGCTGTCTGTGGTGATGCATTACAGCCTTTAAGACAAAGTGGAACAAACAAAAAAGGGTTGTTACGGTATTGTCTGAGAATACCCACCAGCATTTCCGCTGTAACCACCCAGCGATAGTTGATACCGTTGGCCTTCGTTTCCGATGCTGAAACTCCAGTAACGGCTGTAGTATGACGACCCTGCTCTGTTTGTCTTCGTGATGTATAATTGGTATGTTTTCCCAGGCTGGTTTGTGAGTTTGTGTATCTTATTGTTTCCTAGCCAGTGATCTCCTCCACGATTTCCAAAACCGTTCTTGTAATCACTCCAGTTACGGTAGAAACTGAGAGATCCGCTTGTCCGTTTTTGCAAAATCTAATGGAGATAAAATAAAACAGCAAGTCTCAAGTGATAGTCTGAGTCACATGTGTCCTTTTTTTCATATACTTTGTATAAATCATGGTGGATATGACTAAAGACGGAATTCTTGGATGTATAACAAATAAGCTTCAACGTGTATTTACATGTAAGAATCACAACCAAGAATTACTAAGTTTGTTTGATCTACTAGCAATCTCATCTTCATATTCAACCAATCACAAATATTTCTAGTGAGCAGTGAGTCATGTTCTTCAAAATATTAATCAATTCGGCAATTGTATGTGACCTTTCTCAATTCATTTCGATAAATCATTATCTTTTCAAAGACATATCGTCTCCATAAGTTCGCTACAACATTATCTCATCGTACATGATGCATTTTTCGCTGTATTCAAAACTGCAGTCAAATGAAGAGACCAAAAAGAAAAAGAAAGTTTGATTCGTTCACTTTCACCTACCGTCCATCCACCGTTTGACATATCACAATAAACCTCAAAGCTAGAGCTTCCTTCAGGATATATTGTATAAGTCATAGTCGGTTGATCTGCCAGCTATGTAAAGATCGTAGCAATCCCGTGGTCCGTTCCGAGTACATGTAAGACCATCCCCATCAAACCACTCGTTACATGTACATCGACCGACACCACCCCTCTCCTCGGCAATTCGCATTACTTCCAGCATCTGTAGCTCTCACTGATAAGTCTGTTATTGTTGCACGAAATTCGCGATGAACACACAGAATTGATGTACGACTCACTTTCCTACAGAATTGAAATGAATTTCAAAACATATTGATCTATTATTTCAAATGTGTGCTGCGAAACATTAAAACTAAACCTTAAAGAAAAGCTCAACTCACTGCCAGCACAAGCGCTCGCTCTTCGACGTAACATGGATGGAGTGTACAGGTAAGACCATCTCCTTCAAAAAAGCGGTTACAGGTACAATTACCGACACTGTTTGTCGTCTCACAAATTGCGTCATTACTGCATCTGTACGTTCGACGTATGAGTGTCCTACTCTTGCATTCAATTTGCGAGGAACACGAAGGATTAACGTACGATTCTCCTTCCTAGTAATTCAATGTGGCATAAAAACAGAACATTGTGTGATCATACAATTTACAAAGAACACATTATAAATCTCGGTGGGTAATTACATTTGAGTAACAAAATGCACGACTAAGTATAAATAACTGAAAAAAAAAGCTGTTAAAAAGAGACATGCTCATAAGAATGACAAATGCTTGTACCTGACAATTTACCTTCTAAATTAATGGAAATTCGTCTGCAAATTACGAAATGAGAACTTACCTCTAGTACAACATTTATATCCTGATCATAACACCCACACTGTTCTTTTGGTAGACAACTCCCATTATGAACCATGGTGTCTCCCTGACAGACACATTGTTCGGGTTCTAGTTGATCTGGTGGTATGCAGTCACTGGGTTTTCCACAACTCCTCTGGCAAATGCTACCATTCTGAGCAAATTTGTTAGTCAGACACCAAGAAATCGGTATATCTGAAATCATATCAACCGGTAGTCATATATGATAGTTACCTCTTTTTCAGTAAGCTCTTTGCAAGGTCTTTGAGGTTATTTCCGTGTAACGGGTTGAGAAAGAAATATGCATTCAATGATTGGTTTGCATGACTACACATTATTTCCGTAAAAAAAAAAAAAAAAAAACTTTTACCTGTAATTTCGTGGTCATCATGAACATGAACACTGGATAATGAATATCTGCCCCATTCATCCGCGATGCGAAAATTGTCATACGTTAAATAAAATTTCCCGTCCTTCGGTAGTCTCCACATCAATGGGAAGTTTGTAACTCTTTTGGTTTGTTAAATATGCTAGTCTCTCATTTCCCATCCAAAATTCACTTCCCAAAAATCCAAATCCGAGCTTGTAATCGTTCCAGTCACGAGTGAAATTAATAGATCCGTCAAGTCTCCGTTGTATAACCTGAAAAATTAAGACTGTCTCAGAAAAAAAAAACTGAGTCACCTAAGACTCTGCGAAATTCTCTCATGATGATGAAGACTTTAATTAGGTTAAGCTGATAAACGTAGTAAACCAGGGAGCAGAAGCACAAACAACCAACTGATGCATTTAACTTGATGACCACATTGGCTATATGCAAAAAAAAAAATGCAGACACCAGCTTCTCCATTTTTAATTCTGATTTTGTTTGACATTGCCACCATTAGATAGGAACTGCAGAACTACTGAAAAAGTAGAAAATAAAGCATATACAATTATTAAAAATATAGTGATACATCACTTACGGTCCATCCATCAGATGTGAAGTTGTTTTCACAATAAACATAAAACGGCTCTGGATACTGATCAGGCTTGATGAGGTACACAGCAGACTTAGCACTGTTATTTAATGAACATTGGATTAAAGCGTCATGGCAGTCTCGTGGGTACTCCGCAGATTGGTGCGTGAAATAGAGAGCATCTAACCAAACAATGAAAATCGAAATGGTATATTGAAAATATACATCCGTTTACACTACAAAAATCAACAAACGTTAGGTAAATATGTCTGTTTTAATAGTAATCATAGAATAAAAGACCACTTATTTAAAAATATGAAGAATCTGTGCAACTTTACTTAAAAGTCTGAATCAAGCATGACTGGTCTCCGGTCATGAGAAGTAAATCGCTAAATTCTATACCACCAACGACACTAAATACTTTTCCAATGTCTAACAGAATTTACAAGACTTACAAGATGTAGACGGACTGTTTCCATATGTTGACACTACCTGCACAAGGAGAGAATGATTAATAAAATAATTATATTAGACTTATATATTTGGAAAGTTTTTACACTTTTTTAACATTCCCAAGTTCACGATACAATTTAAAATATATTATTATCAGTTGCATATATATTTTTTCTTTATTTTTAATATAGCCTCTGTCAAAATTTTCTCTTTCATTGGTCTCTTTTTGGTCTTTGAAAGTACTATGACATCAGGGGGATGGCCTTTGCAGAACTATTCATTTGCCAAATATTAGATATAAAACATCTAACTTAGATGTAAATAAAAACTGTGCCATCTATATACAAATTCTACCCAAATTCAACTTTATTACAATGTTAAGATATAACAATTAACATATCTAAATCGTATCTGGTTAGTATAAGTATATTAATACCCTGTGCTACATTTACGTCGAGGTCACTGTTTTTCTTTTCTTTTTTACAAGATACCCCAATGTCTTTGTCGCAAGTGAATTACTTTATTGTACCATTGTATGAGGATAGAGAAATGTCACTTCAGTGACATAAGTTAGGCACGTATTGGTTACCATAGAATGTTCGTTCGTTCGTTTGTTCGTTCGTTCGTTCGTTCGTTCGTTTCTTTTTCTCTTTTTTACATACACAGTTATAAATGTAATAAAATAACAATATTGAAAAAAAAAGATAATGGAGAATCTGAAAGGAAAGGTTAACTTGTACAAGTCAGATCCAACATACATTAATACAAGAAGACTGAAAACAGGAAATACCCTAAGCCCCCTCCCCACACCCCCATTTCGATACCCTCATCTCGCCACCCCGTCCCCGACACCCCAACCCCACCACGCCATATCCATACGAATAACAGTACGAAAAAACTACACAGTACAAGAGAGAACGAAAATAGTACGTGTTGTTTTAACATAAAAGGGATTTCTCTAAGGTGATTAACAGATGTAGACAGCTTTAGTAGAGTTCGGAGAATAACCTCGAGGGAATTTCAAAAAGTGAGCCTGAAGAACCGCACTGTTCTTTTACGTAAAGCTAAACGAAAATAGGCAATGTTGACAGAGGAAGGGTTACGAGTAGGATAAATATGGTAATGATTATTAAGATTAAAAAATGAGTCAAAGACAGGCGGTAATAAACCCTGAAACTACTTTTACACAAATGTGCCCAGCTGAAAATCGTAAATATCATGGACTGTCAAAATAAGTAAATTACTAAAAATAGGTGCTCTTTGATTACAGTAATTAGAGCAGCTAATTAATCTTATAACCTTTTTTCTGTGGTTAATAAAACCTATCCAAATGTACAGTATGAGTGTTTCCCCCAAAGGATATTACAATACGAGAGTTTAGGGTAAACAAGAGTATAATACAGGGATAGTAAAATCTTGTACAGAATACCAATGTTCTTATGAGTCGTTTTACATACATACATACATTATCAATGTGAAAATTCCAAGTTAAATGTGGATCAATAAAGCTTCTTAAGAATTTGACACAGGTTACTTCATTTTACATCAAGTAAGTCGTAAATCAGGTTTAACGGATTGTTTGGTATTGAAAATGACAAAGTTGGTTTTGTTAACATGAAGAAATAACTTGTTTGCATGAAACCAAGTGCAGATTATGCGAAGTTCATTTTTTATAATATATTAATTACCTTTCAGATCGTTATGTGACATGTAATCCCATACATATGACATGTAACCCCATATATATTTAAAACACGTATATTTTTTTCATAAATTCCAAAAAAGTGCTAAAAAGTATTCACGACAAGTTGTGACCATAATTTGACCATAATTTGCAGATTAGTTTATTAATTAGGTGATTAAATACCCTTTTCTAAAATGACAAGGCGATCGAGGTTAAATTAACAAACGTGCATAATCCATACGTAGCGTTAAAATACAAAGATGACAAATTTGACAAAGTTGATACAAAGACAGACTGATAGCAATACTTGAAACAACTCTTAAAACAGTAATAAAAAAGCTTAAGTTTTCACTGAATATTAGTCCAATAATTTCAGAGAAAATTAATATTTTTATATAATCTTTTTTTCACGTTGAAACTTCCAAGATTGTGTTGGTGAGAATTGTATTTGTTGTAATCATTAGTTATATTCCTCAGCTCTAATATAGGCTAACGTCTTGACCAGGCTGTTTATACTGATTAAAAATAAGATTATTCTCCGTGAGGATCGTTTGCGTATCACAGCATCCGTTAGTTTCTGTGCCGTAGGAACCAATAATTCCAAAAATACATTTAAAACTATGGAGCGCACAACAGTGTATTTCTCCCCCTCACAATCTCACCTCAATAACTTCAACTGTACTTTATCAGAAATTCTTTTTAGTCAACCTGTTTGTATTGATTGGCAAGCAGATTCCTCTCGATAAAACGCTCGTGCATCGTAGTGTCTCAATTTTCATTACATAAAGCAATGTAGATCGTGGAAGATTCATTATTATACAAATACATTTTCTTCACACAAATTATTTGAATTGTGAGTGAATTGCTAGTTTTTGCTGACTTCAATCTAGTGACTCTGGAATCTTTGGTAGATGATTTGAATGCATTATCTTTAGTGAAATTGACTGGCACAGGCCAGCAGCTTTTCAGTCGGGGAGCTCGATTTTACCATAAGTGGAACATTTTATCAGACGATTAAGATCAACAAATTAAATCTCATTATCTTGCTAACAAGATCTCGCTGAGAGGGCGGGGGGAGTCGTCCAAACGCCCTGAACCGTTCTGGATATGGGCCCTGTGGTACTATTTGTTTCTGGTCTTTAGAAATTGCTACAAAAGTTGGTAACGACGTTTTTGCTGTAATTGTAAATATCTCAGCTTTTAGGATATATATATATATATATATATTTTTTTTTTTAATTGCGAAGGAGTGAGTGCATTTATTTGCAATTAGTTTTACAACTCACTCCTTCGGAAACAACGTGTGGTAAATTTCTCTGAAAATTCTCACTATCAAGAAAATGATAAATTTTGCTGTGGATGATTTACATTGAGAAAATTTGGAACTGGCTTACCTCGAATTGAAACGAACCACACAAGCATGAAGCAGCGAAAAGGTAAAATAGTTCTGTAAGTTGAGTCATCTTTTTATCTGGATAGAGTAGAGAGTTGTAGAAACAACTTCTTTGATAGTTCTTTGCCTATGTTCTCAGAGTAGAAGAATAAATACTGGTTCACTTACATTGGTTTAAATTGAAACACTGACTCCTCTGAGCATATTTCAATAAACAGAAACACACCACGTACGGAAGTGCATGTCAACCGGTAAAGATCAGTCTAAAACTGTTTTTTACGTATTGTTGGGCGTAATTGGAATAATATCTATCACATCAGATATACTGTGATATCACATGTCTCTACCACGCATCCGTTTGCTAAGCATGTTTAATAGCTTATGCCTTATTTCTGACGAATAAGGAGCTTACGCGTGTTAACAAGATTTTGGATAAATTGCCAACCTGTAACTTGCGCTATCATCTGCACAGTTTTTTTACAACTTTTAGTAACCGTGCAAGTGCAATTGACTAAATGGTGGAACGTGAGTCTAAGTTATTGTTTTGATTATTATCTCATCGTCCTTTAGGGGCTAAGATGAGATATTGTAGTCATTTGGATGATATAAATGAAAACGTGTCTGTGACAAAGGGTGTGTGTGTGCGTGTGTGTATGCGTGTATGTGCTGGGCATTTCGTGTGTGGGTGTGTATGCGTCCGCACCTGTCCACTTTTTTTTCCCCCCAGTATACTGTGAAAAGTATATGAGCGATTATAGTAAACTGGTCAAATTGTATGATTGTTTGATAAAAATAAAAAGAGCCGGCATCCGGGTCAATAGACACCACCATTTTACTTCAGCCAAAACAACTTTAACAGATCTGGCCCCCGTGGGTAATGTCTTTGAACATTCCTGCCAATTATTAGAACGTTATTTTAAGTCAACAAATAATTTCAGCAGAACCAGGTCCGTCACAAGTAAATAGGAGTCTAATGGGCAAGTTACCCATAGAGGGATGCCCTTATGTCCTGCCCCTAACCCCAACCACTTAGCCTAACCTATGTGGAATAACCCAATGTTATAATTGTGTTATGTAGCGTAATATGCACAGATACTTTCAAGGCGTTATTGTTATCGTTACTTGAGCGTAAGAAGAGGCACCAGGCTATAGGCTTTAGCTTTCTACCTTACAGTAGGTCATTGTCTTCACTGTTTCGTTTATTGTTTCCATCATTTCCAGAGCCTTAGTAGCTTAGATATTGCTGATATTCCTCAGTCGTTACATCATCACCACACTAGATTAATATGACATGGGTCATATCGTCAATCGGCACTCTAGATTCTACATTTAATATGCTGAGAATTTCAGAATTTTATGTGCCCCGAGGATGTTATTGTCGTTTTTAAAAGTATCACTTATCAATGCAAAAACCTAGCAGTTAGGTAAATTAACAGAGAATGAATATGAATCACAAAGAATACTAGCACTATGCAACATTACCCATAATTATTTTCATAAACTTTTTAAACCATTAAATAACGATATGTCATGAACACAGTATTATAACACGCACGAATCCATTACATTATTATATAGAGTTGCCGTCTGCAATTTGTGAATGAAGCCATCTCCCTTCTAGACGTATGTCACTTGGTCTTAAAGTAACTAAGTAAGTTGGAAAAAGGAAAAACAAAACTGCTTCTTATTGTTTTTTTTTTGGGGGGGGGGATATTCTTAAATGCACCAGGGGTACTGTGAATAGTTGGCTTAAACTAGAAAATAACCCAAATTGATGCAGTATACAAATTACCATAAACTGCCATAATACTGTGAAAACTTGATTTCCTTTTCTTGAAAGAAGAACGGTGTTCATTACTAAGGTAAGACAATGCCTACAATAAAGTCCCACATACTCCTCTGGTGTATCGTCGTAAGGCGAGAAAAAATGTGGGCTTATTGTATTCCCTAAGCAGCTGTGCTATTTCTACCCCATAACACTATAAGCTGAGAAGTACTCAGTCTGTTCTAGTTATCTTTTCGGGGTTCTTGTGAATATATATATTTTTTTTTTTGAAATGAAACAAAAAGACACAACGTTGCGAGATATTAAAATTACCGTTGCTCACTACTGTCGATGATTTTTTGTATATGGTGAATGGTATGCGCTACCATACATCAGGGGTTCACGCAAAGTTCATACAAAGTTCAGATTCCTGTGTTTACCCGAGTTTATTAACCTCTTCAATATTCCCTTTAGTCAGTTAGTATAAGCAACAAAAAACATTAGAAATAGGTTGGGCATACAGTGTTACTTGCAAAGATTTCACAATAAGAACTACACCGATGAAACCTCAAACACATTCACGAAGAGAAAATGTTCATACAATGAGTACTATTTCAGAAAAGTTGATATCGAAGATTTTTCTGTGATCAAATAATTATTGCCGTAAATACCAAAGCGTTAACAAAGCACTCCGCATAACAGGAAAGAAGTACCAGGAAGTTTACTGTAATGTTTGAAACCGGACATCTTTCTCATTTCATTAATTGCCAAAATTTGAAGGAATTGTACAACAAACTCAAAAGGTTGGAAATGCACAAAAAGCAGCATTTCCATTTTTGAGAGAAATTGAAACTATTTCTCAAACTGGGACACGTACAGACTTGTTTCGTATCTATTAAATCGTGCAGATGAGGTTAGAGGTTTTTCATAATGAACCCAGAGGAGGTTTTTAGAGACCTTAACTTGGAGTCATTTACGACAAACATTGTATCTAAATATAAATGTAGGGAGAACAGGACACACAAGATGACAATGGTAAGAAGAGAAATTTGCGAAAATTAAATAAAGAAAAGGTAGCAATGATAGAATAATTAGTTGTAACCCATACCTCGTATATGTCTCAATACTTTTTCATCACAGTCTACATTTGTGTCTAATGGTATGCAAGGTAAACATCTAATGCTTATGTCATGTAAATGTTCCATGATATCCAATCTAGTGTTGACAGTTACACATGTGAGTATGCAATCCGGTTAATCAGTTGACCAAAAATTTAGATAAGCTTGTCCTAGACAGACCTAATTTTCATTTCTGTATATTGCAATCCACAATCGTATCCATTAAGATTAGTCCAGTAGATATTTCTTCCCCTAGTGGATCCATCGAAGTCTCCGTTGAGATGGGAATATGCACAATACGCACACCCGCTTCCTACAGGGAAATAATCGCAATGATACTCATGAGTAGGGCAATTCGTACGACAATAGGAATAAGACGAGGAGCAGTGATAATAATAATAGAACCACCACGCTCCTTGATGCTGCTCGGCACAGTCAAAATCATTCCAGTCGTCGTTATCCTCGTCTTTTGTGCTGAACTTTTTGTTGTTGCTATCACCTAGAGAGTTGTAACCTGCAAGTCATGATGGTAAATGAATAACTTCGTAATTATTTGAAACAAATCACATAATTTAATGTAAAATGTATTAACGTAGCTTGTAACTGCAATTTGATTCAGTTTTAACAATTTGTCAATTTAAAAGTTCAATAACGATACATTTTTTTAAAACAAAAACAAAACAAATTGAAATTTGTTTTTATTAAGTTGTCAATTAGCATCAAACGTCCAATTAAATGTTTGTTTTTCTTTTAACATGTAATACATGTGGTCTCATAATTACACACTTGGTATTAGGAGGTACTTTAAATGTCAAACAGCCCCGTTCTGTAGTTCTACATCTGCAGTTTGGGAATATTTGCCAAATTTGTTTTGTTGTACATTGTACAATTAAATAGTAGTTGTTACTATAGGTAAGACCTAAAACAACAAAATATTGAGCTTTATCTTTTAATTATTTGTCAACGAGGACAAAGATGCCTGTCACTTCGAAGTATTGCTTTTCCTTCAAGGAGTGACCTGTGATGAATGTTTCGTGTGAATGTATTTCGATACGTCTCGGTTTTTTTTTTTTTTTTCATATCCTATATGTTTATATGCCCTTTTTGGAGATATGTCTCTAACAAAGCTTGACAAATATTCTGTTTCACTTAATATTGTGTGTCTGTAATAATAATATGTGATATTAAATAAGGCAGAAATAAAAGTTATATGTTCCAAATCATTTACGATGGTGCTCAGTGTAGTATTTTTTTTTTCCTTTTCTATACTACCTAGTAGAAATTTCTATTCAGATATATTTTAATATAAAAGGTAAGTTGCAAGTGTTGGTACACATGAAAGAGGGAACATCTTTGAACATTACTTTAGCCGAAAATGCTAAGTATTAAGACAAGTAGATCACAACATTGAGTTAACTCTTCCATATGCAATATATACATATATGCAATGCATACAGATAGATTATTGATACTTCAAAACGCATATATTATGCATTTCGCAGAACCACTAACCTGTGTCTCCACTGTATGATCCAATAGATAATCGATATTTGTCATCCTCATCGTTTATACTAAAGGTAGAATAGAGGGCGTAGTAAGACGATGATTTCGAGTCTCTTAGATCTATCCGTAATTGGTACGTCTTCTGGTTTGTTATAGCATGTATGTATTTATTACCAAGCCAGTGGTCTTGGCTAGGATTACCAAACCCATTCTTGTACTCAGACCAGACTTGGTAAAAATTAACAGAAGCACTCGTTCGACGTTGAAAAATCTGCAAGAAGAACAATCGCGTTGAGAAGCATATTGTACGTAAACACTTCCGTCTATAAAATAATACGAAGTGATCAAATTAAATTCTTGTGGCCTGACACATGTTCTTAAAATAAAACGAACCAGAAAATCCATCTTAATCTGGTCCATGAAAATAGCTATAAGTGTGGTGCAACTTACCGTCCATCCTCCTCCGTTACTTTCCATCTGACAGTAAACCTGAACACCCCCGGGGTACCCATCAGGGTAGATGGTGTAGACACCGTCACTGTCAGTACCAGCAAGATAGAGCTCTTGACAATCCTTCCAATTATTACGAGTACATGTGACACCATCACCTCCATAGCCATTATTACAGTAACATCTGCGCACACCGTTTCTCTCATCACAGGTTGCGTCATCACTACATCGGTAATCTTCTTCTATACTGAGGTGATTGCTGCTGCAATTTGATCGTCTAGTACAGTTTAAATTGACGTATGATTGGCCGTTCTGAAATTGGAAACGTTAATAAGTGAAATACATTAATTGAAAGTACTGTAATGATTGAGTCAATGAATGTTAGTTCAGTGCACATGGATGTTCTACATATGATTACTTATATCTTTAACTTTTGATTTTAAGTCAACTCACATTGGAAGACACAAAATAAAAGAAAGACGAAAATAAACTTTACCTGTAATACATCTCCCATATCAGCAACAAAACAGGCACATTGATCATTGGGAATGCAGGTTCCTTCATTTAGTTTGAAATTACCGATGCAAACACATTTTTCATCACCATCAAAGGTTCCAGAAATACAGGTATCTGGATCCTCGCAGGTTCTCTCACATGTTTGGTTGGAAAACACTTCATTGGCTGGACACCATTCAAGATATGATTCTAATGTATGTAGGAAATTTCTGAAATTTAAATTCTTGAATAAAATTAAAATATAACATTAACTATGAGACAAGATAGCATATTAATCGGACTTGAAGTACATTTTGGGTATCTCAATTACAAAAAAATGCCTTTGAATATAACAAATAGTATGTGATAGATTGATTTGTATTCCAAATAAACATATCGTAGCACCGCTTGGTTTAATTCGTATTGGAACGTATAAAGTATTTACCTGCGGTTCCGCTGTAAGATTTCAGGCTTGATAGTAAATATCCTCCCCACTCGTCTGAGATCCTGAAGTTTTTATAACTTGTGTAATACGATTGCCCTGCATCATTCTGAAAGTCTAGTCGTAGTTCGTAATTCTTTTGATTGGTCAAGAAAGCTATCTTATCATTTCCCATCCAAAATTCCGATCCAAGAAACCCAAAGCCGTTTTTGAAGTCCGCCCAATTTCGATTAGAACTTATCGATCCTTTAGTTCTCCGTTGTAATACCTGCAGAGTAAGTGGATAAGTTGAGACCAACAGCTTTTTGATCGTTAACAAGGCATTATTTAATCAATTTCGTAATTAAATTGCTTCTTCGTGTGAGATTTGTCTATAGCCTCTTTCCTTATTCAAATACATTATCTGTGTATCATAAAGCATAAAAATTACTTACAGTCCATCCACCAATACCAATTTCGTTGTCACAATGAACCTCAAAAGGTTCTGGGTATCCTTCAGGTTTAATGGTGTACACTCCAGATGTATTGTTTGTGGACTCACACCTCATCAGTACTTCCTTACAATCTCTCGGATACTCAGGTTGTTGAAACAGAAAATAGGATGAGCCTATAAGTGAAACGCGACACACTAAGCTCGTTCAGGGCACTGCGTTGTCAATTCATAAAAACTAAACATGATACTAAAAAGTTGTTAGCCTTTTGTACTTGGACTGAACGATTTTAATTCTTGCAAACAACCAAACAACAAAATTCCAGAAAAGAATCTGAAATCAGAAGTTTCATCAATGAAAAACAATAATTCATTTCAAGGGTAATGGTAATTAGTAATGACACTTCGTAAAGTCATTACTGAAGTTAACAGTTAAGACATGTTCACAATTTTGCAAACATGTTTCAAATGAAATATTCATGATTAATCATTGTAATTTATTAATACTGCCGCCCATATCAAGCATGACATATGAGCTTTCTTAAACTTCCGATCTACATCCATGAACCCTACCATGTACCCTACCATGAGACTTACATATTTCTCAATGACTCTGTCATAAAAGTACCTGGATTCTACTGAGAGGTAACGTTATACAGGTCACTTACCCGAAAAATCACTTGTTGCCTCGCCAATGATCTGTGTAATGAAATTTTATCACACCGGATTAGATTTATCTCACTTTACTTTTTTTTACAATTTCTTGATGAGACATTGACTATGCATTCAGATGTGTTTTGTGAAACAACAGGTTTGTCGTAACAGCATACTTAAATTTCTTAAACAACAACAAATGTGTGACAAGTATTTAAGGTTGGACTTTAAATTAAGCAATGTCGTATCTCAATCAGTTTTTGTAACAACTACATGCCTCACAGTTGTCGCTGACTATTGCATATGAAGTGTAAAGTATCCTCTTCCGATCTTGTCACAAATAAGTGCACTGTAATCTTTTATAATGCAAAATGTTTATTTAATACATTGTAAAAGGAGTAACATATCGAAGTATATCAAAAAATTGAATAAATGTCACGATTACAGATGGTGAGTTATTTCATCAACTAAATGAAGGCAGAGAATCAATGTTGTAACCTTCACATGTAAGAAAAAAACATAACATTTGCAATGTCCTTTTGATCTGTTTGATTGATGCACTCTGAATAGCGATAACAAACAATGGAAATTGAGGAAATTGACATGAAGAACGATTGGGCTTTTATTCTACTCGATGCGTTATTTTGATTTCTTCAGTTTATGGAAAAAAAAAAACGAAGGATACTAATAGCGAGTATATGTATCTTCAACAATTCTGCTACTTGTGGTTTCAAACGACAATTGCATTAAGATCTATGGTCGCCATTAATTATCTATCTACAACATTATCATTGAAACAATGCTGACCTGATACGAATAAAAAAGTAGAATTCTTAGGAACAATGATACGTCATACGTTGGAAAATACTGATTTGCTATGAAATTACAGATATTGGAGCATTATCGATGGAGGATGCTTATTACAAAGGAACAAGTAGGAAGAAAACAGTGTATGGGATTACAAATAAAACTGTCGAAAAATATAGTAACGTTTCCGCGGAGACTTAACCTGACAAGGTTTGTTACGATTTCTTAGGGTAGCTTCTTCATATTTTTTCCTTGGTATATTAAATATTGTGTTTGAAACTTCTTCACGTGCTGTATTCGTTTAGGACTTTTAACTACGTAAGGGCAGATAACTTTCAATGCACCTGCATTAGAAAATAGAATCTCTCTAGAGGCAGTTTGAGAGAAAAGTACATTTATTAAACTTATATTGTCCTCAGTGACAAAGAGAAATACCAGAAGCGCAAATAGGAAAACATGACCGAGGCCTATTTCACCATGCAAAGTAAGAAACTTATCAACTATAGTTTCTTTGTCTCGATTTTGTATATTTGTTAAGATAATAAATGCGCTGATATTTTGTCACAGTAGATGATATAAATTAAGCTTGATTAGTAGCTGGTATTGCTTTTGACCAATAGAATGCAGTTATCCTTTCAAATATTGTATCCTAAATTTCAAAAAGAGCAGTCAGTAGTGGTGCACACTGTCTTCGAAAGAAAAAAAAACTTTCTTTGGTTTTGGACATTTTAACAATCAAGGTTCTTTTTTTGTGCAGATTTAGATCAGTAAATTTATCAAGGGAATTTTTAGTACTTACAATTAGTAATTAATGCTATTACTTGAGAGTCAATTTTAGAATATAGGTCATGAGAAGAAGTGTCTAATATGAAATACATCAATTGATTTTGTTCGGACTACTTATGTGCAGCTAAAAATGTTGAGGTGGAGTAATCAATTGGCTCTACACTTAGTTTTGAAATAATTCACATCAATAGTCACTCTGGATTTGTTTCATTTGTTGAAGCATTCCTGACGTTAAGTAAAAAGGAATTCCTAAAGAAAGTTAATGCCACTACGTTTAATAAAATTTAATGTCGAGAATCAGTGTATGCATATCGTAATGAACACGAAAACTGTTTAGCACCGACAAATCAAAGTCGTTGTTACATTCTGTTGGTTACTCAGTGTTGTTCAACATGACAATTCACATTAACTAACAGTCTTAAGCTACTAACGTTCCTTTACGATTCTCATTATAGTTTGACTCATTAAATTTTGACTATAAAATTACAATGTAATATATTCCCATTATTTAGTAGGTTATTAATGATCAAGTTAATTCACATTGACGATCCTAATTTGATTGTAGTGAACTCGTGTACCTGCGTGGCTCGTTATTTCATCTTTGCAAAGTTGGAACTTGTTCACCTTGCTCAGTTGGGAACATTTAACTTCGACTTGACACAACAATGACGATAAAGTACTATATTTTCACTTTCATCTTGTACTTTTCATGGATTTAAAGTTGAATGATTATTTTATACCGATCGGCAACAGGAAATAAAATGACACAGCTGCTAAAAATTGTAAATAAAAACAAGTAAAAAAAAGTAAATAATCGCAATAAGGTGAATAGACATGTATATATCTCTTGTAAACAGTTACTTTTTTGAAAATAATTTAACAAAGGAAACTTAAGTACACTTTACATTGAACTATTTTATTTCTTCACAGTCCTTTCAAATAATAAAAATATGAAATAATATCGGTGACTAAAGGTTATATTTGCGTAATGGTTACTGATAACGAAATGAGACAAATGAATTATTAGTTTAATGTTCTGTAGTTGTGTGAGACAATTAGACAGACATTTAATGTTGAGTTTATTTTTAAGTCCAGACATATTTTAAACTGCGGATTTCCTTTGACAATGTAATGTTATGATATATCTCATCAACAACGAAGAAAGAAAATTCTTTCTCTACAGGATGATTGTAACTGCATTGCTATCATGAGTAGAAATGTATGATAAACTAATTTTCTTTAAACATTCCCCAAGACATAAACCTTAATAATTGACAAACTTCATTGAAATATTCATTATAAATATTAGAACAATGCATTCAAAGTTATGATTTGTAAGTACTATTACTTAGTATTTTAAGCTATTTCTACAAGAGGTGAGAATACAAGACTTACCGTTTTACACCAGAGAGAAATCCACAAGAAGATGAACTTCATAACGCTTTGCCAAACTTGCCTATCTTGAAAACGTCCCATCACTAAATAAATGCAAACACTTAATATTTGCAGAAGGACTTTGAATAGTTCTGGTTGGAGAACGGCGTGAAATTGAAGACTTCTGAAGGTTGGCGGTGACGACGAAGGTTATTCAAGATACCGGATGCTTACGTATCCATCATTATTGGCTGGGTATTCAAACGTGGCCGGTTGACATAAATCATATCCGGGGTGTAATAGTTATCCTTTTCTGGCCAAGTATCAGGGGAAATATGTGTGGCCTTTAAAAACTAGATGTTGGCACAGATAACTTCATCATGATTTTAACTAAGTAGAATAGTCTGTAGAATAACACATTCCATACGTCTTAAACATATTGATAACTTGCCTAACGAAAAAAGCAATCAGTCAGTCTGTTGAAGTATTGATACTTAACGGGCATTCACCAATTGAACAAAGACATTAACATTTTATTCCCAATGTGTACGTATTTCTCACAGTTTCCAATTCTGTTTTTCCTCATCGCACGAACTATTGACCATACAGTTTGCATTATTTTTCTTCGAACAGGGCATGATGTTACATGTTTATTATGCCTTGATTATCATTTTTCATATAGTTTTACCATCACAAGGGCTGCATTTGTTGGCTGTGTTATTTTTATCATCACCACGAAAGTCTTCTCAAGTCATAATCTGTCATTAACTGATAAAAAGATATGTTTGCATTTCCATTGTTCATTTGTTTTCCTTCTGTCTATTGATAGTGAATAAGTAAAAAAAAAAAATAGACTGTTAAAGTGGGCATGACAAATTCAGTATTTTATTACAACGTGTACATATCTGGTGTTTCCTGTGTTCTACTTTTCTTTGATAAAGAAGTAAAAAAAAGATAAAAAGTGTGAGAGCTTTAAATAAACATCTTACAAGTAAAAATAAAGAAACTGGAGTAACACTTTTTTGCATCAAATTCAAAAGTCCTATGTAGCTTTCGTCTGTTCACTTAGTTGCATTCCGTTATATTTTGCATGTTCTTATGAACCAGGTGTAGATTAGTGAAGCGCATTTTCTTTCATCTAAACGCTTTTCCTCCTTAAAGAAAAACTGCTGCCCTCAATTGTGCTTTAACACTAAAGATGTATCAGAAAATACCGAACAGCTTTCATTGTACTTGATATGGAAAGAGAAATAAAACTTGTTGCATATTATTTTACGGTTTAAGAACACTTAAGATACTTTTACTCTCGTGTATTATATAGCAGATCTTGTCAGCAATGGCTTATGTTCTTTTCTTATAAAATATGGTATACTCTTCTTGTCCTTTCGTTGGTGATCTAGAGGGTAAGAACAAGACAAGGTGGAGAGACTCAAAGTGCATGTAAACGAATGATATTATTTAGGGTGGCAATTGAAGGTGACAAAGGCAAATCTGATCTTTGACTAATGTAATGGTTTGCAAAGGCCCATCTCGGGACAAATAATGGAACAGTACAGCAGTAACAGTAAAAACAGTAAGAGCAAATGACTTTCAATGATTATAAATGGTTTAATATTGCTTGTCTTAAATGTTTATAATTTCAACAGAGAAAAAAAAAATGGTTGCACTGTTGCTTATGTAGTTCCTTTTCAGTAGAAAAGAAAATGCAAAAAAAGTGGATGTAATCAGTGAACTCCCCATTAGCGTAAACTGAATCATTACCTAAATTAGCACTACTTAATGCTTTTTCATACAGCCGCGATATTATGAGGCTATTTATCCTCATAATATAGGCAAGTCTTTGTTTATTATCAATGAAAACATCAAGGTTGTATTATATTCCGATTCAGTTTACTGCATTTGTGCTTAACAGTACAGGTACGATCAGAGGGCACCATTATTGATCAATGTCATTTTACAATATCTTCTGAGGTTTGATCTAAATCATCAA
Organism: Stichopus chloronotus; assembly: GCA_021234535.1. Classification (NCBI taxonomy): domain Eukaryota; kingdom Metazoa; phylum Echinodermata; class Holothuroidea; order Aspidochirotida; family Stichopodidae; genus Stichopus; species Stichopus chloronotus. The sequence goes on along the minus strand of CM037849.1, from coordinate 16,017,573 downwards.
TTCAAGACTGGAGATTGCTAGAAATGATAGTTCGCTAAGGCATTTGGGATGTTAACAGGACTAGTCATTCTTCACATAATATTGAATAACATCAGAGGGAATGATATATAAGGGGACTAATTTTAACCTGAAGAGCGGTAAACTAAAAATGACTGTAACATGTTTACTCAAAAAGAGGAAAAGCGATTGTATGCTTTAAATGTTATTTTGGGTGGTCTTGTTCCTTTTATTTCTTGTATTTCTTGATTGGCATAAGCAGTAGAGTGTAAGGACGTGATTTCGCTAGCGTAGTAACTGATATCGACATTTTTGAAGAATAAAATACACGCTTCCAAAATAAAACCCTCCTTCTTTCCTGTCTTTCATATAAAAGTTACATGAAGAAATGATTAAGATAAGACATGTCATAGGAATCCATCTCTTGACTCACAAATGTGCATATTTAACCAGTGTTTATTTGCGATACAGCTGAGAGACACTAATTTTCCTTTAAATCGGCCGATCTTAGACGGATTCTCATGAAATGCGTAGCTATTTTTGATATTGTCAATAGTGAATATAGTGTATGCACCAAATACTCCAAAATGTCATTTTCTTGCCACACGTCCTTCTAACTTTCGCTTTCATTCAGTTGCTTTAATTATCTCAATAACATGCATCACTGGGCTCGTGGTCCATTAACCTACTATCTTTTCAAAGTGTGTGACGCATGTAATATCACACCATGGTATACTAACCAAGGAGAACTTGAGTAAGTATAGCTTTACTTTCGCTATTCTACAGTGTACTCAGCTAGTGTTTATATCAGTAATGTAAGTATAATTTATCCCATACTAAACTACGTTTTCAATTTCTTTCAAGCTTACGCCACAATGCCATAAGGAGTATGGTTCAAACTCCTGATATTGCATGAGCCTTTATAGACTTGGTCCCTACAGCCTCACTGAGTACACACGGGGCCCTAAATAAGGCCTACGGACCCTACGCGCTCAAACAAGATTTATACGTGGACGGTTTTTATTATTACTTTACTGTGTCACATGCATCTATCCCCTTTCCAGTCAGTCTTTGAACTATCTGACAACTTAGCGCACCTGCGTATTACCCTACCTAATATTCACCTTTGACGAGTAAACTATTCCTTTAATCGGACAAAACAACATTTTCAAGACTTGTTCATTTTACCAAAATATATCTCAAGATCATTGCCTGGCTTCTGAGAGACCTGAACTTCCTGTCATTGATATCAAATTTCACAAAATCTCTATGTAACAGAAAATGATCAATAGTGCCTCTAAGACCAATTTATCGCTGATCTATTACTTTATATTGTATAAGCTTAATAATAAAAAGGATAATAATAATAATACTAATAATAATATCAATAATAATAATAACAATAATAATATTATTATTATTAGAAGAAGAAGAATAACAAGAAGAAGAACAACAAGAATAACAAGAAGAAGAATAACAATAAGAAGAAAAAGAATAACAATAAGAAGAAGAAGAATAACAAGAATAACAAGAGTAACAAGAATAACAAGAATAATGATAATAATGATAACAACAAATGGTAGTTTTTTTTTTGTTTTTTTTTTTCTCCAGGAACCAACTGGATAGACTGTAAGAAAGCATACGACTCTGTACCACACTCCTGGATACTCCACAGTATGGCAATGCACAAGATCGACCCGTAGATCATTACACTTGTGCAGATATCAATGAGTAACTGGAACACCAATCTCAAGTCAGGTGGCAAAGAACTAGCCAACATATGGAATATTCCAAGGAGACTCACTCTCACCCCTACTGTTCTGCGTAGCCCTCAATCCCTTGAGCCACGTCTTAAGAAACACCAAACAAGGACACACACTGAAGACTGGACATAAAGTCAACCGCCTGCTGTACATGAACGACTTGAAACTGAAACAAAAACGAGAACGACCTCACCGTCCTCATTGAGACTTTCCCAATCTTCACCGATGACACTTGCATGGAATTCGGACTCGACCGATGCTCGAGACAAATCATACACCGGGTAAAGGTCAAAGTGACCGATGGCCTTGACCTGCCCAGCATTGGAAAGATCATGGATGCTGACATCAGTGAGGGATAAAAGTACCTCCACTGTAAAAAATAATTGTAAAGTTACAATTATTTATGTCCCTACACAGAAGAATTGTTGTACTTACACACAACAGGCATATTTCGTGAAATGTTTCACAATTTCAGTTCAGAAAGAGACGTTCTCTAGATATGTACATAAACAAACTTAAGAAGACAGTGTGCACTGTTAAAGACAATTGTAAAATTACATCAACTTTATGTAATTTCAGAAGGAAATTGTTGTACTTCTACAAAAGATGTGTTTTTCATGTCATGTCTGGAAACTTCACTTAAAAAAACAGAAATTTTCTGTTTAATAACAAATTAAAAGAAAAATGTGTATTAATTTCAGAAAAATTGTACATTTACAATAACTGTTTGTCCAACTGCAGGTGAATTTTTGTACATTTGCAATTCATGAACGTTTATTTAATTGTAACTGAATATCCGTTCAAAAGACATTTGCTTTCTGTGGAGCAACAAACTTGCAGCCGAAGCATACGTTACCAGCAATGGTTGTAAATTTACAGCAACTTCATGTTTAAAAAAAAAAATGACCGTCCATAAAAGGAGTTTGCAGTGTTTGCAAGAATTTTAATTTAAATTTTTGTTCAAAACAAAACTTCTTATTAAGACACAAACTTGTTAAAGGAACATTTTTTTTTTTTTAAAATGAAGTTGTAAACTTACAATAGTTGTATGTCGTAGAAGACAGTTGGTTCTGTATACCCAGCACTATAACCCTGTCGAAAAACAGGTAAATACGAAATTGCTATCGAGTTATTGGTTGGAGAATTTTTGTGAAATTATAATAGTTTTATGTCCCGTAAGAAACCGTGTGTTTACTCATATTATTGTAAACCTTAGAGAAAAAAAAAAACAGCAAAGTGCAGGACGGTTTGTGAGGCCATGTTTAATGTTATTATCCTCCATGCATCAATTTCATGCATCATACGGCATGTGAGAAATATTTATTGTGGATTCGGTTTTTCTGAAAGAAAATGACAACCATAATCATAGAATCATTGGAGAAAACTGATCTTGCCCCATACAAAAGTTTTCAATAGACTTCTATAGAAACGTCAATAGAGCTCTATAGAATCAACGATTTGCTACAGATATGTTTGAATTCATTCCTCTGTAGAAATTTGAAGTTTCTTTTGAGTTCTATAGAATTTACAACTTTCTATACAATACTTTCTGTAAGGAACAATCTCTATGAAACGTTGTACTCTCTATAGAAATTCAGTAGCACACAATACATTTGACCCTTATATATAACCTTTAAGTATAAGCCTATCAGAAACTTCCATGATTTGGATGCAGTAGAAAAGGTTGACAAGTTTTCTGATCGATGACGGCGCGGATCCAGGTGTGACATGCCCTCCCCCGCTCACTTCTTTTTCTTTTCGATGACCAATAATCTATTTTGACCATTTTTTTTTCAAATACTCCGAAAGTGACCAAGTAGATACATGGAAAGTATCCTACCCAAATGTTGAGAAATCGCATCTACAATTGAAACTCAAACCCCCCTTGGCCGACGGTGTATGCCACCCTCTTTTCTCACAATCCTACATCCGCTCGTGGAAGTCGTGTGTGTGCAGTTCCTACCAGCCAGCATTTACAAGCAAGCATCATTAAACTAAAGGTCATTTGAGTTCTTACATCTACAGCGCACTCTTACACGGTGTTTAGGAAGAGGCAAAGCTCTACGTCAGCCTCTTTTTTTTTTTCTCAACATAGACCGAATTAAGGGTTTCTACATGGATCCCATGTATTACCTGGGCTCAGTGTCACCGGGGTAACGAAAGTATTGTTTTTGCTTATCTGTGCTAAGTGCGAGAATTATTGCCAATCGGGCATGCCATAATTATCTCAACGCGTACGTTAGCATTTTAATTTTAGCATAATAACTTTCGATGTTCTAGTCATGCTGCACACGTGACTTGAAATTCAAACAATCATGAAGAGATTGTTCTTTTCTCTGGGCTCTGCTCACAGCCGCAGGTATGGTATTTCTAGTCTTCAGTGTCATAAAATGATAAATAACCTGAAGACATGACGATTGTACTCTTTAATTGTACTAGAATTATTTCTAAACCAAGTTTGTGTGAGTTAGAAACTCGTTGCAGTCAAACTTAACTTAGGCTGTAAGCTTCTGTACTAACGTTCAGTAACGTAAACTGAAAGCAGTATGCCTACAAGTAACCGTACGGGATAAGCGCGGGTTGCCACCGTAACGAGATTTCGATTTGCTTACCCCTAATGTAAAGCACTGTAGGCAAGGTAGTCTCGGCCAAATTTGCAGAAGCACAAGCAAGCAGTGACAGCCGGGAAATTTTAAGTGCATTTATGCTGGAATAACACATACTGTGGCTTTTTTTTTTTTTTTTCTGTTTGGCTAGTCAGCTTGATTGCTCATCTTACTGTTGCTATTTCCTGTACGCTCTGCATGGTATAGCCAGTATAGGATAGGTCCCTACACATTTTATGTACTGTAGAAGGTGTACCTTAAGGCTTAATTCGATCAGTATTTTGAGTCGATCACTGTATTTTTACTCCAGTAAGACTGTATGGGTACAAAGGAATTCCAAACTAAGCACCGCTTTCGTCATATTTACTTCAAGCAACTGTCAAAAACAAGTACTTGCCGTGTTATTTTTCATTGGCATGGACAATTTTACAGTCAAAGTTTTAAGTTTCAGCAATGGTGCTGACTATTATGTTTCAAATAGCACCAAAATATCGACCAGAATGTCCTCGGTAAAAGTCACATTCAACATTTGTATAGACGAGACAATATTTTTATCGTCTTTTGACATTACAGTATTAGGTATTCATTTGATAATAAGCAGTATTTTGATAGATATTAATCTGACGTGATCATCATAAGCCTGGTGTTATATACGGCCATGTTAAATCCAAGACCTATTTCCAAGTAATTACTAATTTTTAACACAAGCAAAAGGTATTAGAATGATGAAGGCAAATTTATAATACTTCTGTCAAGTTTAATATATTATAATAATGTTTTTATACTTTAAGGATTCAAATATTTGTTAGGTGATCGACTCATACTACCCCCATGCTAGTCCTTGCCTATAGACCTAAAGAGATCAGCGATTCATGTTACCCATACTACGAGGTACAATCCCATTATAATACAGGAAATGAATAATTTTCTTAAGTATCAGTGAGTAATCTATTGAAGGAAAAAAACTTACTAAGAAAGATGTATAGTACTCAATAGTGTCATGTTGTGGAGTCAATGTAAAGTTTAAAGTAATATTGTATGCATCTAGGCTAGGCGTTCTAGCCTTAGTGTTTTGGTACATTTTGATCATTGTGGTTGTGGTTGTATAGAGGCAGCATAATCCCAGCTAGCAGAATATCTGGGACCTATCTGGGCTTCATCGGGACACGATGATGTCCATATTTATCCACATATGTCCCAGATGAGTGTCACGTAGGCCATATAAGTTACGTTGGCATCATATTACCCATATGGGACCCAGATGGGCTTCAGTTGCAGTAGTAGTTGTATTAAGGCAGAATAGTGTGTTAGGGGCAAATATCTAAGGCAATACAGTATATTCGACACCCTATTCACATTTAAATTAGTTGATTTACATTTATTACAACATAGTTTAGTGTGGTTATAGCATACTTAAGTAGAATATATTTACATAGTTAAAAACAATTTTAATAATTTACATTCCCATTAGTATAGCATGTTTTTCACCTTGAGCAGTATACTTTTAGCACTTTATTCTTGCGAAATTATATTTACGGCTCATCAATATAACATCAAGCTCCCTGCTTCCATTTGCAATTCTTTAAGATTTTATTTTGAAATGCCCTCAGCTTGTTAAGATTGGTAGCAACTTATTATTTGTTTTAATCGTGAATGCATACTGCTACATCCCGGTTTTGCCAAACTGTCACTAAAATTGTATTCCACTGATTTCACATCTGTTTTTAAAGCTGGAAACCTGAGTTCCCATGTGGTCAAATTTGCTGATGACATAACTGTCACTGACCTTACATCTGACAAGTCCAACTATTCATCTCAAGGAGACTCCTTTGTACCTTACTGGTGGCTCTGCCCAACGTCTAGCAAGCCATCCAAGGAATAAGGATGAAGAGAACAACAGTGAAAACACTTTGTAGCAAAGGATATAATAGAGAGCAATTCACTTTTTAATTCCTTGGACTCCCATATACCTAATCTGTGTTTGGAAATTCTGAGAAAGCAAGATAACAGTCAATCAAAAATTCAATCAGTACACTCTAATTAATATTCACTGCGCTATTGTTCAGAATATATACTCAAGTTGTCAATAACTGTCTGGTTCAACCGTGTGACACAATCAGGTGTCAGAAAGTTATCTGTCACAGTCAAATATTTCGAAAGGATTATTGGAGCTGACCTAACTTCTCTGGAGTCGATAACTCTCGAAGAACAGAAATGATTATTTCGGTTGCAGAGAGTCTTGTGTAGCCATCTCTTGTCATGACATCGCACATTACTATGAGGAAAAAACATTTTACTTCCAGCTTCTGCTCAGTTGCCATCAAACGGTACAACCCTAGTCTGTAGTTTTGGGTCAGAGCAACCTTTTTTTTTCTCTATTAAATTGTCATTCTTATACATATCACATTTATATATGTATTAATTTTTGTTTGTTATTTATCTGCATTTATTTTATACATTTACAGAACTTTCAGTTTCCGTTTACTACGTTTAATTATTAATTCCTTGCCGAAGATGGAAATCTGTGTAATGGTGTGTGTCAGTAAGTATATTTATGTCTGTGTCACCTTGGCTATGTCCCAATGAGAGGAAGGTGCTTCAACTTCAGAGTTGGTGTGTAAGTAGGCAATGGTTGCCTACTTACACACCAACTCTGAAATTGTCCCAATTGTTTGTTTTTTTCTTAGAAACGTCAAAACCACTAAATGTCATTGGAATTCCCAAGGGATGTAAGTGAACACCATTTTAAGCAAGAATTTTTAAATGAATGTTTGACTGAAACTTTTTACTGGGACTGGAAAAAAATCCTATACACCCTCAAATAATCATATAGATCTCTTTAGAGATTATATAGAAAAGCTTATAGACACCCCTTTTCTACATAGTTTCTATAGAGATTCTTTAGAGTTTCTGTTGAGTTTCTGCTGAGTTTTTACAGAGTTTCTATAAAGTTTAAAGAGGTTCATTGAATTGTTTTGTGAAATTCACTAAATTTTTCTAAACAGGTCAAGTTTCCTTCGCATACTAATGACAAACAGTCAAACTAAAAGGATCCCAAAGTTTTACATGCGTTGAAACATTAATGAGTGAGTAACCAACGATTAAATTTGGTTTTTGAAACTTTGTGACCAGACATTTTCACATTAGTACATTCACATGCACTTAATCAGAGCAAGTAACGGTCAAAAATTGGAAAAATTTGACAGTTTTCATATAACTATTGGATGTGAAACTTGATTAATTATGCTAATTGTGAGTATTGTCATGTGTTTATACCCTTCAAAATCACCGCAATCTTTACTGATATCAACTCAATAAGCCCCTTTAATAGAGCTGTTCTAAGGAAACTCTGTAGGATTCTGTAGAGTACCCTGTAGGATTTTCTATTGGATTCTATAGAAAATCGTATATAGTTTCTATACAATTTTTATACCAAACTTATATGCTTTCTTAAGAAACTATATAAGATTTTCTATAGAAATTCCTATATATACCCACTTTTGTATAGAGTTCTGTAGAGTTTCTTTAGAGTTTCTTAAGAGCGGTTCCAGAGAAACTCTATAGGATTCTACAGAGATTCTATAGAAAAGTTTATATAGTTTCTATATACAGTAAGGACTTTTTCCTATAGATTTCTATAGAAACGTTTGTATGGGTGAAGTGCTTGCATCGAGAAAGTGTCTAATGAAAGCTTATGTCTTGCATTCATTCATTCCATACAAAACTTGCAAACTGAGCTTGCAAGTGGTAGTTCTCCCACCCTATCTTTTCTTATGTGTAATGCACATTGTAATTTGCTTGCATTGGAAACTAATTTCTGAACATGATTCATGATGATTGTCTAACATAATTTCATATTTCAGTTGCATTTATTCATGCATTTTACGGTGTCTAAATATTGTTCAATTACTTGTTGTGCGAGATTAAGCTAGCAAACTTCAGATCTACAGAATGAGGGAATGTGAAAATGAGATTGTTTCCAACCTGCCAGGAATCTTACCACTTAAATACTCCTGCCCATTTGGAACAATTAGGAAGTCATCTATTCAGGTTAAATGGTGTGGGAAAAAATATGGCTGTTCAGACAACAACTCTTTTGAAACAGTTTAGTACACAATCTGATCAGCAGAATCTGTGTATCCATACAGGTGAACAGCTTCATGGCACTAATTAGTACATTGTACACCCTTAGTGTGTACCACAAGGTCATTGCCAAAGGGAGTGAACTTTTTAGGGTACCAGTTATGGCTGTCATATTACAGCTTACCCCTGCATACCAACCGCAGTGTTGCCCACACAGCTGTATGCGTACCTAATGGTATTGCAGCAGGAAACCCTGTTTATTGACAGCAATATTTCTGTAAATAAACAGGCATGTGTAGTAAAAGAAAGAGAACCTGTACGTAAACGACCATGCTTTTGTTCCAGAACAGCAGAAAACTGTTAACTTGCCATCTGGTGAGATTGCAGCACAACAGATATGTGTATGAAGACGACAATATTTTGTCTACAGTAAGAAGAAAGCTGTTAATATATGGACAAGCTATGGTAACTGCACAAACGTTTCTGTACAAGCACAACGAGAAAACTGGACACATACAACGTAAACCGCATATAAGAACTGAATATTTGCTGTATACAAAGTCGTTAAAAGTGTCAAAATACAGACTGGTTGGGTTGCAATACAACTTGCCCTGTATCTTAACAGGACAGCTTCTGTAGATATACATGAACTATCTTGTAATGTACTGTGTGCAGTTCTGTAAAAATACAGTGTGGTCCTATACCCGAATTGGAGCATCCCGTACATAAACATGTGCTTGTTGTTCTTGTATGGAACCCAATTGACAGCAACTTTGTTGTAGACAAACAAAATTTCTTTAACAGTGCAGTTCTGTAAAAATACAGGGTGGTTCTGCACATATACCGGTGCTTGCTGTTCATGTATGAAACCCAAGTGACAGCAGATTATCTGTACACGAACAGTGATTTTTTAACAGTACCTAGGCATACTACAAACCATGCAAAACAAAGAGAAAGAAGTCAAACTCAAGGCTACATCAGCATACAGAAAGGGACAAACAAGTTCTAAAATTTCGACTCAATGGCAGAAACAAGATACAAGCAATTAACACATACGCAATACCGGTAATCACATACACCGTAGACATAATTGAATAGAAGCAGACAGAACTCGAACAACTGAACAAAATGACTCGCAAGAAAAGATTTCGCAGTCTGGAAAACACAAAGCGATAACCGGGTACAAGTCAAAGAAAGATGAAATGGCGGAATGGAGGACCGAGTACACCAGCAAGTGGTCCAACAAACAGCTACATGGACAATACAAACGAAAAGTACCGGAAGTGGCATCCACTGAAAACACATACAAATGGCTTAAAGGGAACACCGGGTTGAAGATTGAAACAGAAGCGCTAATAACAGCTGCGCAAGACCAGGTGCTAAACACAAAATGCCACAAGACAAAGGTACTCCACACGATGAATGATCCCAAGTAAAGAATGTGCAAGGAAAAGGATGAGACGGTTGCCCATATAATCACAGCCTGCCCCAAGGAAGCCGGAAGCCTCCTTAAGACCAGACACAACAACGTAGCAGCCGCAATACACCACAAACTACACAAACCCACTACACAAACCCAACCCCACGGAAGAAAACGACAAAACTAAGATCCTCGTGGCACTCATGTATGCCACGACTAAGACCATCGAAAATTTCTCTTTAACATAGAAACCAGACATGTTAAATCCAACCCCACCATATGAAAGAGACGCTGCAAAAAGATGGACGTACAAAATACCAACATCAATAGACAACCGATATCACGTCAAAGAAATGGGATTCAAGACAGCTCTGAAAGACTCCAAATAACGCCTCACTCAATAGCACACAGACTCCAAAGACACACCGAATGACCAATCAACAAACTGTTCAGAACACAACCCGGAAGGGTGTACGCTCAACTCCACACCAATAGTGAGGCAGCAACATCGGAAACACGCTTATAGCAAACAGACATTTGGCTTCTGGCACAGGGTGTGGGTACTACCAAAATGTACAACACCAACGTAAAATTGGCACACATAGCATACTTCAACGCACCTACCCAAACGTCGAGGGGAATCACGAAGAAAGACGTACAACATAAGGCGAAAAACATGCCAAGACACCTGGACAGGAGCAAGTGCAAGGATACTTGCACTTGGTCCAAGGATACTTGCACCTCTAATAACAGCTGCGCAAGTCCAGTTCCGAAACACAAAATGCCACAAGACACAGGTACTGCTACAGAGAGACGTTGGGTTGCATCGTATTAGTCGCTTGACATTCCCACGTCCGTTGCACTAACATCTTGCTAATTTTCCGAATAAACTGCAAAAATTTGACTTGTGCTTTCCGAACACTTTTACAATATACAGTGTACGGTAAGATCGCTTTCCACATCTCTCTCCATCTCTATCTCTTTATTTCTCTTCACTCACCTCTATCTCTGTTTATCATTAATACTGTCAATTGTCAAGTAATTTTGACGTTTGCATATGATCATACTGTACACTAACAATTCATCTAAAGTGTGAAAAATTTATCCTTGCTTTCTTGAAGTTTAACTTCGAAGTATACATTCCATCCGTAGAGTGATATTAATTCTGCAATCAAGCAAATACTTTTCACCTAAAGTTCCATCGTTAATACCAATTAAAAATTATTCATACATACTTGGAAAGAATCCTCAACTCCTATTGGACCATTTCAGTCAGGTGACCGTGGGTTAACCGCTGATAACCCAACTGGTTAAACCACGGTCAATCACCGGTGGATGAACACAATAAAACTGTAGATCGACAGTATGTTTTTAGTCTGATATATCTCACACAAAACAATGGCTAATACAGTATTACTAGTAATTGGCCCACTATTGCAATAACATTTGATTTGGAAGTTCGTAGATCTAACGTTACCTAGGCCGCGCCTAGGGCCTAAATCTGCTCAAACTAAAATGTAAATGGACGTAAATTTAACAGCACAGTATACTGACAGTGGTGATTCTCATGACGTACGGTAATGTTACCTAAATATCATAATTGTTTCGGGTTGAAGCTTCTACAATATATTTTGGAAACCATTGAAAGTTTGATATCCTACCGGAATCAGCTTCCATGCTTTATTGAATTCTGCTGAGATGTTCAAAAACAATTCCGTGTGCAATGATTCGTAAAGAGGGCTAAGGACTGCAATACATCGCCATCTTTAATGATTTCCATGCAACCACCGAATTAACATTCTTTAGGACAGAGAACTCCACAGCACAAGTAATTTAGGCCTATTGATAGGCCTAGGCCTTACATGGTGAAAAAAAATTAAACAGGGAAAGCCTTGACATCAGTTACCCCAAAACATCCATAAAGGGATCTTACAGCAATGTTTGACAGTAACGTTTTGGCCATGTGCTCTCCCTCTTCTTTGTTGAACTACTTTAGTCCTTTGGCCACAAAATTTTGCATAGCCTACTGGGGTTAATGCTATCACTGGATGCAATCGAGCTGCGCCGTTGACTAACCTTTACATAAACGCTGAGCCGCAGGATAATATTCCAGGTAACTTGCAGCCAAGATCTGTGTGGGGCCCATATGGGTCAGCTGAGATAACCCATATGACCCATGTGGTCCTTTATTTATGTTTAGGGTTGGTTGTAAATCCTTAATGATAATATTTATCTAAATGGCTTGAATTTCATTCCTTAACTAGTCCGCTTTTAGTCATGACAAGGCATTGTTTTATTTCATCAGTTCAAACAGACCAATCTCTAGCGTGACACATAGATTTAGATTATTTAGAATCTCATTTGTTGGTATAGTGCACCGGTCCCAAAACACTGAGTTTATTGTGACTTACCATGTTTCTACTTCAAGGAGTTGATGTTAGACAAAAACTGATTTATCATTATTTCAATTTAAACATTAACTCATCTGAGATATACCTTCGACCATTTTATCATAATTATTTAGATGTGACTATGATTCTTGTATTCTAACCATCTCTCCTACAATAATATTCCGAAAAGACGTAAATACTTCAAAGCGCCCCAATTTTTTTTTTTTTTTTTGCGATAAAGTGATATTTAGTGACTAATACAATCAACAATTGCTAAATATATCTTTAACTGAGACACGTCCATGCAATAAAACATTTTCATCCAGTCACATGACTGTTACAATAGATCCTTGGATAAAGGGATCATTTCCGTCTTTTTTTTTTCAAATTGTGATTTGTTAGACAGTTTCATCCATCCATGCATCTGTCGGTTGTACAGTTAAAAATCGTTTGTGTCTAATGTCAGTTATATTGATTGCAGATGAGTGAGTGTTATCTCAGAATAACATAATATGGAAACTATTTAATCAGTTTTTTTTTAATCAGCATTTGTGTAACGGAGGGTCTTGACCTAAGTATTCTTTCACATATAACTACAATTTTAAACAAACGAAAGCATAAAGGCGTTGCTCTATAGATGATCTGGCCAATCTGTACCTGGAGAGGTAAATACGGTCCGTGGATGTAGGCAAATTAAGATTACTACAAGAAACTTTGAGATAGCAATATTGAGGAGAATATGAAAAAAAAAAAAAGAGAAACTTGTTAAAGATATTATTCACGTGCAAGCTTCTGTTCACTACCATTTTGGAATCAAATCTATTTCACTACACTTGTTATTAATACCATTTTTTTCAAATTTTCTTGGTATTTGAATTGCTATTGATATCTCTTCATGCTAATTTCTTTCATACTACTTATTTATTCTTACTATGTTATTTCACTCGATTCACGTTTCCGAGGTGATTTTTTCCCCTATTCCTGCTGGATTACTCATTGCGTATACAGGACGGTTACAGGGGGAGTTCGTACTACCGGTGCTGCCCGCCACCAACTTCAAAGGAGGCAATGTGACCCAATGTGGTCCAGGGCCTTAATTCAAAAAGGTTGGTCAGCCCTGCTTTATAGTGCTCATGAAGTACTTTTTCAACAGTGACTTAACTAAGTCATGCTGTTTATATCAGCGAGTTTGTACCCTTAATATTTCATGAATGTGTGCCATACAAAACATCATACATAAAGAGTGGTAATTTGGGTTCTACTAGAAGCAAATAAATGAACAGCTTAAAATTTTAAGAACCAAAGTTCATTACATTGAAATTAAAGCACAACGAATTAGTTAATACTTCTTAAGAAACTGAAATTTTAGATTTCAGGGTGGTTGTTGGTATTTTTTTAATACTCACTACAACATACTACACTTTCTGTTTATCTAAACTCTTAAAAAAGCACTTTCAATTCGAATTTTATTTGGTTTATTACTTAAAATATGTAAAGTAATAACAGAACATACTGAAGACTGCAAGCTAAACGTTCCAACTTTATTAAATTTGTACAATATACATGTGTATATTTTCAAGGTCACACGTTTTCACCGAGCTCTATGACACGTCCCCAAAATATTTTTTTTGTAATCCACATCTTATGTTTCAAAGCCTGGGTGTATATGATAATCACACAATAAAAGCGGTTAGCTACGTCTTCGTAAACCGGCTTTATTTTCATGTCTGTGTACCGCAGACCTCAGTCGTATCCACTGAAGTATTTCCAGTAAATATTCGTTCCTGGAGTTAGACCCGTCTTAGTCCCCATTTAGTGAGTATTAGCACAGACACGACAGTCGTCAGTTCCATCTGGGAAGTGATCACAAGTATTCTTATAAGAGAGACAAAACGACCCGCAAGAAGAAACAAAATTATAACGTTTGCAATTCCAAAAGTCGCGGAAGAACCAGCCCCCTCGATGTTTCTTCAGCACAGTCGTAGTCGCCCAATCCGTCGTTGTCCTGGTCTCTTGTACTGAATTGTTTTTTTGTTGTCATCACTCATAGCAGCATGACCTGCGTTAAGGAATGTGTGAACTTCCATTATGAGATGAAACACAAAAAAGTAGAATGCTTAAATTCACACTTATGATTCAATGATTGTGTTTTTCTATGTTGTGTGTGTCCAGCAATTCTACACTTTTTGACCGAAGGTACGATTAAACACTTTTACATGACTTTGTTTTCAAAAGTGCCGTAATTGGATGTCAATAGAGAATGTCATAGTCATTTTTAGCCATGCTTTCCCTGTTTTTTGTTTGTTTATAAAAGATAATGTGAGTTGAGAACTGTTGTTTAATTTTGTGTGAAAAAGCTATACTGTTAGAAGCGAATGCCCATAGGACGTTCAGCGTATTGAATGTTTCATCTACTGCTCACGGTGACCCTTAACATGTAATCCCAACAATGAGCAACTGACTTTAATGGCTTCATTTGTCATTGAAGCAATATGAGTGCCATTCTTTTAAGCATTGTCTAAACTGGTATGTCTTGACCTATCATGATATAATATTACCATGTCCTCCTTATGTCATAAATTACAAATGCTCAGCGGATTTTAATTCTTTAATTGTAATTCAACAAGTATCCTAGTTAATTGGAACCGACTCGTATATCCCTATAATGCCAGTATGCCATGAAGTAATAGAAGTGTATTGCAAAATCTGAAAGACCGGTTTTGTTAGGTTTTGTTCCCTCTACATTGAGGTAGACATAATGTTCGAATTTGTTCTGAGGTACTCGTTGTAGAAATATACGTTACAACTGTTTATGCACACGAAGACTGGACCTTTGATTCTGAATTTGTGCGACGTATGAATAAAGAATTGTGATCATTATTTTTACTCCATAATGACACTATATTAAAGTCAAAACACTTATGTTTTAGCGACTCACCTGCATTCCCGCTGAAAGATCCAACGGACAGTTGATATTTATCAGCCTCATTGTTTATGCTAAATGAAGAATATACTGCGTAGTAAGACGATGACCTTGAGTCGGTGAGGTCTATCCGCAATTTGTACATCTTTTGATTTGTCATGGCATGTATGTACTTATTACCAAACCAGTGATCTTGATTAGGATTACCAAAAATCGTTTTTATACTCAGACCAGCCTTTGTAAAAGTCAACGGAAGCACTCGACCGACGTTGGAAAATCTGGAATATAAGAATAATCTTATTGCTGCTAACAGTGTAGGTAAACACTTCCGTCCATAAAATATATCTGTTTCAGAAGAAATTAATGCATAGGCAGAAAAGTTCTTGTCCCTTATCACTTTCAGTGATCAACTAAATTTCTCTCAGTTTAATCTATTGACGATTCCCTCACCGTCCATCCTCCTCAGTTACTTTCCATCTCACAGTAAACTTGAACACCTCCAGGGTACCCATCAGGGTAGATGGTGTAGACACCGTCACTGTCAGTGCCAGCCAGATACAGCTCATGGCAATCCTTCCGATCATTACCAGTGAACGTGACCTCATCACCTTCGTAGCCATTGTTACAGTAACATCTACGCACACCGTTTCTCTCATCACATGTTGCGTCATCACTACATCGGTAATCTTCTTCTACACTGAGTTGATTGTTGCTACAGTTTGATCGTCTGGTACAGTCAGAGTTGACATGAAATTGTTCATTCTAACATTAGAAATGTAAATGAGTGAAATGCATTGAGTATACTGCAATATGTAATGACAGTTACAATATGCATCTGTTTTATAAACGTACTGGGTTTCGTAATGTAGCACCATTCAGCTCCATATTTAGCACATGGCAGTATATAGCACCATTTACCATATATCTATAGCATCATATCTCACATCAATATCAGACCTTAAAACGAATAAACAAAACATACCGCAAAGAAGAGAAAATGAAACTTAATCTGTAATATATCTCCTTTGTCAGTGACAAAACAAGCATATTGATGGCTGGGAATGCAGTGTCCATCATGTATTTTGAAGTCACAGATGCAAACACATTCTTCGACTTCAAAGGTCCCAGAGATACAGTTATCCGGATCATGACAGGTTCTCTCACATGTTTGGTTGGAAAATACTTCATTTGTTGGACACCATTCAATATGTAATTCTAATAAAAAAGAAACAAAATTAATTTCTCTATACCAAAGAGGCAATTCCACACATCATACTAATCGTAACAAAGTCCATCAAGGTATCCAGTTAATGTGCCAAAAAAAAGAAGACGTATATGTACATACATGCAGTTTAATTTCAGAAGATCATTGTGATAAATCGTAGGCTACATTAATTTGACAGGTACCTGCTGTTCCTTTGTAGGATTTCAGACTTGACAGTGCATATTTTCCCCATTCGTCGGAGATTCTGAAATTACTGGTAAGTTATGTGATAAGAAGTCCCTGCAACACCTTGGAATTCCAGCCGTAGTTCATACTGCTTTTGATTAGTCAGTAAAGCTATTTTTTCATTTCCCAGCCAAAATTCTGTTCCAAGATATACAAAAACGTCTTTGAAGTCCATCCAGTTGCGATTAAAATTGATGGTTGTTGAATATTCCTTGTTTATTCGATCAAATCCAGCACTAAATTTCAGAAATCGTGCGGTATTAGATACTTAAGGTACCGAATGTGCATTCAATGAAACAAAAACAAAAAAAATACCGTCTATGCAGTATTGTCTTGTTCACTCTCGCAATACATCTCAAAGGGTTCTGGATATCCATCGGGCTTAATGATGTACATTCCAGATTTATTACTTGCGGGCTCACAGTTTATCAGTATTTCTGTACAATCTTTCGGATACTCGGGGTTTTGCCATAAAATGTATGACGAGGCTGTATAAAAGGCCATAACATGTGAATATACCACAAAGTTGTTTAAAATCCTTCCATTTGACGTTTAGCTGAAAATATTTGAGTTTCTGCAAAGAGACAAACGACCCCCCACACACACACACACACAAAGGAATTCAATCAGAAGGTACATAAATTAACAAGAATTCATTTTTAATCCAATTTTGTTGAAAATTACGAAAAGAACCATATCGAAGTCAACAATTAAAAAAATTCTTCACTTATTTTAGTGATTAAAAATTGTTTGATTTTAATGCGTAACCGCATTACTATGGGTATGATGTACCAAGCTTTTAGATGCTAACCTCCTATAACACAGGAAAGCGCACTTAACAGGTTCATTGATAATCTTACAGAGATATCTTAATTCTAGTGAAAGCTAACTTTGTAAAGTCCACCTACCTAAAGACATGCTTGTGGTTTCAATAAGGTTCTGTGAAAAGAAGAAAAAAAAGTATCTCATTGGCTTCGGTGTAAATCTTTTCTTCTTTTTTTTTGTGAAATGAAGACTCAGGAAACACTAGCAAATTACGATAATTACGAAAATATCAACCTTTTGGTAAACACGAACGAGAAAAAAATATGTGGAACGTCTGTTACGTTTGCCATTAAAGTTACGACTAATATATGTTTTGTAAATACTGCATGGTTGATTGTATCTAAAGCAGTCTGTGTATTCCTTCTATCGGGCAAATGGCCGTAAACCCCCAGTGTAAGCAGTACTCGTTAAACACGTTGTGCATGATATGGACGATATCATAAGACATCTATCATCAAACTACGAACCGTATGTCAATTGAAAAGGATGAGACATTTGCTCAACTGAAATGAAGGCAGGGAACCACTGCAGATTAAATCATGATTATTACCATTATTAAGAAAAGTCGCAATCATAAATAAATTAAAACAAATTCGAACGAGAGGAATAAGTACGGAAGATAGTATATAAAGTACAGAAAATCTTAATCGGGGTAGTATTTGCATGGGTTACTCTGCTACTATTTATTATTTCCCATCTTCATCCGTTGAAAAATCTAGTTAGCTTATTTAGCAAAGTACCTGATTTAAGCCACAGTCTGAGTATGTATACAATATTCAACAATGAAGTAAAATGTAGATGGAACGAAATCCAAGTAAAAGGTAAGCTTGAGGACGGCTTTGAAGTTTCCTACAAACTAATATGCGCCTTTTTACCTTTCTTATTAGGGCATTTCTTTTACAGAATAATGATATCAAATGCCATTTGACAAACGAAAGGGAAATGACAATACCATTATCGCAATATGTACAGTTGTCGGCATGGCATTTTCAAATTGATTTCTCCTCTATGATTTGACTTCTTTGCCATTAATTTTTCTATTGATTGAGAAACATTGTACAAGACTTTTTTTGTCATTTACATTCACTAAAATGTCAGATTGGAGAGTCAACGAAAACATGTCAAGTTACAATGAAGAAAAAATTAGACTTCATAGATATATAGAAGTACAATAACACAAGCTCATGTTTGGATACCCAGACGTTGAAAAAAGAACATGCTAACTAGATTAAGGGGAAAACTGGTGCATACGAAAAACTGGTGCACTGTAAAGCGAAAAAAGAATCACTGATAAAAACAACAAAAAAGGAAACAAGAAAACGTAACAACAACAACAACAACAGAGGTTTTCAGAATTAGCACGTTAAATTTATATTTCAACTAGCAAGACATGTGACGACGATCTTTTTCAAGTTTAATTAACAATCATGACTCGGACTTCGTTAAATTTTGCAAGTGTTTTTTTTTTTTTTTTCTCTCCAAATTTTAAGACATAAACAGAATACGGACATCGTATCAATATAACCAAATAGGAAGGTAATGTCACAGTTCTCTGAACGAATTTTCTGAGACCAATGTACCAGAATTCAACTACAGCGATTTTTAACAGGAAAAAATAAAGCATACTACAAAAGAGAAAAAAGAAAACGTGCGACATGATAACCGATGTCTTCATGATCAGTGAATGTACGCAGTATTTGCTTTGATAACATCATTTTTGTAAAGTTTCTTTCATGAAGGCGTTGCAATGAAATATAACAGATGCTCTCCAGTAACAGGCATGTATTTCACTTTCCAGGTTACTGCAACGTAGCAACTGTGCAAATTGACGTATCTTCATAATGAACTGTTTATCGTATGGATAAGCTATTTATTTAAGATATTAGATTTTGCAATTTTACTTATTCTTCTAACTAGAAAAACTAGGCAGGATGACTTTTTTGTATGATATGAGAATTTTTTACCTTTATTTTGAATAGGAAGATACTTAGAAGATACATACTGAGTCTATAAATTAGTACGTAATACGGTAATTAATTAATGGTATCACTTAACAACAACCTTTATAGCATAGGTTTTTAAATAAAATATGTCCTGAAAACACCTACTAGTTTTGTAGACCATATTCTGTGTAGATACACCGTTTGAAGTGGACATAATGTTATCAGTTATGTGCTTTAACTATAAGTGTTTAAAAACTATAAAAAATGTATAAAATCTGCCAGGAATATAATCCATCTCCAAACGTTTTTACTGATGGAAACGATATGCAATTCAAAAAGAGAAGTAATACCTTACTGATTACGTCATTGATTTGTAGATCTATATGGAACTCTCTAGTACCTATCAACAAAGTCGTTGTGACACCTTAATCGTTTAATGTCGTTTCACATGCCGATCTATATGAACTAACAGGCTCTACCTTTTCAAGTTTTACTTTTCTATTAATAAGTGGTGGTTCGGACTAAACGTTTACCATGGACGTTAAGCTTCATAATCTCTTTGTATAGTCATGACATGGGATTGACTGTTGAACGAGGTGAGTTAACAATTGATTAAGCTGGTGAGTAGTTATTTTAAAACATCCAAAATATAGAAACATCAAATAATAAATATCTCTGTTCAAGACATTTTATTAATGTTGACACAGCGAAATATACCTTTAATAAATACTAAATTCTTAGTTACCGAATTAATATGTCAAACTTTCGTGGTTTTTTCACTGATATAGTTTGCAATTCATAATTACAGATGTGGACGCTACATACTTCAGCTTGCTTCTAATTGCAATCTCACGTCAAACTTAGGCTCAACATGTTCGGGACAACAATATGTTATTCCTTTTCAATTACAATGAATCCAAATTACATTACGCCTTTATTTTTTTCTTGGTTCTTCCGTTGGGAATATACAAACTAAACGTTGTTGTGATTGTGTGTAAAGACTACATTCTATGAAAGTACAACTTCATTTGTAAATGTTGCCACTTAAAAGGTACCGTAGTTTATTTTGCATTGATATTTTCTGATTGAAACAATAATTGAGTTGATTTTGTTTTATTTTAATACGGGCACTGAAAGGCTGTGAAATTCATATGGGTTGATTTCATAAGCAGATGGGAGATTGTCAAATTATATTACTTAAACAGTCACTAAAAGGACATAAATTTAATGAGGACAAGTTATATTAAAAGTTGGGTAATGGAAGAAATTCATCCTTCAATATTGCCATTTATACACATCTTAAAGCATTTCTTGCAATAAATGGTATGGAAAAGAAGACTTACTGTTTTAGTTCCCGAAGAAAAACTTGTCTTTCTTGAAAATTTTCCATCATTGGGAAAATACACACAATCTTTTCAGAAACTGGTTGACTGATTCTTGACGAAGGATTGTCTGACAATGAAGACTGCCGAATTGTTGCGGCAAAGACTAGTGATATTGTTCAAGATACGGATGCGCATATATCCATCTTAACTTACAAAGACCTACGCATTGTCCATCTTCATTTCCAAACAAAATCATTATTGCCAAACTAAATCAGAGTTATGAGGATGAATGTAATTATCGGCTGAAATGAGGGTCTAACGAGAGGGATGTAATCAAGTATTAGAGAAACACGTGACTAGTTTCGTTCATTTGGTGACATAATTACGATTTGAATTACACCAATTTCGTATTACTTTAAGGTATTGGTAACTCGCATAATGTAAAAAAAAAAACCGCTTCCAGCGATTTGGCATTATTTTCGTAACGTGTGGGCTCAAATTACAAAGTGATCATTTTATCCTATCCGTTTCATTCATTTTGCAGCCACGAAACTCACATTTGTTTCTGACAGAATTAATGACTGAAAGTCCAGTGTGACTCAACAGACTGGAAAAACGTTAAAATTCCAGTAAACAATGAGTACTTCTGCAGTCACTTCACAAACAGTACCCACATAGGCTATCATGCAGACCTCAGCTGACAAACATCTCCTATTCAATTTTCAGTCAGGATCTTTGAATTGTATATTATCTGATTTTGTTATGACGGGAACTGTAGCCTCATCTACAACGTCGTACATAGTTATGTACCATGCTTGCTTACTGGTTTCGTTTGATGTATACATGGTTCTTGTTTTGATATACAGTTACTACAAAGGTAAGGAAAATTTTCCATTTGTATTATAGGGAAACTGTATATTCAATACATCCTGTCTCTTGAGTTCGTAAATCTTTTTTTTTTTTTTCTATTGTTGCTATCACGTATGAAATGTATGCTGGCTCTATAGAATGTAGGGCACTGAACAATGAATACAAAACATGCTCAGATAAAACAGCAACTTCAATCCAAGGGAGTGTTAATTCAAAATTACTACTTGCATGGCTTCATCCCTAGTATTGTTTCAAATATACGAAATGTACGATATCATAGGATCCACTGTTACTGTTCCGGAATGGTGAAAACATTACTTCTGAAACAGTATCACACTTCAGTCCACTCTAAGCCCATTTTCATACCTAGTACGATTAAAGGGTTTAAATGCACTAGCAATAATTACAGGTCCTGCATTGTTTTCAATATTCCGTCATGTAGATGTATATCTCATCATCTGGAGTTGCATAACTTTTGAAACATGGAATGTAATGGCGCGTTGTTTATAGATTTTTATAAAACTTTGTATTACTGGATAATTTGTGGAAAATCAAACGTGGTTCGTACTTTCTTTTTATTTTTTGAAGTGCATGTGTTCATATTCTTTGAGTTAATTGGTTGACTCAATTACTTGATAACTTCATATAGCCCTGTATTATGTATTCGTGGATAATTGTATTTGTAAAATAAGGAAACGTTTATCGCAAATATTGTATTAAGGCAATGCTATAAAGATAATAATACAAAAACATAATGAGAGCTATTAAACAAAGTAACGCCAAATAATTAAAAAAATAACTGCCCCGTCGCTGCATGCAAGGAGTAAGCTTCTCTATCCTTTCCCCACTATTACTAGTAAAAATTCACTACTTCGTCCTCAATTGAAGAAGTGTGCCACAATTTTCATCACATGACTGTTACACTAAGGGCTGTAGAACCTGTTTGTGATCTCATTTGTGGCATCCTGTTATACTTTGTAACATTTTCTCTCCACTGAACATTAGCTTAATATGAGTGTGTATAATGTGACTTGGCTAAGACAAGGTACTCCTGAAATATCAGATTTGTTTTTTTTTTTCTTTATTTCAGAAAATTCTTTTCTGACGAGTATTAAGTCAGTGTGCTAGACGATCTCTGATTTACAAGAAAAAAATGACCTAATTGTGGTTATGAATCACGATGTTAGTGTTACATGTATCAAATATACTCAATCATAGCAGCTATCAAACTTTCATTTTTTATTTAAGTACAAGAGGTTCAACGTGTAACATGGCATTTGTGAAGACATGAACATGTGAATGATATGTCAAGTTTACTTTCATTAAACTATGCGAAAATTGAAAAAAAAAAAAAAGTCTTTTCAACCATATTTATGTACACATGTACTTATCTTCAATAACTTTCTAACTAAACGTTTTCTTCAAAACTCACAACAAAAATGATTGTATTGTAATGATTCTTATCAAATCAATTTCCCACAAGTTCACTCCAATACATTTGTCCATTATTAGGTTGGTCGTATTTTCATAGTTGTTGCTGTGATACCGCAATCGGATCCGTGCAGACTCTTCCAGAATATACCTCTGTAATCATTGTATTGATAGTCACCATTAAGATTCGAGTATCCACAGGAGTAGAATGTTGTTTCATATACCCGATTTTTGTTTCGGCAGCATCGATAATCGTTATGACCTGAACAGCCGTCACAATTATAACATTTATAATGATCCCGGCCATCACAATAATAACGGTAGTAAGAACGGCATCTCGAATCAGAACAATAATAGCTATAACAATAATAATAATAATAACAATAATAGTAGCACCCACAGTCCAAGTACTCGTAACGGCCAGTATCTACTCTGTTGCTGAACGTGTAGCAGTGTTCAGTAGTGCCGGTGTCGCTGTCGTCTGGATACCACCATCCACCTCGGTGTTTTTCTGCACAGTCGTAGTCACTCGAGCCATCATTATCTTGATTTCGTGTACTGAACCGATACCCTGAACTTGCTTCCATAGCATTGTTACCTACAAAGTGGTAATAAATGCTTTCTTTCAGACTTTGGGAGAAGTTAGCATTTCCTTACTTCTACTGCTGTGAGTGAATTTTTGTTTTGTTGAAAAGAAAATCAAGTTAATATATCTATAGTAATGTTTATTGTACCTTTTGAATCGATGTTATAGTATTTTGTGCTGTCTTTCTGTTACTATGTACTCACCTTTTCTTTACTTTTATCAACAGTAAGTTGGAATTGTTCACTTTATTACTTTATTTTGGCAATATTCCAAAGTAAAGTAATGAAATATAGATGTAGATATTCAGTATATTGTTATTATTTTGACAAAACTGTGTATTTTGCCGTTTTCTAATGTATATTTGCGGCATGAATTATAACAAAACGTCACCCACCAACCAACCATGTACAACTTGTTTAGGATGGCAAAGTGAGACTATGCAATGACTTCAACGTACGTGTAAAATTTGTCCTACTGTAACATTACCGACCAATGTTGGCCTCTACTTTACCTAAACTTTGGAAGAGATTATACAGATCATGTCCTCAGTTGTGTGGTCCTCACGTGTTTTATTTTTGTTTTGTTTTTTCTTCTCTAAATCCCTGATATTGAAAGAACGATGTGAAACTATCTGATAAATGCTTTGTAAGTAATGGAGTACTTGGTAAGAAATTGTAATGATACCGCGATGTACTGACTGTATAATGTTGCAATAAGGGGTTGAATATTTAATTACAATTTCGTCGTAAGCCATAGTATCCAAACTACCTGGATCCCCCTGTCTCACGTAGGAAGGAATAGTAATGAGTGAGTAATTAATTAACAATTAAATTTGGTATGAAGTCTTGACCATACACTTTTCAAACAGTTCTAATTGCACGCACATTGATTTAAATAATTTGAATAAATTGACACAATTCATAACTATAGGATGCGAAACTGGACTACTTTTAAGCATTGTCATGTCTTTTTCCTTTCAGATTCTCACAAACGTATCGATATGGACTCAATGAGTCCTTTTAAATTCTGGAATACTAATCACTTTCCCGATTTTGTTGTTACTGATTTGAAGGTGAAATGTAATACTAACTGTCAAAAATGAGCGTAACATTATGACCAAAGTAAGTATGTTGCATAATACAAACCAGCGTTTCCTCTGTAGCCGCCAAGCGATAGTTCATACTTTTGTCCTTCGTTACTGATACTGAACCTCGAGTAGCGTGTGTGGTATTTTGATCCTCCTGTGTTAGTCTTCTCTATATATAACTGATATGTTTTCTGGTTGGTAAGACTGTAAATCTTATCGTTTCCTAGCCAGTGATCGTCGTTAGGATCCCCAAAACCGTTCTTATAATCTTCCCAGTCACGATAGAAACTAATGGAAGAGCCTGTCCGCTTTTGCAAAATCTGATAAAAGACCAACGTGATCATGTTACGCAACTTTATGGCCAAAATAATTTTAAAATGAGTTAACAATAGCTCTGGCAAATATTAAAGATTAATAACTTACCATCTATCTGACAGTTTCAGGTGGACTGTTTTTCAACTGTTAATTGTAAGTGTATTCTTTTTAAACTTCTTCTTTGGCTTAATTATGTATTCAATGAGTATTTGTAATTTACAGAATCGCATTCATTTCCAAAAGTAAATACAGAAAATGACGTTATTATTGTTTCGAACAGTTCAAAATCGACCCAGTAATTCATTTGAATTAGGGATATGAAGGTTGAGGTATTATTTTATGTGACAATGAACAAATAAAAATTAATCAAAAAATACAAAAATCGGTGCTTAAAAGACACATGACTTACTGTCCATCCTCCATTTGTCATATCACAATAAACTTCAAAGCCAGAGCCTTCTGCAGGATAGATTGTATAAGTATTGTCGATTGTTCGATTAGCTATGTAGAGATCGTGGCAATCAAGTGGTCCACTCCGTGTACATGTAAGACCATCGCCTTCGAACCACTCATTACAGTTGCAACTAGTGACACCACCTGTCGTCTCACACGTTGCGTCATCACCACACCTATATCCGTCTTTGATAAGTGTGTTATTAGTGCAAGAGGTTCGTAAGGAACAGTCCGAGTTAAGGAATGATTCACCTTCTTGATGAGGCAAATGAAATACGTTAATCAAATGATTGAATCGTACCCTCAGCAAATATTGATTTAATTGACAAAATGGTACTCACCTCCAGAACGACATCGTTATCTTGGTCATAACAGCCACACTGCTCCTTTGGTATACATCTACCTTCATGTATCATAAAGTTTCCCTGGCAGATACACCTTTCAGGTTCTGAGATGTCTAATGGAATGCACGCATTAGGATTTCCACAACTCCTTTCGCAAATATTATCGCTGTCGCTGTCCTTGTTTGTATTACACCATGTTATTGGGACATCTGAAATCAGAACAAACACAAAATATCATAGTGCTAAATAAATTGTATTGGTCAATTTGTGGAAACGTTTGAAATTTACCATAAGTGTTTTTTAAGCATGGATTAACAGAATATTTACCTTCTTGTAACAATTAAAATCCAAATATCTTTCTCTTTGCATTCGTACATTGATATGAATTCAAAGAAGCATTAACATTTACCTGATGCTCCATCGTTAATACCAATACTTGATAAGGAATAGTTGTCCCACTCATCCGCGATGCGGAAGTTCTCATGGATTAAGTAATATGATTGGCCTTCGGTGTTTTCCAGGTCAATGCGGAGCATACATTTCTTTTGGTTTGTTATGTGGGCCAATCTTTCATTTCCAATCCAAAATTCACTTCCCAAAAATCCAAATCCGACTTTCTAATCGTTCCAGGTTCGAGAAAAGCTGATTGAGCCACCAAAGCGCCGTTGTATAACCTAAACAGTGAGGAACAATAATAAATCATTGCAAAAATAAAAAAAGGATATAAAATGGCACAAGTCTCTTTGTAATGTTTGAACTGATGGTTCAAGATTATATTACAAAAACTCTTTATAACGTCGTATTTAAAAGGTGGAATATTTTATTTAGCAAAACATCGACTCATTCTGTTCATACCTTCTTATTTTTAAGTATCATTAATTATATAGATGCATCACAGATGATCAAAGGACACCCAAAGAATAACTAATGTTTCTGACTGATACCGCGATGTATACAATGTACAATTTACTGTAATTTTAGTTCCGTGGTACTTACTGTCCATCCACCAGATGTTAGGTTATTCTCACAGTACACGTGAAACGGTTCTGGGTATTGATCAGGTTTGATTAAGTAAACTCCGGACTTGGAAATGTTAGATGAACATTGATTGATGGCTTCTCGACAGTCACGGGGGTACTCCGGAGATTGGTACAGAAAATACCGGATATCTAATCACATAAAGAAGTAAAACAAACATTTTGTATTGGTATGTTTTCCATTGAAACCTAATAGTAAGTCATTGTTTTATGGTTTGTTAAAATGGTTTACATTAACAACATTCAAGTGTTCCTTTTTCTTTTTTTTTTACAGTCAATGTGAAATGTGTTGAGAGTTAATTGTGTAACTTAGGTATGGAAAATTTATCCCTTTTTAATTTAATTACTACAAAGGTAAAGGCTGTATCATATGTAATCTTAATACAATGCAAACGTACTTGATGAAGATTGAATGGCTTCACCTGCTGCATCTAGCTGGAAATAGTAATGAAAGTGATAAAGGGTTAGTCTTAAAAATGAGTTATTGTGTCAATGTATTTGTTTACACAATTATCAGAAAAAATCAGCAATGTTCTTTTCTTTAGTCATGTGAATTCCATGCGACTTGTGTATTACACCAGCAATTAACAAAAAGAGAAATAGTTACTGTGATTTCATGTTTTAAACTACATTTTAGAAAGTATAAAAATGTTTCCAACATGTGAAACCTCGATCTCTTATAACCTTAAATACTTCAAGTTCTGGTCCCGTGAAAGAAAGACGGCCACAACACCGTCTGTAAATTGTTCGCATATCTTGTGTTTGCGATCTTTCAAATACATTTAGACAGACAAAAACAACTTATCATTACTGTTAAAGACACAGGTAAAACTACTCTTTACATTTTCTTGTTACTCTAAAAACTGTACCAAGATAGCTGCTCCAGTGATTTTCATCATTCTATACAAAGTTTCTGTTCAGAAAGTTGTGAATGCGATGTAAGAATTACAGCTTATGACAGTACAATTCATTCGATCCATCATCAGGTGGACTAACGACAGAGATCGAAAGACCATTATAAAGATCTAGGCTAGCAAGTGAATCCACTACAATCGTGTACTTTGCTGACAAAACTTTGAACAGAGAGTCAAAATGAAGAAGTGACTTATTATTCCATAGATCACTACACTTCTAGTTATCTCCGTTTTGTTATCACAATTGAAAGAAGAATTTGTATTTTCCCTTACGAATGTACGATATGCATAACTACAGTTACAGTATACTACTTCACAATCAAATTTGTTGAAACATTGTTCAAACAATTTTGTTCGTTTTTATCTCTTACTACTATTATTATCATAACGATCAATAATCACTGCTTGTGTTTTATTCCTTATCTTCCACACCTAACACAGAAATAAAAAAGGTTTTGTTACTACTATGATCACAACTTCCCTGTATTGTTGGTGTCTTCGTGTTCAACTTGGTCGTTCGACTTCTATTTCAAATTTTCTTTTGCCTACTTAATTCCATGTTATACAAAGAAAGATGCAGACGACAGTGTAGTCCTTTCACTAAGACATAACACCCACAGCCACCACGTTCAAAACTTAGAAGACTCGTCTGTTCCTTGCGAAAACATGTGAGAAAAGATACCCACATCAACAATTCTCAAATAAACATATGGACTTGGATAACATTTTGCATCTGTTACCGTTGATATAATAACCGTTGATCTGCGGTGAGAATGCGTTACACAGTTGTGAAATTTTATATTTGGTATTTATATTTTTATATATTAGTAAGATTTTAAAGAAATTAAATTGTAAGACTTTAGAATGTTAGCTCTTATTTGCTCTAATAGCTCTCTAATAATAGTTCTCCAGAATCTATATTAATGTTTCAGTTGTATTCGGGATATTTTGCTAAAATTTTCATTCGTATTGACAAAGTTATTTGTCTTGTTATGAAACCTCCTACATGAATGATACTACTTTCCACTTCAAACAAAAGATCAAGAGCAATGTTTTAGTTGCATAACATCGACCTATACGAGAGACAAAGACAATCCTTGGTTGTAACAGACGATTGTATCGAAAAGGGGCCTGGTTAATTCTTTCATACATGACAATAAAATTGGTCCAGTTGAAGTAATAGAAGGATAAACATCAAAACCTAACATAATTAAAAAATGACATTGGTTTAGACGTTGAAGCTGGGCTCTAAAAGAACCTAATTCCTTTTTGTAAAAAAAAAAAAAAAAATATTTCAATAACGGGAGAGAGCATGGCTGAAACTTGATTCGCCTCCATATGAATTGCTATATATGTAACCCAAGCGACGCCTTCTACATCTATCCTAACTTTGCTAAAAATTTATATCTCTTATGAAAGTCAAAAAGTTTATCTGAAAGGCCCATGAGTTTTATCAAGTCCTTTTTCGATTTCTTCTTTCTCCCCCGAGAATGTAAACTAACTCCGTTTCCTTTTGTATGGTTTCATTTGTCTATAAATTACTTGAATGTGTTTGAGTTGTATTCGTGTACTATAACACTGCTTTGTTTTTTTAATGTCTTTGTTGTTGCAATAGGTTTGTTCATAAACGGCTTTGTTGCTGCTAATTTTATGATTGAAAGAGGATGGCAATATATTACTCCCAACTTATATATTAGGTTAAAATCAACTAGCAGGTATTATCATAGAAGAAACAGGTTTACTCTTGTTTTAACTTTCTAACTGAAATTTGAAAAACATAAGCCTTTCAACTTAGGGAATATGTTATACGTAACAAAGTTCAATAAACATATCCATCTAGACAGATAAGTTATCTCCTTTTAATTTTCTTCCAAATAAATTAAATCTCATTGTTTATGACCTCTACAAGAAAATGTTGCTCTTTCACAAGAGCATTTAGAATTATTGTAATAATTTGACAGACAACTAAAGTATCCAAATTGCTGCTGAAATGTGAATTTTTAAAGCACGCACGAGAAACTACTTTTGTATTACATTTTATTACTTTTGTACACTTTGTTTTTCAATATTTTGGAGAATATTTAATAGATATAGCACGTTTGCAACGTATACCTAAGAAATCACGTTGGGTTGTATTGACGTATAGTAAAATTCTTGCAAAATGCCCATTAGTTAATAAGACATGACTTTGTTTATTACACATACGGCTTCAATACAAGGACATTAGACGATGTTTGCAATAATTGATGTTTAAACTGTAGATATGGTGAAAATAACGCATAATTATCATTAAAAGATTCGTTTATTGATGGTGATGCAACTTCGAAAAATGAAAATGTTAATGTTGGTAACAAATTCCACATCAATATTGTAGGTTTTATCAAATTAATTATAATGAGAGTCAGTACTCATGTGACTTTGCTTATCTTCAAAATGTCTGACAATATTTGCTAATAAGTAAAATGAAAGATTGGTATTGTAAGATTCACCGTACAAACTGAAAAATAAACTTACCTGAATTCCAATGAAAGAAATCAAAGCTGCAAACGAAAAGTAGATAACTTTTGCAACCTTAGCCATCCCTGTAAATAAGTGACTAATCTTCAGGTCTGGTTTGTACGGTTTGAAGAGCTATGCTGTTCGTGAGAGTCGACACAAATAAATGAATGGTTGTCGGAATAAGATGAAGTGGGTAGTTTCCATAGTTTGAGATGCCCATGATGATAGCACCTACGGAAGTCTACGTTAGTCATTGGCAATCATTATAAGAAACCTCTACATGACATTATCTTTTCAGGTACTGAAGATTATTATACACCGGGAACATTACATACGTCCATATTGAGTATCCGTTACATATGACATTAATAATTGTATGCAATTCTCATGACGTCTTGATGAATTATTTGTTTCTGCAAAATGAACGGTTTAAACGATCAATCGACGTCATTGGATCAACTGGTATTGTACATGGCTGTTAGTCCGCCAGTATTAAATTAATTAAAGTAGATATATGGTAGGACATACGAAATCCCAAGTGTCTCAAAGAACTTTGTCAGTCGTGCTCATATTAAAATTTTGGTTAAATGGACATGCTTTTGATCACAACCGATAACTGATGATAGATGACAACTGATCACTCCTGTTATACTAAATTTTTGTGTCTCTTACAACAATGAACGTCGATTTTGTGTCTCTTACAACAATGAACGTTACTATTCAAGTATAGAAATTTCTATGTAGATGTTAAATAATCAATTCATTTATATTATGACGGAGTATGAAGCAATAATGGCAACCGCTTTTAGAGTTGTACCCCACAAGGGGGGTAGATAGTCAACGTCAGTGAAAACATTATTTCTTAAACCCAAATCTACCAAAACAAACATAATATAAGCTAAACAGTTTCAATTGGTTTGACTTTTTCCTTTTTCGTCACACAATATGTATTATAAGGAAAAATGCAACGTCAATATCTTACAGGAAGTGTTGCAACAAATGTCACTTGGTCGATATTTTGCTTCAGACAACGGACAGACTGACATAACAGGATGATCACAGACATTTTCACAATCAACGGATAAGCTATAAAGTCACTACAAAGGCAGTCATTGCTAACACACTCTGCAATTATATTGTAATAAACCTGTAGAGTAGTGAGTACATACCCGCAGACTGCTAAAGCTCAGATAATTTTACTCGTCAATTAAAAAAAAAATAAAACAATACCTACGAGTGAAAATTCGTCGACCAGTTGATTGTCAGAAAAAAATAATTATTCATGTCAATGAGATTGTTATTCATGTCAATGAGATTGTTACTAACTGACTGTGAAATATTTGGTGTATATCAAAAGGAAAGTGTCGGAAATTTTTTATACTGTCGCAACCAAATTTACTCCTTGCTGTACTGTCATGTGTATGAAACATTAACAGTAATATCTAACTGCGTAACATCAATGCATGCCAAAGGCACAATGTAATTCGAAACAATATATCAAAAGTAAGGTATTTTTCTTTGGGTTTCATGCGAACTTTTTTTACATATTCGACAGTTTTTCCATTATTCAATTTATTCCAAACTGAGTAGGTAAAAGAGTGGTAAGAAAATATGACGTAGATTGGGTTCACACATGGGTGCAAATAATTTGCAATGACGACGTTATTTAGTTGGACAAATGCTATCGGTGTAAATCCCTTTGGATCAAGCAAGGAAACACTAGTGGACTTGTCCTAAGTCGATTAGCTGTTTACGTTTTGAAGTTTCTTTTATTGCCAGACCGGTATACCTACAGAGGATATTAAGAAAAAAAAAAAATTTAATCAATAGCTGTGACAAACGTTTCCAAATGTAGCAATGCTAAAACTTCTTGGCATAATATTAGCCGTGCTAATCTTCTCGTCCATTCAGCATCTGAGGAAACACACACGGGGTGTGTTCACTTCGCATTCAATTCAAAACATGGAAATTGTGTCAGTAGTTGTGAATAAACCCATTGGAAAAAAAAGTTGGAACCCACTGGAAAAAAAAAAAATAAGTGGGTCACACTGTCTTCGAAAAATCCTTCTCTCAGTCGTTAAAAAGATATAAAAGACTGTGCACTTTAGGAAAATAGCATGTGTGATATATTATACTTAAATGTACACACGAGGCTGTACATGGACGAACTACGACTTTCAATGAAGGAAAATGACAGTCAATTCTTTGAAAAGGAACGGTGTTAGCATGAAAACAGTAAAAACCAAAAATCATATTTGAAAAACTAACGGTTCTTACTAAATAAATCAACTGAAACCTATTTATTTTTTCCAGATTGTCTGAATAGTGCAATAAAAAGCCTTCCCAAAGTGTTGGATATGAAATTTGAATGTGTTTGCTTTTTTCTACGCACGTGATCACTTTGACAGTGAAAGGACTTCGTTAAAGAACAACGAGTCATTGGTTATCATTTTGATTGCACTACCAAAGAAGCTGTCACACAAATAGTACGTTGGTTTAGAAAGAACTTTAATGCAACCATGCCACCTAAAAGTGAAATATGAGTTGAAGATTTGTCATATGCACTGAAGGTCAAATATATTATAGCCACTACAAGATAAAACCTTTTTTAAGTCCTATTTTGATTCATGACTGTCCATATGCATTCCTGTTTGTCTGTTTGATTTCAAGTAACAATGCACTGACGGCTATGTTTTTTATCTCATCGCCCTATAATGGCAAGATGACATATTGTAGTCACTTGGCTTGTGGAGCTATATATTATACTATGCACCCACGGGAGAATGGTTGACATGGAAACGCTTGGAGTGGATGAGTAGCGACACCCCAGGGGTACCCCATGGTAGAGTGACCATGGGTACAGGAGGGTCCTGTTGGGTGGTACAAATGAAAACGTGTCCGTGCCAATGCGTGTGCGTGTGTGCGTGCGTCCAGACTTGTCCAAATTGAGGTTTTCCCGGAATAGTTTGAAAAGCATATGAGCGATTAAGTTGAAAATTGGTAGGGTTTTGCATGATTTACAACCAGTTCCCCCAACTAGGTCTCTGTGAGATGTGGTTGCAGTAAACTATTACAAATCCCTGTGTGCATGCCCTGTATTTTAGTCAATGCATGTTTGCGATGAGATACGCAACTCCGTGGATTGCCCTCTTGTTTTTGTTTTTTTTTTAGTCTGAATATTGTATGGGGGAACAATAATGTCCATTTTATTTTCATACTCGAATGTTTGGAAGATTATTGAATAGTTCTCTGTCAGCTTTTGTGACAGTTGATATTTTCCCCTACTTTCTCTTTAATTAAACACTGACAAAAAAACAAAGGTAGACGACCAGATGATTGAGAGTACAACTCATATTCCAGGTTCAGGTTATTGTATGAATAACATTTTTATGGTTGACCAGCGTGCTGGTCACTTCAATATACGCAGTGGTATACTGTGCAGAAGAAATGTTTTCCTCTGCTCCATAAATTGTTTGAACGAAAGTGACGTTGTAAAAAAAAAAGAAATATGTTGTTCAGAGGTTAGACATGCTTAATATAAACCTTATTATTGGTAGTTGCCCAGGTATGGGCTTTAAAGTACCACCAGACATGAAGAGTATACATGCACTATACAGTCATCTCGAAACTCTTACTGTTTAGATGCTGTAAATGACCTAGAGTGTTACAGTTTCCATTCTCCAAAATGTTTAAACAGCTTGAAAATGTTAGGGGATAATTATGAGGGTGCTCAGTGATAAATTGGATTTGAGACCGTCATAACCTTTGACGTCATAACGGAAGCTGAGCTGCTTCAGTGAGTCTCAAATCAAATTAATGACTGGACATCCTGAACGTTCCGTCCTTTAATTAATAATTGACTACCAAAATTTAACATTTTCCCATTTTTTTACCCTAACCAACAATACGAAGATTTTAAGATTCTGTTCATTCAACACTTTTCCAAAACATACAGATATTTGCATAAAATGAACATACTAATTGTAAATGGTGGGTGACCTTGGGACCCATGGCCCAATGCTGACGTAACTTTCCTCCTGAAAAGTGACCGTTTGGCCACCGTAACGAGTATTGTAGTTACATGTACATCAATATTACAGTCCTTGTTTTGTATGGCCATCAATCTTATCATTTAGAACGATTTATTTGAAATATTCAAATTAATTGGTACCCAAATGGTACAATTAGGAAACAATTCATGGAGACCTTTGTTGGAAAGTTTTGTTAATGTATTCATAGAATTACAAGCCGGCAAAACAGACTAAAAATATGACTTTAGATTAGACGTCCCGTTAGGATGGTATAAAGACACGGCCCTACATTAAATACAAGGACGTTCGATTTTGAGCCTAGCTCTGCATTATTTACTCTCACAGGATGACGAAGCTGCACAAACACCCGGTTGATCTAATGACCATATGATTTAACGAAAAATGTCTTGTTGTAATGATAGCGATAAGGGCAAATCCTGACTACGTTAGGAAGGTAAGGGCTATCTTCAGGATATTTTGAAGCCATGGGAATTTGAAACTACATTCTCTCTTTTTGCAGTAAGGCGAAACCGTATGTTTTCGTTACAACGAGTGACCTTATATCAACATTAAAGGAGAAGGGGATCCTGAGCATATATTTATCAAAATGATTTTGTGTTTAATAAACATTTTCCCAAAATTTCGTTCAGAGATATCATTTCCTATCCAAATTACACACTATGAAATTCATAGAAGGGTGCTATAATTTTTGTCCAAGTTGAATGTAAACCAACTTGATTAAGTCGAATACTGATGTCACATAAGCACCTATAGCCAGGAATTTTCATAATGTGCTTTACCTATATTTCTATGGTAACTTCCCGATCTTTTATGAGCATTTAAATTGCAATATCTTGGAAAGTAAACAGGCCATTTCAAAGAGATTTGTTAATGGTGTTCACCAAAATTTAGCCTCTCATATAACATTGTCAAAAGTCGTAACATTCCTTCTCCTTTTAGAAGAAAAAGATACAAAGAAGTCACTCATGATTTTCCTTGAAAGAATGAAAGTATCTTATTTTAACACGTTGAATTGAACATGCATACGTACATAATCGTACCAGCGTCAGTGTAAGTGTTAACCTTAGTCTCAAACGTACAATGTATATTGCAAAGTAACCATTTCTGCGATATTTTCATACAGATAACACACGATGAATAACTACTTTAGCAGTTGAACATGGTGCTCTTTGTATGTTTTTACTGAAACCGTTTTATAAAATAACATCAATGTTACACCAATGTGTCACTTGGTTAACGTATGATTTCATCCGTAAAGTCAATAATCTCAGTGCCATGAATAAAGCTAATGCAGTAACAACAGCTCTACTGAATACTCTAATTCGTTTACTTTTCTATTTCTCTCTGTATCACAGATATCAGATAATAGTTTTCGTGTTTCCTGTCCTTTGTTTATGTAATTGAAACCTTCAAATAATTATATTTTATTGTTTTATGGATTTTATATATCCTGTTCGACATTTGTCATCGTGCACTTCCTTGTTTATGATATTCTATGTGCATATGAAGTATCGGTCATCATCAACCGAACGTTCCTGATTGTTGTTGCTTTCTGATCAATGATTTGATGTCCGTGTAGCAGTTGGCAATCGATGTAGAAGTTATACGCAGTATTTCAATTACGTGAATAAACAGGTAAGATAAGCTTATGGTAGATTTTGAAAGTCATTCTTTCTTTTTATGATTCATTAAAAGTTGTTTTGGTCCTTTACACTACGTGTAAATTACCATACTACACAGAATGTCAAGTGAATAGGAACCCCTCCAGCACCGGTACAACTGTACTCAAATAAGCCAGGTTATTGGTTCTAATGATCACGATAACAACTGAAAGTTAATAGTGTAATGTGGGTGAAAGATAATCGATATGCCGAAGGGACAGTTGTGGTGGCAGTTGATGTTCAAACTGTATGACACATACATTAATGTCCTTCATTGGGAATATGTGTTTTTTTTTTGTCTCTGATTAACGATGCGAACAAAACAAAACCTAAAAATGAATCCATGGGAACAACATGCGTAGTTTAAATTAATTTCCATCGGGCTCTTCTCTGATGAATGTTTCATGTACTTAGACAATATACTTGTTACAGGTCTACCAACATTAAGACCTGTAGGACAATAGAAAGGTAAAATGCATGCATAGTAATACAAAACGATCCAGCAATCACGGATGCAAGACTGCGGCAAAGCACCAGAAATATTGTTCAGACCTCGTATAAAGATTAGCATACACTGCATGGATAATAATATTGATCGAGAGTGAAACGGTGTAAATATACCAACAGAGCCACCTTAGGGTATTTTTTTTTTTTCGTTATAGTCTAGAAAGCTGCTCGATGACGTTTTGATACTCTGCATTAAATGTTATCAGGAAAAGTATCAGACACACTTTCATTTACACAGTTGTCTTTAGGGATACAGCTCAGTAGCAATAAAGTTTTATGAGAACACTTCAAATTAAAAATATGACAAAATTATCAAAATAAAATGTGATTTACAACATTTTCTCTTCGCAAGTGCCTTATACCAGGGAGGTTATACCATGGAAGTGTAGTAACTGCTCCCGTAATTGGTTAAATATACACAGCACATGCATTATCTGTTTCCTCACTTTACCAGCCAATTGCCAATGACGATGTGAAGAATGTTGTCTTAACCTCGTGATTTCCGTGGTGGTGTTTCATTAGAAAAGTTATAAATATTCTCTGAAAGTTAAATGGCCTTTCCGCCTCCGATTTAAATGAGGATAGGTAGTTGTGACGTATATCTTACGTATGTGTTTGCACTATCTTTTCTCAAATCCGGTATGAACACACATATTGCACAGATGTATAGTAGAAAAAACGGATCTGTTAATGGTAATTTCAATCAGGAAGTACCCCAGTAGAAGAAAAAAAGAAGCTTTTTACATAGTGTTTTCTTAATTTCCAGGTAAAAAATATTTATTACCATGTATCTCTTGTCTCCCAGGAGCTTGTGGATAAAATGTTGTTCAAGGTCATTCACATGAACTCTGCAGGTAAGCAAATTATCTTTCGCTAACAACACTCCATCGGCAACATGACAAGATTAACTTTATGTCTGTCTCCACTGAGACGTCACTCTCTGAATTAAAGAGAAATAAGTCGTTTGTTTCACAGAAAACAACCCTATTAAAGTGACTGGGTTTGTACTGAAAAACCAAAAAGATAAGATTATGTTTGATCTTAACTTCTTTATTTTTAAATGTACACGCGAGGTTGTACATGAACGGACTATTCTATGACATTCAATGAAGGAAAATGAGAGTAACCACTTCGGAAGGCAACGGGATTGGCATAAAAACAGAAAAAAAAACACAGAAATCATGTTTGAAAATTAACGGTTCTGACTATAACCGCCTACATAATGAATATACAACAGTACAGGTCTCACTAGTGCATCAAAAACATACTACTCAATTCGTCGCTCCTTGGTAGGTATCGGGAATTGTAGTATTTGGTGAAAGAAAACACTGTATTTACAAATACCCTGCGAATTGAACACAACCTTGCCCTCGGCGTCAGTGATCCTGAGTTGTTAACTGAATATTCAATACTAGTATACTTCCTATTGGCTTGCTCAAAGAAGCACACCGTTGATTTGAATGAAAACTGTCAACCACTACATTATCGTATTCTACACTTTGTGTCGTTACGTTAGAAGAATTTGAAATCATATGGCAAAATTAGCCAACTTAAACCTATTTGTTTTCCCAGATTGTCTGAATGGTGTACTTAAAAGCCTTACCAAACTTTTGGAGGCCAAATGTCAATGTTTTTACTTTTTGCCTACTCACGTAATCACTTTAAAGAAAAAAAAAACAATGTTTGCGGACACAGGATGAAAGACTATTCATGGAAGGACAGTGCGATTCTTTCAAAGAATAGTTTTTCTCACAGGAAGAAAAAAAAATGTGTTGTTGTGTTGTTGCCGAACAATAATTTCACCCAAACTTTTTTAAAATGCAAATGATGCATCCTCTGTTACTCTTAACTTGCATAATGTTTTGATTAGATAAAGCTTTTGCTGATGTTTATTGGTGAGACTGAATGGTATAACAAGAATCCATACATATTTGGAAAGAATTCGAAAATCCTATTGGCCCATTTCAGTCAGGTGACCCTGGTTTAATCTCTGATAAACCACCTGGTTAAACCATGGTCAATCAGCGGCTGATGAATACAATAAAAGTGTAGATCGACAGTGTG
The DNA here is from genome assembly GCA_021234535.1 of Stichopus chloronotus. Taxonomy (NCBI): domain Eukaryota; kingdom Metazoa; phylum Echinodermata; class Holothuroidea; order Aspidochirotida; family Stichopodidae; genus Stichopus; species Stichopus chloronotus. Next base: position 15,979,028 of record CM037849.1, on the reverse strand, counting down.
TTTTCCGTTTGCTGTATTTTACACAAAACAATGGCTAATGCAGTATTACTAGTAATAGGACTACTACTGAAATAACGTTCGACTTGAAGTTCCTAGATCTAACGTTACCTAGGCCGCGCCTAGGACCTACACCTGCTCAAAGTAAAGTATAATTGTACATTAACCTACGTAACAACAGCACAGCATACTGTCAGTGGTAATTCTTCTGACTTAGGGTAATCTTACCTAAATCTCATAATTGTGTCGGATGAAAGTTCCTTATATATACTATTTTGAACACCTTTGAAATTTTGATAGCCTACCGGAATTAGCTTTCCTTCTTTGTCGAATTCTGCTGAGATGTTTAAAAACAATTCCCTGTGAAAAAAAAAAAATCGTAAAGAGGATCAAGGACTGCAATACATCGCCATCTTGAAGGGTCTCCATACAACCACCGGGTTAATATTCTTAAGGACAGAAAACCCCACAGCAAAAATAATTTAGGCTTATTGGTAGGTCTAGGATAGGACCTATATAGTGAAAACAATTAAAAGGGAAACGCCATGGCATGAGTTATCCCACACCAGCCATAAAGTGATATTACAGCAATGTTTTGACAGTAATGTTTTGGCCATGTGCAATCTTTCTTCATTGTTGAACAAACTTAAGTCTTGTTCCAACTAGCTAAGAACTCTGACACGCACAGGAAAATTAGGGTCAGCACACAACAAGTCTCCACTTACTGCTGCAGTTATGACTGAGAGTAAGACATCAAACGTGTCTAAGCTTTTCTCGAAACGTATATTTAATAAATCTGTCACTAGTGTTTTTATCCAATATCAGTGTAACCAGTGGGCAAATTAAATATTTAGCTAATCCCTGTAACTGTGCAATACTGTACTAAGCAGTTAGGTACACGTACACTGAACCACAGGATGCACACATTGGTACACTACTTAAGAGCAAATTAACTAAAGCAGGCATTGCTGCTATGTCAATTGTTAGTGTTATTCTTTTCGTCTAATTGCTACTTTCTGTTTCGCGTACAAATATTGTTGACATGTTGTAAATTTGTTTACCTCTTCTCCGTGTTCCTATGATGAAAATGCGGTTATTTAAAAACCAAATTCGTTTCTTTTTCGTCCTTTTTTATCAAAATCTCGTTGGTACGTAGGAAGACGGTTCCTCAACTTTACACTGCTAATACACTGTCCAGCGTCAATTTACCTTTAAGTGAAGCTATTTTCTTTGTATGCCATTTTGGCACATTTTAATTTGGCCTAATTCCTTTTGCATTGGCCAATCATTTTTGCAAAAAATTTCTGCGAAAGGGATATGTACAAAATGATTCGTAAGACATATTCTACAACTTACCTACCCTCCATCACGTTGGTAGGGTCACCTACTTTGTGTTCGAAAGTTACCTTGTCCACAGTTCACTCACTGTGTACTACCTGAAGTGTATAGTTCGAAAAGAAGTTATAGAATAATCTATGGTAGAATTAGCTACAAAGCAAATTTAGGGATCTGCAAAAATCTTCCATTATCTTCCAGAAGATATATATATGTGTGTGTGTGTATAACTCATTTCAAGACAGTCGATCATGAGAGGAACATTTTAACCAACTATATATTTTAAGGGATGTTTTCTCAGCTGCTTTCAAAACTCCCTCTCAGATCATAGACACCAAAATAGCATGTTGCATTTTTTCTTTTTCAAGCCTTGCTGTATACGACTAACAATACTTCGTGGATGATAATTCAGATGTGCTACATATGGAAACGGAAGAATCTAAGGACAACCTTTTCGAATAGTACAAGGAGGAGAAGTGGTTCAACATTAACAACATCTTTACTTATGGAACAGTTGGCATCCGTATAAAGGACAATGTTAAAGTGCACACTATACTTATTGATCGGATCATTCGCCGATTGTTACCACTGAAGAGCAGTTCATGTAAAGAGAGCAATTTCTTACATCATTTCTTAATCATGAGCGGTCTTCTTGAAGTACGAGCTTGGGGAATGTTTCGGACAGTGTTCATTTTTGTGATCCTTCTTGGATATCAAACGGTAAGTTTTTCTTTAGCAAACAAAAGTTCATTTCTCCACTGCAAAGTATATTGTACGTCTTATTCCAATTGCTCCATTTTACTCTTCATATAAAGCACGTTTATTGTTCATGGAAATTGCGATTGTTATGTTCATTTCATTTTACGTTTTGTTTTCATTTTTTGTTAGCGTATATGAGTTGAAACTGTAAACCTACGCCTTTAATTCCGCACACAAAATAAGATTCTCATAATAGATATCAAACATTTGTCCAAACATTTCTTATTTTATTCTGGTTCATGTATTCATGTAGTAGTAATACATACGAAGCTTTAAGAAAGGCGTGATGCCCAATAATTCTCAAAACATCAAAGTAAATTTAACTCTTCTACATACTTTCACAAAAGGCAGTTACATGATGGAGATTTTATTTCCATATTCAAATGCGAAACTTGTCTTCTGCTGTTTGTGTGTTTGAAGGACATCTTTTGAATTCAAATATGCAGTATATTTTTAGAAAACTCATCTACGTCCAATGTAAGCAAACTTCAATTGGATACACAAGCAGTAATAGCGAACTCTATTAACTCGTCATTCTAGACAATTCCAGATACAATTTGCTCAGTGGAGAGGATTGTTTATACTTATGTTTGAAACATATTTTTAGTTTGGCGTTGTATCGTGTATGCATACGGTGCCTTGGTTCAATCAGTAATAAAACGAATGTTCTATAATATTTCAGTTCAATTAATATTGGGAGGATAAAATTATTGACCGTTACGCAAGAACTTGTATGAAATGATTAAGTGTGCTATATCTGTTAGATGTTAAGAATCTATCCCCCCCCCAAAAAAAAAAACACATTCCTGTCAAATTTAAATAAAGAAATAGTACATTACATCTTGGAACTTTTCATTTTAATAGGGTTAAACTTGTCCTAAAGATTCAATGTGCAAAAGCTTAGGAGATGCCAAACACTTAAGTGTTGTGAAAGCTATTGGAAAAAGAAACTTATATCCTTACAAGTATTCATCTATATGACATTCTGACGGTGCAATATTGAGGAAATTATAAACTTTGAAAAAAGTGCAAAAGAATTAAAATCGTTTTATGTTGCACTGGAAGTTAAAACATTCATTATTATTTACAACATTTTGTTTTAATTAAAAGAGATGTAACACGTTTAAACACTCCTTAATTCGTTTTAAAGAGCAACAATCAACAATTAAATGATAATGATCATATTAGTTATTAGTTTATTGTTGTTTACATATAGTATATTTCTAGTTATGAACAACAGTGTTACCGAAACGGCATCTGCGTTTGACTGTTAAAACGAAAATCAGTGTCTGCCCGTAACTTGAAGGCAAGGTTAACCCATTATACAAGATACAATGAAGTTGTTTTCAAAACTCCCTGTTGTTAACGATATGTATCAAAGAAATATATCAGCGTTACTTATCTATCTGATGATATCTGCTACAGGAAAATTTTACATCACTTTTAATGCTATTAACTAATAAATAGACGCACACATACCTGTCCGTCTTCATCGGAGTAGACTTTTAAAAATATTACATTTCTGACATATAGCGGTATCCTACAAATTAGTCTCATTAACTTAAAACTTATAACAAGTTTGTTACAACAATAACAAAGTTATTAGTGTTTTGCTTTTTGTCAGTATATACGTTACTAATATTCTACTTGTAGAAAACAGAATAGTTTAAAAAACGTTTTAAAATTCTTAAAAACTAAAAAGATATGTGAACTTAATATTTCAACATGCTGCATTTCCACATAAGTTTTAATGTATATTATGTTGGTGAATATTTATGGTTTCTGTTGCAAAAGAAGTCACTCTCTTACACGTACCTTGGTAAGGCAGAATAGATTATCAACTACAGGTTAACACTTCAATACACGATTCTCTCAAACTGTCTACAAAGATACAATAATTGTAACATATATATGAAAAATTTGCAACCTTATTTTGAACAATTAAAAATGAAGGACCAAACAGATGTTTAAATGATTTTGTTGACATTAAGCCACAATTTACATTTGAATATTGCCGCATACTTATTTCCATTGATTAAGTTCTCTTTACCTTTCAACTGTAATATTTTGTCGTAGAATCATTATATATATATCATATTATACCCGTTATGTTGTATCTTTGTTCGTACAGTAAGTATTAAAAGCTGAAAAGCTCAATTTATCGTAAATATCAAGCCCTCAAATAAATTTCAAGGATAACAAAAAGGAAATATACATCACGTGGTTTTAATTCATTCTAGGGACTTTATTAATCACAGCATATTTGCGTTAATGAAAGTGCAGACTTGTCTACATGAAAGTTTTAATGCTTTTGCTCAATTTCAATGCTTTGATGTACAAAGATTCTGCGAATCGATGAAACAAGATCCGTTTGCTCGTGTAGCTGTCTAAATTACATCAGCCGTCCATGTACCATATTTGTCTAATTGGTACAAAATACCTCAATATAAGTAGCTAGTTTTGAGAGTAAAAGAGTAACAGTAAATACCCATCATAGTAAATTTCGGAAGGTTATCAAACTTTTTTTTTTTCGTTTTGTTTAGCGTTATTGTTGTTCTCACGTTTTTATTGTAGATCAGATTCTTTGCATAAAGTCATACAGTCTTTTAGTCAGCCTATCTACCCCATGTGAAGAGACCGATTAATAAATGTGACATATGGAAGCATTTACAACAGTAATTAGTACAATTCGTGTAAATTTACTGTAAACCATCACTTGCGGTCTGCAATGTCGAAATCTTTAAAGGTAACACAATCAGTTTATTGCAACATGAACTGATCCAAAATTAGTTATATTATCAATTATAACTTTAAAATAAGTCCAAAAGTTTCATCTTCTTATAACTAATAAAAAAAACTCTTGTACTTAACGGCGTTCTATATGTATGCCTAAAGTCAAGTGGGTGCCTAATTTAATCTTTTCCAGCAGATGTTTCAACTGTATTCTATTTCTAAACAATTTGCTTGTATTCATTATTACATGCGGGAACAACAGAAAAAATACAGATACTAAAATTAGTCTATTTTATGTCTACAAATTTATCATTACAAAGTAATTGATGTGTTACCTATAAAAGAAATAACTTTTCTGGAATTTCTAAGACGTCGGCAAGCAGTATATGAACATGCAGAGATAATTAAATATGATTCGTATTTTGTATATTTGACTTGATCGATATATTAATTATTTGAGGAAGAAAAGCAAAATTCAATGTTTTACTAACACGTCGCTTTGAAAAGACCAATTTAAGCAAGAACGTTTTCTTTAATTGTTAATTAGAAGTAATGAAAAATACTTGATAATTAACGAATTTTGTGTATATACATTGTCAGGTTACAGTGAGAAGTAGTCCTGACTTAACCAGTGGAAAGAACTTGGGTAAGAGATTAAACAGACTTCAAACGTATCCTTGTAATAACGTTTCTAAAATTGCCCTAGCACAATAAAATATGTATACCAGAAAAGGTATATGCTTCACTCTTAAAGGTGATTAAGGATAACGATTTATTTGTCCTGGGATAGTTGTGCTCTCTTTGGATTAAAGTGCCTCATTTATTTTTGGACTTTTTCCACTAACTCATATCGAATTTTTCTATCAATCTATAACGCGTGTCTTACATCCGACGACAAAGTGAATTTCAAAATCATTTGTCATTTTCTTTTTCCCAGATTCGCAGTATTTCTTCTATCAAAAAAGTGATTATCCAAAAGATTGTCATGAAGTTCAGTTACAATGCCCTTCCACTAACGCCAGCGGTGTCTACCAGATCAAACCAGATTGATATTGGGAACCTTTCGAGGTCTTCTGTGAGTTTTCAACAAACTCAGTAGGATGGACGGTTAGTTTTATTAATCATGTAATTCCCATATTGTAAAAATATATAATGATTATGGTGAGGATGTGTTTATATGTAAATACTAGAAGACGCTTTTGTGTATTAAAAGTGTTGCTATTTTTTGTACACATCGTTGTTAGAAGTATTAAATCAATGCAGCAGTATGCTAAGCATGTATGACAACATTGAAGAATATTTGCTTGAATGCTTAGCTTTTATTCTTGCATGTCAACCACGTAACATAAATACTGAGTGTCTATTGTCAAGTTGGTAGTTCCAGATGGCCTTCGGCTTAGAATACTGTCATCCTCCCTAGAAATTACGCTCAAGCTTAGGAAGAACAATGTTTTTTATGAATGTTGGCTAGAAACAATGTAACGTTTTTTTTTGTTTTTTTTTGCAATAACGGTCGTCAAACAGGTAATACATCGTCGCGATGATGGGTCGATCGACTTTGATCGTGATTGGATCAGCTACAAATCTGGCTTTGGTTTCTTGTTTCGTGAATTTTGGCTTGGAAATGAGAAGATATCGTTTTTAACAAATCAAAAAAGGTATCAATTGGTGATTGACCTGACAATATCAAATGGGTCTATGATACGACTTTCCTATGATGACTTCAGAGTCGGAGATGAGTTCAGTGACTTTAAGCTAGCAAAGCTGGGCCAATACCTAGGAAATACTGGTAAGCTGTATCCCCTTCTTATTTCCCTTTTGTAATCTACTCCTTTGTGTCCTATGTTTGAATTATTGCCCTTCAGCATAACCATTCTGTGTTTTGCTTTATTTTGCAAATTTTAGAATTACTAAATCTAAATACTTTAACTCCAGCCTAATTCATAGACATGACACAGCGATCTTGTCATAACCAGCAGTTTAGCTGTTTCCCGGTTTCTTCTTTTTTTCCTTTTGTCAGATGTCGTGACTTGGTGCCCTGGCAATATGGTTGTTGGAGACGGTACTAATGATTGCTTGAGGACATGTGAAAATCCCAATAATTGTCAAGCGGTAGTCGATGGTTGTATTTGCCCTGGTGGATTATTCCATAATGGATCGGATTGTATATCTCAGGAGCAATGTGGGTGCTATATACCAGAAGAGCAAACTATAATAGCGGTAAGAAACACCGGATTGACCGGAGACATATTGATCTCAATAAAATGTGTATTAAATGTGCATTAAATATGTTAAATACTATATTTTTAAATCGTTATGCACGTTTCCACATGCAAGTTGCGATAAAATTCACTGTGAAGAACTTTCTTCGTAACTAGCATTCGTAACTAGCCAGTTTATTGACGGAGTTAGGTTGCAACTTATACATTGAAAATTGAACTTTAATATCGTTTGGTTTTCAATGTTGCAACAACTCCAGTGTAGTCATATCAACGCTTTCCGGGAATAATGTAATTGCTTTGCGTCAACTATTTAGAGAAGAAAGTAATGGAATCTAACTGAAATATATTTCGTCATAATTGTTGTGAAAGTTATTATTTTAGATTATGCCCTTACCACATTGTAGTAACATATCTTTCTGATACGCGTTACGTAACCCGTAACGCGCTCGTTTTTTCGTTATTTTATAACGGCATGACCAGCGTCATCTTTTTTTTTTTCTTCAAGAATATATATAACGTTAGTTACACCAACAGAAACAAATAAAAATCTAATTTTCTTTCTATACTTAACAGGAAGGTGGATATTACGTGAACGGTCAATGTCGAAAAAAAGGTGTTTGTAAGAGCGGGTCTCTAGTTTGGGATGATACGTATGGATGTAGTTCTAATGCACGTTGCACAGTTAGAGACGGAATACGGCAATGCTACTGCGATGACGATTACATGGGAGATGGGCAAAGCTGTTCGATTATTCCTCTCGACTGCAGGGAAATATATGACAGTGGTTCTAGAGAGAGCGGTGTTTACAAAATCAAACCAACAGATTGGCCTGGTCCAGCATTTGACGTCTATTGTAACATGACTGATGGTGGCGGCTGGACGGTATGAGATAATTAGTTTCATTGAGTCTCAAATACCATTTATCCAGTTGAAGACGTACATCAAACCAGTATATTATGTAATTCTGTCTTTTACAGAAATGAACGTAATGTAGTGAGGATGTATTAGGGTTATTAATTTCAATGGAGAGTGAATTTCGATTTTTCTCTTTTGCTATCCATAAAGGTATTCCAGCGCCGCCAAGATGGTAGTGTTGACTTCTTTGTGTTGTGGGACAGTTACAAGAACGGATTTGGGAATCTCTCTGCTGAATTTTGGCTTGGAAGTGATAAACTGTATTATCTGACCAATCAGAAAAGTTACGAAATACGGATCGATTTTGTAACCAGAGAATACAACTCATACTACGGAAAGTTTGACTTCTTCCGCATCAATGATGAGAGTGACAACTACCGGTTATCAGGACTTGGTACTTACACTGGCACTGTTGGTTGGTATATCTGGAATGGTTTACTGTAAACAAACATTTCGGTTAAACGTCTTGTTTCTCATTCCAATTTCCTCAGCATTAACTTGAATTTTGTTTTGCTATCTGCAAGCGTAATGCAATAAGAAAGAAAATACTAATAAGATCAAAAGTGGAAACAGAAGCAGTCCATGTCGCTTGGGGAAGAACCGTCATGAACAGGATTGACAGAAACAAAAGTGCGAAATGAAGAGTGAAATAATAATGTCAATTATGTTTACTCATTAATTAAGTCATCCCTTTCAATCTATCATTATAATTACACAGATGAATCAGACTAAACAAAGTTACAAAAAGGAAACTAAAAAAAAAAATGATGCAATTTGTACTAAATAGTTCTGACAATTGTTGACTTGTAAAAGAAAAAATGTTCCTGGGGGATCATTAATCATAGATCACTGATCATTGATCACTGTTCGTACTTTGTAGTGAAATGCTCCTTAAAAAACTCAGTAAGTGTTGTGAGAAATTGAAACCAAATCATTTGGTTCATGAGACTATCCTCTCTTTTTTTGGGGTTTAGAACAATGTTTTTTGTTCTGTTTTTTACTCCTATTTGATGTTTGGCAAAATAATATTATGTTGAAATCGTCAGGAAATTGTCACATCTATCACGAGTCCTGGAATTTATTTGCTCTGATCGCTTCTAGGATCGGTGTCAAGTTCCGGATAGCGTGTTGGGGAGGGGTAAAGTGGATTACAAATAGGAGACGCTACTGTAAGGTGGGGAGTACATGTATACGTGTAATGTGGTAAATACAAACTACTGCCAATTTTAGGGAACATATAATTTTCTATGTAACAACTTAGCAAATGAGCACCTCAATACACCCCTGCAGAAATCCATAACGCAATTTCCGATGATATCAAAGCAATATCCTCTCTGAGATATACAACTTACAATATCAGGGATAATCTAAGTAAAAGGGAGAATCAAGGTTATCATTAAAGCTAAAAAGGACTCTACATCACTTTTTTTTCATAGTGCATGCACACGCTTGGCATGTTACAACTATCTATTACATCATCCCTGTGAGAAAGCTAGTAGGAGAATTATTAACTACTGGTAAGGGTCCATATAGTAGTACTTAAAAAAATAAAATATTTCAAACACCATAGATTTTGTGAGCTTTTTTCCATAACTCTATTTTCATATACTAAATATTCATTTATCTATCAACAGATGAGAGAGATAACCCCGATGGTGTTTTCCTTCGTTATCACCTCAACTACGAGTTCAGCACAGCTGACAGGGACAACGACGACTGGTCTTATAACTGTGCGGATTACTATCGTTCAGGATGGTGGTTCAAGTATTGTATTTCTTCGAATCCTAACGGATTTTACGACAGTTTCTTGGACAGTTATGTCAGCATTTATTGTTTTTACATTCCCGGACCGAATAATAACATCAAATATAGCGAAATGAAGATTCGTCCTGCTTAATTAATGTCACTGACACAAGTAAACAAATATTTTTGTTCTTTTTTATTTCGGGTAATAACGATCCCCTCTGCTTTCTGTGTGAAAAATATGTGAAGTTCATATGTGAAATTATATCATTAGATCAGATAATTCAAAAAATTTAATTGTTTTTTCCTCTCTTTTTGTTGTTTTGAAACAGTTTTATTACGCTTTTATCTAGAATAATCATTTTTTAAGTTACTGTCATTGCTCACTATAACATAATTATGTAACAAACAAACACAACAGCAGGGCAATCCACGGAGCACGGAGTTGCATCTCATCCCATCGTTTTCCATAATCGTTCGTTCCTTTATCCCAATTTCCCAGGTCTGATCAGTCCTTACCCTAAATGTTAGATGACCATTGACAGTTTTTACCATTAATGTAGATATTCCAACACTGTTGTGTTATAACACGATAGCAAAGGTTTGACGAGTCGACAGATATTATTGCAATAAGAATGGTTGTAATGGTTGCACTCGTGGCGCAGTGGGTTATGGGACACTTTTAATCATTATTCATACTATTGTTATAATCTTGAGTTCGAATCCAATGTGTATTGATTTAACCAATACCCTCTCTCCTTTACAGGTTAAATGGAAAGAGAATATAGTGTATGAAGGTAAAAAAATCTTCCGGAGAGAAAAAAAAAAAACATCAGGGAAAGGCATCAGACATAACTCTAAATAAGGACGCCATCCACCTTTTAGTCAACGAAATGCATGCTCCCTTTTTCTAGACTCACCCAGTCAAAGAGAGCGCCCTTATTTCTTGTCTGACAGAGAACCTAGCTGTGTCACAAGTTACTAAAATAAATGAGTTTTTAACTGTGCAATGGGGTTAATTTATTTGCGGTTAGTGCTTGTACTTACCTGATATGAGAATTGGCTGCTCTTTTACACGTATGTATTATTGTAGATCGAGAATTTGATTGAACACCTAGCGCCTTACATTATAAACGTACATAGTGCATATTTTACAAGTAGTTAGGAGCAGCACTCGACATGGATGTGTAGCTAACGCGCAAGTGTGGTGTAAATGTGGCAGTCATGTTCATATTCAAAGTTCAATCAATATCAATGTGCATATTCCCATGCAAATCCCGTGTGTGTCAAAACAATCCTTCGATTCCCTTTATTTCTGAGATCGCCCCCCCCCCCACCACTCTCAGCGGTTTTTTTTTTAAAAGTTCTAAGGAACACGTCATTAATACAATACTCAATTTCTTTTCCTTCCAAAACGTACTCTAAATGATTCAATTTCTTGGCTAGTGTATACATGACATGTAACAGTAACAACATACTGAATGTAAAATGACAACTTATTAGATATAATCGCTGTGTAAACATGGTGGCATAGGTTGAAATATTAAATCACATTGTATGGGAAGCAAATATATAATAAGTTATATAGTACCTTGTACAAGTAGAACCCTCCCTGCTGTATTATTTGCCCCTATTGACATATGATGTCATCGAGTGAACAGTACATATGATAATTAGGTACCTAACGACCTAATTTGAACGTCACTAGACTTAATGTCTAGAAGGAAATTGCAACATTTTTCAAAGCATTTTGCATTTTGCCTGTTACAAAGTTGACCTCGACCTCTCACCTTTAATCTCTGATGTTAAATATTGATAGGAGACATAACATCAGACCATGGGTTACTTATCAATCACGTTTTATCCTCATTGGCTTGCGGTCTATGTAAAAATTATGTGTGAAATTTGACCGTTGACCAAGGATTTGACCTTTGACCTCAGAACACATAAAATCATGATTTTTAGATACAATCTTGTATAAAGGTCATATATATGAAGGTCCCAAGTAAATAGTTATTTAGAATACAGACTTATTTGACGTTTGATCATTGGCCTTTGACCTCTTACCTTAAATTTTGACAGGAGACACAACTTTCGACCATGGTTTACCTAGCTACGAACTTTGACCCTCATCGGCTTTGCGGTATAGGAGTTAATGCGGACTCAAACTTTTGAAATTTTCTTTGACACACATATACAGACACACACATTTCGTCACACGTTGTGACCCTTGCCATAATGTTGGTTCGAGGTCACCTTAAGTAACATACCATGTTAGACCCCCATATCTTACATGCAACCATACATAATTTTACCATGACAAACATTGCTATGGCACCTGAGAAAACCATAAGACATTTTAACGTCCCAAAGCTGCTACAATATCCCTTACCGTACATTACATGTATAGGGATGAGAACAAATGAATGATGGAATTTGCACACTATACACAGTACCTTTATTTTAAGATAATTTAGAAAAAAAAATCTGTACATGATTTATTTACATTACTACCGCATGCGAGAAATAACAAATCAGCTCTGTTTATCTGGGGAAGACGTTGCGGTTAACAAACACAAAATGGAATGAATTGAGGAACTTACAGACCATACGCGGTACTCATGAAAACAATCCTTTTTACATTTAATTTCATTATTACCTCATGCGAGAAATACTAAATCAGTTGTGTTTATCTGGGAAATACGTTGGAGTTACATGAAATATTCAGTACGACGAACCATTTATTTACTAACGGCGTATGTATTCGTGGAATCCACGCTTCATTCGATTACACATTCCTAGCTTTTAACAAATGCGTGTTGTAACAGCCATAAATATAATACTCTCCAACAATCTGCGGTCTTCGTTTCTATTGTAGGGGATAAGTGACCATAACCTTTTTCTGTCCTTGCATAACTTGAGCGAATGTACATAGTTTTGTGGCAAATGGAGTCGACGGGGTTTTTTCATTAGCTTGTACCCACACCGTCACCAACCCATAGACATAATTACAAGTTGACGCCTTCTAAGTTCGTCATTTCAATATCATCAACTTTTTTCAACAAACAAGGTCATCTAATCATTTCGGTACTGTTGCTGGGGTCATATATAAAGAAATGCATTCTGTTGATCACCTTACATAGATAAACAATTAGTCATTCGGGGCAAACCGAGGTAGCTTTCTTAAGAGCAGCCCATCGTGGACACACAAGCAAATGATGCGATAAAATTTAAGTGACAGATAAATGAGAGAAATGAATTGATATTTGCTTCTGTTCTTAACTGGTGTTCCGTTTTATTGTTTTGTCTTTATGCCTCCTCAACTCCTCTTGCCCCATTTCAGTCAGGTGACCCGTTATTCACTGATAACCCAACTGGCTAAACCACGCTGAATTATCGGCGGATGAATACAATAAAACCGTTAATCGGCAGTGTTTTGTAGTCTGCTATCTTACACATTGAAATGGCTGAAACTAGTGAGATATCGTTTTAAATTTTTAAATTCGATGTAAAGATATCAGGTACCAGGAAACAGAGAGAAAAAAAAATAATACTTTGCAAACCCAGAAGGTGGCGACCTCGACGAAATTGGTGAAGATAGGAGTGAAAAATCAACCATGAAATTCATCAAATGGGGAGTCATACGTTTTAAAGGTTCGTCTACACAATGGAGAACTGTACCACAAAATCTCTTTACGTGACGACAGGCCATATACATTGCCTAAATACACCCAGGGTTTAGCTTGGGGCTGCTGAAAATTGAAATATATGTTTACGTAATTATAAATTATACATACCGAGAAAAATGGATAATCGTAGCAATTCTTCTTACCTCTCGAAATTTAAGAATGGAGACAAGAGAAAGCGTATTAAGCAGATTTTTAACAACTTGTCGCACCGGAATTAGCATTTCTCTTTCGTAGGTTTTACGGAGAAGTCCAAAAGCAAAATGGAAGTCGTTTTGCAATACAATCATACAGGGAAATAAGGGCTGCAATCCATCGCCATCTGACAGGAGCTCTATACAATCGCCAGATTAACATTTTTTGGGATAGAGAATTCCAAAGCGCAAACAATGTATTTATTGATATGCTGAAAAATTGCAAGAGGGAAGGCCTTGACTTGAGTTGGACCAAACCAGCCATATCTGAAGGGGATCACCAAGCTAGTATTTGCCAGTAACGTTTAGGCAACTGATAATTTTTCTTTGCTTGAAACCTTGTATGGTTCTATGTGGAGAATCACTTTTGCCGTCGAGGCAGAGAGGTTTTGCCTAGTCTGAAGAAATTTTCTTTTGGCATTGATTTGGATAACCAAAACAAAGAATATGTCTTTCTGAAATTCAATGCAGCAACCAAAAATCATCCAGGTTACCTACAAGACAATTTCACAAATCCCGCAAAGGCATGTATGAAACCGGTAACGAAAAGTGCCTTGTACAGGCGATCAAAAAGTACCTGAGTAAGCTGAATTTAAAATGAGAGTACTTTTTTCCTAAGGCTAAAATCTTCTATTAGATGTAAATTCCCTAGGAAAGATGATGGTGAAGACTTCCGAAAAGGCAAAATTGAGTACGAAGTACACAAATCACAGTGTTTGGGCCACCACAATCACAGCCCTCTTTCATGCTGGAATTGAAACACGTGTCATTATGGCATTGAGTGGACACAGAAACGAAAACGGTATTAAAGGCTACTGTCAAGATGCCTATATTCCTCAGAAGCGTTTTTTTTTTTTCAGAAATTTTTCAAAAATCGTTATCATGTAACTGCATGGTGTTTGCGGAACTCAGGGTTAAGCCAAATAACGTGGGCCTAGACCTTACTTCTCCCTGCAAATTTAATGTTGCTGTTAGAGCTGAAAGTGAGTGTGAGACATCAAACATGTCCAAGGTATTCTCCAAATCTACGTTTAATAAATCCGTAACGGTAATTATCGAAAATCAGTTCCAGTTTCATCAAATTCCAGTGTGACTTGATAAGTTACAAAAACATACTTGTGTGTAAGTGCTCCGCCACCGTGAATAACTAGACTTACGTACACGTACTTGTGTGCAGTACTACACTGAACGTTGAACAAGCATGCGCACACTATATATACACAACGTACAGTGAATGTTTTGCATTGCACCCGCATTTTATTGTTGCTATCAGTCTTGTCATTCAATTTGTGAAGGCGGTTACTCTGCTTCCCTCGCATTAACATTGTTGACATCTTTTAAATTTGTTTACCCTGTCTCGGGTTTTCTTTTTAATAAAAATAAGGTAATTTAAGAAAGCAAATTCCTTTCCTTGACGTCCTTTCTTTAATCGAGATCCAGTATGAACAAGGTAAATCAACTTTGGACACGTGAACCTTAAATATAAGCCTTTCTCAAACTAGCGTATGGCATATAATTACATGGGCGTGGATCCATCTCCAAAAGTTAGAGGGACCGCGTGACTTTCCAAAATTTACTAATCGCTGCTCTGGGGAAGGAGATGTATGGGGATGGGGTTACCCTCCGCCTTTAAGGAAAGGAAATTAGAACGGTGTCTGTTTGGCAAATTATGCAATACTTGGACAGAGTGTACATTTTAAAATGTAGTGTCTCTTTCGCAGTCTAAGTTATCTTGTCTTATCCCTACCCGTGGTAGTCAGGGAGGAGATATTTTATTTACTTGGGGGGGGGGGGAGGGAAGTCGCCAAGAATGACACGTAAATGGTAGCCTACCTTAAATTCCTTGTAGTATCCAACCGAAACTTGGTGAGCCTGTAGCCTTTTATGGGGGTACCTCGTGATATACAAATGAACATGGATCGGAATTACCCACTCTTGTTAGGTAAGTGAGAAGGCGGGTCCAAATGTGTGTGTGGTGGGGGTGGTTGTGTTCGTTGGTCTGTGTACAGTTGAACTTGCGTCACGGATTTCCTCATAGACATTAAGTCTGATGAACCTCAAACTTGATGCAAAGTTCATTGAGTGGATGTAACGTCAGATAGCGATACATCCTTTGCCTATTTAGACATGACACTATTCAAGCTGATCTTTATTCTGATTTATCAATAATTATACAAAAGAGTATTATTTTCACTCAAGCTGTGCTCAAACCTTCAGCATCTAGATCCTGTTTATTTGTCATTTTCGTCTGCCTCTCTGCTACACTGCTGAAATAAATGTAGTCCATTTCGTCAATTTTGCTAATTTTAGATCAATTCTCATCAATTTTTGGGTCAATTTTTGAGGTAAATTTACCAGGGAAGTAGTTTTCTAGACTGGTAATCATATTCGGAGAACGAGGTATTACATTTATTTTACAGTACTGTACATACAGTACATACTGTAAAATAATTGAATAAGTTGTCTGTGATAGCATCGTTTCCCACACGAATGGGTGAACTTCAGATATGTTAAAAAGTAGTACTCTATTCCATTCTTCTACTGTGTTTGTGACAACCGTTGTGTTTATGTCTTGACATAAAAAACATAAACATAAACTAAACATAGATCACACGACACTGTATTGATATGGACAATTATTGTGTTCACTCATTCAGTCCCAACTATAAGCTATAGAGAATTCTAATTTGCAAAAGAAAACAAGAATAATAGCAGATTACACACAATAATTGATTTTGCAAGTTGCAGTAGTCTTAAAATTTGTTATAGAACAATGAAACTAACAGTAAAATGAACAGTGAAATAAATGTAAAATACCATTCAAGCGTGTAAAAAAAATACAGATGACAGGAACACGTGCTTGATTGGTGTGGACGATTTGTTTACCAGTTTGTTTAGTAAAGGATTTTTGTTACATGTGAATACATTCTCCAGATGTCTTGCATTAATAAAAATATGTACGTTACTCCTAACGAATGTACCAAAAGACATTTATATGGCTAATTTAGGAGCAGAAACAAGGACAGTTATCAACATGCACACATATCACACATTTCTTTTTTGACAACGTGTCTGTTTTTTCCCCTTTTTTAAATGGTTCTATAAGCTTAACTGTGACATATTCACCAATATCCCAATCAATGTATCCTATAGGTGTAACTGTGAAGATACGCAATTTTAGTTGCCATTGAGAAGTGTCCAAAAATGGCTTTACATAAGAATTTTACCAAACCGGTAAAACACAAAGTCTACCTTTAATTCTCACAGATGAAGGACAGATACTAAATATATAGAAATATTACAAAGACACAACTTGCTCAGAGAAAATAGTTTTATTTCTCTATTGAAAAGTTATAATAATTAAACTTATCACTATCAGCTGCGGTCGTTATTTACCAACATGAAATTTCCCACGTGACATACCAGAGTGGTTTTGTCTGTCACTGAAACTATTAACTATAAAATGGTTCATACGAAGTTACTCAGTCACTGTTTCCATATTAAATAGGTACTACTCAATCTCTTTTTTTTTTAGCAGGAGCACATGAAATTTAGACATAACTGTATATATTCCGAAGTAAGAATAACAAACGCTTGGGAAAACTGTAACCAGTTTGTAATGCATTAACTTTGCATAAACTTTTTTTTAAAATATATATTATACATACATAGCACTAACAAGTCGTTAGCGTTACTTTTTTACATGAAGAAAAAAGCAATATGACAGGAATCGAAGCTTCATAAGCTCAGAAGATCAAGAAAATTGTCCGGTTAGAGATAGAATAGACTAGCGAAAGTTTCTATCAATACGCTTTATTCATTTATGTATTTACTTAGATTTTTCATGGGTATGAATCTGATCGTTCTTCGAATGTCATTGTTGTTTATTTCCTGCTTCTTTAAGTTGCCTGTGAAACAATTATTTCTGAAAGTTGTGATGATCCATTTCAGATTCTGATTTTTTTTTTAAATTAATTGTCGGGAGTCACCTAAACATAGTTTACTAAACATACATTCTGTTTTCAACATTTATAATTTATATTTTGGAAATTCATATTTTCTCAACTGGAGAATATTCTATAAAATTTTTAGACTTTCTTTTTACTAAAACTAAATAACATCTTACGTTTTCAGTAACTCACTTTCCATTCTTCTATTTACTTATTTCTTTGTATTTTTTGCGCACCTTACCACAGATGTTATTTGACTACGAAAAGACTTGCATGCTTTAATTTTTTCTTTGTTTTTGTTATTCGCGTATCTGCTATACAAGCTTTATTCCATCTCAGATTTCAGATATGTTCCGCCTTTGTGCTGATTGAAAGGAAGTTTCAAATTGTGACATAAAAAAGTGTCATAAATATTGTGAAAAGCTTTGTTAGCCTAATTTGATTGTACACCCTCTGCCATGTGTCGTTGATACGATAGTATTAAAGTATGGTACATTTCTTGGTGTAAACGTCCTAAGGTAGGAATGGAATATTCTCAGATAAAGTAACAGGTGGAAAAGAAAGATCAATGAGACCAAAAATTGATCGATGAGACCAAAAATTGAAAAGTATCGTCTACCAAAACCCTGGGGTACATTGCTGATTAATATTGGTTAACATTGTATCAAGAAGTGAGGATTGATTAGTAGTGATCTTGGCGGGTAGAGTGTACATAGATTCAGACCAATATAAATGTGCAATATTTAAAAACCTATTTGCACTATTCTTATTCGCATACACTGATTCCTCTTTCTATCTTTGCAGAAGGACTGTTTTTGGTTGACGGTCATCAATGTCCACCTGCAGAGTCCAGGTAAACATTGATAAAGTTCGACCAAACAACATTCCATGTTCAAGATAGAAGTAGACAAAAAGACATACTATATCGGGGCGTTTTCGGAATAAAATTGTCTTTGGTAGATCATTTTTTACCACAATCTGTTACATAGGTATGCATCTACTCGATTTAGAGAAAAAAAAGTGCAAAAGTTACGTAAGACTGCATTTGACAACTCCCCATCTTCCTTTAATATCTGGGATCTCTGAGAAAGGGATTTGTCATGGTATGTATGTAGTTAACACCAGGCTAGTGATCGTACTATTGTGATAACGATGTGTGACAGGCAGATTTATTCTAACACAAATATCTTTAGTGGCAATGGTAATTAAAAAATGAGAAAGCGTCCTTTAACTTTATGTAGGTATTTTCTCCATGTTTTGCTACTGAACGTCCATCTCACGTCATTGCATGCCGTTTTTTAGTCAACCTCAGTATCACTCTAGGATGCCCATTAGGGTATATAGCATGGTCAGTATCGCACCGGCAAAAGAAAAAAATAATGGCAGTTATGTCGCGGGTAAATACTTTTTTTCTTTGTGAGGGCGAATTAGGGTAATTATGCTAAATAGTCTCAGTCAGGTACAGATAGGTACCAGTGTCAGCGCATTTGTATGTGTGACTTATAGGGTGGGCGAGACTAAGTTGAATTGTCCACCAGCTCTGTTTACATAGTCTATTTTGCAAGTAATGTAAGTCACACACAAGCTTACCCAGGGACTAAAGCAGGTCTAAGTTCACCTAGCCAAGATCAGTAGGCGAGATACTTTCACCAGTTATCAGGAAATAAGCCCATACGAGTAGTTAGAACTAGAGGGCAAGACCTTAGGTCTAAGTAGGCATCTGACTGATCACAGGAGGTCCTGACTGATCCTACGTGGAATAAATTAACAATGTCTGTTGTTATGAATGACTTTCCCAACAGAAGAAGTGATGTGCAAGGCCCTCGTCACACGGCTCCGACTACTCACGATCAGACAAAACTCGGCAGTGGTAAAAAGTCGTGAAGGAAGTCTAGACAAAGTCTCCCATCATTACGACGACACCATGACGCGCTTCACCGACCCTGAGCGATGGGGTATCGTAGACCTGGTTGGCCGGTGACCTGGATACCACGATTGCAGCAGTATATATTTTTTGGTATAACATGTTCGAGTATTACACAATTTTGACCCTCCGATAAATTTTCTAGAAAATGGAGAAACCCCCGTTTGGGATTTTTTCCAGTTTATATCTAACGGTGCTTTAAGGATTTACAAATCGAAATAATTACCTAACTAATGATTGAAACACTTAACTAGTTCTGTGCAATAATAAATTAGAAAGCAAAATTTAAGCCTATTATCTTTAAATCCTATTATTTAATCCTATTATCTTTAATTTAGCTATCAATCAAAACAACGTTCCAACTGATATGCCAAAATATTATTTTAAAACATTATTTTACAATGATATAAGGGTTATGATGAAAATAATTACGCGATACTATGTCATAACGTAAGGAGGAATCACTGTCACACAATGACATAAAACTGAAAAAAATCCCTCTTTGTGACAGTCTCAGCATCGTCACATTATGACCAAGAATATGTCACTGAAATTATGAAGACAGAAACGAATAATGCTAGTGTTTTTAGGTAACAAAACGTTCCGTGTAATAACATCCTGATTATGTCAATACTGACTGTCAGCTTAGGACTTCTAACTGCTGTTATCTACTTCAACTAATGCAGTGAACCACTGTGGTAAACCACTTCAGTGAACTACTGCAGTGAAGTACTTTACTGTTAGTTTTACCATTGAGTTGCCTCTCGTTGACATTAACAAAATACGTTTGAAATGAGAACTACGAAGTTAATGTATTTATTTTACGATACTGGCAAACACTATATTATTCTATATAGTATTCTACCTCTAACGGAAGAGCCAACTTCAGGTTCATTACTAATTTGGTTATACCGATATCACTCAGTGTGTTTACACCATAGGCGAGCTAAAGCCTGAAGTAATGACTTATGGTTAATTGTAATGTAGGTAGCCACATCACGATTCAGTTACCATATCCATTCATTTGCAAGTGTCGTCGCAAATGCGTTTGTCACTGTAACTTCTTCAGATAAGAAAGTATCAGAGGATAAGAAGAAATGCCTAGGGTAGGAGATAAGAAAGGGATATACGAGAGCCAAGAGAAGAATTATGTTCCAGCAGGGAGGTCTCAATTGCACCTCCCTGATTCCATAAAGGTTGGATTCTTGTGTTCCGGCTAGGTGAATTGAAAGTCAGTAACTGAGCAATCTCTCTTACTCTACTCTTGAGAAGGACTTAGTTTGAATTATTGATTGGACAGATTTGTTCAATAGGCAGAAAGATTGAACAGATTATGGGGGGTGGGTATTGTAGTGGGTGGTTACTTTCCATTTTTTTTGTTCTTGCTCGTCATCATGGAAACTTTTTTGTTTAGGAAGCAAAGTTTGAATGCAATGTCGAGACAGAATCAGTTTATTGAATAATGATATGCAATTGTCTGATGATTGTTCTACGAGTGAAACTCGGATTAACAACTACGTTAGCCACTTAATTAGTTTTCTCACTATCACTAAGGTTTAAAAGAATTTATGCAAAGTATGTATTAGACAGAGAACTTTGAATGGATAAGTAATTACACGAGTCAATGGATAACGTTAAATCGATCGGTAAGATAATTTAAGAGAATAATGAGTTATATATTCAAAATAGAATTTCTTCGAAACTTTGTCCTCCTTGATAAAGTTTTATTGCCGTAACTCTTATCGAGTGAGTTTATGAAACAAGTGACAAAGTGTGATGAAAGTGAGTATCCGGGAATCATGTAAGTCGTTTGCGAGATATATTGGAATATCAATCTTAATATCATGAAATCGCGATTATGGAAATTAATGGGAGAAACAACACAGCTCCAGATCCCAAAATTATCAATACACAGAAATATTAATAAGACAACATATTTCAGTTTTCAAAACAGAGTCAAATTTCTCTTAAAGTGTTTTTTTTTTATCTTGTATGTGCTAACGTTTCGTAACAATCAGTTTTAAGATGGGCGGATCTTCATGGTAGTGGATGTGATGCCGCACTCCGACCCGGCAAGATTCTTCCAGAAAATACCTCGGTAAACACTGTACGAGTAGTCACCGTTTAGATTTGAGTAGCCGCAGGAGTAGTAGT
Source organism: Stichopus chloronotus (assembly GCA_021234535.1). Classification (NCBI taxonomy): domain Eukaryota; kingdom Metazoa; phylum Echinodermata; class Holothuroidea; order Aspidochirotida; family Stichopodidae; genus Stichopus; species Stichopus chloronotus. The sequence continues at coordinate 15,957,416 of CM037849.1, read as the reverse complement.
TTGTTTCGTAGACTCGAGTTTTGGTGCGACAACATTGACAATACTTCCTATGGTGGTCACAGTAATAAAAGTAACATTAGTTATCACAGCACCATTCACAACGTGAGTACTCGTATTGGCTGGTAGCTTCGCTGTTGCCGAATGTGTAGCACACTGAACTTACTCTCCTGTCGTCCGGATACCACCAACCACCGCGGTGCTTTTCTGCACAGTCGAAGCTGGAACTTGGATCGTAGTCTCTGTCATAGGTACTGAATTCTTCTCCTGAACTAAGTCCCATAGCATTGTAAGCTGTGGTGATGATAAGCAGAGTAAAACAAACACATCAAGTTAAATTCTCTTATTTTAGATCTATTTTGGTGCGGGTTTTTTTTCAACTTTTCTTTTGTTTTATTTTGTCTTTTGTTTCTGTTATTGTATTGGTTGATGTGGGAGTTGGTTGTTTCATACACCATGTGAATAAAGTATGTGATATTTGACGGTTTGGACGAAAAAAAACATGATTTCAAACAAAAACACAGTTACATGCTGGTTAATCCCGACTCTGTACTGGAAACGTATAGTGCTGTTATCTCACATGAACCACTGATAAAGAAGAAATGCCCATTACAGTAGACATAACTAGTTCGTTCTAAAATACAAGGTACTACCCGGGGAGTACCATAATTGCTATGTAAAACTTGTTTCTGTTGTCATTGTTGTTGTTGTTGTTGTTGTTGTTGTTGTTATACGTTAGGGTTTTCTTAACGGTCCATTTATTAACATGTTGTCCATGTACCTCTGTGATGCTACTTCCGCACAGCTTGGGGTAGCTATCGAGTATAACGACTAAGCCATGTCTGATATCGTATTATTATGTTACACTTTTATGTCACTTCAGTCACTGCATTTCGTCTGGTTATCGCTCAAATAGTTATCTGAAATGAAATTAGCTATTTACTAGCTAGTTACTATGGTATATTCTACAGGTAAATCTTTATCTGTATTATGTTGCGGTTTGTTTTGTTATTTGAATTGCGTCCTGTCTGTTTCTGTTGACAGTTGATGTGCTACTAACGTGAACAATTTGAAGGACAGCCATTCATTATTAGCCCTCTTCTCTGGAATTTGAAATTAAACATAGTTTATATCTAGTTGAGCCCTATCCACAGCTATCAGCAATATGTTGGTGCAGTGTTGAATTAATTCACTGACAGTCATTACTTCAAACACACATGTCACTAAGACTGAAGTTTCATTGTGAGTTTTAGTACACATGAATGCCAAACATGTTACGTGCTTCTACTGGCTAGAACAATAATCATATGGATTTTCTTTATTATAACACACCAACACAGGGATTTTGCAGCTTTTCTAGGTTTAATGTGTTAAATCTTCAAGGTAGCTCAGAGCGAAATCTTGCTTGTTGAGCATGTTCAAATACGCAAAGGTGCAAACATATTTAAGTGTTCGAATTGGTTGGTCTAAGAAAACTTACCACCACTATGACCTCTCAGATACAGTTCGTACCTATTGCCCTCGTTACCGATGCTGAAACTTGAGTAACGGGCGTAATATGACCCTCCACTATTTGTCATCTCAATGTATAATTGGTACGTCTTCCCGGGCTGGTTTGTGATTTTGTGTATCTTATCGTTTCCAAGCCAGTGATCCCCTCCGGTATTACCAAAGCCGTACTTGTAATCACTCCAGCTACGGTAGAAACCGAGGGATCGACTTGTTCGTTTCTGAAAAACCTAATTAAAAAGCTGGTCTCTTTATATAATGCGATAACATACAGTACGATAACCGACAGTACATTAACTAGGATTGCACCCATAATGTAAGGACGGATCTAAGCTAAGCACCACTGCCGAACAATTTTACACAAGAGCATTGTTTAATGCACATACTAGTGAATAATTGTAAAACACGTTGCAATATACCTCTTGCTGCTTATAAATGTGTCACGAAAAATACAGTATATCTATAGAGATAACAAATAGCAGCGAAGAAATTTATGGTGCTCTAAGTATTCTCTTACTTACTGTCCAGCCACCGTTTGATATATCGCAGTATACAACAAAACTGGAACTTCCCACAGGGTAGATGGTATACCGGTCGTTACTTCTTCTACTATTTTGTCGGTAGATATCGTAACAATCTCGCGGTCCATTGCGAGTACATGACAGGCCATCGCCAGTAAACCACTCGTTGCATCTACAACTACCCACACCGCTACTTGCCCTGCAGCTTGCGTCACCACTACATCTGTAACTTTGCCTTCTGATTCTGTTACTGCTGCAGGTAATTCGTGATGAACAAGCAGAATTGATGTAAGATTCACCTTCCTGTAAAGAATACATAGGGAGACTACAATGTTTCAAAATCAAACAGAAAGAGTTACCATTACAATAAAAAAAATACAATACTTAAATTATTCAACATCTTTCCTTTTTGTTTAAATTTGTTTTCCAAATTCTATGACAGGTTAATTTACGACAAAAGAATCATATATGACGTAGAGCTAAAATAATATTACAGTAATCACACTTCTTCCAGCTTAGCAATTACCTCGGTACTAAATAACAAATCATCAGTATTAATTTTTTATTTCATTATTTAGACAATTTGTTAATCCAATTATTAAATGAAATGGCATGAAATACAAAGAATCAAAGCCGATAAAGATAACAAAGTTCATAGCCTGTTGAATAGTTACCTTAAAAATACAATCTGAACACCTTGGCATAAAAACAACGGGAAAATTAAATGTGAATACATACAGGATTCATCTCGTATGACATAATTTCATTACAGGGACAGGTTGTTTCCTGCATCTAACATGGAAATAAATAGCGAAACGAACGCGTATTAAATAAAAACTCACTCTTAATACTCGACCCTTTCCTGAGTCATAACATGGGTGACGGGTACAGGTAACGCCGTCACCTTCAAACCACTGATTACATCAACATCTTCCAACACCGCTGTATGACTGGCAATTTCCGTCACTGCTACATCTGTAACTAGCCCTACTAAGTCTATTACCGCTACAGCTTATTCTTGACGAACACCCGGAGTTAATGTAAGATTCACCCTCCTGGAAAAAAAGAAATTTGCAAAATATACACTACTTTAAGAGGAAACAAAAATCACTCCGAACAAACAAACACAAAGACTTATACCATTCAATAGAAAATTGAACTTACTGTTAATGTACGACCTTTCCCTGAGTCATAACACGGATGACGGGTACATGTAATTCCATCACCTTCAAACCACTGGTTACATCTACATCTCGAGACACCTTGGTGCTCCTCGCAAGTTGCGTCATTACTGCATCTGTGACTTTCAATGAGGAGCCTGTTGTTGCTGCACGTTATTCTTGAAGAACAGGTTCTGTTAATGTAAGATTCACCCTCCTGGAACGTGAAAATAGAATTGAAAGTGAGTGTTAATTTTCTGAAAAATATTAAGCAATGATAAAACAAAGAAGCACACAATAAAACAATACAATAGTGAAAAAACTCACTGTTAACTCACGACCCTTATCTTCGTCATAGCAAGGGTGAAGGGAACATGTAACGCCATCACCCTCAAACCACTGATTACATCTACATCTGGAGACGCCGTTGTGTCCCTCACAAGTTGCGTTATTGCTACAACTGTGACTTTCATTTAAGAGGCTGTTATTACTGCAGCTTATTCTTGACAAACTGTTTGGTTCAATATAAAATTCACCTTCCTCAAAAAGTAACAGGGAGAAAAAAGTAAGTAATGTTTAAATTGAAATAGGGCGTTTGAGAGATACCAACATGACATGCCCAGAAACTAGCTTTAATCATTGCTACACCATTAATCTCATATATGAAGATCTGCAAAAGCTCATTTTCTTAAAATATTATGCATGTTATGAGCAACGGAAGATCATCAATGGAATTTTGAAAAGTTTGGGTGAACAAATTATTCTTGAGCAACAAATAACTGCTTTTTCACTGTCCTTCCCTACTTTGAATAGTTGATCATCCAATGTCCACAAACATTGTTCTTAAAATAGGGGTCACTGCTGTGAAATAAAGGCCTTATTTAATTGAGGGCATTTTTTCACAATAACCAAACCCAATCAATGTAGCACATATCAAAAAATAAAACTCCTGGTTACTTAACGATTTTTTTTTTTCCTAACGACTTTAATTTTTCGTAACACGGAAGATGGAAATAGATAAAGTCATGGACTTCAAAAGCCTAGTGAGAGGTCATTGGATGTCTTTACGTCACAGTTTAAGTCATTACTGCTCATTAGCGCCCATTAACGAGTTTATGGTTCCTCGAAGAACGAATTCAATCAATCTAAAATTCGAATTTTGTGGACGTCTTAGAAATTAAATTAAACCTTACATCACGGTTAAGTTACTAATGGCTAACAAATTACAATTTCAATGTAACAATGTAATGAAATAAACTCACTGCTAAGACACGCGCTTTCTGTTCGTCGTAACAGGGATGGAGAGTACAGGTAATACCGTCGCCTACAAACCACTGGTTACAGATACATTTTGAGAAACCACTCAGCTCATGACAAGTTGCATTATCGCTGCAAGAGGCCGTTTCATTAAAAAGAATGTTATTTCTACAGGAAACCCTCCATGTGCAAGCAAAGTCACTGTACGATTCTCCTTCCTGAAAGCAAAAGCAAATACAAGTGTTTCTGTAACAAAAAATACCACAATGTGATAGTGAGTTCATGGAAGCTCTCTAAGAACTTGACACTTACTTCTAGAACGAGGTTTCTTTCTGGACAATAGCAACCACATTGTTCCTTGGGTATACAACTTTGTCCATGTCTTAGAGTATCGTTCATACAGATGCATCTATCTGGCTCTTCTGTATTTGGTGCTAAGCAATCATTTGGCTTGGCGCAACTTCTTTCACAAAAGCTACCAGCTTCGGGATTCTTGTTTGTTAGACAGAAAGTGATGGGACTCGCTAATACAAAAAGTAGAGAGAATTCATTTTCCTTTTGTTTTTATTCTTTAGTATTTCGGTATGATAAAGCAAACGGAAAGAGAAATCAAGTAGGACGTAACATTTCTATCTTATAAAACACGCAACCATTAGAATTCTTAAAGGATTAAATTATATTTACCTATGATACCACTGGATTCATTGAGACTGAGCAAGGAATAGTTGTTCCATTCATCTGAGATACGAAAATCATCATATGTGACATAAAACGACTGTTCTGTGGTAGTTTCCAGATCAATGCGAAGCTGGTATCTCTTTTGATTTGTCAAGTGAGCTAACCTCTCATTTCCAATCCAGAATTCACTTCCCAGAAAGCCAAATCCGTATTTGTAATCGTTCCAACGTCTAGTGTAGCTAATGAAACCATCGACGCTTCTTTGTACAACCTGAAAGTTATATTTTAAAATGCCATGGCATTCTTCATCTGATATTTAGTTAAGTTAATATACACAGACTGTCAAAATCGTGCCGATATTTTGCGATACTTGATTGTTTTATGTTGTAATATGTTAATGGCCTAATGTTCCGGAATTGATTCCACAATCTATACTTCTTACTTCACTATCGTACATAGCTTATGCTTGTTCGCCTTTGTAGTAAACTGTTAAGCATATAAAATGCTCTTTTTATTTTTAAAGCAAGAAAAGTAAAACATACATATTGTTATGCATTATCGCAAAATCAATCTTCCCTGCGTTTGTAATGACTTATGCAACTTACTGTCCATCCCCCTCCAGAGGTTTTGTTTTTTTCACAATATACCTGAAACGGCTCTGGGTACTGCACAGGTCTGATCAAGTGAACATCAGATTGAACCGTCTTATACCAACATTCATTAAATACGTCTTGACAGTCCCGTGGGTATTCCACTTGTTGATATTCCAAATGCCAAATGTCTAATCACATGAACAAAAGAGAAAAAGAGAAACAACCAATAGTCCTTAATCTTAATATGAACAGTAATGCACATTTTCATTAAAGTTTTGCCATAGCTATTCTGAGATCAGGTTTTAGTAAGTTAAGTATATTTTTGTTCTGTCATGAGATTTATATAAATAAAAATGACGTAAATGTGACATTTAACTACACTCCTAACACTGAATCCATATCGTTAAATATGCTAATTGGGCTGCATAATTACAACTTACTAGTTTTAAAGGTCAAAGACCTATTCGAGGAAAGCATCTGAAGAAAAATAAAAACAAATCCATTCAAAAGGTATGAAGATTGAGGTATTCGACACGTTTTGACACAAGTTTTTACAGTTTTCACACACCGTGTTTTGAGTGAGTTATAAGAACAATTTCTTCTTCAAAGTTTCCACATTTCGATGAGCAGTAATATTCAAAGTATCAATCTTAAACCTTATGTAATTTATATGATACTATAACAATTTAAGACGTATACTTACACGTATCATACAGTTAAAGTTACTGATCATTTAAAAGATGTAAGCTTATTTAATGTCAACATGGAATATTGTTTCATTTTTACTTTCTCTGAATATTTCTGTGATGTTAGGTTGTGCTTAATGTCAGCGTTGAGAAACATTGTGAGAGTCACGGCTTTACGGCCACAAGTAAAAGGGCATTTAATTAGTTCTGTTTAATTTTGTCTAGTGGAACGAAAATGTATCAACGTATTTTCTTTTTTAACTAAAGGAATCCTTATTAAAATAGGAAGCTAACAACTAAGCCACTAGATAAAAATAAAGTGTATTCATTGATATGAATTAGCGTCTCGTTAAACTTTAAAAGAAGCCCCCAATCGTTTGAACTGAGTACTTTTTTAACTGCTCATTTTTCCCAAAGGTATGTAAAGATCCAAGAATAGTTTTCACCCAATAATTGCTAGGTGAAAGTAACAGTTTCGTGTAAAACCAAATGCTGTGTACCATTTCTCTACTTCACTTATTTGTTGCTCAAAAACATTGTTCACCCAAATATGTTAACATTTAAATGATACATCTTATGTTTCCCAACTTATGGATAATGTTGGAAGGAAAATAAGCTATTGACGATATTTACTTGTATGACTGAAAAGCTCAATATGACTAGAGTTATTTTCTTTCTATTTTGTATTGGTGCATTGTGAACGCTCTAGGAACCTTTTAAATGTATCTAGCCATCTATACTGTCACAAAGTAAAACTTGTTTGTGCACGTTATTACTTACAAAGCATAGTGAATTGAAACAAATTTTAAATTAACTTTCTTAAATTGAAACCACAAACACATACTTTAGACCATAGATCCAGGTGATGAAATTTGCTTTTACAATACCAAGAAATACATTTACTATTCACTATAATTTTTTCTTTTTTATATTCAGAAGGAAAAGTAAATATGATATCAGTTGCGAGGGTTATTATTATATAACAATTGAAACGATCTTGAAATTAGCTCAACTAAACAACAAACATGGGTTGTCATCAAATACATACCGTCGATGATTCTCTGCCAGCAGTCGTTTGTATTATCATTCCATTAATATAAACAGAATACTGATAAACAGTAGCAAGTGCTGCTTTTATTATTAAAATCGGGTCATCTAAACATAAGGCAAGTAACATACATGGTAATAAGATTTTATACTTCTAAACATTTTTTGCCACCTCTGACTTGTATTGGAACCTAATTTTAAATGTTTCGTTCTATTTTTATGCGCATATTTGTATGCACAATTGATTACACTCATAACTTTTTTTTTCCAACAGTATTTGGTTTAATTTCAATCGATGTAATCGACTTGAACATATTGCAAGAAGACAATGCAAACCTTCCTTGTTGGATATTTTGTTCAAATATAAAGCAAGTTTATTGCTTCTCTTCTTTATACTAGCTAGCGATTCTAGAGAGGGGAAATACATGATGTCTTTACCTGATGAAGATGACGATTAAAAACTGACAAACGTGGTAACTATATGTACGAGTTTTAGAACTATATATGACTTTTTTTCTTATTCAAATAATTACTTGAATATTACAATGACATAAAAATAACAAATTTTATGTTAATAGAGAAAAGCAATTTTGAAAGTTGCGTTAGTATTCGTTCCATCTATGTGTAAAATTTAGATAAATCTATCTTTTCTGGGATACATCGCATCACTACTGAATACCTTTTTTATCAAATGAAGCATAATGCAATCAAGAGAAAAGTACGTTACGAAGAAGCACTCAAAAGTAAAACAGGATCATTTAGGATTCCGTGTGTTCCGTGTATTTCGGCGTTACAAACTTGCTAAATGTGAATTAAGTTAACGACCTTGTATTCATCTACAAAATGATTATGAACTGGTGAGTCTGAAACAAATTATTTAAAAGACCTTCCTGACGTATCAAAACTTATTGTGGCAATTAGTGTTTATGTGCGTAATAGAAGAGAGATACAGGGCAAGCAAACGCGTATGTGCATTTCTTTTTGAACGATGAAAACAGCCTAAGTATCAATTGAAGTTACATGTGATTTTTAAGACTGTCATTTCTAATAGTTCATATGCTTGGTGAAGTCCACACTTTAAAGTGTGGATTTACCTTAAAGCAAATAACATCACTGAAATTGAAACAACTGTCTCTCTATTGATTAAATAAAATTTGCATACCTTTGATTCACAGGAATTAAACAAAATCAAAACGGCAAGTAATGGAAGAGACTTTACAGGGTTCATCATTTCTGCAAAGAGGAGAGGAATAATGCTTCACACACCACAGACGCTGGTTTTCGAAGACCTTCATGTATTATCGGAGTGAAAACCAAATGGAAGCTGATAGCATTTTTCGAGTTACTGTAGTTAAATAACTTGATGGGGGAATTTAAATGAGACGCCACCTACGGAAGTTCAATCTTAATACTTTGCAATTACTGAAAAACTTGTTTTTGGTATGACATATATCAGTATTAATAGTATACTCATGTATTACATGTCTCTAATTGGCATCCTTCAGCATTATGTCTGTTTGCGGGTTTCATATCCTGCCTTTCCACAGGAATCGAAAATAAACCTGCCTTGAAATTGGCAGTAGCCAAGAGTACAAATCGAATATGAGGTACTCTATATCTGGTACCGTATTTGATTCAATGAGCATAATTTGATTCCTTGAGCGTAATCTTCTTTATGTCATAAAATATTACTTCTTCTTCAGAGAGCTCAAAGTGAATTTATTTTTTAAGAACTCGACTGTATGAGATGTAATCGTTTAAACAATTAAATACACCACTTAGCTCTACAATCACATTTTCCCAAAAAGAGACGCTTTTATTCACAGAGTATGGGCAAAAGTTTCGGGAAGACATACATTACGACCTGTGATTAGATTTTAGCAGAGTGAGATAAAACACGATGCAAATGACCTGCATTCCAATCTAACCTGAAGCAAATTGATGATGTGAAATTTGAATGATACACATGTTTCATCGATATCTACAGGGCATAGTTGGGGCAAACGATTAGTTATTGCAATGTGGTAGTGTGCTTTGAACTGCAGTTACTTTAATCTCTACTTTTGATATTTTTACTTTTTCTAATCTATTATAAACATTATAAGAAGTTGTTGCTGAGCAGTTTCAAAGTCTCCATTATAGTTGTGTATTTTCTTTCTTCATGACAAATGTACTTTATTATCAATATTCAGTTCTGTGGTGAGTGTAAGATATCAGTGTTTTTTTTTTTTTTTTGTTTTTTGTTTTTTGCGTTGAGAGTAAGTTGTTCACGTTTTATTTGCCCATTAATCAATGTCCACATGCACTTGTTTGGCCGGTGTTAATAACGAGAAATTTGCCGTATTAAATAATATAATCGAAGAAAATTTCCATGGAGTTGCATTTCATCCATATCCTTGTCCATAATCATCAGCTCTTTTACACATATGTATTATGGTGGATCTAGAATTTGATCGAACGACCATTATACACAGTACACGCGTACCCATAGTTAAACAGTACACTTGTCTACGGAGGTGTCAATAACACACACGGATAGGGAAGTTACGAGCATATTCCCATGCATCACGTGTGCGTCAAAGTAAACATTTTAAATTTCTTTATTTCTCAGACAGGCGCGGCGTCATTTCACGCCTTTAGAATAGACTTCCTGAAGTGTTATTTAACTGGTATGGACTAGTTTTCATTTTGTTTTGTAGCTGGTTTTCGAAACTAGCTGAGACAAGTGTCTTCCAACAAAATTTACCAAGTTGATTTGACTGTGTTTCCTCCGGACATTTGGACAAGTTTATGTTTGGGTTTGAACTGGTTTCCTACGTGTCTATTTTACTTGGTCTTTGCAACTGGAAAATTATAACCTGACTTATCTGGATCTTAAACTAGCCAGGTTATTCTAGCTGCAGGTTTCTCTTCTCTAGGTTTGAATGTCTAAACACGTACAATTTTCAGTTAGACCTGTGATACCAACTGTGTTAGTAGATAAAATACTGCACTGTCTATGTCGATGAAGCGATACATCAAAACAATGTATCGCTTTTGCTGGCTGAACTCATTGTCCAGGATATTCCACATGCATAATTATTCATTTGAAAGAACAATCTTGATACGGATAATGGGGAAAGTGCAACGGATCGTCACATATGTCGCTTCAGCATATGTTACGTCACTTCCGCCCTACGGTAAATCGACGGGATTGTCAATAACAATTGTTTTATACAGACAAACAACGTAACTGAAATACCTGAGACTACACAGTACACGCATGGCAACATTAAGCTCATGTACTAATGCAATTTATTGGACCATATGTTTTCTTTAAATTAAAGTTGTAATATTAAAGGTATTAAGTTGAAAGATATTGATTGCTGTACGTTAGGCTCAAATGAAAAAAGTCATTGTATTAACATATTAAAATAGAAAGTATTTGTTCCACTTGTTCTACGTATAAGGAACAAATATAAATTTAACATCATGTTGTTGTGCAGAAATAAGATAAAAAATGAATTTGCATCCCAATTTCAAGAACTGAAATATTTGTAGAATGTTCTCAGCCAGAGAATACGTATCTTTTCCTGAGCATTTTAAAACTCATTGCATTAGTTTGTAGTATAGAGCATACACTAATGCATTTATTGTTCTATTCTTTGGTAAAGTTGCATTAGTAACACCCTGTTGAAGGTTTCTGTTTACAAGATAAACGTTTGAATATCAAGGAAAAATGTTACTACCGTATCACTGTGCACTGTGAGATAATCACTGACAAGATATCATTTAGGTCTGTCAACAGACGTAATACTCCTGTATGCTCAAGGATACAACATCATTTCCTATTACAAAGTGTTAACACGAATGTGATTCAACTATTACTTTATGGAGCTAATGATGGGGCGAAATGGCTTTTAGGGGCGATGTGAAATGTGTATATTCACTACTCTTCAAAAATATAGGAGAAACGGGTGCCGGGTGATTGTACAAGAAAATGTTGGTTTTTCGAACTCTCCAGATGTCTTGGAACGACACTCCCTGGGTGTTATAAGCTGAATGTGCAGAGCCTGAAATATTGATCTGATGTTTGCTATTTTTCATATTAATGTCAGAAAAGCGAAATCTATGGAAATGATATTACTTATGGAACGAGTTAGAAAGATACAAGAATCATAAAAAGTAGGCATACGTTTTTTTTATATACTCTTCGAGCGCTCGGCACATATTTTAAAAGAGGGGTAAACATATCCTTAGTGTCACACTTGTTTTTAGAGGGGTCAAGATACTCAAAGCATGCCGCTAGGAGTGTAGCTATAATTTGTTTCTTGCTGGTGGTGGAACATGGATGCGAGACCTAACGAGTGTGGTACGGTGTGATATGACAATACAGTACGCCTCTTTCTACTGGCTTACCCCAAATTTTTGCTTAGGCGCGTTTGAAGACTATCTATGAGGATAAGCGCCAACGTCAGTTAAAGAGGTACATACCAGCAGAAATATTTCAAAATACTTCCTAGAGTGGGGGGAATCGCCCTTCCCAGACTAAGCATGTACTATCTTCTTGCACTGTGATATTTCCGCTGTAAACGTCTGATACAAGTTGCACATTTCATTACATTTTGCACGAATAGGCCTACTGTACCTGCTTGAGTTTTGAAGCCCGGAATTATCAACACTATCATTATTTCCTGTATGCAACAATAGTTCCTCTCCATTTAATTCCACAGATCAGATCATATCCGCCAATACCGGTGTTTCTAGCAGTTCGTAGAAGCGCGTTATGATATATGATCTCTATTTCCCAGAGAAAAGCACCGTACTGGAAATACACCAAATCATTGTCTAGTATTTATACCATAATTAATGATTCATACGGAAAGAAGATTCTACTAACGAATCTAAAAGAGACACTGCTATCAAAACATAATTACTCAGCTCAACACTTGGTTGCATAGGTTGAAATGCTAAGTCACATTGCATGCAAATCCAATAATGTAGTCCCTTAATTTAACATGTTGTAACCACTAAAACCTACTTTCTTACTGTGCTGTTGTAATTATGAGCTTGCCTTGACACTTCATCTCATACTAAGGAACATATTGACCCAGGAGAAAATTCCAATTGATACCTGCTAACATTTTTACTGTTTTTAACATGTAACAGCAGGTAATTAACAGATACGTTATGATTTTTACTGGTTTTAGAAGGTATTGTATCCAAAACATTTGTTACTCGCAGCTGCCCGTTGCAACAGGTAAATGACCGATTGCAACAGATAAGTTGCCTGTTACAAAAGAATTACCTGATACAAAGGAAAACCATGATGCAAAAGACATATTTCCTTGTGGAAATTGATATCTTGTCATCTGGGGGTAACATTATGTAACTCCTTGCTCAGCATATGAAAATCACTGAGACTAAAGAATAATTGCACGAATTAGAAAGCATTAACCATACAGTGATTTTATATATGTAGATACCAATACAGACAATATGTATCATGTTTTCACCGAAATAGTGGTTTCATGTAAAGACAATATTAATCCTCATTTTAGCATATGGGAGAATGGTAATTAAATTTAAGCAAAGAGGTACTAACATGTACTAGCACATTGGATTGATACTGCGCTAGTGCCAAAAATATAAACCAATTAGAATGCTCAAATATAGCGCGTTCTCTGGCAGGTCCGTCAAATGCGTTACAAGCTTTCCATGCAATTGTCTCCTCTCTGTCTATTTCGTATAGGGAAGAGATGATTGGGAGTTCACACGTTTATTGAATGTTGTCTAAATTGTCTGTGAACAAAGTTTGTGTCGTTTTATTAACTTTAAAGGTACTTTTGACTGAAAAATCGTTCAATCTGAATAAATAGTAAGCCGAAGGAAAATCACACTAATGCCAACATCTTTTAAAAAAGGGTTCATATTTGTTTCTCATACATTCTTCATCAAAATATGGAATGATTACTAAAATAATGCCACCAAAAATACGCGTAAATGTCACGTACATACAGTATCCAAGTAGTCCAGCTTCTATGGTTCCTTCATTTTGGGGCACAAGGATTCAGCGTATTGGTATTTAGTATGTCCGGATATGTGAAACGATGCAAGTTCAGCCTAAATTTCTGGGATTTAGCGTGTACTTTAATGACTATAAAACTTAGTTTACACATTTCATTCACAGTTTTCAAATGTATATTTTCCTTATACTATATTATAAAGATATTTTTAATATCGACAAGGAAAATAATGTTACTTCAGTGACTGTTGCAAATTTTATCCTCCGTTAACATCGATATAATATGTTCATTATATTAGGTTCATACATACTTGGAGAGAATCCTCAACTCCTATTAGCCCGTTTCAGTCAAGTGACCATGGGTTAATCGATGATAACCCAACTTACTGAACCACGGTTAATCAGTTCTTCAGTATATTTTGAACTCTTTGAAAGTTTGATAGCCTACAGGAATTAGCTTTCCTTCTTTGTAGAATTCTGCTGAGATGTTCAAAACAATTCCCTATGCAATGAAATCGTAAACAGGACTGAATACAACCACCGGACTAATATTCGTAAGGACAGAGAACTCTACAGCACCAATTCAGGCCTATTGATAGGCCTAGGCCTTATATGTTGAAAAAAATAAATAAACAAACAGGAAAGGCCTTGACATGAGTTACCAGCAAACCAACCATATAGTGACCTTACAGCAATGTTTTGGCAGTAACATTTTGAGCATGTGCAATCGTTCTTCTTTGTTGAAGTAACTTAGTTCTAGTTCCGAAATGTTGCATAGCCGACTGGACACACTCACACTCACAGGAAAATCATCAAGCATGTCCAAGTTTTTTCTCGAAATGTGTTTTTAATAAATCTGTCAGTGCTTTTATCCAAAATCATTAATCAGGCCATATAGCTGTACAACGATCTGTAGCACGCAGTTACGTACACATTGCACAGTCAATACACGTACACTGAACCACAGCACGCACAATAATAGTACACTTGTTTAAGAGGAAACTAACGCACTGCATTCTTGCTATGTCAATTGTTATTGTTATTATTTTTGTCCAAATCTTACTTTTTGTTTCACACATGAACATTGTTGACATGTTGTAAAGTTGTTTACCTTTTCTCGGGGTTACTTTCCAATAAAAATGCTTTTATTAAAGAACCAAATTCCTTTCCTTTTTAGTCCTTTTTTATCAAAATCTTGTTAGTATGTATGAACAAGGTTAATCAACTTTGGACCTGTGTATTAATTGGAATGTAAGGCACTCTCGGGGGTTAATGCTTGCATTAATCCCGATCGTGCATTATCCTACGGCTAATACACGGTCTAGATTTGATTATATATTTTCGTAGTTGTTGCTCTCTAGTAATCAGATCCGTGAAGAGACATCCCGAAAATACCACGGTTATCATTGTGTTGATAGTCGCCGGTTAAATTTGCGTATCCGCAGGAGCAAACATTTGTCTCGCAGACTGCATTCATGTCACTGCATCATCCAAATTATCATGCCATGAGCATCCGTCACAACTATTAGGTTTACATTGACTACGGTCATCACAATAATAATAAGAATAATATTGTTATTAATAATAATAATAATAGTAGCATACACCTCTAGAATCATAACAATGATAGTAATAATAAAGAGAAGAATAACAATACTCGAAGCTGCCAGTATCTACTCTGTTGGTGAATGTGAAGCATAGTTCAGTACTTAGTGCCTGCGTTGCTTGCGTCTTGATACCACCATCCAACTCGATGTTTTTTTCCTACGCAGTCGAATGTATTTGATCTATCATTATTTTGATTTCGTGCACTAAATTTATAACCTGAACTACCCTCCATTGCGTTGTTTCCTGCAAATAGGAGACAAATATCTTTCCTTTTACTTTAATTTTGAAATAAGATATATAATATGCCTTTCAATCTATGTTACTCCATTGGATACGACTGTGTTCGTATTACATTTTTCGAAACAATTTTTACTATATGAATGGACACATGTTAATTAAGCATAACATCATCCATCAACCCTTAACCAGCAATCCCCGAAAAACAGTTCTACGCATCCTTTGTTGCTGGACATATTAGAGAGCTTTTTGATAATGCCCATATGTGAAGAAATCTAAAAAGAGCGAATTTGCTCCAATTTGCTCCAAATTTTGAAAAAAAGAAACAATTAAAAAAATCAAAACAATATCAACGATCCCCAAAGAAAAACAATTTTGTTCATGAACTCAGTTCAGAAATATGATAATAAGGTTGTAACATTAGATTTGTTTTTGGTATGAATGAATTGGTTCTTCGCCCTCCATTAACATATTGCACTCACCAATCATGTTACGAAAATGATGGAATGTAGAACATTGAATGTTCAGGGTAAGTTAGAATATTATGTCACCAGCTTATATATATGTATTTTGTAGGTAATATTTTTATATGAATTGGAGTATAATCTGTGATATTACAATTCATTGAAATTCAATTTATCATGCTTAGATTAGTTAGTATATTAACTATGAAAGTCGAAAGAACATTATGGAGTTCAGGTCTAACACGTGAATGACCAATACTTTTAAACCTGAAACACAATTTCTACAGAATCGCAAATGGGAACAGTGAAAAGGTGACATATCGATGCACTGTATTAGTATTGTACATCACCAGCTTTCAATGTATCTTTCTGCTCAGTTACCACAATTAAAATGCCATCGACCTCTTGGAAAGTTAAACACTCATAAGCAGATTCTACCACATTGATTGAAAGACAACATGTTGCACAATATCGTTTGTAATCAGTTATCTTTAAATCATTTACCACACCTAAAATAAGAGAAATGTTATGTAAAATTGGTATACAGAAGTACAATATGACTGACTATATCTACAGTATGCTGTTTCAAAAAGGATATTTTCCGGAAACTTGGCTCACTGTTTTTCCTCTGACATTTCCGTTATCGTTACAATAATTATTCCCGGAGTGCGTCTTGTTTATTATTACACCTGATACACTTTACTTTCATGATTGCATTTCAGCTTAATTGTTGGAGTATACTACTCCTATTCTTTCTATTTCAGATTTTGTTTTATTATCTCATCGCCCTATAGGGGCTAGATGAGATATTGTAGTCACTTGACTAGTGGAGCTATATATTGTACTGTGCACCCATGGGAGGATGGTTGCCATGGAAACGCTTGGAGTGGGTGAGTAGCGACACCCCAGGGGCACCCCATTGTAAAGTGGCCATGGGTACAGGGGATCCTGTTGGGTGGTATAAATGAAAATGTGTCCGTGCGGGTGCGTGTGTGGGTGCGTGTGTGTGTGCGTGTGTGTGTAGGGGTATGTGTGTGTGTGTTTGTGTGGATTACAAAATAAGAAAACTGTATAGTACATAAAAAAAGGAGAATGGATAGTTGATGAGTAAGGATAGACTCCTTTCTGGTTAGAAGAAAATCAACAAAAACATGTGGTGGCACTACAGTAAGAAGTCTCAAATGTGTAATATGTAATTAATATTTCTCGTACAGATAAAATAACATATATTGTAGAAACATTCAAGTGTTGTTAACGCTTCTACTTTTTCTAATGAGCATTAACTTTGCAACAGAGTAACAAAGGCATTACATGGATGTGCTGTCGGTTCCCACTGCAATTGACCAATTCAAGTTTGGCAAAGTTGGTAACAGCTGGTCCTTTTGGAACTGTTAAAGGAAAGTACCCTCCATTAATCATAGTACACGAAGTTTTCATGTAGTAAAAGATCTTCTCTTAGCGAACGCCATCACTAAGTTTCATTTAAGTATGTTGTTTGCCCTCCAAGATATTGCAATTTGAATAAGCAGAAAAAGAAATTAATCAAGAAGTTTCCATTTTGACATGATTGTTATGACATCACTGGGCCACATATGATTGAATAGCTTTTGCTGCTGTTTATATTGTTTAATTGTCAATATATTTTTAACAGATATGTGCAGATTCAAATAAGAGTATTAGTAATTTGAATATTGCATGATACATCTCAGTAATTCATCACTAAATGTGTACAAGTGTTTCGGGGTTGATATCATATAGACCTGGAAACGAAACAGAGAAATTCATTAAAGCTGCTGCTGTCAATGGTTATGTGATATCCTTGTTGACATCATAAGCTGGTTTACATTCAACTTCGGCTAAAATGGCAGCACTCTTCTCTGAATTTAAAGTGTGTAACTTGCAACTGGATACGAAACAGTATCTACGAATGAAACTTTGAGAAGGTATTTGTCAAACACTTTTGCTTTATTTAGAAGGATATATTTTCAGGGTGTTCTTCGCCTTTAACTTAGCAGTCTAAACAGTACCAAGCGTTACAGCAATAAGAGTGCATATCTGAGAAGAAATAGTAACAGAATCCCTCATTTCCCTATGTCCATTCCGACCAAGATTCATTTTGCGTATTAAATGATTTCGCCTTATCGATATGGGCAAAAACAGGTGAGATAGTTCTGTATTGTATCAGATACTCACATTGTTCTAAATAAACAAAGATTAGGACGATGCCTTTTAAAGTGATTGCGTGTGTACTGAAAAAACACCAGAAAGGTAAGATTATGTTTGATCTTAATTTTTTCTTTATTTTTGAATGTACACGTGAAGTTGTACATGAACGGACTATGTCTTTCAATGAAGGAAAATGACAGTAACTACTTCGAAAACCAACGGGATTGGCATAAAACAGTAAAAAAACAGAAATCATATTTGAAAATTAACGGTTCCTACTATAACCGCCTACATAATGGATATGCAACAGAACAGGTCTCACTAGTGTATCAAAAACATACTACTCAAGTCTTCGCTCCATGGTAGGTATCGGGAATTGTAGTATTTGGTGAAAGGAAACACTGTATTTACAAATACCCTACGAACTGAACACAACCTTGCCCACGGCGTCAGTGATCGTGAGTTGTAACGGAATATTCAATACCAGTATACTTCCCATTGGCTTGTTCAAAGAAGCACACCGTTGATTTGAATGAAAACTGTCAACCACTACATTATCGTATTCTACACGTTCTTGTCGTTAGAAGAATTTGAAATTCTATCTCATCACATGCCTTGCATTCCGGAACTACGTGAGAGCACGTTGACTGCCGGACTATGATTGTGTTGTTTGACGCCGAGACTATCACGTCTTCTTTGTGCTCCGGTCGAGTCCGAGCAGTAGTTTTCACTTATATTCATTGTACACATGTACTAGACTTGCCTGTGGTACGATTTACGTACGTGGGCTTGCCGCTCCTTGTCGGCTGTCCCCTAGTGCATCATTTGGATGCTGTTTATAGCCCACGATCTGGGTATTTTTCTTGCAAACAAGAAAAGAAAATACGAATATACGGTATGTCAGGAGAGGCATAATTGCGAAGCACCTGAGTTACGCAACCTATGAATATAGGTTTGTTGACCGTAATATTTTTTTTATACAATTGTTGACTAGTTGAGCTAAAGTTTAGCTCAAGATGGAGAAGGAACTAGATTTTACAGAAGAGATTGAATTGTCCAAATGATATGGAAGAACCTGGTCCTTCGGGGAGGTCAGAAAGAAGTTCCCTCCCTGCGGGTATTACCCCGGAGTTATCAAAATTTATTAGAGAGGCTATTTGTGAGGCGACTGCGCCCACTGAAGAAATTTGCGTGGGTGTTGAGCCAGAAGCCAAGAGGCAAAAGACAGAAGGATATGAAGATGACGTTTCAAAATTGAAAGTTTCATTAGAAAAATGCAGACAGAAAAGCTGTCTGAGGAAAAAGTGAAAGAAAAAGGGGATAAATATCCTCAACCTCAAAATTGTGAGTTGCTGCAACTTACTAAAGTTAATCAATTAATTTGGAATAAGTTAAAGACCTCAAAGGGAAGCAATGACTTAACATTCCAAAAGTCACAGTCGGCCATGATTAAGAGCATGACTGCATTGGCGGTATCAATTCAAAGTCTTTTTTAGAGTCAGCGCTCTCCAAATAAGCAAATTATCCATGGTCTGTTTGATGCTCTAGGGCTAATTACCCAAGGAAATTTGGCTCTGAATGTAGCTCGAAGAGAAATTTATTAGAGGAGACTTACACAACAATTTTTAAGCGTTATGTTCGGAAAAGGTGCCGATAACAAAACTTTTGTTTGGCGATGATATCTTAAAAGAGTTAAAAGAAATTGCCGAAGCCAACAAAATAGCGGCGAAAGCCACTGGGTAGTAGTAACTCTAGCACAGGCTACCGTTATCGGGGTAGAACGTCATTCGGAGGACCTGGTGGTCGAGGAGGTAGCCATTTCTTAGGCCGAGGCAGAGGCCTTTCCAGACAGCCGTCACCACAAGCTAGAAAATCATTTTGGAAAGAAATCCTGACTACAGGTGAAGTGTGTTCTACACCCCCATCTTTATATTCATGTATTTCTCATGAGCTTAATGTAACTGGTAGATTGTCTCAATTTTTATGATATGTGGACTGAAATTACGTGAGATAGAGAGGTTTCGCAAATTGTGAAGGGCTTGCAAATTGAGTTGAGTCAGGACCCAAGTCAACTTTCTTTGGTTTATCCTATGGAATTTAATTTGGTACATGATAGAGAAATTCAAAGATTATTGCTTAAAAGGGTTATCTGCAAGACTTCAAATTCCGAGGGGGAAGTAGTGTCTCCAACTTTCTTAATCCCCAAGAACGACGGATGTCACAGGTTGATCTTGAACCTTAAATTCTTCAACAAATTTGTCAAATATCATCATTTCAAAATGGATGGTTTACCGGCTGTTGCAGATTTGATACGACCTGGTTGCTTTATGGCATCAGTAGATTTACAGGATGCTTATTATTCTGTTTCAATTGATCAAAGATACAGAACGTATTCATGGTTTATGTGAAACCAAGATGTTTATGAATACAAATGTTTACCGAATGGGCTAGCTTGTGCTCCAAGAATGTTTACAAAGCTACTGAAGCCAATATTTTCAACGTTAAGGCAAAATGGCCATACTGTATTGAATATATAGACGATACCTACATTCAAGGTGATTCTTTGGAAGACTGCAGAAGAGCAGTAGCTGCAGTTGTAAATTTATTTGAAAAGCTAGGTTTTGTTGTCCACAAATCCAAATCAGAATTACTGCCTAAGCAGCATATCAACTGTTTGGGATTTCAGTTTGATTCTCTGAATATGGGGATATCCCCATCTCATTAAAAGAAAGAAAAAAAAAAACAAGGCCAAATGTTTGAATTTATTGTCCGTCCCAGTTTTACGATCCTCGAGTTGGCAGAAGTTATTCTGATTTTAGTAGCAAATTTTGCAGGTTTTGAATTTGGTATATTATATTATCGAAATATGGGATTTGATAAGCAAAAGGCTTTGACGTTTTCTAGGGGATCGTTTAAAGCAAAGGCATTCGTTTCTTCAGAGCAGCCAAAATCCTCCTTGCAGCCTGGAGACCAAGTACCAGAAAACAGTATTCAGTTTACTTATCGAGATGGCTTTTATTTTGTGGCAAGAGGAAATTTGATCCGTTGCAGGCCACTGTAAACAGTGTCCTAGAGTTTTTAGTTGATCTTTATGAAAGCGACCTTGGCTACAGCAATATTTACATAGCCCGGAGTATGCTATCTTCTTGTCTTGTGGTTCCTCGAGACCCTGGGAAAGCGATTCTTGTCAAAAAGTTTTGAAGGGAGTGTTCGAGTTGAGAACTCCTCAGCCGAAGTATCATAGTATCTGGGACGTCTCTCTTGTACTTGACTACATACGAACATTAGTACCTAAGATTGACCTAACACTTCAGTTTTTAACTTAGAAGACTTTTATTCTTGATTTCAGCTCAACGAGTTCAAACCTAAAGTTATTTGGATTTGTCACATTTAAAGAAAACGGATGAGTCAAATCTTTTCTTCATCGTGGACAAAGTCAAGCAAAGCCGACCAGGACATGTTGGGTGAGAGGTTAATTTTTCAAAGTACCATAATATGAGCGTCTTTGTGTTTACTCAGCATTAGAAGCGTATATTGAGAGGACTAAGAATTTAAGGCATAAATCAAACTTACTTATCAGTTACCGAAAGCCAAATGGACCAGGTGGTACAGGAACAATCAGTAGATGGATAAAGGCAGTATTAGCTGCCTCAGGAGTAAACACTAATATATTAAAAGCACATAGTACTCGTGCAGCATCTACGTCAGCAGCCAGTACAAGGTGTGTACCAGTTCAGAAAATATTAAACACAGCAGGCTGGAGTAATGCCAAGACGTTTGCAATGTTTTACAAGAAGAAAAATGAAAGTCATGATAATGATTTTGGGTAAAGTTTATTACTAGGAAAAATCCTTATGGTGCTTTGTGTTAAATTACAAAAAGTATACAAAAAGATTCATTTGCGATAGTTGATCATTGACACCAACAAGAATAGAACATGAGAAGAAATCCAAGGGCACAGTTGTCTTTAATTGTGTTCCTATTTGTTGCTTCGAAATCTCACGTAGTTCCGTAATGCAAGGCATGTGATGAAATTGAATCTCCTAATTAAACGAACTTGAAGTGAAGTTTGATTAAGATTCTGTCGAATCATATGCTTGCATGAAGGAATTACGTCCCACCCGCTTTAAAATATAACTAAGAAGGCTAGTTTCCTTCCCTGACCTGGTGGATTCAGTTGTCAACACAAGGGTTTAAAAATGATAGTCAGTCAGTCAACACGCTCTCACGTAATTCCTTCATGCAAGCACATGATTCGGCAGAATCTTCATCAAACTTCATTTTAAGTTCTTTTACTTAGGAGATCATATGGCAAAATGAACCAACTAAAATTTATTTATTTCCCAGATTGTCTGAATGGTGTAATTAAGAGCCTAACCAAACTTTTGGAGATGAAATTTCAATGTTTTTACTTTTTTGCCTAACCACACAATCTCTTTAACTGCACCATGTTCTCCGGTGTTGTCTTGTTTTCTCCTACACAAGTTACAACATTGTTTTTTTTTTATCTCCTGGCTTACAGTGTGTAACCACGCATTTGCACGATGTGTATTATTGAGTCGTACTTTTTTTTTAATTGGTGAAGTCACAGAAGGTTGAAATAATTGTTATTCACATTGAACCTGATAAATTAGACTCGAACGAACCCCAACATTTGAAGGAGCATCTTACCTGTAAGTGAGCTATTGTGGGCAAACTCCCCTTCGATAGGTAGACAATTATTTCAAATTCTTTTTAAAGAAAAAGACAAAAGCAGGATTTTTATTTCCTGATTGGTAATTTTGTTTCTTAATTTTTGTGTGGGGAGTTTGTTCCGTCAAGGTAACATTGGTCATTGCAAAAATTAAAATACTTTGTGAGACTACATTGCTATTGTTATCGTTGCGTGGTATACTCAAATATAGCCGAAAACTTGATAATATGCCAATGAAAAGTACATTTGACTGATGTGCAGATATAAGATGACTACGAGGTATGAGTACAAAATAATAACAGAGTCAACCATACTTTCTATTCACAGCTATTTATCTATTCAAGTTGACATAGAATATTTCAATATATAAAACATTGTTTGTTTCTTTTCGAAGGTTGCGATTTCCCGTTCACCTCCGTTCAGGTTCAGGTTGATATTGAGAGTATTTTCATTGTTGTTGTTGTGATACGGCAAGCAGATCCCTGAGGATTCTTCCAGAAAATACCGCGGTAATCATTGTACTGGTAATCTCCGTTTAAATTCGAGTCTCCACAGGAGTAGTAAGTTGTTTCGGAAATTTCATTCTTGTTACGACACCGTCTATGACTATGAGAACCAGAGCATCCGTCGCAGTTCGAACATTTGTAATAACAATAGCAAGAACAATAGTAATAACAATAATAATAATGACAATAACAACAATAGTAATAATAAGAAGAAGAAGAACAAGAGGAACAGTAACAGTCCGAGTACTCATAGCGGCCAGTAGCTGCACTGATGCTGAATGAGTAGCAGTGCTCAGTAGTGCCTGTGTTACTTTCGTCTGGATACCACCATCCACCTTGATGTTTTTCTGCGCAGTTGAAGGTACTCGATCTATCGTTGTCATCGTTATGCGTACTAAACTGAGCCCCTTCACTTGCTGCCATAGCATTGTGACCTGACAAAAATATATGGCAAGATGAACGTTATATTCCATTTTGCTTTTTATATTTCATATATTTTGAGTATTTTTGAAATAAGTTCCTTCTTTGTTGTAACAAGAGTTATTCTAACGTACCCCGGTGTGTTGTTAGTCCACATTTGATATAGCCAAGCAACTACGTTGCTGATTTCTTGATTTCAAAATCTATTTTCTGCAAGTTCAACTCTAGTTTAAGTATTCATTGTTCGTTATTTCTCTGTTTATTTGTAGTTCCTTTTTACCTTTAGTTTTTACAAGGTAAGTTTAGCTTTCATTTTTTTTTTCATATTGTGTAACGAAGAATGCATGTTGTTGATGTCTTGGTCTTCACTTTTTTAAGTTTTCATTTTTGCCTGTGAGCCCTTGTTGTGTTCTTTTGTTGTTGTTGTTGTTGTTGTTGTTGTTGTTGTTGTTGTTGTTTTTTCAGTTCATGACTTAGATAAGTTAATAGCTACGGATGATATTTCAAATTTAGTGACATACCATATATGTCTAATAGGAACATGTAAACTATGTAAACTATGTAAACAGATATATTTATCAAGTAACGTATTTCGATCTACATACTAATAAATGAATCCGTCACAAGACTTGGTTAGACTGATGAAAACTACGCAAAAAGTAGTAAACTAGTCAAATGATACTCTGTGTGTAAACTAACCACATGCTGCTATCATTATTATTTTATGCATAAATTTACTTTCACTTTACCATTTTCAAAATGTAGTCATTGCATACATTTATCATGTGTTGGGTGAAGAAAATGCACTGGGTTAGGTGCATAACATATCTCCATTCCTATATAACTACGATGTCCCAAAGGCAGACCATCAGTCCAGCCTTACATATATGAATAACAGTCAAAAATCAGTTTCACGGCAACTACTTAGAAGGATTACATTTGCAATGCACTATCTATCAATACGATATACTGCGGAAGTAGTTTGGTGTTGAAAGTCAGAATACATTTGTTGAATATATTCTGAAATGTTACAGAAATTTCAACATGGGCAAGAAAGTCCAATTATTTAGAATACAAACCAGAGGTTCCGCTGTAGGCACCCAGAGACAGTAGCTGGTATTTTTGGCCCACGTCACCAATTTGGAAATGCGAGTACTCTGAGTAATGTTGAGAGCTCTGACTGTTAGTCTTCTCTATTCTTAGGGTATATGTTTTCTGATTAGTGAGTATGTGTATCTTGTCATTTCCTAGCCAGTGGTCTCCATCAGAATTTCCAAAACCAGTCTTGTACTCGTCCCAGTCACGGTAAAAGTTAAGGGAGCTACTTGTTCGTTTTTGCAAAATCTAAAAAAAGTGTAAGTAAATGTTAACTAATGCAAGTTAATCAATGGAGAGACAACCATATGTAGACACCGAAAATTTCAAGGTGTAGTAAATAGAACAAACTACAGGGGTTTTGTAAGCAATCTCAAGTTGAGGTTGTTTTTTTTTTCATAGCTGTAATTATGTAAGAAACCTTTCAGAAAGATTGTAGCCTTGCCTGCCAGTGGAGACAGTCAAAATGCAGCTAACTTTGTTTGATACATAACTTGAGTAAATCCCACGTACATTCTTTGTAATAGAAAGAGTCAGCATTTCTGCAAATTGAACTTGTATTGACAAGATGAATTATATCACCTACTAAAAATAGCATTCAATTGTTCAACATAGATGCTATGTTTAACTGTGGTTACCTCAAACTTACCGTCCATCCACCATTTGACATATCACAATAAACGTCAAAGCCCGATCTTCCTTCAGGGTATATTGTATACGTCATGTCGATTGTTCTGTTAGCCATGTATAGATCGTAACAATCTGTTGGCCCATTCCGCGTACATGTAACACCGTCTCCTTGAAACCACTCGTTGCAGATACATCTCCCGACACCGTCAGTTTCTTCACAAGTTGCGTCATCCCCACATCTGTAATTATCACTGATGAGTCTGTTGTTGCTACAGGTAATCCGCACCAAACATCTAGACTTGAGATGGGATTCACCTTCCTGAAAACAAATAAATGAAAAAGACTCAGTATTAATAGCATAAAAGAATGCATTCCAGAAACAATAACTCTGAATGACATATTGAAACGCACCCCTACTACCACATCGTTATTTTGGTCATAACAGCCACACTGCTCCTTTGGTACGCAGCTACCATCATGTGCCTTGTAGTTTCCTTCACAAATACATCTTTCTGTTTCTGATGGATTTGCTGGAACACATTGATCTGGATTCACACAACTTCTCTCGCAAATACTTTGGCTGTCTTTATGCTTGTTTGTAATACACCAGGTGATTGGTAGTGGAACTGAAAGAAGAAAGAAAAAGGAAATATAAGTCAGGTTCAAATTTCCAAACACGCGACATAAATATTACGTTAATAAATGAAGACGTAAACATCGATATAGCTTAAAAGGTATAATAACATATGGTTATTCTTGTTGAAGAAACTGGAACGGCATTAATTTGGGCTTACATATATATGTTACTATTTACCAGAACTTTCGATAGCGCCAAGACTTGATAATGAATAGCTGTCCCAATCATCTGAGATACGAAAATTGTCATAGGCAATGTAATTCGACTGTTCTTCAGTGTTCTCCAGATCAATGCGAAGTTTGTATCTCTTTTGGTTTGTCAAATGAGCCAGTCTTTCATTTCCCATCCAAAATTCACTTCCCACAAATCCAAACCCGAATTTGAAATCGTTCCAGCTCCGATTAAAATTAATATATCCATCGAAGCGCCGTTGTATTACCTGAACAATAAGAAAACAATTACGAATAACATGTAGTAGGTAAGAAGGAAATGGAATTCTCTCTTTTTCTAAAATTAATAAATTATGTACATTTCATTCTGTAGGCTTTATTTTAGTGTAATATGTAACTTACCGTCCATCCGCCTAAGGTGACGTTGTTATCACAGTAGACCTCAAAAGGTTCTGGATACTGGACAGGTCTGATGAGGTAAACCACCGAGACAGATTTGCCAGATGAGCATTGATTGACCACTTCTTGACAGTCACGTGGGTACTCCGCAGATTGGTACAGAAAATACCGAATATCTAATTATACAATCAAATAAAGTAACTACTTCATTACTTTCCATAGACGGGAACAATAACGTACTTCGATAGTTCTGTGACATTTACCTCATAATGTAAAGATTTTTAATTATGTGACAACTTTTATGGAAACACAATTTGGGTATATAGAAAAAAAAACCCAAACGTATGTAAGAAAACGAACTGCTAAAGAATATATTACCGGATGCATTGCATATGTTTGTATACAAGACTTAAAACATAATTTGAACTCACTGGATGGTGATTGAATATCATCTTCATTAGCGGAGATTACCTGCATGTAAACACCAGTAATTAAAAGTCGATTTTCCCACAACAATTCACATACGTTTGCATATGCGTGTACCAGATGTATCCTTCTTATCTAGTTTTAATATTTTACTGATTCGAGCATTTCTTTAATAACAACTTTCTCTTCTTTTTTTTTTGTTACTTACTTATCTGGAATTTCATGAAACCATGAAAGCACTTTCGCAGATTCATTTTGAATATGTATCCCACCGAGTCAAAAATTAAAATGTGACGGTTAAGGTGGTATTTAAAGTAAAGCATTTCTTTCTGGCTTAGTTACACAAACGCACAATGAAATCGTGAGGGACGATTTTTATCGACATGTAAAGCACGTACAGTTGTCACTTAGATTTCATGCTATTGTGAATTGTAAATATTAAACAAACAAAAAAATTACCAAATAACTTAATGCACTTTTTTCTTTTGAATAATTGGATCAAGGAAAACGTAGTTTTCTTAAAGAATTGTGACATTACAAGTTCAGAGATCTGTAAAGTTGCATCAAAGACTCGTTATAAGCTGAAACTACAAAAAAAAAAAAAATTAACTGCAATTCTACCAAAACTTCTTTTCCCCATACTCTTTAGTCAGTACAAAGCTTAAGCCTTTGTTGCTGACATAGGTAAATCTTTACAGTCACCTATCATATTTTAAATGCAAATTGATGTCCACCTGATATATGGTTACATGTTGCATTTTGAGTCGTCTGTACGTGTCTTGATCCTCACAACTTCAAGAATTTTGTTTTGATTATGTAAATATTGTATAGGTTAAAGCGAAACTATTCCAAGGGCAAAATCTTAGTAAGTGGTTAGTTGTCATAAAATGTTCAAGCTAACAATTTGTTAAAATGACGTGAAATCATGTGGAGTCAACACTGTGCAAATCGTGTATGTCCTTTGCCGAACCGCAGTGTGTTCGCAATCTCTATTTAAGAAATTGATCATGTTCAAAATTTCTCTAGCCATTGTTTTATAGTTTTCTGTTGTTAAACATCACTTTTAGTACGATCTATGGTTGTCTCAAGTGGAAGTATTACATTACTTTATGACCATAATAGGAGCTGCCCAGAGTCAAATGACTTTTCTCTGGCGATAAATCGCCTTTTTATGCCTATTCTAATTAAGCTAATACTTTACAATTACAAATACACATACAGTCTTTGCACATGCTAAACACGCTCATGATAAACATTGGCCCACAAAATCATTGGCATTAGTTAGGGACGCTGTCTGTTGGACGCAATTCTCATTACTCGTTATTGTTAGCAGATCCCAACTACCCTACAGATATATACAGAAGGAAAAAAACATGGTATAATTGTCACTTTCATAATGAAATGTTTAGTTTCAATTTCATTGAAAGCTTAGGAGGAAAATAGAGACGAAAATTGACTTTGATACAAAATAATATATAAAAATGTCATTTTAAGGGTTTTCAAGAATTGACTGTGACTCAAGAGGAATGGATTCATTAACACTTCAATTGTTAGTATGCATTTTATTTTGTTTCTCTCCATTTAATTATTAATCTTTTTCGTAACTCTTACAACTTTCAAATTTAACATTGTCTATCTTAACCAAGATTGTTTACCAGAATATGTTGTGTTCCTAGAGTAAAAAAACTTCCTTCTTGAGATAACTACGATTTGTTTATGTGTACCATGCTTACATTCTTTCTCTGTATCGCTTTTGGCTGACATTTTTACTTAACGGGAACTCGATAATTAATTTAACAAAAGTGAATGATTTTTTTTTCACTTTGAAAAACAGACAGACAAGATAAAGAGGAGAATAATAATAACAAAAATATTGTCGCTTCGAAATAAGATTTCAACAGACGAAGTGAATATTCTGATGCGGAAAATAAACATGATAAAAATGTTTCGCCTTGTTGTAGGGTGCTTTGAAAGAGATCATTTTTTTCTATTAAAAGATTGTTGGCTGCCATTTTGAATCTAACTCCCAATTCCCAAATTATTTTAATCGAATTTGATACACTGAAGAGATTTTTTTTCAACGTACAGAGGTTACCAAACGTTTTTCACATTAAGTGAATGCATTACTCTGTGAATACATTCGTGAAGTGATCACAATTAACAACTCATTTCTTACGTTACAATTTTTCTTACAAAACGTCTAGCTATCCTAACTTGATGAGGCCTCAGCTGAATATCAAAAGTCTCAATATCTTGTATCAGACAGAGGTTTTGTTTTCAAAATGATTACTGACGGTTTTGGTCAAACTATTTCACACAACTAAAATGAACAAAATGATGTTCCAAGCTGCCTTCCACGTAAATACAAACTATGTTACAAACTTGTATCAGCTTGTATTTTGTTACCTACATTTTTCTTTGATTTTATTTAATTTTTCCTTCTTTTTCGTTCTTTTCATAATACTAAGGGAATTCTTTCATCAGTACATAATTATTTTATGAAAAAGTTATTTAGAATTCTTTTACCTACAGCTTGTACCTTTGCTTGTCATACTGTAAGTAAAACTAGTATGATCAATTGTTTTTGTCTTCTTTGAATACTCCTATCAAAAAGAAAGACGCAAGCAAACTCAAGGAAATGTATTTAAATGATTCAAGTTGAGAAAAGGTATCAATAATATTTACATGCATATCAATACGTATATCGTTTACAAAATTTACATTTGTCACTGAACTTACTACAACTAAATGAAATTTGTATTTTTAAAAGTTGCATTTCTGTTTGGGACGAACTATGTTAGAATCCACTTTCCAAGTTGGTATTTTCTTACAACGATATTTTTTCCAATACAGCAGTAAACTAAGTCTGCATAAATATTGGTTGTTAATAATACTAAGGCAAATCTTTTCAATTTCATGTAACTATTTGCATGACTGAACATGAGCTTCTACAAAGGGAGTTACCATCAGCATCGAGAATGAACTTAAAAAGTTAGAGACTATGTCAATGTGTGAAAGTTTCCCTTTAGTTTTTTAATGTTATTTCAGTATGCTCATGTCTTTCCTATGAACAACTGTTGAAAGGTTTGTACATGCATAGCTGTGCAAATGTAAATAAATCAAATGCAGTATATTTTAACAACATTCATTAACTAATATTAATAGCCTTTTATAAATACTTACAATCAAGTAGAAGCAAAAGAATATCAAAAAATAGTATCTTAACGTGTAACATGTAGAAAAAAAAGAAATAAGTCTGTCATGTCTTGAAATTGTCTTTATGTTTGTCTTTGAAATTTCAAAACCATTGAAAATCGTTTCTTTCTTTGTAAGTATTTTTTTCCTGATAAATATTTCAAACAGACTTACCTCTAGTCCAAAAGAAACCAAAAATAAAATAGCAGGAAAAATGTAACAAGACTTTGCAAGTTCAGTCATTTCTGAAAATGGAACAAAGGACAAAGTGAAGAAGTTTTGGCTCAACTTCTTTGAAGCGTTGACGACTCTTACTTTTCGACAAAGTGATGACGAATAAACTTATTTTTGCTGCCATTTCTTGAACTCAATGTCTGTCTTCATTTAATGATCGGCCACGTGACATTGCCGATGGAAGTCCAAGCACATCACTTGCAAAATAGTTAGACTTGTCCTTATCACGTGATGTTGAGAACTATTTTAATATTCACATCCCACGCGTCATACTTTAATGTCGCAAATGGGCTTCCGTTAAAAATCACATCAACTTTTAAATGGCCTGTCCAAACCAACAGAAGAAGCTCTTACGCTGTTGAAACAGACTGTCAATAGACTTTGCAAAATCCACACGTACTCTATATGGGAAGTAATACCTACTTCGTTAACATTTATATCATTAGATTCATGGTATCATGCCAAGAATACTAGCCATTTTCTTTATACTATATCGAAACTGTTGTATTTAGGATTGATGGAATTACCACGCAAATGGGCATCCGTTAAAAATCACATCAACTTTTGAATTGCCTGTCCAAACTAACAGAATCTCTTGCGCTGTTGAAACAGACTGTCAATAGACTTTGCAAAATCCACACGTACTCCATATGCGAAGTAATTCCTACTTCGTTAACATTTATATCATTAGATGCATGGTATCATACCAAGAATACTAACCATTTTCTTTATACGATATCGAAATTGTTGTATTTAGGATTGATGGCATTACGAACTGAGCTACACAAAATGCTTTACATCAGTATGATACAGCAATTATATCCTGAAAGAGGCATATTGGTCAATCTCGAGTAGTTAACAGAGTAAATAAAACTATTTTTGGTTAAATAAAATCGCATTCCACAGAAAAAAATACAATCAACAGGCAAAAAAAAACATGCATTGAATTACACACCTCAAAATATTGTTGCAGTTTCAGTTTATGTATCTTACGGTATACACTATACTATATCAAAATATAATATGCTGATATATTGTATGATGTATTTGTCTAGTGGTATGTTTTGCACACCAGACAGGTGATGAATATTAGAAGTGGATACACAATCTGTGACAGTCCTAATTAAATCTGTCAATATGTGTTCATCTTAATATGTGTAGCTAATTAAAGATGTACAATATTCTTTGTCAAGTATGAACATCTGCTGTAAGTCCAGACAACAGTGGATATTCGATTGCAGAAACAGAATTTTTAGCTGTCACTGGGATTTGTTGTTGTTGTTTTTTTGTTTTTTTTTCGAGTGACAAAAATATAATGAATATGTTGGGTAAGAAGTTCAGGCAAGGGCGTCATATTATACTAAGTCTACACATGGACACATTGAGCTTTGTTTCTATTGTATTGAATACGTTGGTTTCTTTAAGATGATAGTTTTTGTTGTATCTGCAAATTGTTTTATTGTTTTACCGAACTAAATACTCACATCTGTCTTGGTGAACTCATTTGTTAATACCTAATTGGACTTATTTATCACGAAAATGGAAATCAATTGCCAGAACACACTTGTTCTCTGTAAACCTATTGTACTGTATTGTCAGAGTAGTGATTACACAAGCCTTTGACACAAACCAATTGTTTTATGTGGTAGCTTTTCAGGACTTTTTCATACATAGGTAACGTAGCTGAAAACAAACTTGCCAAATTAACCTTCAGAATTGCTTAAATTGCCTCAAATCAAATACTGATCGCACAATTAATACTTCCTTCCTTTTTGTTAGCAAAATACACATAACCGTCGATCCTTTTATGAAGAAATACCCATGTCTAAAATCCAGCTAAGATGTACAGCCCTACAACACATGGCATTCAAATACTGTTTAGCTGCGAATTGCAACAATTATCCCAGAGACTGTCAGAGATAAATATAAGAGACTCCTGTGTCATTGATTCTTTATAAAAGACCAGATTGGGTACCTACAGAAAATACGGATGTATGAACAACATAAACAGTGTCAGTAATTGCAATTTACTTTTGTTTGAAGGCAGATAGGTTCACGTCTCCTTGTTCTGTATGACGTAATTGTTCTGTAATGGTTAGTTATTCATTGAATTATTCAATTATTTTTTCCGTATTTTCTTCCGATTTTTCCGTGAATTTCTCCATGTATCTTCTTTCCATAACTGAGAAAAAAAAGTACTTCAGCAAACATATTTTGGTCACTATTTTCTCGTCATTATTACAGCATGTTGGCACTGTACCCGTCCGCCAGACCAGCAATTTAGTCCCTTTGATCCTGCAACTTTGCAATACATTAGTCTTACAAGTCTCGATCTAAGTTAGGCTGGCTTTTGTAAAATGAACCCATAGACAAGAAACGGGAATGTAAGAATGTGTGCACTACAGAACGTGATACTTCTTATTTTCTGGATGATCTATTATTTATACATCGCTTAAGTGAAGACTCCCTAGTTGTAAAGTCACATCAGCAATCATACTTTTATGATATTATGGATGGCATTATTTTGTCGTCATTATTATATCATGCTACTGCTGACACATCAGCAAACATTTTCAACATTTTTTTTTTGTTTGTTGTTATGTGGTCATGCTATGGACAAGCTAAGTTACTTTTTCCATGTAATTTGTTCAAATGTGCTTCGTGTGACATAAATCTGTGTTTCTATGGCTCTCTTTTTTTTTTCTTGTAACCCCCTCACCCTTTTTCATTACAAGGAACAGAACCAATCCCCCGATTGCAAAATGTACAAGCCCATTGGAATTGATGGGCTTAAAACAAGAATTGTACAATACACACTTTGCCTATTTTTACATGCAGATAGATTCTTAATGCTCAGATTTATGTCTTGCATACATTTAAGATTGACATTTTCTATAACGTATAAAACTTGTTACAATTCGATAAGCCAAGGCAGATTTTCTGACACTTCACTTTCATTTTCGACAATCTTGGTTTTCGAAAATCCCTCAGATTTGATATCCTTCAGCTCAAAGTCACTTCATTCCCTCATGTATCAGCTAAATCGATATTTGTTATAGGGGCCGATAACTAGCGTTGTATGTCTGATCAAGATATGACACTCTAAAGACAAACTAAGCAAATTGTGGGCTCCATATAAATTAATTCGGTATTACATATCACATGAAAGAGGACCATGGAATATCACCTACCTTATTTCGTCGCTCCAGATTGGTAACGTAATTGGAATAATGTTAAAAAAGAGACATAATAGCAACCATAATACAACGAAAACACATCCACTTTTAAACTTTCAAAGATTACTGTACAGTTTATTCGCAACGGCTGAGTTAGTTAGGTGATGTAACCCATTCATTTAAATTCTCGCCTAAACTGGACAGTCTCATCGAATGCATGTCGCGGAAGTAGACTGGCAAGTAATGGACAACGGTTTGTTAAATGATGCAAAATGAGACTTTCTCTGTTCCATTATAGCAAGGTAGGTGGACACTTTGATCTACCATCTCTTTGGAAATGAAAGATATTTTAGGTCTCATGTAAGATATTTAAAAAGACAAACACAATGGAGAGACGCTGTTATTTTATTGAGATGCACGTGTGTATGGGGACGGAACTGAGTCTTACATTTGCCGAGTACCTGACTCATTTACGAAATTTAATGGAACAAAACTGATACAATACAGTGGAACGGAGATATTTTCCTTTTATTTTGCCTAATAACTAAGTGGTTTTACAAAGTCTGTTGGAAACACATTTATAGACGTTTCATAAGAAGAGTCAATTTCCTACTTTTACACATCCTTGCACACGGAAGTGGTCATCAATTATATGTTCTATGTTTTAACAAATAACTTTCATGATTGTAATCCATTAATAGTTTCTAAATGTTGAGATAATATGCTTGAGAAATCACCTGTTTCATTTCATTACCGTAGCATTCAAAACCTCATGACGTCACGAAACTTCATGCCATAAAATGTACGAGAAAGAAGCTCTTTCAGTGTGGTTGCACATAGACTGTGTAACTACTAGAGTATCAATGGTGAATGTTTCAAAAAGCAAACTATCAGCAATCATCGCACTTCGATCCCTTCACATTTTGGGTCAAATGCAAAGCCAATTTGTCGTCATAAGTGACTCGTCCATAGTTGCGGCAGGTTTTGGCGTATTGATGTGAAAACCTGTAATACAATGGTATAATTGTACTCATCTCTAGTAATGTGGACATGGATTACCCACACTTAACTTACTGATTTAGATAATTTGTACACCAAAAAAGGTGAACAGTGTGTAGCTACCTGAAGGTGTGCGTGGCGCGTGATTATCACCTGAAATTTAATAACGTCAGTGATCCTCCACAATTGGGGTATAAAGCTGGTCCCAATGATTAAATACGAAAAAAAATTCCTCCGAAGCAAAGTTCATTAGACATGATTAAGTCTTACATTGGACTTAAGAAAATAATTACAATTATATGCGTACTCATATACAAAAAATGCCTCGGAAAAACAGACCAAAACATTTCGCTGCGTGTACCCCTTAAACCACGTGAAGTGGAATTAGTAGTAACGGAACTCTCAAATCAACGTTTACTTTTCCTTTTTGGAGTATCGCTGAAATATTTTTTAACCAACAATTATTAATTTTCGTTTCGGATTCCTTACGTAAGGTCTCCACGCTACTTAGATTGCGACATTTTTTTTGGGGGGGGGGGATTATCTACATGAAACAGAAATGTTTTTTTCAAGGTAGTTTAAAGTTAAATCGTACTAATGCTTAGTATTTAAACTGGAGGCAGGAAAATTGAGAACCGAACAAAATGATGGAACTTCGATGGGTGTGTGTGTTTTTTCACTGGTCACTTCGGCAATCACGTCTCACGTGGTCAACACTTTTGAGATCATGGGGATGCCAGTAAAACAAATATGTTTACAATTGAATTGTCACAGATAAACACCAAAAATAACACAGATGAACACCAACACACAAAAATTATCGACAATTACAAATTTAATAAACACATTACTTTATGCGGGTAGCTTATGTTGAAGATACAACGAGTTAATCTCAGCTATGATTTTAGTATAACGATAGAGACCTTTCACGTTTCTATGACGATTTTGTAAGACACTGGAAAACAACTTTAATGAAGCAATTTAATT
This sequence comes from Stichopus chloronotus, assembly GCA_021234535.1. Taxonomy (NCBI): domain Eukaryota; kingdom Metazoa; phylum Echinodermata; class Holothuroidea; order Aspidochirotida; family Stichopodidae; genus Stichopus; species Stichopus chloronotus. The sequence goes on along the minus strand of CM037849.1, from coordinate 15,921,922 downwards.
CATTTCAAAATAGCGGATGAACTCGAAAATCATGAAAAGCGAAATCCAGTTATACTTCAAAACCCTGAAAGATGTGCTGTTAAAATTGAAGAAAGTTGACTCTGATTATGCTGACGAACTCAACGTTCAGGAACAGTCTTCGAGACGAAACATCATTCGAATTGTTGGGTTCCCTGACACTGAAGAAGGTAACATTTTGAAAAAACTTGGGGTAACATATGTGAAAATTGAACGAGCTCATCGAGATGTAAGGGCTTACCCCAAGAGACCAGGTCACACCATGGCATACCAGGATAAAATGATGGTCTTTAAATCTCAACGTCGAGCTCTCGACAAAGACCCATACATTACTATCCAACGATCTGACAAAAGTAGATCGACTGGAAAAGAAGAAATGAAGCTCACAAGTAAGCCAACTTTACAATCAAAGTACAAAACTGATATATTCGTCAGGAAATTTGAGAGATTCATCTAGTTCACACTTTCTTTTGCATATCAACCTTCTTCATATTTTTTATAGAAGCGACTGGAGTCGACACAGAAAACCTAATTTTATACATCAGCAAGTGATGATCCTAGTAAGAGGGAACCATTCACCCGAGCCAGCCGTCATTTTCTGGTGTGTTTTTGTATTTTGTGGACCTTATGTTAGTTAACGTATGTTGCAGCGTGACCAACTTATCCACTTTAACGTTGATAATTATATTACTCATCATGAAGCGAATTTTGTCATTTGGGGTAGAGACTTTAACCTGGTATTGAACTTATATCATGAAGTACCTAGTGGACTTCCACAAACAAATTTTAGGGCCCGTAGGATTGACATTATGACTCATCATGATTAAATCGATATTTTGAGGGAAAGAAATCCTTATTCTAATTCCTTTGCAGGGCATTCTAATAGTGATGCCTTAATTCATTGTAGATTATACTTTTTATAGAATCTAATCATTTAAAAGATACTTACACATTAAGCTCTAATTTGTCGCTATTCGGTTTAGATCATTCATTTGTATCACTGACCCTCCAAATCATGGTAAGCAGAGGTGGAGCATAAGTCTGTGAAAACTGAATACTTCCCTTTTAGAAGAACCAATTTATGTTGGTCTTATTATGGACACACTCAGCAACACTGTTAGCTCATACATTCATTGTAATCCTAGTCTACAATGGGAGTCTCTATGGGAGTATTTGATCTGCTTCTATTAGCTATTCAAATCCAAGGCATACCAACATAAGCAAAGACACAGAGGAATTGTTGAGAGGCTTTCTAGGCTTGAGCGACAAAACCTAATTCACCCATACGTTATTTCATTTGCAGAAAACCAGGGCTACGCTTGAATGAATGCGCTGATGAGTACAAGGTGAAATGTTATCATTGCATTATTTTCAGATGTAGAGCGTCATGTAATATGATATTCATGAATAATGAAAAGAAATAAACTATGAATGACTATGAATGAAAGTATAACGATATATTACAGTTAAAATGTAAGATGGTCAAACTGTCACATGATGTTTATATGATTAAATAATTTATTACGAAAAACGATTCATTCTTTTAAACCTTGCCAAAACAAAGTAACAACAACACATGTTAAAGTTGGAAAATTAAACGACTTAATGAATTAAACGAGTCCAGAATCATAACATTCCTACATGGTTGTCGTTTTTTTTTTTTTTTTTATTAACACCCAAGTTTATTTCAAAAAAGTATGCTGTGAAGGAACACTGGGACTTTGTTCATTCCATTTTGTCATTCCTTTTTTTTTCATTACATTCTTAGAAATTGTCGGTGCCATCTTTCCATTGTTTCATTCCTGTCTTAGTGAAAGATGACAGAAATATACTTTACATACTTTAGTTACTTGAGCTGACGAAGATCACGAGTGAGAGTCATGGAGGTAGTCGCTAGAGTTACATGTATTGTGAAGAATTGCTGCGTTAAATGCCAGTTTAATTGCACAGTAAATGCACTTTACTCGTTTAAGCTTCAGTGAAAATAAATTAAATGTAGATAAAAATGTAAAACGTAAACTAAACCCTACTGGCATTCTGCGTAATACATCATTTTCATTCAACTCAATAATACACTTACACAGCTACGGGATACATTACGAACATTGAACGTAATCAATTAGCTACAATGATCCATCTAAATGTATTAAGTGTTTATCTGGGGTCAAAGATCATATAAGAGGCTACTGCTGCTGACCTCTTTGTAATCTCTCTAAATCATTGGAAATACTGCCATCGACAATTTTCAATCTGGAGAACAGCATACATACATTCTGAACATTCATACGTTGCAACTGTACTTAACTACAAGCAAAAATCTTAAATGTCCTGGCAGAGACGTCTGTTTTGGAGTAAGATAAAAGAAAGCAAGTTTTTGGCCTAATGTGTTTGTACTACTGGATGTTAATAACATAAACAAATATCGATGGATGTGATTCTTGACTGAACTTGAGGACAAACAAAACATTGCAGAAATGAAGAAGAAAGAGGTTAATTATCATAACCAACATGGCGAACGTCATTGTCCTGTGAATTTGATCAAGGTGTGCCTGTGATCATTATTGTGACAAAGCACATGTCACGTTGTGGTCTCGCCTTTGAGCCAGTTTGCAAAAACAAGGACGGCCAGACATCTGTGAAATTACACCATATATGGAGATAAAGAGTTGGCTGAAAGACAATAACTACTATAAAGACCATCAGAAGTGTTCGACATCCACTTCGTCTCTGACGTCTCGTCAATTCCAGGCATACGTGTTTAACTCTGTGTATGTTGCGGTTTTACACTTAGTGCCCCCCCCCCCCCCCCGCAGCACTGCGTTCATCAAGTTGTTAAGGTCAGACCTGTGCAGCGAGCATATTCATTTGAAACTGCTAATGTCACAGTGAGATGTGATTGTAATATTTAATATTTGTTTTGACTTAATTTTGAGATCGTCTTTGCAAGACCAGTTTCAAATCTCCCTCCATTTGTTCCGGAAGAGACGTAGCCCTATCAACATGGTACGTTTTGGATTTTTTTTTTTTTTCCAGTACCAAAATTCTTTTTTTGCAATACCAAAAGTCAAGGATGATAGCAATTCCTGATGATGTTGTCTATGTCAATACCAACTGACACTTGACTTAACTGCAAACATGACGTAGTAGGTAACAGTGAACACTATCAAGGGAGGGGGCTTAAATTAATATATGAATCAATTATTTTATAAACTAATCAATTAATATATAATGCAATAATCAATTAATATAAAAATCAAATTAATATATTAATCTATTAATCAATTTAAATAAATCAAATAGTACTTTTCAAATCTCATATTACAAACAATAACACTTACCAGTGACTTTGGAAATGTACCGAGCACCATCTTCCACGTCGTTAGCAAAAGAGAACCATTACTATCTACAACACAGTGTCATTCTTTTACAACATTCACAAATTGTTTTAATGATTAATGAAACACATACAACATTATACAGCATTATACTACATTATACTACAGTCCAAAGATGATTAACCTTTTCCATACATACCAACGAGATTTTGATGAAAAAGGACGAAGAAAAGGGAATTTGGTACTTAATTAACCGCATTTTTATTGAAAAGGAACCCCGAGAAAATGTTGAGAAATTTACAACATGTCAACAATATTCAAAACACAAAGTAACACTTAGACAAAAAGAATGACAATAACAATTGACATATCAACAGTCCCTGCTTTGGTTAGTTTGCTCCAAACAACTAGATATTTCAGAATGTAGGGCCTCGTTCAGAATGCAGGGATTTGGCCTTTCAATAGGCCAAAATTAGTTGTGCTGTGGAGTTCTCTTTCCGTAAGAATATTAATCCTATGGTTATATGGAGACCCTTCAAGATGGTGATGTATTGCAGTCCTTAGTCCTCTTTTCGATTTTCTTGCACAGGGAATTGTTTTTGAACATCTCATCAGAATTCGACATAAAAGGAAAGCTAATTTCAGTAGGCTATCAAATTTTCAAAGTTGTTCAAAATCCACTGAAGAAACTTTCACCCGACACAATTCTGATATTTAGGTAAGGTTATCGTACGTCAAAAGAATGACCACTGACAGTATACTGTGCTGTTTTAACGTAGATTTACGTACATTTAAATTTTACTTTTGAGCAGGTTTAGGTCCTAGGCGTTGCCTAGGTAACGTTAGATCTACGAACTTCAAATCTAACGTTATTTCACTAGTAGGTCTATTACTAGTAATGCTGTATTAGCTATTGCTTTTGTAAGATGCAGCAGACTGAAAACACATTGTTGATCTACAGTTTTATTGTCTTCATCCTCCGGTAATTGACCGTTTTTTACCTAGTTGGATTATCAGTGATTAACCGACGGTCAGCTCACTGAAATGTACCAATAGGAGTTGAGGATTCTTTCCAAGTATGTATATGAACAGTCAATCTTAACCGTTACCACTTTCCGTTGCCCGCAAGCACCACGATAAATTACACCCGACATGTATGTTAGCACCAGAACTTGAATATCCTTGACCGTAGATTTTCCTTACGCACGGGTTTTGATAAACTCCTTAATAGCGATATAATGCTTAAGCTCCTAAGTAATTACACATGAAGTAACAGATTAACAAAGGAAACAATGTTGTTAGTTCCCCACCTTAACATGAATGGAGAGGAAATGTCTACTCTGTACCCCTCCGATTAACGCTTATGCTAGAATGTGACAAAAGAGTAATATCACAGAGAGTATGTCACTGATACGTTGCGATTTGATGTTTTCATGTCGTTTGACTGGTTGCCACATTTTTCGGAGAAACTGCAGAGAATATTTAAAGCTCAACGTTTATATCTTATTTTACAAACGCAATTTTGGTCACCTTTCCCATTTGGCATGATGCCACTCTTGTTTCTTTGTTCAATTACTCACGTCATAGTAAATGAAAGACAAAGAAGAATTCATGACACCATTAGCGTTATCTAATCCATTGATCAAACTTTGCATCAACGGCTTTAGCTTGGAATGATTTAAACATTTTAGATCAATATTGGAGTTTCCTTTCTGTTTTGTTGAACTTTATTTCTAATGTTCATAATTCTTACTTTAACGATGCCAATATTTATTTTAGCAGTTGAAAGTAATGCAGATTGCTACAGTAATCAGACAGTTAATCAAGGTGACCTGAAAACAATACGTCTTCGATTATCTTATTCCTGAGATAAGATTTCGTTTGGGAACTAATTGTATAGCAATCTATTCCTGGATTGAAAGGAACGATAATTTCATTTCCTTTATAGTGATTATGAAATGTCTGCTTCATGTTTTCATTTGACACATGCTGCTCGTTTTTGGTGGCGTTAGAAATACCTCAAAGGTAAGAAAATTTTTCCATTTTTCTCATAGAGAAAGAATACATTCATTAAATCTCGTCTGTTGAATAAAGTTATGTAGTTCGTAACGCTTGCTATGTTGTTGCCATCACTTATGTTATGTAGCATAGTCAATAGAATGTAGGACATTTGCACAATGACCAGCTCAGATAAAAGAGAAAAATCTAACCTTGGGGTGTTACTGATCTTTAAATTTACAAATAGTACGGCATTCTTACTAGTATTTTTTCAAATACATGATGTTATAGAATACATAGCTACTGTTCTCTTATGTTTAAAGACTCTTTCCGACAAGGAGTCACACTTTAGGCCATTTTAAGGCGTTTTTTCTTCCTGGCAAATGCACGATCAAAGTGTTCGAAGGTACCATCACGATAATCGCGATTTATATACATGTCGGAATTTGTGATATAATGGCCTTCCTTGATAGGGTTATTCATATCTATGTTGTTATATGATAGTTGATTGAACTTCAAATCTGATAGTTTTCTATTTCAACGTATGCATGTCTATTTTTTACTCAATACGTAGTTGAGCCTCAAACTTAATACTCTCTTGCTATTTTAAGTTATGCATGTCGTTTATGATAGTGCAGTTTACTAATTGACTCTATTATGTGGTAACTTCACAGATGTACATTCCATATTCATTGACAATTTTTTTTTTTGGAAAAATATAATAAAGTATTAATGTATCACAAGTATTTTCAATGCAATGCTAAAAAAAATATAAAACAATGATTAACAAAGTTAAGACCAAAGCAGTTTGATAAAACATTGGCGTCCTTACTTCAATCAAGAAGTAAACCTCTCAAGTCATTCCCTGCAATTGCTGGTACAAAAAACATATTTTAGCTGTTTTAAATTGTCATGAGTTGACTATTTCACAAAGCATTGAAAGAATTGTCTGTGAACTTATTTCATAACAATCCCTTATTTTTGGGGGGGAAATTTTCTTTCCACTGATCATCAATTTGAATTAAGTACTGTGAGACAGAACAAATTGGGCAAGACTCTCTCCTGAAAAATCTTAAATGTTTGATGTCTTTAAGACTTTTCTTTTTTTTAACACTCACTGCCAGTGTTAAATCAGTGTCCCTAAAGAATTCCGATAAAGGAAAAACTAACTCTGGTTGTGGACCACTACAAGTACTTTTTATAACTAGGGTCGTTTCAGATGAATCAAATATACCTGAATGATTGTCGCTTTGAAATGTTTTCCTCTTTGAGCAAAATGTCTACACGGACAATATTATTTATGACATGACAGAAACATGGAAATGATGTAGAGTTTACTTTCATTATACACGTCGCAAATTAAAAGTTCACTTTATTATTACTTCTTAGAGATTCTTTCTTAAAGGGGAAATCAGAGTTTGACTGAGAAAACTCACCTGTAGTTGATTTTTCTTTCTTAACTGATTGTTCACCGAAATAAAGAGGCGTTGGGGAGGTGTTTGAAGGTAGAAGAAACGGTAATTATCTGGTTAATTACTGTTGAATGGGAACTCTTAATATTTGTCGGGTACAAAAAAATAAACGTTCATGTACAAGACAGCCTCTTCTATACGATGACAAATCACAGCGTTAGACTGAGATGACGTTATATGAATAACCAAAACCGAATGTTTACGGTTCCCAGGCTGTTCGTGCATTGTGCAATGCTAAGTAAGCAAGAGTTTATTAATAGTTGATGATACATACAGCACACGTAGGCTACCTATGAAACGGTTCAGCCACACCTCCTCATACCTTGAATAGGCGATGGTATTGAACATTCATATTTGATTCCATGACTATGGATGTTACAGACTTTCGATGTTCTTCACCGATTTTTTGCGAATTTGACTGATTTCTCGAAATTGTCCACATGTTTTGAGATAATCTTGATCATATTTGTTAGTTATAATTCATTTTACGATACCGGTGGGGAGTTTTAGTTAAATAAATTGTGAAAATAAACCCTGATTTCCCATTTAATCAATGCTTCCTTAACTTTAGTAAATGTGGAACGGTTTTGTAGGGAGCGTGCAAGGGAAATCCATAAAAAAAAAAATATATATCCATCTCGGGAACATAACAAATTTTCGAAAAGTTGGCTTTGGACGAGTTAAATTAACTGGTCAAAATCTGAAATTTGGCAATTTCATAAATTTGTCAAATTTGGCCAAATTTTGGACAATGTCGTTTTTCTGAATTTTGCTACAATGACAAAATTCAGACAATTTGTATTTTGCCGACAAATTTTGCTGACGATAAAAATGTGTCTTTCCAAAACAAATTTCTACGTTCCAGAGGTGGTTGGAAATTGGACTCCTCCTATCTTCATTAGTAACCATTGTATTCAACCGTACTAAAGTGATAAAATTCATACCAGGTAGAATATTAAAGAAATCTTTTCATGTTGAGCTGTAGCACATTGAATTTCTGGAATTGTCAATCTATCGTCACTTCTGTTCTTTGTTTGTGATAACGCCATCATTAAACATTTCTTGGAACTTTGAAAGCACAGTACATGGCAATATACATTTCTTTTGAGCTGCTCCACATTGTCCTAATAATTAATACGACGTTAGTTCATATGAAGTTTGAGACATTGTTTTTTGTGGTCAATCAAACAACTAAAAGACATCAATCAGCAAATTATCACTTTTGACCTACTGTCCATTTCAATTTCGCTATGGCAATCCGTGGTGGTCCATTTCTTGTACACGACTCATTAGACTTAATCTATTGACAGCACCAGTCGTTTCACAAGTTGTGTCCTATCTACATTTGTAACCGTCAGTGATGAATACGTTATTGCTGCAAGTAGTTTGTATGGAACAGCCCATGTTCAGGAATGATACACTTTCCTGAGGAGACGAATGAACATGGCAATCAAATAATTGAGCTATACCCCTCGTATAGATGAATTAAATTGACAAAATAAAGCTTTCAAGCACGACATTCTTATCTTGGTCATAACAGCTTCGAGGCTCCATGGGTTTGCAGATATCTTTGTGCATCATGTAGTTCCCTGGTAGAATCATCTTTCCGGTTCGAAAATAATTGATGGAGCACAAGTATTTGAATTTTCACATTCTTTAATTATGCATTGAATGTTACCTGAAGTTTTATTATTAAAACAAATAATGGATAATGCATAGTTATCCCAGCCATCTGTGATGTGGGCTTGTCATCCAAAACTTATCAAAAATTAATAACTTTATATAAATAGCCGGCATTGATTGGTCTTTTAAGTAAGTATGGTAGCCAATAATATTTTGCAAACATTTACATTAGAACTGATAGAACTGATAGATTAGAACTCGTTTTGGACTACTTTCATTAAGAGAGAAGAAGCCCGTTTCCACAAAACAAACGTTTGTGAAACAATGTTGTTGGGTCTATAAAATCAGACTTGCCGTTCATGATAAATTCATTTACTCATTGAAAGCATAAGCATTGTAGAAAAGTTAACCAGTTTCAGTCAAACCTTTTTAATAACCTTAAAAATGTGTAATTACTAAGTGTTTATCATACTAACCTCTCCAAATGTGATGTGACAGTGTTATACAAACAACTTTTCCATCTTTACGTCGGTCGAATTCCTGCTGTAGTAGTGGACTCATTACTATTTTCACCGTTATTAATATTGTCGTTACAAATGCAGGACTACAGCGTTTAACTGCACCAAGATACATTCAACTCTTCCACCATTTAAAGAAAGATTTTTCCAATGAAACGAACCTAGACAAATGGAAACACCTGATTCGATGAAACACATGGTTAATTATGTTACGCAGAACTGTTTGACATGTTGATTTTATGGAAGGTAAAGTTTTCTGTGAACCATTTTGAATGGGAGTGTGTGTGTCTGTGTTATTATTGAAGCTTTTTTATTAATTTAGCGCATAATGTGGTTATTTACAAGAACAGCATAACATGTTGTTGACATCTTTATTTGTGAACATGTTTGAAACTTTGATTGTTTAAACGTTCATACACGACTCTATGTTGTTTTCACACAATACTCACTTTATAGAAATAAGCAGTTAACGAATTAACGATTACTACCAGTACGTTTTTCGTCAAACTTTAAAGGAGTACATGGATTGTTAAGAGTATAACAGCAGGCACAAACGTTGACGATTAGACTTTAGGTCTGCAATTCATTAAGTTACCTACCTATATTCAAACGTGTTTCGTTTATGTATTCTTATCATTTTTGTCGGTTCTTTAATTTTGCTTTGTATCCACAAGATACTGACACGTCTCTACCTTTGCATAGCATTACTGGCCGATTGATCTACTTATTCGTTATTACTTTTATGGAAACTATCGACTAAAAAATCATCACGTTACAATAAGAAAGGCCATAGTAAGGTTCCCTCCCAGTTATGAGACTAACAAAGAAAGATGTAATTGTGATCAAACACACTAAAAATGTTAACTTACAGCTTCCCATTGTGTTAATTCTACGGATTTACAAACGCTTACAGAACACCTATGAACTTATCTCATTCTTCCTTACTATTAACAGTAGTAAACAAACAAGAATTTGTTTCATTATTGAAGTACTGCTTAAAATTGTCACGACGGACTGTTACATAATTAGTGAGAGTTTACTATTTCTTTCGTTGTCGAAATCGTATGATATTTTGTGACTTTTCATTAACGTTTAATTATTGACTTTATTTCGACTGCACATCTTTTAAATCTATAGTATGATGTTAAATCTGAAATAAGAACAAATTCCACTTTCCCCACCTTCAATTTAAAATCAGACGGTGATAAATTTATGATTTCACAAATTACTTCACTGAAAAGGTGCAATGAGATTTTACTGACCCCATTATTTACGAAGGGGTTATCCCTATGTCGTGATCTACAGCATCGTTGTATTATTCACAATGTAGTAAGCATCCGTTCAGCAATCGTATTACTGGCTGTAAGTCCATCGCCAGTGTGCATACGAGTCACTTGCTTAATAAAACAGATGGCTAGTGAGTGTGCTATGATCAACACTTGTTCTACGCGCAAAGTAACAGATACATCCTAATTCTGACGTATTCATTTGATATGTTCATACCTTCTCGGGAGGACACATCCTCAAGCTGATAGGATGTCTGGTTATCACATTTTATTTTACTATGAAAAAAAGTCTTCTCCAGACTCGCCTCTCGGTATCATACATGAGTACTAATCCTGCCTGTTTGTAAAATGTCAGGTTTTGGTGTATTTGGTATTTAGGGGTATTGTTCGCAAACAGCGAAGCAGAACAGGTAATGAATAGAGTGAATGAACTTTTTAAGACCTGTTGATATAACAAAATTAGAAACCACTAAGAAAATGTACATTTCTTTGAATTACGTTTCATACACAAGTCTATGAAGCATTTACATTATGTTTTTCACAATGCACCCAAATCATATCCAGACATAATTAGCTTCAACACGTACTTCTTGGTATATTTGGCTCAGCAAACAGGTTGAAACTACAATGAATATTAGATCGAACATTAGATATTAAAGCGTAATCACCGTTTTGACAGCTACAATGAAATTAATAGTGACATAACACTTCGTCTCTCAAAGGGATTTGTTGTAATTTATGGATAGCAAGTGTGGGACCAAAGTGATGAACTCTCCTACCTCTGGAGTTATGAATAGGAGAGCAAGAGAGAGTATGTGAAAATTCTTTTATAAAGCAAGTTTGCCAGACTTGGAGTTCCTTACATTTCACCACCCCCACGAATAATTATAAGAAACAAATTTCTGGAGCAACCATGATATAATGGTCAATGGAAAACGACATCTTGGAAAAAGTTACATGATGCCCGTCTTATTTACGTTAAACACGTATTTAATGACGATGGTGGCGTGATGTCATACCTTTATTTATGCTCGGAGTTTGCAATTCATTGTTATCCTTTCACTCTTTTACGGTTGTCGGGCTCAATTCCTGCAGATTGGAAACTACAACAGTTTAACTTGAACGACAATTCTTTTTCTTTGTACAGTACTGCCCTCAACTGCCCCAGTAGTACGAATTTTGCCAATTGTAAGCTCGTTAATAAAATAGTTTTGGGCCTAAATTTTATTGTTAAATAGAATGACTCTTACAATTTCACTGAGGACGACTACCATAAAAGTTTTCCAGTTTTTTGTGCCACTCTGTCTGACGTCGTTAACATTTATACACTTCCATGTTTTCATTTTTTTTTTTTCTACATAGAATTTAGCCACTAATAAATTGCTGTTAGCCATGAACAAAGTTGAGTCGCCAAATTGTGAATTTTTGTAAAGTTGAAATTGAAATAATAGTACATCTGTTCTGGAGCTATCCCCATACGCCCTCATTCCTTTTAGACACAGAACAACACCTTTTTGGCGGAGAATTAAGTTTTCTAAATCTGACTTTTTCTCTGGTTACAATCTACTGCTGCATCATTCGTACAATTTTGGTTCTCATTATTGTAAATACTTTATTCATTTTTTTGCACAAACTTAAATTCGTATTAGCCGTCGAGAAGGGTAGTTGTTCTAAACTCATACTGTTGTCTACGAAGAATGACAAGATATGATAAACTTGTGAATGTTCTTTCTTTTTACGTTAATTCTTTCGAGAGTTTCTTGTTTTTTTGGTTTTTTTTTCTTTCCTTCTTTTCCCTCCATCCGTTTCAGATGTGATTATCTTTAAAGGGAAATGGGGCGTTTAGAATACACCAAGCTGAAGATGGCATACAAAAAAGAAGCGTAGTTGTTCTAAACTCATACTGTTGTCTACAAAGAATGACAAGATATGATGAACTTGTCAATGTTCTTTCTTTTTACGTTAATTCTTTCGAGAGTTTCTTGCTTTGTTTTTTTTTTCTTTCCTTCCTTTGCCTCCATCAGTTGCAGATGTGATTATCTTAAAAGGAAAATGGGGCGTTTAGAATACACCAAGATGGCATACAAAAAAAAGGATTTTCATCATTGTTGAAACATTCAGTCTCATCAATAAACATCTGTAGCAGCTTCATCTCCTCAAAAAATTATATATGTGAACAATGACGGAAAATTCATCATTTGAATTTGGGAAAGTTTGTGTGAACAAATTATTTTTATTTAAGTAACAAATAACTGAATTTCTATCTGTGAGAAGCTTTTTTTTTCTGAAAAGAAGGCCTCTTTACTGCCTTATTTTGAATAACATATCATTCCATGTCCACAAACACTGATTTTGAAAGTATAGTCGTTTCCTGTAAAAAAACAAAAAACACCACAATTTGTCTTTACGGTACGTATTATCGAATCCCTATTCAAGTAAATTACTGGATGAGATATTCCAGTTACTTATGCGTGTAGCTATATATGCGATTGTAGGTATAGGCTTGTATATAAGTACAAGTAACAATGATTTTACCGACATTGTTAAAACTGTTTTAAAAACGGTCCTATATATACATGATTTTTAAGGCAAACTTTGATGCGGACAGGATTACCACCGATTGCCAAAACGTTCGTGCTAGTAGGATGGTAATACGATACATTTGTACGGCGAAGTTAAGCAACCTCGAAGATTAAAAGGGATCGAATTCATAAGCTACATGTAGTCGAGAGCGTCACAAACATTTGCATGACTACGCACAAAATGACAATTCACATTCGCCCCTCTATGTAAATGCATTTGCAAGCAATTAAGTTTATTTGCTTCTTGAAGATGCAATTTTCTTCTCTGTATTGCATTATCTTTGCCGCAAATAGTAAAGCAATTCTGAAAATGGGGAATTAATATAGGACTACATTTATTTATTACATTGCATGCTTATCTTTATGCAAGGATCAAAATAATCCTCTCTGCAAACACCGATCTGTTCACCTAGGAGCCTACAGACCACCTCTCAGGAAATATTCCAGCTGTAGAACCAAGTGTCAGTTACAACTCATTGCTGATTTCGTTGGTTCAAAAGTAAACAAACTTGCGTTGTGCAGTGGTGCAAGATTTTACCATATATTTTCTCAACTAAGTTTCTCAGCTTTTGGAACACATTCAGTGGTACTAAATCACTGACGAGGAAAACATTGCACTGTTATAAATAACCTTCTGTGCGTTCCTCAGCCCCGACACCTAAGTGTCTTTCCCCGAGTGCGCTTTGTTTATTGCAGTTAACGAGTAGAATGAGCAAAATTTATGACTGAATTATCGCTGGATATCTCCACCCGGTGAAACAGAAATATTTTTTTATGGTGTTTCTAAATTTTCCCCACGTTTAAATGTCTTTTCTTTGTGTTTTATTTTCGTACTCTATAAATAAGTGAAAGCGTTAGTGTTTTTGGACCTAACAAGTTACAAGTAGACCTAGTCGGTAGAAGAGAGAACAGTACCAACCGTTACAGCAATAAGAGTTTTAATCTGACAGAAAATGATAACAGAATCTCATTTTCCCCTATGCCTAATCATAGCAATGACTCATTTTATGAATTAAATGATTGCATGTAATCTGTATGGACATAGGTAGAGTTACCTGGTTTCGAATTACGCTCTATCAGACGGTCAGGCTTCTCTAAGTCATCAAAGATTAGGACATTGACTTTTGAGTACACTATGTTGACCAGTGTTGTCTGTTATCACCATGCACAACTTACAAGATTCTATTTATCTACAGACTTAAAGTTTGTGCCCAAGCATCTGCACTTTGCGTATTATTGAGTTGTACTTATTTTGAATGTGTGAAGTTACTGAAAGTTAAAAATTCATGCCCCACACATTTAACCTCACAAAATAGGCTCGAGAGAACCACAAGATTTAAAGGGTTACCTCATTTACGTCTAAGGAAGCTAATGTGGACAAGTTGGCCTTGTTTACGTTAAAATATTTTTATTTCTCCCTAAAAACAAACATATTTTTCCCCTTTCTGTTTGGTATTTTTATTTTTTCGTCAAGATTGCAATGGTTATTACCAAAATGAAACTACTATGTAAGATTGCATTGCTATTGTCACTGTAGCATGAAATACTTATATATTGGCGGAAACGTGATGACAGGTCAATGAAAAGACGGTTGGTTGATTCATGTGGTTGGTTGACCGTTGATTTATAAGCTGTCTGAAGTAAAGCATACACAATAATGACCGAATTATGCAAACAAATTTGTATTCACAGCTTTTTATCTATTCAATTTGATGTAGAACATTTCAAGATATAAAAGAGTTTTATGTTGTTTAGAAGTTTCTGATTCCCGATTCCCTTCAGTTTCTTATGTTAATGATAATACTGGATGTATTTTCATTGTTGTTGCTGTGATACCGCAATCAGATCCTTGAAGATTCTTCCAGAATATGCCTCGGTAATCATTGTACTGATAGTCACCATTTAGATTTGAATCGCCACAAAAATAGAAATTTGTTTCGACGATCTCAACTTGGTTCTCGTTACGGCAGCATCTATAGTTGTTACTACCAGAACATCCGTCACAATTAGTGCATTTGTGATGTGGACGACTGTTACAACTATAATAATAATAATAGTAATAACAATAATAATGATAACAATAGCAATAGTAATAATGACAATAATAATAACAACCACCACTACAGGAACAACAGTAATAGCAGCCACAGTCAGAGTGCTGAGTCTCGTAACGGCCAGTAGCTACACTGTTGCTGAATGTGTAGCATTGTTCAGTAGTGCCTGTGCTACTGTCGTCTGGAAACCACCATCCACCTCGGTGTTTTTGTGCGCAGTTGAAGGTACTCGATCCGTCATTGTCTTCGTTATGCGTACTAAACTGGGCCCCTACACTTGCTGCCATAGCATCGTTACCTGCCAAAATTATATGACAACAAGATGTCTATGTTTCAATTTTCTTCATGTCTTCATACATATTGAGTGATTTTTTAATGTATTTTTTCTTTGTCTTTGCAATTGTTATTATCATGCTTACCACAGTGTCCTGTTTTTCCACGTTTGATATATTGATATCTTGGATTCGAAATCTATTTCTTTGAAGTTTCCAGTTTAGTTTGTCTGTGCATTTATTGTCTTCTGTTTATTTGTAGATCTTTTTTATATTCGGTTTTAACAAGTTAATTTCCCTTTCGTTTTTTTTTCACATTTCATGTAGTGAGGAATTCATGTTACTGAAATCTTTTTCTTCATTTTCGTTTTTGAAGTTTTCATTTTACTTTGCACGTGTGTCCTTTGCTGAGGAATTGTCTTTTATTTTGTTTTTGATCATAGCATATTATTTTTGTCTAGTTAGATGTAACAAATGTCTAGTATGCCGGTTGAAAATATCCAGGAAAATACCTAATGTTAATAAAAGGCAAGAATGATGTAAGCTATTAGATGGACCCATCATGTAACCTAATAAATAAATCCACCAAAAAAAAAAAAAAACACTTGGGTAGACTGATGAAAACAAAATAGTAAAGTAGTCAATGATACACTCTGTGTAAACTAATCACGTCTTAATATTATTAGGATTTTATAAATTCCCTTTCTTTCATTTTATCGTTCTCCAAATGCAGTCCTTGCGTACATTTCTGATAAACTGAATTAAAGAAATGCGCTGGTTTAGGTACTTTCCTAGATGACTATGATGTTTGAGAGACGCATCACCAGTCCAGCCTTAAAAATATGAATAACAATCAAAATCAGCTTACCCAAAACTACTCAGGAGGATCTTACATTTTTTAAGTTACGAGATCACTGGGTTGAAATGCAGTATGCATCAATACAATACACTGCAGACATCATTTCGTGTTGAACGTCAGAATAAAGCCTATACTCTGAAGTGTTACAGCAACTTCAATATTGGACGAAAAAAGAATCAAGTAATCTAGAATACAAACCAGAGTTCCCACTGTAGGTACCCAGAGACAAAAGCTCGTATTTTTGGTCCACGCTACCAATTTCGAAATGCGAGTACTCTGTGTAACGTTGAGAGTTCCCTCCATCGGTCTTCTCCATTCTTAGTTTGTATGTTTTCTGTTTGGTGAGTATGTGCATCTTTTCATTTCCTAGCCAGTGGTCTCCATTAGAATTTCCAAAACCAGTCTTGTACTCGTCCCAGTTACGATAAAAGTTAAGGGACCCAGTGGTTCGTTTTTGCAAAATCTAAAAAGAAAATGAACGCAAATGTTGAATAATGCAAGTTAATCAGTGCAGAGACAACCACTTGTCAGAACTTCTACGACTTACAGATTTTCTAATTTTAACCGTTAACATGTACATACCGAAGGTTTGCGTTTATGTAAAATAAAAACATGACAGGGTTTTGTGAACAATTATAGTTTTAAGTTGTTTCTTAATAGGTGTATGTATGACACCATACAGACATTTTTTTTTTTCTTGCCTGCCAGAGGAGACAGTCGAAATGCTATTAATTTAACTTTGGTTTACACAAAATTAAACCATATCCAGCGTGAGTTCTTGGTAACAGAACGAGACTTTTTTGCGAAGCCATGTCGTAACGACAAAATCAATCATATCACATGTTAAATATAGTATTCAATTAAATTAGAGTTCAAAATAGATGTTATGTTTAACTGTGGTAACCTCAAACTTACCGTCCATCCACCATCTGACATATCACAATAAACGTCAAAGCCCGAGCTTCCTTCAGGATATATTGTGTACGTCATGTCGATTCTTCTCTTAGCCATGTATAGATCGTAGCAATCTCTTGGCCCATTCCGCGTACATGTAACACCGTCTCCTTGAAACCACTCGTTACAGATACATCTCCCGACACCGTCAGTTTCCTCACAAGTTGCGTCATCCCCACATCTGTAATTATCACTGATGAGTCTGTTGTTGCTACAGGTAATCCGTACCGAACATCTAGACTTAAGAAGAGAATCACCTTCCTGGAAACAATTTCAATGGAAGAGACTCATTATTAATGACATAAACGAATATAATATAGAAAGGATAAGCCTGGATGACATATTGAAACGTACCCCTACTACCACATCGTTATCTTGGTCATAACACCCACACTGCTCCTTTGGTATGCAGCTACCATCATGTGCCATGTAGTTTCCCTCACAAACACATCTTTCTGGTTCTGAAGGATTTGCTGGAACACATTGATCTGGATTTTCACAACTTCTCTCGCAAATACTTTGGCTGTCTTTATGCTTGTTTGTAACACACCAAGTGATTGGTAGATCTGAAATTCCAGAAAAAAGTAAATATACATTACGTTCAAATTTCCAAACACGAGACATTAACTTTAAATTAATAAATGGACAGGTAATCGTGGACGTAGTTTATGAGGTGTAATAAGATATTGTTATTCTTGGTGAAGAAAATGGGACGACATTAACTGGCGTTTCCATACAAATGTTACTATTTACCAGAACTTTCGTTAGAGCCAAGACTTGATAATGAATAGCTGTCCCACTCATCTGCGATACGAAAATTGTCATAGGCAATGTAATACGACTGTCCTTCAGTGTTCTCCAGATCAATGCGAAGTTTGTATCTCTTTTGGTTTGTCAAATGAGCCAGTCTTTCATTTCCCATCCAAAATTCACTTCCCACAAATCCAAACCCGAATTTGAAATCGTTCCAGCTCCGATTAAAATTAATATATCCATCGAAGCGCCGTTGTATTACCTGAACAATAAGAAAACAATTACGAATAATATGTAGTAGGTAAGAAAGAAAAGGGGTTCTCTCTTTTTCTAAAATTAATAAATTATGTACATTTCATTCTGTAGGCT
Organism: Stichopus chloronotus; assembly: GCA_021234535.1. NCBI lineage: Eukaryota > Metazoa > Echinodermata > Holothuroidea > Aspidochirotida > Stichopodidae > Stichopus > Stichopus chloronotus. The sequence goes on along the minus strand of CM037849.1, from coordinate 15,903,829 downwards.
TTATTTTAGTGTAATATGTAACTTACTGTCCATCCGCCTAAGGTGACGTTGTTATCACAATAGACCTCAAAAGGTTCTGGATACTGGACAGGTCTGATGAGGTAAACCCCCGAGACAGATTTGTCAGATGAGCATTGATTGACCACTTCTTGACAGTCACGTGGGTACTCCGCAGATTGGTACAGAAAATACCGAATATCTAATTATACGAACAAATAAAGTAACTACTTCATTACTTTCTATAGACGAGAACAATAACGTACTTTAATTCGATAGTTCTGTGATATTTACCTCATAATGTAAAGATTTTTAATTATGTGACAACTTTTATCAAAACACAATTTGGTATATAGAAAAAAAACCCAAACGTATGTAAGAAAACGAACTTCTAAGGAATATATTACCGGATACATTGCATATGTTTGTATACAAGACTTAAAACATAATTTAAACTCACTGGATGGTGATTGAATATCGTCTTCATTAGCGGAGATTACCTGAATGTGAAAAACAATAATTATAAGTCGATTTTCCCACAACAATTCACATACGTTTGCATATACGTGTACCAGATGTATCCTTCTTATCTAGTTTTAATATTTTACTAATTCGAGCATTTCTTCAATAACAATTTTCTCTTTTGTTTTTGTTACTTACTTATCTGGAATTTCATGAAACCATGAAAGCACTTTCGCAGATTCATTTTGAATATGTATCCCACAGCGTCAAAAATTAAAGTGTGACGGTTAAGGTGGTATTTAAAGTAAAGCATTTCTTTCTGGCTTAGTTACACAAACGCACAATGAAATCGTGAGGGACGATTTTTATCGAAATGTAAAGCACGTACAGTTGTCACTTAGATTTCATGCTATTGTGAATTGTAAATATTAAACAAAAAAAAATGTTACCAAATAACTTAATGCACTTTTTTCTTTTGAATAATTGGATCAAGGAAAACGTAGTTTTCTTAAAGAATTGTGACATTACAAGTTCAGAGATCTGTAAAGTTGCATCAAAGACTCGTTATAAGCTGAAACTACAAAAAAAAAACCTTAAATTAACTGCAATTCTACCAAAACTTCTTTTCCCCATACTCTTTAGTCAGTACAAAGCTTAAGCCTTTGTTGTTGACATAAGTAAATCTTTACAGTGACCTATCATATTTTAAATGCAAATTGATGTCCACATGATATAAGGTTACATGTTGCATTTTGAGTCGTCTGTACGTGTCTTGATCCTCACAACTTCAAGAATTTTGTTTTGATTATGTAAATATTGTATAGGTTAAAGCGAAACTATTCCAAGGGCAAAATCTTAGTAAGTGGTTAGTTGTCACAAAATGTTCACGCTAACAATTTGTTAAAATGAAGTGAAATCATGTGCAGTCAACACTGTGCAAATCGTGTATGTCCTTTGCTGAACCGCAGTGTGTTCGCAATCTCTATTTAAGAAATTAATCATGTTCAAAATTTCTCTAGCCATCGTTTTATTTAAGAAATTGATCATGTTCAAAATTTCTCTAGCCATTGTTTTATAGTTTTCTGTTGTTAAACATCACTTTTAGTACGATTTATGGTTGTCTCAAGTGGAAGTATTACATTACTTTATGACCACAATAGGAGCTGCCCAGAGTTAAATGACTTTTCTCTGGCGATAAATCGCCTTTTGCTGCCTATTCTAATTAAAGCTAATACTTTACAATTACAAATACACATACAGTCTTTGCACATGCTAAACACGCTCATGCTAAACATTGGCCCACAAAAAAATTGGCATTAGTTAGGGAAGCTGCCTGTTGGACGCAATCCTCATTACTCGTTATTGTTAGGAGATCCCAACTACCCTACAGATATATACAGAAGAAAAAAAACATGGTATAATTGTCACTTTCATAGTGAAATGTTTAGTTTCAATTTCACTGAAAGTTTAGGAGGAAAATAGAGACGAAAATTGACTTTGATACAAAATAATATATAAAAATGTCACTTTAAGGGTTTTCAAGAACTGACTGTGACTCAAGAGGAATGGATTCATTAACACTTAAATTGTTAGTATGCATTTTATTTTGCTTCTCTTCCATTTAATTATTAATCTTTTTCGTAACTCTTACAACTTTCAAATTTAACATTGTCTATCTTAACCAAGATTGTTTACCAGAATATGTTGTGTTCCTAGAGTCAAAAAACTTCTTTCTTGAGATAACTACGATTTGTTTATGTGTACCAAGTTTACATTCTTTCTCTGTATCGCTTTTGGCAGACATTTTTACCTAACGAGAACTCGATAATTATTTTAACAAAAGTGAATGATTTTTTTTTTTCACTTTGAAAAACAGACAGACAAGATAAATGTGAGAATAATAATAACAAAAATATTGTCGCTTCGAAATAAGATTTCAACAGACGAAGTGAATATTCTGATGCGGAAAATAAACATGATAAAAATGTTTCGCCTTGTTGTAGGGTGCTTTGAAAAAGATCGTTTTTTTTATCAAAAGATTGTTGGATGCCATTTTGAATCTAACTCCCAATTCCAAAATTATTTTAATCGAATTTGATACACTGAAGAGATTTTTTTTAATGTACAGAGGTTACAAAACGTTTTTCAGATTAAGTGAATGCATTACTCTGTGAATACATTCGTGAAGTGATCACAATTAACAACTCATTTCTTACGTTACAATTTTTCTTACAAAACGTCTAGCTATCCTAACTTGATAAGGCCTTAGCTGAATATCAAAAGTCTCAATATCTTGTATCAGACAGAGGTTTTGTTTTCAAAATGTTTACTGACGGTTTTGGTCAAACTATTTCACACAACTAAAATGAACAAAATGATGTTCCCAGCTGCCTTCCACGTAAATACAAACTATGTTACAAACTTGTACCAGCTTGTATTTTGTTACCTATCTTTTTCTTTGATCTTATTTTATTTTTCCTTTTTTTATTTCTTTTATTGTAGTAATATCAAGGAAACCGACTTCTAATAATGTTGTGTTGCTCATAATACTAAGGGAATTCTTTCATCAGTACATAATTATTTAAGGAAAAATATATTTAGAATTCTTTTACCTACAGCTTGTACCTTTGCGTGTCATGCTGTAAGGAAAACTAGCATGATCAATTGTTTTTGTTTTCTTTGAATACACCTATCAAAAAGAAAGACGCAAGCAAACTCAAGGAAATGTATTTAAATGATTCAACTTGAGAAAAGGTATCAATAATATTTAGATGCATATCAATACGTATATCGTTTACAAAATTTGCTTTTGTCACTGAACTTACTACAACTAAATGAAATTTGTATTTTTAAAGTTTGCATTTCTGTTCGGGACGAACTATGTTAGAATCCACTTTCCAAGTTGGTATTTTCTTACAACGATATTTTTTCCAATACAGCAGTAAACTAAGTCTGCAGAATTATTGGTTGTTAATAATACTAAGGCAAATCTTTTCAATTTCATGTAACTATTTGCATGACTGAACATGAGCTTCTACAAAGGGGGTTACCATCAGCATCGAGAATGAACTTAAAATGTTAGAGATTATGTCAAAGTGTGAAAGTTTGCCTTTAGTTTTTTAATGTTATTTCAGTATGCTCATGTCTTTCCTATGAACAACTGTTGAAAGGTTTGTACATGCATAGCTGTGCAAATGTAAAGAAATCAAATGCAGTACATTGTAACAACATTCTTTGACTAATATCAATAGCCTTTTAAAAATACTTAAAATCAAGTAGAAGCAAAAGAATATCAAAAAATATTATTTTAACGTGTAACATGTAGAAAAAAAAAAGAAATAAGTCTGTCATGTCTTGAAATTGTCTTTATGTTTGTCTTTGAAATTTCAAAACCATTAAAAGTCGTTTCTTTCTTTGTAAGTATTTTTTCCTGATAAATATTTCAAACAGACTTACCTCACGTCCAAAAGAAACCAAAAATAATACAGCAGGAAAAATGTAACAAGACTTTGCAAGTTCGGCCATTTCTGAAAATGGAACAAAGGACAAAGTGAAGAAGTTTTGGCTTAACTTCTTTGAAGCTTTGGCGACTCTTACTTTTCGACAAAGTGATGACGAATAAATTTATTTTTGCTGCCATTGCTTGAACTCGACGTCTGTCTTCATTTAATGATCGGCCACGTGACATTACCGATGGCAGTCCAAGCACATCACTTGCAAAATAGTTAGACTTGTCTTGATCACGTGATGTTGAGAACTATTTTAATATTCACATCCCACGCGTCATACTTTAACGTTTCAAATGGGCTTCCGTAAAAAATCACATCAACGTTTAAATGGCCTGTCCAAACCAACAGAAGAAGCTCTTGCGCTGTTGAAACAGACTGTCAATAGTCAAAATCCACACGTACTCTATATGCGAAGTAATACCTACTTCGTTAACATTTATATCATTAGATTCATGGTATCATGCGAAGAATACTAACCATTTTCTTTATACTATATTGAAACTGTTGTATTTAGGATTGATGGAATTACGAAATGAGCTACACAAAATGCTTTACGTCAGTATGATACAGCAATTATATCCTGAAAGAGGTATATTAGTCAATCTCGAGTAATTAGCACAATAAATAAAACTATTTTTGGTTAAATAAAATCGCACTCCACAAAAAGAAAATACAATCAACAGGGAATAAAAAGAACATGCATTGAATTACACACCTCAAAATATTGTTGCAGTTTCAGGTTATGTATCTTATGGTATACACTATACTATATCAAAATATAATATGCTGATATATTGTATGACGTATTTGTCTAGTGGTATGTTTTGCACACCAGACAGGTGATGAATATTAGAAGTGGATACACAATCTGTGACTGTCCTAATTAAATCTGTCAGTATGTGTTCATCTTAATATGTGTAGGTAATCAAAGGTGTACAATATTCTTGGTCAAGTATGAACATCTGCTGTAAGCCTAGACAACGGTGGATATTCAATTGCAGAAAACAGAACTTTTAGCTGTCACTGGAATTTTTTTTTTTTTTTCGAGTGACAAAAATTAACTATAAATGAATACGTTGGGTAAGAAGTTCAGGCAAGGGCGTCATATTATACTAAGTCTACACATGGACACATTGAGCTTTGTTTCTATTGTATTGAATACGCTGGGTTTTTTTTAAGATGAAGTTCGATCTTTTTTGTTGTATGTGCAAATTGTTTTATTGTTTTACCGAACTAAATACTCACATCTGTCTTGGTGAACTCATTTGTTAATACCTAATTGGAGTTATTTACCACGAAAATGGAAATCAATTGCGAGAACACACTTGTTCTCTGTAAACCCATTGCACTGTATTGTTAGATTAGTGATTACACAAGCCGTTGACACAAACCAATTGTTGTATGGGGTAGCTTTTCAGGACTTTTTCATACATAGGTAACGTAGCTGAAAACAAACTTGCCAAATTAACCTTCAGAATTGCTTAAATTGCCTCAAATCAAATATTGATCGCACAATTAATACTTCCTTCCTTTTTGTTAGTAAAATACACATAACCGTCGAGCCTTTTGTGAATAAATACTGATGTTTAAATCCAGCTAACATGTACAGCCCTACAACACATGGCATTCAAATACTGTTTAGCGGCGAATTGCAACAATTATCCCAGAAACTGTCAGAGATAAATATAAGAGACTCCTGTGTCATTGATTCTTTATAAAAAGATCAGATTGGATTAATACAGAAAATACGGATGTATGAACCACATGAACAGTGTCAGTAATTGCAATTTACTTTTGTTTGAAGGCAGATAGGTTCACGTCTCTTTGTTCTTTATGACGTGATTGTTCTGTAATGTTTAGTTATTCATTGAATTTATTTTTTTCCGATTTTTCCGTGAATCTCTCCATGTATCTTCTTTCCATAACTGAGAAAGAAGAGTACTTCAGCAAACATATTTTGGTCACTATTTTCTCGTCATTATTCCAGCATGTTGGCACTGTACCCGTCCGCCAGACCAGCAATTTAGTCCCTTTGATCCTGCAACTTTGCAATACATTATTTTCGATCTAAGTTAGGCTGGCTTTTGTAAAATTAACCCATAGACAAGAAACGGGAATGTAAGAATGTGTCCACTACAGAACGTGATACTTCTTATTTTCTAGAAAATCTATTATTTATATATCGCTTAAGTGAAGACTCCCTAGTTGTAAAGTCAGATCAGCAATCATACTTTTATAATATTATGGATGGCATTATTTTGTCGTCATTATTATATCATGCAACTGCTGACACATCAGCTAACATTTTCAACATTTTTTTTTTGTTTTTTTTTTAGTTTGTTGTTATGTGGTCATGCTATGGACAATCTAAGATACTTTTTCCATGTAATTTGTTCAAATGTGCTTCGTGTGACATAAATCTGTGTTTATATGGCTCTGTTTTTTTTTTTTTTTCGTGTAACCCCCTCACCCTTTTTGATTACAAGGAACAGAACCAATCCCCCGATTGCAAAATGTACCAGTCCATTGGAATTGATGGGCTTAAAACAAGGATTGTACATTACACACTTTGCCTATTGTCACATGCAGATAGATTCTTGATGCTCAGAGTTATGTCTTGCATACATTACAGATTGACATTTTCTATAACGTATAAAACTTCTGACAATTCGATAAGCCAATCAGATTTTCTGACACTGTACTTTCATTTTCGACACACTTGGTTTTCGAAAATCCCTCAGATTTGATACCCTTCAGCTCAAAGTCACTTCATTCACTCATGTATCAGCTAACTCGATGTTTGTTATAGGGGCAGATAACTAGCGTTGTATGTCGGATCAAGATATGACACTCTAAAGACAAAGTAAGCAAATTGTGGGCTCCATATAAATTAATTCGGTATTACATATCACATGAAAGAGGACCGTGGAATATCACCTACCGTATTTCCTGGCTCCAGATCGGTAACGTAATTGGAATAATGTTAAATAAAGACATAATAGCTACCATAATTCAACGAAAACACATCCACTTTTAAACTTTCAGAGATTACTGTACAGTTTATTAGCAACCACTGAGTTAATTCGGTGACGTAACCCATTCATTTAAATCCTCGCCTAAACTGGACAGTCTCATCGAATGCATGTCGCGGAACTAGACTGGCAAGTAATGGACAACGGTTTGTTAAATGATGCAAAATGAGACTTTCTCTGTTCCATTATAGCAAGGTAGGTGGACACTTTGATCTAGCATCTCTTTGGAAATGAAAGATATTTTAGGTCTCATGTACGATATTTAAAAAGACAAACGCAATGGAAGAGACGCTGTTATTTTATTGAGGTGCACGTGTGTATGGGGACGGAACTGAGTCTTGCATTGGCTGAGTACCTGACTCATTTACGAAATTTAAGGGAACAAAACTGATACAATACAGTGGAACGGAGATAACAACAAATTTCCCTTTATTTTGCCTAATAACTAAGTGATGTTACAAAGTCTGTTGGAAACACATTTATAGCCGTTTCATAAGAAGAGTCAATTTCCTACTTTTACACATCCCTGCACACCGAAGTGGTCATCAATAATATGTTGTATGTTTTAACAAATAACTTTCATGATTGTAATTCTTTAATAGTTTCTAAATGTTGAGTTAATATGCTTGAGAAATCACCTGTTTTATTTCATTACCGTAGCATTCAAAACCTCATGACGTCACGGATAATTTGATATACTTTTGATTTGATTAACTTTATGTTGAAAGGGGACATCAACAAACTCACTCACTAAATCTAATTAAGACACAACTATTTTATAACATCACTTCGCAGCAACCTTAATAACGTATATAGATTCTAAAATAAAATGTATCTATAGAGAAGACACGGGCTTACTAACAGCAGTTTGTATATATAGACGCATTAAAGTGAGTGTTCTAAAATAATGAAATGGATATATCTTCATGTATAATAATTCATTTCCAAAAATTTTAATAATGTAACCGGTGTGCAATTGAAAGAGATGTTTAAGAGCTTATTACGTCTTTAATCGGTGAATTTATTTTGAACTCTCTAGTACCGACAAGCAAGTTCGTTGTCATTTCTTGATTGTTCACTGTTGTTCCGTAAGCCAATCTCTATGAAAGCGTGAGTTTTCCTCTAATAAGTAACGGTTCAAGAAAAGCATTTATCATAAATGTTAAACTTCAAAGCCCTCGCTCATTCATGACGTGGGATTGACTGTCTTACGCGGTGTGCTAAAAATTTGATTATACTGATAAGTAGTTATTATACTTACAAAACATAGCAAGGTTAAATAATGCATATCTTTGTTCAAGATGTTTTATAATGCCTACAAGGCAAATATTCCTCTAATATATAGTAAATTCTTAGTTACCGAAATTATAAGTCAATAATAACTTATATTGTTTTTGAGCTCATATAGGTTGCAAGTCATAATTACAAGTGTTGAAGGTTCTCAGTTCAACTTGGGTTTAGTTGAAAGTTCACTACAAATTTTGGACCAACAATGTGTTCATTTCGTTTAAATCGCAAGGAATCACACTAACAGTGTGCGTTTAATTTTTTTTTTAGTTCTTCAGTTCAAACTATACAAATTAAAAGTTATCTCCTGTATATGTCTGTGTGTGAAGACAATATTCAATAAAAGGGTATTTGATTGGTGACTTTTGCCAGTAAAGATTTATTTTGTTTCGCATCGTTATAATATTTCTTCTGATAACGGGAATTTTTAATTGATATTTATCTTAGTACTGTGAAAGAGGATGTGAAATTAATAATAATAAATAACAATATTTATTATAAGCATGTTTGAGATTGTCACATTATTTTAATTAATTCTTCATCAAAAAACATACATTTGATGATCTGAAAATTTAGAAAGTAATGCAAGAACTTTATCCTTCATTATTTTTGCATTTAGAGTAAGTCGTTGCAATAGACGGTCTGATAAGAAGACTAACTATAGATCTCAGAAAAATCCACCAAAGAAAATTCGTCATAAAATTTTTCCAAACTTGCCTTTCTTGAAGACTTCCATCTTTGGGAAAGACGCTTTTCAGAAACGAGTATAGTGGTTCTTGACGAAGGATTGCCTGCTAATGAAGACCCCCGAAGGGTTTCACCAAAGATTGAGTTTGTTCAAGGTAGGACGCGCCTATATTCATCTTAACTAACAAGACATTCAAATATTAATTGGCAAGTACATCAGAGTTATCAGAATGAAAGTAGTTATAAGACTCTGATGAAACTTAAAATTCCATCAAACAATGATACTTCAGCAATCATGTGTCACGTGGTAAACACTTTTGCTATCATGGAGATGCCAGTAAAACAAATATGTTTAGAATTGAATGTTCACAGATAAACACCAAAAATAACACAGATGAACAACAACACACAAAAATTGTCGACAATTACAAATTTAATAAACACATTCCTTTATGAGGGTAGCTTATGTTGAAGATACAACGAGTTAATCTCAGCTATGATTTTACTGTAACGATAGAGATCTTTCACGTTTCTATGACGATTTTTTAAGGCACTGGAAAACAACTTTAATGAAGCAATTTAATTCATTTCAAAATAGCGGATGAACTCGAAAATCATGGAAAGCGAAATCCAGTTATACTTCAAAACCCTGAAAGATGTGCTGTTAAAACTGAAGAAAGTTGACTCTGATTATGCTGACAAACTCAACGTTCAGGAACAGTTTTGAGACGAAACATCATTCCAATTGTTGGGTTCCCTGACACTGAAGAAGGTAACATTTTGAAAAAGCTTGGGGTAACATAAATAACGAATTACAGAAAAAGTGAAACTTACAGTATCAACGGGACCATTGCACATATAATGATAACAATACGTTCAGGAAACTAGACAGTTTACACTCATACAGAAAAACTGAACACCTGATACAAATCTAACTAAAGTATTCTAGAGGATGATCTTAATAAACCGTAAAGTAACGTATTCCACAGGTACCTCCTGTTCCTCTGTAAGATTTCAGACTTGACAGTGAATACTCTCCTTATTCGTCTGAGATTCTGAAGTTGTGGTAAGTTATGTAATAAGACTTCCCTGCAGCATTCTGAAATTCCAGTCGTAGCTCATACTGCTTTTGATTAGTCAAGAAAGCTATTTTATCATTTCCTAGCCAAAAATGTGTTCCAAGATATCCAAATCCGTTTTTGAAGTCTACCCAATTTCGATTAAAATTGATAGATCCAGTAAACCGTCGTTGTAATACCTGCAGAGTAAATGTGTCTGATATTAAAACAAAACAAATAATCTTCCCTTCTTGCTTATAAATGTTTCTTGCTTGTAAGATCAAATCTCCAGTTAAACGTAAGTGTTCTTGTAAGATAAGATGTATAACATATCGAATGAGATTTATGGAACACAACAATACTTACTGTCCATCCACTGGTTTCTAGGTCTTTGTCACAATAAACCTCAAAAGGCTCTGGATATCCTTCGGGTTTAATAATGTACACTCCAGATGTATTATTTAAGAACTCACAGCTCATCAGTACTTCTTTACAATCTCTCGGATACTCAACTTGTTGCCATAGAAAATAGGATGAGACTGTTAGGGAAATGCAATATACTACACTATCTTAATAAACACTTCACATAACTCCATAACATTCATAGCAAAGTTCATTTAAGTCCTTCTTTTTGAAGTCCTTCTTATGCTGAGATACAAATATTGGATACATGTCTGCTGTACTAAGCCTCTACACAGTAACTTTTTCAGAGGGCACTGACGTGACATGACACGCTGCACAACTTCACTAATATACTCTTACACGAGTATTTTCATTCTTAACGCTAACTTTCTAATGCCCACTCACCTGACGCCATGCTTGAGGTCGCGATAAGAGTCTTTGTGAAGAAAGACAAATCACACTGGCTTAAACTGTATTAAGATTTAGTTTTTCGTTAAAAATTGAACATACGTCTTACGGTTTACGATAATTTAGGAAATATCAACTTTCTTTTATCCACGACTTCTGTTTCGCTTGCAATTTAACGTAACATTAACATACAGAAATTAAGTATGATCATTACTGCATGGTTGAATGCATCAAATGCAGTCCGTTTTCCTCTTCTCAATCGAATGCTTGTAATTTTTCTGCGTAGCAAGATCTATTTAAAATGTATGTTACACGTTCTATGAACGATATCATAAGACATCTTTCATCAAATGAAATAAACCTTGGCATAATAGAGAGACTGAGACGTTTGCTGATCTGAAGGAAGGCAGAAAACTACTGAAAGTTAAGCTCATAACCCTTAAATGTTTTAGAGAAAAAGTCTCATTCGTGAAAAGTGATTTCCAATAAGCATTATCTATAATGGATTTTGTTACAGTCAGTATTATAATAAATATAAATAAAGATCGAACTCCATTGGGTTTTGGCATAATAATCTATTCGATAACTTCAGTTTCAAGAAAGTATTCACAACAGAAACAAACCAGAGTAATAAGCACTGGACATAGCATATGGAGTAAAAGACTTTTTACTTGTTGTAGTTTTGACATTGAGGTTTTCAAATGTGATTATATTAACGTGTTGCTTTTCATCTTTAATTTTTAAATACCTAGTGATGTCTTAATTTCGAAGACGGCCTAGTACTTTCACATCTACTGAGATTTTGCTTTTGCTTTTGATAAGATCATTTCTTGCTCGAGTTGTCAAACTCTATTTAGCAAATAGCACATCTTTTCCAGATGTAGTAAATATTATGATTGGGGCTGTGTAATTTTGAAGTATTTTCGCAACGTTTTCAACCATGAACTGAGTACTGTCAAATTGCCAATGCAACGTAACTTGACAATACTACCACATTTCTGTATGAGAATTACAGTAGAACAATATACAAAAATTCAACTTCACGGGATCTTCAGGGACGAAAACTGCGCAAGAAAAATGTATAATGTGCGACATGATGACGTGCGATTGATGTCCTCAGTGACTATCATCAGTATTTGGTTCGATAAATATCATGTGTTGTAACGATTTTTTTATGCAGCATTATGATAACGTAATGCAACTGATGTTTTGCATCAACCAACAATACATCACTTTTCTGGGCGCCTGTGAACGCACCAGCTTTGCAAAATGAAAACATTTTGCTTTCAATTTCAAAACCTTATCGTATATTAAATGAGCGCATTGGCAGGCAGTTCAAGTAGAGCCTTCATTTCATTAATAAAACGTTGCAAATGTGCTTTTAACCAAATCGATCGCTACTTATAGAATTTATCTTCCCTAGTTATTGTAACTATTCCTTCTATTCATTTTATAAGACAGTGAAAATAAAATGATTTAATAAAAGAGCAGTGTGAGGTACATTTGGTGTTTAAACGTATTCAATCATTAGACATCCTAACCAATATTCTATCTTCAAAATTCAAAGAAGGAGTGAACAGTTATGCTTATAGATGTGATCATTTTTGTGTATGATTTTACATTTTAAGTTTGTTTTGAAGACGGACATCCCCAAACTTACTCATTTAATCTAATTAACACACAACTAATTAATAACATCACGTAGCAGCAACCTTAATAACGTAGATTTTGAGATAAAATGTATGTATAGAGAAGACACTTACTGGCTTTCTAAACAGCACTTTGTGTACATAGACACATTAAATTGGAGATAATCTATTCAGTTATGAGGTGAGTGTCATAAAAATAATGAAATGGATATAATCTTCATGGAAAATGATTTATTTCCTAAAGTTCTAATGATATAAATGGAGAGCATTTTAGAGAGAGGTTTAAGAGCTTATTAAGTCTTTAATGGGTAAATTTATTTTGAACTCTCTAGTAACGACAAACAATTTCTTTCTTATGTCTTGATTGTTCACTGTTGTTCCGAATGCTAATCTGATTGAAAGTGTGAGTTTACTTCTAGTAAGTAGTGGTTTATGCGAAACATTTATCATAAAAGTTAAACTTCACAACTTTTTATACAGTTTTATTAACCTGGTAAGTAGATATTATACTTGCAAAACAGAACAAGGTCAAAGGGTGACTGTCATTATGCAAGATGTTTTATAATGTAAATGTAACTACACAGTAATTATTCCTCCAATATATAGTAAATTCTTAGTTACCAACATTATAGGTCAAAAGGAATTTATATTGTTTTTGCACTCATATAGGTTGCGAGTTATAGTTACAAGTGTTGAAGGTTCTCAAGTCAACTTGGGCCTAGTTGAAATGTAACGACAAACTTTTGAACAATAATGTGTTCATTTCTCTTAAATTGCAATAAATCACACTTACATTAAGCGTTTATTTTTCTCTTAGTTCTTCAAAACAAACTAAACAGACTGTTTATGCCTGTTTGAAGACAATGATCAATGAAATGATACTTGATTGTTGAATTTTTGGCACTAAAGATTTATTTTATTTTGCAACGTTATGATATTTCTTCTGATAAAGAGAATGTTTAATTAATTTTTATCTTAGTACTGTGAAAGGGGATGTGAAATTAATGATAATAATAAAAAAATAATATACGCAGATTTGAGGTTGTTACATTATATTACTTAATTAGTCATTAAAAAACATAAATTTGATGATACTTCATCATGATCTTAAAATTTAGAAAGTAATGCACTATTACCATTTATTCACATTTAGAATAATTCGTTGCGATAGACGATATGAAAACTAGACTTACTATTTCAGATCCCAGAAAAATCCACCAAAGAAAATTCTTCATAAAATTTGGCCAAACTTGCCTTTCTTGAAAACTTCCCATGGTTGAGAAAGACGCTAACTGTTCAGAAACGAGTAAAATGGTTCTTGACGTAGGATCGCCTGCCAATGAAGACTCCCGAAGGGTGTCACCAAAGACTTCATCAAACAATGATACTTCAGCAATCACGTGTCACGTGGTTAGCACTTTTGCGATCATGCAAATTCCAGTAAAACAAATATGTTTATAATTGAATTGTCACAGATAAACACCAAAAGTAACACAGATAAACACCAACACAAAAAATTGTCGACAATTACAAATTTAATAAGCACATTACTTTATGCGGGTAGCTGATGTTGAAGATACAACCAGTTAAATCTCAGCTATGATTTTAGTATAACGATAGAGGTCTTTCACGTTTGTATGACAATTTTTTTAAGACACTGGAAAACAACTTTAATGAAGCAATTTAATTCATTTCAAAATAGCGGATGAACTCGAAAATCATGGAAAGCGAAATCCAGTTATACTTCAAAACCCTGAAAGATGTGCTGTTAAAACTGAAGAAAGTTGACTCTGATTATGCTGACAAACTCAACGTTCAGGAACAGTCTTCGAGACGAAACATCATTCGAATTGTTGGGTTCCCTGACACTGAAGAAGGTAACATTTTGAAAAAGCTTGGGGTAACATATGTGAGAATTGAACGAGCTCATCGAGATGTAAGGGCTTACCCCAAGAGACCAGGTCACACCATGGCATACCAGGATAAAATGATGGTCTTTAAATCTCAACGTCGAGCTCTCGAGAAAGACCCATACATTACTATCCAACGATCTGACAAAAGTAGATCGACTGGAAAAGAGGAACTGAAGCTCACAAGTAAGCCAACTTTACAATCAAGGTACAAAACTGCTATTTTCGTCAGAAAATTTAAGAGATTCATCTAGTTAATACTTTGGTTTTGCATATCAACCTTCTTCATAATTTTTATCCAAGCGACTGGAGTCGACACAGAAAATTTTATACATCAGCAAGTGATGATCTTAGTAAGAGGCAACCATTGACCCGTGCCAGTCGTCATTTTCTGGTGTGTTTTTGTATTTTGTGGACCTTATGTTAATTAACGTATGTTGCAGCGTGACCAACTTATTCACTTTAATGTTGATAATTATATTACTCATCACGATGGGAATTTTGTCATTTGGGGTAGAGACTTTAACCTGGTACTAAACTTAGATCATGAAGTATCTAGTGGACTTCCACTAACAAAGTTTAGGACAAGTAGGATTGATTTAATGATATTTGGAGGGAAAGAAATCCTTATTCTAATTCCTTTGCGTGGCATTCTAATATTGATGCTTTCATTCATTGTAGATTAGACGTTTTATTGAATCTAATCATACTTACACATTAAGCTCTAATTTGTCGCTATTCGGTTTAGATCATTCATTTGTATCACTGACCCTCCAAATCATGGTAAGCAGAGGTGGAGCATAAGTCTGTGGAAATTAAATACTTCCCTTTTAGAAGAACCAATTTATGTTGGTCTTATTATGGACACACTCCGCAACACTGTTAGCTCATACATTCATTGTAATCCTAATCTACAATGGGAGTATCAATGGGAGTATTTGATCTGCTTCTATTAGCTATTCAAATTCAAGGCATACCAACATAAGCAAAGACAGAGAGAAATTGTTGAGAGGCTTTCTAGGCTTGAGCGACAAAACCCAATTCACCCATACGTTAATTCATTTGCAGAAAACCAGGGCTACGCTTGAATGAATGCGCTGATGAGTACAAGGTGAAATGTCTTTATTGCATTATTGCATTATTTTCAGATGTAGAGCGTCATGTAACATGATATTCATGAATAATGAAAAGAAATAAACTATGAATGACTATGAATGAAAGTATAACGATATATTACAGTTAAAATGTAAGATGGTCAAACTGTCACATGATGTTTATATGATTAAATAATTTATTACGAAAAAAGATTCATTCTTTTAAACCTTGCTAAAACAAAGTAACAACGATACATGTTAAAGTTGGAAAATTAAACGACTTAACGAATTAAACTAGTCCAGAATCATAACGGTTCCTACATGTCGTTTTTTTCCTACTAACATTTACATACATAACATACTCACAATTTTATTTCAAAAAAGTATGCTGTGGAGGAACACTGGGACTTTGGTCATTCCATTTTGTCATTCCTTTTTTTATTTCATTTTTAGAAATTGTCGGTGCCATCTTTCCATTGTTTTCATTCCTGTCTTAGTGGATGATGACAGAAATGAACATACTTTAGTTACTTGAGCTGACGTAGATCACGAGTGAGAGTCACGGAGGTAGTCTCTAGAGTTAAATGTATTGTGAAGACTTGCTGCGTTAAATGCACAGTTTAATTGCACAGTAAATGCACTTTACTCGTTTTAGCTTCAGTGAAAATAAATTAAATGTAGACAAAAACGTAAACTAAACCCTACTGGCATTCTGCGTAATACAACATTTTCATTCAACGCAATAATTCACTTACACAGCTACAAGATACAATATGAAGATTGTACGTAATCAATTAGCTACAATGATCCATCTATATGTATTAAGTGTTTATCTGGGGTCAAAGATCATTGAAGAGGCTTGACATGGGTTTACCCTTTGAGTCATATTACGTATGTTTGTCCTATTGTGTATACCTACCCATGATTATTCAATGTATGACTGTTTATATGTTTACGTGCCCATGCGCACAAGAATAATACATACGTGATCGATCGCCGGGGAAGTCTTACCAACTTCGAGAGAGCTCAACGATGATCAGAGGTTCCTACGACACGTTACACCACGGAAGTTTTGTTGCTTTGTGAGCAGAGTTTCGCCTCTCAGCTTTTCACTCTCTCACAGTTCTTTGTACCTATATTCCTATCCTCGTTATTCAAATACGGTGGATTTTATTCACGAAACCCACGTTCTATACTTGTGGATTTCTTTTACCTTATTCCGGGTGTTATTCGACTACACAGTACAGTGTCTCAACTCTATTCTCATTATTTGTGGATTCGTAATATCATCGGTTCCAGTGACATATTGCTCCCGTGAAGACTGAATACCAACCGTTTTACACCATTCTTTAACTGGTGTTCACCTGCTGTTTGAAACTGGTCACGATCCGGCTTTTGAAGTTCGCTTCCATCTTCCGCGCAGCGCTGATTTGAGAAGTGACGTCATCACTAAAGCATAAACTTCTTCGGCCGACCAGTTATGAGATAAGTTAAATTTCATATTTTATCTGGCGCCTTAAGATCGCTTGTATATTTTTAATGTTATTAATTGTATCATAATTGTGTATGATTCATTTTTATACATAACCTTGAAGGTAGAGTTACATTTAGAATCAATATAATAATAATAACAACAATAATAACAACAACAATAATAATAATAATAATAACAATAAAAATAATATTGATTTTACTTCAAAGTGTCTATCTTCTCTTTTGTCTTGTACTGACAACCTAAAAAACTTTCTGCCGGGATCTGAGTTCTTTCCCTTCTTATCCCGTAACAAGGCTACTGCTGCTGACCTCTTTGTAATCTTTCTAAATCATTGGAAATACTGACATCGAAAATTTTCAATTTGGCAAGTATCATACATACATTCTGAACTCTCATACGTTGCAACTGTACTTAGCTCAAAGTAAAAAATCTTAAATGTCCTAGCAGAGACATCTGTTTTGGAGTAAGATAAAAGAAAGCAAGTTTTTGGCCTAATGTGATTGTACTACTGGATACTAATAACATTAACAAATATCGATCGATGTGATTCTTGTCTGAACTTGAGGGGAGAAAAAAAATAACTTTAAAGAAACTAACAAGAAAGAGGTTAATTATGATAATCAATATGGTGAACGTTATTGTCCTGTGAACCTGATCAAGGTGTGTCTGTGATCATTATTGTGACGAAACACATGTCATGTCATGTTGTGGTCTCGCCTTTGAGCCAGTTTGCAGAAACACGACGGCCAGACATCTGTGAAATTACACCATATATGGAGATAAAGAGTTGGCTGAAAGACAGTAACTACGATAAAGACCATCAGAAGTGTTCGACATCCACTTCGTCTCTGACGTCTCGGCAATTCCCGACATATGTGTTTAACTCTGTCTATGTTGCGGTTTTACACTTAGTGCCCCCCCCCCCCCGAAACACTGCGTTCATCAAGTTGTTGAGGTCAGACCTGTGCAGCGAGCATATTGATATGAAACTGCTAATGTCACAGTGAGATGTGATAATAATATTTAATATTTATTTTGACTTAATTTTGAGATCGACACCAGTTTCAAATCGCCCTCCATTTGTTCCGGAAGAGACGTAGCCCTATCAACATGGTACGTTTTGGATTTTTTTCTCAATACCAAAAGTCTTTTTTGCAATACCAAAAGCCAAGGATGATAGCAATTCCTGATGATTTTGTCTATGTCAATAACAACTTACACTTGACTTAACTGCAAATATGACATAGTAGGTAACAATGAACACTCTCAAGGGGAGGAGGTAAATTAATATGTTAATCAATGAATTAATATAATAATCAATCAATACATAATACAATAGTCAATTAATATAAAAATCAAATTAATATTTTAATCAATTAATATATTAATCAATTTAAATAAGCCAAATCGTACTTTTCAAATCTCATATTACAAACAATAGCACTTACGTGTGACTTTGGGAATGTACCTATCACCATCTTCCACATCGTCAGCAAAAAGAGAACCATTACTATCTACAGTGCAGTGTCATTCTTTTATAACATTCACAAATTGTTTTAATGATTAATGAAGCACATACCATGACAGTGTTGAATTAAAGGTTCATCAACGCTGGACCATGTATTAATGCACTCTCGGACGTTAATGCAAGCGCTGCACGAGGGCGCATACCGAGTGTATCCAACGATTGGCATTGCCCCAAGAGAGTGCATTATATTACTTTATACTACAGTCCAAAGTTGATTAACCTTCTCCATACATACCAACGAGATTTTGATGAATAAGGCCGAAAAAAAAAAGGAATTTGGTACTTAAATCATCGTATTTTTATTGAAAAGGAACCCCAAGAGAAGGTTGACAAATTTACAACATGTCAACAATATTCAAAGCACAAAGTAACACTTACACAAAAAGAATTACAATAACAATTGACATATCAACAATCCTTGCTTTGATTAGTTTGCTCCAAACAACTAGATATTTCAGAATGTAGGGCCTTGTTCAGAATGTAGGGACTACTACTTTTTTAAATTATTTGTGCTGTGGAGTTCTCTTTCCTTACTAATATTAATCCGATGGTTATATGGAGACCCCAAGTATGTATATGAACAGCCAATCTTAACCGTTACCAATTTCCGTTGCCCGCACCACGATAAATGACACCCGACATGTATGTTAGCATCACAACATGAATATCCTTGACCGTAGATTTTCCTTACGCACGGGTTTTGATAAACTCCATAATAGCGATATCATGCTTAAGCTCCTAAGTAATTACACATGAAGTAAGTTAGTTCCCCCACCTTATCATGAATGGAGAGGAAATGTCTACTCTGTCCCCTTCCGATAGACGCTTATGCTAGAATGTAACAAAAGAGTAATATCACAGAGAGTATGTCACTGATACGTTGCAATTTGATGTTTTCATATCGTTTGACTGGCTGCCACTTTTTTCGGAGAAACTGCAGAGAATATTTAAAGCTAAACGTTTATATCTTATTTTACAAACGCAATTTTGGTCACCTTTCTCATTTGGCATTATGCCACTCTTGTCTCTTTGTTCAATTACTCACGTCATAGTAAATGAAAGACAAAGAGGAATTCATGACACCAGTAGCGTTATCTAATCCATTGATTAAACTTTGCATCAACGGCTTTAGCTTGGAATGATTTAAACATTTTAGATTAATATTGGATTTTCCTTTCTGTTTTGTTGAACTTTATTTCAACTGTTCATAATTCTTTCTTTAACGATGCCAATATTTATTTTAGCAGTTGAAAGTAATGCAGATTGCTACAGTAATCAGACAGTTAATCAAGGTGACCTGAAAACAATACGTCTTCGATTATCTTATTCCTGAGATAAGATCTTGTTGGGGAACTAATTGTATAGCAATCTATTCCTGGATTGAAAGGAACGATAATTTCATTTCCTTTATAGTGATAATGAAATGTCTGCTTCATGTTTTCATTTGACACATGCTGCTCGTTTTTGGTGGGGTTAGAAATACCTCAAAGGTAAGAAAATTTTTCCATTTTTCTCATAGAGAAAGAATACATTCATTAAATCTCGTCTGTTGAATAAAGTTATGTAGTTCGTAACGCTTGCTATGTTGTTGCCATCACTTATGTTATGTAGCATAGTCAATAGAATGTAGGACATTTGCACAATGACCAGCTCAGATAAAAGAGAAAAATCTAACCTTGGGGTGTTACTGATCTTTAAATTTACAAATAGTACGGCATTCTTACTAGTATTTTTTCAAATACATGATGTTATAGAATACATAGCTACTGTTCTCTTATGTTTAAAGACTCTTTCCGACAAGGAGTCACACTTTAGGCCATTTTAAGGCGTTTTTTCTTCCTGGCAAATGCACGATCAAAGTGTTCGAAGGTACCATTCACGATAATCGCGATTTATATACATGTCGGAATTTGTGATATAATGGCCTTCCTTGATAGGGTTATTCATATCTATGTTGTTACATTATAGTTGATTGAACATCAAATCTGATAGTTTTCTATTTCAACGTATGCATGTCTTTTTTTTTTACTCGATACGTAGCTGAGCCTCAAACTTTATACTTAATACTCTCTTGCTATTTTAAGTTATGCATGTCTTTATGATAGTGCAGTTTACTAATTGACTCTATTATGTGGTAACTTCACAGATGTACATTCCATATTCATTGACAATTTTTTTTTTGAAAAGTATAATAAAGTATTAATGTATCACAAGTAGTTTCAGTGCAATGATAAAAAAAAAATACAAAACAACGATTAACAAAGTTAAGACCAAAACATTTTGCTAAAACATTGGCGTCCTTACTACAATCAAGAAGTAAACCTCTCAAGTCATTCCCTGCAATTGCTGGTACAAAAAACATATTTTAGCTGTTTTAAATTGTCATGAGTTTTCACAAAGCATTGAAAGAATTGTCTGTGAACTTATTTTATAACAATCCCTTATTTTTTTTTTGGAAATGTTCTTTCCACTGATCATCAATTTGAATTAAGTACTGTAAGACAGAACAAATTGGGCAAGACTCTCGCCTGAAAAATCTTAAATGTTTGATGTCTTTAAGACTTTTCTTTTTTTAACACTCACTGCCAGTGTTAAATCAGTGTCCCTAAAGATTTCCGATAAAGGAAAAACTAACTCTGGTTGTGGACCACTACAAGTACTTTTTATAACTAGGGTCGTTTCAGATGAATCAAATATACCTGAATGATTGTCGCTTTGAAATGTTTTCCTCTTTGAGCAAAAGGTCTACATGGACAATATTATTTATGACATGACAGAAACATGGAAATGATGTAGAGTTTACTTTCATTATACACGTCGCAAATTAAAAGTTCACTTTATTATTACTTCTTAGAGATTCTTTCTTAAAGGGGACATCAGGGTTTGACTGAGAAAACTCACCTGTAGTTGATTTTTCTTTCTTAACTGATTGTTCACCGAAATAAAGAGGCGTTGGGGAGGTGTTTGAAGGTAGAAGAAACGGTACTTATCTGGTTAATTACTGTTGAATGGGAACTCTTAATATTTGTCGGGTACAAAAAAATAAACGTTCATATACAAGACAGCCTCTTCTATACGATGACAAATCACAGCGTTAGACTGAGATGACGTTATATGAATAAACAAAACCGAATGTTTACGGTTCCCAGGTTGTTCGTGCATTGGGCAATGCTAAGTAAGGAAGAGTTTATTAATAGTTGATGATACATACAGCACACGTAGGCTACCTATGAAACGGTTCAGCCACACCTCCTCATACCTTGAATAGGCGATGGTATTGAACATTCATATGTGATTCGATGACTATGGATGTTACAGACTTTCGATGTTCTTCACCGATTTTTTGCGAATTTGACTGATTTCTCGAAATTGTCCACATGTTTTGAGATAATCTTGATCATATTTGTTAGTTATAATTCATTTTACGATACCGGTGGGGAGTTTTAGTTAAATAAATTGTGAAAATAAACCCTGATTTCCCATTTAATCAATGCTTCCTTAACTTTAGTAAATGTGGAACGGTTTTGTGTGCAAGGGAAATCCATAAAAAAAAAAAAAATAACTATCTCGGGAACATAACAAATTTTCGAAAAGTTGGCTTTGGACGAGTTAAATTAACTGGTCAAAATCTGAAATTTGGCAATTTGATAAATCTTTCAAATTTGGCCAAATTTTGGACAATGTCGTTTTTCTGAATTTTGCTACAATGACAAAATTCAGACAATTTGTATTTTGCCGACAAATTTTGCTGACGATAAAAATGTGTCTTTCCAAAACAAATTTCTACGTTCCAGAGGTGGTTTGAATTTGTAACCATTGTATTCAACCGTACTAAAGTGATAAAATTCATACCAGGTAGAATATTAAAGAAATCTTTTCATGTTGAGCTGTAGCACATTGAATTTCTGGAATTGTCAATCTATCGTCACTCACGTTTCTGTTCTATGTTTGTGATAACGCCATCATTAAACATTTCTTGGGACTTTGTAAGCACAGAACATGGCAATATATTTCTTTTGAGCTGCTCCAAATTGTCCTAATAATTAATACGACGTTAGTGCATATGAAGTTTGAGACATTGTTTTTTGCAATCAATCAAACAACTAAAAGACATCAATCAGCAAATTATCACTTCTGACCTACTGTCCATTTCAATTTCGCTCTGGCAATCCGTGGTGGTCCATTTCTTGCACACGACTCACTAGACTTAATCTATTGACACCACCAGTCGTTTCACAAGTTGTGTCCTATCTACATTTGTAACCGTCAGTGATGAATACGTTATTGCTGCAAGTAGTTTGTATGGAACAGCCCATGTTCAGGAATGATACACTTTCCTGAGGAGACGAATGAACATGGTAATCAAATAATTGAGCTATACCCCCCGTATAGATGGATTAAATTGACAAAATAAAGCTTTCAAGCACGACATTCTTATCTTGGTCATAACAGCTTCAAGGCTCCATGGGTTTGCAGATATCTTTGTGCATCATGTAGTTCCCTGGTAGAATCATCTTTCCTGTTCGAAAATAATTGATGGAGCACAAGTATTTGAATTTTTCACATTCTTTAATTATGCATTGAATGTTACCTGAAGTTTTATTATTAAAACAAAAAATGGATAATGCATAGTTATCCCAGCCATCTGTGATGTGGGCTTGTCATCCAAAACTTATCAAAAATTAATAACTTTATATAAATAGCCGGCATTGATTGGTCTTTTAAGTAAGTATGGTAACCAATATTTTGCAAAGATTTACATTAGAACTGATAGAACTGATAGATTAGAACTCGTTTTGAACTACTTTCATTAAGAGAGAAGAAGCTCGTTTCCACAAGACAAACGTTTGTGAAACAATGTTGTTGGGTCTATAAAATCAGACTTGCCGTTCATGATAAATTCATTTACTCATTGAATGCATAAGCATTGTAGAAAAAGTTAACCAGTTTCAGTCAAACCTTTTAAATAACCTTAAAAATGTATAATTACTAAGTGTTTATCATACTAACCTCTCCAAATGTGATGTGACAGTGTTACACAAACAACTTTTCCACCTTTACGTCGGTCGAATTCCTGCTATAGTAGTGGACTCATTACTATTTTCACCGTTATTAATATTGTCGTTACGAATGCAGGACTACAGCGTTTAACTGCACCAACATACATTCAACTCTTCCACCATTTGAAGAAAGATTTTTCCAATGAAACGAACCTAGACAAATGGAAACAGCTGATTCGATGAAACACATGGTTAATTATGTTACGCAGAACTGTTCGACATGTTGATTTTAGGGAAGGTAAAGTTTTCTAAGAACCATTTTGAGTGGGAGTGTGTGTGTCTGTGTTATTATTGAAGCTTTTTATTAATTTAGCGCATAACGTGGTTATTTACAAGAACAGCATAACATGTTGTTGACATCTTTATTTCTGAACATGTTTGAAACTTTGATTGTTTAAACGTCCATGCACGAGTCTATGTTGTTTTCACACAATACTCACTTTATAGAAATAAGCAGTTAACGAATTAACGATTACTACCAGTACGTTTTTCGTCAAACTTTAAAGGAGTACATGGATTGTTAAGAGTATAACGGCAGGCACAAACGTTGACGATTAGACTTTAGTTCTGCATTTCATTAAGTTACCTCCATACATTCAAACGTGTTTCGTTTATGTATTCTTATAATTTTTGTCGGTTCTCTAATTTTGCTTTGTATCCACAAGATACTGACATGTCTTTACCTTTGCATAGTATTACTGACCGATTGCTATACTTATTCGTTATTACTTTTATGGAAACTATCGACTAAAAAATCATCAGGTTACAATAAGAAAGGCCATAATAAGGTTCCCTCCCAGTTTGGTCATTGAAAATTATGAGGCAAACAAAGAAAGACGTAATTGTGATCAAGCACACTAAAAATGTTAACTTACAGCTTCCCATTGTGTTAATTTTACCGATTTACAAACGCTTACAGAACACTTATGAACTTATATCATTCTTCCTTACTATTAACAGTAGTAAACCAACAGGAATTTGTTTCATTATTGAAGTACTGCTGTCACGACGGACTGTTACATAATTAGTGAGAGTTTGCTATTTCTTTCGTTGTAGAAATTGTATGATATTTTGTGATTTTTCATTAGAGTTTAATTATTGACTTTATTTCGACTGCACGTCTGTTAAATCTTTAGTATTATGTTAAATCTGAAATGAGAACAAATTCCACTTTCCCCACCTTCAATTTAAAAAGAGACGGTGATAAATTTATGATTTCATAAATTACTTCATTGAAAATGTGCAATGAGATTTTACTGAACCCCTTATTTACCAAGGGGTTATCCCTATGTGGTGATCTACAGCATCGTTGTATTATTCACAATGTAGTAAGCATCCGTTCAGCAATCGTATTACTGGCTGTAAGTCCATCGTCAGTGTGCATACGAGTCACTTGCTTAATAAAACAGATGGCTAGTGAGTGTGCTATGATCAACACTTGTTCTACGCGCAAAGTAATAGATACGTCCTAATTCTGACATATTCATTTGATATGTTCATACCTTCTCGGGAGGACACATCCTCAAGCTGATAGGATGTATGGTTATCACATTTTATTTTACTATGAAAAAAGTCTTCTCCAGACTCGCCTCTCGGTATCATACATGAGTACTAATCCTGCCTGTTTGTAAAATGTCAGGTTTTGGTGTATTTGGTATTTAGGGGCATTGTTCGCAAACAGCGAAGCAGAACAGGTAATGAATAGAGTGAATGAACTTTTTAAGACCTGTTGATATAACAAAATTAGAAACCACTAAGAAAATGTACATTTCTTTGAATTACGTTTCGTACACAAGTCTTTGAAGCATTTACATTATGTTTTTCACAATGCACACAAATCATATCCAGACATAATTAGCTTCAACACGTACTTCTTGGTATATTTGGCACAGCAAACAGGTTGAAACTACAATGAATATTAGATCGAACATTAGATATTAAAGCGTAATCACCGTTTTGACAGCTACAATGAAATTAATAGTGACATAACACTTCGTCTCTCAAAGGGATTTGTTGTAATTTATGGATAGCAAGTGTGGGACCAAAGTGATGAACTCTCCTACCTCTGGAATTATGAATAGGAGAGCAAGAGAGAGTATGTGAAAATGCTTTTATAAAGCAAGTTTGCCAGGCTTGGAGTTCCTTACATTTCACCACCCCCACGAATAATTATAAGAAACAAATTTCTGGAGCAACCATTTTATAATGGTCAATGGAAAAAGACAACTTGGAAAAAGTTACATGATGCCCGTCTTATTTACGTTAAACACGTATTTAATGACGATGGTGGCGTGATGTCATACCTTTATTTATGCTCGGAGTTTGCAATTCGTTGTTATCCTTTCACTCTTTTACGGTTGTCGGGCTCAATTCCTGCAGATTGGAAACTACATCAGTTTAACTTGAACGACAATTCTTTTTCTTTGTACAGTGCTGCCCTCAACTGCTCCAGTAGTACGAATTTTGCCAATTGTAAGCTCGTTAATAAAATATTCTTGGGCCTAAATTTTATTGTTAAATAAAATGACTCTTACAATTTCACTGAGAACGACTACCATAAAAGTTTTCCAGTTCCTTGTGCCACCCTTTTTGAGGTCGTTAAGATTGATACACTTCCATGTTTTCCTTTTTTTCTACATAGAATTTAGCCACTAATAAATTGCTGTTAGCCATGAACAAAGTTGAGTCGCCAAATTGTGAATTTTTGTAAAGTTGAAATTTAAATAATAGGACATCTGTTCTGGAGCTGTCCCCATACGCCCCCTTTCCTTTTAGACACAGAACAACACCTTTTTGGCAGAGAATTAAGTTTTCTAAATCTGACTTTTTCTCTGGTTACAATCTCCTGCTGCATCATTCGTACAATTTTGGTTCTCATTATTGTAAATACTTTATTCATTTTTTGGCACAAACTTAAATTCGTATTAGCAGTCGAGAAGGGTAGTTGTTCTGAACTCATACTGTTGTCTACGAAGAATGACAAGATATGATAAACTTGTAAATGCTCTTTCTTTTTAGGTTAATTCTTTCGAGAGTTTCTTGCTTTGTTTTTTTTTTCTTTCCTTCTTTTGCCACCATCCGTTGCAGATGTGATTATCTTAAAAGGGAAATGGGGCGTGTAGAATACACCAAGATGGCAAACAAAAAAAGACTTTCATCATTGCTGAAACATTCAGTCTCATCAATAAACATCTGTAGCAGCTTCATCTCCTCAAAAATTATATATGTGAACAATGACGGAAAATGTATCATTTGAATTTGGGAAAGTTTGTGTGAACAAATTATTTTTGAATACCAAATAATTAAATTTCTATTTGTGAGAAGCTTTTTTCTTAAAAGAAGGCCTCTGTACTTAATAACCTATCATTCTATGTCCACAAACACTGGTTTTGAAAGTATAGTCGTTTCCTGTAAAAAAAAACAAAAAAAAAAACCACATTTCTCTTTAAGGTACGTATTATCTCATCCCCATTCAAGTAAATTACTGGATGAGATATTGTAGTTACTTATGCCGTGTAGCTATATATGTGATTGTAGCTATAAGCTTGTATATAAGTACAAGTAACAATGATTTTACCGACATTGTTAAAACTGTTTTAAAAACGGTCCTACATATACATGCTTTTTAAGGCAAACTTTCATGCGGACAGGATTACCACCGATTGCCAAAACGTTCGTGCTAGTAGGATGGTAATACGATACATTTCTGGGGCGAAGTTAAGCAGCCTCGAAGATTAAAAGGGATCGAATTCATAAGCTACATGCAGTCGAGAACGTCACAAACATTTGCATGACTACGCACAAAATGGCAATTTACATTCGCCCCTCTATGTTACATGCATTTGCATTTGCAAGCATTTGCGTTTGCAAGCAATTAAGTTTATTTGCTTCTTGAAGATGCGATGTTCTTCTCTGTATTGCATTATCTTTGCAGCAAATAGTACAGCAATTCTGAAAATGGGGAACCTAATATAGGACTACATTTATTTATTACATTACATGCTTATGTTTATGCCAGGATCAAAACAATCCACTCTGCAAACATCGATCTGTTAACCTACGAGCCAACAGACCACCTCTCAGGAAATATTCCAGCTGTAGAACCAATTGTCAGTTACAACGCATTGCAGATTTCGTTGGCTCAATAGTAAACAAATTTGCGTTGTACAGTGATGCAAGTTTTTACCATATATTTTCTCAACTAAGTTTCTCAGCTTTTGGAACACATTCAGTGGTACAAAATTACTGAAGAGGAAAACGTTGCACTGTTATAAATAACCTTCTGTGCTTTCCTCAGCCCCGACACCTAAGTGTCTTTCCCCGAGTGCGCTTTGTTTATTGCAGTTGACGAGTAGAATGAGCAACATTTATGACTGAAGTATCGCTGGATATCTCCACCAGGTGAAACAGAAATATTCTTTGTATGGTGTTTCTAAATTTTCCCCACTTTACATGTCTTTTCTTTGTGTTTTATTTTCATACTCTATAAATAAGTGAAAGCGTTGGTGTACTTGGACCTAGCAAGTTACAAGTAGACCCAGTCGGTAGAAGTGAGAACAGTACCAACCGTTAAAGCAATAAGAGTTTTAATCTGACATAAAATGATAACAGAATCTCATTTTCCCCTATGCCTAATCAGAACAATGACTCATTTTATAAATTAAATGATTGCATGTAATCTGTATGGACATAGGTAGAGTTACCTGGTTTCGAATTACGCTCAATCAGACGGCCAGGTTTCTCTAAGTCATCTAAGATTAGGACATTGACTTTTGAGTACACCATGTTGACCAGTGTTGTCTGTTATTAGCGTACACAACTTCCAAGATTCTATTTATCTACAGACTTAAAGTTTGTGCCCAAGCATCTGCACTTTGCGTATTATTGAGTTGTACTTATTTTGAATGTGTGAAGTTACTGAAAGTTAAACATCCATGTCCCACACATTTAACCTCACAAAATAGGCTCGAGAGAACGGCAAGATTTAAAGGGTTACCTCACTTACGTCTAAGGAAGCTGATGTGGACACGTTGGCCTTGTTTACGTAAAAACAAACATATTTTTGCCCTTTCTGTTTGGTATTTTTATTGCTTCGTCAAGATTGCAATGGTTATTACCAAAATGAAACTACTATGTAAGATTGCATTGCTATTGTCACTGTAGCATGAAATACTTGTATATTGGCGGAAACGTAATAACAGGTCAATGAAAAGACGGTTGGTTGATTCATGTGATTGGTTGACCGTTGGTGTATAAGCTGTCTGAAGTAAAGCATACACAATAATGACCGAATCATGCAAACAAATTTGTATTCACAGCTTTTTATCTATTCAATTTGATGTAGAACAATTCAATATATAAAAGAGTTTTATGTTGTTTAGAAGTTTATGATTTCCGGTTCCCTTCAGTTTCTTATGTTCATGATAATATTGGACGTATTTTCATTGTTGTTGCTGTGATACCGCAATCAGATCCTTGAAGATTCTTCCAGAATATGCCTCTGTAATCATTGTACTGGTAGTCACCATTTAGATTTGAATCGCCACAAAAATAGAAATTTGTTTCGACGATTTCAACTTGATTCTGGTTTCGGCAGCATCTATAGTTGTTACTACCAGAACATCCGTCACAATTAGTGCATTTGTGATGTGGACGGCTGTTACAACTATAATAATAATAATAACAATAATAATAATAATCATAACAACAATAATAATAATAACAATAATAATAATAACAATAATAATAATAATAACAACCACCACTACAGGAACAATAGTAATAGCAGCCACAGTCAGAGTACTGAGTCTCGTAACGGCCAGTAGCTACACTGTTGCTGAATGTGTAGCATTGTTGAGTAGTGCCTGTGCTACTGTCGTCTGGATACCACCATCCACCTCGGTGTTTTTGTGCGCAGTTGAAGGTACTCGATCCGTCATTGTCTTCGTTATGCGTACTAAACTGGGCCCCTACACTTGCTGCCATAGCATCGTTACCTGCCAAAATTATATGATAACAAGATGTCTATGTTTCAATTTTCTTCATGTCTTCATACATATTGAGTGATTTTTTAATGTATTTTTTCTTTGTCTTTGCAATTGTTATTATCATGCTTACCACAGTGTCCTGTTTTTCCACGTTTGATATATTGATATCTTGGATTCGAAATCTATTTCTTTGAAGTTTCCAGTTTAGTTTGTCTGTGCATTTATTGTCTTCTGTTTATTTGTAGATCTTTTTTATATTTGGTTTTAACAAGTTAGTTTCGCTTTCGTTTTTTCACATTTCATGTAGTGAGGAATTCATGTCACTGAAATCTTTTTCTTCATTTTCGTTTTTTAAGTTTTCATTTTATTTTTCACGTATGTCCTTTGTTGAGGAATTGTCTTTTATTTTGTTTTTTGATCATAGCATATTATTTTTGTCTAGTTAGATGTAACAAATGTCTAGTATGCCTGTTGAAAATATCCAGCAAAATACCTAATGTTAATAAAAGTCGAGAATGATGTAAGCTATTACATGCACCCATCATATAACCTAATAAATAAAGCCAAAATAAAAAAAAAAAAACACTTGGGTAGACTGATGAAAACAAAATAGTAAAGTAGTCAATGATACACTCTGTTTAAACTAATCAGGTCTTAATATTATTAGGATTTTATACATTCCCTTACTTTCATTTTATCGTTCTCAAAATGTAGTCGCTGTGTACATTTCTGATAAACTGAATGAAGAAATGCACTGGTTTAGGTACTTTCCTAGATGATTATGATGTTTGAGAGACACATCACCAGTCCAGCCTTAAAAATATGAATAACAATCCAAAATCAGCTTCCCCCAAACTACTCAGGAGGATCGTACATTTTGTAAGTTGCGAGATCACTGGGTTGAAATGTACTATCCATCAATACAATTCACTGCAGACATCATTTCGTGTTGAACGTCAGAATAAACCTATACTCTGAAGTGTTACAGCAACTTCAATAGTGGGCAAAAAAAAAAATCCAGTAATCTAGAATACAAACCAGAGGTCCCACCGTAGGTCCCCAGAGACAGAAGCTCGTATTTTTGGTCCACGCTACCAATTTCGAAATGCGAGTACTCTGTGTAACGTTGAGAGTTCCCTCCATCGGTCTTCTCCATTCTTAGTTTGTGTGTTTTCTGTTTGGTGAGTATGTGCATCTTCTCATTTCCTAGCCAGTGGTCTCCATTAGAATTTCCAAAACCAGTCTTGTACTCGCCCCAGTTACGATAAAAGTTAAGGGACCCACTGGTTCGTTTTTGCAAAATCTAAAAAGAAAATGAACGCAAATGTTGAATAATGCAAGTTAATCAGTGCAGAGACAACCACTTGTCTGAACTTCTACGACTTACAGATTTTCTAATTTCAACCGTTAACATGTACATACCGAAGGTTTGCGTTTATGTAAAATAAAAACATGACAGGGTTTTGTGAACAATTATAGTTTTAAGTTGTTTCTTAATAGGTGTATGTATGACACCATACAGACATTTTTTTTTTCTTGCCTACCAGAGGAGACAGTCGAAATGCTATTAATTTTACTTTGGTTTCCACAAAATTAAACCATATCCAGCGTGCGTTCTTGGTAACAGAACCAGACTTAAGAATTTTTGCAAAGCCATGTCGTAATGACAAAATCAATCATATCACATGTTAAATATAGTATTCAATTAAATTATAGTTCAAAATAGATGTTATGTTTAACTACGGTAACCTCAAACTTACCGTCCATCCACCATTTGACATATCACAATAAACCTCAAAGTCCACGTTTTCTTCAGGGTAGATTGTGTAAGTCGTGTCGATTGTTCTATTTGCCATGTATAGATCGTAACAATCTGTTGGCCCATTACGCGTACATGTAACACCGTCTCCTTGAAACCACTCGTTACAGATACATCTCCCGACACCGTCAGTTTCCTCACAAGTTGCGTCATCCCCACATCTGTAATTATCACTGATGAGTCTGTTGTTGCTACAGGTAATCCGCACCGAACATCTAGACTTAAGAAGAGAATCACCTTCCTGGAAACAATTTCAATGGAAGAGACTCATTATTAATGACATAAACGAATATAATATAGAAAGGATAAGCCTGGATGACATATTGAAACGTACCCCTACTACCACATCATTATCGTGGTAAGAACACCCACACTGCTCCTTTGGTATGCAGCTACCATCATGTGCCATGTAGTTTCCCTCACAAATACATCTTTCTGGTTCTAAAGGATTTGGTGGAACACATTGATCTGGATATTCACAACTTCTCTCGCAAATACTTTGGCTGTCTGTATGCTTGTTTGTAACACACCAAGTGATTGGTAGATCTGAAATTAGAAAAAAAAAAAAGGAAATATAAATTACGTTCAAATTTCCAAACACGAGACATTAATTTTCAATTAATAAATGAACAGGTAATCGTGGACGTAGTTTGTAACGTATAATAAGATACTGTTATTCTTGTTGAAGAAAATGGGTCGACATTAACTGGCGTTTCCATACAAATGTTACTATTTACCAGAACTTTCGTAAGCGCCAAGACTTGATAATGAATAGCTGTCCCACTTATCTGCGATACGAAAATTGTCATAGGCAATGTAATACGACTGTCCTTCAGTGTTCTCCAGATCAATGCGAAGTTTGTATCTCTTTTGGTTTGTCAAATGAGCCAATCTTTTATTTCCCATCCAAAATTCACTTCCCACAAATCCAAACCCGAATTTGAAATCGTTCCAGCTCCGATTAAAATTAATATATCCATCGAAGCGCCGTTGTATTACCTGAACAATAAGAAAACAATTACGAATAACATGTAGTAGGTAAGAAGGAAATGGAGTTCTCTCTTTTTCTAAAATTAATAAATTGTGTACATTTCATTCTGTAGGCTTTATTTTAGTGTAATATGTAACTTACTGTCCATCCGCCTAAGGTGACGTTGTTATCACAGTAGACCTCAAAAGGTTCTGGATACTGGACAGGTCTGATGAGGTAAACCCCCGAAACAGATTTGTCAGATGAGCATTGATTGACCACTTCTTGACAGTCACGTGGGTACTCCGCAGATTGGTACAGAAAATACCGAATATCTAATTATACGAACAAGTAAAGTAACTACTCCATTGCTTTTCATAGACGGGAACAATAACGTACTTTAATTCGATAGTTCTGTGACATTTACCTCATAATGTAAAGATTTTTAATTATGTGACAACTTTTATGGAAACACAATTTGGATACATAGAAAAAAAAAACACAAACGTAGCCTATCTAAGAAAACGAACTGCTAAAGAATATATTACTGGATACATTGCATATGCTTGTATACAAGACTAAAAACATAATTTTAACTCACTGGATGGTGATTGAATATCGTCTTCATTAGCGGTGATTACCTGCATGTAAGAACCAATAATTAAAAGTCGATTTTTCCACAACAATTCACATACGTTTGCATATACGTGTACCAGATGTATCCTTCTTATGTAGTTTTAATATTTTGCTGATTCGAGCATTTCCTTAATAACATTTTTCTTTTCTTTTTTTTTTACTTACTTATCTGGAATTTTATGAAACCATGAAACCACTTTCGCAGATTCATTTCGAATATGTATCCCACCGCGTCAAACATTAAAGTGTGAAGGTTAAGGTGGTATTTAAAGTAAAACATTTTTTTTCTGGCTGTGTTACACAAACGCACAATGAAATCGTGAGGGACGATTGGTATCGACATCTAAGCACGTTCAGTTGTCACTTACATTTCAAGCTATTGTGAATTGTAAATATTAAACAAAAAAAATGTTACCAAATAACTTAAAGTGATTGAAAAAAAAAGTGTACTGAAAAAGCAAAAAGATAACATTATGTTTGATCCTAACTTTTTCTTTATTTTAAAGGTACACGCGAGGTTGTACAAGAACGGACTATGTCTTTCAATGAAAAAAAATGACAGTAACTACTTGGAAAAGCAACGAGATTGGCATAAAAACAGTAAAAAACAGAAATCATATTTGAAAATTAACGGTTTTTGCTATAACTGCCTACATTGTGAATATGCAACAGTACAGGTCACACTAGTCTATCAAAAACATACTACTCAAGCCTTCGCTCCTTATTAGGTATCGGGAATTGTAGTATTTGGTGAAAGGAAACACTGTATTTACAAATAGCCCACGAACTGAGCACAACCTTGCCCGCGGCGTAAGTGTTCTTGAGTTGGTAACTGAATATTTAATACTAGTATACTTCCCATTGGCTTGTTCAAAGAAGCACACTGTTGATTTGAATGAAACTGTCAACCACTACATTATCGTATTCTACACTTTTTTATGGTAGCAGAATTTGAAATCATATGGCTAAATTAACCAACTGAAACCTATTTATTTTCCCAGATTGTCTGAATGGTGTAATTAAAAGCCTTACCAAAATTTTGGAGATGAAATTTCAATGTTTTTTACTTTTTGCATACACACGCAATCACTTTAATGCACGTTTTTTTTCTTTGAATAATTGGACTAAGGCAACACTTAGTTTTCTTAAAGAATTGTGACATTACACGTTCAGAGATCTGTAAAGTTGCATCAAAGACTCATTATAAGCTGAAACTACAAAAAAAAAAATTAAATTAACTTCAGTTCTACCAATACCTTTTTTCCCCATACTCTTTAGTCAGTACAAAGCTTAAGCCTTTGTTGTTGACATAAGTAAATCTTTACAGTCGCCTATCATATTTTAAATGCAAATTGATGTCCACATGATATATGGTTATATGTTGCATTTTGAGTCGTCTGTACGTGGCTTGATCCTCACAACTTCAAGAATTTTGTTTTGATAATGTAAATATTGTGTAGGTTAAAGAGAAACTACTTCAAGAAAAAAAATCTTTGAAGTGGTTAGTTGTCACAAAATGTTCACAAAAACAATATTTGTTAAAATGAACGTGAAATCATGTGGAGTCAACGCTATGCAAATCGTGTATGTCCTTTGCTGAACCGCAGTGTGTTCGCAATCTCTATTTAAGAAATTAATCATGTTCAAAATTTCTCTGGCCATCGTTTTATAGTTTTCTGTTGTTAAACATCACTTTTAGTACGATTAATGGTTGTCTCAGATGGAAGTATTACATTACTTTATGGCCATAATATGAGCTACCCAGAGTCAAATAATATCACTTTTCTCTGGAGATGAATCGCCTTTTGCTGCTTATTCTAATTAAAGCTAATACTTTACAATTGCAAATACACATACAGTCTTCGCACATGCTAAACACGCTAATGCTAAACATTGGCCCACAAAATCATTGGCGTTAGTTAGGGAAGCTGTCTGTTGGACGCAATCCTCATTACTCGTTATTGTTGGCTGATCTCAACTACCCTACAGATATATACAGAAGGAAAATAAACACATGGTATAATTGTCACTTTCATAATGAAATGTTTAGTGTCACTTTCATTGAAAGCTCAGGAGGAATTTTGAGACGAAAATTGACTTTGATACAAAATAATATATAGAAATGTCACTTAAAGGGTTTTCAAGAATTGACTGTGACTCAGGAGGAATGGATTTATGAACTTTTAATTAACACAATTGTCAGTGTGCACTTTACTTCGTTTCTCTTCCATTTAGCTATTAATCTTTTTCGTAACTTTTACAACTTTCAAATTTAACATTGTCTATCTTAACCAAGATTGTTTACCAGAAAATGATGTGTTCCTAGAGTAAAAAGACTTCCTTGTTGAGATAACTACGATTTGTTAAGTGTACCATGTTTACATTCTTTCTCTGTGTCGCTTTTTGGCAGACATTTTTACTTAACGGGAACTCGATAATTATTTTAACAAAAGGAAATGATTTTTTTTTCAGTTTCAAAAACAGACAGACAAGATAAATGTGAGGATAAGCATAACAAACGTTTAATACAAACATATTGTCGCTACGAAATAAGATTTCAACAGACGAAGTGAGTATTCTGATGCGGAAAATAAACATGATAAAAATGTTTCGCCTTGTTGTAGGGTGCTTTGACAAAGATCATTTTTTTATCAAAAGATTGTTGGCTGCCATTTTGAATCTAACTCCCAACTCCAAAATTATCTTAATCGAATTTGATACACTGAAGAGATTTTTTCAATGTACAGAAATTACAGAACGTTTTCCATATTTGGTGAATACATTACTCTGTGAATACATTCGTGGGGCGATCACAATTAACAACTCATTTCTTACGTTACAATTTTTCTAACAAAATGTCTAGCTATCTTAACTTGATGAGGCCTCAGCTGAATGTCAAAAGTCTCAATATCTTGTATCAGACAGAGGTTTTGTTTTCAAAATGATTACTGACGGTTTTGGTCAAACTATTTCACACAACTGAAATGAACAAAATGATGTTCCAAGCTGCCTTCCACGTAAAGACGGACTACGTTACAAACTTGTATCAACTTGTATTTTGTTACCTATCTTTTTCTTTGATCTTATTTTATTTTTCTTTCTTTTATTTTTTTATTGTAGTAATATCAGGGAAACCGACTTCTAATAATGTTGTGTTGCTCATAATACTAAGGGAATTCTTTTCATCAGTACATAATTATTTCAGGAAAAATCTATGAACAATTCTTGTACCTACAGTTTGTACCTTTGTGTGTCATATTGTAAGTAACGCTAGCATGATCAATTGTTTTCACTTTCTTCGAATACCACTATCGAAAAGAAAGAGGCAAGCAAACTCAAGGAAATGTATTTAAATGATTCAAGTTGAGAAAAGGAATCAATAGTAATTAGATGCATACCTAATACGTATATCATTTACAAAATTTGCTTTTGTCACTGAACTTACTACAACTGAATGAAATTTCTATTTGTTAAAATTTGAATGTCTCTTCGGGACGAATTATGTTAGAATCAACTTATCAAGTTGGTATTTTCTTACAACGATATAAGTTTCCAATACAGCAGTAAACTAAGTCTACATAATTATTGGTTGTTAATAATACTAAGGCAAATCTTTTCAATGTCATGTAACTATTTGCATGACTGAACATGAGTTTCTATAAAGGGGGTTACCATCAGCATCTAGGATCAGTTTAAAATGTTAGAGATTATGTCAAAGTGGGAAAGTTTGCCTTTAGTTTTTTAATGATATTGAGTATGTTCATGTCTTTCCTATTAACAACTGTTGAAAGGTTTGTACATGCATAGCTGTGCAAATGTAAATAAATCAAATGCAGTACATTTTAACAACATTCATTAACCAATATCAATAGCCTTTGATATACACTTACAATCAAGTAGAAACAAAAAGAAATATCACAAAATATTATTTTAATGTGTAACATGTAGTAAAAAAAAGAAATAAGTCTGTCATGGCTTGAAATTGTCTTTATGTTTGTCTTTGAAATTTCAAAACCATTAAAAGTCGTTTCTTTCTAAGTGAGTTTTTACTGATAAATATTTCAAACAGACTTACCTCTAGTCCAAAAGAAACCAAAAATAATACAGCAGGAAAAATGTAACAAGACTTTGCAAGTACAGCCATTTCTGAAAATGGAACAAAGGACAAAGTGAAGAAGTTTTGGCTTAACTTCTTTGAAGCTTTGACGACTCTTACTTTTCGACAAAGTGATGACGAATAAATTTATTTTTGCTACCATTGCTTGAACTCGATGTATGTCTTCATTTAATGTTTGGCCAAGTGACATTACCGATGGAAGTCCAAGCACACCACTTGCAAAATAGTTAGACTTGTCTTTATCACGTGACCTTTAGAACTATTTTAACATTCACATCCCACGCGTCATACTTTAACGTCGTAAATGGGCATCCGTTAAAAATCACATCAACTTTTAAATGTCCTGTCCAAACCAACAGAAGAATCTTTTGCGCTGTTGAAACAGACTGTCAATAGACTTTGCAAAATCCATACGAACTCTATATGCGAAGTAATACCTACTTCGTTTACATTTATATCATTAGATCCATGGTATCGTACCAAGAATACTAACCATTTTATTTATACGATATGGAAATTGTTGTATTTAGGATTGATGGAATTACGAACTGAGCTACACAAAATGCTTTACGTCAGTATGATACAGCAATTATATCCTGAAAGAGGTCAATCTCGAGTAATTAACAGAGTAAATAAAGCTATTTTTGGTTAAATAAAATGGCACTCTACAGCAAAAAATACCATCGACAGGAAAAAACATGCATTGAATTACACACCTCAAAATATTGTTGCAATTTCAGTTTATGTATCTTACGGTATATACTATACTATATCAAAATATAATATGCTGATATATTGTATGATGCATTTGTTTAGTGGTATGTTTTGCACACCAGACAGGCGCTATAATGAATATAAGAAGTGGATACACAATCTGTGGCAGTCCTAATTAAATCTGTCAATATGTGTTCATCTTGCTACTTGTAGCTAGGTAAAGGTGTACAATATTCTTGGTCAAGTATGAACATCTGCTGTAAGCCTAGACAACAGTGGATATTCAATTGCAGAAAACAAAATTTTTAGCTGTCACTGGAATTTGTTGTTTTTTTCGAGTGACTAAAATCAACAGCAAATGAATACGTTGGATTAGATGTTCAGGCAAGGCCGGCATATTATACTCAGTACATACGTGGATAAATTGCGCTTTGTTTCTGTTGTGTTGAATACGTTGGTCTTCTAAGATGAAGTTCAATCGTTGTTGTTTTATACGCAAATTGTTTAATTGCTTAATACTCACATCTGTTTCAGTGAATTCATTAATTAGTGCCTAATTGGATATATTTATTACTGCAAAGTCTCATCGAGTTCATGTCGCGGAACTAGACTGGCAAGTGATTGACAATTGTTTGTTAAATGATGCAAAATCATACTTTCTCTGTTCCATTATAGCAAGGTAGGTGGTCACTTTGATCTACCATCTCTTTGGAAATGAATTACATTTTAGGTATTATGTACGATATTTCAACAACAAAAAAACAAGTACAATGGAAGCAGAGTTATTACTTTATTGACGTGCACTTGTATATGGGGATGAAACTGACGTCTTACATTTGCCGAATACCGAACTCATTTACGAAATTTAATGGCACAAAAGTGATATAACTCAATGGATAGGAGATTACGTTTTGTTTTATTTTGATAATAACTAAGTGTTTTTACAACGTCTCGATGTAATAATAGATAATATTGTGATTATTGGACACATATTTATGAACTTTTCATAAGAAGAGTAAAATTGCTGCTGTTGCACATACTTGCTCACCGAAGTGGCCATCAAGAGTATGTTGAATACATTAACAAATAACTTTCATGGTTGCAATAGTCTCTAAATGTTGAGAAATTATGCTTGTGAAATCACCTGTTATAGTTCATTAGCATTCAATACCTTCTGACCTCACGAAACGTCATGCATAAAGTGTAAGAGAAGGACGTCCTTTCACTGTGGTTGCACACAGACTGTGCAACTACTAGAGTGCCAATGGTGAATGTTTCAAAACCTATCAGCAATCGTACATCGATCGCTTGGTTGTGGTGTTATTAAATACAGACGAAGATAATTGCCTTAAATCTTAGACCCCTACCACACTTTGGATCAAATGCAAAGCCAATTTGTCGCAATAAGTAACTCGTCGGTAGTGCGGCAGGTAATTGTCGTATTGATGTGAAAACCTCTGATACAATGGTTTAACTGTTGCATGTACTTCACAGTATTTATGTGGACATGGCGTACCCACGCTCAACTTACTGATTCAGATAATTTGCACACCAACAAAAGTGAACAGTGTGTTGCTGCTAAAGTAGCAGTTTTTCTATAGTCGTCGAAAACGTAAACAAACTGAAATAGTACTGAGGACCTTACGTCCCTTAATAAATCTTTGCTAAAGAAGGCCCAGAACCATTCCAAAACTGTGAACGGCATATACTTCTATTGCTACGTAGCAAATACTGTAACCCTAAGAAAGAATGCAAGTTCCCATTGTAACGATGAAATTGAACAACGGACATATTGCTCTTTCACTCAGTGTTGTAGTCTCTAGTAATTTACTTGTACGCTCTGAACGACTGGAATACGTTTTGCTTCTATTCTTTTCCTTTTATATGTTTATCCCGTCTTCATTTAGTGAAATCTTCTCCCAGGGCGATCAAAATGATGATTTTCCTTTGTTTTCATTAAGCACCACTGTAACTCTAATGACTTTGCTAGAAGTGAATGTAACTTTAATAACCTACCACTAACTTCGGGGAATTAATATCGATGATTATTGTGATAATGTAAAACCACTTCTTGATTATAATTGTGTTCACTTTACTGATTTTCATCTTGTATTGGTCAATGAATATGACGTGAATTTCCTCCATCTCAATAATCGAAGCCTTCAAGAAATGTTCATAATCTCTGCGATATTGTAGATTCAAACTGTTCTGTCAAGTATATACCTGTTATTGAAACTTCGCTTGACACTTATGATACTGTTTCGATGTTCAGCATACCTGGTTTTAATTTAAAGCATAAAGCCAGAGATGGGAGAGGTGGAGGTGTAATATTGTATACCTACGTCGGTGATTCGTACAATGCTACTGAAGTAAATACTGATACAGAATTCACAACTTTTGAACATCTCTTCTTCCGTGCTAACTCTGGTAACAAGCGTAATCTAGTAGATGTAATTTACAAGACGCCCCGGTCTACTTATAAAATATTTTTGGTGAGCTTGACAAGTTATTAAGCTACCTCCATGTAACCTTTAAAACTAGTTATTCGTATATTATGGGAGATTTTAATATTAATTAAATAGACAAGTATAAGTGCTAACACCCTTGATCAACGCCATGGTTTCACATATTCTTTTCCTTACAAATGATGAGCCAAATAGAATAACCGTGCACTCTGCAACTTTGCTTGATAACATTTTTTCAAACAATCTTAGTTCTAAACTAGCATCTGTAGTCTTAGTTCACGATATAAGCGATCATTTCCGATATAATTCAGGTTAAATAGCATTATGAGTTTTCATTTGTTACCATACATTCCTCGGTGAGACTTTTTTTTTTTTTTTTTTATTCTCTATTTTTATTTATTTATAATTTTTTTTTTAGGCTAGCATTACTTCAGTTAGTTACGAACTTCAGCATTATGACTGGTCAGATATAATGACATCTACAAATGTTAATGGGTGTTGTCATGCTTTTACTTATGTCATGACGTCTATAATGCAAACAAACATTGTCCTCTTAAAACAAAAATCGCCACCATAAACAATGCAACCTAATACATCTTAACTTAGGACGCTTATGACCCAAAATTATTGCAGAAGTTATAGATAATAATTTCGTTAATGTTGGTCCCAGTAAAAAAGTTTGCCAGTGACAGATGCAACAACAGATTTTCAACCAATTTTGGGAATTTTCAAAAGGAGAATACAGCGGTTCTGACTTCCACTGACCATTCTAAGGTATGTAAGATAATCCACTCAATGCCATTTGGTGAGCCAGACTTATTGACGAACTTTCCTCTGATGTCTTAAGCAAGTGCTTATTCCATTGCAGGTGTTGTTTCTATACAAACTTGTGTTATGTTTTTTTTTTTTATTTCTGGACCAGCTAAAAATTGCCAAGGGGATTCCAATTATTAAGGCTGGTAATTCTTGCCAGCTAAATAATTACAGGCCTATATCTGTACTATTCACTCTTTCTAAAGTACTGGAAAGGTAGATGCATAATGGAATTTCAGGTTTTCTTTTTTAAGGAAAGCATTCTCCTCAATAATCAATACGGTTTTGAGAGAAACACTCCACGTCGA
Organism: Stichopus chloronotus; assembly: GCA_021234535.1. Classification (NCBI taxonomy): domain Eukaryota; kingdom Metazoa; phylum Echinodermata; class Holothuroidea; order Aspidochirotida; family Stichopodidae; genus Stichopus; species Stichopus chloronotus. The sequence continues at coordinate 15,862,422 of CM037849.1, read as the reverse complement.
TGGCTTTCTGTAATCTTGGTAATAAGATAACATATGCTATAGAAAATAAAATATATACTATTGGTATTTTTTAGATTTTTCGAAGGCTACTGGAACTATAGATCATAGCATATTACTTCACAAATTGTCCACGTACGGTCTTAGACGTAAAAATAACAACTGAATCTCCAGTTATCTCAGTAATCGCAAAAAAATATGTGAACGTAAATTTCACTAGTTTTGGTTTGCAAACCATAGTAAGTGGTGTTCCGCAAGATCCATATTAGGTCCTCTTATTTTTATAATTTAATCCTTCGTCCAACAAATTAACTTTTACACCGTTTGTTGATGATACAACTACACTTTACGATCATAAAGATTAATTGAAGCCGTCGCACAAATGAACAATGACCTTTATAACGTTAAGAATTGGCTATGTAACAACAAACTATCATTAAATACTGATAACACTAACATCAACCTAAAGGGAAAAAGTTATCAACCATCAATATTAAAATATATAAAACTCCTCACCTTCACAAAATTTAAAGGGGTTACAGTACATGAGAAACTTAATGGAACAAGGCATATTAATAACGATGAAGTAAAGTAGAAGTGTCTGTGGGCATTATCAATGGACTAAAACATGTCATTTTTTTATTACCGTCTAATGCATTGATTTTGCTGTTACTTTTGTATGCAAATATTGTATGGGCGTCGGGAAATAGTTATGCAATTTATAGTATTCATAAACTTCAAAAGAGGGCTGAGTATATCTATTTATTTATCTATTTATCTATCTATTTATCTATTTATATATCTATCTATTTATCTATCTATCCATCCATCTATCCATCCATCCATCCATCCATCTATCTATCTATCCATCCGTCTATCCATCCATCCATCCATCCATCTATCTATCCATCTATCCATCTATCCATCTATCCATCTATCCATCTATCCATCTATCCATCTATCCATCTATCCATCTATCCATCTATCCATCTATCCATTATCCATCTATCCATCTATCCATCTATCCATCTATCCATCTATCCATCTATCCATCTATCCATCTATCCATCTATCCATCTATCCATCTATCCATCTATCTATCTATCTATCTATCGACGAGCCATGTTTAATGTTTCCTTCACTGATCACACACCACTACCGTTTCATAAACTTGATGTAATGGCTATTTATAATATACATACTGTGCAACTGTGTTTCATTATGAAACATCTTGTAAACAATCTTCCTCTAGTACTACATGTATCTAAACGTTTAATTTTGCTATTTATGATTATGCAACTCGTATTACTGCCGTAATTTATAATTCTAAGCGTAGAGATGAACTTGGAAAAATTTTATATTTAACACAGGTGTTAATTTTTTCTAAATTATTACTAAAATATTATAAGAAAAGTATCACAGTTAATACTTTTAAGAAAAATCTCAAACTATACCTCACTAACACATGACCTAATTCTGTCTATCTATTTTTAAAAGTTTACCCACTAAGATCATTTTGTTCCCTCTTCCGATTTGTTCTTTGTTTTTTTCTTTGCCAGAACGTTTGCCAGACTTCGTACAGGTTTCTGTTAAACTTTGCTGTCTCCATTCATCCCGGTGTCACACTTTATGTTAACTTTATACTTTTGGTCTATCTAATTCTTTACAAGTTTTCTATACTATTTTTTAATAGCAGTGCACTGTTTCACAGACTCACACGTAGGTAGTAAACGAATGAATGAATGTATGTATGTATGTATGTATGTATGAATGAATGTGAAAATGAGATCTCTTCCTAGTCAGTAGTCAGTTGATAGCAATGTTCATCCTACAAGGAAGGAACATTACTGTTAGGATGATAGGTCGCATCAGTTTTGAGCAGTGAGTCCAAAGGAAGTCACGTGATATAGGTTTTATAGAATTATGTATTTTATTATTGGCTTTATAGAATTATGCAAGTCTTAACATTGTCCATTAACTGTAGTAGAAGGATCTACACTTTAGCCCCAGCTGTCACTATTCATTGGTAACTTTCTAAAAATTCACAACTCGCAAATCAATGTGCTATTATTTCTGCATTTTAAAGAGTTCAAGAACTGGCTGTACGCTTACTGTTGTAAACCACTATTGAAATTAGCAGGTTGTTGTCTATGTAACAAATTGTAGCCCTAATTTACAAAGGAAGTTTGCTTAAGAAGATCGTTATTTGCAACTTTGTCACACAGTCACGACTTGGTGCTAATTTAAAATAGTTAGCCCCCTCCCTCATTGTTCTATGATTATGGATATAAGAACAATCTATTGAAACAAATCTATTGAAACTAACCTTTTTAAAACAAAACTATCCTCAACCTTTGCGATTCGTGGGAAAACATTTCACCGTCAGGTCTAATTTGTTCAAGAAAAAAATACCTTGAGATGAAGGTTGATGTAATACCTTCTCTTCACTACCCGATGAGTCACTTCCATTGCTCTGTCAGTAGTTGTGAATTAAGAAGGTTAATAACAATTTTGGTTCATATTGTTGCTTTTTTCGTTTTCTTTTAAATGTCTTCTAGCACAGCGTTTGTAATCCACAATCGAAGGCTTTCACTTTCACCAGGGATCTGTCACTTTTACAAGTGCAGTTCCATGCTCACACGATTAAAAAACAGTATGAAACTTATCTTCACCGGTAGTCCATCAAGAAATCAATGCTTATGTAACACCAGTTGTTTTATATTGACACATCAGTATGAAATGTTGAAGAGTTGGAGAAAAAAAAAAAAAACTCTTCAATTTTTCAGTTCAGAGCGACATTCAAATCATATCCATGATGACGAGAAAAGAATGATTGCCCCAGTTATGTTACTTTATAGTATCATAATTCAATATGCAGAAACCCAACAGTGAAAAGTGGGGAGGGGAAGGCGCATGGAGGAAGGAGAAGTGGGTGCACGGGCACCACACATTTTTCAAAATGACCAATTGTGCCTAAAATTATGACTATTATTACATTAGAGACATCTGAGTTGCTCTTTTCGTTCCTGTTTGATATAGATACTCGCACACCATATTAGGATCAATATTTTTGTGTGAATTCTTCAGATAGAGGACTTTCTTCCACCATTCGCGATATAAGTGCACCCCCACCCTTCCACCCAAGACAAAAGTGGATCTGTTTTTGAAAGTGGTGAAACCGTGAAACGAAAACATAACTGTAAAGAGGGAAAAAAAGAAAGTCATCAGACGAAGGAGGTCTCGTCGGTGATTTGACCGTTAATTACACAATTTTTACAATATTGAGAGCAACACCGGAAGTCACATATCACTGACGTCAATGCCATTACTTTGTGAGATATGAACTGAGAGGATCCATTAAAATGTCGTCATTTCTATGAATATTCAGTAAAAAATAATTAAACAATGGTCGGAACCGTTAACCAAGACCATACTAAAAGTAGTCGTTGTCAAACTATGCAGTTGCTATTGCTCAGGGATCACATAATCGGAAATCTTAGAGAGGCTTGGAACAAAATGGTAAGTAGCATTTACAAACTAAGAGACATTTTTCTCATTTCGGATGTTTGCATATTAAAGTATGAGTGATAGTATGATAGATATATTTCTGTGTTCACAACACATTAAATTTTATTTCTTATCAAACTTTTTTTATTTTCACCCCTAGATTGTGAAGTAAATGGCGCATACTTAGCATCACTCATTGTGGAACAGCTTTTCCTGAATGACTCTTCGTCCTACATGTAAAGTGTCCTCTTTGGTTGTGCAAATTTTTAAACGCCATACATACTGTATGTTTAAATTAAAAGCCAGCTTAAGTAACGTAACACTACGAGTACTGCAGTTGAAAATAGTATAACTTAATGACTGGGCTCGCGTTATAGGAAATTACGACTTGCTGCAACATTTGAAGCCTATCTGGCATGGACAATGGCCTACATCTTTTTTTTTTTCGCTGCACCAAATTATCAAACTGTTGCAATTGCGGTGATTAAAAGGAATGTCTTGCAACCATCTTTCATTGTATTCCAAAGAAGTAAAGTGGACTGCCAAATGTTGGACTAGGTCTTTGTTGGAATATGCTTTTCCTGTCTGAGACCCACAGCAGATTATTCTTTCTGCAAGATTGGAGATTTGCAACGATCATTTCCAAGGTTCATAGCAAATGACTACGCCAGGGAAGTTGGGCCAATGATTGCTCCTTTGTAGAAAATCTTGGTCTTGGTTCTCTGGGTGATCGTCATAGGCGTTGCAGACGCAGACTGTTCTGACTAGTACTGTACCATGCATATTTGCACTATCACCACCAATTAAGTACCGTAAGTTCAGTTTGTCCCTGATGGTATTTGGGACTGGAACAACCTCCGTCGGTGTTTATTGAGGCTTTCCTAAGTAATCCCAAGCCAATGGAATTCATTACCAGGTCGTTTGATCACACGGCACGCTTGTGAAGTTGTGGTGAATTAATGTCTTTAGATGTGTCACCATCTCTCGAAAGAAGAAACAATTAGTGACTTAGTGAATTCTGAGCATACAATATGGAAAATGATCTATTTGAAAAGTGCATTCACGTGCCATTCCATGCAAGTGATGGAGAAAAATGTGTTATTCTCATCACAGTATGTTTCATGAACAATGTAAACTGTGCCATGATTATTGTTTTTCATCCATGCTTAATGCATCAATTTCTCTATGTACAGTATGCATATTCATTTTTTTTTTTCAAAATTTGCACTGCAATTTTTAAGTATATATCCATATATCATCCTTGTTACATCCTGTTAATGTTTTATGTACTTCGTCTTTGTCAAATTGTCATGCTGCACGTTCAATTCATACTTGAGTCACACAAAATAGTGGTGCTATCTGTTGTTAAGTTTCAACCATAAAGGTTTATGAAAATCTCATTTCTTGAAGTCAATACAAATTGCTTTACAGGGAGTAGATCCAGACAAACAACTTCCAAACTTGTAATTAAATTTCTCTCTTTCATTTTTATCATTCCCCCATACAGTAACAGCCTAATAGGTAATCATACATATTAAAGGGAAGTAGGGCGTTTAGAACACACCGACATGACATGCAAAAGAGAAGAGCGGTAATCATTGTTAAGCCATTCAGTCTCATCAATAAACATTTACCAAAGCTTCATCTTCTAAAAACATTATGCATGTGAGGAGTAATGGAAGATGCATCATTTGAATTTTGAAAAGTTTGGGTGAACAAATTAGTGTTGAGTAATAAATAACTGAATTTCTACCTGTGAGGAGCATATTTCTTGAAAAGAAGGCTACTGTCCTTCCTTATTTTGAATAATCTATCATTCTATGTCCACAAACACTAGTTTCAAAAATATGGATGTGATCTCTGAAACAAACGCCCTATTTCCCTTTAACTATATCACAGATTTAACTTATTCCACTCTCTGCGGATGATGTAAACCTGTCTTGTGAAATATGTAGGTGGATGGACATGTGCTTTGCTGTATTAACATTAGGCCTACGTACATAATATTTTATTCCAATAATTCAGGCTATTCATCATCTTGGCTTATGAACACTATGTTGTTGTGCAAGTTAAATATTGAGTTTGTTCAGCTTTACGCCATCAATGGTTAAAACAATACATTGCATGTATAGTCGATGTTGATGTGTAAAGTGATTTCACCATTTAAGAAATCTAGTAACGCTATTATAAAGTTGTATGCTTTTTATGACGTTTAAGTTGGGGGTACATTGTATTATAGATGTATTTATCACTTTTATCCATTCCAGATCTTCTTATTGTTTTCTCTTTCATGTTATTCTGTGTATGCATGTGCATGTGCCATTACAGGCATCACATGCCTTGCCTTTCTTTGCTTAGTATTCCCACAGGTACAGCTTTCAGAATGTAAATATGCCAACAACGTCAATTGGTATGTTTTACGTAGTCTCCCAGGACCGTCAATCATGTGCCTTTTAAACAACACTGTTATTTCTATTTCTACCCTACTTTATAAATTTTCCTATGTTTTACTAACTTTTCTTTTATTTAATGCTAGCCTCCATATCAAGTTTTCAAAGTTATCAAGTGTGATATCAGTCCTCCAAGGAAGGATTTAATAAAACTTGAAAGTCCAGATATATTGATTTTACTTGTCTTTTACTTTGTGATTAATGTTCACCATTTTCTCTTTTAACCTTGAAACCTTGAGTGAACAGACAGAATATAGGGTAAAAAGCTGTGACTGACTCCCTTACATGATATATGTTTCAGGTTGTAGGAGAATGAGACTGATTTATATTCTTGCACTCTTCGACTCATAGTTTACATAAGTCTACTTCGTAAAAGACAACAATATCAACACTTCCAGATATGTTCTGCCATAATACATTAGTTATGCTACTTTCTTGTAAAGGGGTAAATATTTCAATAGAGACTTGTAAATGTTACACCCACAAGCAACTCTGCCTGTTGACTTCCGCGGGTGTTCGGTGATGGGATCAGTAAAGTCTTCATGTCTAGGGACAGTGAGAGAGTTTTTGTGCTATTGTAAATAGGTGTAACCAACAGGAGGCAATAAAATGAAAAGCTTTTATCCATTATGGGAACCTTGTATCATGAGAATGCTATGTTGTGGCTTTCAGACTGTCATTATCAAGCATGGTACCGTTTTAATTTTCCATAGACAAGACAGCACAATCTATTCAAAGTTTTGTACTGAATTGCAACCCAGTGGATTGCAAACAGTAGATTGCAAACAGTAGTTGCCAATGACAGTATTACTGCTAAACGGGCATACCAGTACCAGATCAATCGTTAGGTCATAGACTAGTCAGCTTAAGTGGAAGCATGGGCCTCAACAGAGAATAGCGTATTATTTTCATACTTGTATTAAGTGACATGATGAAATCATGCCCATGTGATAGGCATTTCACTTCCTTTGTGTTAAGTGGGGGGTTAAGGCTGTCATAAATAGTTCTAAAGTCCAACTTTCCAGCAGGTGTCACAACGGAAAGGTTATTATTATTATCATTATTATTATCATTATTATTACTATTATTATTACTATTATAATTGTTATTATTATTATTATTGTAGTAGTAGTAGCAGTAGTAGTAATAGTAGTAGTAGTAGTTTGCCATTATTACTATTATTCTTGTTTGGCACACTCGTAATTGCGAAAACTTGATAATAAGCTGACTTCGGTGCAGCCTACACATTGACAACGTCAAGCATATGTTGTATTCACAGCTATTCATCCAATCGTTTTTTTTTTTGTTTTTTTTTTTTCATGTAGACTATTTCAGTATCTAAATTTCAATATTATAAGACGTTGCTATGTTAATTTTGAATGTTGTGATTTCTGTCTCAATTCAGCTTATTATCTTCATGATGATGTTGGTCGTATTTTCATTGTTGTTTCCGTGATGCCGCAATCAGATTCCTCAAGATTCTTCCAGAAAATACCACGGTAATCGTTGTACTGGTAATCTCCATTTAAATTTGAGTCACCACAGGAGTAGTAACTTGTTTCGAAAATTTCAGTCTTGTTACGACACCGTCTATTATTGTACTGACCTGAGCAGCCGTCACAGTTATAACATTTATAGGTGTAACAATAACGACAGCACAGACAATGGTCATCACAAAGACAATAATAAGATTAATAGCAATAATAATCACAACACCAACAGTTAGAATACTCGAACAAACCAGTTGATGTGCTGTTGCTGAATGAGTAGCAGTGTTCAGTATTGCCTTTGCCAATGTCGTCTGGATACCACCATCCACCCCGATGCTTTTCTGCGCAGTTGAACGTGCTTGATCCATCGTTGTCATTGTTATGCGTACTAAACTGAGCCCCTTCACTTGCTGCCATAGCATTAGTTACCTGACGAAAATATGTATCAAGAACTTTTTATATTTCATTTTTGTGTGTGTTTCCTTTGTTATGTTCTTTGTTTTGGGTAGTTTTTATATTTATTGCAGCTGCTGACTTAGTTTAGTTTATAACCACGGCTAATGTTTTGAACTTTGAACACAGTGTTTAATTTGTGTCTAGTGAGTCTACATCAAATGCTCAATATGAAAATTCAGAATATAGCAAAATAGCTATCTTGAAAAAGAAAAATGTAAACTATTACATGCATTTGTCATGTGACGTACATTGATCTGCATCCTCTTCGATATATTCATAAAAAAAAAACACGTAGTAGACTGATGAAAACAAAAATAATGTAGTCAGTGATACGATATGTGTAAACTAATCCCGTGTTGCTATCATTATCTTAATGTTATCCATTCACTTAGATTCACTTCAATATTATAACAGTTTACTCGTTGCCTACATTTCTAATGCTTTGGAGGAAGAAATGCAGTGATTTTGTGCTTAACATATCTTGAGTCATAGGTAACTTTGGTGTTCTTAAGACTTCGTCAGCATAGCCTTAAAAATATAAATAACAATAAACCACACCTTTACAATATCTACTTAGAATAAGTGCATTTTGCAATTTACAATATTGTTGGGTTGTTATGAGCTGTATCTATGGATACAATAAACTGCTCACGATGTTTCGTGATGAAAGTCAGATTAAAACCATTGGTGACTATACCCTGACATGTTACTGTAAGTTCCGTATTGGAAAAATAATCCAATTCTGTAGGATACGAACCAGAAGTTCCACTGTAGACACCCAGAGAGAGCAGCTCGAATTTTTGGTCCACGTCACCAATTTCGAAATGCGAGTACTCTGCGTAATGTTGGGAACCATCCGCGTTGGTCTTCTCTACTCTTAGTTTACATGTTCTCTGTTTGGTGAGTATGTGCATCTTGTCATTTCCAAGCCAATGGTCTCCACCAGGATTTCCAAAGCCAGTCATGTAATCAATCCAGTCACGATGAAAGTTAAGGAAACTGTTGGTTCGCTTTTGTAAAATCTAAAAGGAAAGAATATTTTTACTTATATTAGTCAATCAGTGAAAAGAAAGCCATTTGTCTGGACTCTCCCTACTTGAGGGTCTTCTGTTTCAAACATTTAATTTGTAGATAGTTACCCGCTTTAAAATAAAGCACATTATCTCACCTGTGAGAAATTTTGAATTGACGTGATTTATCATTTTTTCTAAGAATGTAAAAAACTTTACGGACAATTTTCGGCCTACCTGCCATCGGAGAAAGTCACAGTAAGTTTACTTTATCTTTTGTTGATAGATAATTATGAAATAAGTGCAAATGCATTTCGTAACAACAAGATGAATCATATCACATACCAAACATAGTATTAATTTGAAAAATAGTTTTAAAAAAATGTTTCGTTAATTATGTCGACCTCAAACTAACAGTCCATCCACCATCTGACATATCACAATAAGATGAATCATATCACCTACTAAAAATAGCATTCAATTGTTCAACATAGATGTTATGTTTAACTGTGGTAACTTCAAACTTACCGTCCATCCACCATTTGACATATCACAATAAACGTCAAAGCCCGAGCTTCCTTCAGGATATATTGTATACGTCATGTCGATTCTTCTGTTAGCCATGTATAGATCGTAGCAATCTGTTGGTCCATTTCGCGTACATGTAACACCGTCACCTTGAAACCACTCGTTACAGATACATTCCCCGACACCGTCAGTTTCCTCACAAGTTGCGTCATCCCCACATCTGTAATTATCACTGATGAGTCTGTTGTTGCTACAGGTAATCCGCACCGAACATCCAGACTTGAGAAGAGAGTCACCTTCCTGAAAACAATTTAATTCGAAGAGACTCAGTATTTAAAGCATAAACGAATATAATACAGACAAAATAAGTCTGAATGGCAGATAGAAACGTACCCCTACTACCACATCGTTATCTTGTTCATAACAGCCACACTGCTCCTTTGGTATGCAGCTACCATCATGTGCCATGTAGTTTCTCTCACCAATACATCTTTCTGGTTCTGAATGATTTGCTGGAACACATTGATCTGGAGTTTCACAACTTCTCTTGCAAATATTTTTGCTGTCGTTATACTTGTTTGTAACACACCAAGTGTATAGTAGGTCTGAAAATTATAATAAAAAAAAAACGAAAAATACATCACGTTCAAATTTCCAAACACGGGACATAACTTTTACCTTAATTAATGAAGAAGTAAACTTCGACATAGCTCAAAAAGTAAAATAGCATATGGTTATTCTTGTATAAAAAAGTGAAGGCATTAATTTGTGTTTCCATACAAATGTTACTATTTACTAGAATTTTCAAAAGCACCAACACTTGACACTGAATAGCTGTCCCACTCATCTGAGATACGGGAATTGTCATAGGTTAGGTAACACGACTGTCCATCCACATTCTCCAGATCAATGCGAAGTTTGTATCTCTTTTGATTTGTCAAATATGCCAGTCTTTCATTTCCAATCCAGAATTCACTTACCAAAAATCCAAATCCGAATTTAAAATCGTTCCAGCTCCGATTAAAATTTATATATCCGTCAAACCGCCGTTGTGTTACCTGAACAATAAGAAAACAATGATGAATAACTTCTAAAAGATTACTGTAGTTATACTTTTCTTGGTAAGATAAGCATCGATTTAAATAAAAGTAGGTTCTTTCTTCTTTCTAAAATTATGCATTTTACATATGTATTTATATTTCATAGGCATTTTCTAAACTCTATTTTATTGTAATATGTAACTCACTGTCCATCCACCTAAGGTGGCGTCGTTATCACAATAAACCTGAAATGGTTCTGGATATTGAACAGGTCTGATGAGGTAAACCCCCGAGTTGGCGTTGTCAGAGGAACAGTGATTAACGACTTCTTGACAGTCACGTGGGTACTCCGTAGATTGGTACAGAAAATACCGAATATCTAATTACTCAATCAAATAAAGTAACTACTCCGTTACTTACATTTTCAACAGCAACGTAGCTCAAGTTCTATGGCATTTACCTTATAATGTGTCACTTTTAACTACGTGACAACGGTGATGGAAACACAACTGGTGTATTCAGTAAAAAAGAAAAAAAATATCTCTACAAAAACGAGCCGCTAACGGACATATACCGAACACATTGCGTATAAACAAAACTTAAAAACACAATATAAACTCACTGGATGGTGGTTGAATGCTGTCTCCATTAGCGCAGGGTACCTGCATGTAAAAACCAATAATGAAAAGTCGATCTTCCTACAAGTCAATTCGGTTACATATAGGTGTACGAGATGTAACTTTCTTTTCTAGTTTCAATATTTTACTGATTCGAGCTTTTCCTTAATAGCTGTTTGTTTTTCGTGTCTGAATTATCTTGAATTCCATGAAACCACTTTTTAACGCACGCTCAGTTGTCACTTAGATTTCGTGCTATTGGGAATTGTAATATAAATATAGAACAAAACAATGTAACCGAATGTACGTGTTTTTTTTTTCTTTGAGTAATAGTTTTCTTAGAGAATTCCACAATTCAAAGATGTGTAAGGGTGCACCAAAGAGTCACTTTGAACTTGAAACTACTCAAACTAACTCTAATCTCAAATTAACTGCTATTGTACCAAACAGCTTTTCCCCATGGTCTTTAATTGATGCAATGTTTAAGCCTTCGTTGTTGAAATAAGTCAATTTTTACAGTCGCCTATCATCCCTTTAATCCAAATTGGTAATACTATATGGTTACATTTTCAATTTCAAGTCGTCTGGACGCGGCTTAATCCTCACAACGTAAGGAATTTTGTTTTAATATGTAAATGTTGTATAGTTCAAACCGAAACTTCTTTCGAAAAAAAACTAACAAACTGTTAAATTGTACTTTGAATAATTGTTTTCTTAGAGAATTCTTCAATTCAAAGATGTGTAATTTTGCACCAAAGAGTAACCGTAAACTGAAACTATTCAACTTAACTCTCAACTCAAATTAACTGCTACTCTACCAAACAACTTCTTTCTATCCTCTTTAGTCGGAGCAAAGTTTAAGCATTTGTCGTTCAAATAAGTAAATCTTTACTGTAATTCGTTAACTTTCAAAGCTCAAACCGTATTTAAATTCTGATCAGCTTAAGGCTCTTGTTACAGCAACAGTTCTCTCTAAGATCGATTTTTGTAATTCCTTCTATTATGGTATTAATTAGAGTTTCTTGAATAAACTACAAATTGTTTAAAATTGTGCTGCTAGGTTAAAGTCATTTCCATGCTTTAAGCATTATTTTTAGCAATAGTTTGCAATGTAGTCAGATTCCTATGGATTGGAAGCTAGCAAAGTGACTCCTTTGTATACAAAAGGTCCTAAGAAGCAACCTAGTAGTTATAGACCGGTCAGCTTGACTTCCCAGGTCTGTAAAGTGATGGAATCAATTATGAAGGAAAGTATTGTTAGCCATCTTGAGGGTAATGAGATGATAGTTGATTCTCAGCATGGTCTTAGGTCCCAAAGGTCTTGTCTTACCAACCTTCTCTGCTTTCTAGAAGTTGTTACTCGAAAGGTTGATGAAGGTCATCCTGCAGATGTTGTCTATTTAAATTTCAGTAAAGCCTTCGACAAAGTTCCTCACAAGCGGCTTATTTTAATGGTTAAAGCTCATGGTATTGGTTCAGTAGTGGCTGACTGGATTGAAAACTGGCTGGATAATAGGTGGCAAAGAGTTGTATTTAATGGTCATTTTTCCGATTGGCTTCCAGTGACTAGTGGCGTACCGCAGGGATCTGTGTTAGGTCCCATTCTTTTCATATTGTATATTAATGATCTGGATGCCAGTTTGAATAATTCAGTACTGAAGTTTGCAGATGATACTAAGGTCTTTTCTGATGTTCTTTCCATGGGTAAAGTGACTGAGTTGAAACAGGACTTGGATACATTGTATAAATGGTCTTGCGATTGGCAAATGCTATTTAATGCACAGAAGTGCAAGTGTCTTCACCTTGGTCATTCAAATGCTCAAGCTAGTTACTTTATTGGTGGTGTTCAAGTTGAAACCACTGAGTATGAGGAGGATTTAGGTGTTATTATTGATAATTCATTGAGCCCTAGTAGACAGTGTGCTAGGGCTGTGAGCTCTGCCAACAAGGTCATTGGTATTATTAATAGAACGTATGATTGTAAAAGTAGTAGTATTATACTGAAATTGTATAAATCTCTTGTTAGACCACATCTGGAATACTGTTGTTAGGCATGGCGCCCTTATCTACAGAAAGATATTGATAACATTGAAAAGGTACAACGTCGTGCTACAAAATTGATTCCAGATTTGTCTACTCTCAGTTATGAAGAAAGGCTTGAAAGAACTGGTTTGATTTCTCTTGAAATGAGTAGACTAAGAGCCGACTTGACCGAAGTTTTTAAAATCGTTAAGGGTCTGGAAAATGTTAATCAGGCTACTTTTTTGTAAAATTGTCCGATGTTAGTAAAACAAGAGGTCATCAGCTTAAGTTCCAGAAGCACCACTGTAGACTAGACACTGTAGACTTTTCTCTATACTCTTTAGTTGGTGCAAAGTCTATCATGTCTTAAATACAAATTGATGTCCACATAATATATGGTAACATTTTGCATTCCAAGTCGTCTGTACGTGGCTAATTCTCAAAGCATAAGGAATTTCGTTTTAATATGTAAATGTTGTATGGGTCAAACCGAAACTACTCTTAAAAAAATTTAACAAACTGGTAAGTTGTACTTTGAATAATTGTTTTCTTAGAGAATTATACAATTCAAAGATATGTAAGGGTGCACCAAAGAGTCACTGTAAACTGAACTTAACTCTAAACTCAAATTAGCTGCTATTCTACCAAACAACTTTTCTGTATACGCCTTAGTTGGTGCAAAATCTAGACCTTTGTCGTTGAAATAAGTAAATCTTTACAGTCGCCTATCATATCTTAAATACAAATTGATGTCCACATAATACATGGTTACATTTTGCATTTCAAGTCGTCTGTATGTGGCTTAACACTCACAACTTGAAGAATTTGTTTTGATATGTAAATGCTGTATACTTCAAAGCGAAAGTACTTTCGGAAAAAAATATAATAAACTGGTAAATTCTCACGAAATGTTCACGGTAAACAAAATTTGTTAAATCGTGTGTGGTGAACGCTGTGCAAATCTTGTAAGTTCTTTTCTGAACAGTAGAAATGAGTACTTAGCAATAGTACGCGCAGCCAAAGAACATGAGGAAAACATTCCTCTAGGTTGTTTGACAATTTACAAATGAATTTGCTTGAACTACATAAATTTGATATTAATTCAATCATTGTGCTTGCAATCTCTACCTAAGAATGTATATCATGTTCCAAATTTCTCTAGCCATCGTTTTAAATTTTTCTGCTGTTAAACATCCCTGTTGCTACTATTAAAGGTTGTCTCCGATGGAAGTATTACATTAATTTATGACCATAATATGCAAAACAGATGACCAGATTAAAATAATATCACACTTTCTATGATGATGAATCGACTTTTGCTGCTTATTCTAATTCAAGCTGATACTTTACAATTGCAAATGCACATACAGTTTTTGCCCATGATGAAACACATTCAAGTTGAACATTAGCCCACAAAATCATTAGTTAGGAAAGCTGTCTGTTGGACACCTTCCTCGTTATTCGTTATCATTAGCAGATTTCAACTACAAATCTCAACAGGTATGTACACAAGGTAAATAAACATATGGTTTAGTTGATGTTGTGTTCATAGAGTTGAAGCACTTCCTTGCTGAGAAAATATACGATTTGTTCATGTGTACCATGATTATGTTTACATCCTTTCTCTCTCTCCACCTCTCCACCTCTCTATCTATCTCTCTATCTATCCGTTCATCCGTCCATCCGTCCATCTGTCCATCCGTCCATCCGTCTATCTGTCTATCTATCTATCTATCTATCTATTTATATTTATCTATCGATAATATATAATAATTTAGATTGCTCTTATCTAGAATATTTCCATCTAGTATATTACTCTCCATCGTTCGGCACCACCTCGTTAAACTTTAAAGAAATTTTATGACCAGCCGGGGAAAAGTGTTGAGGTCGCCTTCATGTACTCTTTGAGTGGAGCGTCATCATCGTTTTCAACAGACCTTACCAAACAAAAATGCATAAAAATACAATTAGAATGCCGAAAACCGACCTTCTCACGTGCCGCCAGTAAGTTCTTAAAATTGGTACTGTTAGTATTTTCTTGAAAGAAAAACGCTTCTTCTTAATATTATTGGGAGTTTTCCTCTATAAGAAACAATTTCACTGCAGTCATTGAATTTTCGTTTTTCTTTTTCTTTTTTCTCCCTCTCTTTCAACAGCAAATTCCGTTAAACTAGTTTATTCACGTGGTTAGTCCCCGAATTGATGGAAAGATCCCCCCGATCACCAGAATTGACCATTCCCCCGACTAGTCGAGGGACATTGCTCCCCAACCCCTCCCCTTGGGAACGTTAATGTTCTAACCCAGGTGAGCTCGATTGGATATAATGGCCAAATTCATGTTCACCTAATTGATATAATCTGGATTTCCTTGTTCGTCACAATTATTGAATATCTGGTGGTGGCTAGTTCAACCCCAGTTGGGCACAGTTAATGCCGTGCCAACAAGTCCATATACCATCCCAGTTGTCAATGAGACAAAACAACCCAACAGAAACTCAGTTAACGACGCTTGCACTCGCCTGAAGTAGATGCTAACTATATTTCAGTTTGGGGTTAACAGACATTTTAAAGAAACAGTGAGTGTCTGGATTCTTCGTATCGCTGTTGTTCCTTTTTTTGCCCCCTAACTTCAACAAATGTGATTATGTATTAGGTTTAATTTCTTTCAATATAGTCCCCTTAGAAGAGTAAGTATTCTAAAATGTATCACATGAGTCCAATTGGCATGTTCATCCTATTGGAATTTCAGAAAAATATTTCTTCATCAGTTATTGGAATTAAGTCATCTTTTTGGAATTTCAGAAAAATATTTCCTCATCAGTTGACCAACTTTCTCTTTCATTATCAATAAAAAAAGAAAAAAAAGGAAAAAAAAAAGAATTTAATAAACCGGTCGACGGTACAGAAATTTACTACCAGCGTATACTTGGCCACTTCTTTGTTTGGCAAAGTGCCATCCTTTTTCTTTGTTCCACTCCTCAAGAAATAATAACAATGAAAGTCATCAATGAAAGTCATTAAGACAAAGAGCATTTGAGAGCACAACCTTGGCTACAGAGTGGATTGAACCAGATATGATTTGTTAGTTACAGATGATTTGATGTTGGAAACGTTTGCTATGGATTTTCATTGGATTCCTTATTCTGATGAAATGCTTGTTTCAAAGGGCTGGTAATTCTGAAAACAATTTGTTACATCTTTTTCTTAAGATTAAGAATTACCCCCATTTGTAAAATTGATCAAACAGTAGTAAAAGAACTAACCTAACGTCAATAGTTCTTTTCCTGCAGTCATGATATTTCTACAATGGATTCTCTGTCTCCGTTAACTAATGTGAGAAAGGTTAAATGCTTTTGGATATATCGGAAATAGTACCTGGATCTTAAGATTCTTGCGTTGTAATCCACGTTGTTTATGGAGTTCAAACATAAATATGACTATTTTGTGACTCGCCTGGAAACTAACTGGTAAGAGTTTTAAGACATTTTTTTCATAAATAGATCACATAATAACGTCCAAAGTCTCTTGCTGTTTGAACAGTATAATATAACAGCTTCCACATTTCATCCTTACGTTCCTGATCATATTATTCACCGGTGTAAATGAAGTACAATATTTAATAGTCAACTGATTGTTAACATATTACAGAATTGCACTTACTGTGCAACCTTCGATAAAGCATAGGCATGAGTATCGCTCTAATAACTTTCTGATATGCGTCAATAAACTGTTCAAGTTTGCAAATTTCATATTTGTTATCGCTTTGGGACATACTCACCGTCCCTCTCGGGTTATCACAAAGAAATATACCACACAGCTTTGTGCTGACTCCAAAGCAGCGTCTGCACTGTTGTACAAGCTATAAGCTACCGTACTACGTTTCATACAGACTTACTTTAGTAAGTGTTCGCTATAACATGTGGTATAAGTTTCTGTAGCGATCATAAGAAAGACACGCAGGTGCGTAATGTAACATGATTTATTGGGAGGAAGGTATTTCTGCCCTGCAAGATCAGTCAGTGCCCTGTGACTTCATGTTGTAAAAGGACAGGTAAAGCATAAACGCCGATTTTTGTCACTCACCAAGAGGGACGGACCTTGCCTTTTTTCAGGAGTTTCAACATAAGAAGAGCACATTTAGTATTATCTTAGCGAGAAGCGCCACACTCGGTTAGCCTGGAGCGTGCAAGAAGAATTTGGCTTCACAACCCACACCATCCACGCAAAGATGCACCACTTCCACACAGATGACAGAAAACGGCACTCTACATTAGCTTTAAGTTGCTTGTACTCAGCATTGAAAGAGAGGCATCATATCTGCAATTTCGCAATCAATGAAAATCTATGAAAAGTGGTAATACAAATGAGATTGGTTGAGATAACATAAAAGAATCATAAGGAATTATGCGTTCTCTTTGTTTTGTTTTTTATCCCCCATTTTATTTTTGGTCTTATCGCCAAAGTCCAGCCTCCGGTTTTCCTCCACAACTTGTTTTAGGAGTGGAACATTCGTGGGGGTGAGGTTCAAGTAGTGTCACCCTATACATACTAGCTAAAATTGTGGGAGACAACCACGATTGGCTGGCACGTAACATACCAGAAAATGTTTTTTCGTTTTATTCTTAAATGACAACCGTGATTGCCGGAAACCATCTTTCCAGGCTCCACAATATTTGCATGTGTGGAAGCCTAAGAGGCGGATATTGATGTGTATGGTAAGGGACCAAATGTTTTAATATTCCGAACGTGCAAAAACTTAGTCGACTGTGCATTTCATAATTATGAACCAACGTGGTTGTTCACAATTATATACAGATTAACCTAGTGTTGTAGTTTATCATGTGTGCAAAAACTTTTATCCACTCACTTGAAGAAACGAAGGTGACGGCAGATCTGCTTTGCTTCCCAACATATCCTACTTTCAAATTGCAGGCAATATTTGTAGCAATCCCGAAAGTAGCTCCACGGTAGGGTTCCTATAAATAAATGAACCGTACTCCTTGGCTAGGAAGTGCGCCACCTTTTGAAAAGAGCCTAAGATTTGGATGGAGGGGAGGGACTCACATTTTGGATGGAAAAATTATGTTAATTGATATCCTTTTGTTTTATTTTAGTTTGAAACTTACTATCAAACTCTCAAAACATGTTGGGACTTTCCAAAAAAATAATTTCTAACATATTTTTTGTATCTCGCAGTTTTGCCCTGCGAAATTTAAATTTTTACCCTGCGAGAGTCATATATTTGGGAGGGCGATTGTGCCAGAACACAACCCATTTGAATTACTTAGCCGGATGCATCAGCAGCATAGGCAGTGACGATGAACCAAAGGCAATGAAAAGACGATTCTAGAAAGACATTTGTAAAGTAGGAAAAGTATTTTATATTTGATCTTAAAATATTATGTGTAAAAAGTGCAGATGTATTCTCACCTTGGTTTTTGAAATCATGATAATCAGTTTGTCGCAACCACCGAGGTAATTTGGTCGCGAGGCAAGTTCTCTAGCATCCACCCCTACAGGGATGTCTCAACGAATGACATCTCGGAACTGTGAATGGCAAGTGATGCCTAACTATTTGTTGCAAAATGCATACTAGAGGGATAAGTGAAAAGTTTAATTAACATAATCACCTATAATCAACAATTTAAGCCTTAGCGAATTTTACAGTACATTTTGTATGTAGAATCATATAGCGTAGTTTATACACACACATAGATGCTTCCTGCAGTGACGATTTTAGTTTGTCTTAATAGCCTACTCAAATTAACTTGTGTTTCGTGTCGGTAATTAAAATCAATGTAGGTTTCACATAATCTATTAAAACCAGAACCTAGATGCTGTGAATACTGGTATATGCCCAACCACTGCAATGACTGGCCTGGAGGTAGCGGTACAATCCTTGGGCCCGGTGGTACTCAGTACTACTTCACTAGTTTATGGCAGGATAATATACTAAGAGAGAGGCAGAGTGAATAATTTCGTTATGTCAGAAGCGATATTAATATAGTTTGACTGGATTCGAAAATGCACAAATTTACACATAACACATTTTCTATGCTTATAAGAGATCATGCAATGGCTGAATCGCTTTAGATGTGACTTTGCACAATGAACAGTTATAGTTAACTAGCTCGCAATAGACCATTGTTTTATTTCAGGTTAATCGGCCTAGCATATACGTGTATTGAATCTGGATGGCGCAATTAATTTTTTCTTGGCTTTGCCCAGTACCTGATTCATTTAAGAAATTCCCTGGTGCAAATAAAACTGCCAAGGGATAGGAGATAAAATTCCAATGGATAGGAGAACAAATTCCCTTCTGTTTGAATGAAAATGTGAGTGATTTCACAACTCCTTGATTTAACATTTGGCAATTTCATGAAGTATTACACACTCGGTTGTTGACCTTTCGTCACATCCTTGTTTTCAGAATTGGCCATCGGCAGTATGTTCTATGTCTTGGTAACTACATGATTGCAGTAGTTTGTTATTGAGATACGAGGCCTTACAAATCATCTATTTCATTGGTATTCAATCCCTGTGACGTCAGAGAACGTCATGCATAAAATGTAAGAAAAAGAATCTCTTTTTGAACAGTTGCCAACAAACTGTAATCAACACGACGCCTTGCACTATTTTGCAGAATTTGCAGTTTTCACAGCACACATCTATGTAATAAAATGTATGCTTTTAGGATAATCTAACTGGCTAAGAATGAATAAGAAAATTCTCATTCATCCAGCTGACAAATCCTTTCTAAATTTCCTCGAGTTTACACTAACGACATAGCCGATCTTGCAGTTAACATCATGAGTAATGTTCACCATTTGGTAGTCAAGAGATCGCAATTCTGAGAATAGCTATTTTAGTGGATACTTTGGACTATATGTCCGCTAGCATACCGGTAGGGTACAATACAAGTTACAGTGATTCAGGAGCTTAGCTACCACCAACTAGACTAACCAAATTAATAAACAAAAGATTTAAGTAAAGCAATTTAATACCTCACAGGTAATGCTTGAAACGCCAATGATTTTTGTTATGGAACACATTAATGTTGTTTCCATTGACTTTACAATGTTACTGGTCGTTACATAGCATTCCGCTGTGCAATGTTAACACTTTACCTGTCCTACCACCTGTTTCTTTGCCAATTCAGCTCTAATCAAGGAATCTGACATTAGATACGTTAAGTTTAGGTCGAGTAATGTGATCATTAGGTTAGATTCAAATCTCAGTTAAAAGAAAATGCCTAACTTACTTTAGGACAACTTTATTTTCAGTGATCCGTACAGCTCTTTACGTAATCTAATACGGCCAACGGTCACAGGTCATGAAAACAAACGTCACCAGGTCAAAGGTCACACGATTAAAAGATCAAATCGCCAGAAATGCACTAAAAACTTTGTCAAGATCTCCTTCTAGATTGTAAGTCGGACAATGTTCTGTAGTGTCCGTCAGAGTGATATGAAGTTATTGGTCAAAAGTTACATGTGGTAAAAACAAAACAAAAAACATTTTTTTAGCATTTTCTCAATGTGTAAATATCCTAAGCGTTCTAAAGCTACCATATATAGACCGCAGAGGATACAAGATTTTTTTTTAAATATTGAAAACGTCACGAGGGCAAAGGTCACATGGTTAAATATCACACAGCAAAAATGCTTTGAAAAAGTGTGTCACGATTTCGTCCTAGACGATAATTGGCATGAACTTAAAACTTGGTGGGTGGATGCCTGTGTGTGAGATGAAGAGTGCGACCGACTGATGACGTCACAGATCACGGGCAAAGATCATTATAACTGTAACCCATAACGCTTTTCCATGAATGCGACATGGTATTTCAACCTATACAAGAAATCTGGGGTCAGTGATTACGTCTAGTTGCAATGTCATTTCCCGTGAGTTGATAATACCTCCACTGAGTGTATTTTTTCAACATATACATTTATAGATCTAGTGCACAATTGTGCAAGAACTCAAGATGTTTACGCATTGTGAAGTAACTAATGAGCACATATAAGTCGCTTTCCACGACACGGATATGCTCACGCTATACTCTAATGCACACACGTTTTCTGTGAATACCTCTGTATGTCCAAGATGTATTAGTTGTATGGTAAATCGAGTCACTTTTGCTCATTTTTTTGCCCCAAATTTGGTATTGTCAGTATATCTTGAGAAGTATTTGAGCATTTAATAGAAATTTTGCAAGGACTTATCTGAGAATGTAATATTCAAGGTATATCACTTTTATTTTTTTAATTTGTATTTCCAGCATATCTTGGAAACTTTAAGACCAATCAACTCGAAGCTTTGTAAGGACTTACCTGAGAACACATTGTTCAACATTTTTTTACTGTAGTGGTAAATCAATTGAAATTGGCTGATTTCTGAGGAAAAGTCAATTTTGCCCGAAATTTTGTATTTCTAGCATATTTTGAGAAGTATTTGAGCAGTTGCCGCATTTTTTTTTTTAAGGACTCATCAGAGAATGTAAAATTCGATGTATATCACTTTTCTAGTTAAGAGTGTGAACAAGTTTGCTGATTTTTTAGAAAAAAAAACATTATATTAATGTAACGGTAAATCCAGTAAAATCTCAGTGCTGATATTTGAGAAAGACAATTTGGCCTCAAAATTTGGATTTCCACATGTCTTGAGAGCTAATTAAAGCATTATACGCAAAATTTTGCAAGGTCGTTCCTATGAACACATTCATGAACATTCAGTTTATCACTCTTATAGTAAATTGGTGAAATTGTATGATTGTTTGGTTAAAAAAAAAACATAAATAGCGCCGGCATTCGGGTCAATAGACACCACCTTCTTAATTTAGCCAAAACAACTTTAGCAAAACTGGTCCCTGTGGGTAATGTCTTTGAACTATCCTGCCAATTATAAGAGCGTTACTATTAAGTCAGACGATAATTTTAGCAGAATCAGATCCTGCACAGGTAAATAGACGGATGCTCTTATATCCTGCCCCTAACTGTAATCACTAAGCCTTACCTATATCGAATAACCCAATGTTATAATTGTGTTATGTACTGTAGTGTAATAAGTTCAGATACTTTTGAGCCGTTATTTCTGTTATTACTCGTGCCTAAGAAGTGGCACCGGACTGTAAGGCTTAATCTTGCTACCTTACAGAAGATATCAATATTACCATTTTCTTCTTTTCTTTTTCTGCATACCACCATTTTATGTTTGAAGAATAATTCGCTCTAATTTACAATCAGTGCCCCAACTAGGTCTCTGTGTTATGTGGTAGCAGTAAACTATTACAAATCCGCATGTGCTGGCCCTGTGTTGAAATGAATGCATGTTGGCGATCAGATGCGCAGTTCCGTGGATTGCCCTCTTGTTATCATATTTGCTAGTTGTTTGTTGTGGAAACCCTGTTGGATCTACCAAGGCTGAATAAAGTATGCGAGATGTGGTGACATGGAATTGAAACCGATTTTCTGGCAGTTTTTCATCCGATGAAATGAGATAACACAAGCAATACCTAACATATATAAAAGAATGCACGAACTTTTGTTCTTAGTTCGTGAGTAACAAAACCATTCTCTGGAACAAAGGTAAATTCTCGAACTGACATCCCCACGTCATTCCACCTGATATACTGTAACATGTATTTCATGTGTTATGAGAATAAAACATGGTGAAACTAGTTATTTAGTGGGAGATTTAATGGGAGATTTAGTGGAGATGTCGCCACCATTCAAAATTATTTTCGTCTGGATTTTTCGTTTGTTTATGGATTACATAATAAGAAAAATGTATCGAACATAAAAAGGAGAATAGATAGTTGGTGAGTGAGGATCGACTCCTTTCTGGTTAGCAGAAAATCAAGAAAAACATGTGATGGCGTTAAAGTGAGAAGTTTTAAATGAATCACTTTGTAGTGGGTAATTAATATTTATCGCACAGATCAAATAACATATATTGTAGAAACATACAATCGTTGTCAATGTTCCTACTTTTTCTAATCAGCAGTAACTTTGCAACAGAGTAACGAAGACATTACATGGATGTGCTGTAGGTTTCCACTGCAATTGACGGATTCAGGTTCGACAAAGTGGGTAATAGCTGGTCCTTTTGGAGTTTTTAAAGTAAAGTGCACTCCATTAAACATAGCATACAAATTTTTCATGTAGTACCAGATCCTTTTTTTTTTTTGGGGGGGGGATGGAACTCGTTCTAAAACATACCACACAGCTTGTCATATGCCATCTGTGCGTGCTAACATCAGTGTACTTGAAACTTGCCAGTTACAACAAGTAGACGCAGTAAATGGTTAAAGGAGAATGAAAGTCAAGACTTTTGACAAAAATAAGTCATCACCAAGTTTCATTTTACTATGTTTTTTAGCTTCCAAACTATTTTGAATATTCAGATAAGGAAATGAATCAAGAAGTTGTGATTTTGAGATTGTGATGATATCACTGGGCCACATGCTTCTATTTATATTTAATTGTCAATGTATTTTTAACACTCAGATATGCGCATATTCAAATCAGTGTTTTAATGATTTAAATATTACATGATACACCTCAGTAATGTAACGCAAAATGTGCACAAGTGATTGCGTATTTATAGAAATTATAGTTAACGAAACAACAAAAAAACATTAAAATTGCTGCTGTTAGTGATTATGTGACATCATTGGTCGACTTCAGTTGGTGCACATTCAACTTCGGTTAAAATGGTAGCACTCTTCTCTGAATTTAAAGTGTGTAACTTGGAGAGGAAACAGTATCTCTGAATGAACCTTTGGGAAGATATTTGTCAAACACTTCTGCTTTATTTTAATGGATATGTTTTCAAGGTTTCCTTCTACTTTAGCTTAGCAATCTGAACAGTAACACGCGTTACCGCAAGAAGAGGGCATAACCAGTGACTCATTTGGGGTACTGAATGATTTCATGTTATTTTTATGGACAAAACTAGGTGAGTTAAATAGTTTCGTATTGTTTCTAAATTAGCAATGATTAGGACGAAGACTTTTTGCTACACCATATTCACCAGTGTTGTCTGGTATCCTCATACACAAGTTACAACATTGTTTTTTTTTTGTTTTTTTTTTATCAACTGGCTTACAGTGTGTAACCAAGCATCTGCACGATGCGTATTATTGAGTCGTACTTTTTTTTGAGTTGGTTATGTCACAGAAGGTTGAAATAATTGTCACACATATTGAACCTCACAAATTAGACTCAAAAGACATTTGAAGGAGCATCTCACCTCTAAGTGAGCTGTCGTGGGCAAACTCGCCTTGGATAGATGGAAAATTATTTTAAATTCTCTCAAAAAAATAAGACAAAAACAGAATTTTAATTTCCTTCTTGGTAATTTTGTTTCTTGATTTTGTGTCGGGATTTTGTTTCGTCAGGGTAACATTGGTCATTGCAAACATAAAACTACTTTGTGAAACTACATCACTATTGCTATTGTTACTGTTGCGTGGTATACTCAAATATAGCCGGAAACTTGATTATATGCCAATAAAAAGTACATCTGAGTGATTTGAAGATGCAAGATGACTACCAGGTAAGGCGTACACAATAATGACAGATCAAGCATATTTTGTATTCACAGTTTTTTTTTTATCTATTCAAGTTGATATAGAATATTTCAATAAAAAACATTGTTTCTTTCGAACGTTACGATTTCCCTTTCACTTCCGTTCAGGTTCAGGTTGATATTGAGCGTATTTTCATTGTTGTTGTTGTGATGCCGCAAGCAGATCCCGGAAGATTCTTCCAGAAAATACCGCGATAATCATTGTAATGGTAATCTCCATTTAAATTCGAGTCTCCACAGGAGTAGTAAGTTGTTTCGGAAATTTCATTCCTGTTACGACACCATCTATGACTATTAGAACCAGAGCATCCGTCGCAGTTCGAACATTTGTAATACTTATAATGACAATAATAACAATAATAATAATAACAATAACAATAATAATAACAACAATAAGAAGAACAAGAGAAACAAGCACAGTCAGAGTACTCGTAGCGGCCAGTAGCTGCACTGGTGCTGAATGAGTAGCAGTGCTCAGTAGTGCCTGTGTTACTTTCGTCTGGATACCACCATCCACCTTGATGTTTTTCTGCGCAGTTGAAGGTACTCGATCCATCGTTGTCATCGTTATGCGTACTAAACTGAGCTCCTTCACTTGCTGCCATAGCATTGTGACCTGACAAAAATATATGGCAAGAAGAACGTTATATTCCATTTTGTTTTTTCTTTACATATTTTTAGTATTTTTGAAAAAAGTTCCTTCGTTGTTGTAACAAGTGTTATTCTAATGTACTCCAGAGTCCTGTTAGTCCACATTTGACATAGCCAAGCACCTGCGCTGCTGATTTCTTGATTTCAAAATCTATTTCCTGAAAGTTCCACTTTAGTTTGTATAAGAATTCATTGTTCGTTGTTTCTCTGTTTATTTGTAATTCTTTTTTACCTCAAGTTTTTACACGGTAGATTCGCTTTCATTTTTCACATTTTCTGTAATGAAGAATGCATGTTAGTGATATCTTGCTCATCATTTTTTTTAAGTTTGCATGTTATTTGGACTGTGAGTCCTTGCCGTGTTCTTTGTTGTTGTTGTTGTTGTTGTTGTTGTTGTTGTTGTTGTCGTTGTCGTTGTCGTTGTCGTTGTCGTTGTCGTTGTCGTTGTCGTTGTTGTTGTTGTTGTTGTTGTTGTTGTTGCAGTTGCAGTTGCAGTTGCAGTTGCTGAACTAGTTTAGTTCATAACTACGTATTATATTTCGAATATAGTGAGATACTACATATTTCTAATGTGAACATTTAAACAATGTAAAAAATTAGATGTATTTATTAAGTAACGTATTTTGATCTGCATCCTACTAAATAAATCCATAAAAAACGTGGCTAGACTGATGACAACCACCACACTAGTAAACTAGTCAATGATACTCTGTGTGTGAACTAACCAAATGCTGCAATCATTATTATTTTATGCATTAACTTTCTTCCTCTTTATCATTTTCAAAATGTAGTCATTGCATACATTTCTGTGGCGTTGGGTGAAGAAAATGCACTGGTTTAGGTACTTAACATATCTCCATTCCTAGATAACTATCATGTCTTCAAGGCACACCATCAGTCTAGCCTTCCATATATGAATAACAATCAAAAATCAGTTTCACAGCAACTACTCAGAAGGATTACATTTGTAATGCACTATCTATCAATACGATATACTGCGAAAGTCGTTTGGTGTTGAAAGTCAGAATACATTTGTTGAATATATCCTGAAATGTTACAGAAATTTCAACATGGGCAAGAAAGTCCAATTATTTAAAATACAAACCAGACGTTCCACTGTAGACACCCAGAGACAGTAGCTGGTATTTTTGGCCCACGTCACCAATTTGGACATGCGAGTACTCTAAGTAATGTTGAGAGCTCTCAATGTTAGTCTTCTCTGTTCTTAGTGTATATGTTTTCTGATTACTGAGTATGTGTATCTTGTCATTTCCTAGCCAGTGATCTCCATCAGAATTTCCAAAACCCGTCTTGTACTCGTCCCAGTCACGGTAAAAGTTAAGGGAACTACTGGTTCGTTTTTGCAAAATCTAAAAAAATGGAAGTAAATGTTAACTAATACAAGTTAATCAATGGAGAGACAACCACATGTAGACATCGAAAGTTTAAAGGCGTTGTAAATAGAACAAAATGCAGGGGTTTTGTAAGCAATCTCAAGTTGAGGTGGCTTTTTTTTTTCATAGCTGTAATTATGTAAGAAACCTTCCAGATAGATTGTCGCCTTGCCTACCAGTGGAGACAGTCAAAATACAGTTAAGTGTGGTTGATACATTACTTGAGTAAATCCCACGTAATTCTTTGTTATAGAAAGAGTCAGCATTTCTGCAAATTTATCTCGTATTCACAAGATGAATCATATCACCTACTAAAAATAGTATTCAATTGTTCAACATAGATTTTATGTTTAACTGTGGTAACCTCAAACTTACCGTCCATCCACCATTTGACATATCACAATAAACGTCAAAGCCCGAGCTTCATTCAGGGTATATTGTATACGTCATGTCGATTGTTCTGTTAGTCATGTATAGATCGTAACAATCTGTTGGCCCATTTCGCGTACATGTAACACCGTCTCCTTGAAACCACTCGTTACAGATACATCTCCCGACACCGCCATTTTCTTCACAAGTTGCGTCATCCCCACATCTGTAAGTATCACTGATGAGTCTGTTGTTGCTGCAGGTAATCCGCATCGAACATCCAGACTTGAGAAGAGAGCCACGTTCCTGAAAACAATTTAATTCGAAGAGACTCAGTATTTAAAGCATAAACGAATACATTCCAAAAAGAATAAGTCTGAATGACATATTGAAACGTACCCCTACTACCACATCGTTATCTTGGTCATAACAGCCACACTGCTCCTTTGGTACGCAGCTACCATTATGTGCCTTGTAGTTTCCTTCACAAATACATCTTTCTGTTTCTAATGGATTTACTGGAACACATTGATCTGGATTTTCACAACTTTTCTCGCAAATACTTTGGCTGTCTTCATGCTTGTTTGTAACACACCAGGTGATTGGTAGTGGATCTGAAAGAAGAAAGAAAAAGGAAATTTAAGTCAGGTTCAAATTTCCAAACACGCGACATAAATATTACGTTAATAAATGAAGACGTAAACATCGATATAGCTTAAAAGGTATAATAACATATGGTTATTCTTGTTGAAGAAACTGGAACGGCAGTAATTTGCCTTTCCATATATATGTTACTATTTACCAGAACTTTCGTAAGGGCCGAGACTTGATAATGAATAGCTGTCCCACTCATCTGAGATACGAAAATTGTCATAGGCAATGTAATACGACTGTCCTTCAGTGTTCTCCAGATCAATGCGAAGTTTGTATCTCTTTTGGTTTGTCAGATGAGGCAATCTTTCATTTCCCATCCAAAATTCACTTCCCACAAATCCGAACCCGAATTTGAAATCGTGCCAGTTCCGATTGAAATTAATATATCCGTCAAAGCGCCGTTGTATTACCTGAATAATAAGAGAACAATTTCGAATAATATGTAGTAGGTAAGAAGGAAATGGAGTTCTCTCTTTTTCTAAAATTAATAAATTATGTACATTTCATTCTGTAGGCTTTATTTTAGTGCAATATGTAACTTACCGTCCATCCGCCTAAGGTGACGTTGTTATCACAATAGACCTCAAAAGGTTCTGGATACTGGACAGGTCTGATGAGGTACACCCCCGAGACCGATTTGTCAGAGGAGCATTGATTGACCACTTCTTGACAGTCACGTGGGTACTCCGCAGATTGGTACAGAAAATACCGAATATCTAATTATACGAACAAATAAAGTAACGACTTCATTACTTTCCATAGACGAGAACAATAACGTACTTTAATTCGATAGTTCTGTGACATTTACCTCATAATGTAAAGATTTTTCATTATGTGACAACTTTTATGGAAACACAATTTGGATATATAGAAAAAAAAAACCACAAACGTATGTAAGGAAACGAACTGCTAAAGAGTATATACCGGATACATGCATATGTTGGTATACGAGACTAAAAACATAATTTAAACTCACTGGATGGTGATTGAATATCATCTTCATTAGCGGAGATTATCTGCATGTAAACACCAGTAATTAAAAGTCGATTTTCCCACAACAATTCACATACGTTTGCATATACGTGTACCAGATGTATCCTTCTTATCTAGTTTTAATATTTTTCTGATTCGAGCATTTCTTTAATAACATTTTTTTTACTTACTTACTGACTGACTGACTGAGGGACTGACTGAGGGACTGACTGACTGACTGACTGACTGACTGACTGACTGACTTACTTACTTACTTATCTGGAATTTTATGAAACCATGAAACCACCTTCGCAGATTCATTTCGAATATGTATCCCACCGCGTCAAACATTAAAGTGTGACGGTTAAGGTGGTATTTAAAGTAAAACATTTTTTTTCTGGCTGTGTTACACAAACGCACAATGAAATCGTGAGGGACGATTGGTATCAACATGTAAGCACGTTCACTTGTCACTTAGATTTCAAGCTATTGTCAAGTGTAAATATTAAACAAAAAAATGTTACCAAATAACTTAAAGTGATTGCATGTGTGCTGAAAAACCAAAAACATAAAATTATGTTTGATCTTAACTTTTTCTTTATTTTAAATGTACACGCGAGGTTTTTCATGAACTGACTATGTCTTTTAATGAAAGAAAATGACAAACTACTTCGAAAAGCAACGAGATTGGCATACAACAGTAAAAAACAGAAATCATATTTGAAAATTAACGATTGTTGCTATAACCGCCTACATAGTGAATATGCAACAGTACAGATCTCACTAGTGTACCAAAAACATACTACTCAAGTCGTCCCTCCTTATTAGGTATCGGGAATTGTAGTATTTGGTGAAAGGAAACACTTTGTTAACAAATAACCTACGAACTGAACACAACCGGCGTCAGTTATCCTGAGTCGGTAACTGAATATTCAATACTAGTATACTTCCCATTGGTTTTGCTCAAAGAAGCACAC
This sequence comes from Stichopus chloronotus, assembly GCA_021234535.1. Taxonomy (NCBI): domain Eukaryota; kingdom Metazoa; phylum Echinodermata; class Holothuroidea; order Aspidochirotida; family Stichopodidae; genus Stichopus; species Stichopus chloronotus. The sequence continues at coordinate 15,832,699 of CM037849.1, read as the reverse complement.
CGTTGATTTGAATGATACTGTCAAACACTACATTATCGTATTCTACTCTTTTTGTAGTTATGTTAGAAGAATTTGAAATCATATGGCAAAATTAACCAACTGAAACCTATTTATTTTCCCAGATTGTCTGAATGGTGTAATTAAAAGTCTTACCAAAATTTTGGAGATGAAATTTCAATGTTTTTTTTTTTTACTTTTTGCCTACACACGCAATCACTTTAATGCACTTTTCTTCCTTGAATAATTGGACTAAGGCAAAACTTTCTTTTTTTTTCTTAAAGAATTGTGACATTACACGTTCAGAGATCTGTAAGGTTGCATCAAAGACTCATTATAAGCTGAAACTACAAAAAAAAATAAAATAAAATAACTGCAATTCTACCAAAACCTCTTTTCCCCATACTCTTTAGTCAGTACAAAGCTTAAGCCTTTGTTGTTGACATAGGTAAATCTGTACAGTCGCCTATCATATTTTAAATGCAAATTGATGTCCACATGATATATGGTAACATGTTGCATTTTGAGTCGTCTGTACGTGGCTTGATCCTCACAACTTCAAGAATTTTGTTTTGATTATATAAATATTGTATAGGTTAAAGCGAAACTATTTCAAGAAGAAAAATCTTATTAAGTGGTTAGTTGTCACAAAATGTTCACGCAAACAAATTTGTTAAAATGACGTAAAATCATGTGGAGTCAAGGCTGTGCAAATCGTGCATGTCCTTTCCTGAACCGCAGTGTTCGCAATCTCTATTTAAGAAATTAATCATGTACAAAATTTCTCTAGCCATCGTTTTATAATTTTCTGTTGTTAACCATCACTTTTAGTACGATTAATGGTTGTCTCAAATGGAATTATTACATTACTTTATGACCATAATGTGAGCTACCCAGAGTCAAATAATATCACTTTTCTCTGGAGATGAATCGCCTTTTGCTGCTTATTCTAATTAAAGCTAATACTTTACAATTACAAATACACATACAGTCTTCGCACATGCTAAACACGCTCATGCTAAACATTGGCCCACAAAATCATTGGCGTTAGTTAGGGAAGCTGTCTGTTGGAAGCAATCCTCATTACTCGTTATTGTTACCAGATCTCAACTACCCTACAGATATATACAGAAGGAAAATAAACACATGGTGTGATTGTCACTTTCATAATGAAATGTTTAGTTTCAATTTCATTGAAAGCTTAGGAGGAATTTTGAGACGAAAATTGACTTCGATACAAAATAATATATAGAAATGTCATTTTAAGGGTTTTCAAGAATTGACTGTGACTCAAGAGGAATGGATTTATGAACTTTTAATTAACGCAATTGTTAGTATGCACTTTACTTTGTTTCTCTTCCATTTAGCTATTAATCCTTTTCGTAACTCTTACAACTTTCAAATTTAACATTGTCTATCTTAACCAAGATTGTTTACTAGAAAATGTTGTGTTCCTAGAGTCAAAAAACTTCCTTGTTAAGATAACTACGATTTGCTCATGTGTACCATGTTTACATTTTTTCTCTGTATCGCTTTTTGGCAGACATTTTCACTTAACGGGAACTCGATAATTATTTTAACAAAAGGGAATGATTTTTTTTTCAGTTTGAAAAACAGACTGACAGACAAGATAAATGTGAGAATAATAATAACAAAAGTTTAATACAAATATATCATCGCTACGAAATAAGATTTCAACAGATGAAGCGAATATTCTGATGCGGAAAATAAACATGATAAAAATGTTTTGCCTTGTTGTAGGGTGCTTTGAAAGAGATCTTTTTTATCAAAAGATTGTTGGCTGCCATTTTAATCTAACTCCCAACTCCAAAATTATCTTAATCGAATTTGATACACTGGACAAGTTTTTTTCAATGTACAGAAGTTACAAAACGTTTTTTTTTTCAGATTTGGTGAATACATTACTCTGCGAATACATTCGTGAAGCGATCACAATTAACAACTCATTTCTTACGTTACAAGTTTTCTTACAAAACGTCTAGCTATCCTAACTTGATGAGGCCTCAGCTGAATATCAAAAGTCTCAATATCTTGTATCAGACAGAGGTTTCGTTTTCAAAATGATTACTGACGGTTTTGGTTAAACTATTTTACACAACTAAAATGAAGAAAATGATGTTCCAAGCTGCCTTCCACGTAAAGGCAAACTATGTTACAAACTTGTATCAGCTTGTATTTTGTTACCTATATTTTTCGTTGATCTTATTTTTTTCTTTATTTTATTTTTTTTTATTGTAGTAATATCAAGGAAACCGACTTCTAATATTGTTGTTGCTCATAATACTGAGGGAATTCTTTTCATCAGTACATAATTATTTCAGGAAAAAATCTATGTAGAATTCTTGTACCTACAGCTTGTACCTTTGTGTGTCATATTGTAAGTAAAATTATCATGATCAATTGTTTTTGTTTTCTTTGAATACTACTATCGAAAAGAAAGACGCAAGCAAACTCAAGGAAATGTATTAAAATGATTCAAGTTAAGAAAATATATCAATAGTACTTAGATGCATGTCAATGCGTATATCATTTACAAAATTTACTTTAGTCAGTGAACTTACTACAACTAAATGAAATTTGTATGTTATAAAATTTGCATTTCACGTTGGGATGAACTATGTTAGAATCCACTTATCAAGTTGGTATTTTCTTACGATGATATTTTTTTCCAATACAGCAGTAAACTAAGTCTACATAATTATTGGTTGTTAATAATACTAAGGCAAATCTTTTCAATTTCATGTAACTATTTGCATGACTAAACATGAGTTTCTATAAAGGGGGTTACCATCAGCATCGAGAATGAATTTAAAATGTTAGAGATTATGTCAAAGTGGGAAAGTTTGCCTTTAGCTTTTTAATGTTATTTCAGTATGTTCATGTCTTTCCTATGAACAACTGTTGAAAGGTTTGTACATGCATAGCTGTGCAAATGTAAATAAATCAAATGCAGTACAATTTAACAACATCCATTAACGAATATCAATAGCCTTTGATAAATACTTACAATCAAGTAGAAACAAAAGAATATCAAAAAATGTTATTTTAATGTGTAACATGTTAAAAAAAATGAAATAAGTCTGTCATGTCTTGAAATTCTCTTTATGTTTGTCTTTCAACTTTCAAAACCATTAAAAGTCGTTTCTTTCTTTTTAAGTTAGTTTTTCCTGATAAATATTTCAAACAGACTTACCTCTAGTCCAAAAGAAACAAAAAATAATATAGCAGGAAAAATGTAACAAGACTATGCAAGTTCAGCCATTTCTGAAAATGGAACAAAGGACAAAGTGAAGAAGTTTTGGCTTAACTTCTTTGAAGCTTTGACGACTCTTACTTTTCGACAAAGTGATGACAACTAAATTTATTTTTGCTGTCATTGCTTGAACTCGATGTCTGTCTTCATTTAATGATCGGCCACGTGACATTACCGATGGAAGTCCAAGCACATCACTTGCAAAATAGTTAGACTTGTCTTTATTACGTGATGTTGAGAACTATGTTAATATTCACATTCCACGCGTCATACTTTAACCACGCAAATAGGCATCCGTTAAAAATCACATCAATTTTTGAATTGCCTGTCCAAACTAATAGAATCTCTTGCGCTGTTGAAACAGACTGTCAATAGACTTTGCAAAATCCACACGTACTCCATATGCGAAGTAATTCCTACTTCGTTAACATTTATATCATTAGATGCATGGTATCATATCAAGAATACTAACCATTTTCTTTATACGATATCGAAATTGTTGTATTTAGGATTGATGGCATTACGAACTGAACTACACAAAATACCTTACGTCAGTATGATACAGCAATTATATCCTAAAAGAGGCATATTTGTCAAATTCGAGTAATTAACAGGGTAAATAAAACTGTTTTGTTTAAATAAAATCGCACTCCACAGAAAAAATACAATCAACAGAAAAAAAAAAAAAAAAACATGCATTGAATTACACACCTCGAAATATTGTTGCAATTTCAGTTTATGTATCTTACGGTATACACTATACTATATCAAAATATAATTTGCTGATATATTGTATGATGTATTTGTTTAGTGGTATGTTTTGTACATCAGACAGGCGCTATGATGAATATTAGAAGTGGATACACAATCAGTGTCAGTCCTAATTAAATCTATCAATATGTGTTCATCTTAATATGTGTAGCTAATTAAAGGTGTACAATATTCTTGGTCAAGTATGAACCTTTGCTGTAAGGCTAGACAACAGTGGATATTCAATTACAGAAAACAGAATTTTTAGCTGTCACTGGAATTTGTTTGTTTCCTTTTTGTTTCTTTTTCGGGTGACAAAAATCAACTATAAATGAATACGTTGGGTAAGAAGTTCAGGCAAGGGCGGCATCTTACACTAAGTGTACACATGGATACACTGAGCTTTGTTTCTATTGTATTGAATACGTTGGTTTCTTTAAGATTAAGTTCGATCGTTTTTGTTGTATCTGCAAATTGTTTTATTGTTTTACCGAACTAAATACTCACATCTGTCTTGGTGAACTCATTTGTTAATACCTAATTGGACTTATTTATCACGAAAATGGAAATCAATTGCCAGAACACACTTGTTCTCTGTAAACCTATTGCACTGTATTGTTAGAGTAGTGATTACACAAGCCATTGACACAAACCAATTGTTGTATGGGGTAGCTTTTCAGGACTTTTTCATATATAGGTAACGAAGCTGAAAACAAACTTGCCAAATTAACCTTCAGAATTGCTTAAACTGCCTCAAATTAAATATTGATCGCACAATTAATACTTCCTTCCTTTTTGTTAGCAAAATACACATAACCGTCGAGCCTTTTGCGAATAAATACTCATGTCTAAAATCCAGCTAACATGTACAGCCCTACAGCACATAGTATTCAAATACTGTTTAGCGGCGAATTGCAACAATTATCCCAGAAACTGTCAGAGATAAATATAAGAAACTCCTGTGTCATCGATTCTTTATGAAAGACCAGATTGGGTACCTACAGAAAATACGGATGTATGAACAACATAAACAGTGTCAGTAATTGCAATTTACTTTTATTTTGAAGGCAGATATTTTCACGTCTCCTTGTTCTTTATGACGTAATTGTTCTGCAATGGTCATTGATTGACATTTTCTAAAACGTATAAAACTTGTTACAATTCGATAAGCCAAGGCAGATTTTCTGACACTGCACTTTCATTTTCGACACTCTTGGTCTTCGAAAATCCCTCAGGCTTGATATCCTTCAGCTCAAACTCACTTCATTCACTCATGTATCAGCTAAATCGATGTTTGTTATAGGAGCCGATAACTAGCGTTGTATGTCGGATCAAGATATGACACTCTAAAGACAAACTAAGCAAATTGTGGGCTCCATATAAATTAATTCGGTATTACACATCACATGAAAGAGGACCATAGAATATCACCTACCGTATTTCCTCGCTCCAGATTGGTAACGTAATTGGAATAATGTTAAAAAACAGACATAATAGCTACCATAATACGACGAAAGCACATCCACTTTTAAACTTTCAGAGATTACTGTACAGTTTATTCGCAACCGCTGAGTTAATTAGGTGACGTAACCCATTCATTTAAATTCTCGCCTAAACTGGACAGTCTCATCGAATGCATGTCGCGGAAGTAGACTAGCAAGTAATGGACAAAGGTTTGTTAAATGATGCAAAATGAGACTTTCTCTGTTCCATTATAGCAAGGCAGGTGGACACTTTGATCTACCATCTCTTTGGAAATGAAAGATATTTTAGGTCTCATGTACGATATTTAAAAAAGACAAACACAATGGAAGAGACGCTGTTATTTTATTGAGATGGACGTGTGTATGGGGACGGAACTGAGTCTTACATTTGCCGAGTACCTGACTCATTTACGAAATTTAATGGAACAAAACTGATACAATACAGTGGAACGGAGATAGCATTTTCCTTTTATTTTGCCCAATAACTTAGTGGTTTTACAAAGTCTCGATATCATAATAGATAATTTTACGACGTGTCGGAAACACATTTATAGACGTTTCATAAGAAGAGTCAATTTCCTACTTTTACACATCCTTGCACACCGAAGTGGTCATCAATAATATGTTGTATGTTTTAACAAATAACTTTCATGATTGTAATCCTTTAACAGTTTTTAAATGTTGAGTTAATATGCTTGAGAAATCACCTGTTTTAGTTCATTACCGTAGCAATCAAAACTTCATGACGTCACGAAACGTCATGCATAAAATGTACGAGAAGGAAGCTCTTTCAGTGTGGTTGCACATTGACTGTGTAACTACTAGGGTACCAATGGTGAATGTTTCAAAAAGCAAATTATCAGCAATCATCGCACTTCGATCGTTTGGTTGTGGTGTTATTAAATACAGACGAAGATGATTGCTTTAAATCTTAGACCTCCTCATATTCTGGGTCAAATGCAAAGCCAATTTGTCGCAATAAGCAACTCGTCGATAGTTGCTGCAGGTTTTGGCGTATTGATGTGAAACCCCGTAATACAATGGTATAATTGCACCATGTACTCATCTCTGGTAATGTGGACATGGCGTACCCACGCTTAACTTACTGATTTAGATAATTTGCATACCAAAAAAAGTGAAGGGTGTGTTGCTACCTGAAGGTGTGCGTGGAACGTAATTATCAGATGAAGTTTAATAACGTCAGTACCCTTCCACAGTTGGGGTATAATGCTGGTCCCAGTGATAAGATACGAAAAAAAAATTCCTTCTTAGCAAAGTTCATTAGACATGACTAAGTCTAACATTGAATTTAAGAAAATAATTAAAATTATATGCGTACTCATATACAAAAAATGCCTCGGAAAAACAGACCAAAACATTTCGCTGCGTGTACCCTTTAAACCACCTGAAGCGGAAAGAGTAGAAAAGAAACTCTCACATCAACGTTTACTTTTTCTTTTTGGAGTATCGCTGAAAATTTTTTTAACAAACAATTATTCATTTTCGTCTCGGACTCGCTACGTAAGGCCTCCACGCTACTTAGATTGGCCGCGACATTTTTTTTTTTTTTTTTGATTATCTGCATAAAACAGAAGTGTTTTTTTCAAGGTACTTTAAAGTTAAATCGTACTAATGCTTACTATTTAAACTAGGAGGGAGGAAAATTGAGAACCGAGCAAAATGATGGAACTTCGATGAGTGTGTGTGGTCTTTCATTGGTCACTACCCGTAAATTCATGTGTTGAAAGATCGTGTATGGAGAGACCAGACAAGGTGTGGCAAGATCAGTGTGGTGATGAATGTTGCCTGTTGTCTTAAGAATGGATTTTCCATCCGAACAGACCTATAACTTTAAGGAAAATTAACTACATGAACTACAACAGAGTATTCTCTCTCTATGTATGTTAACTTGTTATAAAGTGTAACATGAATGAGTACAAATGTACAACTCAGCTCGAAACCCAGTAACATGTGGGATATAAAAAGGGCTTTGATTGGCATTACGAGCTTTATTATAATTTGTTGTTGTCTTTGTTTTTAACGGTGCCAATGTGGTTGTCATAAACATGACAACGAGTTGAAATTAAGCAAATAAAACAATGTCAAGTAAGCTTTTAAATTTGGTGAGGAACATCGACACAGGCATATATTTTCATGTTAGTTTCGTTGTTTATTATTTTCTGTCGGTGGTCTGTGAGGTGAAAGGGAATTCTTCATACAGGCCTATGTTATGCAGTGATCCAGTGGATACATGATTATCTGTAGACTATGAATACCTCTTAATTCTACCAGTATATGAAGATATGCCACCACTTTATTGGGCACTCAACAACTACAAGTGTGTATTGCAATTCGTTGGACTAAATTTCTTTTCCTATAATGTATTCTAATGACTGATCGAAACAATGCATAACATAGTGAAATCAATCATCTCTAATAAGAATGGTGGTTCCATGCTCGGTTTGGTAATGCATAAAGGTTCTACTTTGTCTGTCTTAGTTTCCAATCATTCATTTTTTTTCTTGCAGAACCTTAGAATTAACTCTTTTAGTGCTAACAATATCGTCCAAATGCCATTATATGCAATCACATCACCATCTCAAAATGATCGTATCATGCCATGAAAAGGCCCATTACATAAATGTACATTTCTGAATTCCTAATGAATGGGCCTTCGGTAGGGTTTTTTGAGCTACAGGCAGGAAGTGAGAACAATCGATCAGAGGACTCAAAGAATAAACATTTACATGCATAGCTGCGCCATTTCTTTAGAAATCTGTATAGGGAATTTCTTGACATGACAATAGCGCATTCTATAATAAAGTGCTCTAATAACAACTATCCGTAGTTATTATCAAAATTTTACATATGCCGTATAAATCAACACATATTTTAAGTTAGTTACTGAAGCAGCTACAGAAAACTACTTTGTGGTCAAATAAGACGTTATGTTAAACAGCACAATCGACTCTTGACCGTGTCTTGAGAAGGTGGAGTTGACTAGAGTGCAAAAAGCAGAAATCAATGATATAGCCTTCGTATTACTTCTAGAGCATAATATCTTCTGCGTAGCAAAATCAATTTCAAATGTATATTACACGTGGTATGAACGATAACATAAAACACCTTTCATCAATTGAAATAAACCTTGGCCTAGTAGAGGATGAGACATTTGCTGATCTGAATGAAAGCAGAAAACTACTGCAAGTTAAGTTCATAATATTTAGATGCTAAAGAAAAGTTGCAATTATGACGAGTGACTTCCATTAAGCATAATCTACATTGGATTTTGTTGCAGTCTAAAAAAAATGTTTTGCACAATGGTCTATTCGATATCTTCCGTTTGAAGAGAGTATTCAAAACAGAAGCAAACGTTTTGATGTTTTTTGATGTTTTTTTTTTCTTTTTTATAAGAGCATTTTCTTACTCGAATTGTCAAACTCTATTTAACAAATGGAATAGCAAATGGCATTCTCGAAATATGTGTAGATATCATATCATCATGATAATTTCATTTGTTTTCTCTGTATTAACACTTCTTTTGTCCTAAAATCGTTCCCATGATTTTGCATTTGTCTGTAAAATATGGAACATCACTTGTTTGTCATTTAAAAGCACAACAATCTCAGATTACGGCTTCAACTTGTTTGGATTATACCTGCCGCAGAAAAATATTGCTACGTAAAAAAAAATAACTATTATTATGACACCGCAAACTGAGACAGTTCATTAAAAATGACGACAAAAGATGAAACAGGGAACTGTAAGAAAAATATAAATTGTTTACAGAATGAGCAACTTTTAACTTGACATTAAGTCTAGGACGCTTTGTTGGGACTTTTTTCTTTTCCAGATCTAGTAAATATGATAATTGGGGTTGTGCAATTTGACAGTAAGTATTTTCGCAACGATTTCAACCGTGAACTGGGTACTGACAAATTGCCAATGTAACTGAACTTGACAATACTATCACATTACTGTGGGATAATTTCCGTGGAACAATGTAAAAAAATAGAAATCACCTACATGGGATCTTCCAAGAAGAAAACTACAAAAGAAAAAACATAAGACGTGCCACATGATTATTGATGTCTTCAGTGAATGAAGTCATATTTGATTCAATAACTATCATTTGTTGTAACGATTTTTATGTAGCAACATTATAGTGTAAGGTAGTTGATGTTTCGCATCATTCAACAGTACTTTACTTCTCTGGGTGCCTGTCAATGCAACAGCTTTGCAAGATGAAAACGTTTTCCGCTTGGTTACAAAATCTTATGGTATGTTGAAAGAACATTGGGAAGTTAATCATGTAGATACTTCATTCCACTGATATAAAGTGGCAAATTTGTTTTTAATCAAAGTGATCGCTATTGATATATTTCATCTTCTCTCGTTATTGTAATTATTCATTTTACTCATTTCATAAGACAGTGAAGATAAAAATGGTTAAACTAAATAACGAAAAACAAGGTGAGGCGTAATTAAACGTGTTATTCAATCATCAGTCATGATCCTGACCAGTATTCCATCTTCAAAATTCAAAGACAGAGTGAACAGTTATGCTCATAAAGATACAGATAGACGTGATCAGTGATCACGTTTTTGTATGATTTGATATGTTTAACTTTATGTTGAAAGGGAACATCAACAAACTTACTCACTAAATCTAATTAACACACAACAATTTTATAACATCACTTAGCAGCAACCTTAATAACGTATATAGATTCTAAAACAAAATTTATCTATAGAGAAGACACGGGCTTTCTAACAGCAGTTTGTATAGACAGACGCATTAAAGTGAGTGTCCTGAAATAATGAAATGGATATATCTTCATGTATAATAATTCATTTCCAAAAGTTTTAATAATGTAAACGGTGTGCAATTGAAAGAGATGTTTAAGAGCTTATTACGTCTTTAATGGGTGAATTTATTTTGAACTCTCTAGTACCGACAAACAAGTTCGTCGTCATTTCTTGATTGTTCACTGTAGGTACGCATGCCAATCTCTATGAAAGTGTGAGTTTTCCTCTGATAAGTAACGGTTAAGGCGAGGCATTTATCATGAATGTTAAACTTCAAAACTCTCGCACATTCATGACGTGGGATGGACTGTCTAACGCGGTGTGCTAACAATTTGATTATACTGATAAGTAGTTATTATCTCATCGCCCTATAGGGGCTAGATGAGATATTGTAGTCACTTGGCTAGTGGAGCTATATATTGTACTATGCACCCGTGGGAGAATAGTTGCCATGGAAATACTTGGAGTGGGTGAGAAGCGACACCCCATGGGTACCCCATGGTAAAGTGGCCATGGATACAGGGGGGACCTGTTGGGTGGTATAAATGAAAACGTGTCCGTGCCAATGCGTGTGCGTGTATGCGTGTGTATGTGTGCGCGTGAATGTAAGGGTGTGTGTGGATTACATAATGAGAAAACTGTATAGTACATAAAAAAGGAGAATGTATAGATGGGGAGTAAGGATATACTCCTTTCTGGTTAGCAGAAGATCAACAAAAACATGTGGTGGCATTACAGTAAGAAGTTTCAAATGTGTAGTGTGTAATTAACATTTATCGTACAGATAAAATAACATATATTGTAGAAACATTCAAGTGTTGTTAATGCTTCTACTTTTTCTAATGAGCATTAACTTTGCAACAGAGTAACGAAGGCATTACATGGATGTGCTGTCGGTTTCCACTGTAATTGACGGATTCAAGTTTGACAAAGTGGGTAATAGCTGGTCCTTTTTGAGCTGTTAAAGTAAAGAACCCTCCATTAATCATAGAACACGAAGTTTTCATGTAGTAAAAGATTTTCCCTTAGTGAACGCTATCACTAAATTTCATTTAAGTATGTTGTTTGCCCTCCAAGATATTGCAATTTGAATATTCAGAAAAAGAAATTAATCACAAAGTTGCCATTTTGACATTGTGATGACATCACTGGGCCACATGTGATTGAATAGCTTTTGCTTCTGTTTATATTTAATTGTCAATATATTTTTAACAGATATGTGCAGATTCAAATCAGAGTATTAAATAATTTGAATATTGCATGATACAAGTCAGTAATTCAACACTAAATGTGTACAAGTGTTTCGGGGTTTATATTATATATACCGGGAAACGAAACAAAGAAATACATTGAAGATGCTGCTGTCAGTGGTTATGTGACGTCATTATTGACATCATAAGTTGGTTTACATTCAACTTCGGCTAAAATGGCAGCACTCTTCTCTGAATTTAAAGTGTGTAACTTGAATACGAAACAGTATCTATGAATGAAACTTTAGGAAGATACGTGTCAAACGCTTTTGCTTTATTTTGATGGACATATTTTCAGGGTTTTCTTCGCCTTTAATTTAGCAGTCTAAACAGTACCAAGGGTTACAGCAATAAGAGTGCATATCTGAGAAGAATTAGTATTAGAATCCCCCATTTTCCCTTTGTCCATTCCGACCAAGACTCATTTTGCGTATTAAATGATTTCGTCTTATCTATATGGACAAAACCAGGTGAGATAAATAGTTTTGCATTGTATCAGATACTCACATTGTTCTAAATAAACAAAGATTAGGACGATGACTTTCAAAGTGATTGCGTGTGTACTGAAAAAAAAGGTAAGATTATGTTTGATCTTAATTTTTTCTTTATTTTTGAATGTACACGCGAAGTTGTACATGAACGGACTATGTCTTTCAATGAAGGAAAAAGACAGTAACTACTTCGAAAACCAACGGGATTGGCATAAAACAGTAAAAACAGAGATCATATTTGAAAATTAACGGTTCTTACTATAACCGCCCACATAATGGATATACAACAGAACAGGTCTCACTAGTGTATCAAAAACATACTACTCAAGTCGTCGCTCCATGGTAGGTATCGGGAATTTTTGGTGAAAGGAAACACTTTATTTACAAATACCCTACGAACTGAACACAACCTTGCCCACGGCGTCAGTGATCCTGAGTTGTAACTGAATATTCAATACTAGTATACTTCCCATTGGCTTGCTCAAAGAAGCACACCGTTGATTTGAATGAAAACTGCCAACCACTATATTATCGTATTCTACACTTTCTTGTCGTTAAAAGAATTTGAAATTCTATCTCATCACATGCCTTGTATTCCGGAACTACGTGACAGTACGTTGACTGCCTGACTATCATTCTGTTGTTTGACGCAGGGACTATCGCGTCTTCTTTGTGCTCCGGTCGAGTCCGAGTCGTTGTTTTCACTTATACTCATTGTATACATGTCCTGGACTTGCCTGTGGTACGATTTACGTACGTAAATTTGCCACTCCTTGTCGGCTGTGCCTTAGCGCATCATTTGACTGCTGTTTACAGCAGTTCTGGGTATTTTTCTGGTAAAAAAGAAAAGAAAATACGAATATACCGTATGCCATGACAGGCATAATTGCGAAGCACCTGAGTTACGCAACCTATGAATATAGGTTTGTTGGCCGTAACATTTCTTTATACAATTGTTGACTAGTTGAGCTAAAGCGTAGCTCAAGATGGAGAAGGAACTAGGATTTACAGAGGAGACTGAATTTTCCATATGATATGGAAGAGCCTGGCCCTTCGGCGAGGTTAGAAAGAAGTTCTCTCCTTGCGGGTATTACCCCGGAGTTACCAAAATTTATTAGAGAGGCTATTCGTGAGGCGAATGCGCCCACTGAAGAAATTTGCTTGGGTGTTGAGCCAGAAGTCAAGAGGCAAAAGACAGAAGGATATGAAGATGACGTTACAAATTTGACAGTTTCATTAGAAAAATGCAAACAGAAAAGCTGTCTGAGGAAAAACTGAAATAAAAATTGGATAAATATCCTCAACCTCAAAATTGTGAGTTGCTACAACTTACTAAAGTTACTCAATTAATTTGGAATAAGTTAAAGACCTCGAACAGAAGGGATGACTTAACATTCCAAAAGTCACAGTCGGCCATGATTAAGGGCATGACTGCATTGGCGGTATCAATTCAAAGTCTTTGTAGAGTCAGAGTTCTCCAAATAAGCAAATTATCAATGGTCTGTTTGATGCTCTAGGGCTAATTGCCCAAGGAAATTTGGCTCTGAATTTAGCTCGCAGAGAATTTATTAAAGGAGACTTACACAAAGATTTTAAAGCGTTTTGTTCGGAAAAGGTGCCGATAACAAAACTTTTGTTTGGCGATGATATCTTAAAAGAGTTAAAAGAAATTGCCGAAGCCAACAAAATAGCGGCGAAAGCCACTGGGTAGTAGTAACTCTAGCACAGGCTACCGTTATCGGGGTAGAACGTCATTCGGAGGACCTGGTGGTCGAGGAGGTAGCCATTTCTTAGGCCGCGGCAGAGGCCTTTCCAGACAGCCGTCACCACAAGAAAAGGATTTTAGAAAGAAATCCTGACAACAGGTGAGGTGTGTTCTACATCCCCATCTTCATATTCATGTATTTCTCATGAGCCTAAAGTAGCTGATAGATTGTCTCATTTTTATGATATGTGGACGGAAATTATATGAGATAGAGAGATTTTGAAAATTGTGAAGGGCTTGCAAATTGAGTTGAGTCAGGAACCAAGTCAACTTTCTTTGGTTTATCCTATGGAATTTAATTCGGTATATGATAGAGAAATTCAAAAATTATTTCTTAAAGGGGTTATCTGCAAGACGTCAAATTCCGAGGGGAAGGTAGTGTCTCCAATTTTCTTTATCCCCAAGAAGGACGGATCTTACAGGTTGACCTTAAATCTTAAATTCTTCAACAAATTTGTAAAATACCATCATTAAAAATGGATGGTTTACCGGCTGTTGCAGATTTGATACGACCTGGTTGCTTTATGGCATCAGTAGATTTACAGGATGCTTATTATTCTGTATCAATTGATCAAAGATACAGAAAGTATTCACGGTTTATGTGGAACCAAGATGTTTATGAATACAAATGTTTACCGAATGGGCTAGCTTGTGCTCCAAGAATGTTTACAAAGCTACTGAAGCCAATATTTTCAACGTTAAGGCAAAATGGCCATACTGTATTAGGATATATAGACGATACCTACATTCAAGGTGATTCTTTGGAAGACTGCAGAAGAGCAGTAGCTGCAATTGGAAATTTATTTGAAGAGCTAGGTTTTGTTGTCCACAAATCCAAATCAGAATTACTGCCTAAGCAGCATACCAACCTTTTGGGATTTCAGTTTGATTCTCTTAATATGAGGATATCCCCATCTCATGAAAAGAAAGAAAAAACCAAGGCCAAATGTTTAATTTATTGTCCGCCCCATTTCTACGATCCTCTCGTTGGCAGAAGTTATTGGAATTTTAGTAGCAAATTTTGCAGGTGTTGAATTTGGTAAATTATATTATCGAAATCTGGGATTTGATAAGCAAAAGGCTTTGACGCTTTCTAGAGAATCGTTTAAAGCAAAGGCATTCTTATCTTCCCAGCAGCCAAAATCATCCTTGCGGCCTGGAGACCAAGTACCAGAAAACAGTATTCAGTTTACTTATCGAGATGGCTTTTATTTTGTGGCAAAAGAAACCTTGATCCGTTGCAGGCCACTGTAAACAGTCCCCTTAGAGTTTTTAGTTGATCTTTATGAAAGCGGCCTTGAATACAGCAGTATTAACATAGCCAGGGGTATGCTATCTTCTTTTCTTGTGATTCCTCGAGACACTGGGAAAGAGATTCTTGTCAAAAAGTTTTTGAAGGGAGTGTTCGAGTTGAGAACTCCTCAGCCGAAATATCATAGTATCTGGGACGTCTCTATTGTAGTTGACTACATACGAACATTAGGACCTAATACTGAGCTTACACTTCAGTTTTTAACTTATATGACTTTTATTCTTACAGCATTGATTTCAGCTCAACGAGGTCAAACCTTAAGTTATTTGGATTTGTCACATTTAAAGAAAACGGATGAGTCATTTTGGTTCTTCATCGTGGACAAAGTCAAGCAAACACGACCAGGACATGTTGGGTTAGAGGTTAATTTTTCAAAGTACCATAATATGAGAGTCTTTGTGTTTACTCAGCTTTAGAAGCCTATATTGAGTGGACTAAGAATTTAAGGCATAAATCCAACTTACTTATCAGTTACCGAAAGCCCAATGAACCAGGTGGTACCGAAACAATCAGTAGATGGATAAAGGCAGTATTAGCTGCCTCAGGAGTAAACACTAACATATTTAAAGCACATAGTACTCGTGCAGCATCTACGTCAGCAGTCAGTACAAGGTGTGTACCAGTTCAGAAAATATTATACACAGCAGGCTGGAGTAATGCCAAGACCTTTGCAATGTTTGACAAGAAGAAATTTGAAAGTCATGATAATGATTTTGCGTTAAGTTTATTACAAGGAAAAGTCCTTATAGTACTTTGTGTTAAATTCCAAAAAGTATACAAACGATTCATTTGCGATAGTTGATTATTGATACCAACAAGAATAGAACATGAGAAGAAATCCAAGGGCACATTTGTCTTTAATTGTGTTCTTATCTGTTGCTTCGAAATCTCACGTAGTTCCGGAATGCAAGGCATGTGATGAGATAGAATCTCCTAATTAAACGAACTTAAAGTGAAGTTTGATTAAGATTCTGTCGAATCATATGCTTGCATGAAGGAATTACGTCTCACCCGCTTTAAAATATAACTAACAAGGTTAGTTCCCTTCCCTGCCCTGGTGGATTCAGTTGTGTACAAAAGGGTTTTAAAAATGATAGTCAGTCAGACAACGACCCCTCACGTAATTCCTTCATACAAGCATATGATTCCACGGAATCTTAATCAAACTTCACTTTAAGTTCGTTTAATTAGGAGATCATATGGCAAAATGAGCCAACTGGAACTTATTTATTTTCCCAGATTGTCTGAATGGTGGAATTAAAAGCCTAGGCAAACTTTTGGAGATGAAATTTCAATGTTTTTACTTTTTGCCTACGCACGCAATCACTTTAACTGCACTATGTTCTCCGGTGTTGTGCGGTTTTCTTATACACAAGTTACAACATTGTTTTTTTTTTTTTTATCTACTGGCTTACAGTGTGTAACCAGGTATTTGCACGATGTGTATTATTGAGTCGTACTTTTTTTTTTAATTGGTGCCGTCACAGAAGGTTGAAATAATTGTCACTCACATTGAACCTGATAAATTAGACTCGAACGAACACCGACATTTGAAGGAGCATCTTACCTATAAGTGAGCTATTGTGGGGCAAACTACCTTTTGATAGGAAGACAATTATTTCAAATTCTTTTTAAAGAAAAAGACAAAAGCAGGATTTCTATTTCCTGATTGGTAATTTCGTTTCTTAATTTTTGTGTCGAGCGTTTGTTCCTTCAAGGTAACATTGATCATTGCAAAAATGAAACTACTTTGTGAGACTACATTGCTATTGTTATTTTTGCTTGGTATACGCAAATATAGCCGGAAACTTGATAATATGCCAATGAAAAATACATTTGACTGATGTGCAGATGTAGGTTGACTACGAGGTAGGAGTGCAAAATAATGACAAAGTCAAGCATATTTTGTATTCACAGCTTTTATCTATTCAAGTTGATATAGAATATTTCAATATATAAAACATTGTTTCTTTCTTTTGAAGGTTGCGATTTCCCGTTCACTTCCGTTCAGGTTCAGGTTGATATTTAGCGTATTTTCATTGTTGTTGTTGTGATGCCGCAAGCAGATCCCTGAAGATTCTTCCAGAAAATACCGCGGTAATCATTGTGCTGGTAATCTCCATTTAAATTCGCGTCTCCACAGGAGTAGTAAGTTGTTTCGGAAATTTCATTCCTGTTACGACACCGTCTATGACTATTAGAACCAGAGCATCCGTCGCAGTTCGAACATTTGTAATAATAATAATAATAATAACAATAATAATAATAATAACAATAATAATAATAATAACAATAATAATAACAATAATAATAATAACAATAATAATAATAAGAAGAAGAACAAGAGGAACAGTAACAGTCCGAGTACTCGTAGCTGCCAGTACCTGCACTGGTGCTGAATGAGTAACAGTGCTCAGTAGTGCCTGTGTTAGTTTCGTCTGGATACCACCATCCACCTTGATGTTTTTCTGCGCAGTTGAAGGTACTCGATCCATCGTTGTCATTGTTATGCGTACTAAACTGAGCCCCTTCACTTGCTGCCATAGCATTGTTACCTGACGAAAATATATGGCAAGAAAAACGTTATATTCCATTTTTTTTTTATATTTCATATATTTTGAGTATTTTTGAAATAAGTTCCTTCTTTGTTGTAACAAGTGTTTTTCCAATGTACCCCCGTGTCCTGTTAGTCCACATTTGACATAGCCAAGCAACTAAGTTGCTAATTTCTTGATTTCAAAATCTATTCCCTGCAAGTTTCACTTTAGTTTGTTTAAGTATTCATTGTTAGTTGTTTGTCTGTTTATTTGTAGTTCCTTTTTACCTTTTTTACAAGGTAAGTTTCGATTTCATTTTTTTCCTTTTTGTGTAACGAAGAATGCATGTTGCTGATATCTTGGTCTTCACTTTTTTAAGCTTTCATTTTTGCCTGTGAGCCCTTGTTGTGTTATTTTGTTGTCTTTGTTTGTTTTTTTTTTGTTTTTTTTTTTTGCAGTTCCTGACTTAGATAAGTTCATAACTACGGATGATATTTCAAATTTAGTGACATACCATATATGTCTAATAGGAACATGTAAACTATGTAAACAATTAGATATATTTATCGAGTAACGTATTTCGATCTGCATACTAATAAATAAATCCGTCATAAAACTTGGTTAGACTGATGAAAACTAAGCAAAAAGTAGTAAACTAGTCAAATGATACTCTGTGTGTAAACTATCCACATGCTGCTATCATTATTATTTTATGCATTAACTTACTTTCACTTTACCATTTTCAAAATGTAGTTATTGCATACATTTCTGTGGCGTTGGGTGAAGAAAATGCACTGGGTTAGGTGCTTAGCATATTTCCATTCCTAGATAACTATCATGTCCCAAAGGCAGACCATCAGTTCAGCCTTACATATATGAATAACAATCAAAAATCAGTTATCACGGCAACTACTAAGAAGGATTACATTTGCAATGCACTATCTATCAATACGTTTGGTGTTGAAAGTCAAAATACGTTTGTTGAATATATTCTGAAATGTTACAGCAATTTCAACATGGGCAGGAAAGTCCAATTATTTAGAATACAAACCAGACGTTCCACTGTAGGCACCCAGAGACAGTAGCTGGTATTTTTGGCTCAAGTCACCAATTTGGAAATTCGAGTATTCTGAGTAGTGTTGAGAGCTCTGACTGTTAGTCTTCTCTATTCTTAGTGTATATGTTTTCTGATTAGTGAGTATGTGTATCTTGTCATTTCCTAGCCAGTGGTCTCCATCAGAATTTCCAAAACCAGTCTTGTACTTGTCCCAGTCACGGTAAAAGTCAAGGGAGCCACTGGTTCGTTTTTGCAAAATCTAAAAAAAAATGGAAGTACATGTTAAGTAATACAAGTTAATGGAGAGACAACCACATGCAGACACCGAAAATTTAAAGGTGTTGTAAATAGAACAAAATGCAGGGGTTTTGCAAGCAATCTCAAGTAGGGGTTGTTTTTTCTCATAGCTGTAATTATGTAAGAAACCTTTCAGATAGATTGTCGCCTTGTCTGCCAGTGGAGACAGTCAAAATGCAGATAACTTTGTTTGATACATTACTTGAGTAAATCCCAAGTACATTCTTCGTAACAGAAAGAGTCGGCATTTCTGCAAATTTATCTTGTATTGACAAGATGAATCGTATCACCTACTAAAAATAGCATTCAATTGTTCAACATAGATGTTATGTTTAACTGTGGTAACCTCAAACTTACCGTCCATCCACCATTTGACATGTCACAATAAACGTCAAAGCCCGAGCTTCCTTCAGGATATATTGTATACGTCATGTCGACTGTTTCGTTAGCCATGTATAGATCGTAGCAATCCTTTGGTCCATTTCGCGTACATGTAACACCGTCTCCTTGAAACCACTCGTTACAGATACATCTCCCGACACCGCCATTTTCCTCACAAGTTGCGTCATCCCCACATCTGTAAGTATCACTGATGAGTCTGTTGCTGCTACAGGTAATCCGCATCGAACAGCTAGCCTTGAGGTGAGATTCACCTTCCTGAAAACAAATAAATGAAAAAGATTCAGTATTAATAGCATAAACGAATACATTCCAAAAAGAATAAGTCTGAAAGACATATTGAAACGTACCCCTACAACCACATTGTTATCTTGGTCATAACAGCCACACTGCTCCTTTGGTACGCAGCTACCATTATGTGCCTTGTAGTTTCCTTCACAAATACATCTTTCTGGTTCTGATGGATTTGCTGGAACACATTGATCTGGATTCTCACAACTTTTCTCGCAAATACTTTGACTATCTTCATGCTTGTTTGTAACACACCAGGTGATTGGTAGTGGATCTGAAAGAAGAAAGAAAAAGGAAATATAAGTCAGGTTCAAATTTCCAAACACGCGACATAAATATTACGTTAATAAATGAAGACGTAAACATCGATATAGCTTAAAAGGTATAATAACATATGGTTATTCTTGTTGAAGAAACTGGAACGACAGTAATTTGCCTTTCCATATATATGTTACTATTTACCAGAACTTTCGTAAGCGCCGAGACTTGATAATGAATAGCTGTCCCACTCATCTGCGATACGAAAATTGTCATAGGCAATGTAATACGACTGTCCTTCAGTGTTCTCCAGATCAATGCGAAGTTTGTATCTCTTTTGGTTTGTCAAATGAGCCAGTCTTTCATTTCCCATCCAAAATTCACTTCCCACAAATCCAAACCCGAATTTGAAATCGTTCCAGCTCCGATTAAAACTAATGTATCCATCGAAGCGCCGTTGTATTACCTGAACAATAAGAAAACAATTACGAATAACATGTAGTAGGTAAGAAGGAAATGGAGTTCTCTATTTTTCTAAAATTAATAAATTATGTACATTTCATTCTGTAGGCTTTACTTTAGTGTAATATGTAACTTACTGTCCATCCGCCTAAGGTGACGTTGTTATCACAATAGACCTCAAAAGGTTCTGGATACTGGACAGGTCTGATGAGGTACACCCCCGAGACAGATTTGTCAGATGAGCATTGATTGACCACTTCTTGACAGTCACGTGGGTACTCCGCAGATTGGTACAGAAAATACCGAGTATCTAATTATACGAACAAGTAAAGTAACTACTTCATTGCTTTCCATAGACGGGAACAATAACGTACTTTAATTCGATAGTTCTGTGACATTTACCTCATAATGTAAAGATTTTTAATTATGTGACAACTTTTATGGAAACACAATTTGGATATATAAAAAAACACAAACGTAGCTTATCTAAGAAAACGAACTGCTAAAGAATATATTACCGGATACATTGCATATGTTTGTATACAAGACTAAAAACATAATTTAAACTCACTGGATGGTGATTGAATATCGTCTTCATTAGCGGAGATTACCTGCATGTAAAAACCAATAATTATAAGTCTATTTTCCCACAACAATTCACATACGTTTGCATATACGTGTACCAGATGTATCCTTCTCATGTAGTTTTAATATTTTACTGACTCGAGCATTTCTTTAATAACATTTTTCTTTTCTTTTTGTTTTTACTTACTTATCTGGAATTTTATGAAACCACTTTCTCAGATTCATTTCGAATATGTATCCCACCGCGTCAAACATTAAAGTGTGACGGTTAAGGTGGTATTTAAAGTAAAACATTTTTTTTTTCTGGCTGTGTTACACAAACGCACAATGAAATCTTGAGGGACGATTGGTATCGACATGTAAAGCACGTTCAGTTGTCACTTACATTTCATGCTATTGTGAATTGTAAATATTAAACAAAAAAATGTTACCAAATAACTTAAAGTGATTGCGTGTGTACTGAAAAACCAAAAAGATAAGATTATGTTTGATCTTAACTTTTTCTTTATTTTGAATGTACAAGCGAGGTTGCACATGAACGGACTATGTCTTTCAATGAAGGAAAATGACCGTAACTACTTGGAAAAGCAACGAGATTGGCATAAAAACAGTAAAAACAGAAATCATATTTGAAAATTAACGGTTTTTGCTATAACTGCCTACATAGTGAATATGCAACAGTACACGTCACACTAGTGTATCAAAAACATACTACTCAAGTCTTCGCTCCTTATTAGGTATCGGGAATTGTAGTATTTGGTGAAAGGAAACACTCTGTTTACAAATACCCTACGAACTGAACACAACCTTGCCCGCAGCGTAAGTGATCGTGAGTTGGTAACTGAATATTTAATACTAGTATACTTCCCATTGGCTTTCTCAAAGGAAGCACACCGTTGATTTGAATGAAACTGTCAACCACTACATTATCGTATTCTACACTTTTTTATGGTAGCAGAATTTTAAAACCTAAGGGTAAATTAACCAACTGAAACCTATTTATTTTCCCAGATTGTCTGAATGGTGTAATTAAAAGCCTTACCAAAATTTTGGAGATGAAATTTCAATGTTTTTTTTACTTTTTGCATACACACGCAATCACTTTAATGCACTTTTTTCTTTGAATAATTAAACTAATTAACACTAAGCAACACTTAGTTTTCTTAAAGAATTGTGACATTACACGTTCAAAGATCTGTAAGGTTGCATCAAAGACTCATTATGAACTGAAACTACAAAAAAAAAAACTTAAGTTAACTGCAGTTCTACCAATACCTCTTTTCCCCATACTCTTTAGTCAGTACAAACCTTAAGCCTTTGTTGTTGACATAAGTAAATCTTTACAGTCGCCTATCATATTTTAAATGCAAATTGATGTCCACATGATATATGGTTATATGTTGCATTTTGAGTCGTCTGTACGTGGCTTGATCCTCACAACTTCAAGAAGTTTGTTTTGATTATGTAAATATTGTGTAGGTTAAAGAGAAACTATTTCAAGAAAAAAATCTTTGAAGTGGTTAGTTTTCACAAAATATTCACGCAAACGATATTTGTTAAATTAACGTGAAATCATGTGGAGTCAACGCTATGCAAATCGTGTATGTCCTTTGCTGAACCGCAGTGTGTTCGCAATCTCTATTTAAGAAATTAATCATGTTGAAAATTTCTCTAGCCATCGTTTTATAGTTTTCTGTTGTTAAGCATCACTTTTAGTACGATTAATGGTTGTCTCAGATGGAAGTATTACATTACTTTATGACCATAATATGAGCTACCCAGAGTCAAATAATATCACTTTTCTCTGGAGATGAATCGCCTTTTGCTGCTTATTCTAATTAAAGCTAATACTTTACAATTGCAAATACACATACAGTCTTTGCACATGCTAAACACGCTCATGATAAACATTGGCCCACAAAATCATTGGCGTTAGTTAGGGAAGCTGTCTGTTGGACGCAATCCTCATTACTCGTTATTGTTACCAGATCTCAACTACCCTACAGATATATACAGAAGGAAAATAAACACATGGTATGATTGTCACTTTCATAATGAAATGTTTAGTTTCAATTTCATTGAAAGCTTAGGAGGAATTTTGAGACGAAAATTGACTTTGATACAAAATAATATATAGAAATGTCACTTTAAGGGTTTTCAAGAATTGACTGTGACTCAAGAGGAATGGATTTATGAACTTTTAATTAACACAATTGTTAGTGTGCACTTTACTTCGTTTCTCTTCCATTTAGCTATTAATCTTTTTCGTAACTCTTACAACTTTCAAATTTAACATGTCTATCTTAACCAAGATTGTTTACCAGAAAACGATGTGTTCCTAGAGTCAGAAGACTTCCTTGTTGAGATAACTACGATTTGTTTATGTGTACCATGTTTACATTCTTTCTCTGTGTCGCTTTTTGGCAGACATTTTTACTAAACGGGAACTCGATAATTATTTTAACAAAAGGGAATGATTTTTTTTTTCAGTTTGACAAACAGACAGACAAGATAAATGTGAGGATAATCATAACAAACGTTTAATACAAAAATATTGTCGCTACGAAATAAGATTTCAACAGACGAAGTGAGTATTCTGATAAAATAAACATGATAAAAATGTTTCGCCTTGTTGTAGGGTGCTTTGAAAAAAAAACATTTTTTTATCAAAAGATTGTTGGCTGCCATTTTGAATCTAACTCCCAACTCCAAAATTATCTTAATCGAATTTGATACACTGAATAGGTTTTTTCAAAGTACAGAAGTTACAGAACGTTTTTCATATTTGGTGAATACATTACTCTGTGAATACATTCGTTGGGCGATCACAATTAACAACTCATTTCTTATGCTACAATTTTTCTAACAAAATGTCTAGCTATCTTTACTTGATGAGGCCTCAGCTGAATATCAAAAGTCTCAATATCTTGTATCAGACAGAGGTTTTGTTTTCAAAATGATTACTGACGGTTTTGGTCAAACTATTTCACACAACTAAAATGAACAAAATGATGTTCCAAGCTGCCTTGCACGTAAAGACGAAGTACGTTACAAACTTGTACCAGCTTGTATTTTGTTACCTATCTTTTTTCTGTGATCTTATTTTATTTTTCTTTCTTTTATTTTTTTATTGTAGTAATATCAGGGAAACCGACTTCTAATAATGTTGTGTTGCTCATAATACTAAGGGAATTCTTTTCATCAGTACATAATTATTTCAGGAAAAACCTATTTAGAATTCTTGTACCTACAGCTTGCACCTTTGTTTGTCATATTGTAAGTAACGCTAGCATGATCAATTGTTTTTACTTTCTTTGAATACCACTATCGAAAAGAAAGACGCAAGCAAACTCAAGGAAATGTATTGAAATGATTCAAGTTGAGAGAAGGTATCAATAGTAATTAGATGCATACTAATACGTATATCATTTACAAAATTTACTTTTGTCACTGAACTTACTACAACTGAATGAAATTTCTATTTTTTTAAATTTGAATCTCTCTTCGGAACGAATTATGTTAGAATCCACTTATCAAGTTGGTATTTTCTTACAACGATATTGTTTTCCAATACAGCAGTAAACTAAGTCTACATAATTATTGGTTGTTAATAATACTAAGGCAAATCTTTTCAATGTCATGTAACTATTTGCATGACTGAACATGAGTTTCTATAAAGGGGGTTACCATCGGCATCTAGGATCACTTTAAAATGTTAGAGATTATGTCAAAGTGGGAAAGTTTGCCTTTAGTTTTTTAATGATATTGAGTATGTTCATGTCTTTCCTATTAACAACTGTTGAAAGGTTTGTACATGCATAGCTGTGCAAATGTAAATAAATCAAATGCAGTACATTTTAACAACATTCATTAACCAATATCAAAAGCCTTTGATAAATACTTACAATCAAGTAGAAACAAAAAGAAATATCAAAAAATATTATTTTAATGTGTAACATGTAGTAAAAATGAAATAAGTCTGTCATGTCTTGAAATTGTCTTTATGTTTGTCTTTGAAATTTCAAAACCATTAAAAGTGGTTTCTTTCTAAGTGAGTTTTTACTGATAAATATTTCAAACAGACTTACCTCTAGTCCAAAAGAAACCAAAAATAATATAGCAGGAAAAATGTAACAAGACTTTGCAAGTTCAGCCATTTCTGAAAATGGAACAAAGGACAAAGTGAAGAAGTTTTGGCTTAACTTCTTTGAAGCTTTGACGACTCTTACTTTTCGACAAAGTGATGACGAATAAATTTATTTTTGCTGCCATTGCTTGAACTCGATGTATCTCTTCATTTAATGTTTGGCCAAGTGACATTACCGATGGAAGTCCAAGCACACCACTTGCAAAATAGTTAGACTTGTCTTTATCACGTGACCTTTAGAACTATTTTAACATTCACATCCCACGCGTCATACTTTAACGTCGCAAATGGGCATCCGTTAAAAATCACATCAACTTTTAAATGGCCTGTCCAAACCAAGAGAAGAATCTCTTGCGCTGTTGAAACAGACTGTCAATAGACTTTGCAAAATACACACGAACTCTATATGCGAAGTAATATCTACTTCGTTTACATTTATATTATTAGATTCGTGGTATCAAACCATTTTCTTTATACTATATGGAAATTGTTGTATTTAGGATTGATGGAATTACGAACTGAGCTACACAAAATGATTTACGTCAGTATGATATAGCAATTATATCCTGAAAGAGGCATATTGGTCAATCTCGAGTAATTAACAGAGTAAATAAAACCATTTTTGGTTAAATAAAATGACACTCTGCAGCAAAAAAAAATACAATCGACAGGAAAAAACATGCAGTACATTACACACCTCCAAATATTGTTGCGATTTCAGTTTATATATAACGGTATATACTATACTATATCAAAATATAATATGCTGATATATTGTATGATGCATTTGTTAAGTGGTATGTTTTGCACACCAGACAGGCGCTATAATGAATATAAGAAGTGGATACACAATCTGTGACAGTCCTAATTAAATCTGTCAATATGTCTTCATCTTGCTACTTGTAGCTAGGTAAAGGTGTACAATATTCTTGGTCAAGTATGAACATCTGCTGTAAGCCTAGACAACAGTGGATATTCAATTGCAGAAAACAAAATTTTTAGCTGTCACTGGAATTTGTTGTTTTTTTTCGAGTGACTAAAATCAACAGTAAATGAATACGTTGGATTAGATGTTCAGGCAAGGCCGGCATATTGTACTCAGTACATACGTGGATAAATTGCGCTTTGTTTCTGTTGTGTTGAATACGTTGGTCTTCTAAGATGAAGTTCAATCGTTGTTGTTTTATACGCAAATTGTTTAATTGCTTAATACTCACATCTGTCTCAGTGAATTCATTAATTAATGCCTAATTGGATATATTTATTAGTGCAAAGTCTCATCGAATTCATGTCGCGGAACTAGACTGGCAAGCGATTAACAATTGTTTGTTAAATGATGCAAAATGAGACTTTCTCTGTTCCATTATAGCAAGGTAGGTGGTCACTTTGATCTACCATCTCTTTGGAAATGAAATATATTTTAGGTATTATGTACGATATTTCAAAAAAAAAAAGTACAATTGAAGCAGAGTTATTACTTTATTGACGTGCACTTGTATATGGGGATGAAATTGACGTCTTACATTTGCCGAATACGGGACTCATTTACGAAATTTAATGGCACAAAAGTGATATAACTCAATGGATAGGAGATTACATTTTGTTTTATTTTGATAATAACTACGCGTTTTTACAACGTCTCGATGTAATAATAGATAATATTGTGATTATTGGAAACATATTTATGAACGTTTCATAAGAAGAGTAAAATTGCTGCTGTTGCACATACTTGCTCACCGAAGTGGCCATCAAGAGTATGTTGAATACATTAACAGATAGCTTTCATGGTTGCAATAGTTTCTAAATGTTGAGAAATTATGCTTGCGAAATCACCTGTTATAGGTCATTAGCATTCAATACCTCATGACCTCACGAAACGTCATGCATAAAGTGTAAGAGAAGGAAGTTCTTTCACTGTGGTTGCACATAGACTGTGCAACTACTAGAGTGCCAATGGTGAATGTTTCAAAACCTATCAGCAATCGTACATCGATCGCTTGGTTGTGGTGTTATTAAATACAGACGAAGATAATTGTCTTAAATCTTAGACCCCTTCCACACTTTGGATCAAATGCAAAGCCAATTTGTCGCAATAAGTAACTCGTCGATAGTGCGGCAGGTAATTGTCGTATTGATGTGAAAACCTCTAATACAATGATTTAACTGTTGCATGTACTTCACAGTATTTATGTGGACATGGCGTACCCACACCAACAAAAGTGAACAGTGTGTTGCTACTAAAGTAGCAGTTTTTTCTATAGTCGTCGAAAACGTAAGCAAACTGGAATAGTACTGACGGAGGACCTTACATCCCTTAATAAATCTTTGCTAAAGAAGGCCCAGAACCATTCCAAAACTGTAAACGGCATATACTTCTATTGCTACGTAGCAAGTACTGTAACCCTAAGAGGGAATGCAAGTGCCCATTGTAACGATGAAATTGAACAACGGACGTATTGCTCTTTCACTCAGTGTTGTAGTCTCTAGTAATTTACTTGTACGCTCTGAACGATTGGAACACGTTTTTCTTCTATTCTTTTCCCTTTATATGTTTACCCCGTCTTCATTTAGTGAAATCTTCTCCCAGAGCGACCAAAATGATGGTTTTCCTTTGTTTTCTTTAAGCACCACTGTCACTCTAATGACTTTGCTAGAAGTGAATGTAACTTTAATAACCTACCACTAACTTCGAGAATTAATATCGATGATTATTGCGATAATGTAAAACCACTTCTTGATTATGAATTGTGTTCACTATACTGATTTTCATCTTGTATTGGTCAATGAATATGACGTGAATTTCCTCCATCTCAATAGTCGAAGCCTTCAAAAAATGTTCATAATCTCTGCGATATTGTAGATTCAAACTGTTCTGTCAAGTATATACCTGTTATTGAAACTTCGCTTGACACTTATGATACTGTTTCGATGTTCAGCATACCTGGTTTTAATTTAAAGCATAAAGCCAGAGATGGGAGAGGTGGAGGTGTAGCATTGTATACGTACGTCAGTGATTCGTACAATGCTACTGAAGTAAATACTGATATAGAATTCACAACTTTTGAACATCTCTTTATTCGTGCTAACTCTGGTAACAAGCGTAATCTAGTAGATGTAATTTACAAGACGCCCCGGTCTACTTATAAAATATTTATTGGTGAACGTGACAAGTTATTAAGCTACCTCCATGTAATCTTTAAAACCAGTTATTCGTATATTATGGGAGATTTTAATATTAATTAAATAGACAAGTATAACTGCTAACACCTCGATCAACGCCATGGTTTCACATATTCTTTTCCTTACAAATGATGAGCCAAATAGAATAACCGAGCACTCTGCAACTTTGCTTGATAACATTTTTTCGAACAATCTTAGTTCTAAACTAGCAACTAGAGGGCTGAGTATATCTATCTATTTATTTATCTATTTATCTATCTATCTATTTATATATCTATCTATCTATTTATTTATTTATCTATCTATCTATCCGTCCATCCGTCCATCCGTCCATCCGTCCATCCGTCCATCCGTCCTATCTGTCTATCTGTCTATCTGTCTATCTATCTGTCTATCTATCTGTCTATCTATCTGTCTATCTATCTGTCTATCTATCTGTCTATCTGTCTGCCTGTCTATCTGTCTGTCTGTCTATCTGTCTATCTGTCTATCTGTCTATCTGTCTATCTATCTGTCTATCTATCTGTCTATCTATCTGTCTATCTATCTGTCTATCTATCTGTCTATCTATCTGTCTATCTATCTGTCTATCTGTCTGTCTATCTGTCTGTCTATCTGTCTGTCTGTCTATCTGTCTGTCTGTCTATCTGTCTATCTATCTATCTACCTATCTATATATCTATCTATATATCTATATATCTATCTATCTATCTATCGACGAGCCATGTGTAATGTTTCCTTCACTGATCACACCACTACCGTTTCATAAACTTGATGTAATGACTATTTATAATATACACACTGTGCAACTGTGTTTCATTATGAAACATCTTGTTAACAATCTTCCTCTAGTACTACATGTATCTAAACGTTTAATTTTGATATTTATGATCATGCAACTCGTAATACTGCCGTAATTCATAATTCTAAGGGTAGAGGTGAACTTGGAAAAATTGTATATTTTACACAGGTGTTAATTGTTTATAAGTTATTACTAAAATATTATTAAGAAAAGTACCACAGTTAATACGTTTAAGAAAAATCTCAAACTATACCTTACTAAAACATGACCTAATTCTATCTATCTATCTATTTTTAAAAGTTTACCCACTAAGATCATTTTGTTCCCTCTTCCGATTTGTTCTTTGTTTTTTTTTTCTTTGTCAGAACGTTTGCCAGACTTCGTATAGGTTTCTGTTAAACTTTGCTGGTCTCCATTCATTCCGGTGTCCTACTTTATGTTAACATTATACTTTTGGTCTATCTAATTCTTTACAAGTTTTCTATACTATTTTTTTAATAACATTGTACTGCTATACAGACTCACACGTAGGTAGTAAACGAATGAATGAATGTATGAATGAATGAATGTGAAAATGAGATCTCTTCCTAGTCAGTAGTCAGTTGATTTGAATGTTCATCCTACAAGGAAGGAACATTACTGTTAGGATGATAGGTCGCATCAGTTCTGAGCAGTGATTCCAAAGGAAGTCACGTGATATAGGTTTTGCACAGATGGCTTTATAGGATTATGCAAGTTTTAACATTGTCCATTAACTTTAGTAGAAGGGTCTACACTTTAGCCCCAGCTGTCACTATTCATTGGTAACTTTCTTAAAATTCACAACTCGGAAATCAATGTGCTACCATTTCTGCATTTTAAAGAATTCAAGAACTGGCTGTACGCTTACAGTTGTAAAACACTATTGAAGTTAGCAGGTTGCTGTCTATGTAACAAATTTTAGCCTAATTTACAAAGGAAGTTTGCTTTAAGAAGATCGTCATTTGCAACTTTGTCACACATTCACGACTTGGTGCTAATTTAAAATAGTTAGACCCCTCCCTCATTGTTCTATGATTATGGATATAAGAATAATCTATTGAAACAAATCTATTGAAACTAACCTTTTTAAAACAAAACTATCCTCAACCTTTGCGATTCTTGAAAAAAAATTTCAACGTCAGGTCTAATTTGTTCAAGAAAAAAATACCTTGAGATGAAGGTTGATGTAATACCTTCTCTTCACTACCCGATGAGTCACTTCCATTGCTCTGTCAGTAGTTGTGAATTAAGAAGGTTAATAAAAAGTTTGGTTTATATTGTTGCTTTTTTCGTTTTCTTTTAAATGTCTTCTAGCACAGCGTTTGTAATCCACAATCGAAGGCTTTCACTTTCACCAGGGATCTGTCACTTTTACAAGTGCAGTTCCATGCTCACACGATCAAAAAACAGTATGAAACTTATCTTCACCGGTAGTCCATCAAGAAATCAATGCTTATGTAACACCAATTGTTTTATATTAACACATCAGTATGAAATGTTGAAGAGTTGAAGAAAAAAAAAAAACTTCAATTTTTCAGTTCAGAGCTACATTCAAATCATATCCATGATGACGAGAAAAGAATGATTGCCCCAGTTATGTTACTTTATAGTATCATAATTCAATATGCAGAAACCCAACAGTGAAAAGTAGGGAGTGGAAGGCGCATGGAGGAAGGAGAAGTGGGTGCACGGGCACCACACGTTTTTTCAAAATGACCAATTGTGCCTCAGATTATGACTATTATTACATTAGAGACATCCTGAGTTGCTCTTTTCGTTCCTGTTTGATATGGATACTCGCACACCATATTAGGATCAATATTTTTGTGTGAATTCTTCAGATAGAGGACTTTCTTCCACCATTCGCGATATAAGTGCACCCCCACCCTTCCACCCAAGACAAAAATGGATCTGTTTTTGAAAGTGGTGAAACCGTGAAACGAAAACATAACTGTAAAGAGGGAAAAAAAGAAAGTCATCAGACGAAGGAGGTCTCGTCGGTGATTTGACCGTTAATTACACAATTTTTACAATATTGAGAGCAACACCGGAAGTCACATATCACTGACGTCAATGCCATTACTTTGTGAGATATGAACTGAGAGGATCCATTAAAATGTCGTCATTTCTATGAATATTCAGTAAAAAATAATTAAACAATGGTCGGAACCGTTAACCAAGACCATACTAAAAGTAGTCGTTGTCAAACTATGCAGTTGCTATTGCTCAGGGATCACATAATAGGAAATCTTAGAGAGGCTTGGAACAAAATGGTAAGTAGCATTTATAAAACTAAGAGACATTTTTCTCATTTCGGATGTTTGCGTATTAAAGTATGAGTGATAGTATGATAGATATATTTCTGTGTTCACAACACATTAAATTTTATTTCTTATCAAACTTTTTTTTATTTTCACCCCTAGATTGTGAAGTAAATGGCGCATACTTAGCATCACTCATTGTGGAACAGCTTTTCCTGAATGACTCTTCGTCCTACATGTAAAGTGCCCTCTTTGGTTGTGCAAATTTTTAAACGCCATACATACTGTATGTTTAAATTAAAAGCCAGCTTAAGTAACGTAACACTACGAGTACTGCAGTTGAAAATAGTATAACTTAATGACTGGGCTCGCGTTATAGGAAATTACGACTTGCTGCAACATTTGAAGCCTATCTGGCATGACAATGACCTACATCCTTTTTTTTTCGCTGCACCAAATTATCAAACTGTTGCAATTGCGGTGATTAAAAGGAATGTCTT
The DNA here is from genome assembly GCA_021234535.1 of Stichopus chloronotus. Taxonomy (NCBI): domain Eukaryota; kingdom Metazoa; phylum Echinodermata; class Holothuroidea; order Aspidochirotida; family Stichopodidae; genus Stichopus; species Stichopus chloronotus. The sequence goes on along the minus strand of CM037849.1, from coordinate 15,800,770 downwards.
GCAACCATCTTTCATTGTATTCCAAAGAAGTAAAGTGGACTGCCAAATGTTGGACTAGGTCTTTGTTGGAATATGCTTTTCCTGTCTGAGACCCACAACAGATTATTCTTTCTGCAAGATTGGAGATTTGCAACGATCATTTCCAAGGTTCATAGCAAATGACTACGCCAGGGAAGTTGGGCCAATGATTGCTCCTTTGTAGAAAATCTTGGTCTTGGTTCTCTGGGTGATCGTCATAGGCGTTGCAGACGCAGACTGTTCTGACTAGTACTGTACCATGCATATTTGCACTACCACCACCAATTAAGTACCGTAAGTTCAGTTTGTCCCTGATGGTATTTGGGACTGGAACAACCTCCGTCGGTGTTTATTGAGGCTTTCCTAAGTAATCCCAAGCCAATGGAATTCATTACCAGGTCGTTTGATCACACGGCACGCTTGTGAAGTTGTGGTGAATTAATGTCTTTAGATGTGTCACCATCTCTCGAAAGAAGAAACAATTAGTGACTTAGTGAATTCTGAGCATACAATATGGAAAATGATCTATTTGAAAAGTGCATTCACGTGCCATTCCATGCAAGTGATGGAGAACAATGTGTTATTCTCATCACAGTATGTTTCATGAACAATGTAAACTGTGCCATGATTATTGTTTTTCATCCATGCTTAATGCATCAATTTCTCTATGTACAGTATGCATATTCATTTTTTTTTCAAAATTTGCACTGCAATTTTTAAGTATATATCCATATATCATCCTTGTTACATCCTGTTAATGTTTTATGTACTTCGTCTTTGTCACATTGTCATGCTGCACGTTCAATTCAAACTTGAGTCACACAAAATAGTGGTGCTATCTGTTGTTAAGTTTCAACCATAAAGGTTTATGAAAATCTCATTTCTTGAAGTCAATACAAATTGCTTTACAGGGAGTAGATCCAGACAAACAACTTCCAAACTTGTAATTAAATTTCTCTCTTTCATTTTTATCATTCCCCCATACAGTAACAGCCTAATAGGTAATCATACATATTAAAGGGAAGTAGGGCGTTTAGAACACACCGACATGACATGCAAAAGAGAAGAGCGGTTATCATTGTTAAGCCATTCAGTCTCATCAATAAACATTTACCAAAGCTTCATCTTCTAAAAACATTATGCATGTGAGGAGTGATGGAAGATGCATCATTTGAATTTTGAAAAGTTTGGGTGAACAAATTAGTGTTGAGTAACAAATAACTGAATTTCTACCTGTGAGGAGCATATTTCTTGAAAAGACGGCTACTGTCCTTCCTTATTTTGAATAATCTATCATTCTATGTCCAAAAACACTAGTTTCAAAAATATGGATGTGATCTCTGAAACAAACGCCCTATTTCCCTTTAACTATATCACAGATTTAACTTATTCCACTCTCTGCGGATGATGTAAACCTGTCTTGTGAAATATGTAGGTGGATGGACATGGCTTTGCTGTATTAACATTAGGCCTACGTACATAATATTTTATTCCTTTAATTCAGGCTATTCATCATCTTGGCTTATGAACACTATGTTGTTGTGCAAGTTGAATATTGAGTTTGTTCAGCTTTACGCCATCAATGGTTAAAACAATACACTGCATGTATAGTCGATGTTGATGTGTATAGTGATTTCACCATTTAAGAAATCTAGTAACGCTATTATAAAGTTGTATGCTTTTTATGACGTTTAAGTTGGGGGTACATTGTATTATAGATGTATTTATCACTTTTATCCATTCCAGATCTTCTTATTGTTTTCTCTTTCATGTTATTCTGTGTATGCATGTGCATGTGCCATTACAGGCATCACATGCCTTGCCTTTCTTTGCTTAGTATTCCCACAGGTACAGCTTTCAGAATGTAAATATGCCAACAACGTCAATTGGTATGTTTTACGTAGTCTCCCAGGACCGTCAATCATGTGCCTTTTAAACAACACTGTTATTTCTATTTCTACCCTACTTTATAAATTTTCCTATGTTTTACTAACTTTTCTTTTATTTAATGCTAGCCTCCATATCAAGTTTTCAAAGTTATCAAGTGTGATATCAGTCCTCCAAGGAAGGATTTAATAAAACTTGAAAGTCCAGATATATTGATTTTACTTGTCTTTTACTTTGTGATTAATGTTCACCATTTTCTCTTTTAACCTTGAAACCTTGAGTGAACAGACAGAATATAGGGTAAAAAGCTGTGACTGACTCCCTTACATGATATATGTTTCAGGTTGTAGGAGAATGAGACTGATTTATATTCTTGCACTCTTCGACTCATAGTTTACATAAGTCTACTTCGTAAAAGACAACAATATCAACACTTCCAGATATGTTCTGCCATAATACATTAGTTATGCTACTTTCTTGTAAAGGGGTAAATATTTCAATAGAGACTTGTAAATGTTACACCCACAAGCAACTCTGCCTGTTGACTTCCGCGGGTGTTCGGTGATGGGATCAGTAAAGTCTTTATGTCTAGGGACAGTGAGAGAGTTTTTGTGCTATTGTAAATAGGTGTAACCAACAGGAGGCAATAAAATGAAAAGCTTTTATCCATTATGGGAACCTTGTATCATGAGAATGCTATGTTGTCGCTTTCAGACTGTCATTATCAAGCATGGTACCGTTTTAATTTTCCATAGACAAGACAGCACAATCTATTCAAAGTTTTGTACTGAATTGCAACCCAGTGGATTGCAAACAGTAGATTGCAAACAGTAGTTGCCAATGACAGTATTACTGCTAAACGGGCATACCAGTACCAGATCAATCGTTAGGTCATAGACTAGTCAGCTTAAGTGGAAGCATGGGCCTCAACAGAGAATAGCGTATTATTTTCGTACTTGTATTAAGTGACATGATGAAATCATGCCCATGTGATAGGCATTTCACCTCCTTTGTGTTAAGTGGGGGGTTAAGGCTGTCATAAATAGTTCTAAAGTCCAACTTTCCAGCAGGTGTCACAACGGAAAGGTTATAATTATTATTATCATTATTATTATCATTATTATTATTATAATTGTTATTATTATTATTATTGTAGTAGTAGTAGCAGTAGTAATAGTAGTAGTAGTAGTTTGCCATTATTACTATAATTCTTGTTTGGCACACTCGTAATTGCGAAAACTTGATAATAAGCTGACTTCGGTGCAGCCTACACATTGACAACGTCAAGCATATGTTGTATTCACAGCTATTCATCCAATCGTTTTTTTTTTTGTTTTGTTTTTTTCATGTAGACTATTTCAATATCTAAATTTCAATATTATAAGACGTTGCTATGTTAATTTTGAATGTTGTGATTTCTGTCTCAATTCAGCTTATTATCTTCATGATGATGTTGGTCGTATTTTCATTGTTGTTTCCGTGATGCCGCAATCAGATTCCTCAAGATTCTTCCAGAAAATACCACGGTAATCGTTGTACTGGTAATCTCCATTTAAATTTGAGTCACCACAGGAGTAGTAACTTCTTTCAAAAATTTCAGTCTTGTTACGACACCGTCTATTATTGTACTGACCTGAGCAGCCGTCACAGTTATAACATTTATAGGTGTAACAATAACGACAGCACAGACAATGGTCATCACAAAGACAATAATAAGATTAATAGCAATAATAATCACAACACCAACAGTTAGAATACTCAAACAAACCAGTTGATGTGCTGTTGCTGAATGAGTAGCAGTGTTCAGTATTGCCTTTGCCAATGTCGTCTGGATACCACCATCCACCTCGATGCTTTTCTGCGCAGTTGAACGTGCTTGATCCATCGTTGTCATTGTTATGCGTACTAAACTGAGCCCCTTCACTTGCTGCCATAGCATTGTTACCTGACGAAAATATGTATCAAGAACTTTTTGTATTTCATTTTTGTGTGTGTTTCCTTTGTTATGTTCTTTGTTTTGGGTAGTTTTTATATTTATTGCAGCTGCTGACTTAGTTTAGTTTATAACCACGGCTAATGTTTTGAACTTTGAACACAGTGTTTAATTTGTGTCTAGTGAGTCTACATCAAATGCTCAATATGAAAATTCAGAATATAGGAAAATAGCTATCTTGAAAAGGAAAAATGTAAACTATTACATGCATTTGTCATGTGACGTACATTGATCTGCATCCTCTTCGATATATTCATAAAAAAAAAACACGTAGTAGACTGATGAAAACAAAAATAATGTAGTCAGTGATACGATATGTGTAAACTAATCCCGTGTTGCTATCATTATCTTAATGGTATCCATTCACTTAGATTCACTTCAATATTATAACAGTTTACTCGTTGCATACATTCCTAATGCTTTGGCGGAAGAAATGCAGTGATTTTGTGCTTAACATATCTTGAGTCATAGGTAACTTGGTGTTCTTAAGACTTCGTCAGCATAGCCTTAAAAATATAAATAACAATAAAACACACCTTTACAATATCTACTCAGAATAAGTGCATTTTGCAATTTACAATATTGTTGGGTTGTTATGAGCTGTATCTATGGATACAATAAACTGCGCACGATGTTTCGTGATGAAAGTCAGATTAAAACCATTGGTGACTATACCCTGACATGTTACTATAAGTTCCGTATTGGAAAAATAATCCAATTCTGTAGGATACGAACCAGAAGTTCCACTGTAGACACCCAGAGAGAGCAGCTCGAATTTTTGGTCCACGTCACCAATTTCGAAATGCGAGTACTCTGCGTAATGTTGGGAACCATCCGCGTTGGTCTTCTCTACTCTTAGTTTACATGTTCTCTGTTTGGTGAGTATGTGCATCTTGTCATTTCCAAGCCAATGGTCTCCACCAGGATTTCCAAAGCCAGTCATGTAATCAATCCAGTCACGATGAAAGTTAAGGAAACTGTTGGTTCGCTTTTGTAAAATCTAAAAGGAAAGAATATTTTTACTTATATTAGTCAATCAGTGAAAAGAAAGTCATTTGTCTGGACTCTCCCTACTTGAGGGTCTTCTGTTTCAAACGTTTAATTTGTAGACAGTTACCCGCTTTAAAATAAAGCACATTATCTCACCTGTGAGAAATTTTGAATTGACGTGATTTATCAATTTTTCTAAGAATGTAAAAAACTTTACGGACAATTTTCGGCCTACCTGCCATCGGAGAAAGTCACAGTAAGTTTACTTTATCTTTTGTTGATAGATAATTATGAAATAAGTGCAAATGCATTTCGTAACAACAAGATGAATCATATCACATACCAAACATAGTATTAATTTGAAAAATAGTTTTAAAAAAATGTTTCGTTAATTATGTCGACCTCAAACTAACAGTCCATCCACCATCTGACATATCACAATAAGATGAATCATATCACCTACTAAAAATAGCATTCAATTGTTCAACATAGATGTTATGTTTAACTGTGGTAACTTCAAACTTACCGTCCATCCACCATTTGACATATCACAATAAACGTCAAAGCCCGAGCTTCCTTCAGGATATATTGTATACGTCATGTCGATTCTTCTGTTAGCCATGTATAGATCGTAGCAATCCGTTGGTCCATTTCGCGTACATGTAACACCGTCACCTTGAAACCACTCGTTACAGATACATTCCCCGACACCGTCAGTTTCCTCACAAGTTGCGTCATCCCCACATCTGTAATTATCACTGATGAGTCTGTTGTTGCTACAGTTAATCCGCACCGAACATCCAGACTTGAGAAGAGAGTCACCTTCCTGAAAACAATTTAATTCGAAGAGACTCAGTATGTAAAGCATAAACGAATATAATACAGACAAAATAAGTCTGAATGGCAGATAGAAACGTACCCCTACTACCACATCGTTATCTTGTTCATAACAGCCACACTGCTCCTTTGGTATGCAGCTACCATCATGTGCCATGTAGTTTCTCTCACCAATACATCTTTCTGGTTCTGAATGATTTGCTGGAACACATTGATCTGGAGTTTCACAACTTCTCTTGCAAATATTTTTGCTGTCGTTATACTTGTTTGTAACACACCAAGTGTATAGTAGGTCTGAAAATTATAATAAAAAAAAACGAAAAATACATCACGTTCAAATTTCCAAACACGGGACATAACTTTTACCTTAATTAATGAAGAAGGTAAACTTCGACATAGCTCAAAAAGTAAAATAACATATGGTTATTCTTGTATAAAAAAGTGAAGGCATTAATTTGTGTTTCCATACAAATGTTACTATTTGCCAGAATTTTCAAAAGCACCAACACTTGACACTGAATAGCTGTCCCACTCATCTGAGATACGGAAATTGTCATAGGTTAGGTAACACGACTGTCCATCCACATTCTCCAGATCAATGCGAAGCTTGTATCTCTTTTGATTTGTCAAATATGCCAGTCTTTCATTTCCCATCCAGAATTCACTTCCCCAAAATCCAAATCCGAATTTAAAATCGTTCCAGCTCCGATTAAAATTTATATATCCGTCAAACCGCCGTTGTATAACCTTAGAAATAAGAAAACAATTATGAATAACTTCTAAAAGATTTACTGTAGTTATACTTTTCTTGGTAAGATAAACATCGATTTAAATAAAAGTAGGTTCTTTCTTCTTTCTAAAATTAATAAATTATGCATTTTACATATGTATTTATATTTCATAGGCATTTTCTAAACTCTATTTTATTGTAATATGTAACTCACTGTCCATCCACCTAAGGTGGCGTCGTTATCACAATAAGCCTGAAATGGTTCTGGATATTGAACAGGTCTGATGAGGTAAACCCCCGAGTTGGCGTTGTCAGAGGAACAGTGATTAACGACTTCTTGACAGTCACGTGGGTACTCCGTAGATTGGTACAGAAAATACCGAATATCTAATTAAACAATCAAATAAAGTAACTACTCCGTTACTTACATTTTCAACAACAACGTAGCTCAAGTTCTATGGCATTTACCTTATAATGTGTCACTTTTAACTACGTGACAACGGTGATGGAAACACAACTGGTGTATTCAGTAAAAAAGAAAACAAATCTCTCTACAAAAACGAACCGCTAACGGACATATACCGAACACATTGCGTATATACAAAACTTAAAAACACAATTTAAACTCACTGGATGGTGGTTGAATGCTGTCTCCATTAGCGTAGGGTACCTGCATGTAAAAACCAATAATGAAAAGTCGATCTTCCTACAAGTCAATTCGGTTATATATAGGTGTAGGAGATGTAACTTTCTTTTCTAGTTTCAATATTTTACTGATTCGAGCTTTTCCTTGATAGCAGTTTGTTTTTCGTGTCTGACTTATCTTGAATTCCATGAAACCACTTTTTAACGCACGCTCAGTTGTCACTTAAATTTCGTGCTATTGGGAATTATAATACAATATAGAACAAACAATGTAACCGAATGTACGTGTTTTTTTTTTCTTTGAATAATAGTTTTCTTAGAGAATTCTACAATTCAAAGATGTGTAAGGGTGCACCAAAGAGTCACTTTGAACTTGAAACTACTCAAACTAACTCTAATCTCAAATTAACTGCTATTGTACCAAACAGCTTTTCCCCATAGTCTTTAATTGATGCAATGTTTAAGCCTTCGTTGTTGAAATAAGTCATTTTTTACAGTCGCCTATCATCTCTCTAATCCAAATTGGTAATACTATATGGTTACATTTTGCATTTCAAGTCGTCTGGACGTGGCCTTAATTCTCACAACGTCAGGAATTTTGTTTTAATATGTAAATGTTGTATAGTTCAAACCGAAACTTCTTTCGAAAAAAAAAATCTAACAAACTGTTAAATTGTACTTTGAATAATTGTTTTCTTAGAGAATTCTTCAATTCAAAGATGTGTAATTTTGCACCAAAGAGTAACCGTAAACTGAAACTATTCAACTTAACTCTCAACGCAAATTAACTGCTACTCTACCAAACAACTTTTCTCTATCCTCTTTAGTCGGTGCAAAGTTTAAGCATTTGTCGTTCAAATAAGTAAATCTTTACTGTCCTTCGTAAACTTTCAAAGCTCAAACCGTATTTAAATTCTGATCAGCTTAAGACTCTTGTTACAGCAATAGTTCTCTCTAAGATCGATTCTTGTAATTCCTTGTATTATGGTATAAATTAGAGTTTCTTAAATAAACTACAAATTGTTTAAAATTGTGCTGCTAGGTTAAAGTCATTTCCATGTCTTTAAGCATTATTTTTAGCAATAGTTTGCAATGTAGTCAGATTCATATGGATTGGAAGCTAGCAAAGTGACTCCTTTGTATAAAAAAGGTCCTAAGAAGCAACCTAGTAGTTATAGACCGGTCAGCTTGACTTCCTAGGTCTGTAAAGTGACGGAATCAATTATGAAGGAAAGTATTGTTAGCCACCTTGAGGGTAATGAGATGATAGTTGATTCTCAGCATGGTTTTAGGTCCCAAAGGTCTTGTCTTACCAACCTTCTCTGCTTTGTAGAAGTTGTTACTCGAAAGGTTGATGAAGGTCATCCTGCAGATGTTGTCTATTTAAATTTCAGTAAAGCCTTCGACAAAGTTCCTCACAAGCGGCTTATTTTAATGGTTAAAGCTCATGGTATTGGTTCAGTAGTGACTGACTGGATTGAAAACTGGCTGGATAATAGGTGGCAAAGAGTTGTATTAAATGGTCATTTTTCCGATTGGCTTCCAGTGACTAGTGGCGTACCGCAGGGATCTGTGTTAGGTCCTTTTCTTTTCATATTGTATATTAATGATCTGGATTCCAGTTTGAATAATTCAGTACTGAAGTTTGCAGATGATACTAAGGTCTTTTCTGATGTTCTTTCCATGGGTAAAGTGACTGAGTTGAAACAGGACTTGGATACATTGTATAAATAGTCTTGAGATTGGCAAATGCTATTTAATGCACAGAAGTGCAAGTGTCTTCACCTCGGTCATTCAAATGCTCAAGCTAGTTACTTTATTGGTGGTGTTCAAGTTGAAACCACTGAGTATGAGAAGGATTTAGGTGTTATTATTGATAATTCATTGAGCCCTAGTAGACAGTGTGCTAGGGCTGTGAGCTCTGCCAACAAGGTCATTGGTATTATTAATAGAACGTATGATTGTAAAAGTAGTAGTAATATACTGAAATTGTATAAATCTCTTGTTAGACCACATCTGGAATACTGTTGTTAGGCATGGCGCCCTTATCTACAGAAAGATATTGATAACATTGAAAAGGTACAACGTCATGCTACAAAATTGATTCCAGATTTGTCTACTCTCAGTTATGAAGAAAGGCTTGAAAGAACTGGTTTGATTTCTCTTGAAATGCGTAGACTAAGAGCCGACTTGACTGACGTTTTTAAAATCGTTAAGGGTCTGGAAAATGTTAATCAGGCTACTTTTTTTATATTGTCCGATATCAGTAAAACAAGAGGTCATCAGTTTAAGTTCCAGAAGCACCACTGTAAACTAGACACTGTAGACTTTTCTCTATACTCTTTAGCTGGTGCAAAGTTTAAGCCCTTGTCGTCGAAATAAGTAAATCGTTACAGTCGCCTAATCATGTCTTAAATACAAATTTATGTCCACATAATATATGGTAACATTTTGCATTCCAAGTCGTCTGTACGTGGCTAATTCTCAAAGCATAAGGAATTTCGTTTTAATATGTAAATGTTGTATGGGTCAAACCGAAACTACTCTTAAAAAAATTTAACAAACTGGTAACTTCTACTTTGAATAATTGTTTTCTTAGAGAATTATACAATTCAAAGATATGTAAGGGTGCACCAAAGAGTCACTGTAAACTGAACTTAACTCTAAACTCAAATTAGCTGCTATTCTTCCAAACAACTTTTCTGCATACGCCTTAGTTGGTGCAAAGTCTAGACCTTTGTCGTTGAAATAAGTAAATCTTTACAGTCGCCTATCATGTCTTAAATACAAATTGATGTCCACATAATACATGGTTACATTTTGCATTTCAAGTCGTCTAGATGTGGCTTAACACTCACAACTTGAAGAATTTGTTTTGATATGTAAATGCTGTATACTTCAAAGCGAAAGTACTTTCGGAAAAAATCTAATAAACTGGTAAATTCTCACGAAATGTTCACGGTAAACAATATTTGTTGAATCGTGTGTAGTGAACGCTGTGCAAATCTTGTAAGTTCTTTGCTGAACAGTAGAAATGAGTACTTAGCAATAGTACGCGCAGCCAAAGAACATGAGGAAAATATTCCTCTAGGTTGTTTGACAATTTACAAATGAATTTGCTTGAACTACATAAATTTGATATTAATTCAATCATTGTGCTTGCAATCTCTACCTAAGAATTTATATCATGTTCCAAATTTCTCTAGCCATCGTTTTAAATTTTTCTGTTGTTAAACATCCCTGTTGCTACTATTAAAGGTTGTCTCCGATGGAAGTATTACATTAATTTATGACCATAATATGCACATCAGATGACCAGATTAAAATAATATCACATGTTCTATGATGATGAATCGACTTTTGCTGCTTATTCTAATTAAAGCTGATACTTTACAATTGCAAATGCACATACAGTTTTTGCCCATGATGAAACACGTTCAAGTTGAACATTAGCCCACAAAATCATTAGTTAGGAAAGCTGTCTGTTGGACACCATCCTCGTTATTCGTTATCATTAGCAGATTTCAACTAGAAATCTCAACAGGTATATACATAAGGTAAATAAACATATGGTTTAGTTGATGTTGTGTTCATAGAGTTGAATCACTTCCTTGTTGAGAAAATATACGATTTGTTCATGTGTACCATGATTATGTTTACATCCTTTCTCTCTCTCTCTCTCTCTCTCTCTCTCTCTCTCTCTCTCTCTCTCTCTCTCTCTCTCTCTCTCTCTCGCTTTTTTTTGGCAGACATTTTTACTTGACGGGAACTTGATAATTATTTTATCAAATAAGAATTTTTTTTTTTAGTTTGAAAAACAGACAGACAAAATAAATGTGAGAATAATATGAACAATATTTTCTTACAACAAATATTGCCCCTACGAAAGAAGATTTCAACCGGTGAAGAGAATGTCCTGCAATGCGGAAAATAAACAAGATAACAATGTTTTGCCTTGTTGTAAGATGTTTTGAAAGAGATCATTTTTTTTATCAAAAAAGTGTTAGCTGCCATTTTTAATCTAACATGTACTCCCAATTTATCTTAATCGAACTTGATAGGTTCAATAGATGTTATCAAGGTAAGGAAGTTACAAAGCGTTTTTCAGATTTGGTGAATACATTACTCTATGAACGCATTCGTAAAACGATCACAGTTAATAACTCATTGCATACAGTTTTCGTGCAAAACGTCTAGCTATTGTAACTTGATGAAGTTTCAACTGAATATGAAAGTTCTCAATACTGTGTATCGGACAAAGCGTTTGTTTTCAAAATGAGTACTGACGATTTAATCCAAGTGAGATGGTTTCTGGCCAGATAAAATATAAGAAATGATATCAAAAGCTTCTTCAACGTACAGACAAACTATTGTACAACTTTGTACGTACCAGCTTGTATTTTGTTACCTATCTTTATGTTTGATTCTATTTTATTTCTCTCTTCTCTTTTTTCTTTCAGTGTAGAAATATCACCCAAAATGACTTATAATGATGTTGAGTTGCGTGTATAATTGCGTGTCCTGTTGTAAGTAAAACTGGCAAAATCAATTGTTTTTTTTTTTTTCTATGAATAATCCTATCAAAAAGAAAGAAGCCAGCACACTCAAAGCAATATTTTGAAATTATCCAATGAATTTGAGGAAAGCTATTAATAGTATTTAGATCAGTTAACGTGGTATTTAGTCGTATGTCGTACGGAAAATTTCCTTTTGTCACTGAACTTACAACAACTGAATGAAATTGTATTTGGTGAACTTTTGCATTTCTTTTCAGGACGAACTGTGTTATAAACCCCCTTCCGAGTTGATATTTTCTTACATCGATATTTTTCAATACTTCAGTGAACTGAGTCTTCATGATGCTGAGTTGCCAATGTTACCGAAGCATTTTTTTTTCAATTAAATGTAAATATTTGCATGATTTCCTCCAAAAGAGTTTATCATCAGCATCTAGGACAAAACTAAACGTTACAGATATTGTCAAAGTGGACAATTTTGTCTTTATATTTCTTGATTGTTATTCCAATACGTTCATGTCTTTCCTATGAACAAGTGTTGAAAAGTTTGTACATGTATAGCTGTGTCAATGTAAATCAAATGCAGTGCATCTTAACAATATCAATGACTAATATTAATGTTCTTTTTATAAACACTTACTACCAAGTAGAAAGAAACAAATATCAAAAGAATGTTATTTTAATGATTAACATGTAAAAGAGATAAGATAAGTGCTTCATGAGGTAAAATTGTCTTTATGTTTTTCATTGAATTCTTACTAGGATGCAAGGTCATTCTTTTTAAATGAGCTTTTTTTTCTGATAAACATTTCAAACGGACTTACCTCTGGTCCAAAAGAGATCAAAAACAATAAAGCAGGAAAAATGTAAAAAGGCTTTGCAAGTTCAGCCATTCTTGAAATGAGATAAAGGACAAAGTGATGAAGTTGAGGCTTAACTTCTTTGATGCTCTGAAGACTTTCACTTTTCGACAAAGTGGTGACGAATAAATTTATACTTGCTGCCATTGTTTGACCTTGATGAATTTCTTCATTTCATGATTGGCAAGGTGACATTACCTACGGAAGTCTAAGTCCGTCACTTGCAATATATTCCAACTTGTATGTATCACATGATGTTAAAACTATTTTAATATTTACATCCGCAAATGGACATCCGTTAAAAATCACGTCAACGGTTAAATTGCCTTTCCCAACCAACAGAAGAATCTCTTGCCTTGTTGAAACAGATGGGCAATAGACTTTGCAAACCCACACTTACTGTATACGCAAAGTAATACCTACTTCTTTAACGTTTATATCATGACATTCATGGTATCGTTGCAAGAGTACTAACCATGTGTGTTATACAATATCATACTTGCTGTAGTTAGAATTGATAGGAATTACTAACTTAGCTACACGATATGATTTACGTTAGTATGATATAGCATATGAAGAGGCATATTGGTCAAACTAGAGTAATTTACAGAGTAAATAAAATTATATTTGAAATAAAATCACAATCCACACAAAAAATACAATCAACAGAAAAAATGTACATTAAATTACACACCTCTACATATTTTTAACATTTCAGCTTATGTATCTTACGGCACACACTATATCCAAATATAATATGCTGATGAATGGTGTGATGTAGTACTTAAGTGGTATGTTTCGGACACCAGACAGGCGCTATGATGAATATTAGAAGTGGATGCACAATCTGTGACAGTCCTAATTAAATCTGTCAATATATGTTTGCCTTAATATGGGTAGTTAGGAAAAGGTGTACAATATCTGCTGTCAGCCTGCAAGGCAGTTTGTATTTAATTGGAGAAAACATAATTGTAGGACTCTCACTGTAGACTGTTGTTTTCTTTTTCTAGTAATAAAACACAACAGTGAATGAATACTTTGGGTAAGAAGTTCAAACAAGGCCGGCATATTAGACAATTTACGTACAAGCAAAAATGAGCTTTGTTTCTATTGTGTTGAATAAGTTGGTCTTCTAAGATGACGTTCGATTGTTGTTGTTGTTGTTTTATGTGCAAATTGTTGTATTGCTTTATCGAGCTTAAAACTCACATTCGTCTTTGTGAATTCATTTATCATGGAAATGGAGAGCAATCGCTAGAGCAAACTTGCTCTCTGTAAACCCATGTAGCGCTCTGAGTAGTGACTACACTAGCCGCCTCTTTGTTGACATTAACCAATTGTTGTAGGAGTAGCTTTGAGGGACTTTTGTTCATACATCAGTAACGTAGATGAAAAAAGTTCCATCCACCAAATTAAAATTCAAAAGTGCTTTAATTGCATAAAATCAAATATTGATTGCACAATTTGTATTTTCTTTTTGTAAATAAAATACATATTACTTTTGAGAATTATTTTTACCTCTGTAAATAAATACTCATGTCTAAAACGTCCAGCTAACATATGATGTCCTACAAAGCATAGCATTCAAATACGCTTTAGCAGTGAATTGGTACAACTGTTCCACAAACTGTCACAGCAGAATGCAAGACAACAGTGTCGTTGAATCTTTATAAAAGACCAGATTGGATACCACAGAAAAAAATACGGATATATGAACCACGCAAGCAGTGTCAATAATTGCAATTTAATTTTGTTCTTAATGAGATCATTTTTTCTGTGGTTTCAGTGGTTTGTTATTCATTGAATTATTTAAAGAACTTTTCAAGAATTTCTACATGTATCCCCTCTTCGTAATTTAGAAAGAACATTACCTTAGCAAACTTATTTTGGTAGTTATTTTCTCGTCGTTATTACATCATGTGTGCTCTGTACCCACCAGCTAGATCGACAATTTAGTCACTTTGATCTTGCAACCTTGCAGTGCATTAACTAAAAGTCTCTAAGTTAGACTAGCCTGTGTATATACCATCACCCAATAGGAAAGAAACGGGAATGTAAGAAAGTACATACTACAGAACGTGACAGTTCTTATTTTCTTGATAAACTATTATTTATACATCGCGTAAATGATGGCTTTCCAGTTGTAAGGTCGAATCGATAGTCACACTTTAACATTTTTTTTTTCTTACCAGTATTGTGTAATTATTATATCATGCCGGTATTGTACCGGCCACCTAACATTTTCAACATTCTTTCTATTTTCTTTGTTCTGATGTGGTCATGCCTTGGACAAGCTCAGTTACTTTTTCCATGTAATTTGTTCATAAGTGCTTCGTGTGACATGAATCTATGGTCACATGGCTCTTTTTCGCATAACCCACTTACACATCTTTTTTTCATCAAAAGGAACGAAATCAATCACTCAAATTGCACAATGTACAAGCCCATTGCAATTGATAGGCTTAAAACAAGGATTGCACATTACACGTTTTGTCTACTGTCACCTGCAGAGAAATTCTTGAAGCTCAGATGTATGTTTTTCACACATTAAAGATTGAAATTCATTGTGACAATTCGATAAGGCAGATGTTCTGAGACTGTACTTTCATTTTCGACTTTCTTCGTTTTTGAAAACGCCTCAGATTTGATACCCTGAAGCTTAAAGTCAATTGAGTCTGTTGTTGTTACGCAATTAACATCCAGACTTGAGGTACGATTCGCCTGCCTGAAAACAAATGGATTGAAAATGATTAGTAATCTCAGAAACGAGTATATTATAAAATGAATAAGGACGAATGACAAGTTGAAGCGTACCCCTACTGTAACACCGGTATTTCGGTCATAACAGCCACACTTTCCCCTTTGATATGCTTCGACCGTCCTGGATCGTGAAGATTCCCTCACAAATACATCTTTCTGCTTCTGAAGCATTGGCTGGTATTCACATTTATTAGGATTTTCATAGCTTCTTTCATAAAGGCTACCGCTGCTGTTATATTTGACTGTAACACAATAAGTGATTGGCAGATCTGAAGTAATCAAACAGTTTAGTGTTTAAAAAAATGATGAAAAAGTTCGACACATCTAATAATATTATGTGGTTATCCTTTTTTTAAGGAAATGTGACGGCGTCCTTTTGTGGTTTCAGACAAGTGATGAAAATACCATTAATGTTTGAAACACGAAGACGTGATAGTGAATAGCTGTCCAACTCTTCCCTGATACAAAAATTGTTATAGGTTAAGTAATATGACTGTCCCTAGGTATTCTCCAGATGAATGCGAAGCTTGTATTTCTTTTAGTTTTTCAAATAAGCCAGTCTTTCTTGTCCGATCCAAAATTCACTTCCGAAAAATCCAAATCTGAATTTGAAATCGTTCCAGCTTCTAGTGAAATTAATGTATCCTTCAGAACGCCGTTGAATTACCAAATCAACAAAAAAGCATGGATGGAAACTTGACTGCTTAACGCACAAACAGAGAGAGTCAATACCAATTACCAATAACTTAAAAAGATGCATGTATTTCATTTTGTACACTCCTCATTAATGTGATATGTAACTTACTGTCCATCTACCTAAGGCTGTTATAACAGTGAGCCTGAAATGGTTCTGGATATTGGACAGTTTTCATGAGGTAAATCCGCAACTTGGCGTTATCAGAGCAACATTGATTGACGACAGTCACGTGGGTACTCTGTAAATTGTTGCAGAAAATACCGAGTATCTTTATTAAATGGTTATTATTCTGTACGAATAAAATTTACACTTCGTTAGGTTTCATGTAAAAACGTAACCTAGTTCTGTGGTTCTATGACATTTATTTCAAAATACGTAGGCGTTTGATAATGTGACAACTTTTATGGAGAAACAACTGGATAATAAGTACAAAGGAATCTCAAACATATATGTATATATATATATATATATACACGAAGACCAACTGATGTTAAACATATTTAAGGATATATTGAATATGTGTGCATACAATTTGAAATCACAATTTCAACTCACCGGATAGTGATTGTGCGTCATCCCCATTAGCGGGTAGTATCTGCATGAGGAGGAGATAATAAAAACGAAAGCAAAAGTCGATGTGACGATAACATTTTACTTGTGTTTGACATAGTGATGTATCTGACTTCATTTTGGTATCTTTTCATTCATTCTCAGTTTCGATATTTTGATTATTCGAACATTTAGTCAATAACAGTTTGTTGTTGTTGTGGTTTTTTTCTATCTGACTTATCTTAAGATCCCACAAAACTACTTTCATGACTTCATTCAAATCTGCATTTCTATGAGTTAAAAGTGAAAATTAAAGGGCTTTATGGTTAGGGTAAAGGGGTATTAATGGTGAAGTATCACTTTTTTGACTGCTTAGCACAAGCAAACTGAAATTGTGTTTGACTCTTGCTAATTGCTATTGGCGTGTAAACTACCTCCATTTGCGACTATGTGTTCGTAATATTGTGGATTACTATGTAAATATTGAACAATATTGAGAAAGAAGTTCTGTTTCATAATAAATAATTGGACTAAGGTAATACTTCGTAAAGAACGCCAACATTACACTTAATTCTACCAAAAGCTCAAATTTACTGATATTCTACAAAACATCTTTTCCCCACAATCTTCAATCGTTGCAAAGCTTAAGAATTGTTGTTGAAGTCCTTACAGTCGCCTATCATCTTGAAATACAAACTGGTGTCTGCATGAAGTGTAGTAACATCGCATTTCAAGACAATTACATGTTGTAGTGTCAGTATGACATGCAAATGAAGTATAGTTTAAAGCGAAAATACTTAAGGATAATATCTAATAAAATGTTACGTTGCCTTAAACCGTTCAAAAAACAATTATTGGAATGGCGTCAAATCATTTGAAGTCAGTGTTGTGAAAGTAATCTACATGCTTTGCTGAACTGCAGAAATTTATACTTAGTAACTGCACTGTAAAGTCAACTGGGAAGTATCGTTTTTAACCGGATTGATAACTTACTGTTAAATTCATTTCAGTGACATACATTTCTTGTTCAATTCAGTCTGTTTCTTTTATAGAGTGTTCACGTCTATTTACCTATCATTAAGAGAAGTACTTGATCTTTAATGTTAGTTGACGCATATGATTTTTCTAGTTTCATTTATAAAAGTCACTATCATCATCATTCCGTTTTGGAATTTCCACGTTGTATGACGTGAAATAACAATTAGGAAAACTGTCTGCATTAAGCATTAAAAATTTTGGGAATAACCCCAAATTCCATTGCATATTGACGATGTTTAGCAAAACGTCTGTCTCATACCCCATGAATAGACATTGGGGAAGTATTTAAGTTCATGACATCAATATTGAGACTGTTATGATGTGTTTTACGTTAGCCGTTGTCTTAGTATCCTTTATTCCAACGGCAATTGAGAAAGGTATATGCCAGACGGTTTCTTTTAGAATGTCTTTTTCTCTCTACAAATATTGATATGGTTTTCCGTTGTGAAACCCAGAATTTAACTTATTAAGAAATAATATGAGCCTACCAAAAGATGTAACAAAACTGTGCAGCACTCCACGTCATCAGTTTAGCATTTTAACAAATTTGAAAATCCATGTCTAACAAACGGGAACAAATGCTTAAAATATTTTCAATCAGGGCCTCACTCTGCAACTTTTGAACAAAGCCAGAATTTATCTGGATGCATGTCATACAACCATTAACTATTATTGTTAATGCGATTGATTGTTCTCTCAGATTAAAGTATTTGATTATTGTCGCTAATTAACCAGAGTTTAAAATATATGATGGATTCAATTTACTATTATGATAAACCGACTTAATTTCGATCAAAACAAACAAGTAACAACAAATGCAATATCGACTTTCGTAATGAATTGCTAAAACGTGGTCATTTTAACAGTTGCAAAAAAGAAAAATCATTCACATTAGTTCAGTAACGTCACAAGTGGGCAGCCGTTATAAATCACAGTGATGGCAAAACGTCCTTTTCTAAACCACAAACGATTACCTTGCTGAAACAGAGAGGCAATGGGGTTTTTGCAATTAACACTTGTTGTAATTGTAACAAAATTCTTACATATTAAACGTTTATCGCATAGACTATAGACTATTGTGCAGTTTCATCTCTGGGACAACAGTATTTCATGCAGATAAATTCTCAAATAATTTAGCAATCATGAATCAGATCAGAAATCTCATGACTAAAACTTGCATATTTTTTTTTCCTTTGCGTCGGTTGCCTTTAGAAAGAAATGAAAAATGAGACATAAATTTACCTCCCCCTTACTTGGACAATTTTCAAGCAAGATTACAGACTGTCTTTTTTTCTTACATTTTCTTTTCTTTATGTACCTTTGGCAGCTTAAGTTTGAGATTCTACGATGAACGCAGCAGTGCATAGAGTTTACGCAGCCAATACTTGATGCCCACTCTGCAGTGGCTATTCGAATGTCCATGCTATTCTACAAGTCTATTGTTTTCCACAAGCAGCGTTTCAGCTAACAGTGATTGCGTGTGTACTGAAAAACCAAAAAGATGAGATTACGTTTGATCTTAACTTTTGCTTTATTTTTAAATGTACACGCGAGGTTGTACATGAACGGGTTATGTCTTTCAATGAAGGAAAATGACAGTGACTACTTTGAAAGGCAACGGGATTGGCATAAAAACAGAAATCACATTTGAAAATTAACTGTTCTTGCTATAACCGCCTACATAATGAATATGTAACAGTACAGGTCTCACTAGTGTATCAAAAACATACTACTCAAGTCGTCGCTCCTTGGTAGGTATCGGAAATTGTAGTATTTGGTGAAAGTAAACACTGTATTTACAAATAACCTACGAACTGAACACAACCGTGCCAGCGGCGTCAGTGATCCTGAATTGTTAACTGAATATTCAATACTAGTTAGTATACGTTCCATTAGCTTGCTCAAAGAAGCACACCGTTGATTTGAATGAAAACTGTCAACCACTACATTATCGTATTCTGCACTTTTCGTCGTTATGTTAGAAGAATTTGAAATCATATGGCAAAATTAACCAACTGAAACCTACTTATTTTCCCAGATTGTCCAAATGGTGTAATTAAAAGACTTACCAAACTTTTGGATATGAAATTTCAATGTTTTTACTTTTTGCCTACGCACGCAATCACTTTAAATTATTGCTGGCTGAATATATAATGAAGGGACCATTCGCAGGGATACCCACAGGTCTTTCAATGTTAGGGGTTAGGTTAGGAGTTAGGTGAAGGACTACAAAATCAATAGTGGTAATATCGTTCACTAGGGCGCAGCAATAGCACTAACCCCGACAGTGCATTAATATGCGTTAATACACAGGTCCAATGTTGATAAGATTGTTTATACATATAAACATGAGTTGATAAAAAGGACGAACAAAGGAATTCGGCTCTTAAATAACCGCATTTTCATTGCAAAGAAACTCCGAGTAGAGGTAAAAAAAATTACAACATCAGCACATGTTTGTGCATCGAAACAGAAAGTAACGAAAAGAATAACAACAAATAAACAAAAAGAATAACAACAACAATTGACATAGCAATAATGCCTGAAGATAGTTTGCTCTTACGTTGTGTACTTATGTGCAGATGCTGTGGTTCAATGTACGTTTATTCACTGTGCAGTGTGCACGGAACTCGGTTTGCTTGGTGACAATACAGTGCAGGGACTTCTCACTAGGTTAGATTTATTTTGGATATAGGCAGTTACAGATTTATTGAACATGCATTTCGAGAAAAGCTTGGGCATATTTGATGTCTTACTCGCATCCCTAACAGCAGCAGTAACTGGAATACTTGTTGTGTGCGGACCCTAATTTTCTTGTGAGTGTGACAGTTTATTCAATATTTAGGCACTAGGTTTAATTCAGCAAAGACTAGGGAATGCACATGGTCAAAGCGTTAGTACGAAACATTGCTGTAAGATCACTTTATGTCTGGTTTGTGATAACTCATGTCAAGACCTTTCCTGTTGATTTTTTTTTTTCACTATATAGGGTATAGGCCTATCAATAGTTAGGGCTACATTATTTGTGCTGTGGAATACTCTGTCCTTGAGAATACTAGTCCTACGGTTGTATGGAGACCCTTGAAGATGGCGATGGATTACAGCCCTTCGTCCTCTAGCGATTTTATTGCATGATACATCTCCGTAGCATCTACACAGAAGGAAAGCTAATTCCGTTCGGCTATCAAAATTTGAATATTTATCAATATTTTCAAAATTTACTGAATGAGCTTTCGCACAACAAAATTCTGTAATTTAGAGAGGTAAGACTACCGCACGTCAGAACAATTGCCACTTTCAGTATCACTGCGTTGTTGTTACTAGGATTTACATACATTTACATTGTAGGCTACCTTCCAGCAAGCCCTAAGCCTACGTAACGTTAGATCTACGAACTTCAAATTGAACTGCATTAGCCATTGTTTTGTGTAAGATATATAGCAGACTAAGAATACACTGTCCATCTACGATTTTATTTGTGTTCATACGCCGGTGATTGACCTTGGCGTACCCTCTTGGTTCATCAGCGAATAATCCAATTATTTGTACGTCATCGGATATTACTATCTAGTGAAAGAAACCATTGGCACAACCCAGCTCTGGTGTAGTAAATCTCTGGTACAATCACCAGAATATGGAAACACTTCTAATGTATAGATTTTACAAAAAGTTTACCTGTACCTACTCTGCTTACTACGCATAGTAACTTGCGGTTCCGCACTGTGCATTGCTTACAGTGCATAAGCATCAGGTTCATGGTTTAAATTACGCTGAAGTTGTAAACAATGAATAATGAAAAAGAGAGCATCAAACTGCAATTTTCATGCGAGTCAAATACTGATACTGCGTATCTCATCACCGTTACGAATCACTTAATTTCAATAAAGTCTTAAGTACAGGGCTTACACATGTGGATTCGTAATAGTTTACCACAACCATGGAGATCTTGACGAAGAACAGAACGGTTGGGCGATAAGGTATGATTGACGATGTGATTCTGAATAGAGAAATAGGCCTATACCGTTCAGAACTATTACATAAAATTTGTTTGGCGACATATTTTCCAAACATAAATTGGTGTTAAATAGAAGAATTAAACAGAAAATATTAATATCGATATCTAAACTGGCAAGCGTAACCTAGTGCCACTGTCTTAAGTTCAAGTAACGATAACAACAAGTGCCCAAATGTATCTTCGCGTATTCGCGTATTATGCCATATAACACAATTGTAACGTTGGTTTACTTTATAATTTATTTTTAGGCTGAGTTGTTAGAGTTAGGGACAGGATATAACAACGTGCTTCATGGGTTACTAGCTTATCATTCCATAATTTACCAAAAATAGGGAAAAAAGGAAGAAAACGGAAAAAAAATAAAGAGAGAAAGAGAAGGATGAAGGTGGGTGGATGTAGGAGAGTCAACAGTGAAAATAGGATAAAGGAAGCACTCAACAAAATAGACTGTAGCAGACTAAAAATGGGGATGAAGTGATTCGTTACTATGTCAACTGATCAGCTTCTAAAAGAAAAGTATGGATATGGAATGGATTCGGGGTATATAGAATCCATGCATTTGATAAAATGAAGAAAACAGTATAGCGTATTGTATTTACCCATGGTGAGACCCTTAATTTGTCTCTTAGGGCTATTTTTTGGTAGGGCACATTCGAATATCCACACATAAGGAATTCCAAAGATCATGGGCAGTGTATCTAATAGTTAGATGGGCAAGAGCTGTTTTGGGGTTTTCTAAATGAACATCTGAAAAGGTCGGGTGGGATAATTGTGGGAGTCAGAGTTGATGCATGTTTAACAGGTTGGCGGGTAGCTCGTGTGTATGAAATCTGTTACATAAAAAGAGCAATTTAGAGATAATGAATATCATGTGTAGTAAGTGTACGTAGCTGATAGAATAATGGATTCGAATATGCTCGATAATCTGAGTTCGTACAAATACGGACTGCTTTTTGCTGGAGAAGAAGCAAGAAGTTCATTTCAGATTTTTGGCAAGCCCAAACAACATATATGTGAGGTACTATAATCGAATAGAGAAAAACAGTAATCAGAGTTCGTCGAGGAATATATGAACTTACTTACTTCAACAACTCCATGTGATACAGAAGTCATAACGTTAGCTATATGAGAATTCCAGCTCAGTACAAAAATACTAAAGGAAGGGTTATTGTTAATTGGCCGTTGATTGTTGAAGGCCATACAGTTCGTCTTATTCACATTTAATAATAACCTATTACTTCTGAACCATGTGGAGGTTCTGAACCACGAGGAGTTACCATCTGGGTTACTCCGTTTTCATAGTTTCAATAAGATGCTCAAAAGTATGGTGAGGTAAAACATATTCGTATCGTCAGCAAGTAAGATGAAATGAAGTAATGAAGATGAGTTGCAAATAGCATTGATTTCTGTGAGAAATAACAACGGGTCCTAGGATTGGCGACCACACATCTCATCAATAGCGTCAGAGTTTACATTGTTATAAGTGTACTGTTTTCTGTAGGAAAGGCAATTTTTAAACCATAAGAGAGGAGTTTCTAATACCATAAAAGTGTAATATGTTTCGTAAGATGTAATGGTCAAGAGGAGATCCATGAACACTTCTAGTACATGTTCTCTCTTGGATAAAGAAATTAAAACTTCATCATAAAGCGCAATAAGGCAATACCTGTTGATTTCAGTTTTTGAAAGCCGTATTGACATCCAAAAAGGAAGTTGTTGTGCCTTAAGAAAGAATACAGTCTATCATACACAACTCTTTCGAGGATTTTGGAGAGGCTAGAGTCGATTATGAAGCAATAATTGCTTTTCAGAGGAAGCATTGTCCTTTTTAGTAGGGGAGGGGCTCACTTTGGCAAGTTTTATTTTAGTAGGGAAGGTACCTAGTACTTAGTGGTAAGTTAATGATGTGGTTAATAGGGGAGACGATGTTCACAATACTTTTCTTTAGAAGATTATTGCTAAGTTCATTGTGACTGATTGAATCAGTAGATGAGTGGTTACTACCTGCATTATTCCGAATGATGTAGATGGAGTAAAAAATAAAGAAATCGCACACGGTATTCAGAAAATGTATGTTGGTAACCTGCACCATTGAGGCTTGCTCAGGTTTAATAAGAACAAAGTGTGTTTTCAAAGCATTAATGATACCACATGATCTCTATATATTAAGTCAGAGATCAATAGGGCTAAATTTGGCTCTCCTCCCTCACCCCTAAAAAGTTTCGCGCAATATCCCCAGTTACGTTATGCCTGCATTCGGGTAAGTCTGTTACTGTGTTATTCAAGCGACGACTAAGTCAATACTCAATGAACACCACAGATTTAAAAATTTAGTCAACAGGGGGCCAGACATGGGACTATTAGTGTTAATCCAGCTTAGCTTCAACGACCCATGCAGCTGGAAATAGGAGGTCTCACACTGACAATGTGACATATAGTGTCCTTGCTGAAAACAACTACCTCAAAATCAAACAGTAGTCGAATGGCTTCTCAATTCAAAAGCAAGCTGTTTGAGTTATTGATATCGGTGAGTTTATGGTAGTTTGGCATTGTAAATATGCATTAATTGGCCGTATAGTAAGGTGTTGGAGCACATACGTACGTCGCAAGGCTGTTGTGTCAATGTCATACAACAACTGTAAGCCTTAGTTATTGGCAGTGATGTTCTGACTTTTTTTCTACCTGACCTGACCTATGAGATTCCTGGTCCCACTCATTAATTTACAGTTACGTAGGCTGTGTAAATTCAATGAAACTGTTGTCATAGCACATTTGACCGTTTTGTTTTACAAAGTTTGAAGTTTATTGATCAAACAGTTTCCAAGACATGGTGTAAAATTTAGGATCGCAAATAGGCTTGTTTTCTCAGCAAATTTCACTCAATATTTCTGAAACAAGGATATAGATTGGATATTATGTTGTCAGGTAGTCTATGTTTGGGTCTAATAGTTCTCAAGATATACTAGAAATCTTAATTATGAGGCAAAACTGGCTTTCTTCACTTAATTTACTATAAAAATGGTATATCTTGATAATTATATTCATAGGTAGGTCCTTGCAAAATGCTATGAAAAATGCTGAAGTAGCTCTGAAGATATGGTAGAAATCAAAATTTTGGGAAAAATTGGCGTTTTTCTAGAACAATTAGCAAATTTCACAGGACTTACCATAACAGTTATACTATTTTGAATAATGTGTTGTCAGGTATGTCCTTACCAAGCTTTAAGTGAACTGCCGTAACAGTTCTCAAGATCTGCAGGAAATCCAAATTTGGTGGGAAAATTGACTTTTTTTTCTCTCAAATATCAGTACATTTAAATAGATTTATTACTAATGTAATATTATGTCGAACAATATGTTCTCATGTAAGTCCATACAATATTTTAAGGTAATTGGCAGAAATCACCGTCTGGGAATTTAGGGATAAGGTGAAATAAAACTGAACACTCTCAACAGGGGCTGGACCAGATTAGGGTAGGAACTGCCCGATGCTCCCCCCGTCGGGGAGTCTTACATGATGCATTCCGCCGCAAAGGCTTGTTTCCGCTCGCCAGAGGATATTTTCCTGATGAGAACCAAAAAGTTGGTACTGACATTTTCATATATTACTGTAGAATTTCGCGCGCTTTGTGTGTTTTCCAATATTACACTTTAGATTCCAGGGGAAAAAAACATACATCAGGACTAAAAATATGTTTCTTTAGTATATACACAATTTTCTAATATGGCGTGAAACAAGTACTGTTAATTTTCGCAATCATCTCAAGCAGCCTTCTTGACGAGATGACTGGTCTCATAATGTTAAACTTACAGTCATGTCAATGTATGTGACAAACTGCAGCCTACCATACATAGCGGAAGAAACCTGATCACTAACGTGATCACTCCCGTTTCCCAATCGTGGGGCAACGAAGGTGCACTAGTGGCACTCCTGCCTCATGTCAATCCTGGAAATTACAGGATGTGCCCCCTTCCACCTCTGAAATCCTGCACACGCCACTGCTAATTGGTCTAATGTACTCAAGATATGCTGGAAGTCCAACTTTTGTGCAAAATTGGCTTTTTTTCTTTAAAATAATACTAAATATCACTCTCCATACGACAAAAGTGATATGCCTTGAATATTATATTCTCAGGTAATTCCTTGCAGCATTTTTCATTAAATCCTCAAATACTTCTCAAGATATGCTAGAAATACCAATTTTAGGGCAAAAGTTTTTTTTTTTTTTTCTCTCAAAAATCAGCAAATTTGACTCAATTTACCACACAGTTATTCAGGAAATTCAGGAAAACCATAGTTCGAACAGGGGCGGACGCATACACATAGGCACACACAAGCCCATCGACACGGAGACTTTAAGTTTATACCATCCAACAGTGCCCGTGGTCACTCTACCATGGGGTATCCCGGGGTGTCGCTGCTCATCTACTCATTTACTCAATCTACATGTGTTTCCATGGCAACCGTTCTCTCATGGGTGTACAGAACAATATATAGCTCCACTAGCCAAGTGATTTGAGGGTGTTACTGTACCAGCTGAAGTAAATATTTCTGATTAAGTGCCAGTATATTGTGAACGAAAGGATGATGTAATGTTACTAAGCTTTATTTTCTAGCTAGGTTTCCATTTGAAGAAAGAATAGGTACAAAAAGGTCGTAAAAAAACAAGTCTAGGTGAATGGAGTTACAACAACTATTTCACTGGCTATTACTCAGTAATAAATAATTGAATCTATGGCATTATGGGGCAATAATATACACTACAATGCATTAGTCTGATTTACAGCATCAGTTTACAGTGTTTTCAAACTTTAAATAACTTTAAAAAACTTAATATAAACTTAATTTTTGTCTCCTTCAGACGTTATAATGTATTATAGCTCTCTCATTTGACATAGCAACAGTTGGTAACATGGTAACATTGGTAACATTATCAAGGTTGATATAGATATATGGGGGTCTAACCTGGTATGTTACTATACATGACCTGGCCCACGGGTCAAAGGTCACGGATCACAGGTCAAATTAGCGAAAATCTTTACTGTACTTCTTAATCTAAATGACTATTTACATGGGACCATTTCATCTAAAAATCATGTTTTTATGTGTTTTGAGGACAAAGATCAATTTGAGAGATAAAAGATCAAATATGGCACTAAAAAGTTTTCGTCCACAGCTTCTCCTAGACAAAATTCAATGGAGATGAATGATGGTAGATAGGTGTCCCATGATCTGAAGTTGTTTTCTTCCATCAATATTTAAGGTCAGAGGTCACAAGTCAAATCTCTAATTGGCGAAAAAAAAAATGAAAAGTGTGTTGTGATTCCCTGCTAGACAGTAAGTCTAATGAACCACCAACTTGCTTTTTAGGTAAATGTTTATCATTTGTAGTGTTCACCCGATCGGTGACGTCTTATTTCGATAGAGCTCATAATACAGTACCGTAGGTTCTGTTAGTACATCATGCAACATAACTTATTAGATCTTTGTTTTTAAATGTGACTTCATACTTCAACCTATTCAACCACGTTTAAATTGAGCTATTATATCTAATAACAATATCATTCCCCATGCTTTTAATAAAACCTCAACTCACTGATTTTACTGTTAGATGTAGTGTGTACACTAGACAAGGAATTTAATTATTAACAGTGCGTTTTGACGGGAAAAGAAATTAAGTAATGTAAATGATAAGGACATGTTTCTTAGACTTTACAAAACACCCAGAATGGGTGTGCGCTGACCTGAAAAAGAAAGGAAATTGAATGATTACTTTTGCACACACACGATCTAGATGGGAATATGTACTTTGACAAGCACGTGACTTCTACATTCATGCAACACTTTACACATCCATGGCCAAGTGTGCTGTGCCTAGCTACCTGTACTTATGTGGTGTGTATAATGTAAATCGGTGGGTGTTCGAATTCGATCAAACTTTCGATTGACTATATATAGAATACACTTGTAAAAGAGCTAATTGTTATGAACAACGACACTGATCTGATGCAACTCCGTGGTAAAATGCATGGTAAAAAATATTGAACTAAAAACCGAATGGGTCAGAGTGACAGTAAGTACTGACTCTAGGGTTATACAATACAAGGGTACCTGTATACACTTTGCACCTGATGAAGATGCCGGTACCTGTAATCAGTGTTGCTTACGGCGCTTTCAGTGGTTTGAGGTCGGGACACCATGCCCTCCCCAGCAGTTATTTAGGGACGCTACAGGAGTAAAAAAGGAGTTTGTGAGGCCGGAGAAGACTACTTCGATAATTTCCTAGCAAAGGGCGTGCTTTGCTCAAATAGACTCCGTGCTCTCATGTAGGTGGTGAAGGGAGCCATTCAAGGTCACGTGCTATTCTGTAGAGTTACACCTACCCTCTCACAAGTTTACTAGCCTTGCGGTCATTCGTATTGAAGTACTACATTGACCGACAACGGTAAGCACAGGCAGCACAAACGTTCAGCAAACATTTCGGGTTCTGTTCACACTTTAGCCGACAAAAAAAAGTAAACCTCCTTTCCAAACATACGTACAAACAATCTATTTTGGGATATTTTCCTTGAAATAAAGATGGAGTAGAGGCTGTGTTCCAGGTTGCTATGGAATTGGAGAGAAACTTCAAAAATTAGCAATTAAGTCTTAGTTGTTTGGATCAAACGTCGCCTACTTTTAGAGATAAACCATTGAAAGGTTGTGAGTGGTGTCCAATATATTTATGAAGGAGGTGATGCCAAAACTATCGTTATCCAGTTCACTTCAATTTCAAAGCCCAAACAAGCAATTTGCATAGCTTACGTTGTATAATCAAAATAGCTGTAAACTTGCAATCACGTCTTGTTCATACCCGTTATTTGTCACTTGGTAAGCTTACAAACTTGCAATTTGCAAATAAGCAAACAATTTTTGTCGACTTGCTCAGCTGCATTCTTCGACTTGTAACTCTTTTTAATAATCCAGAAATACATTAGGCGAGTCGGTGAATGCGATTGACGGGGATTTGTGTGTGTGCTTATGATGTTTTGTACACAGATAGATGTATGTATTTCATATTCAATAAAACGTAATGGGCAGCCATATGACTCAAGATAGTGTTATAACAGCTGAACATCACACATACCGTACATAACACAATAAAATATAGTGGGATTTTTTCTCAATATGTGATTCAAATGAATTTTACAATCATATTGTTTATTCAGTGTAGCAATAGGCAACATGCATGAACTATAATTTGTTTCAGTTTGTCTTTTAACTCTTTCATTTTTTGTAGTTAAATATTAAAACAAAGGGGATCCGTCTACTCTTTGCCGTTCAGATATGCCATCACTAAAGTCTTTTCATTTTAAGCAATTGTACACAGTTTCGTAATAAACTATATCCACTTTCATCTTACTGTCAGGTACTACGTCAAACCCAACCTGACATGTCACCTCGGTGCCAGCCAAATAGCAAACGTCCTTTTAAATATTCATTAATCTGGAATTTAAAATTCTGTTGATCTAATAGGTTAAGCGGATGATGTGGACGTAGGGGAAAAGTTACCTCAGTATCGGCTGTCTTTCCTTGTAATAATCCGTGAACCAACCAACACAAACAAATACTCAATCATTGAGTCAGTTGTTAGTGAATACCATTCATTTACCCATCGTAGAAAAGATAATAAACTAGTTTGACTTCATTACCTTTCCTATTAAACCATTCAACAGCGTGGTTGACCTTGTACAAGTACAACAAGTCCAAACGAATGAAAATATTTTGCAGGCAAAGGCGTAATAAACAAACCTGTTGTTTCAAGTTAATAAAACCAAAGACTTTCAATTTGGCTGCAGAGGAAAATTTGGCAACCTAGTCTTACTTGTCTTTCAATCGCTACGTATTTTGTTTGCTTTCCGCTTGTGAAAAGGACAAAAGAAACATCATACACAGCAATATTGAAAGCCGCATTCTTATTTTTGTTTGATATGTGTTCTTTACCTTTTTGTTCTTGTCATTATTAAGTCGAAATAAGACACATTATGTCCCCAATGAATTAGACGCTGGCAAGTATTTTCGTTCGCAAGTAACATCTTTTAGCTTATAATTCCATTTCCGTTATACATCCGTATTTTTCAGTCCTGTAAACTGCAAGTTCTCTGTAAGATTTGATAGATGCTGCACTTTTTCATGACATTTTGTTTGTGCCCGTGTTCGAGAAGTCATTTTAAATGGAAATAGGACGTTTAGAATACACAAACATGACATACAAAAGAAAATAGTGGTAATCATTGTTAACCCATTCAGTATCATCAATAAACATTTACCAAAGCTTCTTCTCTTCAAAACATTATGCATGTGATGAGTAATGGAAGATGCATCATTTGAATTTTGAAAAGTTTGGGTGAACAAATTAGTGTTGAGCAACAAATAAGTGAATTTCTATCTGTGAGGAGCTTATTCCTTGAAAAGAAGGCTACTGTCCTTCCTTATTTCAAATAATCTATCATTCTACGTCCACAAACATTGGTTTCAAAAATATGAATGTTTTCTCTAAAACGAACCCCCTATTTCCCTTTAAAGTTCTTTCATGCAATGAAGTACTTGTCATGCTAAAAAGCACCCTTTAATCGCACTGCCATTCCGGTTTTCAGTGCCCCAGGCACATATCAAGGCAACCGCATCATTCGAAAGAAATTCAATACCTCTCTCAGTGGCTGCCTGGCCTCGTTTTGACAATAAAGCACACAAAGTGAAATTTACAGTAAAATATGTCCAGATACGAAATCTAACGGCGATTTAACATTGAATTGCACTTTCAAACGAAAAATTTGGTTGGGTAAGAAGCAATTTAACATAATATCATGGTCTTCTTTCATTTTTAAATGTGTTCTTCTCTCAAACAAACTTCGTACCCGCTGCAGTATTGTCAATATCAGTAGCTCAATTCGGGTTGTACCATTATCGTGAATTTTCAACAAAAAAAAATATGTTCTTGCACCCCATTACACATGAGATTTCAATCACAGATTTTTCAGACACACTGATTTTATATTTCCATACCTTGTTACTTATATTTCATGGATTTAACTCCAAAATTTCAACCTTAACATAAAACTATACAATTAACACCCAAAGTTACTTCGATCACCACTTAGGTTTGTGTTACGTAAGTGGGTTACAAACTGTACTCCAACAACGTTACGCAGTACAGTCTAGTAATAATTTTACTGTACAAGCAGTAGCACTGGATACAACGTAACTGTTGCGGCAACGCTTCGCGCCAAAACAAACGTGTGGAAAGAGGTATTTTGTATGGAGGACGCACACTTACTGAACAGCAAACCCTAAACGATTTTTTGAAGATTCGGCATCAGGAAGTAAATATTTTGACGAATTCTGCACCAAATAAAAAAAAAATCAAATACATAATCAGGTGCAAATGATCCATCAAACACTACCTTTGTATTCTTTTGTAGAATATGTGGGGGTTTTAGGGGTTCACCGTCGTGGAATGACTGCCTCAGCATCGGATCTTTAACGTAACGAGAGAAACATCAGATTCAGAACCAAGATTTAACGATTAGAGTTCCATTTATTGATGATTAGACTGGCACATAAATCAACGAGAATGAAATTGACGATGATGATTAGAATTGAAAGAAAGTTACATGACGTTGACAAAGAAGAGATACGATAACACAGGCCTACATGATACAGGAGAAAGCACGACGTGTACGGTTGGATGTCCAGAGAGCCAGTGTCAGCGGAGTGGCGATTTCGATAGATCAACCCAAGCCGAACTGCTAAGGATCATGGGATAGACTGCTGACACTGGCCAATCACAGATCAAATGGTTGACTTACGTAATTGAATGAGGCGGTTGCCATCCGTGATCTACCCAATCACAAAAGGATTGCGCAACCTTTCTGAGAACAGGGTCTAAGTTTACTATTTTTAATGTGTTGTCTAATCTGACTGTCTGAGGGAAATAAAGAAAAAGATTAAACAAATCTGGGGTAAACACCGGAAGACTGAACTTTGTACGACATTTTGCGCACGGTGGGGTAGAATGACCATCTCCATACGACACTTCATCCAATAACATGCATTGTCATCATGTACCCTTTTGCAGTCCACAGGGGCTCAACAAGGCACTGCAGATGCCAGTTGAAAACAGGTCGGTAAATGGGGGTGGATGTGTTCCTTACCTCCTCCGGAAAGTACGTGTTTTACTAACAGTTGACCAGACTAGTAGTATGTAACATGTATTCCAAGGAGTGTTTGGGGACAATTTCAAAACTTCTCACACGAGTGTTAGATTGATTTTGAATCAAACATCAATGGAAATCTGAAGGGTGATATCAGTCATCAGTGTGTGATGAAAACAATGGGCCTGCATTTCTAAAAAGTGGAGGCTGAGACTGGACGCTTCATTCGCAACTGTGGCTCAGCCAGTGGTATCAAGTGGTGGCCAAAATTTGGAATTTCTTATTTATGTAGATTCCGGGGGAGGTATAATGGCCCCTGTTGCCACCTGTAGCTAGGCCACTGGATATAATGAAGGTGTTATTAATTTTTCATGCACCCTTCTGTTGCAAGTTTCTTATTTATCAAGTACAGTGAGTTACGTTCATATGTAATATTTGATGTAAAGTTTAAAATGTACGATACTGTTATGTGGTTTGTGATGAAAGTGATTCTTATATTTAGACACCAACTGAAAACATACGAGATAACATATGTAATGATCTGCTAGTGAATGTCACAGTATTTGATTTTCAATAAACTTACAGTAAGGGAGAAAAACAGGGGAACTAGCTTTGTGAAGTAAAGGAACCCGTAGCAAATAGGCACAGTATTGTTTGTACTGCAATATCGATAACATACAACTACCCCCCCCCCCCTCCCTTCGTTCGTGTAATGTGTCAGTAGAATCTTAATTTAACTTCAACCTTAGGGTCTCGTTCAATACATAGATTCTACTTCCCATTACACTCACTTCGGGATAATTATGGGACTTCAAAGCTGGGCTTCGAGCATGAAATAAACATTAAACCCCTTGACCTTTGTGTCCTGTCTTTTGCATTGTGCTTTCTTTCTGAAAAAAAAAATATATATATATATTTTGGAGCAGTGTTTGTACTAGCTCAATCAAGCAACAATGTGTGCGTAAAATTCACCGATGTTCACTTTTTTCGATAAAGGATCCATATAAGTAACATACAATATATAAGTATAACAAAAGTAACCCACATAATTGATATAACGTAACATATATAGGTAACAAGCAATATATTTTGTCTCTTCTGAATGCTTGTTTTAACACAACTTAACGTTTTCACATGCTTACACTGTAGGCCGTTTTGGGCCAACGCTGCCTGCTTTAGCGAACTTGAATAATATACTTTGCTTCTTGTGAATGCAACATTTAATATCCTTATCTTGTGGGTCACATTCAGGTCAAAGTTGCCTGCGTTCAGCACCCTTTAATGACCGAAATCATTTACTTGTGATTTCTAATAAGCCGTTCCTCTCACATGTCTTCACAACGTATTAGGCATCTAAAACTGCCATTGCAAAGGATTTGTTACTAGTTTACTGTATGGGCTTTTGTAATAATATGCGAATGTTGACTCTGAGGTCCACCCAGCAGTTTTCAGAATGGAATCGACTAGCAAAGTCTTACGATTTGCAGAGGAAACCGCTGCCGCTCAAGTATGGTGAGCAGAGTAATGGGTTACATCAACCCTAATAGTTCCTTGTCTCACCGTGAAAAGGACTCCCTAGAAACTGGTTTATAGGGTGGGGTATAACTGATGAATAATTGCGTTTCACTTTCTCTTAGTCGGCTTGGTAACTAGAAGGTAACAATTGGGAAAAACTGTTAACATCTGATCTCTCATCTTCATGATATACTGTTAATACTACCCAGAAGGGCTTTGAGCCATGATGTGACTGTGTTTCCTGTTAGGCAAAAGATATACAGCTGCTGTGGGACCTATGTGAAGGTTGTTTATATCTAATAATCGTAATGTTTGTAACCTCTGTGCCGAGGTTAGGGCTACAAGCATTAGCAGCTTTTGAGTAAGTTGTTTCAAAGTAAGGCCTGAATCAGGATGAAATGACCTCAAATAAGTTAATACTAGGGAAACATCCCAGATCTCTTTATACCAAGGCTCATCGGTTCTAACTTCGAAATACCCTTTTAAGAATCTCCGGACGAGTCGGTGCTAGCCAATCGTGTGTCTCCGGTTACCTGGAGGGCAGAGAGAGAGAGCAGATCGTGCCGTATTAATTGCTGAGTAGCTGAGGCCTGCCCGAACCAGGTCTGTAAGAAATTGTTGTATTTTCTTCACAGAGGGGTGAAATTGATCAACCGACAGTGTAGACTGAGCGGAATCTGAGCCATCTGTTCTGATAAGTAGCGTATTCCTTTTGGGTAGACGGCTTCCAGGACGCCATTAGGATATTTCCTCTCCGCCATGAGAATATTTCATGAGGATATATAATCCATGAGGATAAGTGTCCTCTGAAATACCGAGGTTTCGCAAGTGATTCCGGACACTGCACATGCGACCCGTTGCAATTTGTTGGATGCGTGTGCTGCTCCGTTCCCGACAGCGATAGGACAGATTTTCCCCGTGGTAGATTCCTGGGCATATTGGTGGTCATGGACAATAGCTTCGCGTACAACGGTTGTGTGGGCCACACGGGCACAACTATTACTCGTTTTGCCCGGTCCTTCCTTGATCTTTTGGATGGTTCTTGAAATTAGGCTGATGGAGAGGAAATGCATAAAAATAGTATTTTTTTTTTCAATTAACAGAGAAAGCACCAACTGCCAATGCTACTGGGTCTGGATGCCATGATATATTAGAGGCTTAATTTCCTGTTCGTGCGGGATGCAAATTAGTCTGAAATGTCTGCCATAGCTGAGAAATATTGGTAAAAATTGACCGGCATAACATCCATTCTGTGTTAATCTTAAAATTGCGTGACAGGGTATCAGCTATGGTATTGTCTTTCCCTGGTAAATGACAACAAGTTAGCCAAATATGCCTTTCAGCAAGCACCAGTACCAGACAGCTTTGGCTAAGGAGTGGCAATGGGGGGGGGGGGGGGAATGTGTACCACACATCCCATTACTGTATGACACAGCCGTTAAATTATCGGTCAGAATTGTGAAATTTTTATGGCGGTAGTTTGCAACAAATGCTTTGAGCACAAAGTATACAGTTAACATTTCGAGCATGTTTATGTAGTAGGTACTTTCATGAGTTGTCCACCTGCCCTGAGCCCAGTTTGAACCGAGGGTAGTAATGGAGTGGCCACCACAACCCTGTAGCGAGACGTCTGTCACAATAACTATTTCAGAGTCAGGATTTAAGATATGCTTGAATGCTGCGCGGGGCACCAATCAAGTTCATGGCAAGTGTGATCGAAAAGTGAAATTTTAGTGTCAAACTCCCCTTAATGCTTCAATTAGGTAATCAAAATTAATTTCCTCAACAATTGCCTTGTTGTTAGGAGGTTTATTTATTTGATCTGCCAATTTCTGTATTAGCTCTTGCACTTTGGCAAGAGCGAATACCTTCTCCCATTGAGGAACATCCTGCTCCTGTCATATCGGTATGCAGGTCAACAGAGGGTAAAAGATCCATATTGGCAAATGTTTGTTAGGCACTGTACTATAAATGACTCAGCCTATTTATCGAGAGAACGAAATATTACAAAGGAGCCCGTATGGGGTGATATTATATGAGGTTGGGCTGAAATTGCTTTATTGTCTCTAGAAAATACGAGTTTGGTAAATACATTATTAGCACTAACAATTACTGTACTCACACGTCGAGCAATATACTGACGGTGATGCATAAGATTGCACGAGGATAGCAATATACTTCCTGTTGTGCTACCTGTTCTTTTACTTGCAATAATTAGTATTAACAAAGGCTTTAGCGGTGAATAGATTACTTTCAGTGGGGGATATCACTAACAAATAACAGCAAGTGACAGGTTTTCGGAGTCGCTTCTTCCAAGATTAGCAAAGAGATGCTACTTTCGAGTAAGCGCTGCCGCTTTCCTTACTAGTGTTCAGCTGTTGTGGGCAAAGAATTTATATCACCACCACCTGCACAAGTTATCACTTGTTCAAAGCATCCCCACAATGAATAAGAATAAGAGCCTAAAACACAATAGATTGATTGTTCCGCAGGAGGAAAGCTCTGATCCAAGTACTTTAAAACTAGAGACAATAGTGAATACTGGCTAGACAGAGAGAGGATGTAATATACGTCCTCTCTCTCCGAAACCTAATCATGCAGTGAGGCTGGCGGCCGATTATGCTATCTCATATAAGTGAGTGAGTGTTACGGGAAGAAGAATTGCAATGAATGCGTAAATTTAGATGATTCTTTTAGAAGTTAGCCTCTGCAAATGAACTACGGTGGCAAGTGTAACTTTTGCAACAAATAGCTGAGAATTTTCCTAAGTTTCCAGGAATGGTGAGATGTGGCTTCTTGTCAAGGGTTTTATATACAACACAAATCCTGAATTGTCATACCCGTAAACGAAGGCATAAGTTATTAATTTTCTTGACCACCGGCAATGCTGCAGCAATAGGGAAAGTCAAAGTGAAGTTGTTCCTGCAGCAGGTGACATATAGGCTATTGTGCTTATGTCCTAATCTTGTCTAAGTCCACACAAATGTGAAGACCAAATAACAGATGAAGGATGTGATTTTGCGGCGCAAACCTCTCTCCAAACCTCCATCAAAAAGCTCTCTGGTTTTAGTGATCACGGCTCACAATGCCAACATGTTACTGTTCATTGCTTAGATTAAAAGTAGTCACGGAGCAGATTTAAAACACAGATAATATTTGATTACCACATTTTCTCATATGGAAGTGATTATTGTTGACTTGTGTCTCTTGGTAAACTTTTGCTGAAAAATGCATTCACTTCTTTTACTCATAGGTTCCCAAAAAGATTCAAGATGCATGATTGTTTACACCAGTCAAGGACAAGGAAATTGTTAATAAATTACAAGAAAAGATAACAAAGGGACCGTATTTTAAACGAAAATAAATGTTAGGCAGTAATTTTCTTGATATAATAATGCGATAATAGGGAAATAACGGTGAGCAATCAGGGATTTGGAAAAGTGAAGTCTTGCATTTTGCGAAACAAACATACTGAATATATTTAGCAATCAAGTTAGTTTTGGACTAAAGTCGTGTCACGATGTTCAAGTAATTTCGGGATATTGCAGAGAAACAAATATGATTTTATTAACGTATGGCAATGCGTAAATTCTGTTCCTTTTTAACAAGTATCAAAAATATACAGAAGTTTTTAAGGTTTTATTCTCCTTGCCCTCCTAAACTTTCTTCGTTTGTATTCTTTTTTTCAATCTTAAGAGTTTTTTATACTTTATAAAATGCACACTATCAAATAAAGGTATCGTTTTCATGAAAAAAGAGGGCATTTTGTTACATGTCATGTTATAAATTAATTCACAATGTTTGATGACAGAATGCCGTAATGCTAACCCGCTTATTAGGGCTCAATAACGTTAAATAAGCCACGACCTGAACGGTAGCTATGTTACAAACTGGAGATAATGTTGTGTATATCACGAGATGATTTACATATATTCGTCTCATAAGAGATGATCCTTTCTCATTGTGCTCATTGCAAAGAATTACATGACTCCAAAAGATTACGATACTTATTTTATTTATTTTCATTCCAACTTGTTTGCATTATATTAATACTGAAATGCAAATGATTTCCCCCAGACAAACACAGATTTGTCCCAGATAACGAAGATCAATTAAGAACAGTCAACGTCTGCATAGCTAATCTTAGAGTACAGACATTTTTTTTTTATGTATTTTAAACTTATTGCCCTAAAATTTAAACTGTCATCTCGACTGGTCAGTGCCATCGGAACACTCAATATTTTAGATAGACAGCTCGACCGAAACGTGTCTCTTTTCAGCAGTCGTATCCCTTACTTTTTTCGTGATAAGGTCGTACTTCGTACATACATCTCGTCATCTCAAGAAATAGGACGAATTTTCAACTCCACAGTTTGGGGGTTGCAGTAATTATTATAGTAAGTGAAGATCCTTTCCCCGTTGCCGCCGTTGTAGACTCCATTCAGGTTTTGAGATGTGCAAAGAGAGTGGCAGTTCCCGTTGTACGGGAAATAATAGCAAAGGGTACCAGTATAATAGCAGCTGCTGCACCAATAACTATGACCGCCATGCCACCATCCACTCTGGTGCTTTTCGGCACAGTCGAAGTGGCTGCATTCGTCACTGTCTCTGTCATACGTGCTGAATTGGTTCCCAAGGTTATGATAGAAATAACGACCTGCGAATGGGAAGAAGGCAAGAGTCAGTATCAGGAGGCAGAAAGACAATAGATTCTATTATCAATTAAAGAAACATTGTAGAGACTCGAGTACATTTTTTTTTTGTACAAATGCCACTGAGACTAACCGTTTTATAATTAACGGAATACTGCATCTTCGATTGATTATAGGGAGACATGGTACAATGTTGGTATTTTGTTCTAAATGTTTCTTAATAATCGTTATGTCTTTTAATCTGCGAAGTTCACAGTTAACGATTTTGATTTTATACGCACAAAGAAAAATGTGTTAACTCTACACAAGAATAGTTTCCATTGAATTTGTGGAATTTCATCAATGATATCATTTAATTTACATCGGTAGGTTGTATTATTTGTTAAGGTGTCAATTCACTTAGTTGTGCTAACTACTTCCGAATCAGTAAATAAATCATATAATATTGTTCCAGTTTGTCGTTAATTTTTATGTGTTGGTGTGTTATACCTAAGTATTTTAACCGATAGTATAAAAAAAGAGTTTTCGTCAGTTTTAGAGACAGGTAATTTGAAGTGAAATTCTTTTATTTAAGTACTTGTTAGTACTCTCTTGTATTTCTAATTATTTATGTGTCGTCCATGCTTCAGTTTCGATAGTTTACATATGCTTGGATATTTTTGAACATAATAAAAAAAATAGGACTACATAAAACATTCAACTGTTAAACACTATTTCAGGTGGGTAATGTAATTTAAATCATATTATAAGGAACAAAACACAATAGAAAACAATATCAGTCAACAATTTCTTGTTCTGCTTCTTAATAGAGAAAGTGAAAGTCGTTACAAGTTTAAGAAAGTTAAGTGCTCTTCTCATTATCAAAAGAAGAAAAGTTTGTCTGATGCACGCCTTAAGATGGGTACTACATGCAATAAGCTATAACAAACCTGCGTTGCTGGTAGTGCTCCTTGTTCCTAGTTTATTAATCCTGTAATTACTATTCACATCTTCTATTTGAAATTCGGCGTACTCAGCATCTAAAGGTGTTCCATCTGAAGTAATGATGTCGAGACGTAGTTTGTAGCTGTTCTGATTTGTCAAGTAGAAAAGCTTTTCGTTTCCAAGCCAAAATCTTATTTCACTATGGGACAGTGGAATTTATTATGCAAGTTTAATACGTCTACAAACATCAGATCAATTACATAGTGAGGGAGACTGAGTTAAAAAATCCAATTTGGTATGTTACAAGGTGGTATGCTTGAAAACGTTAAATCGAATTTTCCTGAGCCGCTATTAACATTACAAGTATAATTTAAGGCAGCACTGTTTGCTGTGCATGTGACAACGACATTCTGGTATAATGATACGTACTTTGTTTGTTTGTCTTTGGGAATAAAACGTTATTACAGAACCTTCAGTTGAATCAGGACATCATGCCCGACCAAAAGTTGTGGCTTACTATTGATGGAATTTACAATATTTAATAACAAATGCTAAAGCACTTACAGTCCAACCACCGCCATTATCCATGTCGCAGAAAACATCAAATGGTTGACCTGTCCAACCAGTTGGTCGAATTTTGAACACCCCATCTTGAGTACGGTCGTCGTCGAAAGCTTCCTTGCAGTCGGTGTACACTGTTGGTGTGGTTGTCTGAGCTGTTGTTGTTATGGCTGTGCAAGTAAGTCCGTCTCCTTCGTATCCGTCGTTACAAGAACACATTCCCATTTTCATCACACACAGCGTTGACGTCACAGCTGACAGGTATGCACTCATCCAGACGGTTGTTGGTACAGGTACACTTCTCTGTACACCCGTTAATGAAAAACACATTTGCCGGACAATCTGATTGCACATTGACCTATGAGAGTACAACAGATATTGCTTCAAACATCTAAACAGAAAATTAAACAGTTAAATTAGAAATTAGGAGGCAGCATCAATGGAGAACCTTAAAAATGTTACGATGTGACTAAGCTATCCATTGACTTAACAATGGATCTAGCGTAAATATATTAATGTAAACTGTAAACTTGGGCTACAATTCACTTACTTGCATTACTCTCAAGTACTCTAACGTCTTGTAAGTGTGTATTGTCCATATTCATCGGCGATACGGAACCCTTCAGTAAATTGTGTGAAAGGAACATCCATTTTCTAATTCCGCTTCGATGAGGAGCTCGTAGACTGCTTGGTTGGTTAAGTACGATACTCTTTCATTGCCAAGGAAAAATTCAGTTGACAAAAATCCAATCCGTCTTTGTAGTGTGTCCAGTTTCTGTTAAAGTTCACAATACCATCTCCACGTCGTTCAATGACCTGTTACAAAGGTAGCAGTGTACGTATTTCTCTCCAGGTGTCATTAAAGTAAACATTGTAAACTATTTCATGCATGTATACAGTTGAAACAAGGTTAACTCCGTTAAAATGGTGAGTTAGTTTTTGCTTCCATATGTTCACACATAATCATTTTTACAGAGTCCCATCTAAATGT
The DNA here is from genome assembly GCA_021234535.1 of Stichopus chloronotus. Lineage (NCBI taxonomy): Eukaryota > Metazoa > Echinodermata > Holothuroidea > Aspidochirotida > Stichopodidae > Stichopus > Stichopus chloronotus. The sequence continues at coordinate 15,760,397 of CM037849.1, read as the reverse complement.
CTACTTTTTGTTTCTTTTTCTACTTACAGTCCAACCTCCAGACTCAATGTCGTTGTCGCAAAATACTTCAAATGGTTCTTGTAAACCATCTGGTTTGATAAGATACACCCCACTGGAGCTTTCTGAAGAACATTGCCGCTGAACATCTTTACAGTCTCTTGGATATTCAGAATTTTGATAAAAGAAATAATGAGCATCTGTAAGATAGAAGAGCAATAAAAGAGAACTTCAATATACTGGCCTTACATTACTAAAAAATGATGTAAAATGATATAAGTTCATAGCTTGTTAATCTGATGTATAAATGTTCATTTTCTTTTGTCAAAAATTTGGAAGAATACAATGCATAATCTGGTTGTAATATTCATCTATCAACTTGATGTAAAATGGAGTACTGTAGAGCTTCAAAATCAATTTAATTTTGAAATATGAAATATCTTACTTGGTGATACATCCGGATTTGATAATGAACTAGCTTTGTCAAGACCCTGTAAAACAACATATTAAGACACAATGATACATACAATGTACAATAACAACCAACAGCTGAACATATTGCAATTAAGTAGATTGTTTTTTTTTTCATAGTCCACGCAGTTCTTGCATGTGGACGGTTGACAGAGTAGCAGCAAACCGATGTATCATAGTCTCACATCGTTACATGTAACTCTGGCTTACTTGTTATGAATAAGTCCAGCAACAATCAACTGTGGAACATGTGGAGAAAACCTAGGGGTCTCAATTTTCAGTAACGTTGTCTGAGACAATATTCATATGCAGTTTCGACAATCCTTGGTGTATGATACAAAAAATATTCGTCACAAATTGAATTGCTATCTTTTTACTATGAAATAGAAACGTACTATCAGCATATTGCCAATGAGTATATTATTTACCTATACGTCAACGGCACTCTTAGTGTTGACAAAACTTGTTATCTGACCGAAAAGTCTGTCACTAATTGAATTGTCAGTGTCTGTTAAAACAAAACATTATTATGATCGTTGCTAGACGTTGAAAGACACTACTGTTTTAACGTTAATAATGTGAAAACTCATCGCATACAATGAATTTGTTTTTTTTCTTAATACTTATCAATAATTTGATCTTCAATAGCTTATGTCAGTTGCTTATGATCTTAGACATTATTTTTACGTAACATGCAATTGTTGGGAGCCTCCATTTCACTTTGTAAGTGACGGTGAAAAGAGTGTTGAATTATCAAATCAATTAGAAAGTATAGATGCAGCCTTTGTTTTTTCTTTCACTGAGTTACTCAAAGCTTCTGCTATGGTAAGTAAAAACAGGAACAAAATACAAAGAATGGCTCTTCAAGTACAAGTTAAGCTAGTAATAATGTACCTACAGTTACTTTATAATTATACACATTTTTTTCGTTGTTTTAATTATTGATTTATTTACTTATTCACTTTATTTACTTCATGGGCTTTAAGTAGCTAATTTCTTTCTTCAGCTAAGCAATCAATTATCACAAGAATTAATACTTAAATTTGACTTTGACATTGAATTTTGAAATAATTGCAAAATGATGAGAGCTCCATTCGTTGAAAGTCCAAATTACCTCAAACCACATTTATGGCACATGAAAAGTAATGATTATCTTTAATACATATACATAATATTGCTAAGATGTAAGAATGTGAATTCTAAAATAGATGGAATATCCTGACTTCAGCTTGTAAAATTAATTGTAGAAGATTACTTGTCACATTTTCTGAAAGTGATACATTAAAACAAAAATCCTCATGCGATAATTTGTAAGAGTGGATACTACCGTTGTGTATAAGATTTTAAGGGATGAAAGTAGAAATAACCCCAATGATGCATGCCTTTTACTTGGACCGTTAATCACGAACGTAAAACCTAAGTGACACATGAATTAACTGTGCTTCAATATTTTTTATGTTAATGAGATCTAACCCAATGGGAATATAAAGGTCCTGCAGGAAGCGGCTTTTCCAAATCAAAAAACCTATGGTTTCAATGATTGCAATATGTTTCTTCATACAGATGAGATTCTGATACAGCTGATGGAAGCAAATTAATCCGAAAGCTGCAGCGTCAATTGATAGGAATTACAAGGCTCGTGATGTGGGTGCTATCACAATTTTCAGTTTTACTACGGCCGTAGTAGACCTACGTCGAAAGGTAGGCTACCTGATGAATCTGTAGCCCAAACTTGTTTAACCTTCCAATTAAAAAGATCTTCAAATAAAACCCTCTCTTAAAACACCCCTCTACTTGTGTTTTCCGAATAGATCCAGGGCCCATTTATTAGGTTTTAAGCATAACTTATCCTGATGGTAAGTTAGATAGCTAACCAGTGACTAAGTTTATCCTTATATAGGCTAGCCTATCTAATATCGCAAAATGAGCCTATAGCAATGTCGTGAACAGAATGAGGCCTAATGAAAACAATACCAACCATCGCCTAGGCTTGTAATTACTTTTTAAATAAATTTTATTTTTCTGTGCCCACATTTTACGTAATCCTGCAAGAGTACTGCTCAAGATATAACCAAATTACTGAAGAACTTAAGTAACCTCGGTAATTTATAGGATTACTACCTATGTGTACGTGAAAGTATCTTACTCTATGCACAGAGTCTGTGCATGTTACATATGCGTACTTTAATGCATGTATTGGGTATGATCGACAAAAGCTTTGTCGATTGTATTTCATGTTTAAGACCACGTCACTTAAGTAGCTGTATGAATCCGCCGCACTCGTACAAAAAGTTCAAAATCGAACACCAGCATTTACTGATTTGTCAGTATTTGCAATTCTTATATTGAACTAAATTTGGGGACAGAATTTCACGAGTTCATCAGGAATGATTAGTTGATAATTCAGTAGAGAAATCTGATGGTCTATGTTGAGGCAAGAGAGTAATTAAAACTTCGTGCACCTCGAAACAAAGGCATAACATAAGAAATTCGCAAAAGGAGAGTATGGCTTCATTATGGCTAATGTGCATGAATGGAGATCGGATAGATAAATAGAGATTAGTGTTATTTCTTCCTATGCTCCCGTCATCGAAACAGGGGATTAGCTCTAGTATTCCCAATTAACATATATACAAGTTATTATTACCACTTGAGATATTGCTTAAAAGGGTAACAGAAACTAGTGCGTGCATTTGGGGATATTGGTATTGAGGTGATAGAGAATCTGCTTTGGGAAATGAGAATTTTTTCTATGTTAATCTGCTTTTCTGAGACGAAGTCTCTTTTCCGAAGCAAGAGCGTACGTATGGGTAATTAAAACGGCTATACAAACATGTTATATTTATCATCTACGCATACAGTTTTGCATGTAAGAACGCAATAGGAAGAATCGTTCATCAAACATTGAACATTGATTGTCGGGTTAATCACTGTAATTACTATGAACAAGTCAAGCATATGCAATTGGAATCAGCGAGGGAGAAAAAAGCAACTTGCAAATAAATTCTGACATAGGAAAACTATTACAATACTGCAATCAGTCTGTCCTGACAGATTTATTTTACTTGTAACTGTTTGGAGTAATTTCGACTTAATTTCTTTGACTAGTTGTACAGCCACAAATAGTCAAGCAATGGCAGCGAATCAAATAAGTCCATATTGTAGATTTGATGGTTTTCTGTTTCCCTTGAAATTGTTTAGAACTTTGATGTTTGAATCCATGACTGTAACTGCTATGAAAATTCAGTATAAATATATACAATTTGAAATCACAAAGAAAGAAAAAACATTTTGCAAAGAAATCTGGACATGGGGAAAAACAATTAAAGAACGCAATCAGAGTATCCTAATACATTTGTTCGACGTGATCCTGTTTGAAGTTATTACTTTGACCTTTTTTTTTTTTTTTTTGAAAAGTTACACATTATATCGAATCACTTCGAAATCTATTAAGCATGTATTTTAGATTCTACAATTCAGAATGTGTAGTTATTTAAAAGTGCACGTTTGCAAAATGTGCAACAAAATTCGACGTGTTACATTTTCCACAAAGAGTATAGAAATTACACTGAATGAAATACTTTAATAAAGAAAATGTTAAAACGGTAATTGAATACGTTTTGATAGGTAGAGCTGATACCTACTGATAAGTGACTTATCTGCTACTTATTTTAACTTATCTACTTCTTGGCGATTGATACATGTTTTATAGTTGAGAAGTTGCTTCGATCAAGATACTTTCAATTTGCACTACTTTAGATTAAGTCGGTTTACATTGTATTGAAAGACCGCCTTGTTAAGAAAAAGGGATACCAAAGTTTCAGAGTTATACAACTTGGAACGAAACGTTTTAAAAGCATTTTGATACAACGGTGTAGTAAAAAGGAAAAGGTATTAACTCACCATTAGTTGCAATGATGTAAACGCTATCATTGTCGTTGTGTAAAACATGGTGAACACAGTGTTAGCAAACTGTAGAGACAACATACTTGACAGCAAACAAAGAGTAAAAGTGATGAGGCTCAGAAAGTGCTTCTACAGAGATAAGACAAAGCTGCAAGCCAGTTTAGATAATACGGATGTCTTCAAGTGCCATATGAAATGTGTCAAGTACCCTATATATTCATTTCTCTCGCAACGGCAACTTTACGCGACACATTTCGCTGAACTGGTGTTATGGAAAGAAATTGGTTGATGATATTAATGTAAGTATATAAGTTTATGTTTCTAAAACTGAAGAACACCTTTCTTATGACATTAGGATATTTGAAATAATTTAAACTTTAGAGTTGACAAGTCAATGATCTTTTATAAATATGTGTAGGACGAACATATTTTTCTTTTATTTTGAATACCTATTTTAGATGACCATTATCAAACGGCAAAAGTGCAATGCTTTTAACATTGAAAAATGCCCTTCACAGTATATTATGGCATTATTGTAGCAAATTCCCATTGTACGGAAACAACTACGCGGGTGTTGTGATAATACTTTTACACTTAGACCAACAACAAATATTGTATGCAAACAAATCTGGTCTTAAGTGATTCATTAACTAAATTATTTCTCTTAATGTCAAGCGTCCAACATCATTGGTAAATTGAAACATTGGGCTGAAAAAACATTGAGTGGACCTATTAGATTATCTTCTTTCAGATCCTTTTCAGTTCACCTTTTAAGAAAACAAAATTAGCATTTTCAACTCAAATTTCTGCAAAAACGGTATTTCCACTAATAAATTCCTTTTTTGTCTAAACATCAGGCAGGAATGTTCTGCACATTGAGGGTGGGAAGAATTAATGAATTAAATTTCTGGGAATGTTTACTTACTTAAAACTTTCATTTAAGATGTCGAACAGGCAAATATGGGGAACAAATTGTCTTTGCAAAACGCGATTCTCTGTTTCGTAACAAAATGCTTTCCCATGCATTTTATTATCACCGACAAGAAAAACTTGAGAATGGAAATCTGAGAGTAAATGACTTGTCGTGAAGATTTATACCCATTTTTCATATTGAAATTAAAGTCAGGGATAAATGAGAATGCAAAGATCCCTTTGATCAGCTGATAACCGTGTTTCATTCTCCAATGTTGTTCAGTTAAAGGTCAAACACATTTTTATTTATAAATAATTTGCTTTCTGCTCATATTTCAAATGATGAAAGCAGTAAACGAGACGCAAAACATTTATGTTCAAATATATGCTTACGGCAAAATCAAATGAATAAACATGTAGACAGAACAGTTTGGTGTTTTCTCATTTGCCTCATCTAAGGAGGATTCCAATCAATATAGACTGCCAAAAGAAGATATGTTTATTGTGATATATGCAGATTTAATGAAACTTCTTGAAAGAAGCTACGTGCGGGATAGGACTACAGCAAGGACTTGATGTGAGAGATTGGGAAGTGTGATATCACTTACAGTGAGCAATGCAATGGATAGAGGGAAATTAGTGAGCCGGGGAAACTGGGAAAGGTCAAGCCCCAGATATGGAGACTACTGCGGAATCACCAGGTGCATGGAATGGTAGTATTTTTTTCTTGTCTTTCAGCTGATAATTTTTAAACAGTATGGTTAATTGCATGGGAGTAAAGCTATACAAATGACACTTGATACTATGGACAAACTTATTGCAATCACGTTTGGTACGAAATGTGCTAAATATATACAAGAAACAGTATGTCGTTTCGTGCATAATTTCATTATTTCTGAGCTAATGTATGTTATGATAAAAATTAAAACAATACATCTTAGAATATATGCTTACTAATGTTTAACAACAATTACTTTCAAATGATGTATTGTTTTTTAAACGTAAAAATAAGTGAAAAAATATCAACTTACTGCTGTTGAGAATCTTTTGCTTTGTTTTATTATACATGTATTATGTATATCTGAAATACAGACCAAATTTGATAATTATCACTAAAGAGACGGATGCAGCAGTTGTGGTATTGTCTTTGTTTGGGAATATGTATTACAGCTATTGAACGTTTGAGAAACCAAAAGAATTAGCTTATATCGGATCATCGTTTAATACATTAAAAAGTTTCGTTTATTTATATTTCACGAGTTGTAGTGAAAGGTCGTCAGTGTGATTGCCTTAACTATGGATTGATTCATTTATTTTAGCGTGTTTCTTAACATACATATTAACTTCATGTCTGTAACTTTTAAACGTGAGAATCAGTTTGATTAGGATGAAGGTAAAATTGATTCTTTCTGTCATGTCAACTAAGACAAGGAAAATATTTCAAACGGATTGATCCTATCTAGTAGGAAGTAAGTTATCCTTTGTTGGAAAAAGAATATGAGGTTATGGTTCTAACTTTTGTTCTTTTCCCATATGGCTATAGGATTCTTGAACGATGCACTGGTAGGCTCACGCTCTGATCATATTATGTTTGAAAGTGGTGTGGTGCATTTACCGAACTCAAAAGAAAAGAGAACTAAATGCTGGCAGCATTAAGACCTCTCTGCTCTGACTGTGAGTTTCAATGGAGAAATGTTTCTTATTGGTGTGTGAGAGAGACACTGAAAAATTGAGAAACTTAGACAGACGCAGAGCGTTGGGGAGATAGCATGTCGAGAAAGTCAGTGCAACTCAGTACTTGAATTACACCGTGAGGGTTTTGGGGACAACTGACCATCAGCGGGTAAGGTTAAAGGGTGGATATTTAAGGGATGGGGGAATGTGGTACCAGAGAACTCAAATTTGATAAGATCTTAAAAAGATGAGGAGCATTATGTGAAAATCTTAATAGAATTGCCTAAGCGAGTGTTGTATTCTGTGCCCTTACGTGGAAAATGTGCTGTTCAGTGTGTTATTTTTAATTGAAATACTTTTCGAGAATTTACATTAAAGTATTTCTGTACACCTTTTGAATCAACCACCCCTCTCTCCTAGCCGCATCGCTGAGGAAAGAGTAACCATAAATCAAGATCAACATTAACACAATGGGTTGAGAATTTATTTAGATTAATCAAATCTAACTAAAATAAACAAACAAATTCTTTTCTTACATTGCATATTATGTATACCTATTTTAAAGTGATGCACATAGTAATTATAGGAGTTTTTTAACACAATAACATATATTGACTACTGAAAAATTGAATTTTAGAAATATTAGCATTTTTTATTCTTTTAATGGTAGTGAAAACAATATTCCAATATAATGTTCCATTTCGGAGTTATCTTAAGGAATCGGTACGTTGTAATGGTACCTTGTAAAGTGAAAAACCAGTGACGCCACACCTTCACTCCTACTTGACTTTATTTTGTATTTCGTAATAACATAATTTCTAATGTCTTAGAAGAATCATTACGAAAGTTTTAATATGACCAAAATTTCCAAAATACTTAGTATACCTCGACAACATATTCGGTCTAACTTTCACTGGTGTCCAATTTCAAGGTTTAATAAGACACATCAATTTCAAAGAGCAAGAGAGACTTCCAAAGATAATTTGCTCTTATGTGCTTGTAAAGGAGAGGCAACGTTAAATCTTTCTTAGACATAGATGTCTTTCTTTAAACAACATTGTCTTGATACTGTAGTTTGTTTTAAAATGGCTGTAGAGAGAAACTCTTTGCCTTTCACTTATAAACCCCTTTACCTTACAGAGAATTATGACTGAACCTCTAACCCTTCCACTCTGGACCGTATTTTACTTTGAGCATTGACGTACCCAGGATGTTAGATTGGGTGATTTGTTTGAAAAAATAACTAAGAGGATAGTCACCATTGGATGTTCCGGTATATAAGAATTGTTTTGTTTCAAACAAGCCCACTCGACGAAAGTGCCGGAAATCATACTTCTCGGGGCGTGATAGTGGAAATAGAATTGCCAGTTGTTCCTTGAATGGAAAATTGTTCTCCCCACCACGCGCGTATACACTGAGGAACACGAGTTGACGTCTTCTCCCACACCCCCACACCCCCCAAAAAAATTAAATAATATTCAAGGAAAGGGCCGACATATATGGAATACAAATACAGAGATGAAGGATGGAAATCTCCCACTTCTTTGCATACAAAACCCTAAAAGTGGCAAACATTTTCCCCGTAGACATCTCTTTCAGCTGGTAAAAGTTCCAACGTTTATCGCCCCCCTCCAAAAAAAAAAGAAACTCGTGGTTAGGGTGCATGCCTGCTCACTGGTTAACCAGGACTGTTTTATATTCTTAGGTACCATTTTCAAATTGTTAACACTACCACAGCAGCCCAAACTGAAATCATTTGATGTAGTCTGATAATTATTTTCAAATTGATAGCTTTCAGAAAAGATTAACCCTTACTTTACACCTGTTAAAACACATGTTTATCTAATTAAGTGGCACTGACCACGTCGGGAATCTCCCCTCCCCTCCCTCCTTGGATGAGTCTTTGGCTGCAATTCTTTCATTGATTAAAATTATTCTAATTATTCTAATTTCCCCGTATATATGTGGCGAGAAAGGGACTGAGGCCGGACCCCCACCTCCGGGCCTTGGATCCGCACTTGTATGTGGTAATATGACTTACTGCTATATTAGCCTCAAAACCTCAATCAACTTAGAATCAGTTATAAATACCTGCAACCATAGACATGCGCGCAGGGAGTAAACACAGATTGATGCATTCTTTTACGAAAATGAAACCCCAACCGTCACGAAAGTCAGTTATACCCAGTTGTGTGATTTTATAGGCTAGGCAACAACTATGTCTACTACATAAAATGTGCTGTTTACTAATATGAGGCTCTATAGTGCTCAGAAGAAGGGTTTCACTTTCTCCACAAGTGGGGGTTGATTAAGTTATCAAGAACTCTTTCACGATTTTTGTAATGACTACCCGTCTAATTATGTTAAAATGAAGAATAATATTTAATTTTCAGTATGCAGCATGTAAGCATCTGTAGACATGGGGTAAGTGGGAATGATGTTCCTAGAGTCAATCGAGGATTTCCTCCCAGGACCTTCGCCGTGCCAACAGTTTTGTGTTTGTTTAAGTTGTGTATACGTTGACGTAAATTTACAACGAGTTCTTTGATAAGTACATTCTGGCATTCCAAATATGAATAGAATCAGTATTTCTTGGCAGTTGAATGACATATTTACGCTATTTAAAATGGCCATCACACGTACAAACAAACACGTGATGTTATCTTATTATTTTCAGTGTTACAATATATAACATAAAATACAGTGACAACAAATAGTGTCATTTTTAATATTTTACTTGCCCATCTTTTCGCCAGTATAAAGTATGTAAATAAACGAAACCTGTCATCCTTGCCTTAGGTCCTTAATTTACGCCCGATAAGTCCTCCACCCCCTCCCTATCCGTTATCCTCCCACAATTATTTCACCAAAGGATTTCCATCAACAGCAAATGCATACTGTTTTCTAACAAAACGTGACTACTTAAACTAACACTTTAGCATTACATCAACGTAAAAAAGTAACTCGCTTTACCTGCATCATACGTGTCACCTGAGTGAGAACCAGCAGTGCCATGGTGTCACCCTGATACACCCATTGCTGCAATTTTTAATTCAAACTATAATTTTGTTTGTAACTAGTTAAAGTGACGTACGAAGATGGGTGACAGGGGTGACATAATAAATCCCCCTGCACTGTATGTCCCTGTAATGTCACCTAAGACTAATCATTTGATTCCTTCTTTCCCATGTAATGGAAAAGCAACCAAAAGCAATAATCAGACATTTTGTAAGAAAACATTTGACAGTGCTTTTGATTTTTCCTCTATTCCGCTTGTACAGCGGGGAGATAAAAGGCTGCGATGCCTCTCACATCATGTGGTACTCATGTGGTACACATGGGCACCATTTTGCCCAGATGGATCTCGATTATTATCCATGTTGTCACTGAGTGCAAGGTTTGTTTCTGTATTTGTATTGTTTCAGAACAGTAGTAAATTGAATGACCACCAGTCTGGTTCATGTTTAATGTACCTATCGTTTACACATGGCCCTGTTAATCGGCTATAACAACTAAATGTACGATGTAAAATTTACTTTTAAATTACAGAAAAAGCACGAAAATTTAATTTATGGTGAGGACTTACGAACAAGAACAATATTTAATTACGCGTGATAACATTGTTTTTCTATTTTGGGTACGTTATTTCCATTAGAGTTTGAACTTGATTCTTCGGATTTAGCCATCAACGGTGTACGTATCATACACAATGGTGGTGACTTATATCACCGTTTTCCAATCATGAAAGGACAAACCTTAAAAGTAAATCAAACAAAAGGCAAGTGAACTACTTTTGTAGTGGAACGAATAAACAAAAGAGAAAGAATAAACAAAGAGAATAATGTATGATCTGCGATACGTAGCGTTGACTCAATAATAATTGACAGAGCTGGCAAAAAATGTAATTCCTTCCTTGTTAGGTTTGTTGCTTACTTTTTTCCCGCAATATTCCAATTTGTCATATATAAGACGGAATCAACACAATCAAAGATTTCAATAAGAAACATAATTGATATGTCAGTGACCTATTCAGATTACTTTCTTCTTCAAAAGTAGACGGTTGGAGTCACTGAAAGCTATTTACATGTTCAGCAGAGATCTGTGCATTTTTGAGTTTTACTTTTTCGCAAGTAAACTTTATATGTAAAACAATTCATCCATTGTTTTCAGATTAGTATCAAAGTTATTAGTATTTATCTCATTATTCAGCTCCAAAGTCACCAAATTCTTGGAGTTTCCTTGAACAGACATCCAACTTGGAATAACTATATTCAATCAATTAGTGCCAAAGCCTCCAAAGGAGTCGATATTTTCAAGTGTCCTCGATATATACGGTCATGATTACAGCATCCTCATCCTCTCATTACCTTGCTTTTCGTTGTATCTAAAGTTTCTTGTTGTAATATTGGTGGGGGTAGCTTCTTTGTCATTAGATTGCTCTTTTTTTTTGGCTTTTCCAGAAACGGACTATCTGTCATATTGGTAATGTGGATTATCTTCATATAAACCCCATCGTCTCACTTCTGTACCATCTGTCACAGGAAAAAATGCTAGTTGATATTTTAGACTGTGCCCCTGTTGTGTGTATCCGTTGCTATAGAGGAAGGCATATTTTATAGGATTTGAAGGTCCCAAGTTTTCCAGTTGACTGGATCTTTTCGTCAACTGAGTGGCTTCGCCAACGCGACAGTTTCGGACATTACCATTACCTTATCAGGAAGAAATCCAGTGGTTTAAAAAGGAGGTGGTGCAGTCTTCACAAAAAGGGCACTTTTACGTTCGGCTAAACAAAAGAAGAAATATATGGGTGCTGAGTAACGGCAAGATCATCTAAGCGAATAGCCACCATTGTTTGACGTGTAGTATACAAGACGATTTTGGCTATCCAAGCACACCAAATGGCCGGAAACAGTACCTTCCGGTAGATACTTGTACTTGAGCTGCCTGCACCTAGCGATTAACATGCTAAAAGCACCTACACAAAACCCTAACGGCAAACTCATGAAAATGGGAAATACCTTTTCAGAATTTATTCTGAGTCCAAGTGAAATAGACTATTAAAAGCAAAAATAGAAAAAAAAAAAAAGGAGATTTAGAAGAAAATATGAAAACCTCAGAGGGCCTTAAACACCAACCCCCTTGCACAAAAAAAAATGTACATTTTAGTGCAAATACAGACAGATGGTGCGGTATGCAGCGCATGCACACATACCATGAATGCAATTAAATGTCTCCAACTGCTGTGTTGTGACTGTGCTGTGATATGGGATCTGTAAATGTAAATTGCACACCAGTTTTATATTATTCAAAATTTTGAAGATCATTCGAACTTATTCTTCAGTTTTAATTAATTCGAATTTCAAAGGGGGATATCCTTTAATAGCCAAATTACATAATCCGGAAAACACTTCACAAAAACTCAAAGCAGAGCTGAATCCCAAGACCCAACACCCCCACTACATTCGATACTGATACTTGTCCTGAATAGGAGAATTAATGAACGAGAAAGACGTCGGTCGCACCCTATGTCAGACACTCTCCTTCGCGACATTTGACAATTTGCGCATCTACAGAAGTTTGACTGTTGTGAACGAACTTGATTGTTTAGGTGGTAAGGTCTTTTAAGATTTACTTAGAAGAAAGTATATTTCATTTTGAATTCATTCATGATTTCGTACCTTTATCAAAATTACATTGGACAGCACTTAAACACATAAATAACCATGTTGAATAATCATGGATAAGTATACACAATAGGACAAGTATAAGTAACTTGACTCATAAGGCAATTCCGTGACAGCCATTGTCTCATTAGAGCCACTTCGTAGGGCTAATTTTACTGTTGACATTTTTGACGGACACACACCTGCGTTTTGGAAGACCAGATAATATGTAAAAGAAAAGTGCGTTTGGTTGCATCCAGTGCATCAACAAGCTGACTGAAGTAGAGCTAACATAGGAATGACAGAGTCACTAACAGATTTTTCGTATTTACAATTTTTTATGTAATACAACTTGAGACTACATCAACTTTTCAAAACGGTGATCGATAGAGGTTCTCGACTTTTGGATTCATTTTCAGCTACTGCGGTATGCTCGTGCTCAGACTGGGTGTATTTTCATTGTTGTTGAAGTAATGCCGCAATCACATCCCTGAAGATTCTTCCAGAACGTTCCTCTATAATCGTTAAATTGGTAGTCACCGTTTAGATTTGAAGAGCCGCACGAATAAAAATTTGTTTCGTGGACTTCAACCTGTTCCTTGTTGCGGCAGCATCTATAGTCGTAACTACCAGAACAGCCGTCGCAATCAACACATTTGAGATGCGGACGGTCAAAATTATGATAACAGTCATAACAAAAACAATAATAGTAATAATAATGATCGTCATCATCATCATCATCATCATCATCATTACAATAGTGGTAGCAGTCGCAATCAGAGTAGTGAGTCTCGTAACGGCCAGAAGCTACACTTTTGTTGAATGTGTAGCAGTATTCAGTAGTGCCAGTGCTACTATCGTCTGGATACCACCATCCACCTCGATGCTTTTCTGCGCAGTTGAAGGTACTCGATCCATCGTTGTCATTGTTATGCGTACTAAACTGAGCCCCTTCACTTGCTGCCATAGCATTGTGACCTGCAAATGATGCATCAAACCAGATGAAAGTAGTAGAATAATTATTCACTTGTGTGTGTGTTCTTTTTTGTTTTTTGTTTTTGTAACGAACGACTCATTTCTATCATTGTTTTGAAATAGAAGCAAGTGTTATTCTAATGTCTGTGCCTTTCTGTTCATAACGTAATGTATTGAATAATTGAAGAAACATATCCCTAGTCAAGTTGCAATTTTATTTTGCTTGAGTATTCTTTACTCGTTGCTATTGTGTCGTTGACCTTTCAACTTTGAGTTTTGATCGTATCTGGTTTCGTAACTAATGTAAGCGTAACATACTTTTGTACAGTGATACGTCGCAAATGAATAATTCTGAACATTGAGAAAGGAACAACCTCATAGGTTATCTTCCATAACGAAAAGAAATGAAAAATTGAAGAAAAAAAAAATTATCGTGAACCATATCTTTCTCTACAATTTTTGTAAGTAGAATTGAAATCATTAGTAGACATTTTTGACACAAGATAGTAAGCAAGTCAATGTCATGCTACTGGTGAACGAAACGCGTATTATATACCTCCTCATTGTATGAGTTGTTTTCAAAATGAAGAACTTGAATGTTCTTTTTGTAATTTTGACTAAATCTAGGTTTCAATTCAATGTCTATTAAAACGATACATTACTTCACGTTGATAGTCGGCATAGGCACCAGTGATGTGTCTTCTTTGAAAATGATACAATAAAATGCAGCTAATACGTACAGTACTTTAAAGAAAATCCAATAATGTAGAATACAAACCAGATGTTCCACTGTAGTCACCAAGAGACAGCAGCTCATAGTTTTGGTCAATATTGCCAATTTCGAAATGCGAGTACTCTGTGTAATATCGTGCCCCTTCAGCGTTTGTCTTCTCTATTTTTAGTTTATAAGCTTTCTGCTTGGTGAGTAAGTGCATCTTGTCGTTTCCTAGCCAGTGGTCTCCACTAGGATTTCCAAAACCATTTTTGTAAGCATTCCAGCCTAGATTAAAGTTGATTGAGCTGTCCGTTCGTTTTTGTAAAATCTGAAGAAATATATAAGTTGTACTGACATGATGTATACAAGCAATATTACTTACAAAGAGAACAATCCTCTAAATGTACTCGGAGGTACATATTTTAATTCTAGCATTTATAATCAAGAAAACAATTCTCCAAAATAGGAAACTGTAACATAAACAACGCGAGAGTGTTTTGTGAGTGATAAAAGTTGCAATTGTGTATTAACGGTAATACGCTAGTTATGAAACAACCACAGGGATGAATTACCTGTCTCTCTCCCAGCGGAGACAGTCAAAAGGCCAATATTCATTTTGCTTGTTTGATAAGCAAGACAATTTCAACGTACATCCCTTCCAATTACTACTAGTCAGCGTTTCTGCAGTCTCATTACTAACGGTCAATATCACATCAGAATCTGTCAATATTAATAATGTGGCAAATACACATTTTATGTTTTAACTACATTAACTTACCGTCCATCCACCATTTGACATCTCGCAATAAACTTGAAAGCCAGAGCTTCCTTAGGGGTAAATTCTATAAGCCATGTCGACTGTTCTGTTTGCCAAGTAAAGATCGTAACAATCTAGTGGACCACTTCTTGTACAGGTAATGCCATCGCCTTCAAACCACTCGTTACATGTACATCTACTGACACCATCCCTCTCCTTGCAACTTGCGTCATCGCCACATCTGTAGCTCTCCCTGATGAGTCTGTTGTCTCTGCATGTGAGCCGCACCGAACAGCCATACTGGAGATGAGATTCACCTTTCTGAAAACAAGTTGAGTAAGGCATACTCCTCATATAACATACCATGTAGGTAAATATTCGAAAACAAAACTTTGGCTTGAATGACGTCTTGAAACGTACCCCTATTACGACTTCGTTATCTTGGTCATAACAGCCACACTGCTCCTTTGGTATGCAGCTACCACCAAGGATCATGTAGTTTTCCTGGCAGATACATCTTTCCGGTTCTGAAGCATTAACTGGTATACATTCATTCGGATTTTCGCAGCTTCTCTCACAAGCACTACCGTTGTTGTTGAATTTGTTTGTAACACACCAGGTGATTGGAAGATCTGAAATAAGAAGACATACATCAACATGCCACCAGTTCAAATTTGCAAGCTTCGGACGAAATTAATGCTTAAGAATGTTAACGCATATAATGTACATACATTTATTTTTGTTTAAAATCACTGTAACAACATTTGTTTCTCTTAAGAAATAAAGATCATTCTACGTTTATTATTTCCAGCATCCTGTATGCATTTCAAAGCGGCACACAATTTCACACAGTAAAATGTTAGGAATGAAAGTTAAAGAACCAATGAAAATATATCCTTTAAAAATTGAAATATGAGACATGAAAGTGCAGAAAATAAGATGTGAAAGTCACATTTAAAGCAAAGAACAGCAGGTAGATGCACGATAACTCATCATTAAATCTGAAGAAGCAGCAATAAGTCGATATATACCGGTAATTTCGTCATTGGCTTGAAGACTTGAGAGTGAATAACTGTCCCATTCATCTGAGATGCGAAAATTGTCGTATGTTATGTAATATGATTGTCCATCGGTATTCTCTACGTCAATTCGAATCTTGTATCTCTTTTGATTTGTCAGATGTGTCAGTTTTTCATTTCCCATCCAAAGTTCACTTCCCAAGAATCCAAAGCCGAATTTGTAATCGTCCCACGTTCGAGCGAAGCTTATAGATCCCCCATGGCGACGTTGTATAATCTGAAAATAATAGAGGGCATTTGTAGAAACTCGATTAAGCGCTCTTAATTTTCTTCTCTTACGTATATCAATACAATTAATCATAAACTGAGAAAATTTATCAACGGGACATAAAGAGAGACGAATGTGCTTGTCTAAAAGCGGAAGACCAATTACTGTAACCCAAATAAAATATTCCTTATGTATGTTTTTCTCGGAAATCATTTAAAGTGTAAAAAGAATCTATTTAAATTCGCATAGTACATTTGAAAGTTGATAGCACAATAAACTGGAATTCGGTGGTACAGGATTAATGCATTTTGCACATTCCTTTTGGATGTAATCTTTGACTTACTGTCCAACCACCAGAGGTGAAGTTATTATCACAATACACCTGAAAAGGCTCTGGATACTGGTCAGGTTTGATTACATATACACCTGATTTGGCGTTCTCAGATATGCACTGATCATAGACTTCTTGACAGTCCCGTGGATACTGCGCAGATTGGTATAGAAAATACCGAATGCCTAAATCATATGAAGAAACAAAATTTGGGGAAATAAAAACTCTATTAGTTTTGATGCACATCAAACACAACGTAATTTATTCGACAATTTGAATAAAGTTACGAATATACTGTGATTAAGCTATGTGACAAGATTTATGACTTAATATAATAAAAAATATATATCATTTATCGGTAAGAACTAACAGACACGAACATATTACTAAATTCGCCACTTATTTTTGTGTCTAAATCTCTGAACACAATTTCAACTCACTGGACGGTGATTGGATGGCTTCGTTAGCTGACAGTACCTGCATACGGAGAGGGTAAAAACAACAATGAAAAGTTTGTTTTTTTTTCTTGTATAATGTTCTTTTAACATGTGTATCAGAATTATTGTATAGTTTTTTTCGTTTCTTCACCGATTCACTTCGCATTAGTTCGTTTGCATTCCTCTCCGTAATCGTTAAACCTATTTCATGGATTCATTCCAAATGTCTTCCTTAACACGTCAAGATGTGACAGCATAAGCAGTGAATGTTGAAAAAAAATAAAATCTCAGCCTTTTCGACCACTGGCATAGGCTTCAGGAAAAATGAAAATGTTATCACTTTGAGTTACTGTTAGTTAATGTATGTTAAGCAAACGTTGCATATAATTTAAAGCACGGTGTCTGGGGAGTTCAAATTTGAGTTGCCTTTGACTGTAAGAGTACACTTAAGGATCAACGTATGAAAAGCAACAAATAGAGATCCTCTTTAAATTTTGTTACATTGCATTTCAAGTGGTCTATAAGTGGTCTAGACTTCACTACTAAAATACCTTATGTAGTTTCCGTTTCATATTTAAGTCATTTATAGTTAGATGCACGTTAGGAAAGAATCTATGCCAATGTTAAAGTAATGAAGATGTCACTGGCAAGTTAAGGTACTTTTAAAGGGGGATAGGGAGTGGTAAAGTACAGTATATCTTATGTAACTTTTTGCACTTTCTCCAAAATGAGTAAAAGCATATTAATTTAATAGATTCGGGGGGGAAAAAAAATTCTGCCACTAACAAATTGTGTCAGAGATACAATTTGCATCCCCCTGCTAGAGAGAGAAAAAAAGTTTTTGATTTTTTCTTATGTTGTGAAAAGATAATATTCATCCCACAATCAAGATAATATTCATTATAGTTTTTGATTGAGATTTAAGCAATGAAATTTAAATTTGACAGCAGTGAAAATGGGATTTGGATATGGTGTAAATTTACATCAACATATTTTGAAAATGAAGCTCATATTTCTTGATCTATTGTAATGTTTCGTCTAGGACAGTCAAAATGAGGGGGGGCGGAGAATATTGAAGCAGTTAAAGCCTGATTGACAGCATCAGTTTCACCTTTGCAATGTACCGTTTGAAAAGTAGTATTGAAAATTATATATTCCTTTAAAATTTACAACATTTAAGATGCTTGTGACATTGAGACCAATAAAGGGGAAAATTGATTCAATTTTTTTACTTATGGGTCTTCTTCAGTACCAGATCCTTTGAAATAGATTAGACGTCTCTTTATGTTCTTTGTTAGGTCTAGGGTGATGGAATGACCAAGGAACGCTTGGAGAACGCTTGGAGTAAACCGTGCCTGTTCATTTCTGTGTTAGCAAATGGATATTAAATACTAACTTGTGAAGTTCTAAAGGGATGATCTAAGCATCCTAATAATTTTTCCATTGGTAAAGAAAATATGAATGAAATAAAAGTCCGAAAGCAATAAGAACAGTTTTGTTTTAGAAATCCCCCTGAGAAATGATTTAAAGATGTGAAATGTTTCGTAATGCTGAAACTAAAAGCGATAAGTGTTTCTTTTCTCTTTCTCTTTTTAAAGATTATTTGAAAGACTTAACAGTTCTATTTATCAAAAAAAAAAAAAAATACTGCCTAGCATATTCAACCTAATGTTGTTATTTTATCTTCATGTACAATAATATGAATGTGCATATTTACAATGGTATTCTGTTGAAGTTTGAATTTAACCTTTTCAACCTCTCAATTTGATATACATGGCAAAGACATTTGCAAAATGATAACGTTTGTAGACAAACTATTACAAGCAACGAAAATGAATGAAATGATTTTAAAGTCGCCACCCTGTGATAAGCTGATCGAGGACGAAGTATGTTTTCAGCGCTGTGTTTCTTTTTTACCTGCATGCTGTTGTTTATCATGTGCAGAAATATTGAGAAAATAAAGTTCTGACATGCTTTAAAATTAATATAATGTTATGTAAGTATTAGCGTAATTGAAAACGATTTTTTTTTATTAAGTGGTCAATTTCATAACATCTTGAAATAACAAAGCAATTGCCAACCAAATTTTTTTTATTCCTTTTTTTTTTTTTTACTGACTATCATTTTCCGAGGAGTAACAATTTGAAAGTTTTGGGTATAAATAGTTGAGTGCCATGGCGAAAGTAACATCGAATGCAGTTAGAGCTACACGTACTATTAATATCTCTATCTCGTTTTTCTATAGATATTGACTATCAACTACACACACGCAAACAGTGTCAAAGTAACAGCATTCTGAGTAACATTGAGGAAAGGAAGCAAAAGTATAGATCTTTTATATGTCAAATGGCACGCATTGCAATAAATTGTCATTCTGTTTGTCACTGACAAACTTCGATCAAAGATTTTTCAAAGATTTTCAATGAATCTATCAAGAGAAAAAAATTAGGCTGACTTACCTCTGAACCAAAAGAAACGCAAACGAATGAAACAGCAAAAGTGAAAAATGATCTTGCCAGTTCAGCCATCTCTGGAAATAAGCGATAAAGTGCAGAAATTCGAGCTTGACTTCTCTGATAATTTTGACAATCTTCACTCTCCATCAAAGTAAAAACGTTGAAATGATGGCTTCTGGACGTTGTTTCAACTTTATATATTTCTTATTTTGAGACACACAATATTACGTTACATACGGAAGTTCAAGTCAACCACTTCTAATCATATTACGATTTGTCTACAGAATTATTGTACCGTTTTATTATTCATAGCATATGTTTCATTCCATAACTTTGTATCTTACATGGGCATCCGTTAAATATGATAACAATTTTTATACGTCTGTTCACAAGCCACACAAGAGCCACTTGCTCCTCTGAAAACAGGCCAGACAGTGAATGTTGTGTGATGAAAACTTGTTGTACATGTTAGCTAATGCATCTTATACCGACATCAATTTTATATTATTAAATAATTTTATGATAACAAAGGATACTTATCATTTTATTTTATATCATAGCTGCTGTCTTTAGAATTTGTAAAAATCATTTACTTTGTTTCATAAAATGAATTATGCCAGTATAATACAACAATTACCGGTACATTTATAAAGATTTATACTGGTCAATGTTCACCCCACAGAAGAATTATTTTCACAGTCGGTGAAACTTTCTATTTGGTCAAATACAGCCATACTCCGCAGACAAAATAAACTAAATTACACTTCTTCATTTCTTTTGAAGCGATTAAATCCTGCATCATTCAATGTGATTTTTTTTTACGAATTTTCGTAACTACATCCTTGAACAAAACGCTGCAGAATATACCTGTCTCGTTGCATGTTTTGGACACCACACAGACGCTTTGTTAATTAAAACAATTAAATACATCAAAATATATATATAAATTACATATTAAATATTTCAATAAAATATGTCACAATTAAATCTGTCAATGTGTATCTGCGTCATTAAATGTTGTAAGTTAAGTGTGTACAATATTCCTTGGCGAGTATGAGAATTTTTTTTTTTTTCTTGCACTCAAAGGGAGCAGCAGTAAGCAAGTCCGCCATGCGCTCGGTAACTGTAGGACCGTTTCGAAAATATATGCTTAAGCCGTGATTAGATATCCATTTCTCACATTTCGTCGCGTCATAAGAAAAAAAAAAACAGAACGCACCGCTAGTTTCCATCGACTGATATTACTTTGAGAGCCATTTAATATATTTGGTAATGTTTGAAATATATGCAGATGCAGCAATCTAGATAAATATTGTTCATTTTAACTTTGTACTCCTCGTGATTAGCTATACAGTAGGTATCAATTACTTTTCGTCGATCGACTGAGTGCATTCACTACAGGACAGGATCATGTAGTAACAAGCAAAGATGACTCTGTTTTAATCAGTTCGTTAATAGATAACATTTTGGTTTTAATCCACAGGTAAGGTCATTGTACTTGTCAGTAATGTTGTTACAATTATTAATGGTGAATGATCGCCTCATTTAATATCATGTGACGTCAGTCTCTTCCGCTCTCTTCAAATGTTACCAGTTTTAAGACGTACACTGCGCAAGCGTGCTACAGTGCAGGATATTATACCATCATGAAACCAAACTACCGTATATAGGCACGAACTGAAAATGTTTCACTGATTGAGTGACGGAAAACTAGTGGCGCTTGCAGAGAGTATATCAAGCGGATATTGACGTCACGTGAAATATTACAAAGAAGACCAATCACCTGTAGAATTGCTTTTTTTCTCTCTTCCAGTAGCAGGAGAAGATTGTTCAGTATTCATTTATTTTTTTTTTAACTTTTATTTTTGTTACGTGGTCATGCCATGTACAAGCTACATCACTAACCGACTCATTTAACTTTCCAGAATGAGCGACCTTTGGCGTAAACATTTGTTCACCTTTTTCATTTCTTTTAAAGATCTGCTTTTCGTTTGTGTCACATTGGAAAACTACAAACCACCAGAAATAGATAATATTAATTAATGCTTTTGGAGTAGATGTCTTGTGTTGCACACCTGGTCTGTGACTCTCTGGGAAATCCTGACGCAGACGTGTTTCACTCGCGGTTGAAATGTGATATTTTGTGTGATGTCTAAAAATCGTGTCCATTCTACAAATCAAAGACATGTCTGGCTCATGGGGTACCTTTTCTTTCATTTTTTTTTCATTCCTTCTCTTGGTTGTGATACCTTTTGTTTTATAATTACTTCCTCCACTCATGTATTAGTCGAGCTTGCATTTGTCATAGCATCCAATGACTTGTTTTATATTTTGAGTCAGGTTTTGATACTGCAGGGCAAATTGCTAGATAAATCATCACTCGTTGTAGCCAGTCAATTAAGCTATCAGTCCTTTACAACTGAACTTGCGGAGCCGAGTTTTCAATCAGACACATCATCCTTTCGATTAAATGATCACAATAAATTAGATTAACCTAGAAGCGGGATACTTATTCATCACCCCCGATATTTAAAAGCTAGGTATTACTAGGTTTTTTTTTTTCAATAACACAAAATACATTTGTAGTGTATAGCTCACCCCCAGTGTCTACAAGCACTACTACGTTTGCTTGAACTAGCTTCAATTCCTGTTAAGTTAGCATGCCACATAGGCCTACATCATAAGGATATGGTACAGATGAAATAATTAACTATACGTATCGGTTTCTTATCTGTTGTTACTGTGACTTTTAAATATTTACATAAGATTTTATTACAAACAACAATCCATGAAGAGCTATAGAGTGTAAAGCTCATTTATCATGAGTGACAGTGGCTTGCACTATTCTGTTACAAACCTGTTGAACATTTTGTTGATAAAACTAACAATATCTCCAATACGGAAGCGTGAAAGAAACATGCAAAAGACCTGGCTTTTAAAAATATTGACAAATGTGGCGACTTCAAATAAGTTGTCAAAATAGCAAAAACAAAATAAAATCAAAGATTTGATAGTGTTCAAAATGGCAGAATCCTGAAAATTGCCGTTATTTAGCCAAGTAAGAACACCTGGACTTGTCATAGTGACAAAATTCTTAAAATAATTTACATTTCACAAAAGTTCAACATTCTGTCAACATTTTCATGTGGAAGAGCTTGAACATCTTGAAAAATCAGCAAAATTGTCAACAACGGAGTTTTTTTTTTAGATTACATAATTAGCTGAAATGACAAGTTTCTAAATTAGGCCATTTTGAAAAGATATCTGAGCTCTTCAAAATGTCACTTTTCTGGGTTTTGCAATTTTGACGAGCAACTATCTAGGCAAAACAACAATTTTCGCAAAATTGACATTTTGACGATTTCAATTAATTTGTCAAAATGAAAAAAAAAAAGATGACATATGGAGATTTGGTAAATCCTGTTACAATGGCAAACTTCTGAAAATTACCATCATCTTGCAAAGATGAAGCACTTGCACTAGTCAAAATTTAGAAAATTTAGTGTTCCAAAAATACAACATTCCTTCCAAAGTGTCATTAGTTTTGCCGAATTTCAACATCTTATCAAAATATGCATTATCATAACAAAATGACATTTTTCGACATTAAATAACTGAAAAAGTGTCCTTTTTCCGAGATCGAATGATAACTTTCTACTTTGTGCAATTTTGACAAGCATTCGATCCCTCATAATATCCTTTGTGGATTCTACATTTTGAGGAAATGTTCTTACACGACAAAATGACAATGTTCAGTGCCTTCTGCTACTTTCATCAGTTAACTTGGTAAAAAGACAATTTTCCCATTTTGAACCGTTTTAAAAAGATGATGAATAGCGTCAAAATTATCAAATGATTGATGACAATTTAAGTAATTATTAAGTCGTCAAAAAAAAAAAAAACAATTTTAGGGAAACATTTGGGTCGATTGATAGCTCCTTTTCTCGCATGTCTTTTGTAAGCTTCCATACTTCACAGATTGGATAAAGGACAGAACATTTGTGGAATAACATGTTATCTTTACACAAAATAGGCACAACGTGTAAGCACTTATGGTTTACATTACGTACAGTAATACACGTAAGACATTAGCAAAACGAAAAGTGAACACTTCATGGATGAAACGGATATCGATAACCTTTGGCAACGTTTCTTTGTTGAGAGCTTAGATTCATCCATCATATTTGCTTCACCTTATTTTGATGTTTTCATCCACTGTTGAGTAACTATGACTACTCTTAACGTTTTTCTCATTTTGGTTTTCTTCATGCGGTCTTGCCATGGACAAGGTAAGTTGCAATACCATACTTAGCACATATTTGTTAGCGAGACTTCACATGTCTCTCATGACTATTATAATATATCTTTGAATTATCAGCTGTGCATTTACATTCAATTACATTTTATTCCATCAGCGTGCAGTGAAATAAACGAAGAGGACGTTGGCTCAATATCATCCCCACGATACCCGCTGAGGTACCCAAATAACAAAATATGTGCTTATAAGATAAAAATCGCACCGGAAACTTCGAGAATTAACCTAACATTCGTAGATTTCGAATTTCATAGGAGCCGTGATGACTTCTTAGAGGTGAGATTACAGTAAAAGTTTCAAATGGAACGTTGTATTATGGACCACATTTTGCCGACGTTAATAAACAAAGAGAAAAATATAAAAGCATGTTGAAGCTGTAGCCACAATCACAGTGCCGTGAGTCAACTTTTAAATTTTTCAAAACATTAAAACAGTCTGCATATCACCGGAAAGGTATTGAAGTTAGGCTTGCAAGAGCTTGGTAAAGTTTCGCCTACAACCTTTTATATTTTTAAACAAATCAAGAGATAATTAGCTACTGCAAAACATTCCTTGAAAAATGACGTCACTGTACATGATTCTTACGTGTTGTTAAAGCTTTAACATCACCTTTGATGACCCTATTTAACACGCGATTCTTCTCTGTAGGACAAAGCATCTTAAAATAGTCCATTGCCTTCTCAAGTGACCTATGTGTTGAACCAACTACTCTTCTCATATTGCAAAGTATCGTAATAACTTACGAATTACTATTCAAGGTTTAACGTTTGACTTCGATTTTTATTTGATCGATACAGGGTAAGCTACAGGAGGTATACATCAGATCAACCCTTAAGTAAACTACCGTCTGTTCCAAACACACATATACGACATTCTGATGTCTATCAGGCATTTAGACATGCAGTTAATTCTAACTGTGGACTTTGCTCCATGAGTTCTTGCGCTTTTGGTCACGAAAAGTTAATTGTACAAACCGGAATATTCGCATAAGGTTTACGATTAATTTGTGATTCTTGTCGCAAACACGTTGTCACCGTTGTATTTTATCTATTTGAACTTTGAATTTTTGACTTTTAACTTTGACTTACAGAATACCTTTAAACAATACTGCAACCTTGAGTAGTGTCATTTACATCTGCAGATAATGATAAACATAAATTCAACATGTTACTTAATAATCTTCATTTTAGCGATTATTTGATTACTTGATTGATTGATTGATTTTTTTCTGAAATGGATACGAGATTTGCTTAGTGCGCACATATACACCTATAGATACGAGGATTGCAAGCCCGATTGGTATGTTTCAGACATATCCAAGTCTTGTTCTTTGTTGCTTTATACCGAAATGTTAATTGATCACTGTCAATAGACATTTGGCCAAAGTGAAATTGTGCGACAGTGATTCACGAAATTCTGTATATTCTTGTTTTCCTTTCTTTTAATGATATATTTAGCTGTGGGATGGTGGTAACGATTCTTCACCTTACATCGCCAAACTATGTGAAACATCCGTGGATGATCTAGAACATCGAACATACATTTCAACAGTAAACATGTTCTTCTTAAGATTTACCTCAAACAATAAACGCAGAGCAAAGGGATTCTCAGCAAATTACTTTGCTATTCCAGGTAACAGTTTTGATCTGGTGTAGTGTTACCTGTTTTCCTTTATTCGAAGAAAAACTTAGAATATCGGTAGCTAGCCTTGCTTTCAAAAATTATTGCTAAAAGTTACTAGTCTTTAGTCAACTGTCACTTTGAAACGGAATGTACGTAGAGCAGCATGTTAACTTAATCAAGAAATGTTATTGTTAATATTTGACTGTGTTTTTTCTCATGTTTTCCCCATGTTGTGTAAACTTTTACCTAGCTTGGTTATTTATGCCTTGTTTCAAACTGTTGGGTAACAAAATACCCGTAGACGTACCTTTTAAGGGTGTCTGAAAACAATAATTGTATTATACAATATAGAGTTTGTGTATTTTTCGAAATTTAAATTACATTTGGCTGTAAACAGGTTTACTCCCCTTCTACAACTAAGATTTCTAGTTAACAATACTAGATTATTTATATTGCTCCTCTATTACCATTAGAGGTTACCGCAACAAATACAACACTACAGACTAACTCAGCACCAACAACAACCAGCGTGGTGTCTACATTATCCCCGACTTCTATGACACAAGTTACAAGTAAAGCAATGGAGACTACTCCATCCGCACCAACATTTAGCATTGTGTCCACCACGGTTCAAGTCCTTCCAACATCTCCAGAATACACAGAGGCGACATCACTCTTTACGGGGGTCAGTTATTCGTCTTCTCTTGTGACGACTGTTGAAGACTCAATCACCTCTGACTTTCCTGAGCCCAACAAAGGTACCCTATTGGTCTACTATGTTTAGATTCACTAATTTTCCAGTGATTGCTTTAGTGTGGTATTAACACAACCCACGCATACATTATCCTAATAGCCTAACCATGTTTTCAAAACCACCACTCATCAATCAACTCAACTATTCACCAGCGTTTCCTTTTGTTTTCTTTTAATAGTCATCCTGGTGACAACATTCTCTGGTCTTTTCCTTGGCCTGTTTTTGGTTGTGGGTATGCCTCATATACTGTTTGTGCAAATCAAATGAAAGGTAAGTAAATAATGTAATCTCTCTGTGTGACTGGTCTCATATTGGTGATTCCAAGACTGGCTTTATGCAGCCATTGATGTGCTTGAATTTGACAATGTTTTATTTCTTTGTTGGTTTCAACGACTGAGATATACATTACGCAATCTTCATATAATCATATAGAAACGTTGATGCAATTTTCAGAAAACCATCAGCAAAATCAGGAGGAAATAGTCAGAATATTGACACAGTAACTGATCGAAACACCTACCATAATGGAGGATTTCATGCCTGCGGACGGATACGAGACAATTCGAATATCCAGTATAGATGGCTCAATCTTAATGTCAAAGACGATTGCCAATGGTGACATAAAAGCAGATAGTGAACTGATGTCGAATTCATCGTTCCTGGCGGCAAAGGATGACACTAAACCACATCAACTACAAACACATCAGGAAAATAAAACTGATATATTATCTTCGTCAGGAGAGATGGCTGATCAGACAATATTTGTTGAAAATGTTGCATATGAAAGTTATGACAAAGAGCATGCCGATGAAAAGTTCGAAGAAATTGAGAGAAGCAGGGGTAAAATAGACGGTGAATTTAGTGGCGAAATGATTCAAAGCGATATGGTGACTGGACATGAGTCGGAGGAGGATAAGAAAAGGGGCATGATTGACAACGTAGTTTATGGAAACTATGATCATGGTGAGAGAGATGAGAGGGTTAAAAAAGAGACATTTGAAGGAAATGAAATGAACGAACGATAGTGATAAAGGAAGCGTCGATAACGTACTATATGAGAGCTACGGACAAGATAAAGACCGTCAGCCAGATTGGAGTGATGTGAAACAAACCGATCAAGAGAAGGAAGTTGGGCCAATTGCGATATACGAAAATTACTAAAGAAACAATGAAAAAGGAAGCAAATATGAAAATGTGATGATTTAATTATTCAAGAACAATTAGAAAAAGAAAGATAGAAACAGCCAAAAAACACTGTATGAATTACATCCAGTTGTAAGTAGGCCTATGTGAAACATGAAGAAGAAGTGGTATAAGGTAGCAATTGGTAAGATGAGCAGAATTATAAACCAAGCACTAAACAGTTAGCAGTACAAAATATTATTAATTTGATGTTTTTGAGAGAGAGCCTGCGGTGACATCAGGCGAATTTCTATCCTCCCAGTAACTTCAGTGACAATATATGTAGGATACTTGCGATCACTAAGTTTAGTGCTTTCTATTCCATATAACCAAACATTAAAATAGTCCATACATGCAAATAAAGGCGAGTATTTTAACAACCTTAATGTTTAAGTTTTATTATCTCATGGTAACAAATCATTTAAATACGTTGCACAGAAAATTCCAAATCGGTTATGACTTCACCAGTCATGTACCATAAGCTTGGACTTATGATTAATCTGTATTTTTTACTCATTTTCATGATTTATTTGAGTATATTTCTTACATTTCATACAAACATTAATTTAAATTTTATACATTAATATGGTGAATTTGTATTGAGCTTTATAGGAGGCAATTTATACCCCTTAAAGGAGTCGCATTTAATAACAGCATACACAGGGACGAAGTACTTGTTTGATTACATATGTCATGGTGGTACTTTTAGGTTCGCTAGGATACTTAAAACGACGCTTAAAACAATTATTCTGTTTACACGAAGAGGATCTTAAACTGTCACTACCTTTAAAAGGCCGACTTATAATATTGGCAAATTCCACGAAAGCAGCATTGCTTGGAATACAGGATACGAATACGACTTTTTGCATGTATTAAATATTGTCGAAGTGTAAGTTTCACAAATCACTGCAAACTACAAGGCACTTAATAAATTTACCTATAGGTGTGATCTCTGAGCAGATGCTTAGTAACCTCTTCATCATTGGTTGTCAGGTGTGAGCATCCACAAGATAAGTTTTAGTAACACTCCTTTTCTTTGTTTCCCTTCTACTTTCCATGGGATCATGTTCATGTGCAAAATGTTGTCCGGGTCGGGTTGCAAATTCTGACCCAGTTGTCGCTTTTTAGTGAAAATATATTTTCTTAGCATCTAAATTATACAGATATAGGTTGCATGTAAAGCAGTAACATATAAATACTAACATATGAATGCTAGCAAAATGCAACCTTTCGGTAATTGTGTATATATCGGTATTGTATAGTGACAGAGAACTGTTTAAAACTTGTCACCTTTTTCGGAACATTGTCTATTACACTATTTTTTTTAAGTAAACTTGATATCAGCAGCGTTCTATACAAAATGCACAACGTCCACCAATGTTGCCGTTGAACATTTTATAGTTGAAAGATTTTCTTCCTTCAATTGATGTTTTGCGTCTTCAAGAAACAATGTAGATTAAGCTGTATAGAAGTTCGAGGATAAACAGGCAATACTGCTAGACGTTCGACATAATTTCTGGAAAACAGTTGTTAAATTTTAAGACAACTGAAGTATTCAAATATGCTAATTTAGTTTACTGTTAACTTTAGAAATTGACAGGACTATTTACAATGACATCGAAGCTAGCTGTACGATAGTAAATTAAATACTAAAAAGGAAACGTAATTTGACAGCTTACAAGAAATGCTTGTTCGTCTTACTGTACATGCATACCACGTTACGCACTGTATCCGCTACTCTGTTGAACAGGGAAGTATTATTCCTACAACTGAAGCACCCTGTCCATAAATTCATTCATCCATGAAGCATATCTGATTTATAGTTGAAATAGAAACTATATATACGTTACCTCTAAGTGTGTTGTTTCGTTCCGGTTCTATTTTGTTACTTTCATCTGTTAATATCGATGTTGCAGTAGTTGCACTCTCAGTACGAAGCGAAAAACAACATTACTGAACTTTTCAACTTTGGATACCATTACGTATGAGGTTCATAAGAGGAAATTCTAATGTTGCATATGAATACAATTATGCAATATTTAAGATGTTCTTCATGCGAATTTAGAATTTTCTGTTGAATCATTGATTTAAAATATCTGTTATTCAATTATTGTTACAGTACTTTTTGATATGCCAAATGCTGGTTTCCGTTCATTAAGGCACGAATTGAAGTTAGCCTGTGTAATAGCCTTAGCTCAGAAACGTCAAGTGTTTGCACGAAGAAGAAACTTCAATGAAACAGGCGATCAACACTGCAGCCTGTAGCTAATGCATACAAAATACTATTAAGTACACAGATGTTAATTGAAGTATACACAAATGAATATTGACATTGGGAAAGAGAGGTCGTCTGAAGTAACTAAGTATCAACAGAACAAAAGAAATGTCAGCAACAATGGATGAAAGGGAAAATGCTTAGATACCTTTTATAGCACCTGAATCACAGGGAGATTGCAGCCACTACCGTATTATGAACTTTAAATTGGCATATACCGTCATTAAGTATCTACAAGCTAGCTTGTGGAATGAGGAAGTACTTTGTACTATTTGTACTAAGAAAAGCCGTAGGTATAAGTTTGTTTAACTTAGAAATATCTTTAAAGAGAAATACTGGCCCAAATATAAATGGTGTCATGTCCCATCCACAGTTCATAAACAATATATGCAGCGGTCTCAAGATTCCTTTTCTGTTAAAACATTTCAATGATGGATGACATGGTACGGATGTCGACGTGCACTCTGTACAGAAGTGGCAGCTGTTGGGTTATTTAAACAACAACTAATTGGACTTAGTTATAAAAAAAAAAAAACTGAGACCAGAAACGTCCTTTACTCGTACGGCGCATAAACATTGCAGATATAACTAATGTTGACAAAATTAGTAAATAAAAGATAAAAAAATAAGTGTACAATTCTTCACTCAAGTATACATATACCTATGTTGATGTTGGCAAAGAGAGGTCGACTGGATTGAGTGACTATCAAGAGGACAACGCAATTTCAGCGACTATTAATGGAAGGAAGATGCTTAGTTATATATTTTACAACACCTGATTCACAGAGAGAGTACAGCCACCGTGATGTACTGCGATGTTTCAACTCTTCTGTGTCTACCTTTATTAAGTATGAACAAGTTGTTGAAAGACGTAGTGGTATACACTGAGAAAAGCCGTAGCTGTACGTTTGTCTAACTTAGAAATGTGTGAAAAGAGAAATGCTGAAGTAAACATACAAAGGGGTCGTGCAAAGGTCATGGCAAATGGTTTACAAGCAATCCGTATGCTGGTCTCAAGATAGTTCCACTTTCTGTTAAAAAAAAAAAAAAATTAATGATCGAAAGCATTGTACAGACATATATGTAAATACAATGCCGACAGCATCCTTTACAGTAGTGGCGACTGTCATGTGATCTGACCAACAACGTTCAAATTTCAAAAATAGACATGAAAATTCATATGGAGATAGTTACGCACACACTCAAGTCATGTGTGACTGATTGGCATTACTCTGTTGTGAAGCTGTTTGAGAATGATCGCTACAGTGGACAATATCTACACAAGAAGTGTAATGTATTTTCATTTAGGCATTAAATTAAAAATAAAGTCATTTTTTACGTGAAATCATAAACAACGAACGGTAATTTCAGACAGAATCAAAGCAAAAGGGGCGTATACATTATTGACTCAAATTTTCTGATGAGGCATGATATTAACTCAGCGTTAATAACTTTCGAAATGAAATTCCACAAGATACATCAGAATATGTTAAGTCACTAATATTAAAATATTTGTAGTTGAAGAGCTTGGATTCGTAGTCATATAATATCAAAGAAAATACGGATATCTTGGCTTATTCCTGGACAAAGATGAAACGGATTGCTACTATTATGTTATTCACAGTCATGTGGTCATGTGGAGAAGGTAAGATAAGTTACAAAACATTTTATAAAATTAAATGTAGATCATTTTTTCTTTATGTTAGTTTGCTCTGAGATAGAAAGCGTTTGATGTAAAGGTACCTTGTGAAAGATGTGTCAAAGAAAGGTGATTTATTTTGCCTTTAACACGACTCCATTTAGGACTACTGTGGTGCTTTCGACTACTTTAAGAATAGTCTGTTTTAATACTACTAAGCTACAATAGTCTTCCGAAAAGGGTTTACACAAATATGTAGAATAAAAACTGATGAAATATTACGTATACCACTAATTTGAATCCATTCACTTGAATTTAAAAAAAAAGATGAATGACCATGCTTGGAGATTTTAGTTTGAGTTTGCTTTTCCATTATACTTTAATAGGTCTTGTACCAACCGTGATATCTGGGGGTTGGTGTACAGGAACAGGTTTTTGACCCGGAGTCGACAAGAGAAATAGCACATATTAACACCAGGTTAAATAGCAATGCGGAGTATGAAATTTCTAAGGATGTAAACGTCTCAAGTTTAATTATTAATTCTTTTTTCGATGAAACCATGCATTTATTGGCCAAGGGATACCACTTCTAGACGTTCGACGAGTGAAGTTGTTTTGCTTTACTTTTCTAGTCACTATGACAAAATAACAGTGCGTCGAATTGACAAGCATGTTTTTAAAGTTTTTATGTTTGATATAAGGCTGCTGGTTTTAAGGCTGCACAGCGTGTCGTAACGTATTACAGACTTCAAGTATTATTTTTTCCTATCTTTTCTTCTATTTTTTTAAATTGAGATTTTGAACGATGATAATGGATTTTGCAGGGTAACGTTCATTGCTACGTGTTGAAGAATGGTACAAAATGTATGATGAGGATTATAGTATACTTTTTTGCGTAGGCCCTATGCTATCAACAAAAAGTGCATAATTAAGTGAATTAATACGTTTTTTTTTCAGTTTTTTCGGCAGAATGTAACAATCAAACATTAACGAATGAGAATGGAACCCTATCATCGCCAAGATACCCGAAGAAATACGAACCCAATCAAGACTGTTCGTGGACGATACTTGTTTCTGATAAGCACAGAATAAACCTAACATTTACGCACTTCTCAATACAGAAAAATGAACTACACGCTGGTGAATGTCGCGATTACTTAGAGGTGAGGTTATCAATTTTCCATCCATGTTCACAGAGAATATTATTACATTACGTGTCTCCTACTTAAGAGTTTGAAAATTTCACCGGCAGATCACTAGCAAAACAAAGCAGGGTACCCAAGCAAAGGTCTTCCGAAGCCAGTAAACTTAAGGAAACAAATTACATGAGGTTCTAAATGCCACATTCTTTGGCTTATTGGAATTATTAAATTAACTTAATTCTCTA
Organism: Stichopus chloronotus; assembly: GCA_021234535.1. Lineage (NCBI taxonomy): Eukaryota > Metazoa > Echinodermata > Holothuroidea > Aspidochirotida > Stichopodidae > Stichopus > Stichopus chloronotus. Next base: position 15,727,641 of record CM037849.1, on the reverse strand, counting down.
TGCTTATTGACTTGGAATTAACTCTCTATGTTGATGGAGAGAGACTCATTGCGATTTAAAACATTTACAGGTAGAGCTAAGAACGTTATAGAGAGGCCCATCTATGTGATATTATTTTGTAAAGCATTTGAAGGAAACCATTTCGCACCGGTTACTCTAATTAGCATCATTAGTCATGTATCTATCCAAATTTTAGTTACAATATGAGAAATTGCAGTGTTATTTATAAACAGGGGTTGCCTATGCTTATAACCTTATGGTAAAAAGTGTCTGGTCACAACAATGCAATCAGTTCCTTTGATAGGTAATTGCCTCATCAGTGTTTCTTCAGTTGTGTGTCAGATCTTCAAAATCCCTTATTTTGCCCTTCTACCATAACAAAACAGTAAAACTCAACAGATGTAACACAATATCTTATATTTTTTGAACTGACTCAATTAGGGCCATAAGTGCTTATAAGTGTATACTTACATTCATATCTGAGCATGTGTACTTTTATTTATAGCATGACTTCAAACAACTGTTGTCATTTTTGCAAGTGTTCTTGTAGCCAGAATTTTGTTTAAAGACTTTCCCGGTTACCCTGGGAACATCACCGACAAACTTGTTTATTGTTTTCACCATTTAAAACATTGCAATATCATCGGTCTCGTTCGTACCTGGTCGTAGTCTAAATTACCTAATGTGAAACATATATTACCAATAAGCTATCATAATTAAATTTATAATATCGGAAAACTATTTACAATACACTTTGATGCAAAACGAAGTTGAATATAGTTAGACTAGCACGTAATCTCTGTCAAGACCTAGAATGATACTTTTGCAATCTAGCCAGCAAAGAGATTTGTTGGTACCCATCAAGTGCGTCTTCGTATATTATCTGGCTGTTAGGTCACTACGTTACGTTCACAGTTTGTCATGTTTCTGGTACTTTTGCTGGATCATAAAGAACTCAAACAAATGAGTTACTTTATTATTTTGGTCTTTCGCAGTTTTAGATGTGTTGCAGTATTGCAGGAGTAAAAGAGGAGCAAAATTTCTCATAGAGTTACTGCGTACCACTGCGGCCGTCATGACTGGAGGACATTTAAGTTAACAAATTAATTACAAAAAAATATGTAACGATTTGTTTTTCAGCTGCTGGATCATTTTTCTAACGTGATAACGAGGCTTTGCGAGAAATCAGTGGAGGACTTGAAGAACAATACGTTCATATCACCAGGAAACATGTTCCGGTTAAGATTAATGACAGATGGTAAAGGAAACCGGAGGGGATTTCATGCAACTTACTATTCTTTTCCAGGTATTATAAGATTTATTTACACCCTCTTATTGGACAAACATGTCTGACATCTCTAAGCGTTTCTGGAATACACCTTTCTTGCTGTTCTCTGTCAAATCATTCCTTAAAAAAACTGCAAATATCATTTCATGTTTATACCAATGGTGTAGCACTTGCCAGCAAAAACGTTGCATTTTGTTTTATATATCTTCGGTTCAATTGCATTGCAAAATCTTTCTTTAATCCCATAAAATTTGAATCAAAATGTTAAATATTTTAATATTAAATTCAGCTTTCAATCTGGATGTAGGACGTTCAATGGATGAAAGAGACGTAATATAATAGATATAATTTGTGAACTTTCTACAAGGTTAAAAAGAATTTCAAAGGAACGATAAGTTGTTTATTGCATTTCCTTCTGAAGTTGTCTTAGACAGAAACAATATGTTAAACAGTTCATATGTCTTATTGGGTTTACTTTTGTTAGAAGCAAGAACACCAACGGCACACTTGGTGACAAAAACTGGTTGCGTCCCCTGTACTACCCCTTTTGGGACCAAAACTGTGACAACAATGAAGTCCGATTTGACAAAGGTTGAGGGCGATATGGCAGGTAGGGATGTAGCATGTTTGACCCACAGAGACACTGTCCACTCATCAGTTGCTTAATTTTCATTAACCCATTATCCTTCTCACAGAGAGACTAATTGACCAACTTTTCAACCACTTTACCTATCCAATAAACTGCGTTTTTTCTCTCTGCTCTCACAGTTATCATTTTGGAATCAATCGCCGGAATTTTAGTTTTCATGTTTCTACTCGTGTTTCTTACCACCTACATCATATACAAATCAAATAAAATGTAAGTAAAATATTTAATGATCAATTAATTTAATCAATCAATTTAATCTACTATTAACTAAGTGACCAACTACCGTTGAAAAGTTGTGCAATCCACTTCTACACATATGTAAATGTAAACGGTAATTAAATCTTCAGAAAACCACCAAAACAGAGTGACCAGCCTATTAGTGCGACAGATGATCCGCGCACATACCAGAATGAAAGTTACGAACTCGGTGCTCATCGGATGTCACCTGCTGGGGCAGATGGGTCAACAACGACGTCCAAGGATAGTCGCGAGACCAACCCCATGACAGAGAGTAAACTTATGTTGAAAACTTCGACTGGGGACAAAGAAGAGGAAGAAGAGGTTGTTAAAAATGTTGTTTATGAAAATTGCGACAGAAAAAACAATGATGGAAAGTATGAAGACAATAATTGGAAGGGAGGCAAAGGTGATGATGGCTTGTGTGGGGTAGAGGTAAATGAGAAGATGGCCCTTGGTCATAAATTCAATAGAGAAGAGGAGGAAGAAATGATTTATAACATCGTTTATGAGAGCTACGATCACGGTGAAAAGGGTGAAACGGTTGATGTCTACGTAGTTAAGGGAAACGAATCGAACGAAGATAGTGATGAAGGAAGTGTATATAACGTGCTCTATGAGAGCTATGAACAAGAGAAAGACCGTCAGCCTGAAGACAGTGATTTGAAACAAACAAATCGGGAAAAGGAAGATGGACCAAACGCAATTTACAAAAATTACCAAAGAAACAATCAAGAAGCAAGTGAATATGAAAATATCATGATTTACAGTGAATAAACATCGGCTTTACAAAGGAACTGATATTTAAAAAAATAGCAGAGTATCATGGTCTAGAATTAATGTTATCAGTAAGGGATATATTTCACGATGTTGGTAATATTCCGCAAGTGGAAGAGAGAAAGTACGTAGACTAAAAATTTTTGTGTTTCGAGATTTGTGAGAGAGTTTACAGAAGTCAACATCTATTTCGCGAAACTGACCATGGTACAAGTTGTGTCACATACACCGACAGTCGCCAAACTGGTACGCGTTTTACAAATGGGTCGACTGAAAATTTGGGTGGGAAGGCTAGTTTTTCAATGGAAAAAATGTTAAAAAAAAAAATTAAAAAATGTTCAGTTCTGCTGAGACACAATTGAAATTTGTGACAAAAACACACTATTTCTATATTTCTGAAGAGAAGCTCTCTACACATGAAAAAAATATATTTATCGTAATCAGTGGAAATGTTATAAGTGGGACGCAGCTTCAGATTTCCGGTATTTTAGTGGACGCCAGGAAAAGAGTATGGAGATCAATGACATAAACAGTGAAAGCCATATTCAATATTTAATCAAACAGGAGTGATTTTATCGTTGTCCAGTAATGTGAATAAATATCTTAATTAAACTTAAAGAAATACAAATATGTTGAATACACTTTTTGATATGTGTTGTTTTTACTTTAAACAAGTTGGCCATCCACTAATTATCAGCTCCAAATAATTTTTGAAGAATATACCTGTATAGCTATAGTACATTATATCTTCAACGCGCCATAAACGAACGGGACCGTTTAGGTGGTCTTAACTATATGCAAAGCAGTTACATTTTTCATTGATTTAAGACTACAAAACTTTGTAGTAATTTCAACTTCAACTGTTGGAGTTATTATGGCTATCTTGGCTGGAATTAAATCTTGCATTTTATTTTTTGTTTCAGCTTTTCCCTTTTTGACATTCACGTTAGAGTTCCGTATTTCCTGATTATAACAGTACGTCTCACACGTTTCAAAGTTTTCTGTTTGTCGTAGTTGTTTTGAATTATGGAATTACTGAAAGATGTATTGTAGAATAACAGAAAATGCAGTGTTTAAACGTCAAGTAAAGAAAAAACACCCGGAGAAAAAGAGGGAGTGAAACACAGCAGCCGTAACTGTAAATAATTATGCTATCCACCTTTTAGTACTCAAAAAAGCATGCCCCAATTTTCTAGGCTCCCAACATAACGAGCACCGTCTTTCTTGTCGAACAGAGTACATGGCTATGTTACAAGTTTCTAAGTCAGAGCAGTTTTAACTGTGTAATGGTGTGAATTTATTCACTGTGTCTGCTAGTGGAATTGCCGGTTTAGACAACCATGTGTCCTTCCTCAGATCACTCAGGGTGACTGTGGCCCAAGCAAAAGCGTTGGTACATTGTGCGACATTGTGTCTCATTTCTGCATGATTTATAGCCCTATATCCAGGAGGTTTCCTTTTACCGTTTCTACGATCCTATCATCTCTCTGGCTTGTAGCAAATTTAACCTTAATTTCATCGTTAGTTCTGAGGAAAGACACAGGTGCGAATGAAATATACACTGTTTTGTAACCGTGTAGGTCTATTCGTGCTTTGTATATCGTCATCTTTGTGGCGTTTTCCGTAACGTATCATTTTACGTTGTATTGAGCATACCTGGATTTTCTCATGTGTGTGTGTGCGCTTGTGTATGTGTGTATACGTTACATGTACATGTGTGACATGTATGCTACGTCCATATAAGATCCCAGTACCATTCTGAACAAAGCTTTCTTTTTTCACATCACTGATTGCTACACAACTTTAATAAACGAGACCTTCAGCTGATCTCTATGAAACAAACGTAAAACAAGTTCAAGAAAACCGGGTTCATACGTCGGTCAATCGTATTTGCGTTATCTCTTTGCAAGTACGTTAAGAACTATTACTTCCTTGTTGCGAAATTGCTTTGTTCGGTACAAAGGCGGAACAACGAAACCCAAAAGTGTAACCTTTTAAAGTAAATGAGCTGATTATTAACCTAAAATGAAATGAATATGTAAAGTACTGAGACAACTGCGTAGATAGCTTCGTTATTTGTCACTAGATGAGGCTAGTGGGTATAGGCCAAGTTGAATTTTCGTAGTGGAGGTAATTTCCATAAAATTTGTCAAAGTCACACGGGCGTTGATTTGATTTTAAAAGTGGAAGGTGATATGGACTGGTTTGAGCCTGTATATGGGTGACTCTTTTTAATACGACAGAACAGATGACTGGTATATTATCGGTAATATCGTTGATATTGATTGTGATTCAACTATGATATTGCAACACATTTTTTAATGTACAGACAGTGTGTACGGCGTCTTCAAACAGTTACTAGATCTTCAACGAAACAAATATTTGAAAAGAAAAACAGATAATAGTCCCTAAAAATATAGCAAACTCTAAGTAAATTCAATACAGTAGGTAAATAGCGAATGAAAAAGGATATGCAATTGATAACAATGAGCACGATGTACCGTTCTAACACATATCGGTATTTACTGCTGTACTCTGAACTTTATGTAACACTAACATTAGCCTACTTCATTGGCATCCTACAGTACAAGTATATAGTAAATGGTTGCAGGGGTAGCGATGGGGGAGGGGATCTAGGATTTTTGTCTGTTGTGCATTCGGTTCACGCATTGTAGGAGAGCCAATTCCGTTTAAAGGATTTTTATAAAAAAAAAAATGATTTACAAAAATGAAATAGTGCTTTCAGTATAATGTTCAACTTTCTGTATCAATTGACCCTAAGTGAGAAAAGCAACGGTCGGTGAGAGGTCCGCAATAGAATATTAAAACAATTGGAGAGGGAGTTGATGCCAAAGTGCAGACTAGACATCAGAGGTACTCATCATTAACACACCTCATCTGAGTGTTCCCCGGTCTTACGGGTGACAATGAAGGCCTATAATGGAAATGTAAACATGGAATTACATCAGAACAATACTAACAAATGAAAAATTTTGACCGTTGTAGAACGTGTTTTCAGGTATATGACGTAGCATGTACACACATGCAGATATTGACTACTATGTAAACATTTCCTGTCAGAAAGAAAAACTTAAGTAAGTAATTAGTTTGTTGACATAACTAATTATGGATCCATCTACCACAGACTTTGAATGCCGGAAATGATGTACGTATTTTAAGCTTCAGAACAATTGCCGATCTTGCACTCTGTCTTTAACGCGATATCTATTTCCCTTTAGCATCGGGTACGTGAAGTTGCGCTTTCAATTTCTTGTACATGTTGATGTCTTGTGAGTCACAGTTGCATACATTTAAGAGAAGTTCATCGATGTACAGCTTCACAAACCAACTAAATGCATGCGCTTTCGGTAAGACTGTTTATATACAGTTCACGTTAACACACGTTCACCAGTGTCACCGGTTTTATCAGTACCCCTCTTCCAGAAGTATAATCCATTTTGGACCAAAATACTTGAAAATTCCTCTCTTACCCATATACAACTCAGACCTCCACTCCCAAGTCCCCACTTTATCCTCACTTTTAATTAAGCTGTTGCATCTTTTTGACATGTCCTTGACACTTGACGCATCTTTTTAACACGTCGACAGCTTGGAGATGAATGAAGAAAATGATGTGACTGGGGAATAACTTAGAAAGTAGGATATATTCACTGACCAAAAATCACAGACCTATCGGGATGTCAGTCGTTATTAATGTATACAAACACAACTAATCACCAGATTAAAGCTGAATAATTAGAAAATCAAATGTGCTATCAGCATTGAAGAGACAACCAAATTATTAACAGGCCTATGCTGTATGCACATTGGGTGGTTTAGATCAACAGAGCCACAATAATCTTTTTAACATCACTAAATTTAAGTTCTTAAACTAACAAAAGGAGCATCTACATATCGTGGGTGTTTTACTTTTTTTTAGAAAACATGATGTATTTGTATTGCTCACTGTCTGCACATACGCACGGTGTCTCACGGTGTCATCTATAAATAATCGTAGTTCAAGTAACATTCCTGTAAAGCTTTTAAAAAAAAGGTTGTGAAAATGAATTTTGAAGTGTTTTGCGGTTTTGTTTAATAGTTCTGAGACAGGATTTGCTGTACAATACAAACCGTACAACATGTAGTTCCAGAAATGACTTATGGCTTGTTGAGAGGACTCGACATTGTACCGGTTGCTGTTTGCATCAGCTACTAGAGGCCTACGTACGTGGATCTCCCGTACATCAAATCTAGATGGTCCCATGCATGCTGCTTAGAAAGTTTCCCCTCATATATATACCACTTATGCGCTGCAGTCGCTACCCGCCAAAAACAAAAAACAGGAACAAAGAAGTCTCTATTACCGTTCACCGATATATCACTTCAGTCTTGTTTAAAAAATGGAACAGGACACAGAAATAAGGATTCGGTAAACATGGAGTGGACGATGGCTTATGGAACTCCCACTAGCCTTAAATAAGTATATTTGTGGTACGATTTTTGTTTTTGAAGGATATATGTCATGTCTTTTAAAATTTCAAACGAAACCAGAAACCAAACATGTTTGCCTGTTTATATTCATTAGAATTGATGTGGAGCAGAGTTTAAGCAAAACCTGTCACAAGTTCCTGATGGACAGCTTGAACGTTTCTCTTTCCTTTTTTAAGACACCTTCATCAATACGTTGAGCAGCTCTGAAAGGTCTGCTACATTTTTGATGTACTGGTGTAGACTATTATACGCACGTTGATTGATAAGGAATTTGGGAGTTTGATTTAGTCTGCAACCAAAAACCAATCATAGAAGAAAAGAAAATAGCTCCATATATTTTACGTATGAAGGATATAAGCTCGTGCAAATAAAACTTTGAAAATGACTGAGGTTCATAATTCAGTGATTTAATTTCCTTGAAGTCTATAACCTGAACGTTAGATTCTGGGTTTGGGAAGCTTTCTTGTCAGTTTAATAACGTCAGCAATTTATTTACCGCAACTAAGTAAGTACGATGTAGAACTAACTGCAAGGTCAACGTAAACGGTGATATCCCCACTTTGCACATGATGTCCCCACTTTACTGACATAAAACTTTTATGTATCCCCGATTGACCCCCAAAACGGAATTGTGTGTATAAAGTTTTACACACATACAGCCCTATACACAGGAATAAATCCACATAACAGTTAATTGGGGAAAACGTTAGTTTGAGCTATAAACTTGAGGGCGCATTTCTGAAACCCCAATTTGCATTATGTTAAAATATCCAGAAACGGGAATATCCCCGTTTTTTAGCATATCCCCGGTTACAAGCTTTAATCCTCGTGTGTGTCTCCAATCGGCGCCCTTTACAAACCCACACAAATTTTCAACGCTTTTTTTTTTTGCATGTACTTGCGTGCACCACATGTATGATACTGTGCATCGCATGCAGACAGGGCATAGACATGACATAGCGTCCTGTTCATTTTCAGAGGACAAACATGGCGTGATATTAGCGGCGTGGCCACGGACCACGGTGTAATCGAGGAAGTTACCCTCACACTTTTCTTTCATTTTTTTAAAAAAATACCGTACTACTGTGGTAAAGTTATGACTAATTCTACGAGAAAAAGCGCCGTTCTAACTCTTGTAGAGTGAGTATTCAGTCTTTTTGAGTCTTCCCTGATTCTATACTCTTGGGAATTTAGAGAGTATTAAAAAACAAAAGAGTGAAATTTATTACAAAAGAAGAGCTATATGAAATATCACTTGAAATGAACTTTCTCTAGATTCAGTGAAATTTACTCTTACTACTCTTACATTTTGGAGTGAATTTCAATCTTTCCCATTTTAGACTGGACGTACTGGATTACTTCAGACAAGACATATCTAGGACGAGCGCACAATTTCGTACACAAAAATGTTAGCATTTTCATGTTTTCAATCTTATTTAAAAATTTCAGGTCATTTCCTCAAAGTTAATAATGCACTTAATTAGGGCAAGTAGAGACTTATTCCGGCACTGTCAGTTGTTATTTTGAAGTATTTAATTTTTATTCCGTTCGAAAGAAGCTTATTATCGCTGGAGGAATTGCCAGACATGGGGGGATAAGCAATGCTTTATCGAAATTTCCACAACAGCGCCTATTTCGAGTTTTATGTCATGGTGATCGATACGGAAAAACCATTTTTATATCAAAACTGCCGTACATGTGGCTTGTACATAATTTCTGGTACGAAGGTAGGGCACAAACTATAATTCTCTAGCCGACCAGCCGACTGAGACTGAAGAGAATGACCAGTGCATGGGCTCTACGAGGGCGAAGAGTTTGAACGAGTGGTGTCCATGGTCCCGAGTTACGACCCCTTCAGGGGTCCTGGGGAGCCCCGGTGGGGTCCAGGGTGCGAAGTCCCCTAAAGCTCATGCAATATGAGGTGATAGGACAACCGTAAATTGGTCCTAGAGGCATTATTGATCAGGTTTTTTCAGTTTCAGATCTTGAATAATTTGATCGCAATGACTCAAAGTTCAGGTCTCTCAGAAGCTAATGACGTTCCGAAATATAACCCTAAAATAAACAAGTCTTGATCATTTTCTTTAACCGATTTAAGAGATGGTTTTCTCTTTGATGGTGACACTACTTCACACGTGTGCTACTTTCAAAGTAAAAATGATTTACTCTGCCTCAAGCATCTATGCCCAGTGCAGTCTTTGAACCATAATGCAGCCTTAAAAGCACACACTTTTTTCCTTGTTTTGTTGATTAGTTTAATGCATCTGAAATCGCGAAGTTTCTCCCATGAAGCAAATCCCCGGTGCGGATCCAGGGGAGATGCCCAGGAAACTCTGACGTCTTAGCATTTCTCTGTATATGAAACATTAAGTCTCAGGATAGGTATGCTTTAAACATGAAAATTACAACCGTTGTTGGTGTTCAACGGCAAAATATGTTGAGGGTCCAGGCCGGAAAACCCGAAAATTCTGAGGTTTTAACATAACAGGTAACATTCCAACATGGCTTCTTGTGGGCTTCATATCGGCTAACATGTGTTGGTCCATATGCCTTTTTGTACCCGGAACCTGTAAGAGGCACTAATGGGTCAGTCTAGATAACACATATGACACATTTATGGTTATCTGGGCTGGTTCATATGGGTCCTTTCCAGATCATAGGTGCCAAGTCTACTGGGCCCCACATGGATCCACCGATATGGAGCCCATGTTGGAATGTTACCTGGGATATTTCTGGGTGAAAGTCTCTTGGACTTCCTAGAACAGAAAGGTTAATGCAAATTATGAACATAAACAGGGAAAAGACATTTGTATTTTTCAGGTCACTGGGGACAATGGCTTTGACTGGGGGATTGGGAAATCCAGGAATGTACCGATTCATTTGGCAATCTAGGAGTAAACGATACCGTGTGGTATTCATTTTTTAAACCGTTTACAAATAACCAATAACGATAAGACCTCTACAAACATATGAAGAAAAGTGAAAGTAAGATAAGGTAACCATTTCACAAGTGTGTTATTTTGCTTAATATTTTCTGCTAGATTTAAATATAACCAATTTACACTGTAATAATTTGGCTAGATGGAAATTCTGCTAGATTTTGTAGTAACCATTTGGCAAGTCTGTTATTTTGCTAGATATTTTCTACTAAATTTAAATGCAACCAAGTCACAATATATCAAATCGGTTTCATAACTTTTGCTAGACTTCAAGTAACCATTATTTTGTGAAACATTTTCTGCTAGATTCAAGTGCAACTAATTCACAATGTGATAAAGCGGTTGTGTAAACCCTGCCGAAACTTTTATTAACCATTTGACGAGAGATTGGTTTTGCTGGGTATTTTGTGCTACATTTTAGTGTGTTCATTTCACAATACATTGAAGTGCCTAGATGCTGCTAGATTTTACGGTAGCCAATTTACAACGTGAAATATCTGACAGATATCAATTGCTTTATAACAGCGTGAATTTTTCACATGTAACTAAATGAATAAAGAGTTTTGGCTACATTTTGAAGTACAGGTTTATTATTTTGCTAGATATTTTTGCTTGACAGTTTTCACAGACGTTTGTCTATCATTTTAGGGAACACATATTTTCCTATTTAGATTTTGTTTCATTTCAGTGAGACCAAGTCACAATGCAGTAGGCCTAATAAACTGCCTTACTTTTTTCTGTTACATATCATAGAACCCAATTCATAGGCCAAATAGTTTGCTAGATATATTTTTCTCCTTGCTATGATAACCAATGGATAGAAGAGGTACTGAGATATCTCGCTAAATAGTCATTGTTATTTAGATGTGAACTACTTTACAGATTAAATGGTTCCCTAGATAGATACTAGATCTACTAGATAGATAGATCTATACTCTCTACTATCTTAACTACAACAGCATGATTGCTTGGTTTTCTCCCCGAAATGTGAGGCAATGGCTTTACAGCTAAGACAAAACCTTGACTCAACGCATTCTCAGGATAAGTAATCTGACCAAGATATCTTCAAATAATTCAGGGAAAATATTTTACCTGTTCAATCGAAAGGTTTACCAATTAGAAAAAAAAACATAATGTACACATACATACACAAGATTTTAACCAGCTCTATGGGTATCGAACTTAGTAATAAAGTTTGCTATACCGGTAAAAGCATGATGGCACTGATACTCACGTTGCATTGTATTCCGTCCATAAAATATCCGATAACAAATATGTCAACTTGCATAAAAATCAAATCCTTTGAAATGCTTTTTTCCTTTCTCATTCATCCTACAAATCGCACAGAAGTCACAAAGTAGGCAATCAATTCGTTCAAGCTGACTGGCAAACTCGTTAATTTCTCCTTCCCAGCGAAAAAAGAAGAACAACGATGTTCGTGGCAACAATTGCTTAGTATGGCCCCTCAGTTAGTAAAGTATCAAGCTAATGTCTTCCTCTGTTTAAAATGCTTGAACCACCCTTCACTGTTTATCTCATCCATGGAATTCTTTCTTTTTTGTGCCTTAGAAACTTGCTATTAAAACAGAGTGTAGTCAATGAAATGATAAGTTGGGAACAAGACTCGCAAAGCTCGGCATACCATTACCAGCTGAAACGTTGCAGTCAAACCCTACGACCACACTTGTTGCAAGAAAAAGTGACATTCATGGCAACTATATCCACACTAAACGACTTGCCAATGTCAACAATTCCGGTCGTTTCAAAAGTATGAAAGTATGTTCACACTGAAAAGCATTTCATATTCCCATCTCTTATATTGAGAATCTAGCTTTGCTTTCATGAGAGTAGATTTAGTGCAATGGCGTTAACAATTCAAGTTTTTTTTTTTTTTTTCTCATTAATCCTTGAAGAAGAGCTGACTGTTAAACTTCCCGCTTTATTATATGTTGATGTACGGTAGGTGACAAAGTTCGGTGCCTGATTCCTCAGCCATTTATTTGCTAAAGTGTTTCAAGCTACACCTTAAATGTAACCAATTCACAATATGACAAACTGACTGGATAAATTCTGCTCGATTTTGTGGTAACCATTTGACAAATCTGCCAATTTGCTAGATATATTCTCTACAAGATTTAAATGTAACCAATTCACATTATCAAATTGGCTTCATAATCTTTGCTTGACTTTATAGTAACCATTTGATGAGTCCATTATTTTATGAGACATTTTCTGCTAGATTCAAGTGTAAGTAATTCACAATAGGTCGTCGCGACCAAATGTGTGTATTTGGGGGGATGCCTCCCCCCCCCCCCCACACACACACACACACCCACACTCACTCAAAAAATGTCAGACCGACGATTGTCAGAAGATTTGAAATACCAGTTGGAATTGTTTGTATCTCAGTTTACCAGATTTTATGACCTACAAGTATTGCACCTTGATTGTGTTTAAGGTTACCTGGTGGGTCTAACTTTCTCCACAAATTTGAAATTTTATTTGACTTATTTATATTTCAGTCTAATTGCGACTCGGACGATGACTCGAAATCAGAAATGCAATTGGAATTTTTCATATCTCAGTCTAGCACATTTAATTACTTCAAAAGACGCCACATATCAGCAACAGATCGTATCTAAGTTTATTTAATAAGTGATAAATTTCTCAAAAAAAATGAATGGGGACATCTCCGCCCTTACAACGAGGGGTTCACCGGATATCCGGTCCGGCCGGATAGTGAAATAAAATCGGTCCCGATTTTATTTGTGTCGGTAGTCCGGTCTGACTTTTGCCTGCATTTTGTAGCAATTTTCAGGTGTAATGTAAGAGCATAGATCTCTCAAAGAAGTGGACAGAATATGAACCTTATGAAACACCAACAGTGTGGGAACACAATTTAACATTCTGACCATTTAAGTGACTCGCCATAGTTATGACATGAATTGATTTTAGAATTTCATGCAACTATGAGCTTTTTTCCTGTCATATGTGTGTACATTTCCTTTTAAGGCCTAGTGTAACATTATTTTTAAGCACAGTATCACAAAGTTATCCTGCAAGATGAGGAGCAATATTATTATCTCACATAATGCATAGGATACTTTAATAAATGTGATTCATCATATAAGTAATTATAAGTAATTAAAATAAAGATAGCTAAGTAAAGTGAGGTCTTTACGTTTCATTGCAAACATTTCTCTTGTTGGGTTATTAATATTCAGAGTTAATGTAAATATGCATGATTTAGTCTGGACTTGGCTGAAGTCAAACTAAGTCCACTATTTGAAAGGACTTGCACATGGCCTGGACTCGGACCGCAGATAGGATTTTTGTAGAGGGAGGAGAGCACTGCAGGGTGGACGGTTAAAGCTTTCAATAGGGTAGGGTTACAATTTTTTTAAAGAGGGTAGAGAGAGCTCAAAAATCTTACTATTTTTAGAAACAGAAGGCAATGATTTAAGTGACAGGTGCGATTGCCACTTGCTACCTCCGCCCCCCCCCCCCCCCCCATAGAGTAGATAGACCCTGAGCTTGGATCAAGGGACTAAAGTAAGCTAAATGCTAAATTCAGTACATTACTTCAATTTCTTGCTTTTGAAAGATTTGCTGTAAATGGTATCTTCGTGGGAAATCGATTAGCAATGACAATTCATCTAAATAATGACTGCAAAATGTACTGCTACTTTTCCACAACATTCTACCCATTTGTGATAATATGATTGTCAGGACGCAACAGGACTGCATGGCTAGCGTGGACCTTGTTAAAAGTTAATGGTGAATAAGTAGTTGTGTATTAACTGAAGCATGTTTGCATGCATCTACAGAAGTCCATTTGTCCTGTGCATCATTAGTACGTTGCATTCAAAACATGGAAGACGTGTACATTTTAAATTTTCAACAGTATTGTAAAAATCCGATCCGGGTCGGATTTTATCCGGAGGGATTCCAACTAAGATTCGACCAAATCAGGTCAGGTCGGATTTTAAAATTGAAATCTGTTGCATTCCTACTTACAACCCCCTCTCAGGCCTACAATAACTCATTCCATGGTTTTCCCTCCCTATCAAAATACTATTGTATGACAAGTTTTTGTTTCTCATCTAGGTTGCTTTCTTTTCTAAATGTTATCACTAAAAGCCATCACTATACTTTGTGACGCAATCAACGACGGTTGTAGTAGCCTAATTAAAAACCTGACACGGACAGAAAGTGAAAACTGTTGATAACTCTCCTAGAACTACAATTTCCTAGGGAAACAAATTTGACTGCAAAATATTACACCAGATTTTGTCTAAGGTAACCTGGTTGTTGAAAAATTCTCAAAGAGAATGCAAAAGTTTAGTGTGCTAGAAATTAAAAGCTGTTGATCTTTTTTCGAAATTACGAGTTTTTGCAAAAATATAACTTCAAAAGAAGACAGTTGCAATGACGCCAGCCTGCTTAGATAATAGGCGGCGGCCGAAGACTTCTTGCCGACCCTACTTTTTCAAAGGTGACTTTTCGTCGTCGAACTTACTGAACGCGATTCAGTTGGCAAGAATATTCTAGATAAGAACAATCCAAACTATTACTATTTTGCCACAGAATAATGTTTAGCTCATTGGTCGAGAACTTGAGAGACCACTTGGAAAAAATGAAATGAAATGAGTCGTGACAAGAAAGAAATCTCACTTTCACATAACATCTACTTTGACCACTAGGTAGGTTTCTGTAGCTGATTATGGGAACTTGAGTAAAGTTGAAGTATTTGTTTGTTTATTTATTCCACTTCGTTTATGTTGTTTCCAATAATTTACATGATATTCGTACAAGTTCAGTATGTTAATAGGTGATATATCTTCTGACTTGTCTTCATATAGTGGTACAATTTAACTAGTATTCAGAGTATACAACGAATGATGAATCTAGATATGTCACTGGATGACCTAGGTTTACGATCACTTGCAAGGTGAGGGCCCTAGTTTTGCTGACTTTCATGCAGTAAATCACCGAAGGAGAAAGATCACACTAACAAAATCAGCACTAACGGGAGATACGTCTACGTCAATATCCGTGTACAAATTTATACATGTTTACTAATTGACACGTTTTTATTTGCATAACATTTGTTCTCTCGGTCCCAGGTTGTGAGTTATGACCACCTCATTGTCACCATTAAAGAACAATAAAACATTCCTTTAAAGTTAAAGCACAGTTTACTCGTTAAGATAGGACAATACTATAGCTCATTAATTTTCCATTAGAGCTACTGGGTGACTAGCTGATGATATATTGTAAATGTAGGCCTATTTGGATGCTTTCATACAACCGTGCAGGATTTAACTATTAAGCTTGGAGCTAGGGCTGGTAAGGTTGACCGCCAGCTTAACTACGCCACATATAGGTCTAGATTATACTGCGTGACTGTAAGCTAATGGAAATACGCCTTTCCACTCGCCATCTTGGTATACCGTATCCACTCTTCACATTCACTATTTCCTGTCACACAGGAGGCTGGCGCGACTGCAGTTACCTTGTCTGGTCTCCATTTATACACGTCGTAACTTCCAGCATATCAAGTTTTCGGTGGTGGCGATCGATTGAAGCACAACAATCTTGGAGGTTGAAATGTTAGGCCGCAACTTCTTCAAAAAATATTCCCTCGCCAAGGTTAGTAGCACTGGCCCATTCTGTGGCCATTTTTGTCTGACATAGGCCTATTATGCAAACTGATGACATATAGGCCTACCAAGTGACTCAGTGGTCCCTCTTGGTGTTGTTGCACTAGTGAGTTTGCATCCATATCTCAGAGGACAAACAAAGCGCAATATCGTGTTTACGCAAATTTGCTACACTTTCCTTTATTTGAGTCCCTTTGCCAATTAGTCCAGACGACGTATAAGATTGGGGGGAAGCGTGCCCTGACACAGACAAGAATTTTGTTTATTTGATAACGAGATTGAAATAAAATCACATAAAAACGAAAACGGAACGAAAATTTAGGAGACAATTTACTGTGACGTAAAAGGTTGGAGAAAATGTCTGTAGTGTTACTTTAGGGGATTTTGTTTGGACGGCTGACGTGTCAAGAGTATGGAAACCCGAATGGCAATCTGTTGTTAGGTACCATTAACCAATCGCCCAGCAAACTGTTCAGGCGAATCCTGTGCTGGACGAATCCCGTGCTGGCCGAATCCCGTGCTGGCCGAATCCCGTGCTGGCCGAATCCCGTGCTGGCCGAATCCCGTGCTGGCCGAATCCCGTGCTGGCCGAATCCCGTGCTGGCCGAATCCCGTGCTGGCCGAATCCCGTGCTGGCCGAATCCCGTGCTGGCCGAATCCCGTGCTGGCCGAATCCCGTGCTGGGCGAATCCTGTGCTGGGATCCCGCATGTGCTGGCGAATCCTGTGCTGGAATCCTGTGCTAGTTTCAGACTGGTTCAACAAGATGTCAGCCTCCTTGTCCAAGTCCGTTCGATTCATAGGTAAGCAAGTCTCTGCCTCTCTCAATGTAGGGCCTGTGTTGCATTACAATGATTTCTAAAAACATATCACAAAGTTTGACTTAGGCCTAGTTACTCCAGATGTTTCGTATTTGCCGACTTATTCAACTGTATAACCTAGTTAAGTTTGGAGATCCAGTTCCACGATGGAATTAGGAGTAACCTACAGTGTTCATTGTGTCTTCTTCGACATGGATGCCGGTCGTATAACGCAGTACAATAAGTCATTATTCACCCGGCTAGCAGAGGATATAATGCATAGTGTAACGATAGGGACATCGGCACGAGAGAGAAGAGACGAATTAAGCTCACCGATCACTATATAAGGGATCAGTGGTGGCATTCACAACCGCAGGTCGACCTTGCGTTAAGTAATTTAAAATATACTTTGTTTCATAGGCATGTAGGGGTATGTACAGTAATAGTGTATACTGAAGTCTACTTTCTCAAGTGTTCAGTTACTGTATTGGACCCTGGGCCCATGTTCGTACGTCCATAGGAATGTATTATCAAACATGAATACATTACAGGCTAACACTACTACATAGACTTTTCAATATTGTTAATTTGCCACCTTTTCCCTTTTTTCATTGCATAGATATTGGTGCTAACCTTACTGGTGAGTTACAGACTGTATTCCACACTCATTTCTTCGTTCTACTTTTTCATTTTACCATTTTTTTTCCCTCTTGCTTTCTTCCTCGCATCCTGTCTTCTCTTCTAATTTTTTTTTTTCTTGTGTCTCTTTGTTGTTGCTCTTAATTTCATCATGGCTACAGTATGTATATTTTTGGGGGGAACATGTTTTGTCACTATATACTGAGCATACTGTAGATAACACTTTCCTCTATGTAGTGCCCTTCATATGTCTTTTTTAGCATATTTGTGTCACTAAATTTGCACAGTTATCCTTGTAAAACATATACAGTATGAAAAAGAAATTTGGAAATGAAATGGCTCATTTCATTGTTAATACTCTCTTTAAACAGATACAGTATATTGCACATTTTTAATCAACTTCATGTTCAAGTTTGTCAAGTGTCTATGTGGGGTACTTACAAGTTGCATTCATAAATCATGATTTTGTTAGCTGCAGAATAAAGTTGGTGGAGGCATGGATTTCATGCAACTTAGGTACAATACTGTGTTTCAAAAGTTTTTCCTGGCATTCACCTTTGTGGGAAGCATTTACTCCATCCACTGACAATGTGTGCAGTGGCTAAGCCTACAGTACATTGAAATAAACCACAGGTACTTAAATACAAATACTGTATGTACTAATTTATAAGCCCAGCTTACACCCTTTGCATAGTTATCCTCGTAAAACATATACAGTATGAGAAATAAATTTAATTGGATATGAAAGTGGCTCATTTCAATGTTAATACTCTCCTTAAGCAGATATATTACACATTTTTAATTAATTTGTCAAGTGTTGTCAAGTTACAGTTCATTCGTGAGTCATGATATCTGGAGAATAAAGTTGGCAGAAGCATGGATATCATGCATTAGACCAAAGGAACTATAATACAAATACTGTACATGTACTAAATTACTAGCTCTTAATTAGTACTGTACATGGCCTATGCAGTACTGTATCCAGATTTACAAAGATTTAGTTTGAGGCCTTTCTAAAGTTCAAGAGAATAAGCTATTTTTCTGTAGTTCTCAGCCAAACTTTTATTTTTATTTTTCAGATAAGGTATTCCGAGGTTTGTACCATGGCTCACAGAAGCATCAAGGTATAGTCATATTGATGCAGAAGACATTTCATTGCTGAAATTGCTCAGCAAATTATTTCAGTGGGTCTGAAGCTATGGCTACAGTACAGCCTGTTCCCATGTACCCAGTCCTATTAGAACAGGAGTGACTAACCTCCACGGGGTTGCTCCTAGACCTCTGACCCCCCCATCAGAAGTTGCTGATTCCCTTTTTTGGATCCTGGCACTTAAATTTTCCTAGAGACAACCCTGATCATATATCTGTTCTGGACAAGTTCTAATTACTTTTACCTGGTACAGCATTAATAGCATAGATAGTAATGACTTAACAATCCATACAAAGTTAATATAAGCACACATGTATACCTTTTCACTTATTTTACAGATGACTTTCTTGATGTCTTGGAGAGAGCATGCAACATTGGCATCCAGAAAGTATGAATTAAAATTTTTCACATTTTTATCGCATATGATTAAAAGGATTGTGCATAGTTTTTTTTTTTAATATAGATGTGTCATGTACAGGTATTGACATGAAGCAGACTCAAACTGTTTTCTTCATCTTTGACATTCCTCATAGTCCTGTCATAACCTTATTAGTGTCATTTGAGTGCGCCTCATAGCAGAAACAATAATATGTACTGTGTCTGGTGGTGGCAATCTCAGTGGGCAGTATTCTCATTGCAAGAGTGTACAGTAATTTCAGTAATTTGGGATGGAGTTTACTAATAGTCTTTTATTGTTTTTTTTTTCTGCATATTGACATTCCTTTTACTTAATTTTCCCAGTTGCAGTGTCCTTTGTGAGATTTCTGTCAGATTGACGTGGCAGAAAGATCTCAAGGACTCAAGCATATTTGCACCAAGTATTTTGAAATGCTCCACAGTATATTGTACCCTGATATTTTCATATATCACCAGATATATCACCCCCTCCCTAGTTCTTTGAAGCATATGCAATGTCATTCAGTAACTGGTTAATGCACAAGTGAATTAAGCCATGTTGAATGCACTTATTGCGTTTTATTTGATGTCTTCTGAGCCTAATCTAACAGCTTTATGAAAGCATACAGCATGAGATGCTGATTAAAGGATGCCACGCAATAGGTAAAAATATTAATTACACAACCAAAAGGAAGTTATGACACAGAGCAAGGAGAGAATATTGTCCCTTTCCTGCTCTTTGCAAGGAGCCATTCATAATGACTACCCCTTGCTATGTCTTTATAGATTTTTGTAACAGGAGGAAGTTTGACTGACAGCAAAGAAGCTTTACAACTTGCTAAGACAAATGGTAAGAAGTTGTAACATATATATATATAGTCTACGTCGTGCATCTTTAAACTCCTTTAATGGCAAAATGCTTGCATATTTTTTTCACACAGTTCTCTATAACTTTGTTTCCATTATGACAAAAGACTAAGATTGTGTACTTGTATAGTATATGATTAGAAGCAATGCAAAACATTTACATTGATGCCCTCTATATCCACTTTAAATACACTGCACAGCAATTATTGATTGTCATGTGATTACCCACAGTCCACAGGCATAACAAAATCTACTTAATAACAAAACAAATATTTGGGTTTAAATGGATCCTGCAATGCCCAACCCCCCCCCCCCCCCCACCTCCTCTTCACTTGTTGTTGTTATAAGCAAGTGTCAAAAATTCATGAACTGGCAAACATGAACCAATAGTATCAATTACAAATCCGTTATCTCAGCGTATCCAGTATTGGATTTCTTTTTCTTTTTGGGTGTGAGCTAAAAATAGTTCACCGTTGAAAGTGTTTACAAAAGGAACACCGTCACACAGGAAATGTGGTTGTGAAAATCGTAAATACATACTGTCCAAGATTTTTGCCATTGGGAAATTTTGTGTTTTTTTTTTTGTATTGTTTTTAATGTCTGAAGTTAAGTATTACTTTGACTGCAGTGCTGCATATGAAACAATATAAACTGTTAGAATAGGAATGAAAGGGGTAAGTGACACCCTTAGAAAGACAAGTTTCATTTCCCCGTCTATGTAATTTATCAGAATCATTAATCTTATCGTCAGTTTAAATTGTTCGATATGAATCAAGAAACAATTCAACGCCAAAAAACCTTTCTCTCGATTTCAGTCAACGAGCAAAGCGGAAGCTGTCTACTGTCATAGATATTCTACCAAGGACTGTCTTGTGTAACATCAAAAATGTAACACCACTGCAAATCGTCCCTGATTTAAGACTCATATTTTGATCCAGATTCCTGTCATGTGTACCTTCAGATTCATCCCAGTCCTCACATGATTAATTTTGTGTAATGTGTTGATGAATCCAGTGATGAATGTGGGGATATACGTAGCTTCAATTTGAGGAGTTTCACAGTCATATCCAGGCCGAAAATATCACAGTTCAAGAAGTTCAGTTGTGCGGTATGCTTACTGAAGCCTCTCTGCTTGTGTTAGTATTTCTTCTTTGGGACAATAATATCTGATCTGTCAGACAGACTTATGATTATCAGCACTTTCTTAGTATATTCATATTTGATTTTTCTTCTTTTTTTTTTTGTATTCTTGTTTTGATAGATTTGCTCTACAGCACGGTTGGCTGTCATCCGACAAGATGCTCCGAGTTCGAGAAATATCCAGACGGACCGGAGCTGTATCTCTCTGCTCTGAAGGACCTTATCAACAGTAATAAAGAAAAGGTAGTGGCTGTCGGCGAAATGGGTTTGGGTGAGCTAATTTTTTCACTTTACTATGGGCAGTTTAGTCTGTTGATAATGGAAAGATATACAATCAAAACTTGTTTTGGAGAAAGTGTCAAAGGAATGCTAAAGATGGATGCTAAAAAATATCATACCGACAGTTTCAGACTGCTCATCGACTTTAGTGAGAATGAAATATGATTTCAGAAAACTTGAAGAAATTTTATTCTGACATCCAGCACTCATTGATGTTCCTTTGTTGCTATATTTCTCCTCAGACTATGATAGACTTCATTTTTGTCCAAAGGAAGACCAACTCAAGTAAGTGTTTAAAGTATGTTGTGGAGAAAACTGAATATCACAGCGAACGCAAACCATGTTGTTAACTCAAAAACACTCTTTCACCCATATGCATGTGTTCACCTGTACGCAACCTTCAACCTCACCAAATTTCACCCACATGAACCCCTTCCCCACCAAAACTCATGCACATGCACTCCACCCTATGAAAAATTCACCTTTTATAAACTATTTCACCAAAGTTCACCCACATCACCCCTCCTTCACCAAAGTTCACACGATACCATTGCCATAATGGTATGAGTGCTCATGGAAAAAAAAAAAAAAACATCATACCGTATCATTAAATTGGATGTCAATAAAAATATTTGATATTTATGCAAGATTCCAAAGGCATTTGACTACCCCATTGTGTTAGTGTTTTTCTAAGTCTCATCTTAAAGAGGGATTCAATAGTGTACAGATGTCACTGCAGATAGTCTGATATATGTGACTCATACCGTTACAAACATCTTGTGATTTTCTGATTCTCTATTGACCATACTACACAACTGATTTTTGTCAGGTATTTCGAAAAACAACTGGATGTCGTGGAAGACACCAAGCTACCGATGTTCTTGCACTGCAGGGCTGCCCATGCAGATTTCATCGGTTTGTATTTTAGTTAACCTTCTTAGTTACCCGTCTAGAGGTCTTTTTTTTTCGACAGCCAGCCGTGCAGTATAATGCTACCCAGTCAGCATGTATCCAAACAACAGTAGCTTGAAATACAGTAATTAGTAAAGAGAAACTGACAGAAGCTGTTTGCATTTTGGAGGTCCAGCTTGTGCATTTGTACTTGGCATTCCTACTCTGCACAATGCCAAATCATAAAAGTTTCATTTAAAGCTTTTAAACTTGAAACTGAATTTCATTGCTGTATGTATCCAAAGTCTATATTTGAAAAATTTGCAACAGCACAAATTGAGGCCTTTGTGTGTAGATAAACAGCTGATGACATAGTTTATACTGCTGATGTGAAACTCAGAGTTGAAACTGCAAAGTGGTTCTGCACATGATTATGTAGCATTGTGTACATTGTAGACAATAGAAGATGTTACACAGATTTGAGAGAAACAATAGAGAATGTTGCACAAATAGTTAATGAGAGAATGAAAAGTGACACTCTGGTCAAGTTAAGAATAATCAAAAAAGGTGACAACAGGAAACACGTGAGGAACAAAATGTGAGGAGGGTATTGTTCAAATTAGACAGAAACTCATGCAGTAACAAGTTAACATGTTACATGAATGTGAATGAAATACTGTGTGTGCATTCACAGGTCCTAATACAGGTGGCACGCCATGCAAATGTGAGTGGAAATCGCAGGTATTATGTAACTTTGAGATAGAAAGCACAGTAGAAGGTATAGGATAACACTGATAACTGGATTTATTGTATCAATATCAGGGAACTAACGTAAGGTGAACTGTGGCAGCGTCAAACAAAGTGACAGAACTTAGAAAAGAAAGATGTGAACTTAGTAAAGAAGGATATGGAAGACGCCATTTTATAATCTAAAGATAGATATTTCATAGGAAGGCACTTGTAGTATCATGAGAGGAACTTAATTGGGGAAACTTTTGGGGTACTTAACAACTCTAAGTGCACCTCCACCCTTTCACCCCTCCCCTACCCTCTCTCCTCTGTGCAGTCATTCTTTATAATACCATTTACTTATCCTAATTAGCAGTATATTTTGAAGTGTTGAAAAGGAAAGAAAACTTGCGCGGAGAGTGCTTGCCGACCTGCAGGGAAATTTATTGACGAGTGTTCATACCTTACTCCCTGGTCTCCGTTAGGCCTCTCAGGCCACTGAATAGACTGAAAGGACTAGCCCTAGGGGAGCAGGTCAAGTCCATCGGTTTGCACAAACCTAAGAAATTATCAATAGCAGTTCAGTGTTTTAAACTTACAGATTTTTAATGATAAATGGACTATGAGATTTTGTTTGTTCTTGACAGAAATTATAAAGAGAAACAAAGACAAGTTATGTGGAGGAGTGGTAAGTTCAACGTTGAATATTCATCGGGTTAGCAAATTTGCTTGCATTGTGTTTAGTACAGTAGCTTCAAAGGTGGTGGTACAATTCAAATTCTTCAAAGCAGATGCATTTTAAATCCTAACTAGTGACCTCGCTAATACCAGCTGTTAATTGGAACAAGAACACACCCTAAGACAAAAATTTTTGTCACAGTAGCTGTGAAGTTTGAATATTCTTGGATGCATGAGCCTTATAGGTGTGTTGCAGTGGGGTTTGTTTAGATTCAATGGTGATGTTGACTGCCCTTTGTGGCGGGCATCCTGGCCATTGTGACAACATAAGTTCCTGTTACAGTTCAGAGAAATGAAGGTCCAAAGAGATTTGACTTGATTTGCTCAATGACTAGAGTTCCATTTATTCACTGCTTTGAGTGTTGCACAAATTAGATGAAAACCAAGGATAATATTGATGTTTGAAAATTGAATAAAAACAGTTACTTGATGGTGACAAAAAGGAGAGCAAGCAAGAAGGGATATGATGACACAGGCCTACATAGTGTACAGAGAGACGGATAGAGAAAGATACACGTTTACACTACAGCGATATGATTTACCGGTATACGGGCCAAGTGCTCATGGACACTGCCAGGGCGCTCTGAATAGTTGAGGTCAGGGGGTCAATAATCACGTCAACCTAATCATGTCAACCAATCATGACCATATAAACCTTTATGTAAATCTGTTTGCCACCCACAAATAACCAATCCTGTAATTGTTGCACATACATCTCAGGGTTTCCCCTGGTACTTAATTGTGGAGGCAGCCGCCTTGCAACTTTTTAAGACAGCTTTGCCAAAAAAAATGCCGTAATAACCCTCCTCACATGTTTATATCATGGTCAAAATCCTAGAATCACCCATTCTTGAAGAACCTAAGTACGGATTTGAACCCAAAATTCATGGCGGCGTCAAGTAATTCGCCCTCACCCCCTCATACTCTGAAAAACCCAGGGGAAACCCTGCATCTCTGCTACTCCCATTCTAATGTAATGTAGTGTGTGAACTAGCTGACAGATGGAAATAGAGATGAGGTTAATGAATTGGCATAAACACTGGAGGTTGAGATATTTTTGTCCCATTGATATGTGCCAATGTTTGTAATGAACCTACTACATATTTCAACATTATTGCCCCAGCTACTGTAGGCTGAATCCATGCCCTGCATTAATTCATGGTTGTTATATTGCAGCTGTGCATCAACCCTATTGCCTTAACCACATCCCATGCGCTACATTACTCAATCATCCACATTTCGTGTTTTAATATTCATGTTGTGCATCACCGGAAGTGTTATTGTTTTTTTCTCTACAATGTAGGTACATTCATTTGATGGCTCCAAGGAAGAGGCAGCAGCAATGGTAGACCTTGGCTTCTATATTGGTATCAATGGTTGGTGAGTACTTTAGCATGTTGATATCGAGATGACAGGTGAGGGAATGTACTGCAGTAATTGCACTCTACTGTTATTATGTTATTTCCGATTTATTGTGTAAAGCCTGAAAACATTCTGGCTTTCATGTGTTGTCCTCAACCACCATATCAAACTTAAATCTTTAATTCAGTTGTGAGAGATTTGAAATACTCAGTGACGATGGTCTAAGCTATTCTTTTTTCTTCTTCTCCTGGTATCATCTTCTATCTCCATGCAGACTCACACCAAATTTTCCTATTAAAAACAATTTAGTTCTTTTTGATGTGTGATATGTAATGCTTAATGTCACATTACAAGAATTTTCCTATTACTTTCGTTTGCACTTGAGGTTTCTTGTTTTCTTGATTTTGTGGTGTTTTTAATCAGTAAGTTTTGAAATATTTCACAGCTCTCTGAAAACACAGGAGAACATTGATGCAATGTGCAGCATACCAGCAGAAAGGCTGATGATTGAAACAGGTACGGTTTATATATTTGGTGATACCTCCATTCTGTTGGACTGGTGGACCCTGTTTTGAACCCATAGTTTTGTGGTTCTCTATTTAAAGGTTGTGTGACATGCTTCCACAAAAGAGCAACCTTCATTTAGAAGTTGCGGAGTAAAACCCTGAGTGAAAATCTGTTGGAATTTTGTTTACATCGTTTACTTACTGTTTTTGAAATATGACTTTTCAAAGTTTGAGAAAAATGCAAAACAGGTGATGTGGAGTCTTGCGCAGTGTCGGTAATTCTTTTGTTTAGCCTGTATATTTTGCCTCTTTATTACTGAGTTTCACAGTGGTTAAGTGATATTGATATTTTTGAAGAAGAAAATACATGCTTCCAAAATAAAATCCTCTGGGCTTACAAAATTCTCAAAAGTCATTGAAATAAAGGTTACTTAAACCAAGGATTAACATAAGACACATCATAGGAGTCCATCTCTTGACGTCACAAATTTGCAAACTTAGCCAATGTTTATTCATGATGCAGCTGTGAGACACTAATTTTCCTGTAAGTTGGTCAATCTTTGATGGATTTGGATGGAATTTGTAGCTTGCTGCATTACTTTCAAAGGTTAACGCACCCAATACCCAAATGTCATTTTCATGTCACACAAACTTTAAGGTAATGGAGTGCCAATTGTAAGTAGAAACAATGATGCACTCATTAAGTAACCATCCTTTATAAGATTTGTAGAAACATTTGATTTCCCTCAGCAAACAGCAGCCATTACACTCAATTAAATTCAATAGGTTGTATGACCACTTGATGCCTCTTAAATGTTTACATAATCTGTTGGCATTCAGGCTGGTGCTGGTGTAAGCAAAGAACCACCTGGTGTTTGTTTTGGAAGACAGACAGTGACAGCTGTGATGGGGTTATGCCGGTAAGAGTTTAGCCTGGGGTGGAGTGGAAAATTGTAACCTTTAGACACTCAGTTTGACTATGGATCAAGTCAGGTGTATCATTAAAAACCTTTTAAAGTGATGATTCTCTCTCGCTTAAGAATGCCATACGAAGACAAAGTTCACTAGTGTCTGGGGGTCTTTTCTAGGAATACATGTCAGGAAGCAATCACAGAATTTTGCAGTCAGTGCACTATGGGGATGCAAAGTTTTTTCACTGTTGTATACAGTATACTCAAACTAAAGCTGATTTTAGCATGTCTCAGTTGATGTCCAAAGGTGACCATCTTCTTTGAGGTCAAGATAAAGCTTCAGCATTGAACTATAAATTTAATGCAGTTTCATAATTTCATTCTCTCAGATGCCCCATGGTGCGAGGTGAAGGCTTCACACGCCGGCAGCAAATTCATCAAGACCAGCTTTCCGTCGAAAAAGAAAGAAAAATGGGAAAAGAACCACTGCGTCAAGAGCAGAAATGAACCAGCTCACATCATGTAAGTTGAGTATCAGCAAACAACAGGCTGAGTGGAGAGACAGTTAACATGTAGAGAGTAGGTGATGAAAAAAAACTGGCTTACTCTTTTACTTCGTGTCTTGAAAATAAAAGAAAAGACATGAACTTTGGGAATCAGCAATGAAGAAAAGCATACAAATCATTCTTGGGAATAGTTGTAAAGATAACATGGTTAAAGTAGATTGTGCTTTGTTACCGTCACTTGTTTGAAGTCTGTGGCAGGGTGACTACAACAGTGAACTCTCATCAAGAGGCTATTGTGATGTACGATTGTCAGCACAACAACTCTGCTTTTGGGGGGGAAGGTGCATGCAGGGTCATTGGTGGAAGACTATTTAACATGACTCTAGAAATATGATTTTATAACAAGATTCTAGAAGATCATCATCCGCCCACCTTTGGGGCAATTTGCATAAATCAAGGGAATCAAGAGAGAGTCACTTTAAAGGGACTCACTGAGATGAAAGTGTAAATTTTTTGATGAGTTTGAAGAAAACCATTGCATGCCATTACTTCTAATAAGTCTCGTCAGTCATGTACTGTGTCTATTGCTAAAGGTACCGAAAATGTGAAAAATTAGTTCCTTTTTTTGAACAGGGGTTGCCTTTGGTAGCTACCTCATGGTTAAAAGCGTCTGGTCACAGATTTGCAATTAGTTATTTTGATCATTCATTACCCTGTCATTGTTCAGTTGTATGTCAGATGCTCACAGGCTTTTAGTTTGAACATTTAACATCAACATATATAGGTATTTAGCACTCAACAGGTGGTGACAAAATACCGATGAATTTGGCGAACCAACTCAGTGACCCCCAGTGGCGGAGCTGGCAGTTCCAGTCCAAGGGGGTGAAAATGGCTTTTAGGGGCACTAATAGAAATACCCACCGCCCTTTAAACGTATTGGCGGGGGGTGGGGGAATTGAGTGCTGGCAGGACTCGCTAGGGTTCCTATATAGAAAGGGTTGCAATTCTAGACATTTGGCATCCACCTGCAGGAACACTGTAGACCTACAGTAGGCATGCAAGTTAGTGAAATGGTGATACATGATTATCCAGTGAAAACAAACATGTATAACAGAAGTTTTATTGGGTATCATGTCTCACGAAGGATTAGTAAGATCGTACATGTTAAGGCCAAAAAAACCCCTCTCTATACAGTGACCCATACAGGCTATCTAAGCAGAGGGCCAGCATCGTTTGGAGGGGAGCATACCAGAAAAATACATTACCCCTGCCCCTAGATTAGTTGGAATTGCCCTTACCAGGCTCAGAAAGCAAGCTCAGGAAAATGATTTTGTCAGTATTCTCATGGATGAAAAATTAACCTCATTTGGGAGTTTTCTTGATGAAAAAGTGTGATAAGAATTTGCACATTTCATGATGAATACTGTACTTGCTTGAATTTGAAGGCAGAAACTTGGCAACACCATCATAATTTCCTGCATGTGGAGGGCGGTGAAGTACTCGAACTTGAACATTCTCTATCTTTCTTTGCTTTTATTCTTATCTCTTTCTATTTACTTTACCTCTTTTTTGAAAAGCTGAAGAGGGCGCCGGTAATCCATTTGAGTTGGTCAGTGGGGGTGACCGCCCCTCTGACCATATGGTAGCTCAGCCACCAGTGACCCTTTATCAAGGGGATAATTCTGTTGAAAGACTATGCGTGTGAAAGGAAAATACATTGAACCACTTAAAATAGCTGAAACTCCTCGAGGAGCAACTCTTAAATGTTTGGCATTCTAACTTTGGTGAATAAACTCACGATGAATTCTTTAAAATGTTTAGAAGACGTTTACACCACAAAACTGGACATTGGTCTGACAGAGGTGAATTAAAATGGAGCAAGTACGCTGACCTGAAAATTGCATCCCCTGTCCAGTATAAACAACTTTCCTTTTTTCTTCTTTTTGTTTGTTTTTGCTTTGTAATATGCTTGATCCTCAGACAAGTATTGGAGGTAATGGCTGGAGCCAGGGGAGTAGAAGCTGAAGAACTAGCGGAAGTGATGTACGAAAACACAGAAAAACTGTTCTTCGGAAACAGATGACCTACATCCCTGCAACATCAAAATCTTTCTTCCGTGAGGTGTAACAGCGCTTCCCCGGACACCATTTCGAGGGGAGCACATGCTCCAACCAGTCACATCTGTGTCTCCTGTAACTATCAACTTGAACTTGACAATTGGATTATCTTGGGAGAAATATGTCTGTTGGCAATCATGGATTACATTTGACAGTAGTTGTCAAGGATTTGGAGTTTTCATTTACATTGCCAGAGGTCTTGGGTGTTTCAATTGTCAGTAAATCAAAAGTAAATTGTCGTCAATCAAGAGTGATAATTTTGTGACTATTCA
Source organism: Stichopus chloronotus (assembly GCA_021234535.1). Lineage (NCBI taxonomy): Eukaryota > Metazoa > Echinodermata > Holothuroidea > Aspidochirotida > Stichopodidae > Stichopus > Stichopus chloronotus. Next base: position 15,698,295 of record CM037849.1, on the reverse strand, counting down.
TGATCTTGACAAGTCCTTCACTTTCAGATTATGCAACAGGCCTACTGAAGCCGATACCAGCATAACTGGATCAGTCGGAGTGTGCAACTCATTCTGCTTGCAGATTAGTGCATGTATACTGCAATCAACAGTAACTGTTCCCAAATGCAAGGCCCACTGTGAGTGGCTACACATTAGTGAAGGATTTGTTGCTAGCTACTATCAAGTCAGTGTTGTAGCTAGACAAATTTAAGTGCTAGGCACCCAGCAAGTGAACAAGCTACTTCTGAGGCTCACACCACAGCCCTTGTGGGGACCAGGGTCAACATCCAAGCAGGGGGGTCTAAGGGAACAGCTCTCACTAGAGTGATCTGTGTCTTGTATTAAGCTCTGTTATGGAAAAAAATCTTACGTGCAAAATCTTCGCATCTTAACTCAAAAGGTAGCATCCCAAATCATATTTACTGCATCTCTTGAAGTTGGTGCCGAACGGTAAGGAGTAAAGTGATCACTAAAACCAAGTGGAAATTGCTAGTCCCACATGGTACGACCTAGTGCCCCCTTCAACTACAACCCTGGCAATAAGTGCATTCTTCATACATGGTACATGCTCCTGTTAGTCTGTAATTCCATCATGTTTGTGCCAATAGTCTCTTAGAAAACATGAGTAAGATGAAGAGTGGAAACTTTTGTGACTCCATCATCATTTGTAAGGTACAGGAGTACAAGAAAACTCAGATGAGATGTGGAATTTGCCTGAAACTTTCAAATATAGTTCTCTTTCCAATAGGATTTTGTGTCCGATACTGTCATTATCATGTCAGAACCTGCAAAATGGATCATGTCCGAAATGGAATAGACCACTTGTTTTATCATTACATCTTTGACATAAATCAACCATGTAAGTAATACTGTTTGAGATTTGATAATCATTGCCTTCAATCACTTACAAAGTACATGGGGGTTGAGGAATTGACTGTTCAATGTGTAATGTCAACTTATCTGAAGTGATCAGCTCAAAAACCCAAGTGACATAAATCTAGAAAAGAGCTGGGTTCATTCAGAACTTGCAGAGTGAAACCCCAAAATGACAATCAGTTGGGATTGTATTTATTTCTGTCACTGTTTTGAGATGTAACGTTTCAAAGTTTGATAAAAATGCAAAACATATGATGTGGAATGTTGCACAGGGTCAGTATTTCTTTTGCTAGGCCAATAGATTTTCTCTCTAATAATTACTGGGTTGCACATCGGAAAGTGATGTACGTATTTTTAAAGAAGGCGATACATGCATCCAACTTAAGGCCCTTGAAGCATTTAAAATTCTAAATTAAAGCTCTTAGGGCATAAAGGTTATGTGAACAAAGGAAAACCTAGAGTAAAAATTGTAGGTATTCCTCCCTTGAAAAACATTCAGACAGTTGTATTTCATGTCACGTGTAATTTAGACTTCATCTCATTTTAGAGGCAGACTCAAGTTCTCAGAAATTATATAAATGATTTAAAAACTTCTTGCCCTCCTTTATAAGTATTAAATTGAGTTTTGTGATATGCACTATTTTTTTTTTTTCAAACCTGTAAAGTTTCCTTCACATACTTGTCACAAATACATAAACTATGAGAACCCCATGTGTTGCATGCAAATGAATAGTAGTGTGTTTAGACTCCATTCTTTGTTTCAAAATTTGAGACCAGATACTTCTTCACCATGAGTAACAGATCTTTATATGCACACAGCCAGTACAGGCAAAGGTAAAAGGTCAACAATTATGACAGTTCTCATAACCTCTTTGATGTGAAACTGGTCTTTGTTTTGGGCATTGCCATGCGATGGTCCCCTTCACGATCCTCACAAAAGTATTGATATCAGCTCAACGTGCCCCTGTAATTTATGGTGTGCCCACTGCAGACCAAGTTTCAAATGAAAACAATTTGAAAACAATTTTTTTCTTCGTTTTATATTCAATCGTGTTTATTATCATCTCCAAAAGTGCTCCAAAGCTTTCACCAAACACGTCCCACGAAAAATAGCAAAGGCATGACGCTGGAATGTTAACCAAAAGCACGAGTGAGAAAAAGGAGAAAAGAATATATACTGCATTGTTAGTAACACGATGTAGGATCTGTGTTCCTCCTGACATCTCAGTCAAAAGCCATGCATCTTAAAGTAGTTGCCATAAACACAAAATACAGCAACTAAGTTGGTAATGTGAAAACAGTAAAGTTCTGTTAAATTTAAGTATCATTCATGCTACATTTTATTGATCAATATGCATTCTTAGAGTACTTTCAGTGAAATATCAAAGGTGGCAGCAAACTTAATCTCTGAATTTAATGCAGCTTCCTTTTATATCTCCTTTTTTTTCGTCTGAATCACAATTGCATTTGTCATGCTTGATCTTCTGAATTTAGGGAAGACGGATGCAAAGAATTCCGTCACCAAGGTAACAGTCAAGGGAAATCTCAATCTTACTGACCAAAAGAGACCAAAGAGTAGCTACCTGCATTTGTCGCAAACTAAAATATGTTCTCAATCCACTCTGTACGAGTTATACATGTGAAGCCACCAAAAAGTGCCATTCATCAAGAAACTGACCAATCAATACCTTGCGATGGTCAAATTAGATTTACTAGAAAGATTTATAAAGAAATACTATTTCAAGCTATTATGTCACACACAGACTACTGTTGTGATGGCTTAAAAAAACATGAAACATTGCAAATGGTGGAAGTTTTTACTTTAATTGCCAAAACAAACAAAAAAACACAAAAGAATAATGCTATGCCCATTTTTTTTTTCTTTCTTTGTTCATGGTTTTTCTTGTTGGCATAGCACACCAGCTTTGCCCTCGAAGATCGACTTGAAAGCTGGATTTTGAGAGGATTGTATGGTCACGTTGCCCTGCAAAGTAAGAAGAAAATACTTGTGGTTTGAAGAATACGTTTTACATTTACATATAGAGTATACTTAGATCACCGCTAAAAGAAACAAAAACTATTTCCTGTTTTAAGGCCTAAAGAGAATTGTCCTTATTTACTTACATGGACTACAGCCAAAAGGTCAGGTTATTTTTGGTATATAGGGTAAGGATGCTCTGATCATTGTATATCCTCACAAACATCACTCAACAACCAGTAAAACTGATGCTGAGAGGGCAGCTTGATCCCTCGCAGTTTCAAAATCATTCCCAACAGTGAATGGCAAAACAACAACAACAACAAAAAAGCCAGAAAAAAACATAGGCAAAGCCAGAAAATCCTGGGATAAGCCAGAAACATAAAACCTAGGGAACAAAACTTGGAGGACTCACCCGACTGATGTTTTGATCCAAAGCCATGCCGATGAGATGGCTGGCTCAACAGACTCCCAGAAAATGAGGCCGTAGAACGAAATTGCCTCCCACGCTTCGAGAAGGTACGGCATGGCCACGACCATCATGGAATTGGTCGCGGACGAAACGTAACTCCACGCCAGAGTGAGGTTTTCCTGAACGGCTGCCAGAACGATTGGAGCCTTGGTCTGGATCTAAACAGATGGTCAATGGAAAAACAGCGAAAAATAAATGATGATGGTCTACCGCATGTTTGAGTGCAGGAATTTTCAAGGAAACTTTGGATGGAGGGCAGGGTTCACAAAAAGGACCAAAAGTTCGTGGACATAAATCTGACCAAAGTCAAAAAGCTGTACAGTTGAAATCTAATTATGAGCTTGACATCATTTTGATAAAATGGTGGAAGAAACAAAGGCATCTCCATCAGGAAAGATACCTACATCTTTCCCATGCACTTCTTTCTCCATATTATATTCTCCTCTTTCTCATAAAGAACAAGAATAACTAAAACAGTCGCTTAAAACTAGCTGTGAAAACTATCGGTGTGTTTACATAACACAATGCAGACTACAGTGCAGGCTTCGGGGAATTTTCAGGGCATTGTTCACAAGGATTGAATGTATCATTAAAACATGTCAAATCGATGCTTCTGCGTAACCATGGAAACGTGCTACATTTGTAGGGTCCTATTCGTCCTGCTTTTTGAAACCTTTACACCCGCCAAAAACAAGTTGAAGAGAAGACCTACGTAAATATATCGGTGCAACTACAAGCCACAGATCAGAAATGGAGAAAACAGTTTGCATGTTCTCAAAGTTTGCAGTGTGGATTAAACAAATTGCTGTTACTTCGTTTTATGTAAAGATGTGATTGTCACTTACCATTTTGATGGTGTTGAAAATGCTTTTGATAACATTGTAAACAACCAATGTGGTTAGCAATTACAATGATGACAGCAAACACAGATGAAGTCGTGACTTAATGTAACAATACCACCATTAACTGTGTAGTGAGAATGGTACAATTCTTGATTGCAATATAAAAGATACTCCTAGCAATCCACTTACGACGGAAGTTTCTTTGGAACACTTCGTATCATGATGGTGTCCATACAGTTTGCAATAAAATATTGACACAAACTGTCAAACCAAGACACTCACGGACTTCTTTTTTTTTCCCCATGAATGAACTTATTACTCAGTTATCAAAGGGAAATAGGGCATTTGTTTTAAAGAAGAAAATCATATTTTAAAACTAATATGTATGGACACAGAGGGGTGAATTACTCAAATTAAGGAAGGACCGTGGTCTTTCTTAAAGATAAAAATTCAGGTACATAATGCTCAAAGATTACTTTGCAAACCCAAACTTTCGAAAAGAATTCAAATAACGCATATTCCATAACTCTCATCTTATGCATGATGTTTTGAGGAGTTGAAAGTAATTCCTGACAGTTATTTGTCAGACTGAATGGTTTAACAATGATTAAATCTACTTTCTATGTACCGTATGCCATTTTGGTACATTGTAGACACCCTATATCCCTTTATGGTATACACTTGAAGCTCACTGAAATGTCCGGCTGACATTTTACCTCTTAATCACATCATGTAACCACTGGTTCAAATAGGAACTGAGTGGACAAGCTCATAATGTTTACAGATGTCACCATGGTTCATAAATCTGCAGTGACAGACACATATTTTTGCATTAAGACTTACCCATTGCAGCAGCACTGGCACTTGTTCGTTTAACCAAACAATAGCTGGATCCATGAGCTCCAGAACTTTCAGTCCAAGCCATTCCAGTTTCTGGACGAGGAGCCTCAGGTAAGGTCCACAGAGCTCACATACCTTCACATAGTACTGAGGTACATTGGTAGCTAACCAACTGAAATGAAAAAAGAAATAACTGTGGAACGTTTCAGAGAGGAAACTTGAGACTGTTTTGGAATGAAAAGACTCTGGGAAAAGTTAAGGCAGCCAATTAATGAAATACTGTGAATGGATTCAATCTCACCTGGATCAAATGAAATCAAAAATAGTACAAACCTCAGCAAACATTTGGAAAGATGCACAAAATGAAAACAGAAAAAAAGGAAAAAGGCAATCACGTATTTCAGACACATTCAAAAAAAAAAACCTAATTTCATAGTTTACACCATGAAGTACCACTACGTATCTTGATCAATAGTTTAACTTGTGATCTATGTTGGGTGTTCCTTCACAACTGCTGCAGTGATGGGTCCTGAAATGGGTCCTGAAGTCAAGACCCATGGGTAGCCTACAAAATAGTGAAGTCTACAAAGTAAAATCTGCAATCTAGAAATCTACAAACTAAAGGTTCATCTACAAAACAAGGCAAGAACCTCCCCTCCAAGAGACCAGCCATCTGACCTTTTCAAATCATGGATCACTTCAAAGGAAAATGTAACCCTTCAGAGACAAAAGGTACCTGCTGGGTTTGGAGGTCATTGTCACAAACTGAGACTCAGTTTGGACCTGCATGTAGCTGATGCCAAAAATAACTTGAATGAAGGAAATCCACGGCATGACTTCAAGTAGATTAAAGGGAAGAGGTCATACCCAACAACCCCTTCAATCAACCCCTCCTCCTCGCCCTCCCCCACCCCCATCACACACACACAGACAGAGAGCGATGCAGAAAGGTGTGTGTCTGTTAAGAATCATACAAAGTAACATGCTGCATGGAAGTTCTCTGCGTACTCCATACAAGTCAGGCACACTGGACGAGACTGGGTACAACTGCAACTAGTTCTGCCCTCTGCTGGCTCATTACCTGAATGCTATGCCACTGTAAAGGGTAATTTTACTCCAGGCTTGCATCAATGCATGTGATATGCCAGTCTTCTGCATAAACTGGTGAGTCAGGGAGTCTAAGATGAGGAAGAAAGGAGAAAATGAAGCAGTGCATTTTAATTTACTTTCAGAGACTAATTTCAGTGAAGTTTTTAAGTAGATGCTGTATTCCACAATCACATGCAACAGTATGCTGAAAAAATGTCATAGAAATTGAGCAGATTCCAGCACAAACGGAATGAAAGTCTATACTCTTCTGATTTATCGTGATAAACATGAGAAACTGAACAAAAGAACTCTCAGAAATGTCTCCAAGGCTTTTTTCTATCGAATCTCAAACTTGACCAAAATCAGTACTGTGCATGGTGGATCTTAATTTCACTCAAATTCAAAAACAGTTCAAATTCAAGGTACACAGAATTTTCAGGATAATCGTGGTTCCGGTTCAAAGGTTGCGGACACCAGACATGGAGGGTCTGGCTTGTGGGGAGTATCATGCTACAATCGTAACAATCAGCTCAAGAAGACGATAACAGAGAAAGAGACACTCACACGTGAATCCTCGATGCAGAATCAAATCCACGATGAAGGCAGCAAAGAGCACGGCGAGAACAGCCAAGGCCACTGGTCGCCATGGGAAACTCTTCGTTTCCATTTGTTCCATGAGAAACTGAAATACGAAAACCAGAAGGAGAGTTATTCATATGTTTTGGAGAGTGCATTTTTTAAAGAACAAGAAGTGAAGCAAACTTCCCAGACTGAAAGATTTATCACTCCATCTTCCATGGAGACATAGGAGTGAGAGGTTGCCAAATGCCCAGCAGGTGCAGAAGAAAATGCTGCCAAATGCAGGGTAAGTTTACACAATCACAGTGTTTTGGTCTCTCACCCATTATGGTCACCTAATACTGTATAACAATTTAATCTCCCTTTAACATAAAGAGGTAGAGATAGTATGTAAAGTCTCTTCAGACTTATTTCTTCCTGATGCTTCAACTAACACTGACGGCTCTACATAGCACACAGTATCCTTTATCTGCTAAGACCAGCTTACAAAGTACTCCCAACGAGCCACGAAGTGTGGAGGTGGGGTGGTGAAAGGGGGTAGCCAACCCCTTCCTCTCATTTCTGGCGGTGCCCCTGCCAAGACGTAGGACATTTCTTTTCAGATAGTACTTCCTTCTTCATAGCTGGTAGTCATTGTACAACACATCAGAACAGATGCATAGCTACTAGAATATTGCATAAGGTTGCATGCTGTGCCAAGATAAATACCTTGCAAGACTTTCGACAGTCTTCAAAACTCTTCTTCCCTCCATTCTTCTGTGCCAGCTCTTCGTTGGTGAGGCTAAAAGCGCGGATGGTCTCGTGAAATGGAATTTCTGGGAGCTATAGTGGAGAAAACAGAAAAAGTATATCCTAGACCAAAATTTCTGGAGTGATGTATTGCAAGCAATTTAAATTTGTTATTGCTACTCTGAAAGCTAAGATTAAGACTTACAAATACAGGACACTCATGATAATGATACTCTTGATGCAGTGTCCTCCCTATTCATTATATTGATACACGGTCCTCCCTACTTATCATATTGATAGTGTCCTCCCTAATCATCATACTGAAACAGGGTTCTCCCTATTCATCTCATTGATATAGGGTCCTCCCTTGTCATCATATTGATATAGGGTCCTCCCTGCTCATTTCATTGATACAGGGTCCTAGCTACTCATCATATTGATACAGTATCCTCCCTATTCATCATACTGATACAGGGTTCTCCCTATTCATTTTACTGATACAGGGTCCTTCCTAGCTATTCATCTTCTTGATTCAGAGTCCTCCCTTCTCATCATATTGACATAGGGTCCTCTCTGCACATCATATTGACACAGTGTCCTCCCTAATCATCATATTGACATGACACAAGGTCCTCCCAACTCATCACATTGATTCAGTGTCCTCCCTATTTTGATACATGGTTCTCGCTACTCATTTTATTGATACAGGGTCCTAGCTACTCATCATTTTGATACATGGTTCTTTTCCTTATACTGATTCAAGGGTCCTCACTTTTCCACTTATTGATACAGGGGCAATCACTAATCCATATATTGATGCAGATGGTCCCCACTACTCCTCATACAAAGTATTAATCACAGCTGCTGTAGCACTGAGTAACATCACTACAGACATACTAGAGTTGACTGTGCTTGCACTTGTACTAGAGTTGACCTGCACTGAGGGAGAAAAGATACTTATTCTAGATGCAACAAGACCCAATGATACTTAAAGAAGTATTGTAAATTATTCCTCATACACAGAAATCTGTTTTAGCCAGATAAATTGGACATACACTTATGAGATGGACCACTGATTACAAATGACACTAACAGAATTATTACTCCAGATACACAGGACCCATTAACCCCTGAAAGAGAGAACTGTACTTTATGGCAGTGCTGAGATAAGGCTACAATGCACTCTCCATGGATAGGTACGCACTATCCTTGAAGCAGAGCATGGGAACAGAGTAAGGCTGTGACGGTTAGCAAAAGATTGGAAACCGGTTTTAGTGGTCGTGAAAACCAGTTTCTAAATCAGCCGGTTTTTTTCAAAATCTACTCTGACCACATGCATAACGCACTTGCCGCTGTGACTGCAAATTATTTTGAATAAGAATTCGCTCAACTGTTGGTCAAAAGTTAAACGAAAACTCAAGTTTTTTGACAAATCCTTCAAAACACCAGCAATAAGTAGAAACTTTCCATTAAAAAAGTTGTGGAATGCCTTATCGAAGTAAAATTTGAAATGGAACAAAAATCACGATCGGTCACTAACCGGTTTTTTCCTAGTAACCGGTTTTTCAGTTTCTCCAAAATTCCAAAAACCGAATCAAACAAAACCGGTTTTAACCGATTTTCAAATAAAAACCGGTTTTCTGAACAACCTTAGTACAGAGAGAATGACTACTCCAAATATAAAGAAAATTAACTACTCCTGAAAGAAAACACTTTGACTGCTGATATCAGGGTCCAATTTCTGTCCATAGATAAGACTAGGTACCCTCCAAACAGAGCACTGTTGCAAGTAACTGATGATCTTCGAACAGACAAACTCACCGACAATTGTGACAACCTCTGCCGTCCATGAATTATCGCTATACCCTAGCGGCACTTGGAATATATTACCCTCCACCAACTTCGTATGTCTGCAAACCACTCACCGAGAGTCTGGTCTGGGGCCAAGTTTCCACGAGATACTTGAGGAGGATACCAGACTGGGCCATGTGCGAGACGTACATCTGCCTCCAGCCACTCAGGCAAAGAGACCCTGTGCCGAGGCAATACACAAGACCCTTCAACAGCTGTAGAAACGAAACAAAATATACCATCAGGAGTTGCATGCAACCAATGGAAACTACATTATACAATAGTTACATAGCAATCAAGCATTTCATAGCTTTAATAGCAAGGAGAAATGTAAAATGATCTGCCACATTAAAGAGATTGGATGTTTACAATGCACCAACAATGGAATACAAAGAAAATAGCTTTAATCAACATTAAACCATTCAGTCCCACCGATAAACATCTACGAAAGATTCATTTCAGCAAAATGTTATGAGTAAGATGAGTTACAGAATATGCATCATTTGAAATTTTCAAAACTTGGGTGAACAAAATATTCTTGAGCAACGAATGAGTGAATTTCTCTCTGTGAGGACTTAGTTCTTGGAAAGAATGCAATTGTTTTTCCTTGAATAATCTATCATTTTATGTATAAGAATATTGGTTTTAGTAAAAACTGAGTTTTTTTTTTCTGTGAAACAAACACCTTATTTCCCTTTAAAGGACGGAATAAATAGCAAACGACATCTATGAGGCCATTATAGTATAATGTCATCAAGCGAAGGTCAGCCTGCACTGCTAGCTCCCTGCTCCAGTATCTTGTGTAAAGCCACTAGTGCAGTACAATGGATGTGTCCATGAGTATAAAGTGTGTAGGCTACCTAAATAGCAGCAAGTTTTCTAATCTTGGCACATGACAGGATGAACTCATTGGGGCTAATTTATGTTGGCACAATTTTTGAGCCAATACAGTGAACCTATTGAACAACCTCCTGTATTGGACAATGACACAGTTCCAGCACAGCGAAGGTATTGTTCACAAGCACACAATTAGGTGTTTGCTCCCTGTGGCATTGCTCAACCAGAGTCTATTAATTTGATAAACACAATCCTATGCAGTCATTGTGCTTCTGCTTTGAATACTGATTTAGAATAGAATTATGTAAGCAATTTGCAGAAAGCTCAAAGCACTATATTTACATTGGATGACTAAAAGCGAGACGTTCCTCTTGAGAAATTTGTTTTACTTTTACACACATAGAAATGGACAGTAGTTTATCAAATTTTCAGCGACCACTTTACCTCATTTTTGTAATTTTGAGGGCAATCTTTGGTCAGTCTCGTCAAATATGAGGGGAAGAACTTGTGGAGGCTGGTGGATGGATCGGGACCGTACGCGATGACCTGCATGAGAGACGGAAGAAGTAAATCTATGAGGTCAAATACTAAATTAAGAGAAGGTTTTACATGATTTATGATATCAATAAAACTTAAGCTACCTACACATGCATGCAGATGTCAGAGATTTCACCTTTAAGGGAACATTCCTCGTAAACATTTACATTCTCTGGATTTTTAAGTCATCTTTTTCATCACATGGGAACATACGAAGTAAAAGTTGGGAAGCAGGCAATGAGATGAAGCAAAGGTCTGTAGCAACATTTCACTTCCTCACTGCTGACAGGGTTCTTTGAAGGTAGCATTGATAAGCTAAACACCAGAATAGTACAAGGAAGAAAAACACAGTGGATGGCACCACGTCAAATATGCTCTAGAGGTGCATACTGTTGTACCATCGTAATTTACATTGCTTCCCCGTGACCTTCTCCTTGCATTGCAATGCATGAAGAATATGGTTCCACCTTCTCTTTGAGTTTAAACCTTCACTAAAACGTTTCCCAGAAAAGCGTAAATGTGTGACGCGTTGCTTAATGTACCCACTCACTGATGTTCATTTGCATCTGACACATGGGGATTCTATTAATTGACCATTTGTCATTCATATGTGGGGAAAACTTGACAGGCAGTGTTGGACAACCTTGCGAACCTTCCGAACCTGGTTCGCGGGAGATCCAGGACACTCACAGGAAATCCTGCATGTCTGGACACTTTTTTTCATTTTTTAAAACAAAAAAAGAAGACTGGAAGAAAGAAATGAGAAATCTTCCGAGAAACAAAGTAAATGAGGGAGAAGGATGAAATGTTGGGAAAAAAATATTGAAAAGAACATCCTTTGATCGTCTTTGCTTGCGATACTCATGTAGGCTAATAACACAGTTTGCCTAACCACAAAGTCCAGAATATATCTACAGAGACCATGTGATTTGATGGAAATTATTGCCCCTATACTTTTAGGCATGACCCCCACATGCCCACCCATGACCCCCACATGCCCACAGATGATTCGCACAGTTACTGATTTGCTGTAACTGCTTTGGTGGAAGTTAATACCATTCTTTAATACTCAGCTGAGGACTTTCAAAGACTTACCTTCAATTTTGGATATAGTTTCAACAATGTCTTTTGGAGACTGCAAAATGAAATATAAAAAGATATCTGTGAGTTGGAAATGTTTCCAAACAACCAGAAAACTACAACTACAATTTTCAAGCAATACAAGAGAAGAAATAATGTACTATTATAGTTATCCAAACCAAAACAAGAACACTGACAACATTTAATATAAGTCTGTATAAACTGGAAGACTGCTGAAGATACAAGTGACATTATAAAATTAACCATGCAAGACACTGTTATGTGCAGTAAGCCCCCCCCACCTCCCCCCTCCCAAAAAAAACTAGGTCATATAGATTCCCACATGAAGATATTTCAAAACCAAGAAGGAAGATGAAATATGCAAAACATTACTGAATTCTGACATGACATTTGACCACCATTTTTCATTTCTAGCTGGTCTTCCTCAATTTACTTTAAACCACCCACACAAAGTGCTCTTAACATTGACTGCTTGTGTTGTTTCCACATGTCCTGGGTCCACCCACATCACTACTTTATTAAATTTGCTAGACTGACTTCCTTTTGAGTCTCGAATTCTGTTCAAAGTCATGCTGATTTTGTTTAAAACATTTAAATGGTAATGCCCACAGGAACTTGTTCAACAATGTGTAAGACCTGACCAGGTCAAAGGTCAGCAAGCAAACAATTTCTGACTGTGCCCGGAACCTCTGTCAGTTATGGTAATCTATCTTTCGATGTCTCTGCCTGTGAGTCATATGATGCTTAACCTTCCACTTGAGATCCCTAATTTGCCAATAATTGCTCAAAGTCTATATTAAAAATGCACAATATTTAAGCGCACTTCAATGTAACTTTTTTTCTTCATCTTCTTGTAAAGAGCTATCAACCTTTGTGCAGAATTTCCCTTTAATTTATTTAAGTGTATGTCTGTAATGTATGTATCTGGAGCACCATGACATAAAATGTAACAGAAGAAATTTCCGTACAAATTACCAGGCTACTTTAACTCATGAAAGGCGTGGCAAAGGGGTGACCTTCTCCGAGATAATGGTGACATTGAGATGACAAACACACATGGCAAAAACGGACATAAAAATCTCATGACATTCAAATAATTTGTGATCCCCTGATTTAATACAAGCTGTAATAGTATTTGTGGAATGTATCGCCACAAACTAGTGGCCAGTTCCGTAACTCGGAAGAAACCCTTGTCAGAATAAATTACACATTGCTATTGAAAAGACACTGCTGTTGTGTGTGTCTCTCTCTCACTATCAATTAAACAGGATAAAAAAGGAATTGAGGAAACTCAAATCTAGATGTACTTAATAGGTGTGAGGCATGATGTAAACAAATCTAAATATGTATAAATAGTCAATCTTGCTCTAATTTCTGAAAATAATGTGATATCATCCTTTTGAAAGGGGTGCACCTGATTTCGAATCAGGTCGGAATTCCTGCCAGATTTGAGGATTTGTCCAAATCCAGCTGCATTTTTTTCTCAAATTAGACTGGATTTGCACGCATTTGTAGGCAGCCTATAATATACTGTATAATATACCGCAAGCCTTAATTAGATGCATAGATTGGGATTGCAGTGCGACATTAACGTTATCTAATGACAGACAGGGTTTTACTCCTAGTTACAAACTTTCAACATGCTGTTCAAAGGGTTAATCCTATGTGGCATGGCCCACCCCCAGCCCCATCACCACTTCACAAACAAAAGGATGCGTAGATGTGGAATTATTCACTTAAGTAGATGTGAATTTACTTTGCTAACCAGTTCAATTTGTTGACCAATGTATTAACCCAAAGCTTATCAAATCAAATTCTGCTTACACAGAAAGGAAATAGACCATACAACCATATAAGATTCTAGTTCATTCATTTGAGTAGATCCCACACATAAGGCCAGAATTACTGCCAGAATTTTTGTGGAAATCTTAAAATTCCACATCCTGTACCCCCCCCCCCCCCACTTTTTCATGCGTCACAAAACAGGGATTAAGGCAGTACATTGAGTTGACATCGAGAAATTTAAGTGGATCTTAAAAGTACAACTACATGGCAATGTTTAGGATTAGCAGAATTACTCCAGTTTCACATCAAAAAGTTCTGTAACCTAGTCAAAATTTTTCAATCTTTGACTGCCATGTAATGACTGTGTGCATATGAATTGCTACTAATGTGAAAACAGGGTAGGAATTTATGAAATCACCTATGAGGGCTATTTTCCATTTGAAAAGGGTCCAAAAATGTCCTCATGAATGCGTCACTGAAAACGTGTGTTACCACAAATTCCAAAAGCCAAGTGCATTGTTAATTACTCACTCAAAAATATTCATTTGTATACAACACATATTGATCCTTTTAGTTTGACCATATTTGTCATTAGTAGGTGAAGGGAACGGGACAAATTTGGAAAAATTTACTGAATTTCACATAACAACTCAATGTCCCTGTGTTACTTTGAAGAACTTCCTTAAGATTTGAGCAAAATCATAGAGGGACACATGAGAACCACAGACAGTCCCTCTTGTGTGGTAACGAGGGAAATTACTAAAATTTACAATTAATCACATCGTACAAGCAACAAGGATGTGATACTGATTTGTGGGGACAAGATATAGTTTGTAAAGACCAATAAGTCTTTAATGTGGTTTCAACATTCCTTCCCTTGCTCCCCCCTCCCAAAAAAAGAGAAACAAAAAAAGTGATCTATGACTCACTTGGGTGGTAGAGCAACATTGGATGTAAAGATTACATCCAGTAAAGGGACAAATTCAGTCGGCCCAAACACTGAATTAGCCTTCTGCTTGTCCAGTTTCTCCCTGAAAAAGTAGCAAAGAGGGATTGCAGGGTACAGACTGGTCACAGAAATCCGCGACTGTAAAATCTTTTCATTAACTTTTTTGTCGAGACATATTTGTGACGATGCATCACATTTCGATCACAGACGGGAAACACTTCAGAGGTGAAATCAACAACACATATTACCAAATAGGAGAGTACAATACAGACTTTGATAAAAATGAAAAGGAAAAGGTGATCTAGGTGTAAGTAATAAATGACTGAAGAGAAGTTAAGTGTAACTTAATTGGACAGTCTTCATCTACCTGCGATGAAACACAAAGAAACAAACAATTGCTCTTTTACCAGATCAACCAAATCAAGCTACGGTAATCAACTAGATTACAAGATCAGTTTTTGAGGGTTACAATAATTGCAGTGAGATGCTGAAAGGCACCTCCCATGAAGCATTTCGTTACATGAACAAAAAGTTGTCATTCTTTCGATGTGGCTTCTAAAATTTTCTAATCAAGATGACAAATGTGTGATTACTCACTATCTACCACCACACAAAGAGATGATTGCCATTTTTCTTAATCAGGGGGAGGATGGGCTGAGGTTGCATGAGCTAATTCACATTATGTGTAATCCAGATTAAAAGATTAACAACGTCATCGACTTACGACAGAATCCTCTCCAGTGTTTGCACAGCGTAGGGAGCCACCATTTTGTGGCTCATCATTGGGAGCATAAGTGCACCCCATACTGAAATTGAAGATAAATATGGAACAACTTACATATCCATGTCATAATCACGTTGTAATCATCACTGAAGAAAAATAAATTGGCGAAAATTTCTACTAATCTGATAAGCACACGACCCCTTTTTTCGAAAATTAGCATATCTTTACAATGTGGATGTTACCAAGACATGGATGTTACAAAAAGCTGGTCAGGTTGATGTGGCAACGTCACACTTCAATAGTTGCTGGTATCTACTATACATGTAACGATGTTGCTGATACCTAAACATGAACCGGTATTGGAACATGAGGTACAAGGATGTAACTTGTCATTGAAGAATTAATAACCAGGAATCTTAGGCATGACATCTGTTAACTATTAAACTTGATCCATAATGACATACAGTCAATGTGGTAGAGTAACATTGAAAGACATCTTTACCAGAGGCGAATTGGGGTGTTCATGAGAAATATGCTCAAAACTCCTTGGAGATCACACCCCTGGCTTACGATTTAAAAAAATGTCAGGTCACAAATGCAACGAAATGCACTGCTGGACGAAGAAGCTACTACACAGACAGCAGTCATAAGGTTTCTCAGAAGCAGTTCCTGGGAAATCTCACTGACTGAAGTTGTAGCAGACACAAAAAGGGAGTAAACTGGGAGTCTTTAAAGCTAACACTATCTGAACTACAATGTGTCATGCATGAAAAGCGTGTATTCCTGCAAAGCCAAGGTTCACTGGTTATATCTGGTCCTCAGATTGACATAGTGGCAAATGTAGCACATATGCTATGGGTCAGCATATGCTACGTATTCAGGGCACTGCCACAAAGCTAGCATCTTTAATCATTTTTCATATAAGACATTGTTTAATAATCTCTCAATAAGCCTATCAGCTGAAGATAGATAATAATTTAGAAGTTTCTTAACTGGTTAGGGAGAAACCTCAGATCCACATGCACTCATATTCTGCAATAGTCATGTTGTTAGTGAAGTTTTAGCAGTGAGTTTGAGATTGGATGGAACTGCATGCCTCAGTGTGTAGGACTGAATGCTCGTTGTGTCATAGACAAAAGCCCCTTTGCGTTGAGGAAGGTGAACGGCATATATGACGTGTGAACTAATGATAGCCATAATCAGACGTCTCACCTGCTAGGAAACCCTACACTTTCCTAATGCTACGGGATCTGCACTAGCTCAAACTGGCCCTGCTGGTCTTGCAAGTTCATGAAAACACAATGATTACTCCACTTCTTTATCCCATTTCCACCCACCTTCCCAGAAGAATCCCCCCTTCCAACTTAGGCTTGACAAGCATCTGACATGTCCTGCTGTGTAAAAGGACTAGGTTGATAGATACTAAATTTGTCCAGCAGATATTCGACCATGCAATGTGGCATAGCATGGCTGTATTGGCCACTGCAGTCACTCTCTGCGAAAAGGTTTAATGAAAGGCACGCGATCAGTAAAAAGTGTCACGTGAATACGACTGGTACTCTTACACTGACATTAAAATGTGGAGAGATCGAGAGTGAGGCAATCACCTCGTAATGCGGTGACAGGATCCTTAAGGCCAGCTAAGTTGCACGTCCAAAAGAGGGCAAGACACGGCAATCGTTCGTTTTCTCGTTTCTTGATAAGCTCCTTGAACTGGACGGAGAAAAAAAAGGGGGTCATTCATGAAAAGGAAAGAGAGTTCACGCACAATGATTGTCATCATTCACAGCAGGTTTTTAACCTGCACTTTCCATTATGGATGTACTTTCCATTATGGATGTACTTTCCATTATCTTGACAGCAATATGAAACTTTGGGAGAATGCCACCCAAGAGATTTAATTATGTATGAGTTAGTGCTGGTTCCCACATGTATCATAAGCATATCTCTTTCTTGAAAAATTGTGCCCTTTAGTAGCACTGCCCTCTATCTTTGTCTCACAACCCAAAGCATTTAACAAGGCTCTTGTGGATTTAACTAAAAATTTTACTCTTTAGAAGCAAACTACCCAAACTCCTGTCACCGTTGCTTTCGTCAAACAACCGTGACTTCACAATTAACAGACTGAAGTGTCCATAATAGCAACCTTAGATAGTGATCACTGGTATCACTGGTGACATCAGTGATGCTGGTGACATCAGTGATGCTGGTGACATCAGTGACGCTGGTGACATCAGTGATGCTGGTGACACCAGTGACACTGGAGGCTCTTCGAAGGCAGCCAGTTGGTTAAAATTAACAATTAACACATCCTGTTATGCTGTGATGTAGAGTGTGGTGACTTATCTACACATGACAATTTCTATTCAACCAACTACAGCATGAAAGCAAAAGTCCTGTCCACTCTGCAAGTAAAGTATCGTGGTACTTTCTCATCGTACAGAAGAACAAGGACTCCTAGTCAACAAACCCTTATGAGATATTTTCTTGACATTACTTTTCAATGATCTACTTTAAAACCTTGTTCCTTCTTACTTTGTGTGGTAAGTTGAAAGTATGTGGGATTACTTCATAATGTCTTCCATACCTTCCTTTCCTACCTCACACATGTAACCCACAGTGCACAGTTTGATTTTGGTCGTCAATCATAACTTGGAAGTTTAATACTCACATGGTTCAATGAGTTGGTGATAAAGGTTGGGTGTTTCTTCACCAGGAGTTGAATATAGATCCGGTAGGCATAAACTGGTTGGCCTGGAAGGTTAATGAAATGACACTCAGAGCTACTGTACTACTACTGCATTTACTTACTCTTTGAGATACTCTCAAAATCTTACAACAATGACCTCAACTATTTGTAATGTTAAAAGTAGTTTATCCTGTGTCAACACATAGATCATCAAATGGAATTTGCACCAGGGACCCGAACCCAAAGTATCCAGGTACCTAAATCACAATGCCAGGAGAATGGTTTCGAACCTGCTACCTGGATCCAAAGTTTCAATATAATACACTGTACGTGTGACGAAAGAAAAAATGTTGCTCTTTCCTGACCTAAAGAACGAGTCATTGTCGATTTGTCGTGCCCCTACGTACATGGAGTTATATTAACAAGCTAGGGAAAATGTCGCATCAAGACGTCACAGTGAACTCCTTAGGGTAACGACCATGGACTTCAGGTATCCAAGTCCCATTTTCAGACCTACTGAAAAACATTCATAAAGATATGCAAACATGACTGAACATTGAAATTATATTAGGACACATTTTTGGAATCAATACGAAATTTATCTGGTCCCTCCAAATGTTGAAGACAAAACAAGATTTATAAAGTGTAAAAATAATATGCTCAATTCTCTCCTGCTTTTTGAAAAGATGAGCAATTTTGAATATTTATGTGATTTCAACTACAGTAAAAGAAAAAAGGGAGACACATGGGTGCAGTAAAAGTGTTTTTTTTTTTATTATTATTATTATTTCTTCCCAGTCAATAGTACAGTTCAAAATGTGAAGGTTCTAATCTCGAAAAGCCTGTTGTCCATGAAAAATCTTTGGGCACCAGTATTACATGAATTGTACAAGGAAAACGAGCAAATTTATCCAGCCAGGTGTACACGACTAAATGTCACGTTTGCTCCAGGTTCCATGTGGCCATAGAATGCTAACCACTTGAACTGGAATTATACCAATGTTACCAGAACAACAAAGTACTCATCTTCTTTATTTACATGAAAATACACCAATTTGCCCTTGTCTGTCCTCTTGACATCACCCTGAGAATCCGACTTGTCTACGCTAATCTCCCCGACATACTGTACATGTCGAGATACTGCTCAGACATTGGAACTGAAAATGATCATAACAGACATTTACTTGTGTAGTGTGTCAATCTGCATGACAACCAAAAATCTCCCTGAATCAACATTTTTTCCACTATGACGTATATTCACACTGGATTCTTCTTTCAGGTATGTGATATCAGTTGTTTTACGGATCTTCACATCACGAAAATAACTAGCGCCGTAGTGTTCCTACAGTTACCTTTCTTTAAATCACCGAGCATCTCCTTCAGGCAGTAATCGAAGAATTCTTTCAGCATCTTGGTTTCATAAGTGTCCAGGGTGGAGCTGAGGAAATTGTAGAGTTTTGGATCAAGAATGCTGCATGGATAATCTGAAAGGCAAGGAGAAATATTACAGAGAAACATTAAAGTAATGTAAACCTCCTACAACATTCAAGAGATAAATTTCTTGGCTATAAAAAGCTCTACAAAGGGTTTCATGATTGAGACATTGCAAAAATTGGTTTTATTGCTTTTCCCTATTAAGAAAATGGTAGAGAACATTTCATGAGTAATCTCAAAAGGGACACTGCATCAAATTAAAGAGGAAGATTAAAATAATGTAAACCTCCTGGAACATTCAAGAGATACTGTATTTCTTGGCTATAAAAAGCTCTACAAAGGGTTTCATGATTGAAACCTGAAAAACATTGGTTTTATTTCTTTTCCCTATTAAGAAAATGGTAGAGAGCATTTCATGAGTAACCTTTAAAAGGCACACTGCATCACCGAAGCTGGGAACTAAGGTATAAGAGGATATCCATTCCAATAATCTGACCCTTCCAGTACCCACGAAAGAAATAAGATGCAGCTGGGTACGAAACGATCACACCTGGGTTAATGCTTTCTTGGTGGTCCAGAGTCAGGTTGAAAGTAACGATGCAGTAGGTAAATTGTGACATCATCAGATGTTTCATGGCAGGAAAATTTCAATCATTCAAATTAAAGGGAACATACCATTAGATTACTGCACTTTGTGCCCCTTCAAGTAGCATTTTCAAAGAAGTGAAGAGCTCATACATGTAGACCTAAGGAACAATAATTTGTCCATTTCAAATGCATACTTTGGATATTTTTATCATATTTATTTTGACATAATGCTTACTACATTTTTTTTCTTATTTTCACACTCAAAAACTTGATGGACAAGTTGCCTGACCTGGTGGCTCTGACGTGAATGGCTGATGTCCAGGTTCCTTCACATCTAATTTGCGGCTTAAGAAGCCAACAATGTCTCCAAGCCATAGCTGCAAAGAATAGACAAAGAAAAATTAGAGTCTCAGAACCAAAATGTATGATACCAGAGAATATTAGGCCCTAATAATCCCGTCAATCTAGACTAAATATTAGTTGAACCTACTCTAGAAAAAAAATTACCACAGAAATGAAATCACTTGCACGGGCTCCTGGGTACCCTGCTTTACAACAAATCCAAAATCCGCAAAGTTCCTGAGAGGTGAGAGTTGTCAAAATTCAAGGCTCACAATAACAGAAAGCAACAATAGCAGTGGCTATCAGGCCCTCAAAGATGGCCCTCACCGTGCCCCTCAGTTAATGTCCTATTAGTATGTATCTTTAGCCAATTTGTTCATTTTGGCTGTGCCCTTCTTAAAGGGAAATAGGGCATTTGTTTACAAACAACACCCATATTTTTAAAACCAATATTTGTGGACATAGAATGATAGATTATTCAAAAAAGGGAGGGACTGGTGGCCTTCTTTTCAAGAAATAAGATTCTCACACATAGAAATTTAATTATTTGTTACTCAACAGTCATTTGTTCACCAAAACTTTTCAAAAGTCAAATGATACGTCTTCCGCTACTTATCACATGCATAATGTTTTGAGGAGGTGAAGCTTTGACAGATGTTTAATGATGAGACTGGATGGTTTAACAATGGTGAAAGTTAATTTTCTTTGCACACCATGGTGGTTATTCTAAACGCCCTAATTCCCTTTAAAGGCTTTTTCAAGCTCTGAAAATTGACCTCCAAAACATGGGTATAGATATCACTTTTGATACTGTAGCACAATTTGATGCAAAGTTCTTCAAGATCCTGACGTTTAAAAAAAAAAAAAGGGTGCAAAACAACAACTGCCCGGAAGGTTAGAAACTTGCATTGCTGAATAAGTCATGATTTCAATCATCAAAATGTTTCACATTGTAAAACTCACTGATGGTGCAGTCTTACACCTTATCCTGACATCATCCCATTGCCTCTGTAAATCCTCCACAGACAACTTTTTCAAGGCATCTTCGAGAGTGTTGCATGAGTCTTGCTTTTGTTTGCCGCCATCTTTTTTCTTCTTTGGTTGGGTATTCTTGGCTGGCTCTTTGTTCTTGGAGCTGTTGACTTGTTCCTTTTTATTCTTGTTAAATGCAGTGGAGTAAATGGTATCTGTATCCTCCAATGGAGCTGCAGGAGGAATAAAGAAGTCAACAGATATGGAAAGAAAAAATGGTCAAAACACACAAAGGCAGAGGAAAGCTTGCTACAATGAAAGACACAGTAAGTAATTACTGCAACTTACAGTACTATAAAGTCGACAAAACAACATGACCATACTATAGATTAACCTCTGCACTTACAAAATATAGCTTACATGGGGAATATTGTGATTTACATGTAACCCACGGTATACAAGGAACATATGTACTTTTCATGACTATCCAACCATTCAGGATCACAAACAAAAAGGCATTATTTGCACCTTTCAAACGAAAATGAAGTTCTTTTTTTTAAGTTTTCATTATTTGATGTTAACCAGAGTTTCCCCTGGGTTTTTCAGAGCATGAGACGGTGGGGGCAAATTACTTGATGCCGCTGTGAATTTTGGGTTCAAATCCATACTTAGTAGGTTCTTGAAGAATGGGTGATTCTAGGATTTTGATCATGATAAAAACAGGGCTGGAAAAAATGTAAATTTCCCGGGAGGCTATTTACAATATAGTCAGATTTCCTGCCAGACCTAACATGGCCCCGTAGGCGTTTTTCGATAGTGAAGCAATTAACATACCAGCATGGGGTCAATGGGCCCGCCATAGGGCCTCTTGTGGGGTCCATGGATGATCTCCGTAGGGGTCCAGTTTCTGGGTGCTTTGCACCCGGAACCTTAGTGATTTTAGCGTTTTTAGACGTGTCTGAATCATTTCAAATTCATGCTAAATTTCAACTGTTTGAGTTGAAAATGTTACTGTATCGGGTGAAAACATGATAGTTCGATCAGAAAAAAAATCATTGATATTGCTTCAAAATCAAAACGTTCTTTGAAATGTTGCACATGTCATGTAAACTGCATTACATACATTTTTGACGTTGAAATGTCCCTAAAAGTTTCGTGAAAAGAATCACGTAAGATCGTGTGCAGCCTTCCAAAAATTTTAAGTAATGACATTCTAACACAGTTGGTCAAATGGCCTAACCACCTTGGTAATTCATATTTCCGTATTACAGGGAACAAGCGAAATTTTGTAAGTTGCAGGTTTAAGAGTTTTTCAAGAAACATTGAAATTTTTCTTTTATTGTTTTGTTCATTGATCCTAGTCACTTTAAAATGTTTAGACTAAAGGTTTGAAGAAGCAGACTATTGGTTTCGTGGAGGGTTTTGGTCATTTTTTTTTTTCTGTGGGTTGCAATATGTCCACTAGCTGCCATTCTGTAGATAATTTGCATATGCAGGCAGACCTAAGGCAGGCCTAAGCTTATGTTTTTTAATTGACATTGAATGTAGTAAAGGAGGTATACGTAGGATCTTCTGGAAACATTTGCCAACATTGTTTTTCATATGTAACTTGAGAAATATTTATCATGAGTAAAAAATAAAGGCATTCTAAATATTACTGGAATAGTAACTTACTTCAAGTTTTGTTGAAGATTGAAAGTGGATGGGGCATTTGGGATACACATTTGAATGGATTTATGTACCAGTTATTTTCAGAGGTAACTATTTAGGAAACACATGTGTGATCTCTAAGTACCATTCTGTGATCGAAAGTTTGAAGAAAGCATGGTATGTACAAGATAAACACAGGCAGAAGTACAGAAGGGGATTTCCCGCAAGACGCAAAATTTCAAGGGAAGGAGCCTCCGGCTTCCGGCCTTTTTGCAGCCCTGGATATAAACATATGAGGCGGTACTTACGGCACTTTTTTGCGAAGCGGTCTTAAAAAGTTGCGAGGCAGCCGCCTCCACAATTAGGTCCCAGGGGAAACCCTGTTAACACATTTTGACACGCATACAGTATACACATACGTATTCAGATGAAATCGAGACTACTAGAGAAAGCAGAGAGTTTCTGTCAACATCATGCACCTATCTCCCAACATTTAAAAGATTCGTTTCATGTTATGTACATATTATTGCTGGGCATGGCATTTGTGAGATGATTTGCAACCGCAGGAAGATTTCAAGGTTGGCTTCTTTTCATGAAGTTGTGTTCTTACAAAATGAAACTTTGGTAGGCCTAAATAATGAAATTTTCTAAATACAGCAGATTTTGGACATGCAAACACTAATATACAAATTTCATTCTCTTGTTGCAACTATTTCTGTAGCCCTACAACTGGCCTAACTTAGTACAGCCTAAAGGGTTAGCCTACAGTAGGCCTAACATAGAAACGCATTAGCAAACACCTATTACAAGTTGTGTGACGAGCAGCTAGAAAAGAGCTCTCGTCATGCAGAAGTTGCAAGTAAACCCCAGAGTGAAATACATTGAAAATTTATTTTGTACCTACTACAGCCTTTCAGATATGACTTTTCTAAGTTTGAGAAAAATGCAAAACAGATGACATGGAGTGTTGCACAGTGTTATTTCTTTTGTTAAGCATGCATATTTTGCCTCATAATCACTGAGTTTCACATTGGGAAGTGATATTTATATTTTAGAAGAAAATACATGCTTCCAAATAAAACCCACTGGGCATATAGAACTCTCAAATCTCCTTGAAGTAAAGGTTACATAAACAAAGGATTAAAATAAGATTAAGACAGTCGTCCATCTCTTGATGACAGACATTTGCATACCTAGTCAATGTTTATTCGTGATACAGCTGTAGGACACTAATTTGCTACATAAATTTGTCAGTCTTTGACAGGTTTTCATGAACTTTGTGGCTATTGATGACATTTGTATACTCAAAGTGATTGCGTGCATAGGCAACAAGTAAAAACATTGAAATTTCATCTCCAAAAGTTTGGTAAGGCTTCTAATTACACCATTCAGATGATCTGGGAAAATAAATATGTTTCAGTTGGTTAATTTTGCCATATGATTTCAAATTCTACTAACATAACGACAAAAAGTGTAGAATACGATAATGCAGTGGCTGACAGTTTTCATTCAAATCAACGGTGTGCTTCTTTGAGCTAGCCAATGGGAAGTATACTAGTGTTGAATATTCAGTTAACAACTCGGGATCACTGACGCCGCGGGCAAGGTTGTTTTCAGTTCGTAGGTTATTTGTAAATACAGTGTTTCCTTTCACCAAATACTACAGTTCGGGATACCTACCAAGGAGCGATGACTTGAGTAGTATGTTTTTTAAACACTAGTGAGACCTGTACTGTTGTATATCCATTATGTAGGCGATTATAGAAAGCACTGTTAATTTTCAAATGTGATTTCTGTTTTTTACTGCTTTTATGCCAATCCCGTTGCTTTTCAAAGTAGTTACTGTCATTTTCCTTCACTGAAAAACAAAGTCCGTTCATGTCCAACCTCGCGTGTACATTTAAAAATAAAGAAAAAGTTAAGATCAAACATAATCTTATCTTTTTAGTTTTTCAGTACACACGCAATCACTTTAATGCACCCAATACTCCAACATGTCATTTTCAGGTTACAGTACCTTGAACATACTGTACTGTAGGCTATGGGCCTCAGGCCTGCATTATTACTGTAAAACTTAAATTCTAACTTGAACGAGCCAAACACTTCTCATATAAGAGAGAAGCTGAAACCATACCCAAAGCGACTAAAGTGCATCTAACTCATTAATGTAAAATGATTTAATCAAGCAGACACGCCTCAAAGGATGGGTGAAAATCATTTTCTTGTTTCAAAACTCATTTCGTGAAACTGAATTATAAGTAGCAGCTGCCAGCAGAAACACTAGCATTTAAATTATTTCATAACATTTACCAACATCATCGACGACGGTAGCTTTCTGCATGAAATTTTTACGTGCGGCTTTCTTATCGTTTGCTGTAGCTTTTTTCTTGTGGACAACGGTTTCCCATGAGGTTGGACCAGCCATTATGTCAGAATATCTCTGCAAATCACAGACTCGCACTGGTGGTAGTTCGCCTATTTCTAGTTAGAGATTCACCGTACTGCACTGTACTATATATGTTATGCAACTGTAAGTCAGCCCCCATGTGTATGTACACGTAGGATATTCAACCAGTTTGAAGGTAGCAGCCGTTACCAGCAACCACGAACAACTACCAAGTAGAGCTTCATTCTGTCATTTCTGCATTTCTGACATACACGGTCATGATTGGCAATAGCGGACATAATTACTGATTTAATGCTAGTAGTACAGCATGAAATCAGTCATTTTTGTCCTCTCCTGTGACCAACCATATGTTGCATGGCCCATGTCCCTTGAGCAACGTGACAAAGGCCGTCCCTGGGCCGTCCCCAACGTGACTAGGGGTGTGGGGTTCACCCCCCCCCAAAAAAAAAAAACATATATTTTAGTCTAGCACATTATTGTATAAACGGATGCCAAATATTTCGATAGATTTTGCATAAGGTTACCCAGTTATCTCAAAATTTCTCAATAAATCTGCAATACCATTTGAGTTACATTTTAGTCGGAGTCGGAAAATGCCAGTTGGATTCTTCCTATATTTGCAGATTTAAGATCCCGATTTTAAGGCTGGCCGGGTGTAGAGCTCAAGTACAACAGGAACGTGCCATTCCTGCCATCTAGGACTCCTGAAAAGTCAAAATTTCGGTATATATTTGATGTAAGCCAACCCTTAAACTGACTTGAATAGACACCTGCTAATCCTTTTCAGTAGAGACTATATCAGTCTATCCATTTCCCTTCTGACGTTTATTCAGTTTGAGGTATAGGCTGCATGAAGTATCTCCCAAAATTTCCTTCTTCACTCGACGCCAATAATAGTGGCGCTCCATATAAGAACTAAGATAATCCATTTGAAGTTGGCAACTGCCACATGATGAATTATCATAGCATAGTAATCAGGCTGAACTAGTAACAAACAAAATTCGGTCAAACAAGCTCTCTGTCCCCCAATTTCTAGGCGCAAAAAACATATTTGCCAAGTACTCAACGAAAAACTGGAAGAGGATGCGTAATTCATTATGATTATTGTATCACCTCAAACCACGTGATACGTTTACAATGTTTCATAGATTCCATGATTTTTCTTTACATGAATTGAGGTATTGGGAACATCGAACCCCTGGGAAAAAACGAACCTATGATGTACTCATCGGCAACAATTGAAATTATACAAAAACGGGGAACATCGAACACTGGGAACAATGAACCCCGGGAACATCGGGTAAGCCCCCCCCCCCCCCCCGTGTGTAACATCATTACAACCACAGCCATGAAGTAATGAAGTAAAACATGATAATGTTAATGTTAGTTAAAAGGCATTTGCATGATTAGTTATATCAACCATATTACTTTGTCAAAGAGAGGTGCCGGCACATGAGGGACACGGGGGGGGGGGGGGTGAAAAATATAAAACCTTGACATTCCAATCATGACCCCTAACCCTTTCTTTAGTCTCTTGACTTTTAAGTGGCCTTTTTGTCGACGAGTCTAGATATAAAATGTTGACATCTTTATAGAAACCGAACAAGAGAGAAAACCACACTGAGTGGGCCCACTTAAAATTTTAAGGGGTTGGGAGAAGAGAACGACAGGATAATGTCTGGATACGGCACCTGTATGAAAAGTTCATTAAAAGAGGACAAATGGTGTACAATTTCAAAGTTCCCGACGCACTTAAATTTAGTGTATAGGTAAGATTCTCGGAATCTTTTCCTTTAAATAGGCCTAATAGTGTAGGAAGGGAATGAGGAAAGACGAAGAGGGATGCTTACCGTAATTCCTACCCGCTTCTCTGTACCTCACAAGGTGAGGCGTGCACGGACTCGCAATATGACGAGGTGCAGTACGTACCAACCTGATGACGTAATTCGAAGGAAAGATTATCAGATATCTTATTGTTATTCAATATTCCAACACGATGCGGGTCCAATGTCCACCGATGAATCGACAGTTGTCACGATGTGTAAATATGGACATTAAATAAACGTCAGTTTGTATACATGAACCATATTATTCGTTTTATCAAGATTGCCAGCTATGAACTGAACGATATTGTGTCGTATACGATAGAACTGTGCACAACCTTAAGCTTTACTAAAACCTCACAATAGTCGCATCGATATGGACGGTCACCGTTCGTTAGTAAAACTTTGATCAGATCAACTTTTTTTTTCTGAAATTAGGCCATCCAGAGGACGAAGATGAGTCGCTTTCTTTATTTATCGACATTTCTTATTCTTTTTGTCTCTGTATCGTCAGGTAAGTAGACCTATACTGTAACCTGTATACTGCTTTTTATGTGGTTGCGCTGGTATCATAACATAAGCTGGACTTACAGATAATGCTTATGATAGGCCCATAGCTGACAATTTATCACAACTTTTATGTACACTACGTTTTTTTGTAACTCACTAGTTTCAGCTTGTTTTTGCGACACCAGTGATTTTTGACTCTATCCGCCTAATGTGTGAATTTGAATTCTCGAGCGTTACTTTGAATTCATCGGATTATTTTCGCTAGCATGGCAGAGAGGACAAAATATCTGTGTTTTTCTGTTACATTTGCAGAGCTTTCTTGCGTTATCGGAAATATCAGATGTAAATATCACTGAAGGATTGTTATCGTACTCTCCGACGTTTTATATTTCACTGAAACACTAAAACACAGAAATCGTTTCTCGTTACAAGGGGCTCCGAGAACGGACTTGCGTCGACGGATCACGCAAATGCAAGCGATGGGCCTGCACGCACTGGGGGAGGGGGAAGGGGGGTCCAGACGCTTTATTTGGGAAGGGCCAAAGTCGTGGGAAGAGTGATGATTCTGGTACATATCGAAAATTCTGTACACAAAGCGATCATTTGCTCATTTTATACCCAAATTTCTAAATTCTTCCCTTGTTGACTACAAGTATCAATCCTCCAATGTAAGTTAATTTGAGATGAAAATCGTTCCTTTGCCCAAAAGAATTTTTCTCGTAAATTGATGATATCAAGAATGTCCTATTAAAAAAAGTATTCAGTGGGTGTGTAATAGTATGACCATCACAAATCCAGATCTTAAAACACAGCACCGAATATTACATTAAACGAAAATCCTTAAGATAACCATTGCCCACCCACTGTATTTATTGCGAGGTTTACGATCGCAACTTTTCGATAAATCTTTCGAAAATTCAGGAATTGAAGGGCACTTACTTTACGATGAGAAGCGACCGCATGTGACTTACATATGACAACTTGACAACAGGTGACTATACCAGCTAAACAAGTTTGGATCCAATCTGTTGTTTTGTTTTGCTTTGTTTTGTTTTGTTCGTTCGTTTGTTTGTTTTTTACAAGGTCAATTCAAAAGGGAAAAACTTAAATTACTCTTGAACTCAACTTACTTTGGCCTGGCCAGAAATCAAACCGGGAACTTGACCGGATGCTGGAGTTCATTACTTCAAATGCCACTAACTTTATCCACTCCGCAACCTCCCCGGTGGACACTTTTTTTTTTTATAACTTAATGCCCTCACACGGTGACGGTATGGAAGGGGGCGGAGACGAGGTTAAAGTGGCACCCATCATGACGTAAATGTTAGCTAAAATGGTGGGACTGAGAGCTAGAAAAAGTGGCAATGAAAATATCCCCCTCAGCGTCGAAAATCACCTTTCCTGGTTCCACAGGCTCTCCTTTCCCTCTTGCGGCATTCCCCCCCCCCCCCCTGGAGAATATTCCGAAACAATTTTCTTCGCAATGCGCCGTTGAGGGCAATGGCCCTAGCCCGTTGGCCATACCCCATAGGATTCGCCGGATAGCGTACGGGATTATACTCTTCTTAGTTTGACCAATATGTAGTTTTCAAACCCGTTTTGTTTGATCGTAAATTTGTCCAAACAACTGAACTGTCCACAAAAAATGGGTGTGAACACTTGAGGTTGCACGAACTAGTAGGCCTACCGTGTAGAACCTGGTAATCAGTGCAGTTCCAGCCATTGTGTGATTTGCCACGTAATCGGTGAATATATCCAGCATGGAACCTTTTGAACACAAACTAGCCTATGTTCATTGATAAGCTGAGAGTATGGCTATTTACATATTAGACCGTCTTAGGTAAGGATCGGGGGGGGGGGGGGTGGGAATCAGGCGAGCTGATTCAGAAGCTCCTGGTCTTATCCTGTGAGATTTGCGGTCAAACATCCTGGAGTCTGAGAAAAATCTGTGGAGACCACCGCGACCATGTGTAGAACTGTAAATCTAAAAATTCCTCGAATTTTGTACAAGCTGGAAAACAAATGACTAATTAATTAAAGAACAAAAAAAAAGGCAAAAAAAAAATGCCAACTTAACTATTAAAGAAAAACATGACCTAGCTTGAAAAAATTACTCCCTGATCGTGCGTCAATAACCACGGTATGATTGTCGCAAAACTCTCAGTTTCACAATCACCCTAACATAAGGGGACACGTGAGATGTCAAGTTAGTGTGATAAACTAACTTGTTCTTTCGACAAAGTTTTGCAAATTGTTCGGATACCGATTTACCCTAACTCGGCATGTCAGGAACAATTGTTACATTGTCGAAATAAAGTCTTAGAAAAAACTTATAATCTCGAGAAAATTTTGCAGATATCGAGTTACCGACTTACACTTCCTCGACATCTCGGGACAAAAATGTTAAATTGTTGAGATACCGTTTTACAAATAACTTGTTATCTCGAGTAAATTTTGCATATTGTCGAGTTACCGACTAACGCTAATTCGACATCACGGATTTTTTTTTTAAATTGTCGAGTTACAATGTTACAAGTAACTTGTTATTTGGACAAAATTAAGAGGCAACTTGTCGAGAAAGCGACTTACACCAACATCACGGGATGAAAAAATTGTCACATTGTAGTTACGCATGACGTTATTTTGCAAAATGTCATCTGGACAGTCTGGCAAATTTCCTTGATCATGTCGAGTAAAAGTAAGTCGATAACGCGACATATCCCCCCCCCCCCCCATGTCCCCTTACGTCCGCCCTGTATTTTTGTTCAACAGATTGCATTTTACCAGAAGAAATCAGAGCTAGAGAGGGCATTGCACAGGTGGAGGACAAAGAATTCTACGGTCTGTGGGAGTCGGTTTTGTTCCTGTGTTCAGAAGGATATCAGCCTTTGCTGGAGGATTTTATATCTTTCTGCACAGACGAGGAAGTATTTGATCCAGATCCGATGATTTTTAGCTGTTCAAGTAAGACGTATGACAAATATTTGAATATATATCTACGTTTCATCTTAGTAAACTTCTCGTTTGGTGAAAGTAAATCGTATCACAACGTTTAAAACAGCTTGGGTATTTGTTGGAAAACCTTGACATCATAACCCTGATGGATTCAGTATTTTGTTAAGAGAAGATTGAGTCATTTTGGAAGAATGTCTTCCATCTAAAAGACTTATATCAAAGAAAAATTGGTGCTTTCAGTATTGTGTACAGGTTTCTACATGAAAACCATTCCAGCAACAGTGACATGTCTGCGATAAAATATTTAAGGCACAATCCATCCTTCTTCTTTTTTATTTTTACCCGTTTGTCTCTCCGTTTACGGACGAATGCAGCTTAGGATGGTTTCCTTTAAACACAATTCAGGTTGGCATTTTTTATCAGTATTTTGGAATAAACGTTATAGATAAAATTTTTGATTTAAACTCATTTTTACAGAAAATATATCTGCAAAAAATTTATAGAGAGCTGACAATTTAGTGATATTCGTCACTATGCAGAATAACGCTAATAAAATGACATTCGTCACTAAGCAGTTTGATATTCATGAAGACGCCAAAAGAGGGACGTCGGTCATTACTTTGCATTTTCTTGGGGGGTGAACCCCTCTGGGTCAGTTACAGGATAGACCTAACGATTCTTATAAAAACATGAACATATAGTCACATATGTCACAAAGAGGGTCTTCAACATTCGAAGAACACACTTACTTCCTGCAAAGACCGGATACCAATGAATTCAATTATAAGCCTTATACCAAAAAAGTTCAATAATTGATAGAATACAAAGATGAGATTTAGATTTCAAGAGTGGAACAAAAACAGTAAAGGGCAAATTTAATCGTAAAATGTTGTCTGTTACCAGTGGAAATGTTTGAAAAAAAACTGGTAGCAGTGTTTTCTGTTTATTTATTTAGTTATTTACATCCATTTTTTATTGAACAGTTGTACTTATTCCGTATAAATGTTCTGTGCAGGTAACATGTCAGAGTTGCCACATTGTCTGCCTGCTGGTGAATACACTTTTTTTTATCAGTAGGCATATAAATTTAGTAGCCTATCCACAATTCACACAGTTTCTGTAATTCTGTTATTTATTGGTTGACAAACAATCTACCAGACCACTGTGTGTACGTCACTCAGCCTAATGTTATCAACACATTGGAAGTATATAGCCTAACAAACATGACAAAAGCCGTCATCATACAGGAGACGTATAAAAAATAGTTCTAAGAACGTTCTTGCTCCCCACGCATATGGACTCCTGCATTACTGTGATGCAATGAATTATTAAATGACTAATTGGAGGCTCTTTTGTAATTTTAATATTTTCTTTTCAGAGACTTGCTCTACTCCTCTTGTTGAGGAGGACACCTCATTTTCTCTAGTCGGTGATGAGGATGGAGGTGACGTGTATGATGGCTATCAAGTCATAGAGTTCTCTTGTAGTGATGAGGTCGATGTTGGATACCTTGAAGAGAGCGTACAACCGTTTCTTTACTGCAATAATGGAGAATGGGAACCGAGCGTTTATCCCGACTGTAAAGGTATATTCTACGCATGCGCACATGTAAAACATGAAGTGACATAAACAGAACCTACAAAATGACGAAAAAAAAGGGTCAAAACGACGACTGTTGTCCCTCTGTTGGTGTGTCAATTAAAATATTTATTTTCTGGAAGTGTTGTTGAACATAAGAAAATAAAACAACAAAGGGGGACTAGCAGAACACAAACTTCGGGGTAAAATAAAGAGCAGAAGACATACGCTAAGAAATAAGAAATAAATTCTACGAAAATACTTGACAAAAAAAAATCAGAGTAGAGGGGAAAAGTCCAAATTAAGAAAAAGAAGTGAAATTAATCTAATTTGACTTGCTTTCACGTTGTTGTTTAAACTAAGTTCTCCCTTTCCTTGTGAATCCTCTTAAACTTAATCCCAGTATAAAGCCAGGCTGATATTTCACCAGCTGTATCGCGATCGTAACAATTCTAGTAGCTTCGACGGTGCCATGTTCTGTGGTCGTTGCACTGAAACAAATACGGTGGCCATCCTATTGCTTGTCACATTTCTGTCACGACTTAGTTATGTTATATTCGACGTGCCGGTCTCACTGTTCACGCGATTTTTCATTTCAAGTTTCCTGTCCTGTACCTGTCCTGCAAAATGACACGGTGTACGGTTCGCCGGTACCCCAAGACGATGTCGGTTACGTCAGGCACGATACCAGAATCACATATGAGTGCCTCGACGGTATTCCGGGTGGTACCCTTGAAGGAACCAAGGAAACAATTTGCAACGACGGACAGTTCACAGATCAAACAATACCGGATTGTAAAGGTACAGTCAATTAACTGGCAGAAGTAGTTCGATGCATTTTGTTACATCTTATTAAAAAAACAAACAAAAAAAGATGCGTTTTAAGCACATACACCTTATAAGGTATAAACGAGTCCACTACTTTGCAGGTATCACTTCGTATGTTTTTTTGTTTGGCAGTGTTTTCTTCTTTTTTTTCTCTCTTTTGCATTTGTTTTTTGTTTCCCTTTTCTTTTGATATCTGATTTTCACACGTGTGACGTCTTTAAATTAGAATATAGAGAAGACACTTAGTAAAATGTTTTTTGCGATGTTTATAGGGATCGGTGAAGGCTGAAGTTTTATCTCCAACTCGTGCATTTACCCTGCACTTGTAATCAATGTTAATTAAATTTAAACAAAACGTGAACACATCGTTCGATTAACAAACGAATGTAAGTAATAGACAAGTTAAGAGTTCAAAAAGAAAAGATTGTAGAGGTCACCTAGTTCCCTCCGTGGTCATCCTGCATTTGGTCGTAAGAAAGACTGATCTTATATTGATTTCTTAAAAGATTTAAGGTATGTTTGGGGTGTTCTGTGTTTGATGTATCATGAAAAGAGAACATCACATTCACTATTTTGCTTCTATAGTGTCATGTGAGTCACCTCAGGGACTGGCCCCATCAGGCATAACGGAACACGGTGTGACAGTTAACTTTACATGTCCATCCGGCGGTCTCATCCAAGACGGAAGTGACGTACTGTGTGACGACGGTGAATGGTCAAAATCTCCCGTTTGTTCCCTCCTGTGTCCAGGTAAGGAAAAAGATGAGCGAGTATAAAGTACAGGCAAGGTGTTTTCAATTGGGCGTGACTAGAGGAAAGTAGGTGGGGAGTAAGAAGGAACGGCGGGATACTGAATAGTTTGCTAGAGAAACGAAGCGTTCTCGTTATTGTTTTATCATATAGAAACGTTTCGTGATATAAATAAATCTCATATCTTTTGCCATCGATCACAGGAAGAGATGATTATTACTATACACCACTTAACACCATGGCTAGCACATCGAGGAAAAGGCGATCCAGCGATACAACAAACATTTTGGCGGGAACGCCGTTCTCTCATATCCAACTTACAGCGGTCACAGCAGGTTTGGTTGGCATGGTAACCACTACCACTGCCGTCGGATTCGTAACGGTCGTCTGGAAGATCGGTGACCAACTTTTCGAAATATTTGAGTGAAGACGCTATTGATGAAATGTTTTAGCTGAGTGTTTAGTTTCAAACGAAAAGTAGTTTATCTGCGCAGAACGCCACAACAAGGGTGATTTAGAAGATAATATACTTTAACGGTCGAACTAGTCATTGAAATAAATCGATTCCTGCTAAGTCTTTCAAAGTCCATGGTCTTTACAAAACATATTTAAGCTCTGTTTTTCTTCGTTTTGCTTGCCGCAATTACCCCATTTGAAAAAAATAATTCATATTGGATAAAACAAAGGCCTACACCAAAAGTATAGAAATCTGTAAAACATTCCTTCTGATGCAAATTTCTTCTGACCGAGCTGTTTTTTCATCTACACTTTGTCTGTCATGAATATGAACTTCTTAAACATCGTTCGCTTTATGACTATTTTTAATCACTTGCAAAATCACTTTCGTCGAGTTTAAAGTATGGAAATGTTCAGGCGGCACTGTTTATGGTTACCATATGTTATATTATACCCCATACTGTATTTGTATTGTATTTGCTGTTGTACTAGATGCATTATCATTTTACCTGTGGTTAGGACTGTTTATCGACATGACTAATACCTCAAGAAATTTACATTGTACTGTCATTTGTCAGAGCATTGGCCTAGTTAGAGCCCACTTCGCAAAGTGCCCGTGAGTCTACAGTTAACTCATTTTATGAAGGCTGTGTTACGGGGGCACTGAAAATAAGAAGTGCTTCCCTTTCGACCCGACTGCGGACGTCTGACAGTCACTCCGGCAGTCCGCCGGAGAACAGCAGCGACTTTGATTGGTTAAGAACCTGTGACGCACAATGCAAGATGTTCAGCCAGTGGACCTCCGATGGCCCGCTTGGTCATTGGCGACCAGTCAGATATCGCTGACTGGGTGGCTCAGATGGAAAATCCTTGATGTAATAACGCAAGACTAATCCCCTCCCTCCCCCCCCCCCCCAAAAAAAATAATGTTGGTGGTACAAACAAGTTGTTGTAGCATGCATGGTGTAGCAAACCCTTAGATTAGGCAATGTTTGACTGCAAGTTTGACAAACGTAAATATGTTTTACAAGATTTGATTCGAAAGGCAACCAGACACTACAAAGAAAGAGATGTTTAGGAAGATAACAATCATCTGCTACGAACAAGGCGTTCTTGGAGTGACATGTGGACAACAACCTCATGTTTTGCTGTTGAATAAAAACAAGAACCAAAAAAAAAGGAAACAT
This sequence comes from Stichopus chloronotus, assembly GCA_021234535.1. NCBI lineage: Eukaryota > Metazoa > Echinodermata > Holothuroidea > Aspidochirotida > Stichopodidae > Stichopus > Stichopus chloronotus. Next base: position 15,662,916 of record CM037849.1, on the reverse strand, counting down.
CAAAACGGTGACTTAATTTAAATCATGAATTTATTCACATACTTTGTAAGTCATTTTCTACAAAGATCTTCTATTAAAGTAGTTTAATGTTACATACTTCCCCTGTTTGTACTTTTCTATTTTTATTTCTTATAAAAGCCGACTTGATTGATACACCAAGGTGGTTCGTAATATGATACAATAAAACACATTCAATCTCGTTCTCAAAACCAGATACATAAATATCGATGATTCAAGGCAATCCATCCTGCCGGTCAAAATTAAGTCCTCACAGTGCTTGTAAAAATGCTGGATGCCATCGAGAGGAATGGCAAATATAATACAAGAAACTTGGAAAGAACTCTGCAGGTAACAAATACGACGAATATTTCTCGAACTTATTTCTTTTTTGATCGGCGATTTTACACGGTGCTATCGTGAAGGAGAATTATGGAAGTTTATCTAAGGGAGAGAAATGTCAAGATTCGTATAAAAATCGATCCAGAATGGTGAGTCACTCGACCATCCGGATAAAATCGGCTACAAAACAGTGAGGTATCTAGTAGCGAAGTGTTCATACTTTGGAAAAAGTTCAGTCGGCACCAGGAGACTCTTAAAAATACAAAGGTGACTGGGAGGGATAAAAGGTGAAGAGTGCAAAAGTGACAAATAGCATGTTCACTATTCACTCTTTGTTTTTCTCAAAAGCTTGCATTAAAACCATCACTTTCCAGACCTCAGTTCACCCGTAGACATAGACAAACCTTCGAGAATCCTGAAACCATAATTGCAAAAATTAAAATATGCAGCAATCAAAGATAAGCAAAATGGACACCCAAACATTTTAATGCATTGCTTTTACGTGTTCTGTGGTCATGCAACAAACCCACCTTGGTCATATCAACACAAGCTATGAGTGAAATAAAAGGGTCAAATGCAAACAAATACCGTATCCCCTTCTGTGGGCGACATTCACATGTAACACACCCTTGACATTGGCCTTGACATTGGCCTTGACATAGGATGAAAACAAGACTTGCCATAGAATTGTTAATGGCTGTGTAAGGAAAGTTTCACCTCCAGTCGTAAAACAAAGGGACCTTGGATACTTGTACTAACCGCACAGCATTCAGTCGTAATCACAATGCCTGATTCTCATTTGCGCGGACAAGTCACCCCATGCCAATCAAAGCCGAGTCATCTCATGTCGGTCATATGCGAGTCATTTTGTATTACTAAAATGAATCGGTTGCAGCTGCATCAAAAGTGAGAGAAAAGCCAGAATGCATATATGCATTGTGGTTTCGACGATGCACTCTTCCTTGTTTTTTAAAGAGAATCTGATATATCACATACTGTTAGGACGTATTACACCCTCGGTCTGTGTGCTATTACAAGAAAGCTGCAACTTCAAGTGAGCCATGTTAAAAGGACTAAAATAAGTTTAAAATGAGTACATAAAAAAAATGTCACCTCCTGACAGTTAGTGAACCATCAAAAGTATTTATGTTTAGCAAGTTAAAGTCTTGGAAAGGATTCTAAAAATAGCTGACAGTTGCTGCCTATGGAACAGTGTTTCAAAGAAGTTCGGAAAGGCTGCTGCTTGGTTAAGATGATGGCCAAATCTATTGTATAGATTTAATTAAACATATAAAAGTGAAACTCCTCTTAAGAAGTTTTCAACACTATCTGTTCCATCCATTCCAAGATATGCCCCTAAGGCGCTAGGATCATTTATTGCACCTATAAACAGTGACACCTTAGAAAACAGTGAACAAAATTTAAGAAGATTTCTTTTAAAGACATCCAAAAAATATTCTACCAGCACATATTGCACAACCAACAACTGATATTTAAGATATAATCTAGACATTCCTGTCTTCATATTTATAGAATCTCATTCCAAACAATTTTATAATTCTGAGATGAACATACATAAAAATAAAATAAAAGATATGAGTTTCCTAGCACCAACTACTGTCAAAGATAGAAGAAAATTGAATGAATTGGGTACATTATATTATTTTAAACATGAAACCATATTACAATCACAAAATGTTGATCCAGTAGGAAATATAGTATTTATAGAGCACATTATAGATTGCATCTATTTCTGAGTAACTTTTGTTCAATAATTTATCCAGCCACTTAAAATTCAGTACACTCTGGATCTGTCTTCATGAACTCACTTTTTCACCAATTTAACAACCGGATCGTTTTTACACTTTCAAGCAATTTGAAATGGTAAAAACAAAAAGAGTACTGCAATTAAAATAACAACGCTTCAAATGCTTACCGAGCATGATACATTTTTACACTTGTATTTGGCAAAGCAGAAGCTGTGATTAGTTTTTACTGCTCTAGCCTTATAAAACTGATCCCATATAGCAACCGCTGTACCCGAACTGATTCCATATAGCATGTTGTGAAAACTGATCCAACATAGCAAATAGTTTCACTCTACGGTGCAGCACACACATGGCTAAAACCTTTGATCCCACATCGCTTTAGCTGTGTCCTAATGTACAGCACAAGCATGGTACGTAAATCTGATCTGATTCTCCTTTTCGGCAGCGGCTCGAATCGGACGATTGGCACACGTACGTTTCGTGAAATCATGCTTCATCTTCAAATTGTACGCTTTATGAAACTGTATGCTTTGTGAAAATTTTTCCACGTAAACACTAGCTTGGATCAAAGTATGGCTGATCCTCCACAAAGCTGATCCCATTTAGCGAGGAGATCTTTGATTAAATTTACAAAACTGATCACCGGTAACAAGCGGAGTGTCGTCAAATGAATATACTATGTGTTTTGCTTTTACAAACGTAACACCTCAGATGGTTTCCTTGTAAAATGGATTTGTTTTGTGAGGATTTTTTTTTCTTTTTAACTCAAGACGCTTTCAGCACGGATATCACTTTCGTTCGCACCTCTGTGTGTGCCCTTCCTTGCCCATCAAGTCCCATGTGAAAACATGTGAGATGATCATACTCCTCGACTCACACAGAGTGCATAACCCTCAGTCATCCTTGGCATCCTGAAGTTCACCGCACGTGGAGGTATCTGAAACCATTGCGCTCTATAGTGCATCACTGAGGGATTTTGAAACTTTCACTTGATTACTTATTTCACCAGCAGCAGCACTCAAATGGGAAACATGCTATTTTGTAGCTGCAAATCCTCTGGTGTAATCCCCACAACTCACTGGTGTGGGTATTCACAAGTGACTATACTTACACTCTCTCCTGAACCTCTAGCCACGATGATGTAATAAGATACACATTTTCCGACTCCTAACCCAGAGACGTGAAGTTCTTAACATATTGTGAAACTGTAAAGTATTAATACACTGCTCAATTATCAGCAGCTGCTATTCATGTATGAGTCAAACCTTCCACAAACTGTTGACTTTTAAAAAGCTAAAAACACTATTTACAATGACAATTCTATTCTGAAGCCTCTGAATGAGGTCGGTGTGACATCAGCATACAAAAGCTCACATACCAAACATAACCATTTTATCTCCTACCACAAACAACCAAGAATTGCACAGCCTTCCTGTAAACTGAACATCCAACTAGCTGACACTATGTGCAACTCCACTGAGGTTTTCTGGCCGAAAGTGAAGGCAGTCAAGCGAGCAATGTGTCCACCCTGCCATCTGATACTTCCCTCTCAAGTGCGAAAAGGTTTGACCGCATGTGACTCGCTGGTCAGCACTTGTGAAATGGATCTCACCAAAACTACAGCCTGGGCATCAACACAATAGCTGAGGAAGTACTTCTGGTATCGTTGACTAACGGTGAGACCCAAAAAACTCAAGAGTGAAGAAATGGATAATGAAAATTCAGCCACATGACGCTCGAGTTGTGGGACTCAAAGTCGAATCCACTATGTCTGAGCTTCAAATGGACTTGCACACATAATGGGGATTTCAAAAGCAACGTTCAGTCCTCATCGCTGTCAAGAGCAAGAATTTCTTTTGATATCTCTGGTAATTCTGACTCCTTCTTCGCCGGTTTTGGTGCTTCTGGCTCCTTTTTATCTTCTTTCTTTGCTTTTTCCTCTGTCTCCTCCTTTTGTTTTTCATCTTCTTTACGTTCCTTTTCCTTCTCCGCTTCTCTCTCCTCATCTTCCGCTTTCTGTTTGGCAACGATCGCAGACCAGTTCTGCAAATTCGACCTAAAGTACCGGAATGGAAATGAAAGATAGCAAAAACTCAATCCGTGGTGCAAAATGCCCTTGCATAAAGATGGACATGCAGCCATTTGCATATATTGTTCAGACCAAAGAGTGGACAAATCCAAAGTCTAAAGCCAACATTTCCAGCCACCTTACAGTAACCCTTACCTGCCTTTTCATGGCTTTTTTTATCTTTCAAAGGTATTCAAAAGACTGCAAACAACATTGTGATGTCTAGTTTCATAATCTAATGACCCTTGAATGAGCTGACAACCTCACCATCAATTCACCAATATATTGAGACTTCACAGATCTTTGACTATCTCAGAAATTGTTTCACTGGAGGAAACCATTTTAAGAAGGTAGAGGTTCTGGGTGGGAATACTGCCTGAGAGCTTGTAAATCAACAAGTTTTTGTTGAGAGGAAGAGGTCACCTACCAGGAAAAACAAGACAGATGGATACATGATAGAGCCTTGGTGACTGCACACCAAACCAGGCAAGCACAAACAGAGAAAACTCATTCAAACAAAAGAGTTAAAAGGTCAAGCTGGCTCACTTATCATGTGACCAGAAGTTAACATTTATCACATACCTTGCTCCTTCAAGCATTGGCTTGGCATTGGGAATGTGTTGCTGTAACAAATCGTAGCAAGGTAAGCAGATACCAACGATAAAAGATACCTGAAAAACAAAACAAAAAATTATGAAGACACAAAATTACAGCAAAACATCCAGCAGATAAAATCATGAAATGGATAGTGCATTATTTACCTGATTATGCTAAAGCTCAGTCGTTCTTACTTTAGAAACATCAAGCCCAGTCTGAGTTTGTCGGTGAGTTTAAAGGGCAAAAAAGGTTCTGAACCATGTTCCTCAGACAAAAACATATTAAACCAGTCAAATAAAATTGAGGACAAAAAAGTGTAGTGGGTCAATAGTTGAGGATTTTGACCGAGTATGAAAAAATAATAAATTAATCACAATATCACCAACCTTCATTACCCAAATGCTTAATAGCTTAATCTCTTCCAGCTGCTGATTCTAACAGCGTAACACTTTGCAAAGACAACTTTCATTTGACTATTTAAATTTAAACTTTCCACAGCATGTGCCCCCTCTTAGAAAAAAAAAAATTAACTAAAAATTTTTAACTATGTTCTCAGTTGATCATATATCTCCGTCAAAATTGCAACCGTTTATTCACCCAATACGCATTATAAATTGTCGATATCACAAGCGTTCACTGTCTAAACAGTAGCAGCTGATTTAACAGCTAACTTATTTTGCACCAACGTCTCTCCTTTGACTGAAAACGCGATTTAAAGTCAAACTTTTCTAAAGAATGTGTCCACTCTTCAAACTAACCAGAAAGCCAAAAAAGCTTTGTGATTCCTTGCGACATGGTTATATTAAAACAAACATGAATTATCCACATGTCAAGTATGAGAGTTACTGCAGTTACCGTTCTTGAAACAGCACATTTGCCTTTAACCCAAAATAACCTTTATTTTGGTGACCTCAAATGACATTTGATGTCCACTCAAAGCAATAGGGATCACCTACCCAGTATGGGGAACCCACACATCAAGTATGACATCAGTCAACATTACCCTTCTGGAGATAATGTGTTAGCAAGGTTTGACCTCAGGTGACCTCAAACGACCTTTGATCTCCACCCAGACGAGAGCAGTCTTCTACTTAGTATATACAATCCACACACTGAGTATGACATTAGGTCACGGTAATCTTTCTGGAGATATTGTGTTTACAAGGGTTTCACAGTTTGACCTCTGGTGACCTCAAATGACCTTTGACCTCCACCAAAAACAATAGGGATCATCTACTCAATATAACCAACCCACACATTTAAGTATGACATCAGTCACAGTTACCCTTCTGGAGATATTGTGTTTACAAGATTTTTACAGTTTGACCTCTGGTGACCTCAAATGACCTTTGACCTCCACCAAAAACAGGGGGAATCATTTACTCAATATGAACAACCCACACACCAAGTATGACATCAGTCACAGTTATCTACCTGGAGATATTGTGTTTACAAGGTTTTCATGGTTTGACCTCTGATGACCTCCCATGACCTCTGACCTCCACCCAAAAACGATAGCACTCTTCTACTTAGTATATACAATCCATACATTGAGTATGACATCAGTCACAGTTATCCTTCTGGAGATATTGTGTTTACAAGGGTTTCACAGTTTGATCTCTGGTGACCTCAAATGACCTTTGACCTCCACCAAAAACAATAGAGATCATCCACTTAATATAACCAACCAACACATTAAGTATGACATCAGTCGCAGTTACCCTTCTGGAGATATTGTGTTTACCAGATTTTTACAGTTTGACCTCTGGTGACCTCACATGACCTTTGACCTCCACCAAAAACAGGAGGAATCATCTACTCAATATAAGCAACCCACACACCAAGTATGACATCAGTCACAGTTATCTACCTGGAGATATTGTGTTTACAAAGTTTTCATGGTTTGACCTCTGATGACCTCAAATGACCTTTGACCTCCACCAAAAACAAGAGGGATCATTTACTCAATATGACCAACCTACACACTAAATATGACATCTGTCACAGTTACCCTTCTGGAGATATTGTGTTTACAAGGTTTTTACAGTTTGACCTCTGGTGACCTCAAATGACCTTTGACCGCTACAAAAAAATGATAGAGATCATCTAAGAAATATGACCAACTTACACACCAAGTGTGACATCAGTACCAGTTACCGTTCTTGAGATATTGTGTTTACAAGGTTTTCAAATTTTGACCTCCTGTGACCTCGAATGACCTTTGACCTCCACCAAAAACAATAGGGATCATCTACTCACTATGAACAACCCACACACCAGGTATGAGATCCGTCATGGTTACACTTCTTGAGATATCGTGTTTACAAGCAGGGCGTCACACACACACACGCACGCGCACACCCACACATACACACACACGACATCACCATCGCATAGATTCCTTCTGCCTCCGGCAAGGAATCAAAACTTTGAGCTATGCTCTCCATTGACCAGAGATTCCTTGGTCAAACCTGCAGCCCTTTGATCTTCAGTACCTACTGATCACCTTTGACAAGATGATCGGTCCTGACTAACTTCATGGAATGCCACCCTGAAAAGTATTTAAAGTCTTTAGCAGACTACTGATCCTCCTTTTACAGTACACAAACCTGTATAAATTAGCAATAGCTACTGGTGTGAGCACGGTGTGTGTATTTACCATAACTGTAGTTATGGTAAATCACATCTGGGTAAGATCAGTCAAAAAACATGCTGTTGCTATTTCCTCATTATGATTCTAGACGGCTACATTGCAGCACAGGAACTTCTGCAGTCACAGGAATGTTCATGGGTTTTTCTCTTTTTTTTTTCCTTACTTTGTTTTCTGGGGGGAGATATTTGTGCCAAACATTTAGTCCACTGTAAATGAAACTTCCTCAATGTCACCACAATTTTGTTTTGCAGCCTTGGGTACATGACATTTGCTTGAAATGTCACTGTGTTTCAGTTCAGCAAAAGGTGACTGAAATATTAATTTGTTGCTTCACACTTTGAAACCACTATCCCACATTTCTTTTCTGCTTTTTAATTACTAGTCCCTGCGAAAACGATTTCAAACATGATAACAGTTCCGATTCAAAATCATTTGTTTTGCTTCAGGTGATATGCAATCTACACCTCCCAATGACATACTTACTGTAGCTGCAAGTTTGTCTTTGATCAAAGAGTGCAAACAATTTAACACTACTGTAACACTGCAACCACAGGGACTGTAGCTATGGCTACAAAACACACCACTGTAAAAGGATGCGGCCGTCAGCACACGACCACCGAGAATGTAACTTAAAACACATTAACATGGTCTTGTATGTTACAGACATGCAGGCCACCTTTGACCTAGACAGCCATATATTTGGACAATCTCGAAACTTTGTTCGAAGGTCAAAATTGTCAGAAAGACATATGGCCACACTGAGTTGCGGTTTTACGTGAAAAGACAAATTTGGGTTCTTTTTTTTTTAAGTTTGTTCACATGTCAAAGACGACATCATCAGCTTTAAATGACTGTCACCTGATTGGCTGGAAGTTCATGGGCCTTGGCTCTGTCCATCATGGGTATCGGATTCCGGCCATGGGCTTTCTCCTCGTCACCCTTGATGAGTTTAAAAGAAAAATCTTAAACTTTCAGGAAAAGTGATAGGAAATGAAGCAAGTTACACACTTTTAAAAAGATGCGACCCCTCCGGAAGAAACACAACCAGTCTATGAAAAATAAAACTGATGGCGATTAATAAACAAAAATGTCAGAAATAACTGACAGCCTAAAACATTTTTTCAATAAATCTAAGTTGAAAGAAAATGGAAAATTTTGATAAGTGTGACATGTTAACATGCTTACATCCTCCGCAAATCAGCACATAGCAAAACACCATCAACAGCCCCTGAGTAAATGATACTTGGTAAAAATTTCCAACACGATGACAACCTGGAGACCTACATCAAGCAGTGAGTTTATGCCATATTACAAAAAAAAAAGAATGTAGGTTTTTTACTCTGAGATGTGATTTGCTGTTAGTGTGGCAAAAACCTTTTTCGCATAGTATATAATAAAAATGAAGCTAAAATAATCACCAAAAGCCAAGTAATAGTTCTGATGTTTAATAGTTTGTTATGAATGAAGAACTATATCTAGCTGTCACATATAACAGACTGCAGGAAGGAAGTGATCTTAACTGATGCGTAATATTAAATACTGTAAACATCACTCATTTCATTCGTGATTTGGGGGGATTTAGTATGGACAACAAAAAGCACAAAATCACAGTAGCTCAAACAATCGCCAAAATCGAGAAGCAAGAGTTCTGATTCTGTTGGTATTATTATGGATGATAAGCCTTTCATCAATAGACACACATCTTTTTAATCTTTTAAACCAGAAGCGCCTGCTAATTAACGACTTTGAAAAAATTTTTGTATTAGAGCAACTAGTTCTGTTTTAATTTAAAGGAAAAAAAAAAAACACAGGAATTCACATCAAATGCTGACGAGTTTTGAATACCTGGAACTCTTCATACTCCTTCCTACCGATGCACTAACCACAAGAATATGCAGGAAAGAATCAAGATGAGAACATTTTTTTTTTTTGAAATGAGATGTCATTGTCGATCGATGGTATCTGTCTCTCGAGCAAACCAATCTGAGGAATGTGTCTTACTTAACCTGGTCACGTGTGGAACAAATTGATACAATCACCTACGAGGTGTGGAAAGAAGAAACTCAGAAATAGGATGACTGTTCTCCAAAATTTTGGTAACTGATCCCACAATGAAGTAGCATCTGACCGACTGCTGGCCACACATGCTTTTTGGAATGATTTTGTGTTATCTTCGTCGTCACAAAATTTGGCATCCCGTTTTCTATTAGTTACAGGTGCACAAATAACGAAAATAAAATGCTGCCGATCATCTAAATTTCTTTGCTGACGGTTCTTTGGCCTCCATGAGCAGGGGGGATTGCTAATGCCTGGAGCACTTTCCGCAGACCCGCTCAACACCAAATTATCCTGGAGGATAATTTCCGAAAAATACACTCTTTTTCTTCTACATTTTCTTTCATTTTTTTGTACTAATTTGCCGATAAACACGCGCACTGCAAGTACAGTATGACTGAAATCATGTGACATTATTTGCTAAATGTATTGAAAGGGCTACAGTGAACAGACCGGGCACAATACTTGACTACACGTGCATGGATAATATCTACTTTATTTTAGTATTTCACACCTCGTATGACTGATGAGAGTTTACGATTCTTCCTTACGAACTACGATGAATAAAACGACTCTATTCAGGGTTGTCCTACCAGCATGCAAACTTTTCACTACTTACTGTCAATCAACATTAAATGAAGTTCAAAACATGAATGGGAAGTCATATGGAAATTAATATTTATGTCTGGAGCAAAAATTTAGAAGAAAAATGGTGGATGATCCCAAGGATGAAGAATGACAGAAAAACGATTAAAAGAACCGATACCGGTTGTGATGACAAGGCAGTGTCAGGCCTGTTTCACAAAATGGCGGCGGTAACCATATCGCAAATGTATTAGGACACAGGGCATGACTACTGTACGTCACAATTGGCTTGTACACAAAGTATGTCATTTTTGGTACTGGAACAACATCTGACTTCCTTGACTTTGGCTTCTCTCTTTGTTACCATTTTGAAAGTTCGAGCAAAGGTCACTACGTATCATTGGTAGTAGCCAACCGCACTTCGGAATACAACGTTACTGATATTGGGCCAGCTTGATTCTTTGCCACAGATCATCATGATGGAAGTTAACCAGGAGAGAGGAAGGAAGAATTAAAATGTGTGCCAGGTAACTAAGAAGAAATCTAAAGGCTTTCACAGCCGGCTGTTGCCAACGTTTACAAAATAATTTCACGCTTGGAAAAATACTTTCAAATCATCTCTTATTATGTTTTTTTCCAGTTCACTGTTGTACACTTTTCAGGAAACAGTGAACCCTCGCTAATTTTCTGTTAGCTGTCTCTGGTGTTGGACTGAAAATTTGTGACTCCTTGCTTTCAAATTAAGGCCAGTATCATTCAAAACGAAGGTCACCAATGATTGAGACAAATTCAGATATGACTACACCTTTTATCATTTGCATCTTTCATTCATTATGACGTTAAGTAACTCTTCACAGATGGAGAAAATGCTTTCAACATTTCCTCCTGCAGAAGTGATACATTTGGGTAACATATTTCAGTGATACATTGGTGAACTTACCAATTTGTGGTTAAGTCCAGTAGTGACTGTGTTTTGGAAACCTCCAGTTTAAATTGAAACGGTTACTGATTGAAAACAGTACCAGTCTACACCTCATTTTCTTTCAGGAGTATGCATACAGACAGATGTAGCAACTGTTATTCATTCTTTCAAATCTCAAGCAGTTTGAAAGCTACAGTGCAAGCGAAAAACATCACGCACTATCAGCACCAAAATATGGTCTTCCCAGTTCAAACTTCACCAACTTCCTTTCCTCCCACGAGATCTAATCTCAAAGAGTCATTCAAAATAACTTGACAAAATTACAAAATGCACAAAAACCAGAACTGAACCTGTTCATAAAATTCTTCAAAAATATCTTCGGCGACTTTGGCCTGGATCTCAAATGGCTTACAGACAGCGCAGAGGTCGCACGCTGTCATTACGATAGCATTGCACAATCTCCTGTGGTGGGTCAGACGAAGAGAGAGATGAGAATACCGATGAACATGCAGCAGGACAGATAACGAGGATAAAGATGACAATCAAGATGATGATGATGATGATGATGATGATTATGATTATGATGATGACATCACTGGTGGATCCAAGACCTTGTTTGGAGGGGGGGTCGAACTAATGCCACTGAGACGCCCCTCTCCTATGGAAACTTTTAATTACTGGATGCCCACAGATGTGATTTAGTGCATCAAAAGCATACAATTGTGAACTTAATTTCCTTCTAATAAATTCTATAAACAATTTTTCGGCCCCACTTTTGGGTGAGACGATGGTTCCCATTGGTATTCTCCCATTTGGATCTGCCAGTAGATGACATCATGCATATGTGATAAAAATGAATTAGCGGCATGTTAGTGTATGGTTGATCACTTTGTGCGATCTGTTTCATCTCCTGGGAGTCACAACGAGTGATGTGCAATGTTACCTGCAGCAGCAGCTGGGTGAAAAAGTGTATCAAAGAATGAAAAAGAAAATGAAGGTTTGCTGACAGAGGAAGGTTGGCAATGATTGGCATGCAGGTGGAAGTGTAAAAGGTCAATCACACTGTATCATGCATAGAAGCGACAGTTACACTGTAATAGTGGACTATTGGAAATAAATTACCTTTATCATTGACAACATATCATGAGAACAAATAAGCTTAAACCACCAATGAACCAAACCCGGTAATTTCTGACATTGCCAAAAGGCGATCACTGCTTATGGTCTTCTGTGATGCAGTCAACATCAGATATCCACTTAAGCTTCCACAGAGCAAGGTTATGTTTAGGCTAGCGTTGATACTAACTTCCACAAACAGAACAAGTGTGGCTAGGCTTGGGACATAAACTATAACAGTGTGGTAAGCTATGTGATCTGAAGTTTGCCTAAATTTTAGACTCTTAGTACACTGTGATGTCACGCAACAAAAGTTCTATGTTACCTTAGGGGCGACTGAAGGTGAGAGTGTGACTATCATGCCAAAACAGCGGCTCTATAGTAATGAGTCTGGTCACCATACTTTATCAGAATGAACACGCACCACACATGAGTTATCATATGGTAGCTACCACGTATGCTGCTGAAGTCTGATTGCTGGGCAACAGTGGAGGCTCATGTTTGTCGCATTTGTGTGTATCAACGATAAAGGTAATGATTACGAAAGAGATCTTTCCTTCATACAATTAACTTCAAGGAAAACAAGAGCAACTGACCATCACAACATAATTATTACAAGGCACAATAAATGTAAGTTATAAATTTCAAAATTTGTTGGCTTTCTTGACAGGTATTTCTTATACCACTAAAATCTCCAAATAATGTTTTTTTTTCCTTCATATCAAAGGGACCACTGGAAATTTTCTTGCTTTATATGTTTTGACAAATTTCTTCAACTTTTCTAAAGTATGATCAACAAACAGCAACAAAAAAATTACAAGTATTCCTTTTCATGCAGCATCTTGTTTCCCAAATAGATGAAACTTGTGTGAAGGTAAGATTTGTTTTTCATTCTTTTACCAGATTATGATATTTTTTTTCCTACCTGTTGATAAAACTCATCAAAGATAACTTTGACAGTCTGTTGCTGCATGTGCCAAGGTTTAGTGTTAGCAGCCAGATCACAAGCGGTCATTGTTAGTGCTCTGATAGACAGTCTGCGTGGTTACAGCAGGTTTGGGTGTTTGTGCAAAAGCGAAAGCGTTAAAAGAAAGAAGAAGATCATTGCAAAAGGGAGATGAGGAGGACAGTGAGGGCACTGACGTGTAAAGGAGGGGAGGGGGGGTGCAGACGATTAGAAAAGGGGGAGGAATTGCTATGATTACACAATCTCAATGGAGAGAAAAAAAAAAGGGAAGCAAGGACCGCGACGCTGAAAAAGGGCAGAGTTATTCCACGATACCATGGAGTACCATGGAGTTCCAATCCAATTTGAGGCTTTGTAAAGAAAGGAAAATTCTGTTTCCTTTTTGGGCACCTCCCATTTCAAAGTATAAATCACGTGCCGGCAACAGGTTTAGTCAACGATTTCAGAAATAATGTATTGTATCCAGTTCCACTACATGGGTCACAACATGTTTAGTGAACTTTGATTTCAGAAATAATGTATCCTACCCAGTTCTGCTACATGGGGTCAAGACACTTAGATGTACACTTCAAACTAAGTTCAACGCCATGAGGACAACTGTGAACATTACTACACTAATTCTGCTGAAAAAAAAGCCATGGTTTTCCCGACATTTTCTCAAAGGTACTGTTAAAGATTTGATGTAAAGTATCAACTTCTTATTTACCTGACAAAAAGTTAAAATCTCCTGAGAAGACATACTGTATATTTCTCACAAACGTTTACTTTCGGTTTTGTGATAGGGTAAGAAGACACTACAGTTTTCTACCTGTATCACTGATGAACAACCTGCTAACCCTCCCTACCCCAGAACCCTGTTTCCCTGCAACATCCCTTGATGGCAAAATAAACTGAACTGGCATCTGGAAATATGATTTGGGGAAAAAGCAGGGAAACCACATTGTAAAAATAGTAAACAACTTTGTGCAGAGGTTTGCTGACCAGAAATGGCTCTCTGAATATGCCATTGGCTATACTTTTGGACTCCAAGATGTGCTATATGACTCCCATCCCATTCACCACCCTCTTCATCCAGATCTTGCATTGCCATCTTGAACCTATGGATGTCTAACTTTCCACAGCCCATTCTTAAAGGGGGAAATTGTCCAGTAACTTCCATTTTCTTGATATTTCTTGCAAAATTATTTCCTACTCCGCAGCAACAAAATCGTGGCATGGGCACTGCAGTAGAAACATAACATTGCAGTGATACCTGCTTTCAGATGAAGGATGGTTTCAGACAAAATAGATCCATTTAAACAGGGAATCAGTTTTTTGGTTAGGAGTTCACTGTAACCTTCATGATACAACAAAGAAAGAGACAGTCGCCATGGCAATGGGGATATAGCAAAAACTGGATAAATAAAGCTCCTTTTCTTTGCTTTAAGTAGAGTAATGCCAGCAGGGGGAAGAGGAAGGTGATATTGGTGTAAGAAAAGTTGGTGGAAGATATAAAACAAGTGCAGGGAAGTGCAGCATGTCAAAATGTGGTGCATAAAATACACTGTGCGGACAGTAGCATTGCATATTAAGAGGTGTGCCATACATACAACTATTTAAAAATATTCCAGGTCATTGATTACATTGTACAGATCATTTACAAACAACATGTTGAAAATACATGAACAAAATTGTTGAAATGCTATATACTGCCATAGTCTGGAAGAGCACTGAAGCAATTATAACCTTTCTTTTTCTCAGTGACTCAAGACAAATTTTTAAAATTTAGAATTTCATTTCTGATAAGAAAAGTTCCTGTTTGGTAAAATCCATACAGTTTGGTTCTGGTACTGTTTGGTTTATAAGAACAACTAGCAAAAATTTAAATTATCCATAAACTGCTGACTTCCAAAAATTCTGCTCGAAGAAATTGACAAAAAAGAAATCAGTCACAACCGTAAGACAAAAATGAAATGTGGATTCAATTATTCAGTCTACAGTAGCCTTGATGATTATAGTAATTCATATACACAGAGTTTTAAGCAATAGAAATCGGGCTACTATGAGTTGCACCTTGGCTTCACATACAACAAATACCAGGTTTGTCCATACTCCCTTCACATAATAATGCTTAAATTCTGAAATCTGAAATTGACTCAATAGAAACAAGCAATCAGTCATACACAGTGCCAAAGCAGGATGTGCTTGTTTAATTGATAGGACAAAAAAAAAGTTAGTCTTTGTCATATTCCATCTTTCTCTTCCATTCGAATACCAAACTGGATAACAACATCTTTGCCACGTTTCTCCCAGGAGAAAATTTCACCAATTAGAGCAATAATTACAGTAGGAAGGAGACCGATCTAGTTTTTTCGGCTAAATTCTCGGCAGAACGGAGTCCTGCGGTGAATATGCAGGAACTGTGCGAATAGCCACGATGAAGTTCTCACGCAAACAGTATTTCGCAACGTGGAAATTTGGCAAGTTTTGTTTATTTTCAGACAAAAACCAAATGACATGCAGTCCTTTGGTGCATTTTCTAAAATGCCGGAAAAGACAGCATATCCTGCTTTGACAGTGAACAGTTGAAAGGGTGGGTCATTCATCTATTGCTATTTCCCAGAATTCATTTCAACTTCAGCTTTGTATATTTTGAAGAACCAGATGAAAGAGCAAATTAACACGAAAGGTTAATGAAGGATCATACTTTGATACAAACATTTTCGAAGATATCACATCTTCCTCCTCAGGTAAGTGAAATATACAAAAGTAGCAAGACAATATGACATAAGACAATACAGTATCGGAAATATAACGTCTCACAGGTTTTAGAAAACGCTGAGTGTATAGGGTGATCCATGTTGGAACAGTTGGTTATTTAGAACAGGTTTGAGTTTTTTGATATGTAAGTTATTAAACAATGACTTTCGTTAACATTTTCGTGTTAATCTGCTCTTTCATCTGGTTCTTCAAACGTGCAACTATTCCTAAATTTGTATATTTTGGTCCATCATTTTTTCCCCAGCAGGACTGTTGTGAGAGTAAATAACATGGTTGGAAAAGCAGGAAAAAAAAAAAAAACGATTTTTTATCAGCTTCTTGGCATAGCTTGAATTAATACACATTTGGTACTTTGCCATGGACCTTAATTAGTGAGAGGTCTTTGTGAGAAAGAATACTCTTAACTTCTGGGCAGTAAAGTTCTTTCAAACTAGGAAGGTCATAAAGAGTCATTATTAAAAAAAGTTATGAGAGGAAATTTCCAGAAAAGGGCTTAAATTGGAACAAAATAATGATAAATCAATGCCATAAGCTGTGCTCAGAATCACAAGTCAGAAACTCAAGGGTTCCTGGGTTTTCTAGGAAATCAATTATCCTGACTTTTTCCATGACTTTCCCAGGGTCAAATAATGAATTTCCTTGACCCTCTTTATTTCTGACATAGAGTTATCAACTACAACAGCAAAGCCAAAGTAACAATGAGGTGAACGGAACTATAAATTTTGATGCGTGAGACCACATTTTGATATTACAAGTGAGAAAAGAACAATGTTTACTTTGTGAAAATTTCCAGGACTTATCCAGGACTTGACACAATATCTCTGAATATTCAAAACTTTTTCAGGTCTTGAAATAACCATTCAAGTTATTATGACTTTTCCACAATTTCCACAACTGGGGGAACCCTGGAAGGCCTAATGTCAAATTTGTTTTTAGGTTGATATGTATGCAACTCTAAACAGAAAGAAACACCTTGTGCTGCATTAATTGATTGTATCATAGCTTAATGACATGAAACAAAAGAGAAGATCGTGCAAGTTGTCTAACAACTTGTAAACAGGAAACAGGAATACACTTTCCATCCTGGCAGTCGACCAGCTGACATAACCATTTCAGGAAAATATGCCATCCAAGTTGGCAGTTTACAAGCTAACATTGTCTCAGGAAAAAGAGTGCATTTACCCTCACACATAATTCAGACAGAGATCTAAAATGCGACGTTGAAACGATACTGACATATCTCATAGTTGTCCAGATGGCTCCTACCTGTGTTCGGGGTTCGACCACTTGAACTCTCCGTTCGCAGAGAGCTTCTTGAGTTTGTCTTTGTTGCCAAAGAACAACGCCAGATCCGTGGCCAGAATGGAATGTCTGATATCTCCAAGAACTTGTTTGTATTCTTCGGAGGTCAGATGCTTGAAGATGTTGTGGCCTTCGTGCTGTGAGCGGCAAAAAAATGAAAAGACAAGGAAAAAGGAGAAATTAAAAGAGAAAAAAAAAAATCAACTTTTTACATTCTTTTTGTAATATTCTTTATTATCACTCTTTAATATGCTCCTAAATACCCTCTCATCTTCTTCATGATTGTTTTGAGGAATTGCTAATTTTTATTCACTTCTCTTTTTTTATCAAATTTTTCAAATGTATTTGTCAGCAGGGCCCTGTTGAAGAACAGTCACCATTAGACTGAACGGGGGGACTCACCCCGGGTAAAGATGGTCAATCAATCAATCGATCGATCGATCGATCAATAAACAAATAAATAATAAAAAAAAAATGTGAAATGTGTGATACTGAGATTGGTCTAGCCACACGGAACTGTGTTACATGATCATGTAAGGGTGCTCCTCCATATCCTCCTTGTGGGTGTCGTCGGGTGAATTCCTACCCTGTTGTTCACCCTCCGCATACCTCCGTGAACACAACTCACTCCACCACACAGTCTGGATGCTGAGACACATACATTGGTACTACATTTAACTGTGGTGTACCGATAGCTATCCAAGCACACTGAGCTTACAAGGCCTGGAGGGGAAGGCGGTATTCTTGTGCAATTTGAAAGATTCCTATCATGATGAGATGTCACTACAATGGCTAGTATCTTCCTGTTAAATTCTGGCTTCATGATTAATATCACCACAACAAACCAAGTATAGTTTATCTGACATATCCTTACAGAGAAATTCTCCTCTCATCCGAAGTGCACCACAGGCTTGAAGCAAGACTCGCCCAGCATAAGTTACTGTCACTGAGCACTTATTTACTGAGGAGGAAGGTACCTTGTATCAACATGACAGTACCTGTAGTATGGTGATGGTCATATTAAAGTGGTGGTGCTCCATGGTTGACGTCGAGTAGACGGCGGCCAGAGGACTGGCGCTGTTGATCATGAAGGAATTGTTCTTCCCCCGATGATCGAGGTCGTGGCAAAGGCAGGCCACAAACAAGGCCAGGCACTGTCAAAGGAGAGACGAAGACATCGAAATCATATCAAACCGGTGGAAGACGAAACCCTTTCTCCCATCTTCGTTTATAGGATCACCATCAGAGCGATGGAGCGACTTCAACGCCTTCTGAATGTCATGCCCCGATTCATGATGATTAATTTGATGACACCTCAGATCATTAACTTACACGACCACTGTGGCGGTGATCTATTAATAGGTGATCTATTAATAGTACGGGTTTATTCTGGATCTTGAAAGCAATTAGCAACGAGGACTCGTTAATCAAAGTATGTGGACGAAGTCGAGTCACTGAGCAAAGATAAACCAAATATAAGATAGATTTTATGGTGACGCAAACATGCAGGAATCAGACAACACAAATATGGGCTGCGGCTATCACTTGTTTGTGACACATTTTCATCCCTGGCAATTATCCTAGGGACGTTTTAGAGCATCAGGGGAGGGAGACCAGAGACTCGAACGACGACTGCCTTACTTTCATGAATAATGCAAAAAGGTGGACTTTTACCTCTAACGGGGTGAAGACCATTTCATCACACGTTTTAATTATAGTATAAACGCTGTGAGCCACGGAGAATGCGTGCGTCCAGTTGTGGTAAGGAACCTTCCGGTAATTTTTGCGAACCGTCAAAATAAATCTGCACAATTCGTCAGTAGTCGAACCTGCGGGGGCAAAGTGTTGAATCTGAGGAGATGAGGGTCTGACTTGAGCGATGTGTCGAGAAAGATAAGGAGAGCATGCAAGCTATGTAGCATTCATTTGGTAGAGTTAAAAGTGGGATAGCTTTGTCTTGATAATCTTCACCAATCTACACTATGCAGCAAACAGCTACGATTAACTCTAACAACATATGCAGTGTTGGGAGAAGTTTCACACCTTATCCTCACACTAAAAATAGCGTCTCAAAAAGACTTTTCCTGCATGATACGATGATGTGATAACCAGAAATGTTGTCAAGGTCATTGTGTATTCTTTCAACAAGGCATGAAAATGGAAAATGTATAATATCATGATTATTCATGATCTAGGACGACAGATTTCACCCGATATGACAGTCAAGCCCTCCTCTATGTTGTGATTATTTAACGCTGTGCTCAACTTATGTCAACCACACCTACACTCCTCACTCATGATTATTCATTACCTTATACAATGGATGTCATCCAAATATAGAGCCAAGCCACCTCCTAATTGTCTTGATTATTCAACATCTCATACAGTGGATGTCATCAATGCCGCCACCCACAATCATGATTATTCATCACCTTATACAATGGATGTCACCAATATACGGTCAAGTCATCCTCGGACTACATTCTTTGATTATTCCAACACCGTGCACACAGCTAATGCTATCCATGCCTACATCCCTCGCTTATGATTATTGCATCACCTTGTACAACAGATGTCACCAAATATGACAATCAAGTCTTCTTCTACACCTTGATTATTCAACACCACCCCAAGATTATTCATCACCTTACACAATGGACAGTCACCAGTATGCACCTTACACAATGGACATCACCAGTATAACAGCCAAGTTTAACTCTAGGTTTTCCTTGATTATTGAAAACTACTGACATCATCAATGACATCACCACATCGCTTCCATCAGATGCTTGAAAGACCTTCAATCACAATGAAGCCCTGCATGATTGTTTTTCCTTTTTTTTGCTTTCCCTATATGCATGTACCTCCAAGCGCCCCGTTAAATATCTATCAGCAGCTAATTCAGTAGGATAAAGCAAAGGGTAGGATAAAATCCATCCCCGATCTGCTTGATTGTGAAAGTTAATTTGACTTTTCCTTCTCCTTTTGCAGCGACCAAGCACAGAAAAAAAAAAGGAGAGACATTTATTGCCTAAACTTATATCTCACGCATATTCGTGACATCATCTTACTGCACCACCAGGTGCCAGATAGGGAATACATTCTTTGCTTGCCTCTTCTCAGTGCTGCCTGCTGTTTTTGATAGCTAGAAGATGAAGAACGAAGCTCCTGGATGTTGTTTTTGCATTTTTTTTTTTTTATTTTTTTAGATAAGAGACTGAAAGACTTTACCTCAAGAAAACAAACCTGGAAACCCCTTTTTTCCAGTTTCATACAAACTGAAATCCACTGGCAATTAAGCACTGCCAGGGTTTTCCTTTCCTTGTTCGGGAAGGAAGAATTACCGTCAGTTTTAGAGACTTGCGATGCCCGTTAACAATTTAGATCTGGGGAAAGCTAATTTTAGAGACAGATTTATCAAAACCGCCTAGGAGACGCTCCCAAGTCGACTTTTAATACTCCAGAGACATGATCATAAATTGATCATATGGAACAGAAGTCAGGCAAACAGAAACTGACAAAGGATCGGGATGTTGTGAATCTTGTCGACCTAATCGACGGCCGGATGAATGTCTGCCACAAATGATACAAATTTAGCAACAGCTATCAAAGAGACTGATTCAAACTGAATCCTACTAAAATTTGCAGTCTGTCTCACACATATCATCATCTTACGATGTCACAGCAAAGGTCGTACACGAAAAAGGCCAGAGAAAGGTCTGATGATGGTTTTCGAAACAATAAGTTTCTGATGGGATCCCATCACTTGAAGATTTTCGAATGCACGAAAAGGAAAGTAAATAAGGCGCGTGCCAGAGCACGTTGGAAGCTAAAAGATGGAACTGAATTAAATAAGGCTTTGTATTAGTGCAGCAGACAGCAAGAGAAATAAAAACACTGTGCAGAGGAAGAAAAAAAAAAAGAAAGGTGAAGAATCGAGAGAAAAGCAAAAATTAAGGTATTAAGAGAGGAAATAAAACTGGTCATCTAGTAAAAACGATCATAGACTTAAACTGAGAGAGAAAGTTCTCATGCGACATTCTGCAGAGAGCATCCAGGCTAATCTATAACATCAGTGCTATCACTTACATCACCAAAACAGAAGAACAAAGTACAACAAAATATCGCCACCACAATCATGCTTATACTGCCAATGGCGGGGGAGCACAGGGTGTCACTCCCCGATCCTTGCGTATTCCACCCAGCACCTCATCCGAAAAATAACGGCGAAATACCCGGTGCCACTTTCAGTTTTTTCAGCTCCGTGGAATACCTTTTCGTAAAATTTGTTCGGAGTTAGATCGCAGAAACTGGATGCATACAATGACCATGGAATCAGAATCAAATGAGGAACACCCCCTGCTTGTTGAAACTACATTTCCCCCTCAATGTTAGTCTAGCACTTGAGATGAAATGGTTTAATACTAACATTCATCCAACATGATTACATTGTAACCCAACTTCTGGTGATTAGCAAGGTGGTTACCATTTGCAAAAAAAAAATTAGTATCCACTTGATGGCACAATTATCATTTTTAAAAATGAGAAATATATGCCATGTAGTTGAAAATATACCTTTTATGCCTGTATCGTTATGGAACTGTAAGGCAATGCGGCGACTCTGAGCGTGCTAAGTTCAAAAAGATTTAATCATTTGAGACTGCTGGTTACAACTGAATAAATGTAAATCAATGACACAAAGGGAAAGTCACATGTTCTAAGATACGAGCAGAAATTAGCGTGCAGCGTAATGTTCTCCTCGTCGTACACCATCCTGTAACATTATCTGATGCTCGCAATTGTGAATGCAATAGAAAATTAACCCATATCATAACCATTCCAAAGTCAGCAGAGAGCTAGGTTCGGGAACCGAAGGACTAACGCAGGGGGCGAAGATGAGGTAGCAAACTAATAAATGCCCATAAGCCAAACAGAAGAAAGCAGCGAGTGAGAGAATAGGAAGAAGGATGCCAAAAAGAAATATAAAAAGAGATTAGCGGCAGCAATAGCAGCAGCGCACGGCAAATAAAAGATCATGAGAAAAAAATAAGCAGCAGCTGCATATGCTTGCTTTCAATACCTCTGGCTCATTTCAATGAATTCCGGTGGTGCACTGTGGAGTGGTGAAATGCATGACAATAAAATGAATACAATTATGAAAGGAAATTATAGAAAAAAAAATATAAAAAACCATCAACTGAAGTAAAAGCATTTAAAAAAAAAACATACGGGTTCAAATGCAATAACACTTCCCACCCATTTTAATGCTGTCTTCTCTTTTTTTTTTTGCTTCACACTGAAATTGGAAATCAAAACATGAAACGACACTCTCCACTTAATGGTGATTGTATCGTATGGGGTTTCATTTAATTGACAGGTTGTTGCATACTGAAAAAATTTTAAAGCTATGATGAAGCTAGGGTACGTAGATACAAAGGGTGCAAAAGGTCCCAGCACACTGTTGTGACAGTCCTGTTTATGGCAGTGTGGATATTATGTGAGTATAGGTCCTAATACATGTGTTTTGGTGTTGTTAATAGAAACATGGATAAAAAGTGTGTATAGGCCCAACATACGATGAATGAGCTAATTGTAATGCTGTTAAAGCAGGGGCCAATGTGTGTGTATAGGCCAAATACACAATGCACCAATGCAAGTGCATATAGGTACGATGCACAATGTGCTGTTGTAATAATGTTACAGGGAAGTAGGCAGTTTGTTCTAGAGAAAATAATCATATTTTCAAAACCAATGTTTGTGGACACATAGGACAACAGATCATCCAAAATAAGAATGAATATTGGCCTTCAATTAACAAGGAATAAGTTTCTCACAGATAGAAATTCAGTCGTTATTTGTGTGTGTACAGTAGGTCCAATGAACAATGCACTGAGGTAGTGTGATGACTAAAGATAATGACAAGTGATAACAACAACATGCCATGAAATGGCCGATTACAAAAATGCACACTTCTCAATATCCGATAAATTGGCCTTTGGTCACAGTCAAAATTCTGTGAGGCAATCAACATTGTGGGGGATGAGAGCTAATATGCTACATTTAATGAACCATCTTCTGGTCACTCAATGGGGTGATTTCACAAACTTACTCTTTAATGTTGAAGAGATCCTTAAACATGCACAGGACGTAAAGCGGTTTGGCAGATTCTTCGAGACCCCAAGGTGAAAAGTCAAATCTGTTTTCATATGAGAAGATCAAAGAAATATCAAACTACAATATGTTCAAATCAAAACATTCTATGCCAGGAGGATATCAAGTGAATGTGTTAAAGAAGAACCATCACGACGGCAGTAATTTTGCGTGGTTTCGGCCGTTCACGTATCCTGAGCTTGTTTGACAGGAACGTAAACATACCTCTTGCAATGAAGTGACCATGCTAGAGGATACGGCCCTATGTAATTACTGATGACAAAAGAGTGCTAACCTGTGTAAGCATAACCCAAGTACTTCAATAAATGGTCACACTGAAGAGCAGAATGAAAAGCCTAAGTGTAGGCTAGACCTGAGGATGTTATAGTCAAGCAGAATGGCCTAAGGTGGGATCAGAATGCTTGGGGGATGTGAAGAGGCAAGTATGAGCAAGGGGTCCGCAACATCGCCCTCTTCTATTCAACACACATTAAAACATATGTTTAAAGTTGTTCAAGAAAAATTCCCAATTCCAACTCTCCCAATTCTGTAATACCATGCAAGCAAGCGGTAAAGTTATACTTGGAGATTGGAAAAGAATGGATCCAACAAACCTCGCAATGTCTGGAATGGGATCCGGTAGGGCCATGTTACGGAGGCACTTGAACTCGTCGTCCGTACACTGACTGTGATAACTGAGAACTTCAAGGGCTACACGGTTCTTCTGCTCAGAGCGGCGGATCTTTTGGTACAACTGAGTAAAGGGGTGGGGGGAAGAAAGAACAATTTTATTCTGATTATATGGACTATATCCTATTCTGGGTTTTTTTTTTTTTGTCTTTGCCTTAAACTATGTTGTACTCTCTCTATGCGATTTCAAGGAATATGTGTATAGGGATATTTGGCCAAAACCAAATGATACTATCTTTGAGAGAACAGATCCTATGTTAAACTGAGCAGGTTCAGGTCACTTTAATACATTTAGCACAGTGGTATGGTATTTCTTACTTTTTCAGGGGAGGGAGTCAGATATAGAGAAAATATTTTTTTGACGGGTCGGTGGGTACCACCATACACAAGTACTTACCCCATAGGTAGTTGTACTTTAACCATAGGTAAGTAAGGCCATTCATTTCAATGTAGTGATTCTTCTAGATATGCACTTGAACTAGAGGCGAGGTTAGACAACTACAAAACGTCCACTTTGATGTAAAATAGAGACGTCTTTGCATCTGATTGCAAGACTGGTTTATAAAACACTAAAACATTTTCCATTATATTATGGAACAACAGGAAGGGCTAAACAGCTAAAACAGGAAATACAGTTTGTACTTGAAAAATTCCAGAAGAGTGACAGGGATACACAATGAAGGTGAAGTTTAATTTTAGCCATCTTTTTGTCAAAGCCAGGTGGCAAGTTTCTACCCTTAATCTTGGATGGATGTACAGTTTGAATGTTGAAGAAATTACACACAGGAGCATGCCAATGATACTTCTCACAACAACCTGCTGAATTTTAAGGTTGCATATTTAGGACAGGTACAAACTGAGGATATTTAAATGTAAAAACAGTACTTGTCAAGTACTCATTCAAGTGGCATAAAATCCATGTGACATCAGTACTTCAGAAGTACTTTTTCAAGTGGCACAAAGTCCATGTGACATCAGTACTTCAGAAATATTTCTTCAAGTGGCATAACAGAACACCAGTACTTCAGAAGTACTAGTTTAAGTAGCATAAAATCCATGTAATATCAACATCAGTACTTCAGAAGTACTTGTTCAAGTGGCACAAAACACATGTAACTTCCACACTTGTACATGTGATATGCATGAAGTACAATATCTATTGGTTTATATACCCATGTGACACTCATGAAATATTAATACCTGTACATGTGACTATATAAAGTACAAAACTTGTATAATCAGAACTCTTCCATGTGATGTGTACATAAGAAAAAAGGTCTGTACATGAGCCACAAAAGTTTGCTGTATATGCAAATAGAATGTTTTTTGCGTATGTATATGGAAATGTAAACACTGGGGACTTTGTTATGACCAACAATGACCAGCCTGCCATTTGATACTCACCTTGGCATGATGTAAGGCTAACCCACAGTAAACTGCGAACATCTCAAATGCTTGCTCATCAATTTTGGTGAAACAGCCCATTTTCTTATTAACCATCTGCACTACACCAATTATGCTGTGGAAGAACAAAAATATTTTCAGGCTGAAAAATTCTTCAGAATACAAACTTTAGGAGAAAATAGGGACTTGTCATTTGCTACTCTGGAGGGAGCAAAGTCCACACACAATCATCGGTCAAGTCTGCCTCTTACACAGTGACATAATTCCTGGAGATCGTATTGTTTCCACAGAATTTTGCATTTTCAGGCCTCCTTTACTCTCAGGTATTTCTACATACCTCAGATTCAGTCATTGTCTGTTCAAGAGAGTAAAAAATAAACCTTGAACAATTTATATGACCAATAAAAAGCTATCATTACTGCATTTAACTCTGTTACCTTTCCTGCATCCACCTGGGTAAGTACACATGCAGTTGGAAGAAAAGTGCAACTACCAGATTTTTGCTGTGATATACAATGTTTTGCATTGATCTTTTCATGTCTGTGTGGCACTGACACATGCTCTCATGTCGACCTCAACCGTAAAGGTAGAGATAGATAACAGGACCAAAATCTTTCGGAGACACTTGAGAAAAAAGACCACTAAGTCAGACTGGGATGCTGCCAGAAACGGAGAGACGACGTCAGGAATGGAGGGACACTGTCAGAAACAAAGGGATACCATAAGGAACGTTACCAATGGATTCGAACGGGGTAACGACTGTGCAGTAAGTTGTGTAGGGTGCAGACAACCTGTGGGGATATATGGGGGGGGCTGTAGGTGATCTAAAGTTGAACCCATATATCCCTAGAGAATCTATGGTGATGATATTAGAATGAAGATATTGGATTAAGCTGGAACAGTTTTGTATAATATCTCTCTCTCTCTAAGGCAGGAATGTGGTATACAGTAAGCTAGAACATGGTGTCAGTGTAAATATCAAAGATGACCAAACAACAACACAGAGAGACTTTGACACTCTCTTTTTGAAATGTTTAACACAAAGGGGGGGGGGGGGGGAACCACTAAGAACTTTAGGGCAGCAGAAATAAAATACCATCTTTCCTCTTTTGGGCGTGAAGTTGCAATAACCTAATAAAGTCAAGAACTTTGACAAGGTATGCACTACTATAAAACAAGGATATAGGCATGAGCAAAATATTACAATCATACCGTCTTCACGAACATAAACAAAAAATGTAAACCACTTGCCTTGCTCACATGCGGACATCTGCCAATTACATGTCCTACTTTTTCAGACATCAAAATTCGTTTCCATCGAGGAAAGAAAGGGCAACAATCCCTTGTCAAATTTGTTGCCAGATGTCTGCACAGACAGACTGAATATCAATCCTTTCATCAAGTCCTCATATTAAGAGGAAAGCAATCAGAGACTTCCTGCAAATACTATCAATAAATACTACAATCTAAGAGATCATTTTATTTCCATCAAAAACTAAAAGCCCAACAATTCTTGTGTAAAAACACGACGCCAGAAAGCTGCGAAAGCAAAGTAAATATCCCTTAATCACGTTTTCATATAAATTACAAAGAAAGCAATCAGCGTCTCAACTTCAAATGCTATCTATCTATCCTACGTAATCGGAGATTAGATTCGTTTGCATCGACGGAACTGAAAGGCCGGCAATTCTTGTAAAATTTGTCACCAGACATCGGCATGAGCTGACTGAAAGTCCTTTCATCACGTTTTCACGTATGCAATAAAGAGGAGAGCAGATCTGTGACCCCAACGCAAGTACTACCAGTTTCAATCACACGTCATCACTCAAAAGTTAATCTAACATTTTAATCTACCACATATCTCTCAAGTTCTTCACCCGACATGATTTCAGCAGGGAAGCTGGTCTCTTTCTGTGCCACAAAAAGTTAAAATTAATATGTATTATCTTCTTCTTTTGGACATTTTCTCGAGAAACCTCAGACCGAGAACCTTCCCGGATAAAACTAGCACGCAGATGTTCATCTGAATTTAGCCCAAAGGTAAACAAATTTACAAATTGCATTTTGCTTTTGAAAAACCATTTTTATATTCATATATATATATTTTTTTTTTGTACAAGCATATCAATGGCAATCTAGCAGGTGACCTTGTGTTTCACACTGTATTAAGTTGATGTGTAAAATGAAAGGACCAAAAGACAATAAATACAATACAATTGTCAAAAACTTCTGCATCAAAAGGAGAAAAGGAATCGCGGTGACTTGTGATGCTGCGAATCGTGATTACTCACAGGTGCACTCTGTCTCTTGCACTTCTGCGTAATAACTTTATCCATCAATCCATCCACTTGCTGTCATTCGTAACAAGACCGACGTTTAAAATTCACAAATCCAAGTGCCCCATTGCAAAATATACTTCACAAAACAAACCGATAGACAGTTGCATACAAACGGAAATTCAGGTCGGGTCAGACACACCACTGACATCCACAGAGCTCACCTGTACATCGTCGGGTCACTCATTGTAGTAAAACTTGTGAAGTTTTCTGAATCATTTTCAACTTTTAGAAATATGTCAATTTCTTTTTCTTTTTTGTTGACCTTTGCATGGGATGCAGAGTGAGCGATTTCAATCGACTTTACACTTTTTCTCGATTTCAATTCGACATTTTTTTCTCTAGATATTGCTACAAAGACATAAAACAAAGAGAAACCAAAACAGCTCATCTGTGAGTCATACTGTGCAGAGGGTATCGACGTCAATGACGCCCATTCGACTTGGTTCGACAAAATGATTCAGGAAGTAAGGAACATTAATGGCTAGCTACCGTTCTACATCAGCACAGGGTGCCAACTTTGACAAAGTCAAAACAACTAGCGATCATAGACACAGTTTGGCAGAGGGAATTTTACAGATTCCTAAGTAGATGAAAAAAAAAAAAAACAGTTTAAGAAGACTTCTGAATCGGACATCGCCGCCACCTTACCTTCCTCTGTTGTATATCGGCATACAGAGAATCGTTTTGGTCTTGTACCCAGTTTGTAGATCGACGTCTCTGGAAGCAAAAATCATTACAATAATAATAACTATAATACAAATAACTGTAATAATAATAACTACAATAAAAAATAATAATTCAGGTCTTAAGGGGCTGCTATTCTACGATGGTAAGCGATCATACAAGTGTGGAGGAAGCCTGTGGTTCATACATTACAACTTCATGTCGGTTGACGACCAACTTTAATACCAATTTTGGATCATATTTGGTACTTTTTTCTTCTACAACGTCAGTTCAGGCTTGAAAATCTCACATTACTATTGGTACTGTGGCCCAGTGGATAAAGGTGGTGGCACACAAAATCATAAAAAAAAAAGAGATTGTGCCTTACCATGTATTTCAACCAAGACAAATTACTTTTTGTTACATTATTATACGGAAGATGAATACAAAAGGGACTGATTTTTAACTTCTACAATTAGTAAACATTTAATACATACATCGTTCCGTTTTTTTTTGTTTTTTTTTAATACACATACTTGTTTGAAGAATTACAGCAAGGTTACACAATACATCACGAAAATTCTGACTACAGGAGTCTGTATTGGTGTCTGCGGGCCAAGTGGATGAGAAACACAGAAGAAAAAGAAGTGTTCAACCAGCTTAACCCACAATTTTTTTCAGGATTATACTGAATTGAAGAAAGAAAATGATGATGATGATGATGATGATGATGATGCGGGCAATGCTTAACCAGCAGACGATAAACACTGCAGTCCTTTTGTCTAAACCAGCACTAATGAGGTCACTTTCCTGAGTCAAAATGGTGGAGGAGAGGCACCCCCCGCCATTCACCTGTAAAGGCAAGAATGAATATGCTCCAGAAGCATACCTGTTAAACCTGTCATCTTTGTAAGCATCTGGGATATTCAAGATTTCCCCCGTCGAAGCGACGTGTCCAGCCACACCTTTGGCCATGGGAAATCTACCAAGGAAAAACAAAGGTTAAAATGACAGGCCTTGGTGACTTGTGTGTACATGGTGAACAACACCACAGCGAAAATTTTTATAAACCTAAAGTGATAGAGATATTGGTATTAGTTACTAAACTTCAGCATGTCTTGGTTTCATGATGGACAACTGTTGGTTCTATGAATGGGCACTATTTGTAACCAGCACCACGGCCAACATATGGATAAGAACGTGACATTTCACTGGTGCTTGCCATGGGCTTTAGCTGGCAGTTGCACCAAGCAAGAAATACAAATGAACATGGGTCAGATATTACGCTGTACATACCCATAGATGCATGACCTAGTGTTACTGTGTGTATACCTTTCCATGCACCATCCTATGCAACCATGGAAACACCTTATGCATACCATATGCAACCATGCACCTACCTTATTTGCATCACCCTATGTAACCATGTACATACCTTACTTGCGTCACCCTATGTAACCATCTACATACTTATTTCCATCACCCTCTGCAACCATGTACATACCGCAATGCATCACTCTGTAGATGTTACCCTGTGCATACCTCTCAGGCATGTACATACCTTCTACGCATCTCCCTTTGTTGTAACCATGTACACACCTCTCATGCACTACCCTATATAACCATGCATGGACATACAGTACCTCGTATGTATCACCCTATGTAACCATGTACACACCTCTCATGAACCACCCTATGTAACAATGCATGCACATACGTCACATGTACAGTGTCACCCTACGTAACCATGGACATACCTCATATGCACCACCCTATGTATTAAACCATGCATGTATGTACCTCACATGTATCACCCTAGGTCACTGTGTACGTACCTTATTTCCTTCTGTTCCTGTTCATCCATCATCTGGTTTCCCAGACCGTTACCAATGTCAAAGATCCTCGCATACAGCTCCTTTGTTTTCATGTCCACCAAGAACAAACTGGCTCTATCTGCGCTGACCAACTTCTGAGCAAAATTCTGCCGAGAGAGATTGCACATTGCAGA
Organism: Stichopus chloronotus; assembly: GCA_021234535.1. Classification (NCBI taxonomy): domain Eukaryota; kingdom Metazoa; phylum Echinodermata; class Holothuroidea; order Aspidochirotida; family Stichopodidae; genus Stichopus; species Stichopus chloronotus. Next base: position 15,632,529 of record CM037849.1, on the reverse strand, counting down.
GTTACAGTAGCCATAAACCCTGTAACATACCAGGCTTGTGGTCAATTAAAGTGAGGTAGTGATGCCCCACTGGAAAAAAAAAATTCACTCCCCATAGTATATTTTGGGATAAAAAATCATAAACATTATGTCACATGTGCCAGTGGGTCTGCCACTCCCTTCCCCCCCCCCATTCCACATCTATTGCAGCCCCTCTAGGAATCTGATCTGGCTATGGACGTGTAATGTACAGGGAAAAAGAAATTTTGCAGTCTACATTGACAAATACTCAGAGTGCAGTAAGTGGATGCCTGCGAGACCAAGCTTGGGTTACTCTTACATCATGTTCAGACCAATTTAGTGTAACCAAAACATCATGCACAAACATCATACAGCGTAAACATTGATAAATGGCATTAGGGACATTTTAGGATTTTTATTTTTTTTTCTTGGCTACTGAATCTTCCCTCAAATTGAACTACAGACAGGCAGTGTATATTCTTATTAAAGCTTCTTTTTCATCCACACTCTTGTCATTGTATATAGCACATATGTCTATTTACCAACTCATTTGAAAGCACATGTAGAAAACATGTACTTTGTCTGGTTAATAGCTTTTCCCCCTTGTTTTTTACCTTTTAAAAAACGGCTGACATAAAAGATATTAAAAGCACCATGTCATTCTAACAGTGAAAGTAAAGTGCTCTCTTACGGTTCATGCTTCTGCAAACATTGCACTCTTGGCTTTCATGTCTGGAATAAACATTTCACTTCCAATTTTTTTTTCTTAAAAGTTACGACTATCACAAACTACAGGGGCAATCCTGTTTCATTTGCTACATTACAACCAGACATCCATGAACGTTGACGTCGACGTAGCAGTCCATTTCAATAGTCCAGCGTAAAGATAAATTGCTACTCTCAGTAAATACACATAGTCTTGTGCATGCTTAGGTTTCCATGGTAAGATTTATACAACAAGAGTAACACCACACACAGAGAGAAAACAGAGTTAAACTCTCATCCCTTGATTGCTGATGAACTTTGGAAGGGCAAGATTCATGAAACAGATCAAAGTTTCACATTCCAATTCACCTCTGAATGAAAGTCTAAGAATCACTAACACAACTTATTTCAAGAACAATTGCATATTCATACCATCATGCAATTATTCTGTATATTGCATATTCATGCCGTGATGCGATCGGCCCACCTTAAAATCACTAGACTACTCATTTCATCACATTGCATATTAAAGTAAGAATGCAAGCAGTTTTGCATAAACAATGCACTGCAGAATCATTACGACCACGTACTTCAAAATATTGCATATTCATACACTGATGCAGGCAATGTTGCATATTGAATATTAATACGGAGATGCAAATGATCCACTGTACAGGATCACAATGGTTATTCATTTCATCGTGCTAAATATTCACGTCATGGTGCAAATGATATTGCATATTCATGCAATGATGCAAGCAATCCATCCTAGAACCAACACACCAGTCATTTCAACCTATTGCATATTCATGCTCAGATTAACTGTTTGACATATGAATGTGTCATTTAGATTATTTTCCTGCTCTCATGGACGAATCTCAGGGACGTGATTGCCGTAGAATCTCTTAATATGTATAAGATTGGCAGCTTTTTACATAACACCTGGAGAGAATCTACTGAGTCTTCAAAATATTTTGCCAGTTGTAATTCAGAAAAAAAAATATGTAAAAAACAGAAATCCAAATAACGAAATTAAATATTGACAAAATATCTGATTGGATTCTCTTTTGCAATCCTTCCGAGTGGTTGCATGTAAAATTTGATTCGCTGTTCAAATAGGGAATTACAACATGAAACTAAATCAGTCTGATCTATTCAACGCAAACACGTTATGCAATTTATTTTCTCAAGTATTGTCAGCAAAGTACTAGAAATCTTGCTCTTCTCTCAAACATTTTCCTCTCGACGAATTACTGACAGACACATATACCGTGTGACCTACAAACAACACCTAACTGTTGTTCAAAGCTACATGTGGGCTGCGGCCTGTCTACCCGAGGACATGATCCGGTCTCGAGTTTCCCGCCGCTGTAACAGACGCTCATGCACAATGAGACTAAAACATTGCAGAGTAATTTGTTTAATCCCCGCAGGGTCATTTCTCGACAGCAGCAGGTGGATTGACGTAATCGGGTGACTTTCCTCGCAGATATACAGCAAGCTTCAGTTAACTTGAAGATTGCGCAGCGGATAATTTTGAGGGACTGTATCCTTGCATCAGTCTACCTACCATAATTTTCATAATGACGCCGTCCATGCTGACGATATCCGTGAATATGGACCTGATCAGAGAGAAGGAAGAAAAAGATATTGAAGACAAAGTTAACACATCGAAAAAAATAAAAAGCGCTGATAAAGACGACCCCATGAATATTCGTACCTGATATGAATCTCAGCAAACAAATCAACAGCATGATATCATGCATGTTCATGCCTTCCTGAGAGGACACTCCCTGACCCTTACACTATGTCTGCTTGCCATGACATATTGCAACCATGCTGGTACGGTTTTCTCGAGGTAAGATTTTAATCAAAATAAAATTTATGAGAGGAATCGGGGATGAGGTGATCTCATGTGATGATTGCCAACTATGCACAGAAAAGACTACAGAAATTGTCCAAGAGTCTTTTTCCTTCTCTTTTTCCTGAAGCGGGGGATACTTCTTACTGTAATAATAAAGGTATAAGTCAGGGTCTGATTTAAGTGTTGTTAAACAATTTGCTTTTTTGAGTGTGTTATCACAAGGCTCTGAGATATGTATTAAACATAACAAAGAGGCAAAATTGCAATTTACAAAGAGAACACCATTTACAGAAAGCAGATCAAAGTTGGTAATTTACTTGAGTCTGAAACAGACCTTCTATTAAAAGTCAGAGGTAATTTACTTGAGTCTGAAACAGACCTTCTATTAAAAGTCAGAGGTAATTTACTTGAGTCTGAAACAGACCTTCTATTAAAAGTCAGAGGATCCGCTGATCTTTATGAACGAGACATACAGATGATGTTCTATCGAACACAGAAAAAAAGTTTGTACATCCATCTGCAGGCCGAATTTTTAAGGAAAATTCTGAGTTGTCTTTGGGACGACCCCCTTCCCATATTTGGTTGTCCAAAACATATTTTGGTAGCCCAAACAGGATACAAAAAGACATTTAAAAAAACACGAGATTTAAATTTTTGAAAATAAATTGCTTTCATAACTAGTTATTGTACATACACACAACAGTGAAATGGACTCGATCTTCCATACACAGTATTAGACTGATGGTCTGTCTTTCTGTAGTAAACAGCATCTATTAATTTTTTTCTCAATCTACTTGAACAAGTGCAAACTACTGTATTAACGAGAGAGCTTTGCTTCGGCAAAGTTACTTGTACTTTGGAAAACCAGGAGGAGTGGATTCAGTTGTCTTTTAACTTTCTCGAACGATCAGACGACCATCAAATTTCAGCGCGGATCCGCTTCAAATATATGAGATTCGTTTGATCACCCATGGACCATGGAAACTTCATGCTCTATATAAAATGATCTTCTGCTAAATGCAGTGAGCATCGAGAGGAATACGGCGGGGTTTCCATCGTATTGCAGTTTAATGAGGAGGGTAATTACACCCTGTTTGTGGTGTAATTAGCCCCGGAAAGGAAACTGATCATGCAGTGAACTATAATGGACTTGTTATCTACAGTTTGTTAATAGTGCATGACCAGGAGTTTAGACAAAGTGGCAACAAGGAGAGTTAGTGTAATAATTTTTTGTTTTATACTGAAAAGCCAGTCTTCTAATGTAAACCAAAAAAAAACATCAACATAAAATAACAGCACTTCATGAAACGACCCATCATCTCGAGAGATACATACTGTACATGGCAAAATGTGCAAGGAGTATCTGTGGGCAAGGGCATCCACACTGCCATCCCCCCTGCCATCCACACTGCCATCCCCCCTCCCCCCACGAAGTAAATAAGTCATCCAGATTCGTAGGACTTCTTGAAGAATCTTCACATAGGAATCAAAGCGTTCCCATTACACCTGTTAATAAGAGAACCAATTTCCTTGTGTATCCTTGTCTACCTTTGACAGCTGCATGGGCTTTCTAGTACATGGCTTGCTATGCAGGGGCAGACATGGCAACTGCGACGATGAAGGTCGCACATGAGCCAGTGCCGTCAACATGCCACACCGCCGAAGTGGTAAACGCCAAATAACGCATACGTCACCATTTCCATCATGGTTGTAATGCCCACCTCAACGTACGATCTTTATCGCAAAATGATGACAACTTTTACTCTTGGTGTACACTGTGTGTCGACACTTCCGTCTAACTCTTAACGGACCTCGTGCACCCTGGCTGTGTGAAAAATGATGAAGTCGAATTTATGCAGCAATTCACGCTGCAGAAAGGATGAATTTGCATAGAGAATCACCGAGGACTTACCTTGTTACAGCCAGAAGGAAATCGTTTAGTTGCCTTTGTCTCGTCATGCTTATGTACATCTGTGGAATAAAGAGAAGAGAAATGATTTGATCGTACGTCAGATCGCAGGCTCTCTCTAACCGTAGCTGTCTCTCTCTAGCTCATGCAGTTCCAAAGATGGATAGCAAAAAAAAAAACAAGAAAAAATAATAAACACTTCACCTCAGAAAAATGACCTCGCAGATCCAAGAAAGAATTACTATCAGGCAGCACAAGATGAATGGCAATATTTTTCAAGGTATGGTAGGTGCACGTCTTGCATATGCCATGTAAAACATGGGTCATCGAGAACAACAAACTTGTCGGGAAACCATTCTGGAGAACTAAAAAATAATTGACTCTTTTCATCATGGGAGGAGGGTGGGGGGGGGGGAGAATGGGGAGATCAATCAAGAGCTACTTGATTCACACTTTCAAGTTTTGATTATCAAAAACTTTGGAGCCTCAGCAAAGTCAACATGCACCTGACCAGAAATGAAAAGATAAAGCACTGAAGGCAAACTGAAAATACCAGCAGAAAAGAACTTTTCCTTTGATATACATGGGTCACATGGGTCTACATGCTGTACATATTTAACTTCTTGCATGTGTGTGTGGCCTGGGGTTCGATTGGGTTGCATGACCCAAGACTTTCTGACCTGATAAGTGAGAATATTTTAGCCAAGCAATTCCATTGAAGTGTAAGTCCAAGTCAAGCCTATACAATGGACAAATGCAATATGCACCCCGTCCAGCAGGACCCACTGTGAGTATATGCCCGATCGGCGCGACTCCAAGGCAGCAACTGCTGTGTTCTGGAAAAGACTCACCCTTTAAAAAAAATACTGCCTCCACCCCTGTATCAGCATGCAGCGACTACGTAAAGGATGAACAAGCTCAGCCACCAGTGATGTACTTTTGGACAAAAGATAACCTCCCCAAAACACACTGTCATTTGCCTTTGTTTTTTGGGGAAGTTTGAGGGTTATCTTATCTTTCTTTCTTTCTTTTTTTTTTTCTTTCTTTAACAACGACATACACAGTGCTGAACAAATTAGGAAGACTGTGCTTGAGAGAATGCTGCGGGTTGCTCAAACGATCTTGCCGAGTGAAATTATTTTGGATTCTACCCTTAGTCCACATAGGATACAGGTTGTAGCCACTATATGGTTCACGCCAAGGAAGTCAAGAATGTTGATAAACTCACTCTGGCAAAGTCTTCTCTCCAGACCAGCCAGTCCTCCTTCAAAACCATTCTACTTTGAAGCTTTTTAAGATGGCTCAACATACTGGAACAATCAAAATTTTTAAGGGTTGTTTTTTGCTCGGACAATGAAGCATTGGCCACCTTTCTCATCGGAGTGACTTGATTAAAACATGCCTGAAGGGTTTAAAAGATGGGGAAATCCCACTGTGTGTTTATCACTAACGCACGTTAAAAACCTCTTGCAAGGAAAAAAAAAGTGTGAAAAAGGTCATAACACTTGAGGTACACAGGGGTTTTATCATCTGCCTAAGCATCAGGATGAGTGTCATCTTGGGGAAATAGTCGCCGTCTCCGTGCAGTCTCGCGAAGAGCTGTCAGCTCATAAATGTTGTCAAAACAATTCCACACCAAAGATGACGTCAGACCGATGTGCTACAAACAAGGTCGTTTTCACAACCCTCTCGGTTGCAACAGTACGAAGTTTCCCGCATCCCTCCCGCATATTTTTTTTTTTTTTAATAAATTGCCTCTGCATATATACTGCAACTCTCTCAAAAAGCATGGACTGACCAAATTTGCATCACAACTTTATGAAAACTTAATTTTCCTAATTGGCCGCACTGACATGTGTACACAAACAGCTTTTTCAAAGAAATGGCTTCTCGCTGCAAGTCTGCTTGGCAATTGGCAAAGGAATTAAGAGTTATAAATCAGCGTTTTAAGGGAGTGTGTGCAGACTGTATAGACTTGTTCCAAGTATGATGAATAAAGTTTATTTTACCTGTTCAATCCAATATGTACAGAAAAACATACACCGTCATAAAACTGGACAGGAATCGTGAAGTGTATATTGGTGCGCATGTACACACACATTGTGTCTACCAGTTGACAGTCAGGGGATTGTAAACTTACTGTATGACAGTTGTTTAACCACGCCCTGCCCTTCAGGTATTCAAGTAATATCCCACATACCTACACAACAAAAAAGAAAAAAAGTTTTCTTTAGAAGATGATCGAGGTGAATGAGTATATATATTGCCAAGAGGTGTATATATATTGCCAAAGAGGTGAATGAGTATACATACTGCTAAAGAGTGCTCATCATTCCAAAAGAAGTGATATGTAGGTGACCTTAGTTTATGATTTACGGTAATAAACTAGGCTCGGATGACCCTGGTAACGTCAGGATCGAGTCGAGAGCTTGTGGCCCGGATCCATAGTCACAACTCTTAAGTTACTGGTCTGCCACTCCTGACTGGTATTAGTTTCAATGATGCCATACTGTAACAACCACAAACACAATGTGTACTTTTGGCAGGAATTATCGTAATAGACAAATGTAGATGAATTTCCAGGGTAATGTCAAACGTGATAGCATTCTTAATACCCTAATTACAGAGCCTAGCTGTCATGATCTGTATAGAACAGAACTTCCAGCAATATTCTGAAAGCATATTCCTCTTTTCTTTTATTCTGTTTTAAGTGGGAGAAGTCAATTGTTCTGAAATTTTAAAGATCAGGTACTGTATTAATACAACATGACCTCACATTGAAGTAAGGCACCTCCATGGCAACCTTGTGACTGTGAGAGGTGACGAACTGGTTTTTGTTTGAAAACATGTTATCATGATTTTCCAGACCAGTCTGTTGACAAGTCAAGTGAACTGACAGAAATGAAAGCGACAGTCTTAGTACAGTCATGCAATCAAAGTGAACACATTCATGTAAATACCACATCTCATGGAGGAAACAGTTTGTGATTTTTTTTTTTTTGTCATAAAAAAAAAAAGGAAGGAAAACCTCTCAAACCCACATCTGACTTGATGACATCAGAAGACCACCCACCCGCCATAATTTGTTTCCGGATGCACTTCATCCACTTGAGCCATAGACAATATACAGTATGTAACCTTCTGTGTTACTTATTCGACAGGTGCATACAACATTCAAAAATGAAAGTGTATTAATTTCCTTGCTTACTTGAACAAAGAGAGAAGAAAATAAGACAACAGAGGAAGAGACCTTTAGCATTTGTACAAACATTGTTCTTGATATCCATAAGCAGTTGCATCTGGAACATTCGGACAGAGAAACAGATGGAGGGAAAGGAGAGGGTTCTGAACATCGCATCTCAAGCAAAGGAAATTTTGCTCATACAGTGACAAACTTTTCATTATTTTTAACCTCAGCCTTTTTGCAAGGAACTGTATTTTTAAAATTTATAGATGGCATGAGAATCATAAAGACTTGTTCCATGCATGGAGTTCTAACTCCTGCATCTAACACAAAAGACTGTTTTCACCACATCTTTGCATCATCTGCAGTACTTCCTTTTATTTTAATATAAAACATTGCAATATTTCATTAAGTCTTTAAAGCCCCCAATGAAGCAATCACTGTTTTTTTAATGTATACATGTACTGTTTCTTCATAATATCAGAGCTCCACATGTGATTGACATAACCAAATCACACGGTCGCAACAAGACGGCGTCGGCGGCATATCTTGTTTTTGAAAGACCTACGTAGCTTCCCTCCTCTTTCCTGAATCTGTTCGCTTTTCCCTTTTGTTACAAATGAAGTTTAGCGGTAATCTAAACAAAGGCATTAAGCATCACAAAGCTGTACAGAATTTGCGAGGCCGAGTTCCGTGAAGACTACGATGGTGCAAGGGGAACCAAACATGTTAATTAATTCAATGACCTAGAAACAGCAACTGTATCGCCATGGTAACTAGCTGCAAATGATGTCACTGAGTAATCCCGGGCTGACGTCACTCGAAGACTGAAACACGTGCATGCATTAGATGCTGCTTGCGGCAGCATGCATGCAAGAAAGGAAACACTTGTTTCTGTATGAGGCAAGCAAAATAGTTAAATGGAACTCTGAAGTAACTTTGTATGATATTGTTATAAAGTAGAAGAATTTTCATGTACGCTGCATCAAATAGGACCACAAAGCTGCTGAAGATCAGAAGGAGAGGAAGGAGGGAGGAGAAGGAGGAAGGGGAAGGAGGGAATGGAAGGTTGGAATCCATATATGACAGAGAGTCAATTTGGGAAGGGTGTCAAACAAACAAGAGTAAACTTTAAAACTATACAAATATTGCAAGCAAGCCCAAATTATAATTGTTTTTTTTTTCTTTTGTTACTTTTGGTTTCACATTGGGCTACAAAAAAGAATAAAAGAAAATGAAGATCATTTTCAGTTGCAAATACCAACGATGATTCTCTTGGTTGTACCCCCAGTTGTGAGGAAGGTTTTCCATGCTTACTTCCCACAGATTCACATTTCGCTTCTCTTTTCTTTCTTTTTTTTGGCCTAATTTCCACTCCTTCAACAACAGCACACACATGGAGCCACTTACAGCATAGTACATATGTTACCAATAATTCAAAATTATATTTAGATATTCTTCGCTTTGTGATGCAATCTTCAAATTAAGAACACAGTTTAATGTAATTAATGAGATTTGAAACAAAAATTACTCAACGTCACATGATTTGATTGACTAATTGATTGGTTGAATGATTGATTGGTTGAATGATTGATTGATTGACTAATTGATTGGTTGGATGATTGATTGAATGGTTGATCGATTAAATGAATGATTGATCGATTGATTGGTCGGTTGAATGACTGAGTGGTTGAAAGATTGATTGATTGGTTGAATCATGGATGGGTTAAAATAACTGATTGAATGATTGATTGTTAAAGGATGGCTTGACTGATTGATCAATCTGCTAATATGATTTTACCAATGCCATGACACACTAATCGTTTGACTTGAAATGGAATGATACAATATTTACAAATACCAAGTACTTAACTGCAGAGGTAGAAATAAGATGTAACAGAATTAAACAGATTACTAACTCTCTCTTGGTGCTTTTAGCTGTCTGCTCTAGCTGTCCAGCAATTACAAATCCTTAGAATGCACAGTAAGATTACTTGATGATAAATGCAAAAACAAACTTCTCAAATGGAAGTATAATTTGCAAAAATGAGACTAATTCCTCCATCTCTTAATTGCACAGGGCAAGACCTATTTAAAAGCCGGAATGGTCTCTATCTTTTTAGTCAATCAACAGATGCATTAACAAATATTTCATTTTCTCTTTTTACTTTGTCATTCTTGGACGTATCTACTGGACGGTGACTAAAACACATCTGCTCGATGGACGAAAAACTGCAGCAACCTCCGGATGAACTCAAATGAATATCCGTTGCATAGTAATGAGTAGCTATTGAGTATCAGTGAAGAATATGAGGGAGCATATGATCGAGATGAATATTAATGCCATCCAATAATTCCTGAGGGGTTAATAAGGCGAACATAAATGAAAGGGATTTGAGTTGACTGCTGTTTCAGGTATCACACTAAACGTTACGGAATGCGCAATGTTGTGACAGTTTAAAATGGCATTGGATTATAGCCAGGTGAAATTCACTTCATCCTGACATCGTTTGATGCCATGAATATTCATTACCTTCGTAATCTGCACAGCCGATCCTCACATGATATATCTTACATGTTTACGAGAGGAACCTACCCTGACGATTATGTTATATCTGGCTATCATGTCATGTTCTATCATGCATAAAAGGTATTCTCCGGGCATAATTCCAGCACATTATGTGTATTTTGTGAGAACTAGGTGATCTACAGAAGCAGCAACCTAAATTCTCTCTCTCTCTCTTTTTTGTTTTTGTTTTTTTTATTCAGAGCCAGGCAAACCATGAGTCAAAGATTGACAACTAGTAGAATAAGATCATATCCAACATTCTTATGTTCTCTCTCAACTATTGTCGTCATCAAGAAGGTACATTTTATTCATCTCATACATATTCATCAATTCGTCCTAGCTCACACACATATTTATGAAATCTCATGGTGATGAACAAAATCCTAACAATGACAGGGTGTCTGCTCTCTTTACCATGTGATCCTGTACAGTTGTGCCTAGTAGCAAATGTGGTATAAACTCGATGAAGGATGAAAAAGGTCTACGAGCATTCGGTAAGGAAAAACGAAAGGAAAACTGGTTCAGCTGACACCCTTTGTCCTGGTCACATCTATACCTGACATACTACATGACTTCATGACAGGAGAAATGAACTAAACTCTTATGAGTGATACGTAACAATGGACATACCAAACGTAGCAAGTCAGACAAAAGAAAAAGTCAATGTTGTGTAAAAGGAGCTCCTTTTAAGGGATTCTTTTACTCTCTTCAATAATCTGAGATTATTCAAGAAGACGTCGAGACCTTGAGACGTACTGTAGATGTCGGTCAGAGGTCTACAGTACTACGAGATAAATCGTGATGATCACGAATGGAGTGCATTAGCCCTTCTTTTCTTCTTTTTTTTTCCTTTTTTTCTTTCTTTTTACACAAGACTGATGCTCCACTGATCTCCAGCTTCAGTCTCTTTCACTGAAGTAGTTCAATTATGAGCTCTTTTCAACGAGCTCACGTAACCCCTCTCGACGTCTTATCTCTCTGAATTTGGTCACATCGTGCGAACTTCAAATTGCGGGGAATCTGATGCGACTACCACTCGAGGAGTTTGACAGGGCTGCTGGCAGGCATGATCCGACGTCCTCGTAGATGACACAATTTGAGATTGAACCAGATGATGCATGCAGAGGTGACACATGACAACAACAACAACAACAACAAACAGGCAATCGAGTGAATGATTTGCGGTTTGAACAGCAAAAATTCACAAGTGAACACTGGCAGTATAGCGGGTCTGAGAGATACGTGCATGCAGCTTTTTTGTATTTTTGTGTTCTCAGTGTGTTGGTTGGAGAGTTTAAAAAAGAAAAAGGAGGAGAAAAAGCATGCATGCAGCACCAATTGTTTTAAAAGCTTGTCATAAAGTTCAAAATGAACACCACACAGCAGCAGGGCTTTGAAGGCATAATTACTGTATTCATCAATATAGTCTCTGTTTCATTAAATTTGGCTTTTTTTTTTTTTTTTTTGGTGGGCTCTAATTGCTGGGGTCAAAGTTCGCTCCATGCAGCTCAAACCACTCTGGATCTGCTGCTTTCGTGCATTTTAACGCAGAATGACTTTGCTTAACTCATGCACCTGGCATTACTGGTTTCCTTTACATAAAAAATTCAAAAAGGACGAGAGGTATGCAGCAAAAAAGAAAAAAAAAGTGAGTGCGTTTTTATGCAAAACTCTAAATATATTACTGAGTTATTATGTGAGTATCAACTTTTTGAAAAACTTTATGCATTTTACATCTTCCAGCAGCATTGTTTTTAGTGAAGTTTTGTGTTGTACATGTTACTAATCAGCCTAAGGAGATGCTGGGAGGTGTGATGAACATCACTCGGCTAATCCATGCACGGGAGAGGGATCGTTGTTACTGACCCCAAAAAATGTACAAGGAAAAGAAGGTCACAACTGGCCATCCCAACATCCCCAATACTTGCATTTAAAGCTAATGTTGAGTAAGGACACATCCAACTGTGACCCTTTCAATGGTATATACCAAATATAATAAAGGAAAATCTGAAATCAGAAAGACATACAGTGTGTGCAATGGTATTTATACTACACCATTCGGTCACTGCCCTATAGTTCAGCCTATACTGTAGTTATAGTTCCTCTCACAGCCTGTACCTATGTTGATACTCAATGCATTTATTGATTGCGGTAAAAATACACAGTCGCAGAGTGACAGATCATTCCCAAAGAACAATTAAAAAATGAAACAATTGTTCCAGCTGCTTAGTAATCAGTAGAAACCTGATGGGGAGGCAACACTCCATCCCTACCCCTGTCATTTCTTCTGACTTACTGCACCCTAAAGGACCGAAAATACAGTTGGCACATGAACATAATAAAATGTTGTTTGGACACATGACACTTAACAAATTACCATACAACACAAGTTCCACCCAACTGCAGTATAAAGGACTAGTGCAGGGCATGTTCAAAACCATGACTGGGGCTTGTCTTGGTCAAGATATTTGTAATTTTCATTCTCAATCGTGTATCCACATGCAATCCTTTAAAAATACTCATCAGGCCAATATTCTAACAGCGCCCTCTTCATCAGTTGTTTGCAGACAAGCTCTGTACTCAACAGAGTTATGCTTATCTCGAGATCGGTTCAACGCAAGGATCTGTTCGATACAGAAGTCTTCAACATTTGTCAAAGAAGGAGCAAAACCATGTGCAAAACACTCGATCTTCATTCTTATAACACAGTCGCTTGTGTGTGGAGTGATCACGCAGTCACAGCGAAGTGCTTGTTCACTGTTCACCCTGACTGGTTGTTCTACCCTGAAGAAATCACAAATAAACATGAAATTTTAGGGTGTGGACTAAAATGATCACATCTGATTGGTTTCTTCACTTTTTCAAAGCAACTTGGCCATAAAATGAAGAAAGTTAAAGATGGCTGTTGGGAACAAATTTGTACAACACCCTGACTAGTGTGAAGCAGAAATCGGCGAGGAACAGCAAAGGGTGCAGTCAGCTCTGCAGAAAAGAAGCACGCGTTGCTTGTGATACTACATTTCTAGTGTCTTAGCGAGGCTAGACTGGGGGGTGGGACACACACCTCTGGGTAGATTCCTCTCTAGGGTAGACCAATGGTCCACATTACCAACTTAAAAAACATCCTTCCTATGTACATGCATGAAAATAATCCAATAGAGTTAACACAAAACAAAAAATCTTGACACTTCAGCAGCCTACTTGACGACCATTTGTTAACAAATGACACTGGAAAGGAAAAGGGATGATTTTTGATTTATTGATGGTTTCCACTTCTCCACTGATCAAACATCACATTCTCGATATGTTCACCATCAACTCCCAGGATATGTTTGCTGAAGGGAACACTTCACGTCACACTGCTGTCCATTCTGAGCCAGTAAAGTGAGATAATTTCTATTTGCTCGATTCTGCAAATTAACAGCAGAGGATGCGGGCGGAAATCTTTGACGTCGTGCGAGGAATCAGGTTTCAAACTGAGCAAACAAAGATGACTGTAGGACAACCACTGAAAGATGTAATGACTGTCAAAATTCCGGATTGTTTATGTTGCCAAGGAAATGAATGGGAGTTTACAAATGTACAGTGAGAACTAAACAATATTGGGAATTCAACTCCAGGGATAACTCAGGAGGTAATATTATTATTAAAGATACAGACACAGGAGTTTACAAGTACCGTGGTTGCGTATTAACATTGTACATGCAGAAACCCAACTGCACATGCAGAAAAAAGAGCCAGGCACGATTGGGGTACAATCCATATAAATTTGTGGCGATAATTAACGGACCACTGGAAAACTGGTTCATCCAAGAGCAGTGAAGTTAGCAGAATTTAGCAAGTTTCTGACACTGGAGCAGGCATACGATGAGAACTATATTCGCATTCATGCATGACGGTCAGACCGATCCACAAGAGAAACGGTTCTCTTGCGACTGACGGCAGCATCGGTAATGGTCACAAGATGGCACTGATTGCAACCATCAAATTTGATTCTGGGTTTCATCCCCTTGAGTTCAACAAATTAAATCGAGAAACCACCATAAGATTGTAAACACATTTGCATCGATGGCCAGGAACTATTATAACTGTCAATTGTGCCAAAAGCAATTCTGTTTAATCACAGGATGGACATCCAAACCTTAGTACAGTAGTACTATTACAGTCACTTGAGACAGCATTTGTGCCACTGAAACGGGTCTCCTGTCTTTGACCAAAAGCAGGGGTCTCCGGTGGTTTTCTCCAAGTGACGGGAAGAGACGATCGTAACGTAAAATCTGCACAAGAGGCTGCATGACTTCGAAATCAAACAAGGAATACTTATGGAGACACTTAAAAAGTTAAAACTAAGTGATGAGCAAAACTACACTTAAAAATTGGAAATAGCTACATCGATATCATACAGAGTAGAGTATACAGCATGCATTCTGGCACATGCATTATCCACACATGTAAGTTAAATTTAGCTGGCTGCATGGTTATGATGTAGCGAATACAGCAGAGGCACGAGTGCGTCGATCCCCACAGGGAAGGGGGGGAGGGGCAGATGTTCAAGTGGCACATACAATCACTTCCATGATAGCAACAGTTGTGGGTGGATTATCTAAGTGAAGAGCCACCATCGGTTTGGGGGTGGAGCATAACAGAAAATTTTTGATGAACGTAACACCTAGATCGCCCAAATTTTTGTCCCCCGGCTCCACAGGCGCCCTTTCACTCTTGTAGCACCCCCCGAAGAACCACTGCTAGGGAGTCACGCCCCCCCCCCCCCATGGTTCCCTTTCCAGCCATGATACCACTTACAGAGTTGCATACAGTTATATGCTGGCACAACTTATTCAAAAATGTTGAAGATAGTTAAAGGAGCACGAGTGATCCACCCCTCAAGAAAAAAAAAAAAAGGTGCAGTTTTAAGAGAGGGAATTCAACGCAACTACATGGTGCTGGGTCTAATGAACTGTCACAACTACAGTAAAAGGAAAATTAGCACCATGGTAGGGACTACATCTACAGACTGTTTAGTACGGGTGACAATTTATGACAATGAACCATGCAGTAGGAACCACAGTTTAACAGTTACCTGTTACATACTACTACTGGAAAAGCAGTAGCAAAGAGCAAGCTACGATGGACTACTCAAGACGAGAACGTACACATAATAGTTACCCATCAAAGAAAACTGATGGACTACCGTTAATGCTTCATAATGATATTAAATTGAACTATTCAGAGGGGGCATGATGGAAAACTTGCTGAATTTGATGAACTATCGAAAGGGGATGTGATGCTACAGCAGATGTTATTCAATGAAAGTGTTTTCTACCCTATGAAGGTTATAATGAAATATACGAAAAGGATTCTAGGATACGAAGGTGGCTATGATGGACTAATTTCTAATGCCACTATACGAACAGGACTACGGTTGATGAACTGTTCAGGGAAGGAGTTAAAAGGGAACTGATTGGTCGTATATCACCTGTCAAGATGCAAAGCATGCTGCCCATTATTTATGACAGGCACCTGCTATATTAAAGTTATTTATAAAAGTTACCTGCCATATGTTACTTTGAAGTTACCTGCCATATGTTACTTTGAAGTTACCTGCCATATGTTACTTTGAAGTTACCTGCTATGTGTTATTTATAAAAGTTGCATGCAGCTGGCTACTATTATCAAACAATCATGCTAGATAACAGATACATGATGATACTGATAGGTGGTGATGATGATGATGATGGTGATGATGGTGATGATGATGATGATGATGATGATGATGATGATGATGATGATGATGATGATAATGATGATGATGATGATGACAATGACGATGATGATGGACTATCATCATGGAGTGTCTGCTATCCAGAACTTTATTCAATGTTCAAGGGAAATAGGGCATTTAGAATACACCAATATGGCATGTAAAGAAAATAGCTTTGATCATTGATAAACCATTCAGTGCCACCGATAAATATCTGCAAAAGCTTCATCCCTCAAAAACTTATGCATGTGACAAGTAACGGAAGATGCATCATTTGAATTCTGAAAAGTTTGGGTGAACAAATTAGTGTTGAGCATCAAATAACTGAGTTTCTATCTGTGAGAAACTTATTTCTTGGATAAAAAGACTACTGTCCTTATTTATTTTGAATCATCTATCATTCTGCATCCACAAACATTGGTTTTAAAAATATGGATGATTTCTGTAAAACAAACGCCCTATTTCCCGTAAAGTCTGAGAAGAAGCACAGAAGCAGCCACATTGTCCGAGACACAGTTTAACTTCTGTAAGGCAAGCAGGTTGTGGCGTTTGGTTGACCAAATTCATCAGTTTCCGTTTGATCTGATTTTGATTATATCAAACAAAATTCAGCAAAGAATTTTAATTGTGACAAACCAGCACAAATGTACAAGCATGTTTATGGTACGGCAACCCAAATCATTCAGTACCTTAATTTGCATTACAACATAGTTTTTGGCAGTAAAAATTAATTTGGAAAAGGAGAACAAACATTCTGTGACTGAACTGATTGTAAAATAAATATCACAGGCTGTTATGAACTATTCAGGAGCAACATAACTGGGTATGTTAATTGCACCGTGCATTAGGGATGGGCTGAGTGTTAAAGGCATCCTAGCTGCAGCTGTAAACAGAGCGAATTTAAACACATACAGCTGGCTATGATGGACTGCAGTATTTATGAGAAGTTATAGATAGAGCAGTTTAATGGCAATAATTGAGTACATGCTGAACTGAATGCAGCAGGCTGCCATGAATTTTTTTTTTTTTTTCTCAAAGAAAGTGGGCGAATGGGTTTGTAAATGAACTACTGTCAGTGAAATGAGAGAATTTTGACAGGCTGCAAAAAGAAAAAGAAGTCAGCTACAAGTATGCCAGTGGTTCTTCATGCACCTAGAAAATGCAGGTGAATGAATGAGATTTTACCTCTGACGCTGGGTCTCGTCTAAAGAGCTGTGAAAAGGAGAACGACGAAACATCGACATGCGAAGGTATGTGCAAAGAGGAAGGGGGCTGGGGGAGATGATTCACTACCGGCTGTGCGGAACATCATATGACATTAGTTCAGTACTACAGTACATGCAGAACATCAAGTATTAAACACTAATTACTGTAAAACCACCAAAACATAGTTTTCGACTGACCACGTCGTCGGCTAAAGTGAAACGGCTACCACCAGGGCAGCATAACTGAGAAAAACATCAAAACACTGCACAGCTGTGTACAATTAGTGACACCAGCAGAGACATTCAGCTAACAGAACTGCAGAAATCAAACAAATATCCCATAATTTTGAAACTATATCTCACTAAATTAAACTGACTTAGTCTGTTGGGGGGGATGTTGGGTTTTCAAATGAGCCAACTACAGTATATGCCTGCTTAGCTGTAGTCTGGAGTAACAAGTAGAAGGATTATTTCTGAACGTTCCCTGAGAAACACATGAAGATGTAATAGTAAAAATTATCCAAATATGCACTGTAGTTATTCAAAAGAACCTTCAATTGTGGCTGTAACCAAATGGGTGAGCACCAGATTTACATTACACTACATATATGCTTTTACTTGACTTTGGAAACATACTGTTGTTGAAATCTGAAAAGATACCAGTATTTCTAAACTGGTACTTTATAAGATGAATCTGAAAATAATGCACTACTCAATTGTAAGTGCAATGTGTGCAAGTTTCTTTTTCTTTTCTTCTTTTTGCAAACCTAAGGTTATTCCTAATTGATTATACTGCATTTTAATTACACTGCAAAGTATACCACACTGCAGAGCCTAATGACGCAATTTGGAGCAATTTAATCTTTGAAGCTTATGCCAGAATTGCTTTCATTGTAATTTAGTTGACAGCAAGTTGAGCTCCCTGTGGATAAATTTTGAGGAAGTTATGCTTAGAGGAATGATAACACACACACTCTTAAATTTTTAGAACATGAAACAACAACAAACAACACAAAGGTGGAATGAGCAACAACAAGGCAGAAATCGAAAGCTGAATACGTATAACAACAAACATTTCAATACGACGGATCACCGTACGACCGAGAAAAAATAAGGAAAACATCGATAGTTGCTATGACGGTAAACCACAAGAAATACGATCATGAAAAAGAAATTTTAAACAAAGAGAAGAATATTTTTGTTTACCTCTGCAAAGTGTAATGCAACACTACCCCAGACGAGGAAAGAATTGGCAATCTGTGTAAACAAATCAAAGGGGAGATAAGGAAATTAGAGAAGAGCTGTTTCTCAGAATTTTAGGTGCAGAAACTTACGGTATGATCATCAGCCTCCCAAAAGGAATATTCTAGAGATCCGTCTCCTCCTTCTCGTGAGTAGGATTAAACCAAACAGACAGTTTTCTCACACGACTAGAAAACTAGAACTAACATTCAACCAACAGATCAGTAATTGAAATGATGTTACGAAAATTTGAACAATTCTTCGTTGCAAGGGTCCAAAATTAGAGAAAGGCATTTTAATTGTAATGGTCAGGTCATCCTCAGTAGAAAAATGGAGCAATTATGAATATATGTTTGTCAAAAAATGTGTCAGCTAAGTTTCGAGTGTACATCTGGAGCGTAATATTAGTCTCACATGCATTGGCCGTGCACTTACCGTTTCTTCGAAGGACGTGAACGCCGGATGCTCCAGGAACCGGTAGAATTCAAGAACACCTGCAAGGGTGTGGACCAATAGGGAAATCAGCACTCATATACCACTGTGAACATGTACATAGATGTGTCTCACAGTATGTGGACACACATACACACCGTTGTGATAAATGACAATTACTGTATGCTGGGTAATTAAGGCATGTACATGCATGGAATTATATTGGACACCAAACAGTCTCCTGTCATAGCTGATACATTTCATCAGCGACAAAGTCCAGGCATCAATAATGCGTCCTCTATAGACGCTACCCAAGCCCCATCCCGTGGACCCCTAGAGAGAAATGGTACATTCTCTTTTCCTGGTAAGAGGCAAGAGTATTCTTGGCTATGCAAAGTGAACCTACTGTACTTCAATACTGAACTATTTAAACACTTTTCTGTTCCAATGTGCCACAGACCTTACCAAATTTGACTCACATTGTGGCGGATGACTTCAGTTATACCGGCCAGGCGTACGCGTGTCTCATAAAATTTAACATGTCACAAGGTGTTGATACCAGATACCACATATACAGCATAATATATATTCACCTCTACATATACTGTACATAGTTCTGAACATACATTTCAATAATGCGCTGAGAGGGCACACAGTTCAGTGCAATGGTTGATATACAACAAAATATTAGATACACCCGCCATCATCTACCTTGTAATAAGAGCAAGAAAAAACAAAAAGAAAAAAAAACAAACACTAAAACCGCACTGACTATGGAATGTCCTGAGCGATAGGAAGATATTAGGCATAGCACTCTACCAGACAACAGATTGAGGCGAATTCCTCAACCAGTCAACAGGTAACTTGGGTAACTACTGTGACAGTCCCTATAAATAGATCAGTTATTAGGTGTATAACAGTGTAGCAGGTGACAGTTAAGGCATACAGTATTATTAGTGTACCAGTCACTAGACTAAGGTGCTGTACCAGCCAGCATACTGCACTTAAGAGGCTCATTGAGTTGGTTCACAAATTTCATGGTAATTGGTCAAACCTGTTGAGTATCACTCATACCTTGGTGGTAATTGGCAAAATTAAGAGACCATTCTGAACATATGACACACAACTAAAGCAGTAATGATAGGATAATTAAACAATCAAAATCACTCACTGAAACACTGTGACCAGACACTAATCACTCCATGTGCCAACCATGGGCAATTCCTATTCACAAAAATACTACAATTTATAACATTTTCAGTTAAACTGGAGGAATAGATACATGAATAAGGAGGCTAATTGGAAGTTTTGGCCTTTAATTGGTTTCTCTCAAACTTGCCACAAAATAAACTTTATCAACTCAATGGGCCCCTTTAAGGCAAAGCACTGCATGGAACAGCCAATAGATTAAGGTATACAGTCAATGTACCAGGTGCTGGTGACATCATAATAGAATATGGCATGCTTCACAGTAATGGGGTTCCATTTACTCCCACAAGGCACCAAAATTTAAAAATGTGTTTTGTGAGAACTTTTTTGCTTGTGATAATGCTCATTGTGTCTAGTTCAAAACTCTACTATCCTTCAAGATAACTTTGACTTTTGTTATTTTTTAAGCACAATGTTTCTATGGTAACTTTTGGACAGACGAGATATTGCTAATGTAACTTTTGGACGGACAAAACTTAGACCTATCATCCCATGACTGTTTGAAATTTCCAAATTATTTTTCAAGACAGTTCCTAAATTTGCAATAATCCATTCACACTTTGCAAAGGGACTACATAAAAAGTGTGAAAATGAGAAGCAACCTGTTTACAGATTAGTATTTGTGAAACTTATAGATGTTGCTGATGTAACTGTTGGATGGACAAAACATCAGACATAGATGAATGATGATATTTTGGATGAATAATGTTATTTTGTTGTAGTAAACACTAATGCAAGTTTGGAAATGCCTAATTTCAGCAGGACTACACTCATGCTGTACTGTACTTTACCTTCATTTCTCCCCACTGCTGGTCTGGTTGTACTAAAGTGCCAAAATATTGCTACTTGCAGTGTTGCAGTGAAATAACATAGAGTTACATTAGTAACCTTATACCTACCTTTATTTCTCTATTTACTAAGAGGAAAGAACATTTCCAAACTTTCATTTCTCTATCAGATTAGCGTCATTGGTAAAAACATAATAGCATGATACAAATCATGATAATATATGATGTATGCCTCAATATTGATGATAATTCAGTTTGGAGAGAAAGTACATCACTGTTGTTGCTAATGTAACTTTTCCGTCCAAAATTGATAGTCTTATAAAAAATATTTGGATATGAATGGCAGTAACTTTTTCATTAATGTGGCAATATATGTGCCCTAAACATTATTCCCAAAGTAATAGAAAAGGTCTAAATATTTCATGCGCAACTACTGCAATACTGTTTGTTGCTAATGTAACTTTTTGCTAACATAACTACTAGGGGACGGACATCACTAAAAGTTCAATTTTACAGCCAAGGTAAAGACTGAAGCTGTTTGATCTCTTCCAAGTTATTAAACTGTGGGTAAAATGTGCAATGACATAAAGCTACTCAAGTGGATTACCATATCTCGAGAACAATGGATAACAATAATTGTTGCTAATGTAACACTCAAATTACACAGACGTTACATTAGCAACATTTGATCTAGCTCATTTTAATGAACAACTTTGCAGCATTTGGGATCTGTTGGTCGGTACTGAATGTTTCACTCCTAGTGCATAACCAGACATGAGTAATCATTATAGATCACAACATCTAGGAATTATTCCAACTTGCAATTTTTTCACTTTAGTGGACGGACACTGATGCCAAAAATGGGCACTTCAATCCAGATTGCCAGTACACACTACAAAATGATAAGACTGATGAATGGTATCAATTGTATTCATTACGTGTCCAAATTAATAAATATGATGTATAAACTCAACGTATTATTACAATTCCTTGGTTATTCCTTGATATTAACATTCCTATAAGTTGTTGGGAGTTTTTTTTCCATCCAAACTTGCTACATTTTGGTAGGATTTAATTCCATAATTCCATGATCTTGAATGGAAATAAGAAATAGCTTTTTTTTCTATCATGAAGCATGGTATTGATCAGCATATATATTATGTTTGCCAGTGCAGCTCTTTCCTTTAAACACAATTTATTTGATATTTATTGTCTAATCTATGTTTGGACCCCATTACCGTGAAACATGCCCCATACAAAAGACTGTGACTTGAAGCAGCACTTGAAGGTTGTTTCTTTTTTTTTTCCATATCAGTTTAAGTTTTTTTTTATCTGTTCAGCAGATAAACTTTGATATTCCTACACACTCTTCCATTAGCTATTCTTCTAATACTCTGCTTTCTCCTTGCTGGGATAACGCAATCAAAGTCTCTTATGTCACAGGCCTTGGACGAGCAATCAAGTTTATTTTCTCTCAGCAAAACATTTTCAACCTTGGACAAATATGGCAGACACCAATTATTGGCCAGGAAATTTTTGGTGTCTATCAAATTACACGACAGGTTTTTGGGGGCAGCTAAGTGACTTAGCTGACATCAAAAATAATAAAATTATTATTTTTTTTTTTTTTGAATCGACACTTTAGTTTTGAAGAGGACAACGTTTATTTAGGTCTTCGAGTGGATGTTTCATGCGGATTTTATATCCACGACAAGGATGCTTCAAGATTCACCTTTTAAAAAGAGTATGCTGTATTAAAAGCCTTGGCCTTGGTTGAAACTCAGAAATGTAACGAACGAAAGAGTTCAATCGGTCGGTTGCTAGAGAATGAAAGGGATTCTTCCTGGGAGGGTTAAGAAGATTTCCTCATTCAGAATGAGACATACTCACACCCTGTCAAAGCTGGGTACAATTCAGAAAGAACTAATTGGGTCGCTGTTTTTCACGCCCAGCAAAGATTTAAGTTGATGAGAATATTTAGTCAATTTATTATATAGCACTCGCCGGTGTAAAGCAAAACGTGCAGTCTAATGGTTTGCGGCACTCTATTAAAGACTGTGACAATATTTCAAGAAGAACAGTTTTTTTTTTTCTTTTTTTTTCCCGTTTATACCTTAATTGTAACAGATGTCATCAGTGCTTGGTTTTAAGTCCAGTAGTAACTCATACCTAACTTACTGTGAAAGCTAGCACATAAATATTTAGAGTATATAATGTATGTAACAAAAATGTTTTCCTTTTTCAACTGTTTTTCTTTTTTTAAATTGCACATGCAACGTGACAAACCTGCTAATATTGTGGGAGTTACAGTAACAGAGGCTATATGGCAAGGTTGAAATAGTTTTAAGCGCATCAGCGCAGATGCATACGCTCAAACTTGGACTGCTTGAGAACGGCAGTGTTACACGCAGTAGTTCACAAAAAGGGCTGTAAATAGTTCAAAAATAAGGCTGCAAAAACAGAATAATTGGGACTGAGTTCAAACATGGAACATATTTAAACAAACTTGTGATGCTACAGTTGAAACACATGGGCCGCCTGCCCTTTGACCAAATCGGTGTTGCAATAGTTGAAATACTGTATGGGCCACTGGAGTGAAAGAGTAATGTAATATTGTTCAAATATAGGCCATGAGCAACTCAGTGTTGTGGAAGTTCAAATATCACTCTTTTGAGAAAAAAAACAGCGATTTTATTGAAGTTCAAACACATCTTCCCTTTGAGCCAGCCTGAGGCAGTTAATGTCACTACATGTTTAATGTGGTTCGTAGGCATTCAATCTACAAACCTAAACTCGTGAGTTTGCAGTTGTTTTTGTCACTTAAATATTCTGGATGTCAGATGATACTATTCCAATATTCCATTGCATGTAAATCCATTGACTGTCACCGTCACAGATCACGTCCAAGAAACACGCCCACCGAGATACCTGGGTGGCAGTCATTTAAAGAACCTGTATGGGTTCCTACTGACATATTAATTAAACTAAATGAGAGGATTAGAGAGTAAATACGCATGACACTAAAAGCTCCTCTTTCGTGGAACTGTTTCGTCAAAACGGTGACCTTGAGTCGAATGATGCCCGAGGCTGTGTGTGTATAATGAGATGCAGAGACTGCTTCATTAATGCAGAAGACACTTTTAGCACCAGAATTTTAATCAACACCAGAGACTGATCACTCGTAAATTGGAAAGGATGTAATTATCGACAGGCTCTTCAGGCACTTTGCATCCATCGCATTAAAAATAGCCTTGATATCAGCGGCATCAAAATCTATTAGTCTCCAGTCGTTAAAATTTACCATGATTGATGGACAGTACAGTACATCAAACAGTTGTTTCTTGGGCATGAAAGAGATATAAACAGATGTAGTGTAAGCCTACGCATACTGCTGACAGTTAATAGCCAAATACGTTCACATGCAGCCAGGGATTAATTGCTTAAGTATAAACAGAATCATCTCCATGGTCTCCGCCAAGGAACAATCCACAGCTGAAGCAAGTTAAGTCCGTCGTCTGTGCCACAAATTCGACTCGGTGGACTGTACCAGCTACAGTACGACGAGTCGGCACACATACACTGCGCTGCCATGGAAACGTCTGCGGTAGAATGTCTTGGCCAGGTCCTAGAGGACTTGAGAGTCATTGGTGCTTTTGGCACCATTTGAACAGCATTGGACAAATACTTGAGGTAATAACTAGAGCACCAATGGTGCAGAAAATCGTACCTTCAACCAAGTGTCTATAGCTTATGTGAAATCCTAGAACACCCAAAATCACTGAATACTGTGAACGTACCACTGACAGGTAACTGATATGACAAACCATCAACAATGTACAGGAGAATCTGTGGGCCTAGAGAAGTATTTTTGAAGAATTTCATAAAATGGGCCACAGGGCCATAGGACCTTGCACCCAAAATTCCTAAACACCCTAAAGGTACCACTATTAGAGTATCATTATGACAAACCATCAACATTGTACAGGAGAATCTGTATGAGGAAAAGCATTTTGCAGAGTTTCATAAAATGGGCCAAAGGGCCCACATGGGACCTTGTACCCAAAATTCCTGAACACCCTGAGATTCACATACATAGTCCAAACATTTGAGAATGTCAATGTTTCTCCACTTCATGAAGTGGTACATGATTTGAAAAAACATGCCCTCTGAAATACTGTCTTCACATGTTACTTGGTGGCATACTGTATATGCAGCAGCAGTGTCATAGCCACTACAAAACAACATTATTCAAGCCCTATTTTTGCTTTGGCGTAGATGAATATCCATAGCCATTCCCAACTGGTCTGTTTGATTTCAAGTAATGGTAACGCAGACGGTTACACTTTCTCGAATGGAGCGTCTGAATTCTGAGGGGTCGAAGGAAATGTCGAGACATTTTTCCTATTCAAATATCTGGTAGATGAGAGCATAGTTCTCTTTCAGACTTTGTGAGAGGTGATCTTTTCCCCCTACTTTCTCTTTCCCTAAAACACTGACGAAGAACAAAGATGGATGACCAGGAGAAAACCCTTTGCGAGTCTTATACCAGTTTTATATGGCTCTGCATAGCGTGGGTCCATACACACGATATCGCTTCAAGATCGCATTCATGAGGAACTCCAATTTTGTCCCATGAATGTTAATTCTGAGAGCCACAATGCATCAAAATCTTGTCATAAGTAGCATTAGTGGAAATCTACAGTGTGGTGATTATAAGTGTGTAGAACAGTCGTCATGCAAGAAATATCCACTTGACCACCATCCCTCATAGGAAAATTTATTAGACCGGCAGTAGAATAGGAAACTCAGTGACACCATGGAATTATTACCCTACAAATTGGTAAAATTGGGGCAAAGTTGCTCGAAAAAGAAGACGAATGGTGCATTAGAACTGATGCGTAAAAGAATACTGTATCTTCATTTTTTTTTTCTTCTTTTACAAACACTGTAGTGTGAAAGATGCAAAAATAGCACAGAAATGTCAAAAAAGTTATATTATGAATTAGATATCTGCTTGTGAATCAAATGATCGATAACAACATTAATAGGAATAACAGCTTTGTTGCGTTTTGGACACCATACTTTTCACGACACAACGTAAGTTTGATGCTCCTAAATTTCACCACGACACTGCATATTAAAGCTGTTGTTCTCCTCTTACTTGTAATTTAGCCCCTGCTTCAATTATATCAGCTGTTCTAGACTGCAAGCAGGCAAAGAGTCATCAACAGTATTTTTATCTTTTATTTGTAAATTTGCAGTATCTGAAAGCAATTATTTTTGTTGCACACTACAACCAAATGGAACAGATGCACCCCACCGTAAAATTGTTGTTCAATTATTTAAAAAGGCTTGCAAAACGAATCGAGCAGCCCAAAGATGTTACGTCTGATCTCCTTGCCCATCAGGACGATCGAGTGATAGCTTCCCGAGATAAAAAAGAGAAAACTTCTTGCATTTTAATGCAGTGCTAGTTCAGAGGCTGAACAGACTGATATGTCGTTCAATGCTTGAGTATCTCCGTAAATCGGCATCAGCTCTGCAGAAGCGACGTGGTTGTCAGTGAATTTGGTGCATTACAGCTTCAACAATACCGAGTAACAATGCCATCAGTCAACCTGAACGTGTTGATGCAGCTGACAAAGCTAAATACAGTTTATAATACTGTATTTCCAGTGAGGTAAACTGTAGACTGATAAATTACTGCAAGCTTGCTTCGACACATTTTTCTTTTTTCTTTTTTTCGTGAAACGAAGTTCTTCCCCCTCCGTAAACCCTCCCACCGAAAAAGGGCCCCCAAAAAAGGGCCCCCAAAAAAGGGAGAGAAATCATGCAAGTCTGTCTCACACACATTTTTCTCCTCTGACGGGAGGTTCAAAATACATGCAAGC
Source organism: Stichopus chloronotus (assembly GCA_021234535.1). Lineage (NCBI taxonomy): Eukaryota > Metazoa > Echinodermata > Holothuroidea > Aspidochirotida > Stichopodidae > Stichopus > Stichopus chloronotus. The sequence goes on along the minus strand of CM037849.1, from coordinate 15,605,770 downwards.
AAAGTGGATGGATGACGACCATATTCAGGAATTTATGGGCAAATCTGTGCATTTTTTGACAAATCCAGCCAAACGCTGTCTCTAAAATCATCTAACCTTTCACAAAAGGTAATAAAATTTTCAGAGAATCTCCTCGATGCGCTCCTTCCACCATCCTCGATACCAACTCACTCCACCCAGACTGACGTCGTAGAGACAATAATGCAGTGTTCATTTTTCTTTTTAGCCAGCTCTTTGTACACCGAGGTGGAATTTGATTGATGAGGAAAATGTCTTTTTTAATCAATTTTCAAACTCTGATGCTCCGTACTTTATAAAACGGAATGTTTTGACAGAGTGAGAGCATCTAATACTGTTTTGGGCCATTTGTTTCAACTAGAGCAAGATCGTTGTTATTCACTCACCGAGTAAGTTCCCTTTGCAATTCTCGGGGTTTGAGCCTGGTAAGAAAATAGGAAAAAGGAAAACGGTTACCATGACGATCAAGCGACTTTATGAGACAACTGTGAGTGGATTCTTGATCGTCGATGTGAATATCAAAATATCATCTCCAGCTCGTCTGCGGCTACAATGCTCGACGAGTTGTCGAGAGGGCCTCCATCATTATAAATATGATGATGTATTACACCGTGTTTTTGCTCTCAGCACTGCTAAAGATTACGGTGTTCTTATCGAAGAACTTCACTTGAAAGAATAATTTGAAACACATTCTGCAAAACAAACTTGAAGTTTGAGTCACATGTGGAATAATTAAACCAACGTTGCAAAAGTGATCCCATTACACATCAATTGAACGGAGGATGGGTAGTACCAAGGGTAGGCCACCACTGTTTAATTTTTAAAGGAAATTAAAATATGCCAAAAACACAAATGAAACATGGAGTACATGTCACTTTTCAAATTGTGTCAGTCTGTACACTCTGGCATTTGAATGACTTAATGCATATCTCCTGCTGTGTAGTAGTTAGTTGTTACCACGCTTAAGACATATTACAGTTAAATATGCCAGCTACTGTGAATTCTCAACTGTTTTTACAAAGTATACAGCCATATAACAGCATCTAAATTACAGTTCGCTTACATTGTCGCAGGTTATACACCGGACACTACAAGCTGTACATTAATGTACATTAAATTACTGTAAGACTCTTCTGCCCGGCTAGTGATATGCTGTGACAGTATAACAATGACAATGATGCAGCTTTATCACGCTTTGGGGGGGTCCACCCCACTGGGTGAGTATGGCACTGGAGAAATAGAGGACCAAGGACAATAGTCACAGCTAGTATAATGAAAAAAAGATACAGAGCACAGGTGGCCTTTGAGGCCCACCTTGAAATTGAGAGAGATGTCGTTTACGGAGAAAGAGAGAAAGAGAGAGATGAGGGAATTCCAGCGACAGGGCACAGCTACCTCACAAATCCTCTCGCTCTAAGAATGGTTGGATACAATCTCAGATACAATAGCGGTACTCCCACAAACTATAGCAACACATGCAGATGGCTATCAAGTCAAGTTCATGACGCTGGAGTGCATGGTATGTGTACCTGTGGCAAAATTCATTGCACAACACACTTAGCTCGGACACGCATTCGGGCATGCTTGTAAACTACAGTAACACATGCAGATGGCTATCAAGTTAAATTCATGATGCTGTAGTACATATGTACAGCGAAATTCATTGCACGACACACTCAGCTCTGACCACCTTTTGGGCAGGCGTGGCCCCTTGCAGCCCTTTTAAATCGAGGGGTCACATCACCACCTTTGAACTTCATGCCATACAAGTTTAATACACTTAAGCTCAGGATGTATTACCCTGCTCGTATATATACCATGTGCATTTGTTTAAAAAGGAAAAAAAATGTTGCAGCTCAGAAACGTGAAATGAGTGAGACAAAAGAATCGTAAGACTGAAGAAGTAGCATGCCTGCAGACATATCTGTGGCTATAAGGCAATTGCCAAAAAACCAAAAAGATGAAAAACTGAAACTGTAAGTTGAGACATTTTAACACTGCATTTTGGCCAATAAAGTGAATGTACTGTCATCTTGACTTTGCAGCACTCTTAAAGGTTAATAAACGCTGGACAGTGCATTATCCGCAGGATAATATACGATAGGGGGTTAATGCAAGCGATGCATGAAGGCGCAGTGCCCTCCTGCAGTCCAGCCATAGGATTAATCCCTGAGAGTGTATTATCCTACAGTTGATGTGTGGTCCAAAGTTGATTTAACCTTGTTCATAAATACAAAACAAGATTTTGATAGAAAAAAAAGACAAAAAAAATTTGCTTCTTAAATGACCGAATTTTTATTGAAAATGTACACACAACATGTCAACAATGTTTGTGCGCAATACAGAAAGTAACACTTAAACAAAATGAATAATAAAAGCATGCATAGCAACACCATGCTAATATGGTTTGGTTTAGTGTGCACTGTAGTCAGCTCTGTGTTTATGTACTGCATGTTGGGTACTACTAGCACGAATGTCATACAGTGTCCGCATGCTGCGGTTCAGTGTACGTGTGCCTATTCACTGTTTGCAGGGCAACAACCGACTATGTTTTCCTCATCAAGTAATCAAATTTGTGGAATTTGCCTAGGATTGACTACACTGATTTTTGATACAGGCAGTTGCAAATTTTGGAACCTTTCGTTCAAAGAACCTCTTGAACATGTTTGATGCCACACGCAATTTCGGTAACCTTCACACGTTATGGGGCTTTTTGACTAAATGTGCATAAATGGCCCCTTTGCTTTTGACTGTGAGAGTTTTACAATTACAGTCTTTTAATAGTCCTCTATAAGATTTTGCACCATAAGTACTCAATTTTGAACTTCTCCATAAGATCGATGAAGAAAGAATGCTAATTCCAGGCGGCTTTATCAAATTTGCTGAAAATAACACTTTTGATAAATTAACACTGACGCAATTAATTCTGCAATTTAGAGAGGTAAGACGACCACTGATATTATCACTGTGTTGTTGTTCGGACTAAGTATATTTATTTCTGATTTATACTTTTAGGCCTATATTTCACTTTTCAGTAGCCCCTAGGCTAGACCCACAGTACCACAAACTTCACAGTCATGTTTCGTGTGTCAGTCTATCCTACTTGTAACGGGTAGGGGCATGCTACAAAACACTGTTGATTTGGTTTGATTGCGTTCATCCCCCTGTGATTTTGCTCTAAAATTGACCGTGCATTATACATCTGATAATAAATGGTCACCTGACTGAAATCAGCCAATAAGAGGTGAGGATTCTTACCAAGTATGTATGAATATTAGTTATCACGGGCTTTTATGTGGATGAAATCTTCATTATTTTCCTCTGTTATTTTCACTTATCTTGCTAATTGTTTTTTATATTTATTTCTATTAAAAAAGGGGTTTGTAGGTCGCATGATGAATCTCCTCAGGAAGCATTGGGCCTGTGGGCTAAAGGGTTGTCACCCTCGCCCTTAGAGGCATCATAGTGAACTTAACATATCCCATTACAACAGTCCAAAATAAAAAAGGAATTTTAATTGTTTTTTCCTTCCATTTTCAGTCAGTCTGTAGAAACACCGTACATTTCACTGGTTTTCTTCATCTTCACTGGGAGAAAAGAAAAACACAGACACTTGAAAGCTCTGCCTCAACTTTGCTCAAAACGAAATTTAACATACACGCGACTTTTTCAAGTACGTACACTCCGACGACTTTACTCGTTTTTCCTTTTGATGTCAAAATATCAAAAGTTTGCTTTGGACTTCCACCAACCCCCAAAATTGGTTCAAATGTCTGGCCAACATTCTGCACAGAGACGGAGAGGTACTGAAGGTGCTGTGCATAACACTGCTATGATGAACCTGCTCTTTTCAAACTCTTTTATTTCATATGTCTCTCCTTGTACCTACTGTAGCAACACAGAATTTAAAGATGCTGTAATAAAGTGGGTTTCCCATTTAGACAGAATCATGGCAGGCAGTCATTTGTTTAATTCGGCATCTTCTTCAGCCAGCATTAGGGCTGTGAATGCAGTATTAATCACTTACTCGTTAGCAGCCCCGAATGGATTTTTGAACAATCAAAGTTAATTTTGACCTGAAGGTCGCCTCCAAGACCAGCCGTCTCATCACGCCCATATTGACTGATGAGAGTGCAATGCTACGTTTTACTATCAAAGCAATTTCAAGGACTGCAAGTTGATCAAAAAGGTGACTAATTTGATAAAACTGCGTAAAATTCTGCACTCCACATGTATTAGTGAGTTGCTAACTCCTAATTTTGTGCTTATTTTAGAAAATATGAATCATATAAAAGTTTCAAAAAGCACAATACTCTGGCAACAGCAGAAATCACGTTCATCGTCTGAAACAAAGAAAAAAAATCCCTATGTGAATACTGTCACTTGCAGTCAACTAAAGGGAAAAAAATCTGAGATAATGTAGCACCCAATTTTGTGTCATTTTCAGTGACAAAAAAAGATTAAACACCAGTATGTGTAGATCACACAAAAAGGGCACTTATCTTCTTCATTCCTGATTAATGTGGTTGTGAGAAACATCCTCGATATCATGTAGTTTGCTCTTTTACAAACAACTTACCTGTCTCAACACAATTGTCAGCACTCTTGGCACAGTAGATTGGAGTGCTTTTGCCGTGCTGAGACAGGAATTCAAGGAATGAAGTAAACAATTTTTTTATACTTAATTCTTTGCAGTCTTTTTCTAAATGAGACAAAAGCAGATCCTGCAAAGATTTATAAGTAGAGGCTAACTTCTGACAACCAAAATTCAGACCAACAAATTCTTTTAAACCTGGAAACACTTTAGAATTAAATTGTCCCTTCAAATTCAGACAAACCATTGAGTAAACGAAAATATGGATTCAAACAGTCTTTTTTTTTTTGTCGTTCTGTTTCCAAAAAAAAAGATGCTAATTTGGCTGTCGTTTTGGTTGCCTGCTAATTCTAACCTGTTTCTAATTGTGTAATCTTTGCAGGAGGCAGCATGTTTCTGGCTCAGTTTGAACAAAGACTACACAAGAATGACAAATCTTTCTAGCAAGTACTAAAGATCCTCCTTTTTTCAGTTTCAGAATGCTTCCATTTAGAAACCTAATTTGTGACATCTACATAGAGCCCACATAGATACTGTACCACTACTTGTCTAGTGCACGAGCTATAGTTGCTGCCTTCAGTTTAGGTACACCAGTTAATAACCCAATCAAACGATTGGTTTCTGAAATTTGTGAGAGGAAACAGGAATTATTGTTTAAAATTTCACAAACTTCACAAATTACACATATTGTACAGTAAGACATTTGTCTCTGCTGTGTTGAAGTGCAACATCTTGCACCAATGCGTCCCCTCAAAACAGTAAACTATATTCCTCAACTTCAAACAAGGAACATGTGGCAATGTACATGCCACGCAGTTTCATTCTCCTGAGAGACGAATCAAACTTAAATTGTTCTATCGATCTGTTTGTTGGCTTAGCCTCAGAGGCATGGCTAGGTTCATGACGGCATATGACGGAAAGCTCTGGATGGGTCGACTGCGGGGATGTTTGGATTAAATTGGCTCTCGCGGGTATCCTCTGTTTGTAGGTAACATCATCTAGGCACCACATTACAGTTCAACCTGAATGTTTCGTGTAACAGAGGCCTCCTTTCGAACGAAAGCGATAAATATCAACTGTGACATGCACATTTGGAATGAAGCAATATGCAAGGCACCATTTGCAATATGTGCTTCCCAATTCAAACACTCTGGGTATATGAAATTGTCAATTCAGTCATTGAAATACAGGTTAAAGTAAAGCAAAGAAAAACATAACCCATTTCATATGAGTTTTTCCCCTTGATGTCACAAATTTGTATAATTGGTGATATCTTTATTCCTGGTGGAGTTGTAACAGCTAGAGAAAGTATTGGAAAATTGTCAATAATTGATAGATTTTGATAAAAAATTGTGCCTATTTTCAACGGCGGTATCTGTACTGAAGACTTTCAGATCAAAGCTACAGTACTTTAAAGAGGCTCATTGAGTGGTTTCATGATATTCACTAAATTTTTCTAAACCTGTCAAGTTTCCTTCACATGCTAATGCCAAATTGTCAAAATAATACAATCTCAATGTTTCACATACAATAGACCATTAACGAGTGAGTAATTAATGATTTAATTTGGTTTCTGGAACTCTGTGACCAGACACTTTTCATATTAGTACTGTATTTACATGCACACACCCAGTACAAGCAACGGTCAAAAATTCAAAAATCTTGACACTTTTTGTAACTATTGGATGTGAAACTTGACTAATCATGCTGAGTGTAAATATTGTCATGTCTTTATCACCTTCACAATCACATCAATCTTTAATGATATCAACTCAATGAGCCTCTTTAAAAGCTTTCAAATGCATCTATCTTAGAAAAAAATATGCCATGCTACAACATAGTAGTAAATGGAGGGACCTTTAGGTTTGGATCTTCAAAATAAGGTGTGCCAAATGAACAACATTAGACCTGATTTAGTAACACAGGATAATGCACAAAATACTCTCATTTATCTACATTAGCTGCATCTAAATAAACCTTATAATTCTTTGTCACCAAAGAGGATGCAATACACCACAAAAACCTGATTCCACCCTCAATTCCCACCCCTCCCTAAACTTTTGGGTGACAAATCGCTTTATGATATCAGAACATGATCTACAATGAAAGAAGGATCCATGTCAAGAAATTCCTGTTAATACAGATTTTGACGGAAATCATGCAGCCATGCATGTAATGTTTACTCTTTGAGTCCTCTGATCAATTGTCTTCATTTCCTGTCTGCTTTTCAAAAACCCGACCAAAGGCCCAACCATCGGGTATTTAGAAATGTGCATAAATTTCTGCGACAGATCATCCCAGGGCATACAGGGCAAATTCAACGAAGACCGGCTATTACGACATTAGAACGTCTCTGACCACAGCTGATTCAAAGAATGAATTAAAGACAAAAAACAATTCAAGACAAAAAAAACCAAGAGAAAATCACTGCCGGTATTAAAACATCGCCTGCCAGCATCTGATCATCACTGACAACATTGTGTCTTTAGATGTCGGAGCGTGTCGACGAGGCAGAGAGTAGCGGACCGAGGTACTCCCCGAGCCACACGACATTGACAGAGTCATCCACGCCATCGACATTACGATGGCAGATGACATTTTGGATGTCCATCAGACGTGATTGTCTTGAAATGCAACATGTGCAACTAAAGGTGACTTGAGTGCACAGTGACACATAACGTATGCCCACTACAGTAGCAGAGTTATAAAGAGGATACCATCCAAGTCAATTTTCTTTCTTCCTTTTTTTTTTTTTTTCTAAGCAGCGTTAGTTGTTACCATTTCAACGGTTTAAAGATGCTCCTTGAGTTGGTACACAAAATTTATGATATGTTACCACACCTGTTGAGCAATTACTATGTGGTGATGGTAAACGGTCAAACCAGGAGATTCTGAACGTCTGACCCACGGCTTGAAGCTGCCACGATGTGGCATTTAACGATAAAAATGTCCTACGACAAATCAATAATCAGACACTTTTGAATGTACTAAGTATCAACTGTAGGCAATGCAGTTCCATAAAAAAAAAAGGAACCTGCAACTTCTCAAACTTCCAGCAAATATAGTAATAGATACAGTATGACTAATGAGGCTCATAACAAGAATTGTCATATAACAAGAATTGGCATGTAATTAATGGCCTCCTTGAAACATGTCACAAAGCGAATGATACCAACTCAATGGGCTCCTTTAAGTGAACCTGAAGGAAACCACGCATAAACAGATGTCATGTCAGTTTTGGAAAAAGAACAGGTGTTTCTTTCTGCTTTGTCTTTGCTTTGTCTTTTCTTGTTTTGTTTTGTCTTCGTTTTGCGAGGTTTGCTCAGAATTCCAATCCTGCAATTTGCTACATCAGTGACTGCTGCTAAATTCCACCCCCCCCCCCCCGGATGTAGTGCCATAGATATGGCTCTACACGAAACCCTCCTTGCAGACTACACTGCAGCTATCAATTTCAAGGTCAAAAGCAAATTGACCGAAAAGCGAAGGAAACACAGAGCACTTTCTCCTAAAGTGCACGATTAACTTATCACACGTGAGCTGCTTCAAGAACACTCTCGGCACTTGCAAAAATTTAATAAAAATCGAGACACTTTTTGTCTCCGAAATGGCAACATGCATGAAAGTGGGTGGAACTGCTACACCAAATTATAATACAGTACTTGGATACTTTGTCATTCCTTACCGAATCCAACAAAATCCTGGCCTGGAGCATCATCTATTGTCAGAAAATGCTGCCGATCCTTGACGGGGTGACAATGTACCTCCAGAAACGTTTATTCATGCAAATTTAATGACAGCGATTGATGTTTTAAATCGGTCTCCTCCTGGCTTTACGATGTCTTTGCACTTTCGCTAAATTTGCACAACGAGCCTCGGCGCGCATTTTACGACTGTTTACGTCCGACGAGACTACGAAATCTGAACCTATCACATGCAAAGACAATTTTAAGATAAGTTGCTCTCCCGCAAGGCCTGAGTCGTGCACAGACCACGGCATATAAAAATCCTACCCAGCTCCAAAACGATTAATTATTATAATTATAATATAGTATAATAGTGCAACAATGAAATAGCATAGTCATTACTGTTAAAAGATCAAGTCAGAGAGACTCTTTCCTAGGTCAGTGAATGGACTAATTAGATCTTACACAAAAGTCAATTAACACACACAGTATCATTCACTGCTTGTAGGTACAAAACATTTTTTCTTTTGTCAAAAGATGAAATACAATGTAAAGACTGATATGTGCTTGTAAGCTATACAAGCTATCTTTAACAACTTTCCTTCATCCTTTGTTTCATTTTTTTCTCCTTTTTTTTTCACAGTGGTTTCAATGTTTACAAGTTTTTTCCAGCTTCTTGTTTGTTATTCCGATTCCCTTTTCTCATTTAACAGAGACCATTTTACATAAATCTCCTTTGTTTCACCTTTACTGGAGATTGAAGCGAAGTTATCATGAAAATAAAAATGGGTAGTTCTCTCACACCTCAACTCTATGACGGACTGTCTGTAAGGTTCGACGGGGAGGTGTGACGATCACCATAACAATCCAGTCTTCCTCTTCCTCCTTTACGGTTAAGTCCTGCTCCACGTATTTTGGCAGGATCCTACTTGCAAACCGCCCAACGTCCAGAGGGCAGCATCGCCCCTACATGTATTATCATACAGACATTCGTACCTGGGCCTCGTTCTCTGAAAGCTCCAGCAAACAATTCCCGAAGCAAAATTCGACGTTTGCTCAAATATTTTAGGAGTAATACGCCTAATCATTTAAGATGACATCTCAACCCAGTTGGATTTATCTTAGATCACGGCCGCAAGTTGACATTGGTCCGACTACTACGGTATCTTTGGTTTACTCTTTTCATAATAACTTACAGCTAGGTAGTACTGTAGCTTCTGTTTAACTAGTGTGGCGCCATCCCCGGCTTGGCTGTTTGCACGCTCCGGGGAAAAAAGAAAATTTGATGAGGCCCGAAGGCGATCATGTGCCACGACAAATGTACGTAACCTTTCTCCATTGTGATGGTGAAAAGGTTGCCATGGTGATGTACAAATGATGAACATGTGACTACGATGCTTATACAAAAGGAACCATGTACAGATTGCTCTTAAGCTATCAGTACCTCTTTGCAACAGGTTTCAATGTTTTTGTCTTCAAATAAACAGAGACAGCAGTCAGGAAGATTGCTACAGGTAAAAAATACTTTACCCTTCGCCTTTCAAGTCCTGTTATCTTGCTTTATTCAATTTTACTGTTTGCAAGTAAAAAGAGTGTGCATGGGAACAGGATGACAGATAACAAAGAGAGAGTTAGACAAAGAAATGTAAAACAAAAAACGAAAAAAAGTAATCTGATTAAGAGAACAATGAGAGATTGGATGAAGAGAAAAAGGGGAAAAATTAAATTCTTTTTCCTTTCCTTTCGTGCGATCACTACGTCAAACTCCATGCGAGAAAGGCACCAAAGGAAAATACGAGAGGATGAAGACATTCCATAAATTAGCATCTGAAGAAAGGAAAGAAATCTCTACATCATGAAAAATACCAATGAAATGAAAGGAAAAAATGAAATGAAAACAGCGAACTTAGCATGCTGATGCAAGTAAAAAAAGAAAAAAGAAATAAATCAGGTAGCATTATCTGTTCACGACAGTTTTCCAAGCTACCCACTGTTGATCCAAGTGCGGTACGACTATCACAGAGCTTACAACTTTTGCTCTCTGCTACAATACCCAATTTTTCTCCTGCTGAAATTGTAAGATTTGGAATAATCTAAAAACCTGTCTTAAGGTCCTGAAGTTGGTGGTTCATGTTCACTGTTTATACACTTTTCTTTTTCTTTTCTTTAGAAGCATACACAATTGTAATGTCACCCTTTCAAAGGGGAAGCTTTGGATGACATGAAACTATGTGACATTTTAAAACTTTATGGATACAATCCCTCTTTCAAAACTAAAATTTGTAAAATGATCCTGAGACATACAGGCAGTGACTATTTTGGTCACAAAACTGTAATGAGAAAACTTTTCAGGGGCCAGCTTTCTCAGTTAACAGCAGTTTGGTTTTGCCTGTCTCCAAATTGGGGCCTTCAGACAAATTTAAAGAGACCTTACTATCTTTCTTTTTTTTTCCTTTTTTGTTTGTGAGTTCAATTAATGCTCCATAATATGTTCACACAGGCAAACTCTTTCTAGTACAGTAGGGGGCAGTGTGGCAAATACAGGGACTGCTGTTCTGCTCAATCAGAACTACTGTATGTTTGACCATATTTATGGGCTCCAGTATCGTAACATTTTGCCAGATTCTGGCGGGGAAGTAGTTTGATAGATGCTACCACTCCCTGTACCCATTCCACACACCCCTCTCTCCTCCTCGATTTGCATTTCTGAGATAACCTTGGTGCTACAATGAGTGCATTATCTGTTGTTCTCTGGGTCAATCAAAGGTCAACATTATTACCAATAGTAGGGCTCACCAATGCCCCCTTAGGCTTTGGCCGTGAACAATTCCCCTTTCAGAAAAGTCAAAGATGCTAAAATGTACTGTGCAATAGACTTCATATCCAGTTAAGAACTTGTGCAACCAAAGAAAACAAAGACCTTTCTATGCTCTCAAGGTCAAGCAAATTCTGAAAAGAAACTCCACAGGAGTGACTAAACTTAATACAGCAGAATAAGAAAATTGCGAGCAACAAAAATTCCGGACTGCGGAGATTCAACCAGCAGTCAGACTCCACCGATGTGCGCTGCCCTGATCTGAATGATGACAATATGGCCAAAAAAAAATAATGCCCTTTGCAAAATGAGAGGAAAAAATAGAGATGCCAGAAGACCACTATCACCAAGAAAAGAGCAAACTGATGGATGTTCCCTTTTCAGTTGATCACAAGGAGAGGAGAGGGGAAATGGTATGGAGAGGAGGAATGGCATGGAGAGGAGAGGGGGAATGATATGGAAAGGAGAGGGAGAATGGTATGGAGAGGAAGAATGGCATGGAGAGGAGCGGGGAAATGGTATGGAGAGGAGAGGAGAGGTGAGGGAGATTGGTATGGAGAGGAGAGGGAGATTGGTATGGAGAGGAGAGGGAAAAGGTATGGAGGGGAGAGGGGAATGTCATGGACAGGAGAGGGGGGATGGGATTGAGAGGAGAGGGGGCAATGGCATCGAGAGGAGAGTGGGAATGGTATTGAGAGTACAGGAGTTAGGCAAGAGGGTACAGTCAGCATTAAATTAAGGTGATGGCTCTGTGTTAGGGCAACCTCTATAAAACCTACTGGATTGCACTAGGCAGGTACTTGGAAATCTTTTTTTTTTTGTCTCCCTGTTGTAGATTAACACAGCAGTTTAGTTACCACATGAATTTGGGTCTGATGAATAACAAATATTGTGTCTCTCTCACAAAAAAGAGTGGTTCAAAATTGTCCTCCCCCTAATGGTCACTTGATATTAGGGACTGTGACGAATCTTTAACACAAAACCGGTCGTACCTGTACTTGTGTGGAAATTCAATTGTGATTAATACATGCAGGACTTTGTAGCCATTTGTATACAGAAGACACAGTTTGAACCATCAAAAATACTGGATAACAACACAGCAAAGGATACCATCTCTTGCCTGCACAAATGGTCGTCATTTATGCTTTTCGGTGCTGAGGAAAATATCCTCAGCTTTTCTCCCTATTGCGAATAGTCACAATATGTGATGTGGTATGACGCTAGCAAATCGTTACAGAAACAGCTGATTATAGTTCTAAATTTAACATGGATTCAGAATCCACTTTTCTGGTTTTTTTTCTTTGTTTTCTTTTTTGGCAACATGTTATTTTTCATTTTATCCAGTGCTCAAGATCCATTAACACTACCTCATCAAAGGTACCTTTTTCTTTCTCGTAGTCTACATCCGGTGTATGGAAAGCTCGTTGCCATGACGATGGAAGTGGGGCTTGATCAGTTTAAAACTATGATCACAACCAGTCAGCAAATTTCAGTGAGTGCTCTGATGGTTGTGGGATGTACTGTACTACATAAAGCACAATACAATTGCACAGTGGCCGATGTCAAACATTGCTACAAAACCTACAGGCATCTATCGTTCAGCACGATTGGCCATTATTTAGTGAACTTACTGCAGACGTACATAGTGTACCTTGCTGATTAAATCTGTGATACTGCCCTTTACACAGTGTTGCCTTATTGATTACAGTTCAAACTCAATGCACACAGAGAGAATAACAACTGTATACATCCTACTTTTACTATGCTCCTATCTACTGAAGATGGACAGAGCATGCATCTTTGTTACTAATACACTACCTAAGTCCATCCTTTGTCCTTTGTACTTTAAAAAATAAAAAGGTAAATAAAAAGAAAAATGGTAAAGTTCCAAATCCTCCTTTTGGAAACCTTAAGCTGCTGTGCCAGATACCAGTCAAGACTCAACAACATAAATGACATATCACCATACAAGCAACAATGCAAAGCATTGAGACTTTTAAAGAACTGCATAGTGTATCTCCTTTTGATTCCTCAGATTTATCTCTGAGGGAACTTTTCAACCAAACAACAGGAAAACTTGAACAAAACCGATTCCCCCAAAAAGTGGAGACTACGATTGTGCAGGCTCTATTCTTGTATTTCACCATCGCCATAACAGGAGTGTTGCCAGGGAAACCAATTCAATGTTTTTTTTTTTTTGTTTTTTTTTCTCCAGAGTCCAAAACAAGCCACACGCAGGATTCAGAGATCTAAACTGAGAAAGAAAACTTACTGGTGCCGTGTGCATAAAAGGTCGAGTGTATGCAGTCGGCATTCCACGTGGATCATTTCCTAGAGCAGAAGTGGCACTTAAATTAGCTTCAAAACCTCTAAAAGGACCGGTCTGCATCAGTCTCTCGGCTCTGGCTGGCCGGTTCACACCCGACGACAGAAGGGTGCTATTTTACTCTGATTTTAAAAAGACATTTCCATAACAACACAATGTCAGCATTTGGGCAAAGCTTTCCTGAAAAAATCCATTGTGATACATTTTGAAGGATTGGGATGGTGGAGTTGTTAAATTGCATTTCTCTAGCTGTCACGAGATTTGAAAAGAAACCAGAGCGTTTTGAGACAGACACAAAAGCAGCCGAGAACACGTCTATGGTTTGCTCAATTTGTAATGTTTTGTTGACCTTGAATTAAAGATAGTTTAGTTTCTAGCCAACGCGGATTTTGAAATTCACAAAACATTAACGCAATTTTCAATTTTTTTGAGTAAATTCAAGTACGTCAAACAGTGGAGTAAAGACAAAAAGCATTCCCAGGTGCAACTTTTCAGTGGAAAAACAAAAGAAAAGTTAATAATGTAAAATGAGCATCGACAACATCACGCATGCTTGTTTGCTTCAACTTCGTTTTCTGATTGGGCATACACAAGAGATGATGAAGTTCAGGGAATAGAATCAAGATTTAAAAGTTTGAAATCTTCATTATAAATTGTTCAGGTTACATGGGTGACAATTTTCATACTGATGCCAAGTGCATAGGTTTATTTCACTGTCCCTCTTTAACTAAGAAACCAATAAGAACAAACTCTCTGCATTCTTTGTCTTTCGCAAATGTTCAACCTCTCTGAGGGTTGCGATTCTTACCTTTTCTGCATTTTTTACCCTTTCTGCAATGTGTTAATGGTAAGTCTTCAACAGCTTGCAAAAACATAACAAACAAAACCAAGCAACGACAGAGGAAGTTATTGACATACAAAGGGATACCAAATATCACAAACTGGTCCCCTGGGTATCAAGATTTATACCTCTTCACCACAGCTAAAATAAATTGTCTAGTCATCTATCCATATTACCATTTGTCATGTGTTGGCTAGGTTTATTCCACCCATATTCTTCACAGTACTGATCTTGTTCTTGCTTCCTTGTTTTTTTTTTTTTTTTTTATTACATCGGAAGTAATCTACTGTACAAGCCTGTGTAAACTTGTTGGAATGTCCACTAAAAACATCATATTTCTTCATCACCTTACTTTACGTTGTAAAAGTTTTTGTACTTTAAGTTTCAAGTTCTACGGCAAAAGAAAAAGACAAAAACTACGTTGCTTGCCACCCTTTATGTTGACAGGCAACCTTCAGCACAAACCTTGCATGAATCAGTGTTATGGGCGATACTGGGACAATGGATAGCAGGGGTATCATTAAAGTGCAAGCTCTAAGTATTGCCAACATCCTATCATTACATGCAGCTACTATTTCTGTCGTGTTGTATGTGGCCGAGTCATTACAATAACTGGTGAGCTACCATAAAACTGGCCAGCTATTGTGATAAATGGTCTGCTAGCTACCACCATCCATCTCAAGCTACCATTATTAAAACTGTAGCTAATATCACAACTGGCCAGCGGCAAGTGCACACATTCTCAGGCACATGGAGTTGGGGAGGAAGCAAAATTACACAAAACACATGGATTCCTTAGTTCATCTTGTAACTAGCCTGCATACATGCCTTTCACTATGTATGTCAGAAGATCATGCAAGTACGCAAGTTTCGTTTGAATCCCCAAACGAGGTGTGCAACAGTCAATTTACCTGACAAATCCTCCACGACATCAAACACTGGCAATGAGAGGACTGAGTATATGCCGTTCGTGGTCTCGCAGATGCCGTCAGGATGGGCTTCCTGTCGAGGGAATTCACATGCATGTAGGTCAAATGGAAAATACTTCTAGGAAATTGGATAATCTACGTGATATATAGTATATCATATTTATAGTATATACTGAAACATACTGCACAAAAAGGTAAGAAGCAGCCGTTGCTCTGTATATAGCCAGTAAGTAGAATACATATACTCAAACAAACTTTAATCTATTAATCTACTAGTAACAACTATTAATCATTGGAAGTGTTGAAAACAGCCACATATTCCATCAAAATCCATCACATAATAGACAATGACACAGGCAAATTCGTGCAAACTGCATAATGAATAAACATTGGCTATGTATGCAAATTTGTGACATCAAGAGATGGACTGCTGTGATATGCCTTATGTACAGTAATCATTTACTTAAATACTTAACCTTTATTTGAAGGGCAATATTAAGTCCAAAGGCTTTCATTTTGGACACATACATTTTATTCTGCAAAAAATATCAGTATCAGTTGTTTATTTGAAACCCAGCAATTAAGTAATGCAGAAGCAATATGTATGAGCCTATTAAACAAAATAAATACTGACACTGCGCAACACTCCACATCGTCTGTTTTGCATTTTCATCAAACTTTGAAAAACCCTATCTCAAAAACAATAACAGATATGAACACAGTTCTCTCATGGAACTTTCATTCAGGGTTTCCCTATGCGACTTCTGAATGAAATCAGCTCTTTCCCTAGATGAATTTCACACAACCTTCGAAACAGGTCAGGTAAGTGTGGGGGCAAAGTCAAATAGATCAGTGACTCAACTGCGTGAGTGCATAATAATAAGCCGCTGATATCATGCCTGTGTATTAGGACAGGCATCAGAAGCAACTGAAGAGATCCACTGACAGAAAAAAATGGCAAGATTGGATAGCCCACCAAAGAGTTAAACAAGATGACTTGATACGGACAAACTAAGGCATGGCGAAAGTTCTCACTTAGCTGAAATGATGACAAAAGCATACAATTTTGGGGATTCTTTCTGTTCTTCTCAAAGAGACAACAATCACCGCGCCAGAAAGGTCCAGCATTCCAGATAGTGACATTAAGGAAGATGAAAGTATTTCAAAAGACAACATGTAAGTATCCATTTCTCATTACAAGAATGATGAAACAAAAGAACTGCAAGGTTGATTTATGCAAAGCAAGGGAGTAAAGCAAAAAAAACATAAACATATGAAAGCAACTTAGTGTTCTAAAGTTTCTTCAAAATTTGGTGATCTTGAATATGACAAACAGAAGGTAAAATCAGTCTAACAAGCATTTCTTTTAAGAAGATAATACTGAAATGATAGCAAGTTGACAAACAATGAGGCCATAAAATGCCAAAAAAAAAGGCCAAAGAAGAAAAAAATCGCCACAAGTGACATACAGAGTAAGATGGGGACAGAATGGGACAAGGGATGTGGGACGGTCCAGAAAGAGAAGAGACGATGACACAATCAAGATGCACAAAAACAAGAGGCAGGAGCGGATGACAGAATTATGGTTAAATCAACGGTCTTACTGCTTTAATATCTGTGGTTACTATGGTGTGCAGGGTGTGAGCGACATGTCCAGCAACCGTTCCACCTTTGCCAATCTTCCAAGTCTTTTCTGGATCTTCACTGAAAAATGTGACAGTATGAAAAAAAAAAAAAGGTGAAACAAGTTGAAAAGTTAGTGTTTACAAGCAAACATTTGTGTGACGATTACAGCAAAAACTATCAAATTAATGCGCGTACGCCATTTGGCACTAATTGGTGCATGCTTGTAAGGCGTAACATCATTCTCTCCATGTACACATGCAGCAAACCAACGCATAAATTTATTATTATACAACTCTGCTGCAGTGACTCAACTTCATGCTTGAACTAAGAATTAATAGTCCATTGTCAGCCAATGTTAATCAGCACGCACTGTACACAAGGGCATTTAATCTATCAATAGGACAATTTTCAGCCACGGGTTTCTTTGCGATATGAACATCATTCATTCGAGCGTCTCTCTACCTGTGCTATCCTGTATCTGCACTGTTGCGATTTATCACATGTCGGTGTTTTGAGGGGTGAGGCAATTTCCAAACAAGTAAAAGTTGATGTTGATGAAATACATCATTAATGACCGAAGTAATGAAAAAAGGCATCGTAATAGATACCTAGCCTGCATGGTGTGACTGTCATGTCCTGATGAGGTCACTAGATATCATATCCATAGCAACAGATCACACCTCTACCCTCAGAGCGAAATTAATTGATAATGACATAAACAAATGTGAATGTTCAAGTTTTATCTTGAATTTCAAAGAAAAAAGAGATGAAATATTAGCAAAAAGAATCAACATCAAATCTGAATCTAATGAAGTAGTTGTTGGAATTGCACTGGTGCAGCAGTCATATTTAAATAAAATGCTACAGCGGCTGTGGGATACTGTTTTGGTGATCTAGCTGTGCTTTCAAGGGCCACACACACGGCTGTGAGGTCCCTCTTCCATTTTCTGGAGGATCCCCTCTGAATGCCTTGTACATCTTTCAAACAACCCACTCTATATCTATGGCATGTTATTAATATTTATATCCGTACATGTTCAAAGCATTAGACCATAGATACTGAAGCCCTGGAGAGTGTGCGTCTTATGAAAGGGATATATACTCCAAGCAGGTAACAGACACTATCCTCAATGTTCAGGAGCACGGCCCTCTACAGGAATAGCTCAATGACAAGCGAAGGGGTCCTTACAGGAAAGAGAAAAAAATTTTCACGGAAGGCATATTCCAAACCCCCATGGCAACATTTTCTTCCTAATGCAAGATACCAATGCTGTTGGAAAAATCTCAGTCTGGTCAAGAAAGATTTCCAGTTGCATCAATATTAACAAAAATGCCCTGTAATGGCGGCAAATTATTGCAAGAGGTCTTCCTTGTTCTTTGAAATTGAACAGCTTGGTTGAATCCGATATTCACTGATTCTAAACATGTCTAAAATTGAGTATCATTGCAAAGAGAAATGTGTGCTGAACATGAATATCACATTTTTCACACCCTGTAAGTTAAATTTAAGTAATTTAAGTTGGCGCAAAACTGTCCCATATTCCACCCCCTTCGAAGCGCGTGAAATTGTTAAAGATCGAGCTGTATTTTTCGTTCACCGGGGTATTTCCACAGGTGAGTAAAAATTGCACTCTCCTTCTGTCTAAAACCTAAAATTACATGGAAAGTGACATCACTATTTGCGTGTGTTGTGTTCTATATTTAGACGTGAAATTTACCAACTTTTGCGGTTTTCAATGAATAAGGCTTTAGCCTTGAAATTTAAGACCACTGATTTATTAGATTGGGTACATGGTAGAGTTATGTTGTACTATTATGGAAATTAAGGTCACAATTCTCTTAAACTATATCTTAAATGAGGACACGCACTTGTTACATACATTTTACATAACTTTTTGCACTTGCTGTCTCCAAATGCAGTAGGAGCATCTGTTTCAATAACAGATTTTGTAGTTAAAAAATGAGCTGCCAATGACAAATTTTGTTACAGAGAGCACCCCAGTAGAGAGAAAAAAAAATGTTAAGTTCTTAATTTTTCTAATGTTGATGCTAGCTAGATAATATTCATGAGTATGTCTTTTATGCTTCACCTTAGCTTTCAGCTAGAATGTCTTTTGGTTAAAGGCCATCAATGTCTACCCGCAGAATCCAAGTAAACATTGATAACCTTTGACCAAACCACATTCCATGTTCAGGCCAGTTGGAGGCATGGCTGCAGACACACTGCTTTCAGTCACATTATGGTAGTACTAGTGAATATGCCAACATTGAATGTCACAACTAGGTAGTAATTACTGCTGTGTAAATACAGCGCAGTAGTTGTGTACCTTAATTTGAAATCGTGCATTCACTTGTGATCAACTTATCAGTTGTGGTTATGCGTGACATACGAATACGGTTTGCACAACAGCCAAAGTGCAGTGAACTATAATGATACATACAGTAACACAGACTTTTATACTTCTGATTTCAAAGTTTTAGGTGGCAATTGGTAGAAATATCAAACATTAAAGCAGCAATTTGTATTGAAACCCTTATTTCACGCGATTGTATTTAATATAGCGTGCTGTTTGTAATACAATGCTGACACCAACTATCAAACTACAAGGCCACGCCTTCTTGTGGAGAAGTGGAAGGTTAGTTTGATGGATATGGAGTGTCTGCCTTGCAATCTCTAGGTCCCTGCATCAAATCAAGGTGTAACCACTTGAAAATTTTCTGGGGACTCAATTACTTGTTGTCTGAAAAGAGTATATTTCTTGCATTTCATTTGAAGTACTAATGTAGATGAATTTCAAACATTAAATTGAGGGACATGTGTTTCTTTAAAGTACTGTACTTCAAGACATGCACAGTATACAAAAGCATAAACTGTTGTCTCTTATGACCTTTGACCCATGCCAAAAACATGGCAGCTCATTCAGCGCTTCCATTATGCTGCAAGGTCATTGCAGGTTGCTTTACATATTTATGTAACACCATGCATGTTAGGTCTGGGCATGGCAATGAGGTGTCTCAGTTTTAAAATTTTTTTAAAATACTTTTTTTTGGTTTCTCATGTGTCATATATGCAATGTGCATTGGTGAAATGTTGATTCCAGTAGCAATGTCAGAACTGGGTCCAGGCCTTGTCAGTCCGGTACCCGGGTTTCGATACCCAATACCTGTTGCAAACACTAGCATGAACATACTTAAAGGTTATGATTATCATTGAAACTAGTCATTGTATACACATCTGATGTTTGATGTTGTAGTGTATAGTAGACAATACACCATCCAAGTCTTAGGGCTGGGACAAATTACAAGTCTTTTCTTTCATATTTTTCAGCCTTTCTTAGCTTTTTTTCTTCGATACATGAATTTTCCTATTAAACAGTTAAGATGCCCTTGTTTGAATTACAATGAATCCTATGCTTTCATATTGGCTGTTATTTGAATATCTTCATTCAGAGTGACATGGAAAATAAGCTGAAAATGAATGTGGACATATTTGCAGTATATACTGTACTGCATCTTCCTAAACTAACTTTGCTTGGAAACAAATGCCCACCTGTACGTCTACACAAACCCTGACGCCGTACGACAGGTTTTATTTGACAATCCCAATTATGACAGTGATAAATATCATCTAACTTTAATTATTACAGGACAACGCTGTCAAAAGAGAGTCAATAATTGTAATGACCAAGCCAATAAAAAGTTGACCGCAATAAATAATTTACCCAACAATCACATTATTAAGCAAGCTGGCAGAGAGACTCTGCTCCCATTACCAACTATAAATATAGTATATCTTACTGAGGTGAAAGACAAACATGTGGAAGGGATTACATATATATAAAATCTCATAGGCCATAAATTACCATGCTACATATTAAACCTTTTATCAGCTGACTTACACAGCTACAGTAATACAAAATCGTCTATCTGTAGTTTGGGGATTTTTTTGCTTTCAGCTTTCCCGTAAATGACACAGTATACAGCCGGTATTTCAACAAACCTTGCACATAGATGTGTTTACAAGCAGAGTTTCCACCAACAGAGTTTTTTTTCTTTTTTGTTTTTTTTTTCTTTTTTGCTTTTTTCTTTATTTTCAGTTTTCTTTGTATATAAACATGTAATACATCATCCCACATGCTGTAAAAAATTATTGCAGTTTTAATCAGAGAACTTACTGTTTTTTTTGTTGGTTTTTTTTTTCCAATTTTCTTGTAAAATGACATACATTATCCTTTTAAAGGCAAAAAATGACAAAATCACACACTGGTTCTCAGTCGTAACCCAAAAGGCTGGACTGCTAGAGTTAATCATCTTAAGACAATGACGTCAGCTCGCTCAAATTCTTTCGGGTGCAATTACGGCATGAGATATGAACAAAGATGTTTGAAAAAAGATAGCACTGTTAAACAGGTCACAATATTCAAGAACTGTTGTATCTCTTTTAAATATGAAAAGTCACTCCCTCTAAAGTACCTGCAATTTTTTACCTTGAAAGCAATATTGTCTGTGAAATTTGAGATCTGAATGGGCTTTTGCAAAGCTTTTCGACCGTCAGACTGAAGAGAGACAGTGTGGCAAGTCCCGGTTGAGTCTGATGTCGACATACCAACATGTACTGGACAAATTTTCAATCCATTTACTGGTATCCTTAATGACACAGTGACTTTGCGGCTAAAAGAGTGCGGCATATTGCAACCAGAGCGTCAAAGGAGACTGTGATTCCTTGCCAATATTCATGAAGAACAAATAACAACCTGTACTTAGAAATTTTGAAATTCAAACACCTCACGCTTGTTGAGATACCATGTTTGCACCTTTGAGCAGTATGTGCACTTGCAAGCAGTTTTAAGTGCTTTCACAGTTTGACCTCTAATGAAATCAAATACCATTTGATCTTCAACAGAACCAATAAAAATCACCTTATCATTTGACCTTCACCAAAATCAATAGAAATCATCAACCGAACATGGCCCGACGACATATCAAATGTGAGATCACTGAAGGCTACTGCACATTACCCTTTTTGAGGTATGGTGTTTACAATGCCTTTACAGTATGAACTCTGATGCCCTAAAATGACCTTTGGCCTCCATCAAACAATACAGATCTTGGAGCAGCCACATGCAAGAATTTTATCATACGGACAAAAATTCTTGATAAACCGTGTTTAGAAGCAGTTTCCAAGGTTAGTACTGTTTGACCTTTGATGACACAGAATGACCTTTGACATTTGCCATTTAGGTTTTATCTATCAAATATGGACAACATATCAACGAGGTTTCAACAGTTTTATGTCTAGTGACCTCAAATGACCTTTGACCTAAATCAAAAACAATAAACACCAAACTCACCATACACTTACTATGAACAACTCACACACCACAAATGGAATTAGTAAAAGTCACCCATCTTGAGATACCGTGTTTACAAGGTTTCACGGTTTGATCACTAATGACCTCAAATGAACTTTGACCTCCACATCTACTCACTGGATCATCTAATATGACAAACCCACACAAGTCAGAATAACATTAGTCAAGATCATAATTCTTGAAATATTGTGTTTACAAGGTTTACCCAGTTTGACCTCTTGTGAACTCAAATGACCTTTCACTTCCACTGAAAATACTAGGAATTATCCACTTAGTATAAAACAAGCCCACACATTAAGCATGAGATTAGTCAAGATCACCAGTCTTGAGATATGGTGTTCACAAGGTTTTCACAGTTTGACCTCTTGTGACCTCAAATGACCTTTGACCTCCCCACAATAAAGGAATGATCTACTTAATACAACAAACCCACACACAAAGTATGAGATTAGTCCTGTTTACCCTTCTTGAGATATCATGTTCACGAGCAAAGCATCGCATACACACACACACGCAAACATACACGCAACATCACCAACCCATAAATTCCTTTTGCCTTCTGCAAGGGATCAAAAAATAAGACCCACACATGAACTAACCATGCAAACTTTTGATATCTATGTATTGTGTACACCAGTTAGCTTGCAGGCGGGGAGAATTTATATCATGCTGCTGTTACAACATAGATCGTGGTGTAAGGAAATTACACATCAGCTTCAAAAAGCGATTCTGAAATACCTTATCTAGTTACATATCACGTTAAACACTCCTAAATGCATTGAGGCATTCAAACATTCAACGAATCCAAGGCATGCATGGTATACATATTGCATTTGTTGGGTAACTTATGATATATTTAAAAATATTTCTCATAGAGTGCTGGCAATCATTTAATATACAGGATGACAGCCAGTCTAATATGTAACCATTGGCTCTCTTGCTCAATCTTGTCCAAGCCTGAGTGGGCACAACTATTACCAAAACCAACCTAACCGTGTTTCTCACATTTAACTCGATGCTATTGGGCTGAGACAGGTAAATGGTGAGACATGTTCAGAGATGAAAACCATCGATCAAATATACTTACTTGCTGGAGTCTTCTTGGTACTGGAAAAGCTCCTAAAGAGAAACAAAAAATGAAACATAATTAAGGAACGCAGCTTGTGCAGTATACACAGCATAAATTATTTCATAGCCAAGCATTGGTGTACAAATGCAAAAATCTCTGGTCACCAGAACATACTGTACATGGAAATGACATGATACTGTATGCCATTAGCAATGATACACATAGACAGTAGTAGGGTTTTTTTTTTTTATTGTGAAGAAATTATGGTATGGAAGCACCTTTACATCACTGAGTTGACCTCATTAATGTGGAAAATCTCATAAAAAAACTAGAGCACCATTGGTGCAGAGGCTCATACCTCAACATCCTGAAGGTACCATTTATGTATCATCACATCAAATCATAGGTACCACTAAGTATCTTACACCAAATCATCAGCGTTGTACAAGAGAATCTGCAGGACTGCACAATTTTCAGACTTTCATAAGCTGGTGCTCCACCAGTGCAGAAGTTTGATCTTTGTCGATAAAGTTAAAATTTTAACGTGTACTACCAAATAACAATGCTTATAATCAGCATCACTATTCACATCCAATAATTATGAAAACTGCCCACTTTTACTAATTTTTCTTATTGGTTTGCACTGGCTGTGCGTATATGAATTGGTACTAATGTGGAAAAGTGAATGGTCACGAGTTTTCCAAAACCAATTTAAATCGTTAGCTACTCACTTATTAGTGGTCATTTACTGTACATGTGACTCATAATGGGGCCCTGTTAGTTGAACATTGATCAGTCACTAGCAACTTGACACGAAAGTGATATATTTGTGAAGACTAACTGAAGTTCATGAAACAATTCAAAGTGCCCCTTTAAGTCCATAGACTGGTCAACATACCTGAGGGCAATACAGAGTTTCAGTTAGCACGCCAACTGAGGCTGTCCAATTACTCAATTATCATTCATGCACGATCGGGATTTTTGAGATGTGTATGACAGTTTAAAGGGGAACTTTAATGGGAGTAGGAGAAGCAATTTGCAGAATTCCATAAAATTGGCCATACGGTCCTCATGGAACCAGAGACTACAAATTCATGAACACCTTGAGATAACCATTAGCAAAGTATCATTATGACAAACCATCAACATTGCACAAGAGAATATGTAGGAGAAGAACTTTGTAGAATTTCCTAAAATGAACCATAGGGTCCACATGGGACCTAAGCATGAAACTTTTTTTTACACCCCACATGAACTACCACCCAAGGATTATTGTGTTTAAGTTAAATGTAAATCCATGGATGCATGTGTGAGAAGCAACATTTCAAACAGACTTTCCCATAATGGGCCATTGGGCCCACATGGGGTCTTCGACTACCAATTCCTGATCACCCTGAAGGGACCAGTAACTGGGCATCATTGTGACAAACCATCAGCATTGTACAATATAATCTGTAGGAGGAGCGGCATTTTGTAGAATTTCATGAAATGGGCCAAAGGGCCCACATGGGACCTTGGACCAAAAATTCCTGAACACCCCAAATGGTCCACCACCTACTGTATGGAACATTGTGTCCAAGTTTCAGACAAATCTATGAAAGCATGATGGCGGAGAAGCATTTTGAACAATTGTGAACAGATAGATAGAGTGACGCCGCACCATTACCATAGCTCACACCAGCTGGGCGGTATGAGCTAAAAAAGGCATAAGTTGGATTGAGAATTCCCACGATGGGTGCATCCGCAACAAATAAATACACATACTAGCTGGCACGCCTTGCATGTAAATGAATATAAGGCCTGCATGCCTGCCACTTGCATTACAAACTTATGATTACACTGTATGTCAAAAATCGCAGGAAATAAGGTCAACAAATGGGTCAATGAACTTGCACACAATATCAGTCACTTTAAGTCTGTCAGTCATTCTATACATTCGGTCCTTGGGAGAGGGGCATAGACAGCTGGCTCAGCTCAGATCTAAGCTGGTGAACAACAGCTGAAATTTTTCCATTTGAAAAGTACAGTAATTCGCTCACTTTGAGCGACGTAAGTACTGTACAACTTTCAGTCAGTTGTGTGCGTTGAATGTCCCATGCTTAGACCTTAATTGTATTATCATGTAAGTTACTTTGTAAGTCTATGCAATCTGCAGTGGTGGTGAATTTGGTTTTATTTCTGATGAAAATTTTCACAGAAACATACATATTTTCAATGATTTTATTTGACGAAATAAGTTGTAAGTAAATGCAAAGTAATCAGAATCTGACCTTAGGATTCATTGCTGGGTGGCCACTGAGTCAGTGACAGACAGCACGTTGACACAGGACCACATTGGCAAAAGTTTGGTCACATTTGCCACCGATTGAGCCGCTGTGCATAGCATTAAGCACAGCAGAAAAGAAAGACTTAACTTAAAACCTCACAAAAGTAATGCTCAAGGTTAAAATACAGTTTTAAGAGTAAAGGTAAAAAGTTTGCAAAAGAAGGAGAGGGGAGAGAGGGGAGAGAGGGGAGAGAGGGGAGAGAGGGGAGAGAGGGGAGAGAGGGGAGAGAGGGGAGAGAGGGGGTCCAACATGTTACTATACATGTACCAGCAAATCATGGAGCCAAGCTGCGAGAACACAACACGGCATACGGACAAGTGGAAAACGTGAATTTTTTTTCTACTGTTTTCACCCTTACCTGGGTATCCAGGAACCTACACAGTGCTTTACGAAACCAGATCCAAAATTACTACCCGGTTCCTTCTTAAAGTGAAAAACAACACAACAACAGGTATGAAAACACTATGTCAGATTGTCGAACTTCGCCTACTATTACAAGTAGCAAATAGTTTAAAATGGTGTTTTCTCTTCTTTTTCAAAGAATATGAGTGGTGTCTTATTAATGGGTACATGTAGATGGCTGTGTGTAGTATGCACAGATCCCTCCCCGCAAATGTGACGAACCGTACGGTGGAAATGCAATGTTAATGATACAGCATAACCCACCAGTGTGAGAAAAATATACCCGATTCCTGTTTTGAAAAATCAATGAAAACACTACCGAAAAACACATACCGTACAGATACTGCACCATGATTATCAAGGAACTAATGTCTGTCCAAAGCTTCCTACATTGTTGAAACCAAAATTCAAATTTAGGGAACAAAATTATAACCACAGTACTTAGATCCTCCCATTGCTAAGTTTCTAATTGTACAGCACTGCCATTATTCAGTGGCCTAACACGGTCTCCTCTGCTTACAGTATGTTTCATGTTTATTAAAGTCACGCTACTCGCTGGATGACTTTTTTTCAATAAAATGGAGCACCTTCTGACCAGACCTACAGTAGGTGGGGATTGTTTTATGAAAATAATTCACATACCACTTTATTGGGCTACTTAGAATCTGATTAAAATCATTCAGGGAGAAAGATGAAAGCTTTTACCGCATTCTCTAAGGGAAAAGGACCTAGCGACAGCTTCATTAAGTCTCGATGCGATCGCTCTGAACGATCGTCAAAAAACTGGGATATTGGCTCATTTCGTGATGACACGTTTTGAGAGCTATATTTGACAGATGTCGCAAACAAGCGAATAGCTGTTGACACGATTTCAGAGACTGCCATGTATGATTATGAGATTATCATTGTTTTTAGAGTTATAAAAGGAAATATAGCGACCTGAGATTTAAAATGCCAAAACACTTCACAATTACTGCATTTTATTAATAGTCTGGCCTCTAAGCTCTGCTAAATTCTACATTCATTAACCCCCCCTCCCCCAGAAGCAAAGTCCCAGTCACAATTATTCCATCAACACAATTTGCACCGGTTTGCAGCATAAATGTGTTGTCGGAACTCCCATCGCACAGATTCGGCCACAAAGTGTAATTATGATGCAATTGATTTTATACAAACTGACAATCATTCCCACCGACTGACTGACCGTCGTGCTCTGAGGTCAAATACAGTCAATTCTGAAAGAAGGATGGCTTAACTTATTGTCAATCAATTTTACCTGATGGGTCTTAAAACTAAAACAAAAGACAAACAAAAAAAAAAGCATCGATTTTGTGAATTTTGCCGCGAGCAATAAAGCAAAAACAAACCAAAAGAGGACGAAAACACCTGCAAAACAAGCAAATCAGAGGAAAGAAATATAAAAGGGGCAGACAAGAAAGAGAGAGGTAGATGGTTCATCAGAAAAAGGATTCTGATGTTGTCAGCGACGTCCCAGAGAGTAAACATCCTGTTTGCTACATTTGCGAGTCACCATCGTTCTCCGGTTTCGTAGTGACATTGAACAAGAGAGAAACAACTACAAGTATGTTTTCTTGAAAGTATATTTGGCAGATTACTTTAGTTTTGGAAAAAAAAATCATACGAAACAGACCAAATAGTGTTTAACATAGTTTTTACCCCACAACACTCACTAGTGTCAGTGAAAACATGCAGACCTAAAGTTGACCTAGATCTTTTCACAGTTTATTTTGAAGTTTTGTCACTTTTCCAATATACAATACTGTTAATGCATTCACGCAACTACACAAAATCAGAAAACGGCAAGCTGAGCGGGTCAGAGAAATCCTGTGGGTCAGCTGCACATAGCGAGATACTCAAGAAACAGGTTTATATCTCCCCGTCTCTTTCACCACCCTTTCCTGTTGACACCGAAATTGATAAATTTACCTGACAACCTGATGACCTCTTTTACCTTTGGCATTAGGTTGACCCTTAAATTTCAGTCTTGTTCGTTATCATGTGAGTGATACCGTAAAGTGTGAGATGTAGCGAGCAATGAAAAAGATTTTGAACTTTGACTTGAATCGTTGACATGTTGTGAATCACGTTTGCCTTCTCTCATGGTTCATTTTTAAGAATAATGAAGATATTTACAATCCCAAAGTTTCTTCTCTTCTCGTTTTTTTTTTTTTCACCAACGTACGAACAACTTTGGATCAGTCCATTAAGAGCTGGATCATGATGCACTCTCGGGGTTGTTGTCATTTTTGGATGCATTGAACCCCCTATCGTGCATTATCCTACAGTCAACGCAACAGTCCACTTTTGATTGACCTTTCATTATAACGTACACTGTGCAAGAAAACAGCTTTCCGAGTTTAACAGTAACTTACAGTACATAGTGCACTGTAACTCTGAGCCAAATATGTCTACAAAACTATTGCGGCATGTTATGCACACAAGTAACAAATTACTGGATTTGATCACGAGTCGTCTGATCCTTTGATATCAGCCCACCTTCTCGTCATGATACATGAAACTTTAAGCAACCCGATGGTGCCACCGCAAAATCAAAACAGTTTTGATAAACGTGTCCACCACAACTGACAAATGTATGGTACTGTACCTACACAGTACTCTTAAAGTGAATGAGTGTTCACTGAAAAACCAGGAAGATAAGATTATGTTTGACCTTAACGTTCCCTTCATCTTTAAATGTACACGCGAGGTTGTACGTGGACCCACTACCTCTTTCGATGAACGAAAATGACTGGCAACTACTTTGAAAAGCAACAGGATTGGCATAAAAACAGTAAAAAACAGAAATCATCTTCGAAAAGTAACGGCTAAGCGCCTATACAATGAATATGCAACAGTGTAGGTCTCTCTAGTGTATCTTAAACATACTACTAATCGCTCCTTGGTCAGTATCAGGATTATTGTAGTACTTGGTGAAACAAAGCACTGTATTTACAGATAACCTCTACAAACTGGTCACATCACTGCAGCACCAGTGATTAGTTGCTTTGGCTATAAACAGAATATTCATTAGTAGTGTATCTCCCATTGGCTTGTTCAAAGAAGCACATTGATTGGAATATAAACTGTCAACCACTACATTATCATATTTTACACTTTTTGTTGTTATGGTAGAAGAATTTGAAATCATATGGCAGAATTTACCACCCTAAATCTATTTATTTTCAATTTCAATGTTTTTAATTTTAGCCTACGCTCACAATCACTCTAAAATTGTAGCCACAGCATTCAAAATGACTAAGCCACAGATCTTTCTCTTCATGAATCAAATAACGTCTTCCTAAATTAACATTAAAGTCTCAAATTCTGCTAAATTCCTTTTCAAGCAAAAGCACAATTCCTGAATGCAACGGTTTGTCACAGGGGGACAACTTTTTTGCTACAATGAGTGTTTTCATGACAATTTTAATACATTTCTGATATGTGTCAGCAGGGAGTTCACAGTGAATCAAAGCTGTTATAATGTACACGGAGTAATTACTTTTGACCATGCTCTTTTTAAAGGATGCTGTTGGACGTTTGTTTTCACAATTGAGGTGATTCAAAGTAAATTAGTAATGTACTTGTCAGAGAACATGATTGCAAAAAAGTCAAGACACAAAAAAAGGTGCTCGTGAAGCAAAAGCAGATTTGTTTTTGTGTCTTCTGGTTACAGAATTTGATTGATTCCATATTCTACACCATCTTTGAAAGACTGTGAGCACAAAATCTTGGTAGCCTTGTTTCACGGAGACATCAAAGGGTCTGATATCACTACAGACGCTATCCGTTTGGTTATTATATGCTTTCAGAAAACTTTCAGGCAGTCTCAGTAACGATGGCTGTTGGTCGCATGTAATGTTGAAGTTAAAATTAAGGGTCATTTACAGGAAGGGCAACCAATTCACACAGGTGCAACCATTTGCAAGTAGCAGTTCATTGTCGTCACCACCAAGTGTCGTAAAGTACAGTAATTACGTGCGAAGTTTTACAGTCAGTTCACTGGGTAGTCTCCTATACCATTCGACAATCCGCAGGTAGTTTGTGTACTGTGAATCTCTTTCAAATCTTTCATAAAGCATGTACGAAAAAGAGTGCTCTGATGTTGGAGGAGAAACAGACTGAAACAGTAGATTTTAAAACATGTAACAAAAGATTATTGAGACACTTCCCCATTTTTAAACGTTTCTTGCCCTCCACAGGTTTCTTAAAAAATTTGCTTGACAGAAGGATCGTATCGGATTCCATCTAAATAATTAAATTTTCGACACTGCACCGTGATCTAGGGCCACCCGTCACGTGACGCCGAACGTGACGAGCATCGTCGAGGAGGCAAAAAAGGTGGATCACTCAGCATGCTACATTTACGGCAACTGAAGCATTTAATGCGAAACTTTGTCGCCGTGGCAACCTGCATCACACACGCATTTTAGGCCATTATTAGATACTTTCTGCACGCATGTGTCCATTCCTTTGAAAGGAATTATACGGCGTTCTTCGATCAAATTGACAGAGAATTTGCTCCGTTTTCTGATAACTTCTGATTAGATGTTGAAGTTATTAAAGTTGCTCCTTAGCAGCAAACTGCAGAATGATTAAAGCTTTTGGCACAATAGACGACAATAATTGGATATCTTTGCAACTTCATGGAGCGACAACTTGTCAATAATTCTCCAATAATGGAATCTTAATTATCTTAGACTGCAAATCTCTCCCAGATACTCCCAGATAACCTTGCAGCAATTAAAAGCAATTACCTCAACGAATTTTGTCACTGGAAAAAGGTGATTGCCTATTTTAACTTTTTCATGCACTAATGTACGGATAGCTTTAACTAAGTCATGTATCGGCCTCTGGTGCTCGTAAAAATTCACGCAGCTGACAGCATCAGTGGAAAACATACTGTACATTTCTCAGTTAAAATGCCGTCTATGTACGATTGCTGCACAACGTAAAAAAATATATACTCCATACTCACCAATCCATTAGCTGTTACTAAGTACAGCTGGTGTAAGTCTGAATTAATTCTCCATGCGATACATTCAGCCAGCTGCCACAATAATTTATTAGGGTCATCTTGCTGATGGAGCTCTTGTGTAAGATCGCTGATAAGTTTCCTCCGATCCTGAAATTTAGCTTTCTGTCGGTGGAAGTAAAGTTAATTAGCATGTAGTACAAGTCGAGTGAAACAAAAGCTCTCTGGTATCTTTGGTTGATCTGTAATGATGTCTGTGGTATTAGCAGTTGTATGAAACTCTTTTAGTCAATACTGAATAGTACAAAAGTATTTAGGCAATAAGTTTTGTACTGAATATATTGAGACATGTCTCCCTGGAGCAACTTTGGGTCTGTTCCGTGGAATAATTAATTACTGTTGTTAAGGATCTACTGGATATTACAAGCATTATGGTTATGGACTGAGTCAGTGTCGAGAAAACCCACATTGCGATCATGACCTTACCACCCCTCCCCTGCCCTCTTAGCATGACCTACAGGGAAATCCCCTGCCACCGGTTCCAAGAGGGAAAACAACTGTCAGTGAACTGCTTAGATTGCAAAGTACTGTCGAGGAGTGGGAGCTGTTTGCATGTTTTAATTTGGCGTCATTGTCTTCAGTCGTAAAAATGCATAAATTTATTTTCAGTAGCAAGAAGAGGACTTATGTATGAAGCATCCAAGCTTTTCATACATACTATTTTGGGATCTCTAAAAAAAGGGAATTTTTTCAAGGACAGAATGGCATCCCGTGGACATTTCCAGGAGGCAGAGAATGCACGCAGAATCATTTACATAATTCCCTCACTGAATGTTTCTTCACACGTGGACAAACTGTGGCAAATATGGTATCATTCACAGCTTGTTTCTGGAGGAACCTTTCGTCAATAGGGTAAGGATGACGTCTTCAAAATGCACTCGTCAAAATACCGCATGATGTCCTCAATGCTCCGGCTGCTGCTGCACCTGGGAGGATGCTCCATTGGCATCGAGTCTATGCAACTCTTCATCAGCCGTGTATTTTACCACGCAGTTCAACTGTGTGATATCACTGGGGGGTCACAACCTGTACAATATGGCAAACCCTTCCCACCACCCCATTTCCTTTCCCACCCAACCATCCATTCTCCCACTCACACATCTTGTCCAATCCCCTCTCCAACTGAGACTGTAACTGGCAAGAAAAAACCGCCCCCCTTAATGACCCTATTCACACCCACCCACAAACAACCCACAAACATCCCTTTCCAACATCTCTGGATTCCCGCATCTATTCCAATAAACAGCTGAATATTCCTGACCTTATCCTATAAAACCATCCACATTCTAACAGGTTGCTCTTTTTAGAATTTTGAAGCGGCACAAAAATTTAACTGAAGCACTCCAACTATTGGAATAAAGTTCTGAAAAAATATTTCCACTTGGGGTACACACTACTGCACAAAATACCAGCAAACATGGTCTGTCAGAAGAGGTTCAAGGGTATCTGAGACGTCACTTTACGAACGTTTGACGCACTCATGTAATCTTATATAGTTTTAGCGGGTTTAAACGGGTTGACCGATACCACAGATTTGCAAAGATGGGGAAATTTCGCTGGCGGTGGTGATATCTACCCATACAGTGTGTATGTTTCCCAAATCTAACTGAATGTTTAAAGGAAGAGAACAACTCACCTCCCAGTACTTTGATTTGTTTCTCGTACCTGAGAAAGAAAACAAAGATGGAAGAAATTCATTACAGATTAATAGCACATTTGGTGAAAGTAAGCTTATAGCTATAGTATAAGATGACAAAAGGACCATGAACTACGGTATCATGGAATAACCTGTCCACCCTAAACATCCGTTTTCCTTTTCTCTCCGCTTTCAAATCACTTGGAGCTGAATACCCTTGCCGAATTTACATGTAAATAGAATGTCCTTCATTTTTATATTTCAATCATTTGTAGTTTCAGCAGGATTACATAGACCGCATTCAAAGGGGCTTAAGTACCGGTTCCACGAAACTAAATGGTCCGAATCCCAATTAAAAGTAAATGGCAACTAATGACGACAGAACTTGAATTCCTAGCTGCCAGTTGCAGGGGCTGGCAACTACAGAAGTACGGTGACCGGATAAGCACACAAACGATTGCCAGTCGCTAGATTATTGTCAGTGCAGTTATGCATAGGTTATGAGCGGAGGAGTACATGCACTGTGAATTGGTATGTACTGTATGTCAGGGAAAGAAAAATGTCAGTGCCACACTGTCGATGCCGATCAACTTCGACATTATGCAACATTCTGTATACGCCCCCCTGCCCGTTGGCACAAAAACTTTGCACGGCAAATCTGACCATAAAAAGCACTCTAACTAATTACCCTTTGGGCACTAATTTGAAGGCCATGCAGCACTGAAACATACAAAAAGACAAGACTTTATCAGATCAAAGCTCCAAAAACATGAATTCACTGGTGTTGCAACAACATGCACATACAGTATGGCATTCCCGTTGGGAATGACGCATCAAGGAACCCTTGTTAATGATGAACGGTTGTTTTAACTCACTTCAAGATGTTCCTCTTCTTTCTGAGGCCAACTTTTGTTTCTCCTCCATGACAGGTTAATATTATCAGATCCACCTCCTCCCTGCTTTTGCTTTTCTTTTACATTTTCCGCATCTTTGTCTCCTCAAAGTTCACTCTTTGTACCCTGCTCTCAAGCTCTTTCTTTCATCCTCCCACACTCACTTTTTATCCTTTATCTCCTCAACTGTCTTCATCTCCTCCCCCCCCCCCCCACCTAGTGCATTTTAAATCCAATTACCTCTTTCTTTCTTAACCTTCCTATGATATGCTGTAATACACAGTTACTGTACTGTAGCTACGTACAGTGTTGTGTCTTACCTCAGCTTAGCCACTTGCCTCCATTCAAAATGATCACAATGTGACCAAAATGTCATGCCTAGCAGAAACGGCCCTTCATCATTTTTTTACACATTTTTCTCGCCAGAGTTTATGTGGATATCCATTTGTTCTTTGCATGGCTTTTGTTTGTTTTCGTTCTTTCTTTGTTACTGTGTTTCTTTTTACTGTATCTATGAAAGCATGACAGACATGGAAAAGTACCTTCTGGCAGAACCTTCTCGATTACTCCATTGCTTCTTTGAAAACAAATTATTTTTCTTTTACCACCAGAATTTAACCCTTAGGACCCTACCAGTATGTCAAGACTGCACTGTACAAAGGAACACTACAAAACTTTATGTTTGATGGTACCTGAAGACATCTACATTAAATTTGACAAAAATCAGAAACATATCAACAAAAATCATAGCACCACACAGAAGACAAAAACAAAACATTCAGACAACAAAAGGATGCTATTTGAAAAATTGAATGCATCCACATATGGACACCAATTTCAGTATCATATTTTCCTATCAGTTTTAACATTGTTAAAGTCTGATCCAAGACTGAAACACCTGAAACAGTCAATGTGATCTTTGTCTTCCATCGGATAACTGTACGACATTCCAGCAAAAATAGAAAATTTCTTTTGACAAAAACAAAATCAATTCACCTTAAAGGCTGTATTGCATCACCCTAAGCTATATTTTTACCTCCCTGAAAGGAAAATTCTCAACTGGTTCTAAGTTACAGTACTCTTAGATTGCCAGCAAATTTGAAGGATGCAGAGCAGATCGTATTACACAGCGTACACAGGGATCCATTGTTTGATTACACATGTGGAGGAATGTAAGACAGACTGAGGGAGGGACTAGAGGTAGGTGGTTGGGAGAATTGAAACTGTCTGGGGTGACGCATTACAGCCTTTAAGAAAACGGAAGAGAAAATGGAATTTGGCATCTACAAAATGCTTAAGTCTTGCTTTTAATGGTGCAATTGCAGCCTTGGCAATTCTGCTTGTGTATGAAGGCAATGCGTTCCTGAAACACAGGAATCTCAGAGCATGGTTTCATATGGTTTGAGCTTTAACCTGCTCCCATGTATATCAACAAAAGGTGGGTAAACCAAAATCACCACAAACGGTGCATCCTCCAAGTGAGTCCCCCCCTACCGTACCACTCTCTCTCCCTACTGTACCTTTCCGTTCCCAGTTGATCACCCTAGTATGCCACTGTACAGTAGGTTGATCAACAAGACACAATAAGGGTTAAATTATGTAGGAAGTATTGTGCATTAACCACAGGACAACATACGATTGGAGGTAATTACTGCCAGTGATGTCCTCAGGCTGTGCTACCCTCTTGCATCCAACAATACCATTAACCCCTTGAATATCCTCTATTTACTGCAACGCACTGGTCCAGCATTGATAAACCTCGTTCATCCATAACATTTTGATGAGAAAGGCAAAAAACAAAACAAAATTTGGGTTTGTCATGAACCACATTCTTGCTAAAAACAACCCCTGAGATCAGGTAGCACGTTTAACAGCATAGCAAAAATGTTCCTGCGCAATCGACAAAGTGCCACCAATGTTTTGTACATCTTGTCGTAAGGCAACAGATGAAAAAAACACTTTTCATCTACATGTTTATTGTCCTCATCCACCAGTGATTTCACTTTAAAATCACTGTGCTTTCATTCGAGGATAACACACTGTCACCTGACTTTAATCGACCAATCAAGTTGAGGATTCTTATAAAGTTCGAATGAATGCCGTCTCACCAAGGTCAATGGCAAACTTCTGTGAAATATATACTTTTTCTAAATGATTTCCGGTTGCTCGATCCTGTGCATTTTTCCGCTGTTAGTGATCAATCCAAGTGGGGGAGATCAGCCACGAAAAGGGTGATCCGAACCACGGTGTTTGATCCTGAGTGTAAAATTGTTTCACCTTTAATACCAACCTAGATCCCCCTCCCCTGTCCCTCTCCCCTGCCCCTCTCTGCTGTCCCCCTCACCTCTCCCCTTCCCCTCTCCCCTGCACCTCTCTCCTCCTCCGATCTTACAGGATAAGGTCACCCTTGCATGCTGAAATTGGGAACAAATCTGTCGACCAGATGTACTAATTAGCCTTGCTCTTAGTGAGCAACCTGGCACGGTTTAACAATGGCCGAAGGTTATATTTTGCACATGTATTTCAATATAATGTATTCAACACAAATAACAGTTCAAAATATAAGAAATCTTATTTTATTTCAAAATATAAGAAATCAGATTTCCCTCCTTGCTGACGGACAGTTAATGACAATCACACCTTTTTTCAAGGACAATGTTCTTTAGCAAAACCTTTTAGCTTGTAATTCAAAAGTGGGAGCAAATTTCAAAAAGGAAAAAAATCCAAACAAAACGTCGCCCCGTGCACAAAACACGGCAGCAGTTGAGAAAGTGGCCTTCGGCTCGGCTACGTAGCCCACACACCGAACGTTTTGAACTACGTCAAAAGTGTCCTTAGGGAAATAGGAGTACCAGGTAGTCTTTGTTTGGTGTGACTCTTTGTCTTTTTTTTCTCGACAGAACAAATTTTGGCAAAATTACTTACAATTTGGTAATAAAGAAGAGACCAGAACATCACGGTGAAGGTGAAGTTGTTACGCTATTGCACAGTATCAACACTGACATAAACTACGGTAGTCAGCAACTCTGATTTGTTTTCCACATTTTCGTTTTTTCCATTTTTGTGTTTCGTTTCTTTCTTTGCATTCTTATTTCAAGAGTGTTCTTGTCTATAAGCCCACAAGGGCTTTTTAAGGGCCCTTCCTTTCTCAACAATCATTGCTTCTTGTTTTCTTACACTTGTTCTGTTTCCAATGTTCACTCTTCTGTAATTAATACTGCTGAGGAAAACCAAATACATACGAAATGAAAAATGAAAAAAAAAAACAATATATGACTAAAATAAAGCCATAGAAAGATTAGAAAGATGGTTTTTGTGTAAAGTTAATGAACAAGAAATATGTTGCTTAAATATAGTACAGGTCTGCTCGGTACTGCATGTTGCGCTCACTGTTAAACTACTGCATAGTAGAACCTAGTACACCAATATTTATGTACTTAGTGTGCATCTACCAACAGATATCCCTGTTGAAGTGGCAGAGATGGACTTGTCTTATATAAAAATGGGTCATGCATAAATTTTGGTAAATAACCGTGAAGTTGAAGTGAGTCATGGTGGAGGAACGTCTAAATTGCTTATCTAGTTTCAAGCAATTTGAAAAGATATGGCATGTGCTGTGGGTACAAAATGAGTAGCAGTGAATCCGTTTCTTTCGCAGAGAAAATAAAACACGAGTCTACACTGTAAAAGGTACTCCTAAATTGAAACCATTATCCTGCAGTGACTCTACAAGTTACTTCTTGAACTATTAAGTAAGTCCAAACTGCCCGATGCATGATACTTTTTATTATCGCAACACTTGAAGCAGATATCCCTGGTACTTATCAAAATGATCGTAAGCCCCCGGGTTGGACATATCTCTAGAAATTGCTCACTTCACCTGCCTTCACCTATCCAATTTTTATTCAGTTCTCGTTACCTGTGAACCTCACTTGCATACTGACCCTTCATCACAAAGTCTCTTTCCTGCCCTCACCTGGTACGCGCTTCTAAAATTTTTGTCAACGAAGTTTCTAAAGACTGATAATTTGATGGTTTTGAGGTGTAGAAGAACATCGAGTTTGTTGCATTCACGTGCCAATGGCAACAGAAAGGGTACAAGAGTGGGCTGCCTTAGGAGAATCAAACTGTCAGAAGTCCATAAATACTGCAGTATGTTAGATTTTTGACCACTCAGTGAGTTACAGTATGTACAAAATATAACTGTACTATTTACAACTGAAGCAGTATTTTGATTTTTAGAGGCAAATGCATATAGGCTAAAAAATTTGCCACAACACAAACTCTTCAAATGGCACTAGAGGCCTACTAGGTATAATTATCCTCCACTTAAGATCTCAGCCAGAGGAAAAAGCATCCCCTTTGCTTTGTGCTTCGGCAATGACATAATTTCGCAGTGCCAGTTGAGGCCACCCGGTGCCCGACAACACAAGCAGACCCTCGGAACCTCCAGACACACACTACACATGGAGAATCCACAGGTTGGAGGGCTGTGAACAAACGGATACATGTCACAAGAAAAAGGGTATTTTTTCCCTACTAAACTGTTACTTCCATGGCAACATTCATCGTTGACAAAGTATCCATCAAAATGGGCAAACAGAATGTCAGTACACTACAGTGACCGGGTCTGGAACACAGTAGTGTGGCGCATTCAAGACCGTGTACAGCAGAACGTAATGATGCAGGCTAGTTGGGTCACTGTTGAGCTTGGTGAAAATCAAGAAGGAAAGGAAACTGCAAGACAAGGCAATCCAAGTTGTAGATTAGACACAGGGATCCCCTAGAATCTCCACACTCCCGACACATGAGCACGAGAGGGAGAAGGAGGCTGTCTGGTGTCGGGCCTGATGCCAAGAGAGGCGGTGTTAAAAGGTTTACCATTAGAACTGGTTCCGTGAGTGGGAGTGCAGTTGATGTGCTGAGATGGGTTACGTGAGAAGTTGGCAATTACTGTCAAACACAGAATTACCTGCAAATTAAACTGACATGACTCTGTTTATAAATTTGGCTTAAGTTGCAGTGCTTAAGAGGACCTCAAATAGGAATGTCCACAATGTACAGAGCGTTAATTTTTTTTTGTCTGAGTGAAAATCGCAACAAATTAGCGACAATTAGTGATTCAAAGAGGAAAGGAAGTCTTTCATTAAAATAACTTCACAAAAAGGAGATGTAGCTCGACATAAATATGCAGTTCCATAATGAGATTTGATGAGACGCAAAACAATGGAAAACTTTGCCGACATCACTTTAATACAATATATCTAGTTAAACTGACATACGATGTAATTTCATACAAATGGTCAATTTGCTGCATCCCCAATCAGTATTGAATTTTGAGCAAATTTTATATTGCTGTCCAAAGGACAACAAAAACATGTAAACTGTGGTTACCCTTTTTAGTAGTACAGTAAGTTGAGCTACCAAAATAGTAGAAAGTCAATATGAAAAAAAAAAATCAATGAACTTTTATATTCT
Source organism: Stichopus chloronotus (assembly GCA_021234535.1). Taxonomy (NCBI): domain Eukaryota; kingdom Metazoa; phylum Echinodermata; class Holothuroidea; order Aspidochirotida; family Stichopodidae; genus Stichopus; species Stichopus chloronotus. Next base: position 15,566,705 of record CM037849.1, on the reverse strand, counting down.
ATGTCACTAAACTACAAACACACACCACTTGCCTTTAATACCGTATTTGTTATTGTCATCAGTTTGTCTCACATACACTATATGATGCTGCTTCAGGCAGTACTGTAGCTGGGTGGTCAGTTGTTCAGGAGGACAACCTTGGAACAGAAAAATTTAGTCACCTCTGAACGTGTCACAGTTAAAAAATCAGTTAGGTTACAAACCTACAGACGGCAAGGAAAGTATTACGGCACTACTGCATACTGTAGTACTGCATGTACGTCAGAGAGCTACCATGTGAATACGATATGACACGATAAAGCAAAGCCTCTCAATCGTCAGGATGTTACCCTCAAATATCGAAGATGAGGATAATTAAGGGAAACAGGTCTGTAATTATCTCTCAAGGTTAATGTACTCACAATCTAATCTAGGTTACCAAAGATCAACTTCAAGGCTCCTCTTTTTCTTTGTTTTTTTCTTGATTTGATTTTTTTTTTTCTCTCTCTTCTTCTTGGAACTTCCTTTTTTTGGGGGGAGGGGAAATAACTTTTCTTTAAAGCAAAATATTAAAATACAATTTTGGGGGATAGAAGAGTGTCAGGGACACGATATGAACAAGGTGATGGGAGTCTTAAGTACATTAGTGACCAGAAGATCAACAACATGGATTGCTAGTAGTACATAGAGTGGGTTGACTCTTAAGAGCTCAGCTAAAACAAAATTTGAATAAACAGCTAAATCAATCGTCTTTCTCCACTTACATTTCTCGTTTTCCGATATCTTACTGTGTGTGCTCAAACGCTGGATCTACTGCCCTCTGCCAACAATACAGGTAAAGGATTTAATACATGCAGGTTAACTTCTGCTGTCACAGGGAGAAGATCTTTGCACAAATGCAACGAATGAGTGTGAGCTGCCACAAGACCAGTGAGGAAGGTAATAATTACAGGGTGATGGTGTAGTAAACTGTTGACTTTCATCGATTCTCAACGACTGTTTTGATGCCAGAATTAATGTGCAAATTGATGACTCTTGCAAACATGACAAAGAGGAGGGAAAGAAAGATAACTGAATGTGCAGCAGAATTCAGAATTAACTAATTTATAAAAATCAAAGCCTCCTGAATCTCTGCCTTTTAATCTGAAATGTACGTCACTTTGAGGACGAGCAGAGATGGTGAACACCATTTGAGACTGCCCCCCCTCCTTCGACCTGAAAGGATGAACCCACACTGCCGCCATCTGAGGGCATTCAGTTCCAGCAATTTTTTTCCAAATTCTAGGGATACAGTGCTCCGCCTGGGACCCTTAGCCACACCTCCTGAGACCCCCTAACTATATCATTGAACCACGACCTTGGGCCCCTCCCAAATCTGTTCTGTACCAGCTGAAGAGCAAATTTTGGAAAAAAGGGCAAAAGAAAAGAAAATGCAAAAAATTTAACAACTACTTTCAGAGAAGAATTAAAACAAATTACCAACCATTCATTTCTGAGTTGTTCTGGGTCGGTGACTTGGCATTGATGGAGGGGACCCTGTGTATCTGCTTTGGTGATCTCAGAGGCAGTTTGTTCGTCTTCTGGATCCGCAAACAGTTCAACCACTTCTCGACCTGGTCTTCGTTGACATGATGCAGGACGTAATCCTCCAAGAATGCCGGATTCAGCTGCAGATAGTTCCTGATTTGCTCCTGCATGAAGTGATCTAAAGTGATCCAAATACCAACAAATTTGCTTGAAAAAGTTTCGAATCGTTTTCAAGAGGAGGTTTTATTTTAGACGGTCCATGTAAATGAACGTTCAAACTAATTGGCACTAAATTCTTCACATCAGTGTGCATGCGAAGCCTACATACAATGCTACTACACAATGACAAAACTACCTTTTGATTTGAAAACTTAAAATTTAACAAACCTATGTTCCTACATGACACTTGATAATGCCCCATTTTAAAAATGGTGATCAAAATATGTCCAGGTATCATTAAAGGAGAAGGAAACCCTGGGAATATCTTCATGAAATTTGAGGCAGCACTGATTGAAAATCATCTTCCCAATGTTTCGTTCTGAAATATAATCTTCGCAGGTTTTGACAGTTTTGCAATTCAGCAAAGAGTGCCGTCATTTTTGCGTCAGTGGAATGTAACCAGACTTGATTGTAACCAGAGGATGCAGAGTTGTGATGGAATTTAATGTAGTATTGCTTTCTTTACCTACAAATTCCATGGATGTATATAGATGCACTTTTACACATAGCTGAATTATTGAGGTGCATCATGCAATATCAAATTTAATACGAATAATTTGGATTTACGCGTAAATGTTAAAAATATTTGACTATAAATTATAGAGGAAAACAAAAGCTTTTCAATCATACGCGGTCTGGTAATTATGTCATCACAATCTCGCAGTACTCCAGACAGCTTTCTGGATGATCTTTTCCTGAACTTTCAAGTTTTTTGTCTTGACTACATATGTCCACCACTAGTTACTCCCTCGTTTAACAATTAAACATTTCATTGACAAAAGTAATAAACTTTCATACTCCTTTTAGCCATGGTTCTGTAAACTATGGGACAACAAGTAACCAGACAAAAGCAAAGCGTGCAGTCCCAACTAATGCACATGAATGTGCTGGAAGAGAAACAGAATGGACTCCTGTTCCATTCACATTTCTCTACCAGCACTGGCTGTACTTGAAAATCTGACTGACCTGACATGAAAGCCTCCGATGGGTCCGGGAACACGTGACCGCTGGATAGGGGTTTCTGTATCCTGCCGGACCAACCATTATTCATCGGTGGCGTTTGACCTGCGGAGACAAAGAAAAGGGATAAGGGCATCGTTTACTTTTATGGAAAGCATAACCTGTATTGCACTGGTAAACATGAAGAAGACTTTAGAGATCGTACAGTATGTACAGTACCAGAAAAAGACTATGAGAAAAACCGTCCAATTCTCCTTGTGTTTTTGACACCGATTCATTTTCCTGGCTTGCAGTACACACTGTACAAGATTTGCCACAATACCTGTCTGATCCGTATCATGCAACCAATGATCAAGTTTGATCAGGCCTCGTGTCAAAGCAAAGAGCCTAAGCAAATCTGATCCAGGCTTACAGTAAACATGTACAGTAGGGTCATGCAGGGGTCACTTTTGAAAACAAAAGAGCAACTTAAAACTGGAATATGAATTGTACTGACAATCGCCTGGTCATCTGCCTAAAGGTACCTTGTTCATAAGCAGTATTAATCAGGAGGTTGCAAATTTTACAATCCCAACAACTTTTACAACATGTCCTCTTGATGAAATAATACAATACATTTTGAGAGTACAGTCTTGTTTTGACTTCGTAGAGAAAAACAGGACAATTAGACTGACTATACCTGCCTCAATTGTTACTCTGTTTCAAAATCTAAAATTAGTTCATTGCTTAAATCAAGCACACGGAGCAATAATTCGGTGTGATCAAATCTAACTACAGATGTTTCTGCTGGTGCTGATTAAGTGTGCAGTATGCTGACTCATGCTGCAAACTTACTGTACCTGTACTGAAAAAAAAATAATACCCTTGAAAAATAATACTCTGGAACAGAACAGGTAGGTTAAGTATTTGACAAATTGAGGTGTGAAAGTTGCATCAAGACTGACGACTGAAATCGTGCATAGCACAGTACAGTATGTTTATCCTACCGACATCGAATTTGATGAAAATGAAGTCTTCACACCAATTTGCATGTACAGTATAGCCTATCGTTCCTACCAACCACATAGGATCACGTGATGCCCGTACAGTCATCTTGCTTTGAGGGGGGAACAGCATTAGACCCAACGATGCCAGGGATTTCCAGTCTCGACACCTCTTCTCGTAACCTCGACTGTTAACGATTACCAGTGACTCTTAGGATGGCAGATGAAAGTACAGTTGTTGTGTTGAGACAGGTAAGTGAGGATTGAATAACATCACAGTTATCACATTAATATGTCACTGCTACAATACCTAGTGTAAATTCTACAAAACCTGGTGTAATTCTGCTCCTTGGAACTTGCACTGATACATTGATTTACAGTACTGTACATAGATGGGTCTGCTAAAACCACAGGTTTTACAGTATACAGTGTACTAACTGTAAGAACAGCCCATGGAAGATACCACATGACCCTCCAAGTTTGGTATGCATAGCTACTGAGAGATACAACCGTCCAGTTTTATAAATCTTGATTTGGGCTGAGAGGGGAGAAAAAAACAGCAGTGTAGTAGGGAACCCTCACTGTATTGATGCAAGCCTGAAAAATATATAGCATGCATGTATGAAATATATGGTACAGTATATATGCAGAGCTAAAAAATTGCTACGAAATGTCCATAACATATGAATCTGACAACTACAGAACAACACCTGTAACAGTACTGTACTTGTTTGGCAATGGTGGAACATTATTCTGCAATTTCAGTAAAAACTTTGAAGGTTTACTGCCTTAAATGGGCAAAATGTCTTTTAATTAAAAATACTTGGCTGCATGTAAACTGTACTGCAAGCGCAGATCTCAGTCAGACCTAACTTTATACGTCCTACAGATTCAAAATGATGCAAGTTCACCTCTGTTTGTAAACAAAACTGGATCAGCTTGTCTGAAATGTACAGAAAATTTAATGTTGCCAATGAGATTCAATTTCATAACCCTTAAACAAAACTAAAATACAGTCATATATAACATTAGTGTGAAAATCATGTTGTCAAAACATCCTTTTGATTTAAGAGTCAAATATCCTTGAAAGCAATTCTACACATATCAACTTTCACATTTAGATTTGACAAAGCCATGGAACTAAGATGACTGCAAACGTTTAAACATGTATACACGTACTAGCTGCACATAAACAGCACACTGATGAATCAGTGAGACACAATATTTGAAAGGATTAAAAAAAAAAATCAGAAGTGGCAGAATGGATCAAATTTATTACATCAACCTGTTGTTTTATAAGAAGTCACTTGATTAACCAAAGGAAGCAAACTGAATGAGAACTCTGTGATTCATTGCCTGACTATCCCAAAACTGACCTCAGAAATACCTACATACCACTCACTACATGCCTTAACACAACAAAAGCACTCTCATATTTATACCGTGCCAGGACCTCCTTCCCATAAAGCATGGTAGATGGGAGAACATTAGTTGTCATGACACAGGTAAGGGAGGACTCAAGATGATAAAGTACACACTAAAAGCCAGTAACATTCTGCGACAGGAACAAATTTGGTTAAATTCTTCCCAGTGCCATGAAAATCACTGTTACATTTGCTGTCAGAGAGGCGCTCAAGTTGGCAAATGAATGTCAAATTTTGTCTTTTCGAAACAATAACAGAAATTTATGTAAACTGAATCACTGAAATCCTAGTGCTAACAATTTGCTGCTTTGACAGGACAGATGGCAGCATATATTTCACAGCTGAGACATGAACATTATATTTTTTATTTTACAACTCGTCATTTTATAAGACAAGTTTTAATTTAATGATATATATATAGATCTGCTATTTTGAACTATGTGTAACAGGATGGTACAGAGAATTGTAATATTTCTCTTTGCAATTAATTTATGAGCTACTGTAAAAGATCGTCCATGTGAGAGGAAGCAAATGTGATAAGACGGAATCTGAACACAAGCATGAAGTTAATTGCTAGAGTTTGTCCTTAAAGAGATTTAACATCCCTTTCTTGAAATATCATCATCTGCACTTTTTAGGCTCTGACTTCAAGTGCCTTGGAATGAAATTTAATGCAGTGTGAAAAATGACTTACAGCTGACTTAACTATCCTATAATATTCACTGCTGTGCATACAGCGAAAACCACCTGTAGGTCTCACTGTAGTGTGAGATGAACCATAGAGTACAGTAATTTATTTACTTGCCAGTAAATTGTAAAATCCACTATGAGTATGACAGCATGATTCTGATTAAAAAAAAAAACCTTAGCTGTGACATACAATAAATATTCCAAACAAGTTGCAAGTAAAACATTTCACAAATTACTGCCATCATACATATATGGAGAAAACAGTCGCAACTTGCAATTCAAGACTTTCATGAATTAGCAAAATTTGGCAATTCACTCAAATGACATGTTAAAAGAAAGTAAATACAACAGAGCATGGAACATACGTGCACAAAATATTTTGTATCTAGACTGTATGTGTACAGTACTTCTTCAAACTAATTATGACAACAATGATGTCATCAATTAACCGTAGTAAACACGAGAGGGGCTCTGGAGACAAGAATTGACACCCAGCGAAACTGGCCGCTATACTATAGCTGTCAGCAATAACCTGATGTAAGCACATAACAATTAAGTTTGAATTTCAAGGTTCGCAAAACACAATCTATTGGTCCAGCTCCTGTGATTATACACTGGATGCAGAAGATCAGCAAAATAATGCCATCAACCAAGGACTGACGATGCAAAAAAAAAAAGAGCAAAAACTGTACGTGTCTAAGACTCTCTTAAAGAGATAATGTCCACTGAAGACAATTGAGGAATTTCATGAAGAATATTTTGCACTTTTTACAAGTTATTGTCTTCTTTTTTGCATTCTTGACTGTCTTCAAAAGAAGCGATACTGCACGTAGGGCTACTGTAGCTGTGACCTTGACATCCACAATATTGTACAGAACATACGATAAACACAATTCCTTCACCCAGCATAAAATTTCAAGGACAAATGGCCATGCCAATTTCAAAGAAAAGCAGAGACTTATTGCAACTTATGTGCTGCTGATTGCAACCTACTATTTTGTAACCCTCCAAGCAACAGGAAATATTTCCTGATCAGATAAGTCTTTCTTCCAACGACAATATCTTGAGTATATAATTTAGAAACACAGACACTGCCATGGGAGTTTGACAATGCCTGCAATGAAAATTTATTCTTTTTTATTTTGCCAGTGAAATATTCCTCGGAGTTTTTCAGATTCTCAGATCTAGTTGAAAGCTGAACAGTGCGGTGCATCCAAGAGCACTTGCAATTTGTTGTGAATAAATTCCAAGTCGATGAACAGTCGCACTGTGCACCATTTAGTACTCACTGTACTAATGTGACTAGCGGCTGTGTAACATACAGCAGATGAAGCTGTACATACAGTGCACATGTATTATAATGCAAACCATGTTTTCTTACACCAGTAGGTAGCCCATTAAAACCAGCAGGCAATAACATTTTACTCTGATACCGTGCATACGGTACATGTACAGACTTACAGTGGGGTAATTACCCTGAATTTTGTTGACACTGATGTTAATACAGTGTTGCAATGTTTACTCTGGGGCATTCACTTCAGACTGCAGTATCTAATCCATTTGATATAGTGACAAAATGAGACACCCATGTGTCAGTGTACAAGGTCTTACAAACCAAACACAACATACAGTGCTGTATTCATGCTATACACTACAGCAGATATGAGAAGTATGTACAGTAGCTATATAAATCGAAGGGTTCCTGCGGTGGACTTACAAATTTGCATCTCTTTAGGGTCTTAATTTGAGTTGCAATGAGAAACATTACTGGTGTTGATTGAATCATATTGACCTTCAAGTGATCATTTTATTCGAGGAACATACAACTCAGAAATCACTCAACTGGGCTGAGATCCTCCATACCACCACATTAGTACTCCATCCTTTAAAATGCCCTAGCCACCCTACACCAGTAAGTCACCCTTAAAAATGGAATATTTCATCAAATGTAGTAAGCCTGCATACACATATAAGGTACAGTAACTGTACCAAAAAAAAATAAAAAAATGAAAATGGTTGTTTGAAGGTCAATGTCACAACATCTGCCTTCTATATCTTTTCGGCGTCAACTGATGTCCCGGCGGGCCGTGCACCAGTCCTACAATTTCTCCACATGTACAGTACGCACAGCAGCACCACGTCCAGTCCGGTGTTTCAACCAGAATGCCAACAGTGAGCGGTGACACCGTTCAAAGTTTTGTGGGACACTACATCTCGAAATGGGTAAAACAGCTAAAAGTATTCGCTTCTTTGGAAAGCTACAGCATTGAAAAACAAAAGATCTGTTTCCACCTGTACGAAATTTTCAATGACTTATCAATCACAGGGTGACTGCACAGCAGCTGGTTTCAACATTTGAGGCTCCATTTTTCTCATTATTCCCTAGAGTTCAAAGGAAACTTTTAAGGAAATGTGCTCAGCGGTACTACCTGGGCACAGAGCAAAGCTGTACTGCCTGCACACTGTAAAATGTCTTCATACCACCTTTCAAGCAAATGAATCAATGCAAACTAGTAAAAAAATTCCAGCAAAAGATAAAAACACCTGACAGATTAGCAAGTTAAATATGGAGATGGATACATTTATATACTGCAGTACTAGTTACTACTACACACTACAGAAAAGTGATGAAGTCCTGTTAATATGTTTGCTTCATCTTTCAATTTATATAATGACAAGCCATTATGTCAATTGCTATTCTACTTCCTGATTGATGTTCGCAGTTTCTACGAAATTGGCAAATTTTTATGGTCGGTGTGAGATTAACAGTTCACAGTCAGGCCTACAGCATTGAATGCTGCAGGCCTTATTGAATTACTGTGAGTCTGTTTGATAATTTAAGTCTGCCAAGGTACAGTTTATAATCACTTTGAACCTGTAAGTCATAATCTTTTCTTCAGTCAGTGCACACAGTGTCTATACATGTACAGTATGGTTGTGAGCTGTTACAAAAGCAGTACTTTGCAACATAATGTGCAACTTACTGCCATGATTCAGGTATGCGCTAACATGCAATTGACTAGCCTATATTTTTCTGGGCTAAAGTTGATCTCAAAATGTGCTAGCTGGTTTTCCTGTACATGCATCTCAGATTTGTTTCAGGTTCCATTTGTGAAATAAACACTGTGTGACACTCTCAACATTTCTACAGCAGATGAACGGGTCGTGCCAGGTCCGCTCTAGATCTGCATCTCATATACTGCTGCATGTGTGTTGACTTACATGCAGACATTACACAATAGCCTATGACCTACAGTACATTTACAAGTATTGTAAATTGTCAGTACTACCATGCAGGTCTACATACAAAACATTCTTCGTTTATTATAGACCTTCTTTTTCAAACAACAGTATGTATACATACCATTCTATGTGAGTGAATTCTCTTCCAAATTTATGTTACAATGGTACGGTTCAGGAATATTGCATTTTAATCTGAAGATGAACTCATGGTGATCAGTGGATACATATGTGAGAAATCACACTGTAACTACAGTACATGAGACAATGTCTGTTGACCACACAACAGGCAGAGGTGCACATTACCATGGTTACCATGTATGCTGTATAACATCTCTACAACCTCCAATTTATTAGATGAAAGCAATACTGTAAAAGATTCTGGGTCTTAAATAAAGAGTATTTGGCACAAATTGCATAGGAATATGTTACAGAGATGCAATTTCTACCTTCTCATTTGCAATTGCTCCCAATTCCAAGATCTGCCCTGTGTTGTCAGACTGCTTTATGGTACATTGTGTGCTTCAAAAGTTCATCAATAAGGGGATGTCTGACAGGTTTCAAAGTCGACACTAATAAACCAAAACATTCAGTCATTACCCTCTTCAAGTTTCTGACGTTAAGTTCAGTGTCGATGATACTAAATGTATTTTACTGACTTGCATGCTTAATTCTGCTAAATGTCACTCTAGCTCTCCTCAGATTGTACGGTACAGCTCCACGAACACCGTATCTTCATCCAAGGATGTAATTACAAGCATTCAAAAGATCTTTCCAGATCAGATAGGATGCACTGTACTGGCTTAATACATTTTAATCTCTGGACAACATTTTGTACATGTATGTATATACTGGCCTATAAATAGTGCAGCGTTTTACCGCGTCGCGACAGATCTGCCGTCTGCCCTAGACAAAACAAAATTTACGGCGCTGTGCAGTGTTTGTGCTATAGCAGCTCTCCAAACTTGGGAAGGGGAATGTCTTTCCCTATGAATAATTTCGTGAAGGGATTGCTTGTATATAAAGTGAACAGCAAATAATCATTCCTTCATCAAACAAACATTTTTATGGTCAATGACGCCTACAGTAACTCCAACTGGTAGTACTGTACTGTAGGTCACTATTACTGTGGGAGCTACACTGTAAGGTTTTACTGCTGTCTAAAATGCTGGTCATTGACAAAGTCTGGTGCATGTTCCATACAGTTCACATGTGTGTTTAATAAGTACTGTACATGCACAAAGAATCAATTTACCTATAGTGTCCAACTGACTGATTTCTCGCAACTTAAGTATAATTGTGCAGACAGTAAGTGTTTAGCAGTTCAAGCCCCTGCAGGGTTGTAGCTATGGTGGGGGGCCCTGTCCATGACTAGTAATTCCCACCCAGCATTCCCAACCGCTGTCCTTTGACTAATCTGCACTAACAGCAAGAGAGGCCTTTTGAGTTAACGTACATTCAAATGCATATTTTGTAAGTACTTTCCCACAACAGTGCTGTAGCACCCTGGGATGCTACAACCGAGACATCCACCAGGACTTTGCCCCTGGACCCCACCATGGGCCCTGGTACAAGTCTCTGGATACCACCAGAAGTGGCTGGTTCCATTTCTTTGAGCTAAGAACTACAATTTGTCTAACTGCAACCCTGGAACCAACAGTATTTTATCGCTTGTATTCGGAAGGGAATGTCCTCCCTTGACAAATTTTTTTCAGCGGAGTGGTAGAGGGAGGAGAAGAGATTTCCTTTCAAACCTGGAAAGTGTGAATCACCCAATCCCTCTGTTCAATAATGCAAACCCTGTTACTTTTCTACAGGTGTCAAATTATGTCAAGTGACCTTGATCAGTACTGCATCTGATCATGCTAAATAATTTAACACTTTTGTTATGTGCTTCAGAAGCAGTAAGTTTGACATCTGTCAAATTATAGTGGTCATTTTGATTCACAGAGGAAACTACAGAAGTGTACACATACAGTGCATGTATGTGACATGCGGTACAATGATGTTTAGTTTTTAAGGCAAAGGTTCTACAGTATACTGTACGTACTGCACTGTACACCACAGTGTCACATGATGCAATACAAATGCAAGGCTTTGAATAGAAAATTGTACATGGAAATATGTTATTCAATTCATAGAGATTTCTAACTGTGAAGATTTAGCTCACTTCTTGAAAAGAAGATTACTCTCTAGCTTCCTTTCTTTGAATCATCTATCAATCTGTGTCCATAAATATTGATTTTTAAAATATGGTATAAATATGATAATTTCCTGAAATGTAATTTTTAAATAAAGGCCTTTTTTCAACTTTCAGGACTGCAGTCAGCTACTGTACTCTACAGAACTTCACACCATGCAGTTCACTATCAACCATAACTGCGAAGGCATTTTTTTGCGCAACATATCATTTGAGAGACGCTCTGGTCAATCGATGATAAAAAGTCAGATACATACATCAGATCAGTCATCACCCTACTTGCCTCATTCAGGTTGCCTTGTTTTGGGAGATTAACGTTGATATGGATTTAATTTGTGAAAATCATCTCACTTACAAGAGCTGTCGGAAAGAAGTCGGAGGTGATGAATTCGGAGATGGAATAAAGACCCACGTCATCACAGCAGAGTACAGTATGAGACCTGACTCTAATTAGCTGCAGAAGCTGAGTTACATGAAACACATCAGACTACCATCCTAAGATGTAGGCCTGCCTCAATCAGTTTGTAGGTGTATGCGGTGACCTACAGCACTGTACACTATACTGTGACTGTCAGACAGAAATTAGCTTATAAGCAAAATGTACATGTGTACATTACACACACACATGTATTACTGTATACAAGATACTTAGCGCAGTGCTTACGCATATAATGTGGTAGTACAGCGAGTACATACTGACCAAAGAACGTATACTGTCTGGTGATTGCCCAAGTACTGTAGATCCTCAGATCTGGTAGAACAAATACAGTACATTGTACTGAAACATCTCAAAACCTTAAAACTGCTCAGCAAATTTAGGCAGACTTAACTGATCTGTTCCAAAGCAAAATAGGTTGTTGTCAAACAATAATACATTTTACATATTCAGTCTTACCATTTGGTTTCAGTGTACTTCCTGCGAAATCAAGTAGTATGTTCATATCTCTCACTCAAATATTCCACTGCCATCTCAAGTATCGCAATCACATTGCACAACGTCAGACGAAGTGTACACTGCCAACTGTCCACTAAAATTTAAGAGCTGCATGGTCAAGCTATTTTAATGACTCTCTCCGGCAAATTCTACGACTCATTACAAACCAGTAAACATGTCCTTTAAACCTACGATGCACTTTCTACATACTAATGTTGCACTATTTTGTGAAGAACACAACCATAGAATGACACACATCTCAACTAGTTGATTAGTACCTGTAAGAAATGCATGAAAAATCCTGAGAGAAGGTTTTAACAATATGGTGAAGGCACAAAAGAATTCCACCGGACATATGTTGACTTAAAACTTTCTATCCCTACTATCCTTTCAAGCACATCATTACTGTACAAAGGCAGTTAATTGTACTCAATCCTGGCAGTATATCTTTAAGGATAATGTCTCTTTTTTCTCTGCCTTTCATTGGATCGGTCCTGCCTGATGAGAACAAATCGGCTCAAACTTGCTACAAAACACTAATTATACTTTAAACCTCAAGCATCTTTCCCTGTGGCCTCCAGAAAGTCGGACTGACAATGATCCCTGGAAGTGATGGCGTCCCACTCAGGTTAAAGGAGCATACTATAGGGCACTGTAAAATACACCTTGCAAAACTTTTTGCTCTTTCTTTCTCCAAGTCAAGTAATGGCATACCTATGCAACAGGTTTGTGGTGAAAAACCATCTGCCAATGACAAGTTTTGTTAGAGAACACCCAAGTAGAGAGAAAAAAATCCTTAATATTTGAATTTTCTGAAAGATGTGGCCCGTACAATAATATTCATGATAATGAGCATGTCTTTTATGCCTCTCCTCAACTTTACAGCAGCAACGTTGCTGGTTGAAGGCCATCAATGTCTACCTGCAGAGTCCAGGTAAACATTAATAACATTAGACCAAACAACAATCCATGTGCAGGCTAGGGTGAGGCATAAAAGACATACTCATGAATATTATTTTGCAGGCCACAACATCAGAAAATTCATGTTAACATATTTTTTCTCATTACTAGGGTGCTCTATAACAAAAATCATTTCTGGCAGATCAGTTTTTGCCACATACCTGGTATGCTTCTACTCGATTTGGAGAAAGAGCAAAGAGACATGTAAGATGGATTTTACAATGCATGGCCCTATATGATCCTTCAAGGGAATTGCTTACAGTGTTTACGACTTTTGGTCTGAGCTTTCTGCAATCAAGTACCTATATTTAATGTATGTACAGTACTAAAGTTGCATAGTTATGAGTGCTACTATAGATTTACACAGTACTGTATAAAGTGATACGTACAAGTTACAGTTCATAGCAGATCATGTAAACTACTGTACTTTATAAAGGGTCACAATGGTAACACTTCCACACTGAAACACTTCTGCTCAGTCACCTGGTTGCTATGCAATTAACTACGACGTTTCACACAGTTCTATTTGAAAAGTGACCTTGAAAATGCTACGGCTGCCCAGCTTACGCAATTGCGCAGTCAAATTTTCAAACGATGATAGCTTCGCCCCTGTGCATTCGATCACGCTAATGTTTTCACAGCACATACTCTGTACACTCCCCAACTCCCCTTCCAAATTTTGCAACCATACACGATCATCCGGCGGAGATATCGATGATTTTAGCTTTTGACCACACCTTCAAACAACCTTCAGTAAAACATGTCAGGGAACCGCATCACCACTCCGTCAATCTCCAAAGCTACTCCATGTCAATCATGAAACTTGTTTCCATATACGGTCATAATCTCCCCTTGTTCGATAGACATTTTATTGATATTTACATACTAAACAACTCCCATCACTTTCACTTGCCTTCGCAGTTGGTTGCTCTATGTACAAACCGCGCCAACTCTTGTTTCTTCATATGATGATAACATGTAATGACGTCACACAATGTCGAAATCCGATCAAGTCCAAACTACTTTACAGTATTGCATTGTGGGTAGCGTATGTCTTGCGTGTGGGCCTATGTACCAGTAGTACGTATACAGTACGTATATGGAGTAGAAAAGAAACAGTGTAGGCCTAGCCACCAGAAAAAGATTTTAAAACTTGTCACGGAAGTGCATCACGGCATCTCTGTTATCATTTTTGTCATTTTCATGTGGAAATCTCAATTACCTTTGTGAATGTAAAGTATGATAACGTTCGACATTTCCATTGCGGATATTTTCAACATTTTCTTCCAAAATCAAGAGGGAAAATTTTCGCGAGAGTGTTGAGATGTGCAACCTTCGTTTGGATCAAATATTTGTGTGATTTATCTAACTTGGAACGATTATATTGGGCCATACTCTTGAATCATGTGTTCCCAATGTTCTGAGTGAGTTTTAAGAGACAATTGGCTGTAAATTGTGTGATTCGAATGATTTAAAATGTTGAATTTTTGCCCTTTCTTGCTGAGCTCCAAGGACGATCCGCCATGTGCGTTGCAAAGGTTATGTAATCCAATTACCTGACATTAGCAACGGTACGAAATGGGCATAGCAACCCGGTGACTGTGCTGTAACCAAATTTAAGTTCCAAAGTTCTATAAACTGTAAGAGCTAATGAATATCTACACATTTTATGACATAACAAATACAGCAATGTTGCCGAACCAGATCAGAATAAAGTTAAATAATTTACAGATCCATGGTCCATCCATTGACCAATTACTAACTGTTCTGACACTAAGAATCCCTTCCCCCCCAATCACTAGTGGATACAAAATGACAAAATTACATAAAATTGGGGAGCTACGAAAAGAGCGCAAAAACAAGACAAACTACCCTTTGCTTAACGATAATACAAAGGTAAACGATGAAACGAGGAGGTTAAACCGTTACGCAAATGGAAATTAATGTACAAAACACTGTAAGGTAAACGAAAGGCTGGGCAATCCCCTACAGTAAACTGCACAATATGCAAAATGGATCTGGCTAAGAACTATATCTGCAGCGACATGATAGGATAACCGTCCAAGGCACGCTGCATAAAGTAATAAATTCTAACAGAAATTACTGAAAGGAGCTAGGGTAGATTTTTAAAGAATTAATATTGCTGGAAAGATGTAAAGAAATTAACAAAACACAAGAATAATCAAAGTTGGAGAGCTCTGGACACCTTTGTACAGGGCAAAAAAACCCACATACGTTGTGAGCAACTTGAATGAAGGACAAACAAGGGTGGGCAAGACCTTAGAGGGTGTGGTGCTAGAACTGTTTTTGAGGACATTTAGAGCAAGACCAAATGTTTGTTTTAGTGAAGCAAGGGGTAAGTATGTATACAATGTGAATTATTCATAACTAATGGTATAGGTACAGTAATTTCCTTTTCATGTACTTTAGGGGTTAAAATTACATGAGGTGAAGGTGTGCACTTATTGAGTTGGTCTCTGAGTCTGTCACAAAGCTTGACATCAGTATTAAAATTTACTTCAGTCAATTGACATCAATAAATTTATGCAAAGAAGAAATTTGGTATAACCCAAATACTGTAACCATCAGAAAGTTAGAAACAGCCAAAAACAAAAGAACCATTTGAATATGTTCATTCTTAGTGGTTTCTTCCAAAAGGGAAGGTAATCTACGGTACCCACGACATACACATTGACCTTACATACTGTATGTGCAGGCCGACGATGGATACATTTTTGGACACTGTAATATGCGAGTGCACACATGTATGGAGACGACATAAAAAGCAGATAAAACTGTTTTTATTCAAACAGTTAAGTTTACTGTATAATGAACACACTGAACAAATGTGGAAAATCACTCTTCCTTTAATTGCTGAACAGGTTTTCCTAGTACCTCTTTCACACTAACATGAGCTGACACAAATATGATCACATGGACAAAGACAGACTGTCAACAGACAGTGATAGTATGGTGCTCTGTATGTAGAACTTTGTTACAGTACAGTTCAACATCTTTTATTGAAAGTGCTTCACCAATAATATCCTGTCTTCTGCTCCGATTAAAATGGCCGCTTTCTTCTCTTTTCTTTTTTATTTTTAACTCTCATGTGACCTTTATCTTCCTCATAAACTCTGTGTGTGTGCATGTACAGGTACAGTATGTGTGTGTGTGTGTTGAGGGGGAGATCATCCCTACAGTATACTGATCTGGTTTTTAATTACACCTGCCAGTAAAACTTTTTTATGTTTTGTTTTTATTTTTCAGGTGGGAGGGGGTAGGGCAATAATGGTATTCGTTACAGAGAAGAATTTTGCATCTAGTGCCCTAGGAACAAATGCACCCCCATCGACCATAAAACAATACTTATTTTATATATAGCAGACACGTTCAGTTCAGTGCAGTGATCAGGTGGCTATGTATTTTCCTTTTTATTTACAGTACACAACCAAATGTTTTATAATCACAAAGGAAAACAGCAATGGGAGGAAGTTTTCACCGAGATATTATGAACCTCCACAGTTCACATGGCAAAGACATTCTCTTAGCCATACACAGTATGGGAGTGCAGTTGTTGTGTTGTTGAGAGAAAATCTCCAGAACGTGCTAAGGACTGATATTTGATACGTGTCCCACAGTACACTAAGTGTGCAGGCCATTAATGTAGAAAGTTGTGTTTAAGCGTAAATGGTAGTAACGACAATAATGGATTCGCAAGTAAAATAACACACACCTGTTGTGCAAGGCACTTGGATGCTAGTGACCCCAACTTTACACACTGTACTGTACAATACGTACATGTATGTATAAATACCTGTACTCTACTAATGCTTGAGGCAATTACTGTACAGTACAGTTATAACTGGCAAACAGGGCAGCAAGATTATTGCCAGTAGACCATTTTGATGGTACTGGTGCAAGTTTAAGCCTTAATTGTTTGTGATTCAGCCTGCAATGCAGTATCTTAAAAATCATTCATTTCTTAACCCAGTCATATTTTACAGAAAGTATGCACAATGCTCTGATTGTAATTGCTTAACCGCGCAATGTTGTTGGTGTTGATTTTCATAAGCAGTCCATCAATTAAAAACCAAGTTTTATTGGTCTTTCCATGAATTTTTACAATTAAAAAAAAAAAAACATTCTCTCATATTAAAGAATACGGTCTTCAACTTGAAGTCCTTCAATTTAAATCTACAGACTGATGTTGACGGTAATAAATCAAGCACAGCATTAGCAAAAACAATATTGCAAAACAAGGAAAACAGTCGTAGAAAAGGGATGTTGTGAAAATATTAATCTAGCATTTACGCTGTACTTCAGCTTTAACCGTCGAGTTTACGAACGTTTTTGTTTAGTCTCCGAGTCTGACAATCATACTGTACAGTAGATATATTCCATATCACTGTAAAACATGAATCATATGGTGTAGCTAAGTGAAAGCAGACACTATGTACTGTAGATGTAAATGTTGTAAATTACTGTAGTGAGTGTACTGTCTGCAGAGAAAAACATTTGGTGGGTTGGCATGGTACAATACTAAATTATGTATCATTCTCCAATACTGGAGAGACGTATGGTGGACGAATCATCTATGAAGTGCCCATTCAGCCTTCGTAGAGTACAAAATGTGTGGCATCTATAGACCTGTATAGTTTTTTTCTTAGATTGGCTTGTCCACCGCAGAGATAAGATACAGTACTGTAACGTTCCTGTCACCACTTTATCAAATATGACATAACGTGGCGGATATTAATCAAATTTAAACATAAATGTGTCATGAACTACAAAATAAGTGTACATGACTAACATTCATGTCCACCCTATACATCACACAACTCTGACAGCTTAACACTGCAGTAGGCCTACTCAATGGTTCCATGCTTACTTGTCAAGATCTACTGTACAGGTAGGCACTATAGTAGAGCTCTCATAGATGTACTGTACTGTTACACATACAAAGCTGAACAG
This sequence comes from Stichopus chloronotus, assembly GCA_021234535.1. Lineage (NCBI taxonomy): Eukaryota > Metazoa > Echinodermata > Holothuroidea > Aspidochirotida > Stichopodidae > Stichopus > Stichopus chloronotus. Next base: position 15,548,618 of record CM037849.1, on the reverse strand, counting down.
ACAACACTTATGCTATGTAGCAATCATTCCTAACAAAAACTAAACACAAAAACTTCATTTGTGAGGTACACTATGCAGCACTGGTGTCCACCCTCTGACATGTATACAAGTCACATAGGACAGCCATCCTAAACCACGATGTACTTGCATTGATCATGTGCAGCGAACCATTGCACCATTGTCTTCACTGAGCATTGTCATTGTTGGCCATGTCTGCGACTAAGGTGAGAGAGAACAAGTTTGGTGCCCACCACTTTGGTTTCATGTTTCATGTAAGTCACAAGAAAAAAAGAATGAATCCTACCAGAATGCTGGTTTGGGTCAAAATTTCATGTTCATGCAGAGTGACTTCTGTTAAACAGCAAAGTCCGTGTTACTGTGCACAACATTCTCCTAACCTGAAAATTGGGGATTTGAAAAATTCTGATTTTTGGTGTCCTGTGGTTACTGTACATGTCGCAATTTATGAAAAAAATTGTGTATTAGGAGCTCATGAAAATTTTATGTTTTAAAACGTTGAGTACTGTACTTTACTTCATGACAGTGCTGGTAACTAGTGACCTGTTAAATTAGTATTTTAATAAAACTTCAGTGAGACATTCAAATTTTCAGTGACTATATTACAGTAAGTATAAGTATCAAGTACAGTATTAGTGTCCACTTAAATTCTACAGTGCAATTTTGATACACCTTTCTAAAGTATTTGATACTTTCGGGGACATAAAATGTATTGTGATGTTCAAGAACTTTAAGTATGATAAAATACAAATTACTTAGGAAAAAGATTTAAGTTCCAAGTACAGTATAACGAGGACACCATGTTACCCATGTCCTGCATACAGTATAGTATTTATCAAAATTGGTGTACAGTATTTTGACCAATCACAATTCAACTACGTTCAGATTTTGTACATCATGCAAAGAAGTCAATGATACGTAAATCTGCTTCTATAATTTGATGAATTCTAAAACCCTGGAAGCCCTGAGGGTTTAGCTTATCCCTGGGTGAAAAACTAAATCTCAGGACTTTAAAAAGAACGATGAATGTGAAACAGGATTACAGGTAAGTCTATACCATGTGTTAAACAATGACATGTACAGTACTTCAAGAGAGTTTGGATGGGGGTGGGGGGAGGAGATGGTAGGCATGAAATGGTCCTAACTGCGAGGCATTTTGTTGAATGTCCTCCCCTTGGCGTTGGCACTGCTCTGGAAGAGCTTTCCCACACGAAATGAATGACTACGTAGATCTTGGCAATAATATGTAAAGGACTGTAACGTTCATGGCTTAGTTTGGCATGGTGGTGGTGGGAGCAGTAAGGAAGAGAGGAAGAAGTACAGAAACAGGGAAAAGATACAGTAACATGAGATGCACCGCCGTAAGTAAAAATGGAATAATTTCCTGGGAATTTCCTGGTACTTGACTGTAGTCTAGAGGATACTGTCACTGCAGCCAACAAAATTGAACAGGTGATTACGTTGTCAACCGAAAAATTCCCATAGCTCATCATTCCCCCAAATTGCCAAAGGGACAAAACCAGACTTACTTACTTACTTACTGTACGATGCGATGTACAAACTTTCAAATACAATTTATCAAGGTTAAGAGAAGTCTCAGCTAAAGTATAAAGTGATAATTTGAAAACGGATCTAGCTTTGTTCCCTCCGATTCTCGTTTCTCCTCGGTGAGCACCGGCACTGCAGGAGATTTACGGCATGTTACAAACGTGCAGCGAGCAAAATGTAACTTGGAGATCTGCAGATCGGTTGTTGGTACAACTCAAGATATTAGAGCACTTGGCATGGTCTCCCTTGACATTACAAATCTGATAAAATATATGACAAATTGATGGGAGAGAACTGTCTGAGATGAAACAGAGGTAAGATGGAGAGTGAGCAGAATTTGTAAAATGGAGTAAGACTATACAGAGTAGATGCAGTGAGAGGAGAAAACATGAGAGAAGAGGCAGAGGATTGGGCGCAAATGAGATGAATTACACGGACTTAATACTGTAAACTACTGTAAACTACTGTACACATGGCGGTCTTGAAATCCGCTACATGAAGCTACTGTACAGCAGCATTTAATGAACAGATATGACATAACAGTGCAGGACTCGGCATGATCTCAACATATATCACATATTCAGTTCAGTATTACAGTATAAATGTATTACAGGAAATGGGCACGTGACGAAATGGGCATGCCTACGGTGTAGTATACGTTCCTTGCTTTACTGTATAGTTATGCAGGATTACACCCACACATGAACATACACAAAAGTATTACATCACATCACTTTGGATATCAAAAGCTATATAAATCAGTGGATGAGCAATTGAGGCATGTACAGTAGCAACTTTGACAGGCAGACTGCAACAACCTGGGCAAAATAAAGCAATGTTCAATAAAGATTTTGAAGTCAGTGATCACAAGACGCATCTTCTCTTTCTCCTTCCTCTGTATACAGTCTATTCTTATCACATTTTCAGCAGTGTGTCAGTACATACAAAACTAAGTAAAGTAACTAAAATTAAAACTAAGTAACATACTAAAATTAAAGCTGAGTAAAGTACTAAAATTAAAACTAAGTAAAGTAGATACTGCAATAAAATTAAAACTACTGTAAGTAAAGTATCAAAATCAACAAACACAACAGGTTTGAATTAAAAGATAGTAGCATGATACCTCTACATTATATATAACTACTGTGTACAACAATTGATAGGTCCATGAATCTTTACAGTTCACCAGATCTATCATGACTGTCAGTCAGCGTACATCTACAGTAGACGTACGCTGAGCGCTTCCAAATCAGGTGAAGGAAAGACCATCATCCTGATAGGAAAACTACTGTACTGTAACACAAATGGACGGGGCTTTGGGGTCAGCTAAAACCCCAGAGTACAATTTTCACCGAATGCGCCCACTTCAAAGTCGAGCAGTCTGCGAGACCAACCCTATATGAGATCCAGAAGCTGGGGGGAGTAAAGTGGTTAGAGGGGACTGAAATGTTAAATAGCATGCTATCAGTCATGTCTACTGAAACTTGCACATTGAAGCTGTACTGTACATGTGAATGCCTGTGATCATGCACATACAGTATCAGCTCCAAGGATTTTGCACAGTACTAGAATAGACTGGTGTACAAATTACTGAATATTGACCTCAGGTGGGTGTTCTAAAAATCGTCTTTTGTGGAAACATGTAAAGTACTTACCACTTCAATTGAGAAGTAAAATGACACTCAGAGGCACAAAGTTTATGGATACACTGTCAAAAATCCATTCTCAAATTCAGATTTGAAAAAAAGAATTGTATTGAAATTGCATAAAATGTACTGTAATACAAATACGAGTACGATAAAACCTTCATTTATGAACCTATAAACCTAGACCGGTAGCAAAATCAGTAGGAGCAAGGAGCCATTCCAGGAAGTGATATGAGGAGATCTTGGTACAGAACAACAAGTATTGGGTTTAGAACATATATCTTATGTTAGAGCGCAATGGTTGTAAGAGACACGGTAAGTCAGGAAAAAAAATAATTCAAATGCAGTATTAATGTACCTCTTATGACCATGTCCGTAGGTCGGAGACGCTCTGACGAGTAACTCCCATGATGCCTTGCAACGCTACTCTCAACTCGAGCAGGTACAGAATGTGGAAGCATCTGGCCGCCGGTAAACTTGCCTGGACCGCCTCTGGGACTCAGCGAGGCAGATTTCTTATTAGCCGGCAATGGCGGCAGCCTCCGACTGCCGACCTGTCGGCCAGGACTGGACATTTTGCAGTGACACCGGCACTCCTTGAGAAGTCTGTAAATAGCACAGGATTCTTGTCTAGAATGCAACTCGGGCTCGGCTTAATTGCTGCTATGACATCCCTTCCCCAATCACGAATCGAAACACATCTCCTGAATCCCGAGTCACATTGCACTGTGACAGTCGTCACCGAGATCATTCACTTATCGAAGGTGAATCACGAAACAAGACATCTCAAAACCCCAAGGTCTGTGATAGCTGTGGCAAATGTTACCAAGAACAGTCACTTTTAAGTGAAGAGACACATGTTGCAACTCCCACAGAGTTGGTCAAATCCAGCTGAAATAGCATTGAAAATTATCTTCTTTTATTTCCAGCATTTTCTGACACAATTTTAAAATAGTTCAATTGTCTGTGGCTTTTACCGTAACTGAAAACTCCAAATGGAAGCCTGCAGTTGAAAAGAATTTGAACGAAAAAGCCAGCCAACACGGTGAAAAACTATTTACACTGCAATTAAAAATTTTCGTGCTTTTGTCCTAGTCGGTTTTTGTGTGCAGGCTGTTTTGCCTCTCCGGGCATTGTACTTTTAGAAGGAAGAAAATGAGAGAAGCTCCAATATTGTCGACGCCACCGTTTTATCATCTGTCCTCCATCACTCACGAGTGAATTGTGAAAAAGTTTCAAGGACAGACACTGGAGCTCTACATACATCACAGCAATCTAACAACTCCCGGTAGGCTGGATCAAAAGATAATAATTCCGAGATCCATGGCTTTTCGTAGAGTTCATAAAACATTCAAGTGCAGCTTTGAACAATCATTAAAAAAGTCCATGATTATATCAAGGGATATTCAATGGCTGGATCCTGCATAGAACCGAAATCTGGGTTTATCACATGGAGAGAGATTCCACTGGCTTGTTGGTGACACTTTTCACAGGCTGCGTCGTCGTCTCCGTCGTTCGGTGACAAAGTGGTTGCTAGCCGACGTGTGTGTAGTTGTCAAGCTCCATGCAGCGAAAGCCGGCGAAGACTGGAACATAACGACTGAGGCATCCTGAAACACAATCAATAAGAAGCTGAAGTTACATTGGCAGCAAATGAAGTAAGAAATAACGAACTGCTGGCACAACAACTCCACAAGATATGATGATGATGATGATAACGATGATGACGATGATGACGATGATGACGATGATGACGATGATGACGATGATGACGATGATGACGATGATCATGATGATAATGATGATGATAATGATGATGATGAAGATGATGATGATGATGATGATGATAATGATGATGATGATGATAATGATGATGATGATGATAATGATGATGATGATGGAGATGATGATGATGGAGATGATGATGATGATGATGATGATGATGATGATGATGATGATGATGATGATGATGATGATGATGATGATGATGATGATGATGATGATGATGATGATGATGATGATGATGATGATGATGATGATGATGATGATAGAGATGTTAATTTACTGACCAAATGCTGCACTGCTTGAAACAATCTTTTCTGAGAATACATAAAAGACAAACTTGACAACAAAAACATGCTCTCCTCTAGTAATGGTTACACTTGGTAAATCGCTTCTTTTTTTCTTTTTTTTTTTTTGCTTGTTTTTTCCTTTTTTGGGGGTCTCCTTTCCCATATTTGCTCTAACTGCACACTTTGTTTTTATGTACTCACCAATCACCGAGTGGTGGGAAAACTTGAAATATATCAGAGTACATTAGGCATTCATATCACAGAAATGCGCAAAAGGAAACTTTAACGTTAAACAGATTTCGCTTTCGCTGTGGCCCCAAGTATGACCAAATGATGAGAAACAAGAAGGAAAGGAAGTTGTGCAGAACTTAGCTCAGCAGAGTATGCACAGCTAAAGTATTAAAGGGGCACTTTGAATTAAGATCATTTATTTTGTGCCGACTGTTAGTGACTAAGTGAAAGCTCATACAGAAGGAACTTCAAGGATCATGACAAATCAACAGAGCAGCTTGAGGCATGTTACTTTGTATTCTTAATCTACTGATACTGTAATACCAGGTAATGAAAAGGAAACTACCGGAAACAGTTTGATAGTATTCACGTACCTTAACAATTATCGTTATGGCAACTCAGCAATAACATCGGATTCATTTATTTTTGCGCCAAAGGAAACCATTGAATGTCCACACTTAAATTAGCCACAATAGTTCATAAATCTATTCCCACACTGACTCACAGTGTTAGAAATTGTGACTACTTTTGTACTGGGGTCCAACCATCTGGTCAAGTGATTTTTACTACCATCTCATGCTTCAGTTGAGTGTCAGATCTCTTTAACTTGACCATCTACCATCAATATGAGAAAAGCTCAACAGGTGCAAATAATTTTAGCATCATGAATTTATTGAACCAACTCCATGAGCCCTTTAAGAAGATAGCGCTTTTAATGAGATCCAGTCATTACATCCATAAACCAAATTTCTCAGCTTCATTGATGCACACATTGTCTGTGTTCCTGGCAGAGCCCAGAAAAGGTACGGTTTATTATGCGATGCAGCAAGGCAAGTCAACTTTATGAACAAACATATTTTTACTCAGTGAAAAAAATAAGATTGAGAATATTCAGTACCACTTGGCAGGATTTTTGACAATTTCCTGTACTTTTGTACTCTCTATTTGAAATAATTCTCAACTGCATGTCAAACTGTCCAAGCTGCACATGAGATGCTATGGACAAATACATAACAGTCATAGTCACACAGAACTTTGTAATTGATCACAATACAAAGATTTCCTCTCATAAGTGTAAGCAGGCCCAGACTAACCAGTTTGGGGGGTGCACCAATGTTGGAGTTTTGCCGGCCTGGGAGCAGTGTCTAAATTGAAAAATTGTAGCCCTTTTTTAAGGGTTGTAGATGCAAAACGGTGCTAGATTTCCATCCTTCTACCTGTACAGTATCTGTATTCCAAAAAAGCAGAATCTTTGACTGAATTTTTTTTTGTGGGGGGGAGGGCCCCCTGCAAGTACGTGCATGAATGTAACTACGCCCACACATGTAATTTCTACAACGTCCATCAGAGCACCTTTTCAGGGACACATGATCAGTATAGCTGCCATATTATTACTCTCGGCAAGGTGCTACACAAAAGACACGCAATCAAGAAGCTAGCAGCGCATATGAAGGGGTAAACTTCACTGTACATATAAACAGAATACATTGATGGCATTCTTGCAGGTAGCTTTCCTGAACGTGCAAAGTTTTCATATGGCTGTGGTTGTTTTAACATAGCACATTTCGGAAGAAAAAATGAGAAAATTGAAACTTCAATGTAGGAATTGTCTCTTATTGTTAAGAGACTTAAGACACAATGCATTTTGTAAAAATGAAAGGATTGAAGCTTAAACTTGTTCCGTTTGAACATTATGACCATGACTATTGGAGAGAAAAGTGTATTTTGAGTAAAAAACAGTGAAATTCGAAACATTGCTAAGCTGATGGTAGTTCATGCAATATGTCTGCAATACATAGGGATTATTTACCTCACTGTACTGTTGAAATACACCAAGTTACAGTTATCAATAGCAACAAGTGTAGTTTTCATGGCCAGATGAATGACAAAAATGTACAATTTTGGGGGTTTTGACTTACAAAAGTTCCTCCAAAATTTTCATAGGAAGTTTCATCAGTCCAATATTTCATGTGAGCACTCAAACAACTGTAATAATGTGCCATGCAACAGGATTTCAAAAATCATCCTTTCTTGTTTAATTTGAAGATAGACCTTACACATGTTGCGGACGTTACACATTGTCAACATTCATTTCGTAGAATTAAAATGAAAGATATCCTTATATCTTCATGTGTTTCAGTAAGTATGTTCCATTTAAATATGCACAAAGTATAAGTTTTCCTGCAGATTAGGTGTTTACTTGTAACGGAGTACTTGAAAGGACATCTTTTTGTTCATTTTTCTGATGTAAAACGTTAACAGCACCATGTATGATACTGTACAACAAAGAATTACGTAAAAAGGTGTAGATTACATCAAACAACCTTACAAATTTCAAAGTCTCAAATAGTCTTTTTTAATGAAAATTATAAACAGCCTGAAACCAATTGCTTTTGTTGCAAAATTCATACTTTAAATTCAACATGGTGAGTTATGTTGTGGACGTTACATAATGTCAACATGACTGTATGCCCCAAAGATTTGTAGAATAATGTTGCATAATCAGTTTAATCCAAAGTTTGTTGAAGTTGTTTGAAAGATGGTCTACAATTATTAAGTTACAAACTCTCATTCCCCACAGTAGCTTAGTTTTGGGTAAGGATATACGCACTAATATTGTAGTGATAAACTGACTTTTAATATGGTAAATTGCATTATACAGTAATGATAACACTTTTAGATTGAACCATAACTTCATAAAAAAATGATATATCTTTTAAAACATCTCAATTTCATCATAGTCAAATTCCCAATGACCAATTGTGTGGTAGTAAACTTAGAACAAATTAGTTAGAAGTACTTTACTAAACTGAATGTTGCGGACGTTACATATTTCCCTACTAGGAATAGGCAAATGATTTATGGCCATGGTAGCACAGTGCACTTTTCAACTGATCAATATGCAATGAGCGCAGCGAATGAAAGTTATAAAAACTTAAGTTTTTGTTTGTGGTCACATGTTTGTTACAATTAATGGCAGGCATACACACTCTCTTCAGCAACAGTTTGTGCCGGGAAAGAAAACACTGTGAATGTGAGGCAGCTATCTAGGCACTTGGGAGTGTAGGAATAGGACTCAGTATTTCAGTCTACCACTCCTTAAGTATCAGGCTTTTCAAACCAAACAAATTTATAACAGCCCCCTACTATGCTGGCTTCATGAAGGTTATCTTGCGCCCATCACTTTTTGTCTCAAGTACAGGCTGTATTAGTCCAGGCCACCACCCTATTGTCATAGTTGACTGACACCAATGAATTCACTTCAAAAATTGAAGTTGCACTAGGAAAATACAAAACTTGTGATGAGATAGAATCGATAAATTCATGTTCAACTTGGGGAAGGGGCATACAGCGAATGTGCAATCCATTTTATTCAAGTCTGACAAGAGTCCACTATACAACCAAACCAGTCTTAAATACCTGTGGTATGCAGCCAATGCAATCTAGAGTATGCACAGTATACATAGTGTATGAGGAGCAGATAGTACACCACTGTAGGAGCATCAGTATTATTACTGTACATTCAGAAGAAATAGATCAACTGAATATTGCCTGCACACTGTTTTATTGGTACTGGGCTACAGGCACTCTAAACCTGACATTCCAACACATTTTGAACTCTCAAACTGTAACTATTACAAATGTACAACTGGATCCACTATGAACTGTATAGAATTGCTTGGATAGAGTACTAGCGGTACTGTAACACTACATTCAGCAATCAACAATTGCATGTACCTTCAGTAATTGATAATTTGAGAGAAGCATACAAGTCCAGGACAAACAAACAGTAATTAAAGTCAATGACATTTCACAGGAGAGAGATAGTCACTAATTATCTGCACAACTAAATAGTTGACCATTAGAACAGTATGTGTTCCCCCTCCTGATCATGTATACAGAAGCAGGGACACTAATCACTTATCAGATGTGAGGAGGGGGTGGCAGAACAAAGTCAACCAGGTGACACGAAATGACCTGGTTCCCTGCCCCACACACATTTGAAAAATGGGGCTACATTGCAATAAATTGAATGCACACTTTAACATTTCCAGACGATCCCATTGCCCAAAAGCACTGATCATGGAGGGGTGCAAAGCTCCCCTGTATGACGTGGAGTAGATGAGGTACAAGTACTGTAGCATGAAAAAAATATTGGCTGTGTGATAGATACTATAGTCCTGCGTGCTGGCATAACTGTCTAAGTTGGGCACCATCATCTGTTGGTGTGAAGTGTACAAATAAATGTTTTGCTTTACAAGCCAAAAGATGGCAGGAAGGGGCACTTTCTAAGCTTCATGCACCCTGTCTTGAAATATGAATCTCCTAGCTGTCTGCAATTTTGTAATTATTGGGAAACTTATTCTATGGTTAATTGCTATATCAGATGGGCTGAGGTGATACAAAAATAACAATGAGTTATGCCTCCTCGTTAATTTATTCTGAAAGCATTTTTTGGGTAGGATGAGGCTAAACTGCAATGAAGTGAACGAAGAAGTAATATCTCAAATATTGCAAAACTATTTTCCTTTGTTTGACTGACTTGTTTCTGCTTGCCATATTGGCACCAGATTGCATTGCAGTTTACATAGCTCTGTGACTGAGAAAGTGGAATCATATAGACCAAAATGCAGTGCAGGATGCAGTGATGTAATACGCATGTAGTTTAATAAGGGAGACCTGAACTAAGTTTCGGAATGCTGTTATATTGTGGTGTTTTGAGGCTAAGTATAATGTTGTAACATGTTTGTTATAATATGAATACACAGCATAATTAAGCATTTCACAGAAGTGTCCAGGACTTTATGTTTGGCCAAAAGTCCAAAACATCACAGGTTTTCCTCTTTGCCGCTATTGATGGGAGTATACAGGTAGGGGCATTTTGATTTTGCTTCCACTAAAAAGTGTGGGGGGGGGGGGGAGAAACATGTTGTGTCATGGCCCCTAGCTAAAAAAGTAGTGGATTGACATGTTTCCCTGTCCTCCAGGATCACTGCCTATATATTGTTCATAAACCATTTTTTATTTACAGGATTGCTGCTTTAAACAAACATATTTCTCAATTTCTTATAAAATATTCAATAAGAAGGCCAATTGTACTCTTTTCTTTCTCTATTTTTCCTACACCTAATTGAACACACAATTCCTTTTTGATTATTTTATAAGTCCAAGATAGTTCCAAGTAATTAAACCATAAGTGTGCTCAGTACAGTATCCACATGCAATTTTATCTTTACTCTCAATGCATAGTGTGACATAGAGGATAAAAACAGTGAACTTAGCGGGTTTCAAAAACTTTACTTTGTATGAAATATGTCATAGATATCTGTCAACACTTTTATGTAACGTCCGCAACAAAAAGTTGGTAGTGCTGTGAATCATGGGGAATACATGTTAGCCCAACTTACTAATGCAGGTATTCAGTTGTTTGATTTTCCTACATTTTAAAAACTATTTCTAGTACAAAATACTAATACAGTGGTAAGCCATACAGATTGTTCATGCATGAAAGTGACCACAATTCATAATGGACCACTTGAAAAATTCAAAACACAAGGGTCCACTCATCACATAAATATATCCAAATTGTTGGAATGACTCCAATTTACATTCTAGCAAAAACAGGACACCACCTTAAAAGAAGAGATACAATTAAATCAATTCTGTAGTAAATGATGATATTGCATTCTCATATAACATCAAAAATTTCTGTCAACAATTACTGATGTAACGTCCGCAACACATCTTTCTAGTTATTAATGTGCCAAAAGTAAATGCACCTAACATTTTACTTTTTACAGACACTATAAGCAGTGTTGATACATTTCATGCACATAACATTACATAACTGTTTATTATTTGTTATGTATTTCACAAAAAATCACATTTTCTGTTGCGGACGTTACACTCTGTTGCGGACGTTACACGTGTTGACGGAATTCCTAATTTGCTCCATATCACTAAAGTGTAATATGTAGGGAAGAACTATATTGTCCAATACAAAGGGTGTAGGGAGTCTTTGCACTAAATGCAAAAAGTGAAACAAAATCTCACTGCAGCTTCAAGATACTTGGCTTAAAATAATGTTGCGGACGTTACAAAAGTGTTGACGGAAAATGTCAATTTTTTTTCAAAGTCACATATTCCTGAAAAACAATGGATAATGTAAACTCTTATGTTTGTGGTATGTATTGGTTTAACATAATATTCTGGGTAAGCACACTAGACATTCAAGTTTCTTTTTTATCTCACACTGAAGGACATGTTAAGTTAGCATACAATTGTTGACGGAAAATGTAACGTCCGCAACATCATCTTTGTGTGACTACCAACCTAAAATGTAGGAACATTTTTAAGATGATTGTTTATTGTAGTAATCCCCCTTCATCATGTTTCAAAGTCATAATTATGTTAATCCCATACATTATTTTTTGTTGAAATGACAGTCCTAGCAATGTTCTGCCCATTTTATGTTGCGAATTTCCGTCAACAATTTTGGACAAAAGTAGCAAGAAGCATGCATTAAGAGAATACGCTCAACTTTCATTATGCTATGGTAGCTCAAGCAATACCTATGCATAATAAATATAATAATATAATTTGCTTAACAAGAAACATATTTCCACAAGGATCTCTGAACATACAATCTGACTTTTTGCACATGTTAAAAAAACCACAGCCATATACAATAACATTTACAGCACTCGAGATATTTTTCAGTTTAGCATAAAACAGGTTCATCATGGGGCAAGCAGTACAGCATTAAAGAAGCACAAACCATTTTGTAACTTCTGTACAATGACATCAGTTTGTGTCCTTGACCATGTAAACTTGTACATCACCCAGCATACACGACGTGTTGCAAATCGAGATCCGTCTAATGCAGATGAGTAAATCGGACAGTCTAAACAGGCCTGGCAAACGACACTCTCAAATAAGTCACCACGAAACAGTAAATTTCAATATTGCTTGCCTCGGTTAGAAAAGTCAGACCTGGGAACTTGCAATCCATATGGTCAGTCGAGTACCCCTGTACCCACAAACGTAACTTTCGTCGGGATGAGAGTCCGTTCTGAAGTCGCTGCATGACATTTTTGTTTTGTGGGTTTTTCAACACAATTTGAAATATGGAGATGAAAATGACGTACGGTAGTTTTGGTTAGGCATACACATTGAACTTTGTCACAGATACAATGTGTACTACAGCAGTTTAGTAAAATACTAGATACAGGGAGGCTGCAGCAATTTCAGACCAGTTTCTGGATATCATCAGTCGGTCATGTGGTTGCAAAAACCTATTATAAGTTTAAAATGATACGCAGGTCATGATTGGACCAGGCCAAACAAATGTGCACTCATCAACTTGCTAAAAAGCCACAGAAGATACACATGTATGTGCAAATCAAGTCATTGATAACCAGGTAAAAGGAACATGACAAAAGAAAACCACCCACGTAGCGCACAGTACCAATGTATACTTGGATGCTAGAGGTCTTCTCAAGCTACTGTACATACAGTACCTGTACATATATCTTCAAAATGAAGACATAGAGTGCACAGTATACTGTGAAAAGCATGCGACAAAGTTTGCCTACAGGCCACAAAATTCAATAGCACAAAGAATTACACTTCAATCAAACATGACTGTCTGTGATAACAAAACAATCAATGTTCTGCACATGAGATTCACAGGCTGATAACCCGTACACATACAGTACAGTGTACGGTAGCACCGCTCACTGGTGGAGATCTGCACCGTTCGGTGCTTCGGACTCTAGATATTTTTATCGATGCTGTCGCATATAAACACGATAAACCTGGGCGAGACCATTATCAGTCAAACAGTCTCTTCATAAGTTTGTTTTTATTAGATACCTGCATTTGTTGGGAATAAACCACTCTTAAAATAAGCTACAGGTTCATGGACAATTCAGTTCAGTTTTTTGAGTTCTCTGACAGCATACAGTACATATTTAAAAAACATTTCCAACCATAAAGTTTATAATACTCTCAAAGACAAACACAATCACCAAAGTGTGCAATATGCAGTATTGTAAGACATCTGCCATAATAACTGTACATTAAAAAGCACCCTTTTATGGTCACTTCCCCCTGTAGAAAGCACTTTGCCCATTATGATCAATTAATTCACTGGAACATTTTGGGGCAAACCTCACATCAATTTAGTCCCTTTGTGACAAAATTGCAAAATTATGTCACAGTAAAACTCACAGTAATATAAAGAAAATAATAGGCTGGTGTTTGTAATTGAATCAACAGAAGAGCGATGACATTTTTGTTGTTCACTTCACAGTTAAGTCTAAAAAGCACCGCTGCATGTCTTCGCCAGAGGACCTCTTTATCGAGGGGGAAGGTTGCACGCACAGGTACTGCACTGTAGGACTAATACATCTTTTCAAACGACATGTTTAACTGCAAGTCCTCATGACACAAATGAGTGCCACTGTAAGTACTTTAATGACAAGAACATCATTATTATACAACAATTACTGTATGAAGGGGCGGTACAGTGAGTCGAAACGGTCTGGTAAAATTTATGTAGTAATGTATATATTTTGCCATCTCTCAGAACTTTCAAACCATAGAGCTGCAATATTATATAGCTGCAATATATTTATGATGGTCTGTTGGAATATTTTTTTAACTTATCTAAGAATTTAGCTTTCCCTTTGATCACATCATGTTATTTCAATAGCTTAAAGCTTACTGATTAATTAAATTATGAATCTTTCAAAAGAATAAAATGGGGTAGAAATCACAGGGGTTGGGGTGGGGCATGCAGGTTCCAAGAATTACATATACTGTAGTTGGCACTCAAACTGGGTTGGTGGCCAACCTTCATGCTATTGTACAGTATGACATTGACATGTGTACTAGTGTCTTAAAGGTCAAACTTACAACGGACGGTAAGTGGATTCTACCACCTTCGTTTTCTCTTCTTTTTTATCTCATCGCCCTTACGGGGCTGAGATGAGATATTGAAGTAACTTGGCTAGTGGAGCTCTGTATTGTACTGTGCACCCATAGGAGAACAATTGCCATGGAAACGCTTGGAGTGGTGAGTAGCGACATCCCAGTGGTACCCCATGGTAAAGTGACAATGGGGACAGCCAGGTCCTTTTGGGTAGTACATAAATGAAAACGTGTGTGTGCCGATGTGTGTGCATGTGTGAGTATGTGTGTGTTTGTGCATTTGCACCTGTCTAAATTATGATTTTTCCAGAATACCTTGAAAGTATGTGAGTGATTAAGTTTAAAGTTGGTAAGATTGTGCCAATTTTGCACCAATATTGGTATTTCCAGCATATCTTGAAAAGTGTTTAAGCATTTAATGCAAATTTTGCAAGGACTTACATAAGAATGTAATATATTCAGATCATTTTTATGGCAAAGAGTGTGAAATTCACTGATTTTTTAGAAAAAAGGTCAATTTTGCCCTAAACTTTGTATTTCCAGCATATCTTGAGAACTATTAGACCACTTAAACCTTTGTAAGAACTTACCTGAGAACACATAGTTCAAAATAATATTACTGTAATGGTGAAACCACAGGAAACTCTGTGCTGATTTTCGACACAGCCCCTGAATTTTATTTCAAAATTTGGATTTCCACCATATCTTGAGAGCTAATTGAGCATTATACAGAAAATTTTGCAAGTTCCTCCTACAGTATGAATACAATAATGAAAATATATCACTTTTATAGTAAGTTAGTGAAATTTGATGATTGTTTGATAAAAAAGCACATAGAGCTGGCATCCAGGTCAACAGACACCACCTTTAAACTTTAGCCAAAACAATTTTAGCAGAACTGGCCCCTGTGGGTGATGTATTTGGACATTCTTGCCAATGATGAGAACATTATTTTTAATTTTTAAAGTTTTAATTTTTTGAATTTTTAATTTCTTAAAATTACTTCTATGTTTGTCGCCATGTAGCATCTAGTATTGGATTCCTGCAGAATTCATCACAGTTTAATCATCATGCATAAAAATTCTATCCTTTGCTACAGATTATGCATTTTCTGTGTACATACTCCTGGGGTGGAGGGCACTGTGACTTGCCAGAAAATCTTTGAATCGTGACAATGATTGAAATGCTATCAAAAACTTCGGATCGCTTGAATTCAGAATGGTGATCAAAAAGTGAAGTGTACAGTATGACATCCAGTTTAGATGAATCTCGTCATACCCACTGTGAGGTGTACTGTATCACTCGGTTCCTATATAGTAGAGTGCGCCAGTCGGATGCCTGATTAGCTGCAGACTACCAATGCTCATTTTTGGACCATCCTGCGGAAAAGTAATTGAAAGTGAAGTTCAGATCCTCTTGAAAACTTGCAGCATCCAGGAGGGGTTTGAAAATGCTTGGCGATTGTGGTTTCTTCCCCAAGAAAAGAAACAAGGATGGAAATCACCTCCTACAGTAGGTTTACACGATTAATGGCAAAACTGGCTCCAACTAAAGCCCCGCCCACACGACCACACATTTGTCCATGAACGTCGTCATGAACGGTAATGTATAACATTGTTCACTGTTTCCCACTTGGAGTATGCACCAACATCTTAGAACTGTGCGCCCAATGTTCATGAAGCACTTTAAACAAATCCCAAACTTCCCAGACTTGGAAGAACATCCTAAACTGTTGATTTTTACCTCAGCATTCAAGAAATCCAGTGGTTTTAGTGACGATTTCCCTTACCCAGGTTCAGACACTGTATGTGCCAACGTGAGGAGGTGAGAGATGTTATTATCAAACCTACAAGTGCATTTCATACTGCACCAACTAAACCAAACTACCAGCACTCTTGTCAGCTTTTTCAACTCAGTATACTTTTTTCGTCATAGCTAACTTAAAGCTGGATCACCCGAAGTGGATGTGCTAAGGTTACCCCCGCACTGGGAATCAAATACCCTGTAGACACGCCCCTGCATGCAGGAACAAATGATGAGAATAGACCTGAAAAGCCGTCCAACGTTTTGAACGTTTTTCGGCATGAAACATGATGAAACAAGATGAAGCCTGCAGCGAGCAGAGCAACGTCATACACGTTGGACGTCGTTCAATTTTGTTGGGTAAACTCCTCTACATTTGTTTACGAACATACAGACGTACTGTATGATGAAGTGTTCAACAAACAGATGACCATGTTAAGACGGGGCTTCACTGCCTGCAAAATACTGTAACCAAAACAAGAATCTTGTTGGACAGCCACGGCAATCCATCTAAATCGATCCACTCTGCTTTTAATGAACATGTAACAATTCATAAACTGTATGGAATCCAGTGAGTGATTGCCTTCTCCCGGCATCTTCAGCATACTCTTCAGACAGTGATGAACCTAGCTGATAGCAGGAAACCCAACTGAGGACATGAATTAATTATGAAACCTCACATAAATCCATGGCAAAATTATTCACAGGGAGGGACAACAATCCATCCCAGCTACTGTACTGTACTGTAGCTAGCACAAACACTGCATCCTCATCCACAATAACTTCAGTACCGCCAAGAAGCGTGTACCTGTAATTTGAACATTAAAAAGAACCCATTACAGGTGTGATCACATAAAATCCAGGAGAGAAAGGAATTACTCTCCTGTAACCATCCAAAGCTCTGGTACTGATCTAATGGACATTTGGAACTATAGATGTTCTAGCAGTTTACACGCATGTAAAACTGGTAAGCTCCCAATGCATGCAGGATATTCATATAGCTTTAGAAAAATAAAAACACATTCAAAACCATTGAACACTGGATATGATAAATTAGCTACAGTATAAATATGCCAAGATAATTTTCTTCAGAAAGTAAAAGCAGAAAATTTGTAACATGCAGTTGGTGACTGATCCGTCAGTTCATTTCTCTCTGATCAAGAACGACGTTTCTGACTTTCAGGTGGAATTAATTCTAGCAGGTAATATATCATCGAACAAACTTTTCAGGCATGGACATGAGTTGACATAAAACATACAGTATTACTGTGAGGCCTGAGAAGTCAGTGAAGTCTGTCTAATAAACAGTCAGCAGTTGTATATACACACAATCAGGGAATCCATGTATCCAAACCTAAGTCCTGCAGACTACATGCCATCGAAATTTACTGAAGGATCATTTGAGCAGAAGATCTGAGAGTTATTTGCACAAGGTATCCAAGAAAAAATAGTGGAGTGAAATGTTTCATTTGGCTTTTACCACACTGTTTGGAAGTCAACGTGACTCTGCCCGCTTTGAATTGTGGAGGGCGGCCATATGTAAATTTGTTTAACTTACTACCTTCGAAAACTACAAGGTTTCAAATGGTGCAAAATAGAACAACTATTCTCAATTACATTGTAAGTATTTTATGGGTGCTGAGATAACTCTTTGCACTGCTTCACAAATAATGCTACAGCTTAAAAGTAATGAGATTAACAGGCCTTGAGTTTTACATTTTGCAGGTGTGCTACAAACCATACTTTCTCAGGAAATTAAGGAGTACGGTGGGTGTGCTATTTTATAAAACTTTCATAGATTGTCTGTGTTCCCATTTTTTTCTAGGGGTGCAAAAAAATCGCACTTCTCACAGTGATTTGCTCCGAGCGATGGTGTGCAATCGCACTCACATGGATCAGAATTCAAGGCTTGGATTAAAGTTTTGAAAAATTACTGGAGATGAGGAGGCGTGATGAACAGAGGGAGAAGGAAATTTAAATTATAGAACTTTGTAGAACCACCTGTGAATTCTTTCACATATGTTCATATTGCTACACCAGCAAATTGGAAATGGTATCAACTTCCATTGGGTCATTGGAATCATGAGTTTATTGGTTTCTTGTTTACACTGTTATATAATGTAAAACACTTTTCAAATATTTCTTAACATTCATGTGCTTAAGTTTGGACAAAAACTATACTATGCTTTCCTCTGCATAATGACCCATTTTAAGTTGAGCAATACATTTAAGACAACATATAAAGCATAAAGAACTTTTGATCAAAACTTGCATCAAAATCTTACACACTGTGTAACTCTACAGAGTAAAATGACACAACCTCACAAAAGTGGCACATGTGTACAGTAGGCTATATGCTTTTAATATGTACTGTATGTTCTAAGACAACAGCAAGAGTCCCAGGACACTATGGAGAAAAATACCAAGGAGCAAGCTTTCAAATTAAAGTTTGTGACTACTGACTGTTACTTGCAGTAAAGGTCTTTTCCAAATGCCAGGTAAATGATTTTGGCATTATTGACCGACTGGCATATTGTTCTTTACTTTGAACAATGAACAACTGATATTGCTTGTAAACCTCAATATACATATGCAATTTACATGCAATACAACTTGTAAGATTGTACCATGTACTGTATTTTGGGACTATCTTAAATTCAAATAACCATAGACATTTACAGAATTTGGAAGGCCCCAAGCAGAATTTCTTCTTTTTTTGACGGAATATCTGTGGAACTCAAAAAGCTTCAGGGCATTTTTTTATCATCTCCGTTTTAAGAAGCGCAGTCATAGCGCTCTCCTGCAGGAAGTACAGGGTTTGATTGCACACTAATAGTAAGCTTTCATGATATTCGAACAACAAACTTACCCGTATCATTGCAAGCCTACTAATCGTACAATATATTAAACCGCTTTTTTTTTTTTTCATACATTTTACTTGACATATAGTCCTATACAGTACTTGTATGCTTGAGAGACTCTAGGGTATATAAGTGATACTATGAATACACAAACTAAACTTCTCTTTGATTTTAATATTTCTACAAATATTAAGTGTAACTTTCAATATTTTATGATTTATTTTCAATATTTCATGATTATCTTTGGATTTACCTTACTTATTTACCTTACAAATTTCTTACTGATTTTTCTTCAATGCAATAATCAAACCTAACAGGAACCAGTTATCTCTGGCTTTGGTTATACAGGATAACTGGCAAACTACGAAGGCTTACCATGAAGGCTATTTCCTTTTTGGAGGAGAGGATTAAATTGCTCTCGCTAAGCTGATTTAAAAGCAGAAACTCATTGCATCAGAAAGTTCCAATTCTGCCACCACTTACGTCTAGCCTCTCCAACAGCCTGTCTAAAGTTCCTCAACATGTGTAATCAAAACAATGGGTCCCTGTGTACATATAAGTTCAATACGAGCTATTCTGTATCTTTCAAATTTGCTCTGAGTCAAAGAGAAGAATCAATTGAGAATTTTACTTTCCCCCCAGTCAAAATGTAGAAATTTTGGGGTGACGAGTGACTGCCTCTAGAGAGCATGATAGCGCCAGCGCAACATATGAATGACGCCCAGCATTACCTGTAGTCAAATCTATTGCAAATAGTAAGAGATTCTGTTGGATCAGAGTTAAAAATAAACTTTTCTACAGCATAGAAGTCTGAACTGTGTAGAGGTCCATAACAAACATGCAAGCTGTGTAGTTTGGAAGTGTGCAAGTAACATGCGTGCTTAAGAAAAGAGTTCTAACCGTCTCTTCAAAACAGCAATTTTTGTAAAATTGATATACTGACAATTCAATGAACTCGTCAAAATGACAAAAATCAAAATTTGTCATTTTGATGTTATTCAGCATCATTTCAAAACAGACAAAATTTAGAAAAATTGCCATTTTGCCAAGAGTGAACATCTCATCAAAAATGGCTGAATTTCTTAATTAAGTGCCACTTTGCAAATTCACCCTTTGAGGCAAAAGATCTCGTCAAAATACTGTAGCACATGCAGAAAACTGTCAAATGTTTTGCCAAGTTAAACCAACTGGCTAGTCAGAAATCCAGGAAAACATCTTTAGTAAACACTTCTCAAGCACAAAAAAATGCCTATCCCAAGATGATAGTCACTACACATGCATACATGTGACATTTTATCAAGTTTGAGGATGCCTGTTGTACAATCAGAGAGTACTCTGAATAAACATATTTAGAAAAAAGAAGAAGCAAGCTGTGATATTTCTTTAGGAAATGTAAAGTAAACTGGAATGAATGACATGCATTTAGCTTGAGGCCTTATTGATATGACCCTCTTAAAGTGATTAATTAATTAATCTGTCTGAGTTGCAGAAATTTTATGGCGTTAGGCAGCCACACAAGCATGGAGGAAGTCTGCGGTTAATACAAGCAAACTTCACAGTTCATGCTTGGTGACTACCTTCACCAAATACCAACTGAACAACTAAAGATCAAATTTGCCATGTTCAGCATCAGATGGAAAAAACATATGGCTAATTCTCCAGTACTGGAGAGATTCACAGTGGACAAATACATGGAGCACCTACTCAGCCTCTTTAGGGTGGAAGTCTGGAGCTGATGTATTTTTATTGACCTCACCCAGCACAGAGATACATAAGATAACATTACTATCATACTGCCCCTAGTATTTCTCTAAGAGCCGATGACAGTTGAAAAATGGCCAAAAAGTGGACACCAAAACAAGACATAATAATACAATTGTTTTTGAAAAGATTATCAGATACAGAACAAGGGTTAGATCTCCTCATAATGTATGTCCCGTGAAGTGGATAACATCACTTTATGGAATGTGGCACAGCATGGGGACAAATATTGCAGGAATAATTTTCTATGAGCTATTCAAAAAGTGTAATATGTATGTAACATTTGGTGTCCACCCTGTTACATACGTAACACAACTCTGAGACCTGAAAACTGCAAGTACCTATCGATTGACTAGAGGTGTGTTTGTCAACACCTAGGCACCAGTAGTTCATATCCACATGTGCTTGCACTTAGCTCTTATCTGTACAGAAATGTAAGGACACAAAAATTTGATTTGTGATGTATGTAACATTGGTGTCCACCAACCCAATTCATATGTCACAAAGCTACTGCAGCCATACAGACACACAATAAATTTCCAGTTGTATACACAGGTATACCATAAAAGCCCATAAGGTTGTCTTTTAGATAGGTATTGCCATTTGTGGCAATGTTCACAAGGAGAGCCACTGTATGTGAATACAGACTTGGTGTCCACCCCCTTGCTGTCCTGTTACGTACGTCACAAAAAAATTGAACTTCACCAAAATGTCAGTTTGAGATAGAATATCAGGCTCTATGTGACACTGATATTATTAACAACTTCAGTAGAATGAGTAATATACATAATATTATTTTTTTACTGAGGAATGAAGGATTTGAAAATTTCAAATTTTGGATGTGGACACCGTTACATACAGTACGTCACAATTTTAGTCAAAACTCTGTACTACAAACACCTGACTTAGGCTGACTCTTTCCAGACACCTAGAATATTTACTACATCACTTAACCTGTGTAATATAGTCAGCAGTGTGGGAATACATTCTGGTTCAAACCAGTAAATGCACATTTTCAGTGTTTTAAGAACAAATAGCAGCATTGTGACGTACGTAACGGTGTCCACTTTTCTAACGGTGTGTTTTCGATGCCTTCATACAATATGACACTTTTTGGGCATAAAAGAAACTCAGATAGGCAAGAAAAATATGATAACACACAAATATCTCATATTTTTTTTTATCATATGCAATTACAAGCATGCAAGTGGACACCATGTTACATACGCCACACATGTAGATGAATGACCTACTCTCTGAAATATCTCACTCACTTATTACTCAACTATCTTCCTATTTGATCCTCAGTTAAAATATGATATTTGGAAGGTGATAAGCTACTTTTCAATATTATTTGATGAATTGTAATTTTGGGTATGCATGTCACACTTTCATTACCCAGTATTGAAGAATGACACATATGCTCTTGAGAATGAAAATACCATTCTACTGTGACCCGGCCAGGGACTAAAGCCAAATGCTTCTAAATGCTAAGATCTTCCTGCTTCAAATGCCTCCCCAATGGTTGAAGCACCAGTTACTGGAATACTTGTCCGGATATAAGCTAGGCTAGCCTAGAGGTTAAACCCATCTCACATACGATTGATGGCTCACCACTCACAACGAACAGTGAATGAAAACTGATAAAGCCTTACGCCCTAATCCTTATGCACTAGTATTGTAAATGCAATTAGACAAGGCCTAGGCATGTGGCCAGACAAAACTTCATAGGTTAGGTATAGGCCTATATTAAATTTAAGTTTCTTTTGTAGTAGCATGGTTGAACATAGAATGGCACACCTAAGCATTTGATCCATGATTATGAAGTTGGTAAAATCCAAAACGCTCATTTAGATGGAGTTTTAGTACAAGCAGTACATCAAAAATGTAATGATATGAAAAGATTTTTTGTGCTGTCCCTTCTCAGTTTAAAATCGAGCACGACATGAACCCGAGATTCCTGCTATTAAAAGTACCTTCATGCACCTAAATTGACACACTTTAACTTTGATGGAGTCATAAGCAAAGTCAAATGCCAGAGTAGCAACTAGCATTAACCATGAGGCATATTTACCATGTAACATTATGAGTTATGTCTAGCAGGTGGATCATCACTTTGGAGACAATATGGTGGTATTTTGGGGTGGATTCTGGGTTTTTTGTTAGCGTGACATTTCAAATCACGATACGAAGCCTAGCCTATAGGCAAAGGTGAAAAAAACCTCACCAAGGAACCAGAACTTCTGGCAGAAGTGTGATAGGCTTCATCAGCGACATACTATGTTTGAGGAATTAGGCCTAGGCTATGTCATTCTGCTTTCAATAAAGTAGATTGCTCTCTGAAGTAATACAGTTTTAGTAATAGCTAGTGGAGGGTGCGTCATTCTAGGGGATGTGTCATTCTAGTTACTCCTACAGCTACAATAGCAACCACGTACCTGTAGGTTAGTACGAGTACTGAACTGGTAATGCTTATCAGTTATCGGTAACGAGAAACGTTAGGCCTAACGTACGTTCGTTATAATTGTAACATTAGGCTGAATGTAGGAAACGAGCATCTTGTTACTTTAGCAAGTCAAGGCATATTTCTATACTTATGTTTTGAGAAAAAAGGTTAACATTCATAAGTGCACTAAGTATAGAGTTGCCAATCGGGCGCCCATTGAAAAATATACATTACCTGTTTATGTCACCTAAATTAATCCTCCATTTGTAGTCAGCTGTAAGCAGTCTGTTGCGTTATGTTTCCAAGTAACTCAACTCGTTTTCACGAAAATATTTCTGTTCTGACCAGAAACCAATAACCGTGTTTACGCTAGCTCGTACTGCTACCAATAAGGCGGCGCTATTTCGAATTAGAAAAACAAGACTCCACTGCGGGATTTATGTATGAGTGCTTTAACTGACCCTGGGCGTAAATTTTGGTGGAAGAGAGCCTGTGGGACATTTCCTCCACTTTTTGAGAGGAGGAGTCAGACCCGTAGCTATCCAAGGACCCGGGGTCGTGCTGGCCCCTGCCGACCACTGTGCCTCCGCCCTCGTGTGCCAAGGAAAATCGATAGAAAATAGAATCCCCCCGCCCTTAGGCGATCACTCAGCAAATACTTACAAACGTCATTTTGTTTCCTGTAATCTTCTTTTCTTTAACATCCCCAAAATTTCGAGCGTTGGGTTCTCTTTCATCTTCAATCACTTTTTTTTTCTTAGACTGATACTCGTTTACTTCATACGTGCCTTGTGGATTTGTAAAGGCTCAATAATTTGAAAGTTAAGTAGTTAAACGTTCTTAAGACGGCCAAGAAACGCGATATGACTAGGCCTATCATCGACGGCATAAGAAGTTCTTTCCTTTTGGCTACCGTTTGGACAATTCTTACTTCAAGATCATATCGCATGTAACGACAACTTTTTTTGTTCTTTCCCATAAAGCAGACCATCCTACCTCACTTCAGTAGACGCTGGGCTCACCCATAAATCCTCACATTGTACCAAGTGGATGGCGACCACGCCACCACAAACGCAGCAACCGCTTTGGACTTTTCAATTTGGAATAGTGAAAGGGCGCCAGCAAACTCAATATCCTGGATATTTTTTTATCTAGCTGGTGAGCAAATGAAGGAGCTCCGCTCAGATAAAATCCGCAATTCAATGTTGTGTGTAACTGACGATAGCTCCCACTTGAGTCTCCATCCTCCACAGGAAAAATGCACCCGCCTCTCCACCGGTCGGGACCTTCTGTGAAGTGCTTTTGTCCCCCCCCCCCCTCCCCTCTTCCGCTATTGACGGTGCCTGGTTAACATAATTCTTCCTCTCTCCCGTATGGTGATATGAAACAGAGAAAAAAAATATACCATCGTCAGTGGATCCTCAGAGGTTCCGAAACCTGTGATCTAAAAAATGAAGGAAATTTAGCCTGGCACTTCACAGGCCTAAGAGAGATAGAAAGGGGCCATTTCATATAATCTGAGAAGCATTCCCCGTACGCTACTCGACAACGGATGGTGGTCGGGACAAGCCGTTTAGATCAGTGGAGCTACATATAAAGGAACTGGAATGGGACAATGCAATCACAACAAACCCAAATTATCCTTACCCCATTATGCCAATTTCTGAATTCATGACTTTTTCATTCAGACATCACTTTTTGTTGTTGAATTGCTTTAATTTTGCAGCATGTCAGAAAAATAGAGCCGAAGAAGAGACTTGAATTGAAACATTATATTAAGATATCAGTTTTCTGAAGTGATTGACTCAGTTCGGATTCCATCATAATTGTGAACTGTCTCCAGCCACTGAAAACTTACTTCGAACTCACCGATTATTCTCTCTGAACAAAACAAAAATGTATAGCGGAATAAAAAAAAAAGACACATTAATGAATACTATTGTTAAGTTACATTTATTTTGTTCATGATTTACATTTTTTACAAGGAAAATGTTCGTTTCGTAATCGACTCGATATACCCCAACAAAATATGTGAAAGGAAATATAGGCTACATACACACTGAGAAAAGCCCCTATAGGCGTCCAGGTTCTTTCCCATCGCTTGGGGATACCAGCAAATACAAAGGGAGTGCCTGGAAAGAACATTTTAAACAAAAGTACCTTGTATCACTCAAATGTGGTGAGGGCGTTTTAGGATGACTATGAGAAAATGATTACACAGATATGACTATTTAGACGTAAAACTTATAGTATATCTCCCGATGAAATCCATTTTAATGTGTATTTATTTACTTATTTATTTTCAGTCATTGTATAATTTGCGAAGGGCTATTACGTGGGGATCCAAAAAGTCGGGAACTTCAAACAAACCACCGCGAAACCGCCCCCGAACCATACAACCACCCCCAAGGTAGTATAACAGCAAGGACAAGGTGAAGACGTCACTAATGTAAATAAGATGAAATAGCAGTGAAGTGCAGTTGATAAAACTAGAAGAAAAGTTACATTAAAAGAGGCTTTTCTTAGTCATTAGTCAAAATCTCTTGACAGCTAGGATTTCACCCTATACTAAAACTGGAAGCTTGTATAGATGATATATCCTATCATGGTCCCTTGCTGATGGTCTGAAATTGCTTAAATGAAAGCAAAACTGGATTCATTCATATTTCTTCCAAATCGGTATCTCCCATCCAATCATTCCAGATTGGAACTACTCACATCTATTCAACAGACCACGAACTTGGATGTAGTTTTTGACCGTCACCTCACAGTGGATAGTGCACATGTCAACAACGTTTGCAGAGCAACTTTTCTTGAACTCTTGCACTCCACAAAATTGGTAAAATCAGAAATTACTTGGATCAAAGGATAACTGAGACTTTAGTCCATGCCTTTGTGTCTTCAAGATTCGATAATTGCAACAGCTTACTCTATGGTCTTCCAGATTCTCCTGTCACAAAATACAACACATACAGCCTCAACTCAGCGAATGGATTAGTTACACTTACAAAACCAAATGATCATATAACTTATGTCCTCCGTAATCTTCACTGGCTTCATGTCACTGGTCAAATTAAACACAAAGCTCTCTTTGCTGACATCTAAATGTCTGTACATGTCTGCTCCTGCCTATCAACGAGATCTCGTTGCCTTCGCTCCAGCTTTAAACTGCTACTCTCATCTCTTCCGATTTCCACAAAATATTATGGTCACCGTTCTTTCCAATACCATATTGCTTGTCTTTGGAAAAAACCTCCCAGTTTAAGTCAAAGAAGCAAGAACGCTCAGAAATTTCAAGATCTTACTTAAAACTTGCCTTTTCTCCAGTCAACGACTTTTCACCTTCCCTGTTCTTTTCCCAGCGTAAAGGGACTAAAGTGTGTTTTGCGCATTAAAAGAACTGTATGTTATTATTATTTGGTTTCTTCTGAAAGATTTCGTTGAATGAGCCATGAGTTCAAATGGTTCAACAACTTGAAAAAAGCGATTAGTGAGGTCACGCAATTACGTCATAGCAAGTGGTATTTCTGATGGTAGCATTTACCACATTAGACACTGTATACTTGATCTGGATTAGTTCCCTCGGTAAAATAGTTCTTAAATTGAAGTGCTTTGACCTCTCTTTAGTCGTCTTCACCTCTTTTTTTTTTGTCATGCTACACTTTTGCTACCTGAATGTTGAAGTGCATCAAATTACAATACAAATGATTTGTAAATTAGGACGATTGAAAGAGATTTAGATTGTTTCATAAATTCGAAGGTAAACGGAGAATCTTAACAAGGGTTGTATTGTCGTCAAGTAAGGAAATAATAGGGTTCCTTCTCCATAAAGGAACCCTAGGAAATAACAAACAAGGGCGCCATACTTAAAAGGACAAACAAACGCAGCGCATGCAGTACGGCTCCGAACTAACAAACGGACATTACTAGTTTGGCTAGGCTAGGTGCGTACAGACAGCGCGAATGGCAGAGATTCAATTTCAACACGTTAAATAAAGTGGCGTGTCCTCCCGGAGGGCGCTTCACTGTATCACATAAAAGGGGGTGTCTATATTTTGCCCAACGGTAGTAACGCTATATGGTGATTACAAACAGCTTAAAATTTTCTCTCTATAAAGCTGTAAGTGAACCATACATCGCTCTGATGATCTCCTTTTGATGGTAGCTCATTCAACAATAGTTTACAATCATTTTAAAAGATGAAAGGCAAACTGTCCTACTTAAATCCAAAACAGCCCGCTGTGGATATTTACACAGACGCAGATAGAATGAACTGTTGTTATGCGACCAAAGCTGAAGTAACAATAGGTTTAACGGCAAGTGGCTGTCCTTACTAATAGATAAATTACGTCTGAACCTAAATAGCTCCTCCTTCTGAAGGTACTCCTGTGGGATTTGTCCATTAAGTGTAGCCTGGCTAGCGAAGGAAGTCCTTTCAATTTGCAACGTGTAAAGTAAGGAAAGAAACAGACTACGTAGCCTTATAATGTAAATACACTTTCAAAGATTAATGTAAATAATTTTACATATTCATACCTACGTCTTATCCAATATTTGTTATTATTATTATTATTATATAAATCTATAAAATAATTATTATTAATAATTATATTATTATTATTCAAATGAAGTACAGACGGTATGTTATGCGCAAGACTGGAGACTACCACGTATGGTGTAATTTGAGGTAATACCTCTGAGTCTAAACTGGATTAAATACTAGTTTGTTTTGACACACGCTAAACTATAGGTACTGGAGAAGGCTAAGTTCAGAAGAGGAATGTCGTTCGCCATTTTGAATTCCACGTTGACGACAGGCACCGACTGACGTCAGCGAACCAGTCTTTCTTCATAGCAATGAAGACCTCTTCTATGACCGTCAGACTGTTGAAAAAAAAAAACGGGAATGAAAACTAAGACTCATCATAGCCAAGTTAAAACATGTTTGAAATATATGACCTGTTCACCTCACTGAACTGGCCTCTAGGAAACATAACGGTACCAAGTAAAGAGAAATACATTTTCAGAGCATTTCAAGCTCGATCTGCAACTACCGTAAAACGCAATTTAATATATCCACTGATCTCGAATTTCAAGGTTATACAAGCACTTCGATTTCAAAGAACGACGAAACGAAAAAAAAAAAATCTTGACCAGGGAGAAAATTGTCTTTCATTTAACGTCAATGTCTTGACCAATACATCGATATAATACATTATGAATAAGATACTGGAGTGAGGGTTTGGAGTGAAAGCGTCTCTGAAGTATATTCCTTAAATTCTTAAAGATTAATTAATTCTGTTCCACACCACTCCAAACGAACAGCTTCGTTCTGGGAAAGATACTCTAAACACAGACGCACTGAAGCATTCATCTTACTACGATAGAAGTACTGTACTGGGAATTGCGCTCAATCGGTACTATTGACACTGGCAGAACGTTAGGTCATACTTAAGGACATTGCATTTTATGCAGTTACCCACTAACATTTTTTTTCTTCATAGCTGATAACGTGTGCATGTTCTAAAGTTAACTACTCAACACACAGACGGAAAACGTGTAACACGACATAGCTATACAGCGAAATTTCGCTAGTAGCCCATCTTTGTAGTTTGGTACAGAAATCTTCAGCTATTTGTCTGTTTGTCTTTGATGTTCTTCTTTCAAGTTCTTTCTTTTTTCGCTTTTTTTCTCTCTTTTTGAAAACTGTGTAACGTCAAGAATACGTCGCAGCGTGCATCACAAATTATAACCTTTTTTTAGATGTTACATACCATTACAACGCGTATCGTAATCCAAACAGCAGTTGCTGTATTTATTGCAGTCGCCGTTGCACTGACAGGTCTTAGAGAAGTCTGGACCAGTCTCATCACATCTGCCCACGCAGTCGTCAACTGTTGAAAGAGAATATTGAGCACATGGATAGGCCTATGAGATAACGCAGTACAAAGACTTAGCAAGTCTTGCTGCAATCTCGCGTGCGCATGCGCATGTCTTCAACATTTAGTTAAACAAACACGGATAAAGAAAAAAATAAACAAACACGTCCTCGCACCTACAACACGTGTAAAAAAAAACCTGAAAAACTGAGTTTGTTCATTTTCTTTTTCTTTTCTTTTTTAGTCTGAATGCTAGTTTACACTTCGGTGTCTTGCACGTAAACCGCCTCTTTCGTTTAAAAGATTCTCTTACAGTTTATCTGAAACTGTATGTATTTTCACGCTATGTTTCGCGAGCGTCGTTTGTTTAACTCACGTGCATCCCACAATTCTTTGCGTGAATTGAGATCACGCGAAAAGACTTCTTACAGACTTAAAGGCTGAGTTGTTATCTTCACAGTTGGTAAACTATACCCGACACCTATCCTCCTTCAACCAAAGAAAAAGTTTGAGGTGGGTTTCTTGCCAGAGTTGCATGTAGTACTACGTAGAATCGTTTTCAGTGTAACCTATTCATTCATTTTAGTTTGTTTTTTTTTTGTCACATTGATACCTTATACAGACAGAAGGAACCGATATAGCAGAATAATTGTGGATGAAAGTGAACTTAAAAGTATACTATTGGCTTAACAACGAAGATCATTCCCCTACATCCCCCCCCCCAAAAAAAAACCTAGCTCCAAAAAACGATTACAATAAATAAATACTGATTACAACAAATAAATACGATTAGGCCTACAATAAATGTATACCATTCACACTTACTTCGTCCCTACTCCTCTCCTACTCACCCACATACATGAATAAGAGAAGGTTACCCCCTATGATCTGATTACAATGGTTAATTGAATTGTTTGTTTAATAAACGAAAATTCAAAGAAGGCATCTACATAAGTACTTTCTTCAACAGTGGATTTGTGCCTCACTGATACGTACCAATACATAGCGAAATGTAATCTGTGCAGCAGTCCCCGTATTTCCTGCAGGAATGGTTACATTGACACGGCTTTGAGAAATCCAGCTCACCACATCTGCCGACACAACTGTCGTCGGCAGGTGCTTTGGTGGTTGCCCTCAATGTGCTTGCGGGTTTCGTCGTATCTGCCTCTGAGCGTCTCGGTTCAGTTTTGGCTACTGACGTTATTACTAGATCGGTGGTGTCTGCTGCAGTACTTGCTTGGTCGTTCGTGACTGCCGTTATGCCCTTTGACTCGGTCGTGACGGCCTCTTTGCCTGCCAATTTGGTCATCTCTGTCGCTTGGCTTGTCGGTTCACCAGCGGCTGATGCTTCGTATGTCCTTTCCCGAGTGGTTTTTGCTGTGCTTGCCGGTTCGGCCGGGGCTGCCCCTCTGCTGGCCTTGTTGACCGTTGCTGCCTCTGCGTGTGCTGTTACAGCGTCGACGGTGGCAGCTGCTCTTCTAGTGCTGGCTGATTCAGTCGCGGCTGTCCCTACCCCTGAGAGGTTGGCCGTTGTTTCAACTCTTGTTTCCCTTTCTGTCGACCTGCCAGTTTTGTCTTCGGTTGAGGTTACCATCTTGGTTTTGACTGATCCATCGTTTTCAGTCGTTCCCACAGTAGTTCCTGTCTGTGTGGTTTTGATGGCTCCTTTAGTTCTAATAACCTTTGACATTCTGATCGTCTTTTCAGTCGTCGGTTTGGTTTCTATCATCCCTTCTTTTTTGGAAGTCGTCGTCATTTTTAGTTTTCCCGCCTGTCCCGTTGATGACGTCACAGGGGTTACGGAAGCTGAAGCAGTCGAGGAGTTGCCACCCCTGTCAGTAGTTGTCATGCCTTCAAAATTAATTAAACATGAAGTGATCAGTGAATGTGACGTCAGCGTATAGTTTATTGTTTTAAGCAAAAATTTCTTCTGCTTATTTCATTGGCTTTTTTTTTTTATTTGAGATGATGAAATCTGCTCCGCAGCTCTTTTAACCCTTAGATGCATCAATGAATGCCCTCAGGAGTCTTTAATTTAACGAGATTTATAAATCCTCCAAACAAAATTGACGAATCAATTTTGAGAAAACTCTTAATACACATTTCTTCAAATGCCATGTTTTTTAATTCACATTAATGGAATTTTCGTTTGTCACATTTATAATCAACCTTATCAACTTAAAGGAATAAATGAACATCGGCTTTAGAACTTTCTGTGGTGATCGTTTAACTGGAGATGCCGGGGTGAAGTTGCACAATCGTGCTCATTTCTATGCCCCGATTAATATACATGGGACACAACCGATTCACATAGAAACCACATTAGCTACTGTAAATTTGACACCGTTGTACTACAGTAACTGATCGTTTATGCTAGAAATCATTAGCACATGTTCAATACATTTGACATGGGCTATTGTGAGAAGCGGTGCCAGTGATTTCATTTCTTACTACTGTACATTCAAATATTCCGGACTTCGAAATCAAAGCAACAACCACTTTTTATTGTGGTACAACAGTTATAAGTTGTTGTACTCTCTATGTCAATCGGGTGGAGCTCTTTTCGAAATTTCTCATATGCAGGGGTCTGTCATTCACTGATGATAAACTGTATGGTGTATCGAAATGGTTTTGTAAGTGAAACATAGATAAAAAAAAAAATACAAACAATCCACGAATTGATTGTTAACTTATTTGTCCGACAATGATGTTTTAAGCGACAGATTGGATATTACCGTTGTCAATGAAACCGCATTTTCCTGGCATTTGCATACATAAATATTCAAACTCTATTGAGAATGCCATGGCAAAATCGTCACGTGATCTTAACACGTAAAAGCTCGTCAGGCCTTCAGATGGAAAGACGTTAAATCTGTACGTGTTGCACCGTGTATGCTAAGTTCACCAATTAGGAAAGCAAAAGGCATTAAAAGGAATTGTCCACTGAAGAAAATCAGACTTCATAAAAAGGAGAAATATTTTTACTTTATTGATAAAAACCAAATCTCAATACTATGTTCCGTTTGCTAGTTACGATTTAAAAAAAAGGAATATCTTTTCCAAAATTGTATATTGTATTTTTTCAGATATTTGTGATGTCGGCCACTTTCTTGCAATAATTTTGCCACTGTTTTATTGCATTTTGGTAACCTTGAGGCAACTGCAAATCTTTCTTGACCAGAGAAGTCTTTCTTCAAACTTCAATATCTTGAGTTAGGAACAAGGAACTGGCAACCGGTTCCACACGCCTGAAGTGAAAATATGTACTTATTCATTTACGAGCCTCCATACTTTTCGGTGAATATTCCTTTAACCGTGAGTTGATATTACAGTGACTAAATCACGAAAAAAAAATTACAGTAGAACGAATTATCGCTGAAGGAATATGTAGTCTTGTTCAATTTAGATAAATTTGTGAAGTATCACATTCACATCATAAAGTTGTTATGCAGATGTTAGCTGATTCCGGTTCAAAAAACCATGTCCGTCCCAATTTTTTTACTTTGTTAACCTTCATCTGTTTTTTTTTTTTTTTGTTTTCTCTTTTGTTTTCCCTCTTGCTTTTTTCTTTACTTTTTGAGGCTCTTATCTCGAGTTCAGCGAACCAGATAGGAAAAGGAGAGGGAAGCCATCGGTCCTGACCAAAACAATTAAAAGGTTAAATTTCAAATGGACTGGTTGATAATGGGGTGCATTTCAACCTTAAGGATGTAAGTGAAGATGGTGTGGAAATCGAGTTTTCTATCGAATTGTAAACAAGCAAACATTAAACCAAAACAAGGCTCTTAATAACAACAACCAGTCCAGAGACAATGTACTCCTCTTGGAACCATTATTACATTTACCAAAGCGATTAAATATGGAAATGAAATATTCAGAGTTTCAGACAATGAAAAAAGGATAGATCGAGCTCATGTTTTTATCATTTAGTCTAAATTATACTTAAAACATATCGCTTTAAATAATCCCACGTTGCAGAGATCAGAACAGTGAAACAACTGAAAAAAAAGACATGCTTGACAAATGTCGTTTACTGTACCAGATATCCAGTCGCTGTATGAATTAAAGTTACAAATACGTCATTTGTCATTTGGTGGGTTGTGAAGAGTGGCGTAAACGAAAATGTTTGTATAAATATATCCTATGAAAAGTGTAAAAGAGAAAGACCTTGTATGTTTAAAATGTAGAGATATCGATTTACTAGGCAAGGTTCATATTATTTGCAAATGACCTGTGGCACTTGTAAAGAGTTATATAGTGTTTAACGGACGACACAACTATAATTCAGGCTGGAGTCGACAGGATTAGTGAAAAGATGAACAAAGAAGTAACATAAGAGCCCTGTCGAAATACATAAAACTTCACCTGTCTCTCTATAAGGTCTGGTTTGTCTTCCCTGTTTTTTTTTTCTTTGTGTCTTTGTTTTTGTCTTTGTTTCTTGTGTTCCCATGTTCCTTTCTCTTTAATTTCCCCTCTTTGTGTTTTCTATTTTACTATTATCCTGGGGAGGGGGGGGGCAGCAGTATACCGTTTCTGCCAGAAGACCAGAGAAGTCCCGTTGCACAACAGACCCTCGGTCCTTAATTTACACTGGATATTAATTTCGTAAATTAAACATTAATAAGTGAACTCGGCATAAATTCATACACATCCATCTATAAATGACGTTCACGTTGTATACTGCGCAAAACACGCACCCAGCGCCGCTGATGGTGAGCTATCTCTCTGAATGGAAAGTATGTCTACAGAAAATAAAACTACAAGGCCACGAAGCTTTATTACGACCCAGTTTTTGAAGTATAATAACCCATTGTATCATATGACCTTAGAATAAATAGGCCTTCCGTACTAGTTGTTCACAGAAGTACAAACTCGGACGCAGGTCTTCTAGCTGTAACCGAAGACAGGCCTCACAAACTCTTTGACGGAGACCCTTTATAAGAAAGTGAAATACAATTTTCCACAGCCACAGGCAATTTCAACATTAATTTTAGTATGCATTTGTGACAACGTTACTGCATCACATTCTTTTCACTGATTGGTATGTAGCACTATGTCTGTGAACTATATACATATATATTGTGTTGAGCAAATGGTGCAGTGACGCTACATTGACTTAAAGGGTTAGCACGATGTAAAATAAATGAAAGGAAACTTTTTCCAAATTATCCTTTTTTTAAGGGAGAGTCAACTTTAATAATTAAGCCTGGCATTTTTTTTGTTATTATAAAGTTGACCTGAATTCACGGAGACTTTTGTACCAAATGAAATATTCCTCCCTTATATGTGAACACAGCAAATTATTTTGTTAAGACGGCATACCCAAGTCTAAACAAGTAACTCGTGATCATGTAAAGCTGGAAGTAAATTTGTAGAAAAAAGAAAATGAAGTAAAAAAAAGGAACTAGTCTCAGATTAATGTGATGGAGATGATGGTTACGATGACTATGATAATGATGATGAAAATGAAAATGACGATGGCGAAATGACGTGATGATGACCACGATGACGATGATGATAATGACAATGATGATAATGCCATGGTTACAGTGGTGACGATGACGACGAATGATAATGAAGATGATAATTTTTGGATGTTGATATAATTACAATAATTGTGATGGTGATAATTATGACGACGATAATGATGATGATGATAATTACGATGATGACGACATTAATGTTGATGACGACGATGATGATAACAATGACGGTCATGATAATTAAGATGATAATGATGATTATTTCAAATGAAAATGAGATGAAGATGATGTTGATGTTCATGATAATGGTGATAATGATGACGAAGATGACGATGATGAGAATGAAGATGATAATGATGATGACTTGTGGCTGTACGGATGATGACCACGCCGGTCTTCATAATGATTGTCATAGTTGTCACGTTAATCTAGCATACCATAACATATTGTCTGGATAGGATTGTAAAAGCTGCAAAGGTGACTTTACCCTATGACTGCAATGTCATACCAACTCAATCCTAGGTAATCTTAGGTTATCCTAAGTAACTTTACAATAAATGTATGTAATATTTGTGAATTAGAGTAGAAGAGGAAATATGATTATCAAAAATCGGAGAGAACTCCTTTTCCATTAGATGCATTACAACAGGCTATGGGCTATACACTTTCATATATACCTTTACATTTTTCGATATAGTCTGGGCAACAGTCGTTGTAATAGCTGCAGGCCACGTCACATTGGCAGGATTTTGTGATGTCCCATTCCTGGTTACATCTGCTTATACAGTTGCTTTCCGTCGGGTCTGTGGATACAACCAGCATTGTGCATAGTGAGCATTAAACCAATGTATTTCATTGCAGTGATAGGGCACAATTCTAAACAAGAGAGCAATCCACGGAGTTGCGTATCTCATCGCCAACATGCACATTGATTTAAATAGAGGGCCCGCTCATGGGAATTTGTAATAGTTTAAGTACTAACAAAACTTAAAGTTAATTGGTTCTCAAGTTCTCAAGATATGCTATAAATACAAATTTTGGAGCAAAATTGGATTTTTTTCCTAAAAAATCAGCAAATTTCACTCTCTTTACTACAAAAGTGATATACCTTGAATATTTCATTCTCATGTAAATTTTTGCAAACTTTTGAATTAAATGCTCAAATACTTCTCAAGATATGATGGAAATAGCAATTTTGGGGCAAAATTGGCTTTTTTTTTCTAAAAAATCAGCAAATTTGACTCGATTTACCATTACAGTAATATTATGTTGAACAATGTGTTCACACGTAAGTACTTACAAAACTGTAAGTTAATTGATCTGATAGTTCTCAAGATATGCTGGAAATACAAATTTTGGCGCAAAATTCGTTTTTTTTTTCTAAAAAATCATCAAATTTCACTGTCTTTACTACAATAGTGATATTCCTTGAAATTTTTCAGTCTCAGGTAGGTTTTTGCGAAATTGTGCATTAAATGCTCAAATACTTCTCAAGATATGCTGGAAATAGCAACTTTGGTGGAAATAGCAATTTTAGCACACAACGCGCACGCACACACGCACACACATTGGCACGGACACGTTTTCATTTATACCACCCAACAGGACCCTCCTGTACCCATGGTCACACTACCATTGGGTGTCCCTGGGGTGTCGCTACTCATCCACTCCAAGCGTTTCCATGGCAACCATTCTCTCATGGGTGCACAGTACAATATATATAGCTCCACTAGCCAAGTGCAGACTACAATATCTCATCTAATCCCTATAGGGCGATGAGATAACAAGGTAAGACAATATAGTTCAAAAACGTTAAATCGTCGTCCTCACGGTATCAATTTGTCTTTTGCTTTTACCTTCTTACTTTATGGTGGGTTGAATCATACGTTATTATTATTATTAACATCGTAACAAAAACCAACTTGTGATGAAGTTTGCTTGATGATGAATGGTTGCGACTGAGTGAGAGATGAATTAATATGTGATACAAAGATTGGTTTGTATCAATTACATAAGAATTCTCAATAACTGCTTCCTCAGTCACGGCAATCCTGTCAATTTCTTGTTGTTAAAGACATTTTCTAGAGAAAAGAACTGGACGACTATTGATGAGAATACGCAAGGTAACTTATCGATAGTTTCCTGACATACACACTCCCGGTATTGATGGCAAAACGAATCTTTTAATAGTCTGTCTTAAATTGTGTAAAATCTCACATGTGTCATACATAGGGATCGATACCGAATTGTTTATATGACATTGAGATGTCTCCAATTGTTCGATAGGTTCCCAAAGAGGAAAAATCTGGAACAGAATTCGTTTCAACGATAACTTCCTTCGCTCTCTTTTGCAAGGCGAACAAAATTAATCACTCTCATTTTTACCACAAAGTTTGTCGAACAGAAATTGCAGATAAGAAAGTGGCAAGGAAAGTATAAACGTTTTTTTAGACCTTACATTAATAACATAACGTTACGACTGTGCTAAAGTGTTCAACAGACCCTCTTTCATGCCAGATTACACATGTATTTACCTCTGGACATGACATCTAATACCCCTTGCCAGGCAGCTCAAGAAAGCCTAGACATTGTATTGACACGCCTGATTTTTTTTTTTTTTACGAGAACCATGTTTAATTGACCATGTGGATTATCACAGCGTGAGATGATAAAACTGACCTAAGGCGATGAAAATTTGCAACAAGTTGAACCTCAGTAGAAAAAAAAAAGAGTGAGGTTGAAGTGAAGCCCATTTTAATGTACGAGTAACAGCATGAGAGGAAAAATAAAAAAAAAACAGGTGATTCGACGAATCCGATCACTAGTTTCTTACATAGACAATCGCTCTCCGATGTAGGTGTCATTATTATGTCCATCTATATATAGTCGCACATGCCACGCACTTAATTTTCACTGGGCAAACTATGGGATTCTGGCGATTGGAAAATCCCTGGGATTTCTGCGCACGTGCGTTTATCGATCATCTTGCTCCGGGTATTTTATACAGGAGCAATACACTGTTTGCATAACCGGCGCTATAGTTGTATCCTTGTAAGTTGCAACGTTGAGCCCTCAAATAAACTTTATTGGTTACATGTTGTGCCTTTGTTTGCTTAAGGAGGGCACCATTGTTTGTTGTTATATGACGTCAATGCAAGTGGTCTAGGAATCCTACACTTGAGCTAGAAGAATTATTCCACAGTATCAAAAAAAGAAAATAAAATGGACGACACTGGATGGTCATGCGCTGCCGGACTGTAATCTCACGGTGAGTATAATACCTATAAACACCCGAATTTTTGACTGTTTAACTAGGACAACTCCCTGATGCTTATAGAACACCTTTAGACAGGCAGTAGCATTAATTTTGGACAAAAGGGATTGAGCTTGCAAAATCGTGATACACTTTCGCAACATTTTAATCGATTTGACTTTGACCAGGATTGCTTCGTAATGAACTATTTCTTTTTCTGCTTACTATATTACAGACTTATCGATCATATACACATTTACAATTATCATTTATGACGCACGTTTCCTTGACAACGTAAACAATTACTCCTCACATCTCCTCACTTTGTGCATATAATTATCGTTATGTTCAGTTCTGAGATTGAATTAAAGTTGGATGAATCTGAGTCTTTAATCTTAAGCAGCTAGATAAACTGATACGGCAAAAATAAAAGGGAAAATTAATTAATAAATGGCGGGAATCCTTGTACTGTCGGATATGTATGCTAAGGTCAGACCGTGATTGTTATTGATCTACCAGACGGCATGAATTCGGCTGATATATTTAACGTTACAGGGAGAGTCCACGCAAGTACACGGGACTTAATAAAGACGAAGGTACAGAGAGATATCGAGTTGATTGTAACGATCAGCGTTCCATTTATTAGGTAATTCGACTAGCACACTCACATAAATTACATGAGTTGATGATGGTGATTGGAAAATTTCATGGCGTTGAGGAAAGAAAAAGAAAGTTGGGACGATGATACTGGCCTACATATGGAAGGAACGCGCTCTCGTTCCTCGTTGGTTGAACCAGCGAGTTTGTCAAGGCCACGCTTCTAACAGAAGTCAGTGGTTGCAGGTTTTTTTTTTTTTGTTTCTTTTTTTCTCGCGATCTATACTCACATGACTGTATCAGCCAATAAAATTACATGAACTCGGTCCACTCATAGAACAAAATTAAATATTCATATCGTTTGACTTGTTTCTATTTCTAACACAGGAGTGAAAACAAAGGAAGGGCTAATAATCTCTTGTAAATACCGGACCGAAAAGGAAGTCTGTATGAACCCCTGAAGTACGGTAGCACATAACATTCACCGTATACAACAATACAACAAGGTCTTGGGTCCAATATCTATTTTTAGAGAAAGAGGTCCCTTTAAAAGGATTATATTTGCTCAAAATTTACCATATTCTAATATTACTCCTCCAGCATCGTCCCATCCCAACATCCCTCCGAAAAAGAAGAAAAAAAATAATGTAAAATCAGCCACACGATTACAGATTTTAGATGGGGAGTGAAAGTAATTGTTTTCAAAAGTGAAGCCATCTTTGACCGAACGGAGAGCCCTTCAGGTAACACAAATATCTCCCCCCCCCCCCTTTTTTTTTTTTGATAGATAGATAGATCAATGTTTGCAGTAAGACTTGAGAGTTCAAAATAGACGTCAAAAGCAATGATTGAATTATGTAGTGAACAGGTTACACGCGGACAAAGCAAAGTCTATAGAATCATACAGAAAGATTACCATAAACAGTATGAAGTCATTTGAGTGTAGGCTAAATATCCTACCGTACCTTGGTAAGTAGGAGAACTTGCAGATTTTCGAGAGGGGCACTGTCCAGGGTTTCCTTGTGAGAGAGAGGAAGAGAGAGGAAACAAAAGTAAAAGACTTAAATTGTAGGCAGCCGATTTGACAGAGGAATGGAAATGTACATGATAAACACTGTCCTCTAGTACGGACTACCGTCTTAATTTATCCTGCTGTAATCGAAGACACCAAAATTTTCTTCAAATTCAATCAAAAACTGAAGTGATGTTCAGATGACCAATGAAGAGTCCTGCATGCTGTCTGCAGTTTTTTTCTTCTCTAGAAGGGGAACTTTCTCATGGTAATCAGACTAGATTAGTTTAAAATCTCAATAAGCAAGAGCTTTTTCCGTAATGTGATAAATTTTAGAGTGTGAAAACAATTAATTCACTGAAAATAGACTGTGCTAGCAAAAAGGTGTAGAGCCAACTAACACACTCTCTCAGTGAGTAATGCGTTTGAACCATCTGCTCAAGTGCTTAAGCCTTTTATCAATCAAATCATTTACGCCATTTTTTTTTTAATGCGGGAAGCGGTTAGGTTTTGACCATATCACAGTGATTCTCCAACAAGCAATGTCTTCGAAATACCGTACATTCTTTACAATACACACTAGGGCAGTTGCAATTGCCGTGCCTAATTTCACCGGTGCAAGTAGGCCTGGGTATATGGACGCAAAAGGCCCTGGGAAGTATACTTTATAAAACAGGGAAATCGATTTGAAGAACAGTAATTATTTATCCATTAAAATCAAACGTATACAATAAACAGTAAGGAAGAAAACATCCACTCCATAAGATGCCTTGCTGTTATGTACCTCGTGCACGATAACTAGTTAACTTAACGGTGGATATTTATTCAAATACCCTATATGTGCTGACACTGAAGTAAACATAATGATGACTGATTCATTTTATATCAGGGAGGACTAAACTACTTACAAAAGATCAATTGATGTCTGGGAAACATGTCTTTAGGATTAAGCCATGAACTGCATTTGATCAACGTAAAGAATCAAACGGATTTCGTGTATTTTGTTTGTGTTTGACGTGTGCATCACATTTTAAATTCCTTTCAGCATTCTTATTACATGTTTTTTCTATCAAAGGTGAGAAGTTTCATCCGGTATAGCCTAAATCAGAAGAGAAATGTACGGTACTAAAAAAAAAAAGACGTTTGCTTGTCATTTGTCAGCAACCCATACGGTCAATGGATAAACCAATAGGAGACTATTCTTTGAACTATCCCCCCCCCCCCACCCCAACCATTGTTCCCCTCCAAGACCTCTCAGACAACTTCACAGCATAGATTGTTTTTAATGTTCATATTACCGATGTATGAAAGCATACAGAACAGTTTATAATACACCTAATACACCTCTCTGCAGGTTTGTGTTTTGTAGTCGATATTCACTTAGGTCTGAACAGTGTATCCCCATTGGAAAACAAAATATATGGTTTGGATGCCCGTATAGGCAATTATGAAATAAGCCAATCATTTTTGCATTTTGCTTTTGTTTTTCAACGAATTGACGTGTTAATACATTAACCTTACATGTAAAGTATTAATATTATATTAATGTTACATAAAGTAACACCATGAATTAAAACTCAGCCTGGTGATTTCCAGAGGACGTAGTGTTGGCTATCCTTGATTGTATTTTCACATGTTTATTTTTCCAACTACATCTGCCGTCCAGGGACTTGTCAAGCATGCAACTGCACCCAACAACCCAAATATTAGTCTAGCCTGTACAGTTATATGCACAGAATTGATTGGATGAGCACACGCAAGCTGTTGTGGTCTATTATTCTAAGTATATCGTTCACCAAGCAAATCACTTTATAACAAAAAGACAAATTACAGTTACCTACCTTTCCAATTCAAATTAATTTGAATCAAATAACAATTTCAAACTTATGTTTTAAGTTATGGCAGTTTAGTGTACGAGGTACACCGTATACGTTGTACCGTGATGTAACCTTACCTGTGACCAGAATAGCAGAAATTAAAACAATTCCAGTTGAAGGACGTAGACGCATTTTGATTATTGGCCTAAAAAGCCGTTTCGTTCCTGCAGTGTTAGTGTGTGTGTGTGATTTCACCTGTAATTAAGGGATGTACTTCCTCATCCTTGACATCTGATGTGAACTGCAGCCATTCCTTGCCAGATGATAGCGAGTTTCAAAGGCAACCGTCCAATCGGAATCAGTGTTGACGGGCGACAAAGTCGTATACGCGCTTAAATTCATCTGCTCTTGAGGAGGATATCCACTACGTGCTTAAATAGTTGACTTTCGGAGTGTCCTTGACGCCGTATATGGCAAGCTATTTTGCTTTGTTCCCCCGGAATTTAGAGATATCTTCAAAACATTCGAAGATATCTTTAAAATTCACCCAAAAAAACTTAGAATGATGTTCTTGTAAATCATACTAATATAAATGTATTTAATGGAATTAAAGATATCTTGAACTGAATTAAAGATATCTGTGAAAGATTTAAGCATGCCGTATCTTTCGCAAGAATTTAAGATATCTGAAATACTCTTGATAGTAAAGATATATTCAAGAGAATTAAAGAATTTCTTTCAAAACATAATAAAGACATCTTCAATAGGATTAATGATATCTTCAATTAACTAACGAGAGCCTATCCTTAAATGATTGAAAAGTATCTTTGATTATTTGAAGATTTCTTTAATCATTTAACGATACCTTTAACCCTATATAGTGGCTTGACATAAGTCGCTTAAAATGATTTGGATTTCTTTGCTGGTTTAATCGCTTTGCACGAATGAGGGGGGGGGGGGGGTCAAAAGAAGTGCATTCGTGTGTGCAAGAAGTACCGTAAAACATCAGAAGGAGAACGGCACTTTGAAAATGCCTCTAACAAATACGAAGGAGGGGTGTTTGACAAGCATCTTAACGAAGTTTCACTGAAAAATATCGTATCCTGCCCAATTTATACGCTTTGCATTTCAGAAGAAGGTGCTACCTTGCTTTAGTTGAATGAAAACAGACCTGAGTTAGTTGCTTTATGATGCCACATAATTCCTGACACCAAGGATTCAGTATATGTCTCTTTTTTTTTTTGCTCACCTATTATTTTCCCAAGACAGAAGTTGGACTGGGTAAATTTCGCATCTACTCTATACGCTGGTACACATTTTGTTTCCAGTTACTTGCCTGTTCCATGTCGTGATAAAATTACTAAGTGAACACTTGGATTTGAATCCATGCATACCTGATGAAAACATTTGACAATAAATTGGATGGAAAAAAAAAACTATTTTCAAATACAAGTGGTCAGAATGCAACATCGCAATCTCAGAGTACAGCGTTCTGATGGAAGTTTCACTAACTTTCAAACTGCAATTTCTTGAAAAGGAAAGTCATTACGATGAAATGTTGTGATAGTGTGTATCATATTCTATGTTAATCGCTGTGCTTTGTCAAGATTTTGTTTACTTTCGTTCTCCTTTTTAATATCTGCTCAATTGAGCTTTATATTGTTTGAAAAGGTAGCTGCACGGGGCATAGTGATTCCCAAAACATTTCGGAGAATTCAGTAATCGTACTCCTTATACATACCCACCCTTATGTGTAGATGGTAAATGTGTGCGGAATTAATTGCCGCTGTCAATTTTTTTTATACAGTTGATAAGGGCGTGACTCACTATTCTACATAAGCCAGGTGCATGGGTATATGTGTCAAAAGATATACCAACTTGATGAGTCCGGTGGGTAAAATGACTGAGGGTGTATAGGCCTATAAGTTGTACGTAGCTAGTTGCAAATAGTAAAAAGTGTCCAACGTAACGACAAAGTTGCTCAACGAATAGCGCACACCTACAACAATTTCATTATCCGTTACTTTCAGGAACCTGACGATGAGTGAACGCCCCTCGAAGATACTAACTAAACATTGTTTCTTGTTCTACTATACTGTCGCCCCCCTTTTGACCATGTCATCAAAGTTTACGGGACGGTTAGTAAAAGCATCATATTCAGAATGGAGCAGAGCAATGAGGAACAAACTTTGTCTCCGAAATAATAAACATATATTTTTTAATGATTTTGACAAGATTACTTATCATTCTTTGTTCACCATTATTGAGATTACTATTAAGGATAGATAGCGGCAGTCTCATTATACTGGTAGACCAGCCAAGGAAGTGATCCCTCACAAAATTGCAGCAACCTTGGTACTTAACATAGAAATAGATAAACTAGAATGACCTCACCGTAACGACTCACACACTGAACGAGCGAAACCGAAACATATAGGTGGCGTAACGGCAAAAGACCTGTGCCTTCAACATTTGAATATAATGCACCTACGGCCCGAGAATTTGTTCGTTCGATATCTAACTACATCTTTGGCAAAAACAGAGGTGAAAAGGAACGGCTTGATTTGATTT
Source organism: Stichopus chloronotus (assembly GCA_021234535.1). Classification (NCBI taxonomy): domain Eukaryota; kingdom Metazoa; phylum Echinodermata; class Holothuroidea; order Aspidochirotida; family Stichopodidae; genus Stichopus; species Stichopus chloronotus. Next base: position 15,504,686 of record CM037849.1, on the reverse strand, counting down.
TTTTTTTTTTTTTGAGATAAGATAACCTGATAATATGGGTGGAAAACTATCTCCCAAACGTTAAGTTGTTTGCGAGCTACACTATAAAATTTCCATTGAATTTGTGTTATCTCGGTTTCCATAAGAGCTCATATTGCCATACAGAAATTTAATCATTAATTAAAATTAATTTTAAATGGAAAATTTGAGACGATAAATTGTTCTAAAATCTGTCAACGACTGTCAGTCTGGGCCGAGTCTTCTTGTATATACAGATACCAATCCAGTGGTTTAAAACCTTCATTTTTTAAAGACCGATCGAGAATATGAAGTACAAGTTTCACAAACAAAAAAACCAGAAAAAGAAGTTATGGGACTTTTAAACTTCATCATGTCGTGGTTACGAACTATTCATGACGCTGTTTTGAACCTTATTCATATCAAAATGCGTAACAGTTTCAATATTTTTGCGTGGATCAAGAGGGCGTTGCTTTCACCTCGAAATATCTGGTATGGTCATTATTGATCATTTGTTTTTATGTGTGACACTAGTTTGGAGAATGGTCTGGGGTATTCGCTTGACAGTGGATGTTCTTCAGAAAGGAAAATTGTCGTATCAGAGATTCTGTTGAATGTTAAGGTCAGGCTTTATTTGTTATAATGTTAGGTTATATTTACAGAAATCAGGTTCCATCTACGGAAGATAAATGCTGAATGTTAAGGAACCTTTGACCTTGCCTTATGGAACAGTCATGTCAATTTCGTCTCCGTGTAAGCGCCCACCGTTTTATGATAAATATCAGGCACAGGTCACAAATTGTATGTGATTGCAGTACAAGGAACGCCATCTTGTCACCAGCACTCAGTTTTCTATTGAAGAGGCGCCGTTTGTCTTAAGAAACGTCTTACTTGAGTTTACACACTTTAGTATGTTTTTTTTTCTTTAAATTTAAGAATGAAGCATGCATTCGTTATGTTTACTCTTTTCCTTTTGTGTCTTGCCGAATTTTAGCATTTAGTTTCTCTTTATAGCTAGCTGCTACTTTTTTTTTCTACCCATTTAATATTTTATTTTTTTTTTTAAATCAATGCCATGAAAGGAAAATATCTCCAACAAGCCTGTCAGTGATTTCATGTAATGCAAGTATGATGATGTCCATACCAATGCTAACGATGACAAAGTATACATATCGGTTACAAATGCATTGTTGATTGAAATCTACGTCAACTGGGCTATACTGCTAGTATCGAAGATAATGGGGTTTGCTATTTCGTACTCTTTCAAAAATGTCAAAAAGTATACCATCTCTTCAGTTTAATACACCACTACAGAGACGTTTTCCTTTTGCTCTTGCCAAGAAAATGTCTTTTTTGTCTGATTCATACCATAACGATTGATTTGTCTTTGGTTAGGAAGGTTTAGGGATGGACTTGTTTGATGCTTCGCTACACTATATGGAAACGTCCACTTCAAGAAAAGGAGAATAGGGTTTTTATTATGGTGTGTATTAAACAAAAGACCATTAAAGCAGTGCATGTTTAGGCAGTTATTGTTCATTGTTTTACTAAACAAAAAAAAAGTAATACATCGTAAAACATGAATTTATGAGCAATTACATAACCTTATAAGCTTCCATACGCACGTGATGGAGATGAAGGAGGCAAGTTACACAGACACCACTTAAAGGTGGCCACATTAACATCCTATGTGACGTCAGTCTTTTTTGATAGCTCTCTGCAAATGTCACTAGTTTACGGTCACTTTCTGCAAGTGTAGCAATGACCGTGGGTGAAAATAAAAACGAAACAATAGCGCTTTGCCTTCGAAATAGTATTATTCACTGTACGTCATTCACGTACACGAGTACGTCCACAGCTTACAAATAGAATTATTAACTAGTGACGTTTTTTTTTCTTTGAGACTTATGGAGAACAGAATGACTTCACAATTGATGTTTATAAGATGACCAATCACCTTTAACAGTTTCAGGGATAAGTTGGGAAACGGAAGAAAACAATAAACGAAGAGTACATTTACCTCTGGTTACCATTTACATCAATGCTTAAGAAAAATGTCTGTTTACATGTTACAATATTTCTTTCAGTGGAGAGCTTTTTTATTAGGCTCTGTTTATTTTGTTATCATTGCTGTTTTATTATTATTATTTTTTTTTTTTTTTTTGAGATTCGTTTTGAGGAACGATTCTCTAAGAGACGAAGTAGGCAGTTCCGACGTGCACGGTGTCTTGCTGGTAAGTCTGTACTCTGACAGGCCAGCTGTTAGATCCGTGGGTGATGGTGAAGGAGGTCTGCTGGCCAGGGTTTTCCAGGAAACAGGCCAAGTAGATGGCCAGTTCGAATTCTGTGCTGACACCAAGCATGATCGAGGTCAAAGATTTCTTTCTTCCGCTCCAATAGAACTGAACTCCGAGATGCTCAGGCTGTGATGAGAAAGACACCAAAGGGGAAAAAAAATAACAAAAGGTAGAAGGTAAAAAAGCTCGAACGAATTGTCAATAGGAACAATAATTATCTATAAAGGTATTCACTGAATTTGTGTAAATGGTCATTTTCAAGGGCGATGATCTACCCGCTGTTCTGCACATACATAACTCCAAACATAAAGGACGCATTGAACAAATATTCTCCATAGAATGGGGTCAAGTGGTCACCGATCGGGTGAGTATGGCGAGTGAGGTAGAGAGAAGTGATTTAATACATATGGAAGATGATCAACGCAGGTCGATGGATAGTCCAATGACGCCCACGTTAATTGTTGACCTGCTGAATCGAGGCAACTAAAAATCCCGCTTCAGTTGTACCATATTGAGACAAAAGATCCCTGTGTGGTATATCACCAACCTCGTCGTGTAAGGTCATTTTTTATCACCGTAAAGTGACTACACGTTCTCTTGAGCTATGTTTTATATAATGACATGCAGGGATCGTAGTCAGGCGAAAATGTGTAACTGAGAAGGAAAGAGAGTTCCAGACAAATTTAGCGACAAAGCAAGGATTGTTCAGCTTTCTATAGCTTTCTTTCATCCTGAATACTCACGTCACTCATTCCGAAGTGACCATAGTAGTTGAGGTTCCCCTGCTTTTCCAACTCGTAAAACTGGATCCAGTTATGGAAGCCATTGACCTGGGAACTACTCTTCCATTCCCCGCAGAAGCAATGCTCAAACCCAGATGAGGAATCGGTGGTTGAGGAACGTACGTAAAGATCGAAGAAGGCTTCGATCAGCTTGGCCTTAAAGTCAGCGGTGCTGGAGACGATACCTGCCGCAAAGAAAAAAAAAGCGATAACGAAGGCCAGTAGGCTAAGATATTTAATTTTTGGTGGTGACTATTCCGTGGTCAAGTTGGCCTTTCCAGAGAAGAAAGAACTTCACGGAATACTAAAGGTGGGACATTCTGTGATGCCATTTGCGATATTAACTCAAGAAAATTCAGTATACCACTTGTAGATTTCAAAAAAAAAGTTATTCTACATGTATACATACTTCACTGAGAAATCATGAATTATCAGAAGAATAAAGAAACTCCATGTGGAAGTTAGCATCTCCCTCACTAAGAACCTGAAAAATTAAACGCATTTCAAATATTATCGGGATGGCGAGCCTATACTTTACTTAGAAATCTAATTTTCGCTTTTTAGTCACAACGTATGACGGTATGATGCCATTTTTTTTCAGTTATTATTTTCTGTAGAATCTCGTCTTAATTGAGATAGTTCTGTTTGGATTGTCTTCATCATTTCAGTAGTTGTCCACTTTTCAGGAGCATTTCACGTCCTTGTGATGGCTCCGTCTGCGATATTCTCCTCGCTTGACTTTGCACTAAGCAAAATCCTGTTATTTGCAACTTTTGGCAAATTTGGCAATGATTCTATCTATATTTGCGGGGTTAGTTAAACAAGCACAATTGTAAAGCAAGTAAGTAAATAAGTAGCATATGGTAACTATGTATGTGTGCATGTCAGGAATTTTCACTCAGATTTTCAGTGTCACTGATGAAGATCTGGTTCGCAGATGGAAAATTTTGAAAAAGTAGTGTAAGATGAAATTATGTTTCTCTCCCCACCTCTCTCCACCTCCCACCTCTTTCTAAACCTCCCACCTCTACCTCTCTTTCTGTCTTTCTTTCTCCACCTCTCTCTCCACCTCTCTCTCTCTCTCTCTCTCTCTCCATCTCTGTATGTCATAATTAAAAATCTTTAGAGTCAAAATGACTGCGACCAAAATCAATATCGATGCTATGATAGTTAATTTGCATTTCGATGTCCTCCTACCGGCGTCTGTCAAGTTTGAGGCTGCAGCTTTCATCAGGGTGGTATTCATGATGGCGTTAATGTAAGCAGTCTGCTCATCCTGGTCCGACTGATTGCTGTCACGATCCTCTGTTACTGTTTGGTCAGGTTCGTAGTTTTCACAGAGCTTGGTGAATTGCACGAAAGTACCGGTGTTGTAAATGACGGACTCGTTAAAATGGCTGAAAAGTCTGCAAAGATGATATACACACATAGATGTAAAGATGTCACTTAGAAGATTCATTAGCTTTAGTTTACACTAAACATGGACGGATACAGGGGAGGGGTCCAAGGGGTCCGGATTGAGGACCCCCCTCCCTCTTTTAAGGAGCAATGTTTTGTTTTTTAGAGAGAAGCTACGACAGTCTTAGCTGCTTTTCCTCGTTTACGGTACCAGAAAGTTGTAGCCTGTTAAAATGTTGTACAATCAGAAACTTATATGAACACTTCGGCAAGTAGTAATTTGTACCCTCTTTTAAAAACACTTTATAGTCATCTGTGACGTCAGTGATTTATCGGCTGCTTATTGGCAGGCCGTAAGATTTGTCTGAGAGATTCGACGGTGTCATAGGTTGCGGTATACAGTCATCTTACACAATGAGTATTTCGAAGGTCTTAACAACCACTTTCCGAAGATTATTTGCATGATTTGAAAAAAAAACAGCCCTCCCCAGCCAGTTGAACTAACCATGCTAGTGGGATAAACCTGACTTCATTAAGCTATATGTTCCCAAAACAGTGAGGGGCTTTCAAATGCACTGCCGGACAAAATTTTATGACACTCTTTGACAAAAAAAAAAAAAGAGAGAGAGAGCGGGTAATAAGTTTCGCTATGATATTCATGAAAAAAAGGTTACTCTCTTCGCTTGCAGTGTTGCCCTAGTGATGGGAATAAAAGCCATTTCAGGTCAATGTCCCACAGTTCCCGAAAGTTAACCAGAAGTTACAATAGACTAATCGGTGTTTATATTTCACTTTAAAATTACTATATAAAAATCACCACCATGTCAGATGACGCAATGTCATTCTTTCAGTTTTGTGACGGTTTTGAACCTACTACAGGCCTGTTGCTGTAAGTAAAAGCAATGATTTGAAATGAAGTCAACCGTGTTCCGACATTATTTTATTTTTTTTACTTTTTTCTGACAGTCTCACGGCAGATGTACAGTGACGATCTTAGGAGATACAATCCTCTTAAAGCAATTTCGCAATACTTCAAAATCGCGGTTTCACGTTAACTTGAGGACTGACGAAAGTCTATAAGAATTCCAGGTTGGCGGATCCAGAGGGTGGGGTGTTGCAAGTGGAACATCCCCATGTGGGCCAAAAGGTATGCTTCGATTACTTAGGAATAAACTGTATTTTTAAAAGGAAATTATGCAATTGTACTCTTTTCGCACACAAAGCGCTATTGTGCAGCCTGTAAAGACGATTTACGGCTATCCAGGGATATTTTTATTGACAATTTTCTGATACCCGAGTCCGTGTCATAGTGGCGTTCCGCTTAGTCTTCCCACAGAAGTTCTAGCTATAATGTAAACGATGAACCTTTAGCCAGGTCACGACTTCTTGTAAGTCGTGACCTGAAGAATTCACAATAAGAGTAGTTTCGACTACGCAGGTTCTATTATTGTTGAGCAGTTAACATTCTTATACGTTTATGCGGTGTATTGCAGTACTATATCATTAAAGTAACTTGACTATTGACCACTTTTATCCACAACGATCGGACAATCTGAATCATGGATGAAATTTACATTTCAGCGTAGTTCTGGAAGAATTGGTACGCAAAACGATAAAGACGAGATTTGCAACGCCTTGGATGGCGTACTTGTCTTGTCATTTAGAAACCTGAATATCAAAAAATATTACAAGATCACTTATTTCACTTGAAAGGCTTACATGACAATTACTAACCTTCAACTGAAATGGAAGTAGTTCTTGTAGACTTTGTTTAGTGCAATCGGCAAAGAAAACAAAACTCAGTTTTGTCGTTATTCATTTTGAGCATGTGCTGTATTCAAATTATCTAAGTCATGATGTCAGAAATGCCATCTTGTAATTTCTTCAACGCCAGTTCAGCTTCGCCAGGAATGTCAGGGTTAAAAGAAATATGCAGTTGAGTGTCATGAGTCGTAAACTGAGTGAAAATGAGCCCTGTGCTTACGTATTACCCATAGCTGGCTGCAGTATAGTGATAATACCAAATAGTTGATGATGAGTAGCAGTTTTGCTAAATCATTAATGTGGTCCTAAGCGAAAACATTTTGATTGCCAGACGTTTACCAAACATATATCGATGTAAATAAATCGAACAATGAAACTCATTCAAATTTTTTGCCATGAACAGGAAAGACCACCCCTTGCCTGCTATAAAATTTACAAATACAAAGGATATACACCTTTTCGTTAAGTTTCAATGCCACTGGTCTTTGTTTAAAGTGTAAAGTTGTGGCTTTGGCTTCAAACAACCATCGACAGCAAGAGAATTCACCTTTTTTCAGGTGGGACCTGAGAAAATGCCGATTTGCAACTATTGTGAGGGATTCTGTTAAAAGAATCGCAAGTGTTCCTTCATGGGTACACACTGGTGTTCGAAACTGAAGGTTATTTCGTCCCCTGTATCAAAAAGCAGAGAACAAAATCATTACTTACTTGTTAGGTGCCTTGTCAACATTGTTGCTAGAACTGGATAACCTCGCCGAATCTTTAACGTCAACTGAATAATACGAACCGTCGATTCTGTTTACATCGAGAGCCCACAACATTGAGGCGTACTCGCTGAAATCAAATTCGTCAGTACTAGATCCTAGAACGGAAGGAAACAGAGGGAGAAAGAAAATGTTGTGTGTTTATTTCATAGCCAAGTACGCTACGTCACCGGGGGGGGGGGGGATCTAAGGGATCTGGGGGAGCGAAGAGCAGCATTTTTGCAATAACTAAGTTTAGTGCGACCATCGCCTTGCGCAGGATCGGATTAACCTTTACGACTGCCCTGAGCACAAAGTGATGTGGATCCATTTCACTTAATCCTAATCCAAGGTCCAAGATCGAGACTAAAAAGTTTGGCGACCTTACATCAAGAACGTTCACAGACCTGAATGTTGACATGAGTGGTCCATGTCACTAGAAGAGGGCAAGCCTTGTGTACCACCCCTCCACCCCCCCCCCCCCCCCCAACTCCTCCCACGCTCAATGATCTCCAAAGATGTCCTTCTTACCGATCTGTAAGCAGGGCCACTGCGAGCTTTTAATACGCCGCGAGAGGATTTTTTTTTTCAAATCGGTGGCACTCCCTTCGTTAATCAGGATTTTGTCATGATCAACTTGGATCAATTAGGGATTATTTAGTATTTATTTAGTCATTTTTTTTTTGTTATTTATTTTGGAATACAGCGGGCAAAAGTTCTGCTCTTCCTAATTTATAGATTGATGAACATGTGGTCACGTGAACAATGGAACGTGGGACTGTTTAGCAAATTCAGGGAAAGCGTAACGTAGTGGTTATATTAGTTAGAACTAGTCTCTTCAGAGTTCATCTCTATTGTTTTATTGCACTAGGCTGACCACTTACAGGTAAAAGCCTATTGTAAGAGATGAAGTGCATGATATAGACTATGGTCTCACAAGGAGAAGTCTCACTGCTCATTACTTGTCTTCTTCGTACTTTTTTTAGGATATCATCATCATTATCATCCATCAGTCAGCAGGAGCAGCAGCAGCAGAGCAGGAGCAGCGGCAGCGCAGGAGCAGCAGCAGGAGCAGCAGCAGCAGGAGAGCAGCAGCAGGAGCAGCAGGAGCAGAGCAGCAGCAGGAGCAGAGCAGCAGCAGCAGGAGCAGCAGCAGCAGAGCAGCAGCAGCAGGAGCAGCAGCAGCAGGAGCAGCAGCAGCAGCAGGAGCAGAGCAGCAGCAGCAGGAGCAGCAGCAGCAGGAGCAGCAGCGAGCAGCAGCAGAGGGCAGCAGCAGGAGCAGCAGCAGGAGCAGCAGCAGCAGGAGCAGCAGCAGCAGGAGCAGCAGGAGCAGCAGCAGCAGCAGGCAGCAGCAGCAGCAGCAGCAGGAGCAGCAGCAGAAGCAGCAGCAGGAGCAGCAGCAGCAGAGCAGCAGCAGCAGCAGGAGCAGCAGCAGCAGCAGCAGAGCAGCATCATCAGGGCAGCAGCAGGAGCAGCAGCACGGCAGCAGCAGGAGCAGCATCATATGCAGCATCAGGATCATCATCATCATTATCATCATCATCATTATAATCATCATCATTATCATATCATCATCATCATCATCATCATCATATCATCATCATCATTATCATCATCATCATCATCGTCGTCGTCGTCGTCATCGTCGTCGTCGTCAGCGATGATTCAGTATGTACTTTCGTAAGTGTATTACGTCCCATCCTAATCCCGCGGACGGGGGAAGGTATGGGGGGATGGGGAAAATACCCTTAACTTACTATTCATTATTTGTTTCTATGCCGTCTCCATGAGCAAGGGTATATATGAATTAGGGAGCGACCGTTTCCCCAAGGCGGGTACAATTAATTTCTATACACACAGCCTTACTACATTTTCTTGCAAATTCACATGCAAACCAAGAACCCGACTTACTACACTGACGATGTTTTCCCACAACAAATGCAACTGCAATACTGTATGTGAATCTAGCTGACTATGTGAACCTCGATTTTTAAAGATGAATTACGTAGAGCGATCTTATCAAGTCCCCTCCACCAGCTGAAAAACTGCAAATGCGTCATTATTGACATAAAACAAAAACAAATCTGAATTGAACATAATTCAATATGATGTACGAGATAGTTAATGAACAAGTGGGGCGCATCATCCTTATACAGAATAAATGCCGCGTACACATTGTCCAACAAACACACTATTACTTCAAGTGAGGGGTTGCCGTTGAAGGCTATGTCACGGTATACTAAACCCTCACGAGAAATGTGGACGATAAAGGCTAACCGGTTATTGAATGCAGTTCCCACGTCGTGAACAGGTGTAGGCTCCGGGGTCTATCGTTATCGGAGCTTTTTGTCTCACATGATATAAACAATGGAGGATGTCGTGCCCGGATGTGATCGACAGTAAAATGTTGAGGGGTTTTGAGCGCTGGAAGTCGATGATTCGACGCAATTTAATGAAAATACAAATAAAATACAAACTAATCAATTAATCTCAACCATCGTCGGTCTGCATTTTAACTGGAGGGTCTCAACTTAAATTGTACATTGCGGCCCAGTGTTAACGAGTTCACCTGTCAATCGTAATCACGGTAGTTATATATACTTTGTGACGTGCTCGTTTCTGAGAAAAAAAAAATAGCACCCTTGCGTTGGGAGACGATACATATACGGGTACTGGTAAATTGCATTCGAAATACGCGTTTTCCTATCATAAGTTGCACCGTAATCTTCTTTATAATCGTTAGTGTGTTTTTCTTTTTAATATTACATTGGGAGGACTTACATATGCTCACACTGAACAGTTGCTGCTATTTTATTTAACTGTCACGACGCACTTTTGACTTCTTGCGACTGATGTTGCTTTAGTAGATGTTTCGGGACCTTACAACAGTAACAGGGTGTTTCCTGGCATAATAAATCACCTTTTGGTAAACAGTAACACAAAATGACTCTAAAAAGTTGATCAATTTCCGTGTCACAAAGAAACTTAATTGTTCTCACATGTCGACCTGTTGTATATTGTCAGTCATTTCAATTTTATTTTATTCGAGCAAACAGCAGTTTCCAATTACATTATTCATTGATTTGGAATTCGTTGGAACTTGATAATCAGTTTGTTTGTTTTTAATTGTAGTTGTAACACCATGAACATGGTTGCTCTATATTGGGTTGACAAACTGAGTTTTCGTGTAATTAAACAAAAGAAAACAGAATGAATAAATCGATCGATTGATTGATTAGTTGCTTGATTAATTGAACGATCAATCAATTAATTGAGCTAATGAATAGAAACGGTTAAGCATCCCAGAACGAAACATCTCTAGAGCTCTGTAAAAGTGAAAAGTGTAAAAGGAAAGATAAATGCCGATGATAACAAGAAAATGATTTGTACAAGAATGGCAAGACGGCATACAAAATAATTAACAACCGAAAATAGGAGCGGCGAACTGCCAGACGGGATTATAAAGCATGCATTGTTTAATTTGATGACGGCTGCAGAAAGCAGATGGGAGTAAAACAGTTTACTTTCACTGAAAGCACGGAGTCTGCGATGTGATCAATGCAAGAAACGGTAGCTGGCTATACCGATTTTTTGGGATAGTCCGTATCCGAAATAATCAGCTGTTTTCTTCGGATCTTTTTACGTGATAAATGAACTCCGGGTAAGGATTAAGGTCAGCCTTCCTAATTAGTCCCCAGGCAGGCAGATCTGACTACACGGCGGATAACTCTGAACTGGCATCTGCTTGTGTAGACAATGTAGAGTCTTAACGCTTGGGCTGGAAGGTTTCTGTTCCTAACCTCGGTTCCACCACCTCTGAAGGACTATCCATATATTTACAGTGCTGCTCTTCCGGAAGAGTGTTTACTCCCCTCATTTGATCGCGACGGACGGCGTTCATAGGGAAACGCGATTACTAGATCAGTACATATCCTCGGTTGGGTACAAGTAGGCTGCAGCAGCTCAAATTGTGAGGAATGTATCAAATGAGGAGAATTCATTCGCCGAGAAAGACTTTGCAAAGTCTACTGCTTGCGTGGCAGCTGCCGATTCAGATAAGGTTACATTTATGATCGATAACGGGGAAGTCTCCGTAACGGCAACGTAATAACATTGATCAAGATGTACTCACTGATTGATTCCATTCCATTTCACTCTCCAAAGCAAAAACCTCTATCAGTAAATTCGAAAATATTTCGGGTCCCTTTTCGATGATGGAACGAGACCGTAATATCAGGCCTATGCATGGATCTGTATACATGAACGTGTACTTACCACCACAGGTGCTTTGGTAGTCAGAACAGCAATCATTGTGCGAGGAGCACACAGAGTTACACTGACAACTTTTGGTTTGGTCTAGTGAGTCTCCGCATCGCCCGGCACAACTATCCCCTGACCCCCCAGCGGTGGTGGTGGTAGTAGTGCTGCCTGTAGAAGCTGTGGTCGTTGCAGAAGCTGCAGTGGTTGCTGATCCCCCACCGCTACCATCACCACCTAGCAGCGATGTAATATATGAATAAGTAAACGATACGTGAATGACTGTAATTAATCCCACCCACCCCCCCCCCCCTCCTTCTTTTCGTACACTCAAAGGAAAATCGGAGGCTTCAAAAATGGGACCTTACTGTCCCTGTTCGTAAGCAATGCATGTATGAAGGACAATACAGTGACGCACAAGGGGGAAAAAAGAACGTGGGTACCACTTGATTAAACCAATAGGTTAGCACTTGAGGGATAAAACTCAACAACCTTCTATCATAAGGGGAAATTAAGATCTTGTGGTACCATCGGTCGGAAAGGAATCGAACTCCCGACACCCCCCCCCCCCTCCCCCGATACCTGCCTGTTACACAACAAGCAGCACAATCTCAAATATTCCTAATGATATTTCTTTTCGTCCATAACCTCAAGTATTTCTCCGAACAATTTAACAGATAATACTTAATAAGATAATACAGAACATGCCGTTACTCGCACATTAAAATGGGATTCACTTCAACCTCACTCTACTTTTGTTCTACTGACGTTCAGCTTGTTGCAAATTTTCATCGACTTAGGTCAGTTTTATCACCTCATGCTGTGATAATCCACATGGTCAGTTAAACATCGTTCTCGTAAAGTAATTCAGGTGTGTCAATCCAATGTCTAGGCTTTCTTGAGCTGCCTGGCATGAGGTATTAGGTGTCATGTCCATAGGTAATACATGTGTAATCGGGCATGAAGGAGGGTCTGTTGACCATTTTAGCACGGTTGTAACGTCATGAATATTCATATCTATTTTTTTTCTTCTTTTCTTTTTCTTTTCTTCTTCTTATCGATTACCTGTCTTGAAGAAAGGCGTGAGTGTCAGAAGTGTCATACTTACATTCGGTCTCGTAATCGGAACAACAGTTTCCATAAGAGCTGCATTCTGAGTTGCATTGGCAAGATTGTCTGTTGTCGTAATCCACGCATCCACCGAAAGCTTCGCATGTATCTTTAAATATTAAAAGAAACAAAATAACGCAGTGACGTTGCATTTTGTTTTAATATTTTTAATAAACTTTACCTACCAATCGAAAAACTGAGGCGTGAAAATGGTTGCAAAGGGGCGTTTACCGTAATTAAAGGGGGGGGGGGGGAAGACAGGACATGAAAATAAGTGGAAAGTTTATTCCACAAAATCTCTGGGCCAAGAATATTTTCATATCCATATATGTACATATCATCATGCATTTTACAGTTATATTTGGATGTCTTGTTATCGCCTGCTTTTCGAAACTTTCTGGGTAGGTTTATGTTGCTGTCATGATGCGTTTATATTTTCGCATTTTAGATACGCATCATAAGCAAACATTTCCCATAACTATATATATATATATATATATATATATATATATATATATATATATATATATATATATATATATATATATATATATATATATATATCGTCCAGTTATGGGAAAGACTACCTCTTGGCCAAAAAACATTTAAAAAAAAAACATACTAATTATCAGAAAAGGTGCTTTCTGTCCTATCTCGGTGACTCGGCTGATAACACTGGCATTTTATTGGACTCGGTCTTGACTCGGACTCGAATGACTCGAACCGTAAGCTTGGTCTTCTACTAGGATACCACGTTTTCAGTCGACTACAACGCTAGTGTCCCCAGTGGACTCATTCCAAAAATACAGCATGTGGTCACGTGATTGAGCACGAATGTATCATGTACTATAGTTATCTCAGCCGATAGGAGAGCGATTCCACAATGTGAGCTTATGCATTATTATAATAAACAACAATAATGACATCTTTTGTTCAGTCCAGTTTTTGTCCTAAAGTTTGTCTTTGTAATATTTGCCTTTGTCCGGTGGCGACGTATAGCTGGTGGATTTCCGAGAAACGTTGCAAGAGTGAAAAAGGGCATGCCTGCGAAGTCTGGAAATCTGCGGGAGTACTTTTATTGAAAACTATTTCGCTCCGAGCAAAACGATCGTGGCACTCCGTCGAACGAGTTCCCACAATTAAGCTATTATTTGATGAAGGGCACCACTTGAATCTCTCCCCCTCCCCTCCTCCACACCACCCCCTTCTAGGAAAGATACAAGCTTACCGCTGCCATTACTGTCACTTTTTTTGTAATCCCGTGATTGATCTTGTCTGCAAAGACAAAAAGTCATGAAGTACGGTGCCTGTTTAAGAAGTTAATTCACTGAAAGCTATACCTACCACATAGTCCCTCATAGTCTGAGCAACAGTTTTCGTAACCGTGACACAGATGGTTGCATTGACAGCTCTTTGAAGTATCGTAGGCAAAGCATCCTAAGGAGGTACAGCTATCTGAAATAAAAAAAAAAAAACGACGAGAGTATGTAGAACCCATCAATGTAATCCCAACCATTAATGTAATACTACCATCAAAGTAAAAAAAAATTGTAACGGTAAATGTAAAACCAACCACAGATGTAATGAATTTCAACCATGAATGTAATAAATGACCCCCCCCCCCCTTCCATACCTGTGAAATTTTGTTATCATAAATGCGATCGATCTAAAAACTGAGACGAGGGCTGGGTGACCTCTGACCCACGCTTTGGCAACTACTAACTTTTTGAGTCTGAGGAGGATTTTTATGCAATGCCGTATGCAACAAAGCGGACTTTCTGTCTTGTACAGCGATATGCTTTGCTAGTAATAGGCGTGGCCATACCGATTGGCATTCGATTGTGGCTTAAATGTTTGTGCAGATTTAGGCAATTATGCTACATTTTGTCTCTTACTGTCTTATGATTGAAGATACTGGTACCTAAAAATGGCAGAAATCTAATTTTCGCAAATGCTCACTTCGTTTCAATACGGTATTAAATGAGCCATAACTGGTAAATCGTTTGAAATTGTGACCTACTTTTTCTATATAGTGAGTCCCAAGCACTAAATGGACATTTCTTTGAGATGAATTTCAGCAAAATCCGAGAGGTTGCTCAACCAAACTCTTAGTTGAGTGGAAAGAGAATGAACCTCATGATCACTCCCACCAGCACATACACACACACGCACACACACTCTAGAAACGAACTCCATAGATTTCTTATGTCTATGAAAGCTTAAAAAAAATTACTTCAGATGATCTCCCCATATACTTTAACATGAATTTCATCATCACACTGATTGCAGTGATTCTCCTTAGAGAGCATATATGGCATACCTTAAGTTACAACTTAGTGTGTTATTATTCCTTTAAAAATTACAATAATGCCATTTTTAAGGGTTCCTTTTTTAAGGGGTACCTGGTCGGGCACGTGCCCCCTCTGACCCATGCTTTAATTCAACACGTGTCCACGATGTGACCCCCATCCCCACACCACCCCCCCCCCCCACTCTATGTGCATACATGCCACTTCTTTTGTTAACTTTCGGTGCCGTGCTGTCACGTAAATTAGTACTACAGAGACGTTGAACGGGGTAATGAACGGGGTAATTAATCAATATTTGGTGATATAATTTTTCACCATATTTTTTTTCCTAAATGACCGTAAGCTCGGCTGGGAGATCATAGTGCCCGGTAGAGAGTTCCAGGACCTTACTAGCTCGGTATCTTAGGGAACTTTGTGAAGAACCGGAAAGGGTGAGAGGATTTCTTAAGAACTAAGCATGACGGATATCGCAACCACGTTTAAACCTATTTTG
Organism: Stichopus chloronotus; assembly: GCA_021234535.1. Lineage (NCBI taxonomy): Eukaryota > Metazoa > Echinodermata > Holothuroidea > Aspidochirotida > Stichopodidae > Stichopus > Stichopus chloronotus. Next base: position 15,489,536 of record CM037849.1, on the reverse strand, counting down.
CTCGAGAAATCGCGAAAAATGACTCGGTAAAAGGTTACCCATAAACCTATATACAAGTAAAGCACAAACGTACGAGATTTAGTAAATATTACGCAATGTTTCAAAAGATACAAGGACTTAAATATAGGGCTGATTGGGTCTCATGATTAAAAATTTTCATTTGCTACTTTAAAATGTTAATTCTATTAATGTGGCATTTTCGTAATTAACCCCTTCAACAGACTCGGGACAACCTTCATCGCAACCCCCCCCCCCATCCACACACACACACACATACATAAGAATGTGTGTTACAACGAAATAAATCGAGATTTTTATGATTTCATTGGGGGTATAATAAAATCCGTAACCTTTGCATTTATTAAGGGGGTGTGCTATTAAGAGGGTGTGTATATGTAGGCTAGTTATGATTGTGACGCATAAATTGAAAACACGGTGTCTGAAGAAGAGCAGCTCGGACGGGTGGGCATATTGGGTATAGGTAGGTGCACGACATTGAGTACAAACGCTCCTATCGTTTTGTGTGTGAAGGTCAAAGGTCATATTGGGGTAGGCAAGGATCATATTATAGTAAAAACCACGTGAACATGATATCTGAAGAAGGAAAGCTTGGACAGGCCTGTTACTCACAATGTAGGTCTGCCGCCTTGTGTATTTATCCGAAGATGAAATATAATAATCAGCGTAGGTTTAACACTAAACGCCTCGTGAACGCAGTACCTCCAGGAGAGAAACTTGGACAGATCTTACATTTGGTATGTAGGTGTACCTCATTGGGTACGAATCACATGTTGGTTATTTTAGTGTACATTTGAAGGAACCTACCGTTTTTGGTGAAGGTCATTAATCGTTTGCTGCTCAACGGTTGCCACAAAATAAAATGCTTGCTAATACACCAATATGTCCAGGCAAGAAAAGACTGGACAGGTTTGTCATTCAGTAGCCTTATGTAGGCCTAGGTGGACCACAATGAGTACAAGAACCCTATTGGTATTTTCTCGTTACACGTCATTTGGGGTCAGCATACCATTGTCTTGTTGAAAGTTTACAGTGTTCTAAAGAATGCTTAGGAGTCAGTCATTGCGACAGGATGTGACTAACCGAAAATTTTACCAATACCAACCGCTTAAATTTGGGTACGTATTTAAAACATTAAGAGTATGTGGTCCAGCCAACAATGTAGCTTGGATATATTAAGGAGTAACTAAATCTGACCATGAAACTCCCGTTCACTTCCCATATGTTATTTCCGAGATATGAGCAGTTGAAGTTGTGACATTTCTTACCGAAAGTTAACTTGGAGCAAGCAGGAGTGATGCCATCTGTCCACATTGATAACAATTTTTTTTTTTTTTAAAACATGTACACCAAATTTAATACTTCAACATCTGGTACTATCATGATGTAAATGTATGAGGGGTATGAGAGTTTTCGACGTTCACATAACCAGTACTACTTAAGATGACCACCTATTGATTTCAAGGTCAAAATGGTCATTCAATAATGAAAGAAAGAAATGATTCTTCATCAATGTGAGGAGATGATGTCACTCCTGCTTGCTTCAAGTTCACAATTGGTAGCAAAGGGTGTAACTTCAACTCGTAATACCTCGAGATATTTTATCTCGAGATAATTTAAACGGCATAGAATATATTAACAATCATAAATGTAATACCCACCATAAATGTAATAAATTTTAACCATAGATGTAGGCCCCTAATAAATTCGAAAAACGCTGAATGGGGCTGGATGACCTTAGACCTACATTTCAGCAGCTTACTTTTTTTTTCTGAGGGCCTTTTTTATGATGTATGACGTGTTATATCTGGAACAACAAAGAGGATTTTCTGTCGTGTATGGTCACAGATATTGCCACATGGGTTGCATATATGGTATCTAATGATTGCATTCGTGGTCGGCTCGACTGCTTGTGTGTTCTAGGCAATTACGAAACGTTTCATTTCTTATCGTTGGAGTGGGGTAGTTACAGTGGTAATCAAAAATAATCGAGGCCTGTATAAACCATAAATGCAATATTTAACCATACATGTAATACAGAATATACAGAATACAGTAAACTATTTGACAACCTATTATAGAAAAGAACGAGTGAAAGCTTTTCAATTACAAGGAGTCAGGTTATGACAGCACAATCTCAAAATGACAGCCCTAAATTTTTATGAACTTTCAAACTGTAAATGTCTTGAAAAGTAAAGGTCATGTTCGTGAAATTTTATAACGGTGTTCACCACAAGTCATACTTAGTCCCTCATTGAACAGTAACGTTAAAAGATTTTACTGTCCTTGCACTTTTACCGCGTGTATAATCATTCCGGGAAATAAATTTGAACGGCACATATAACGGTATAAATTAAGTTATTGATTTAATGAAGAGATCTACTATATTGCAAGTCAATTTGAAACAGCTAGGTCTGATGTGAGAAAAAAATAAATAGCGAAATGAACAAAATACCACCTTGATGACCAAATTACATCTAGTTGATTGTTTCCACACAAATTGTACTTGTGAGATGCAGGCCTAAATGGAAGAGTCCGTAGGTAAAGATTGCCCTGATTGAAGAAAGGTATACTTTTCGTGTAATGAATTTCGCATGAATAAAACCACAAAGTAAAAGTCACCCTCTTAAAAAATTATCCAGACCAGCTATAGTTCACTACAGATGTACCGACTCTAGGCTACAAAACCAATGGTTGTAGAAGTCTAACAATCTGCAATTTGTGAAACGACTGGGGTCGAATGCAAATGATCTGTAACGTCTGTCGCCGAGCCATTCCCGTTTTGAAACAACATTCATACAAGATTTACATAAAATAAGGCCCGTTTTTTGCATTAATTTTACCTTGAGCCGAGATGGCTTTCACGGCCAGTAGGAGCAGGAGCGCAATTTCTGTCTTCATCGTGCTGGTGGTCTTCTTCGAATGCAAAGATGCCGAATAGATATTTTTTATTTAAACTGCCGAACCATATGTTGGGTCACATGGCTCTATCATGGCGAACGTGTTGATACAGAATCAGATAACTGTTTTTTTTTTTCTTTTTCTTCCCTCGACTGATGTTGAAACACCAGATATTAAAACAAGATAAAAAATAAAAAGAACGGTATGATGTGTAAAGTTATGCCAAAGAAGAAGGTAGCATCATGTACATATGAAGCCAAAAGAACCTGTCAGTTCGAGTTAAAGTGGGTAAAATTCATTCATCGAATGTCAAAGAAGTAACTCTATTTTCGTAACCGACGGGATTACGAATCACAGATTAACCCAATTCTCACTGTCGACTTGTCCCCACCCCCACACCCACCCCCTTTGCTCTTGTCATCCATGAAGCCCCCTCTGTCGTTTTGGGGGTGTGACCGACATACTACGACATGACCATATCAATGTCGCAACACTTCTCTGGTATAGGCTGATATTTAGAGAACCGCTTCTGGAAATGTAGATTATAACAAAGCTGATTCCGGTCTGCGGTAGTCAGTGATGACCACTAATATGTGCTTTTTACTGAGTCAAAGTCCAGAACCGTCATCGCTTTTTACAATCGATCCTGATAGGAGCACAATCTATGAGTCCGTCGTACTTGGAATATGATTATATTATGTCCATCTGCATCATCAACTAAAATGTTAACAGTTATATCACATGTGCCGATGGGCTTTCGGCTACATATCTTAATTTTGCCGATGTGACATGGCTTCGGACTTTCTTTTGTTGTTGTTGTTGTTGTTGTTGTTTTTCATCTTTTTCAGTTTTTCGCTCTTTTTATTGAGATCGGCCTTGACTAATGTATAGCTTGGTGTCTCAGTTCCGGCTACACGGTTCAGATGCATATACATTGGGTACACGCTTATAATGAATGAGCTCAATCTTTGCGTGAGATCTAGGGTAGCATAACCGATCTAGAAGTGGGAGACCCCTCCGCATTTTGTTCACCTGTGTCGGTGAAAGTCCATATCAGGGACATTGACTTGGGCAACCTTTTTGGCAGTTCATCCTTTGAGATGGGTTCTTTTGTGGATTGAATATTGAAGTACGCGAGTTGAGGTATACATTGCGTGAAAATCGTGCCAATTGAAGCGATTACGGAAAAGTTTCGGGTCTTCAGCTGGCGGAGCGGCTTCATTCGAGGAAATGTGTAACCTGGAAGGCCTCTAGCAGAAAATCCAACCACTTAAAGACAAAAACTCATCACCCCAGACAGTTTCAATTCTCCCAACCACCTACGTCTAGTCCCGCCCTCCCTCAGCCTGTCTCAAATTCCTCCACATGTGTAATCAAAACAATAAATCCTTGTGTGCGCTGTGTAATGCGAGCTACTCTGCGTCTTTCGAATTTGCTGTCAATCAAAGAGTACTGGAACTTGGAACCAGTTGAGAATTTTGCTTTCTGGAAGGTAAAAATATAGCTTAAGGTGATGAGTTACGGCCTTAAACGTATGGGAAATTGAAAGTGCCATACATAGCCAATGTGTCAGCTTTCTAAAGTGGTAGCTTATATCTGTTGAAAACTTCTACAAGGCCTTAGAGACCACATTACTTTTGCGATATAGTGTGTAAGTCAATGGTACGGTCAATAGGGGTATGCGACCTTCGAACTAAATAAATCTAACCATTTATTGGGCCATATAGGCTAGAAATTTCCAAATACAGCTGTCGACATATACGTAGACGTGCAACGTTTGTATTTTACGCCAAAATGATCGTTTTTACGAAGTACCGGTAGGGCCTATATCTCTTTGTCCGTATAATATCAATGGATAAAGCATACGGGACAGTCCACTCCTGTGTATGACATTTACACCGAAAGATTTAGAGAATCGAATGAAATTTGACAAGATCGTGACGTACCTGGCATCCCGTTAGTGCAGACTCACTATTTACGCTTGAAATTTTTAAACACAATTTTGTATTCTAGGGTAAAAAAATTATTCCTTTCTTCCCTAACCCCTCCCCTTTTTTTCTTTTGTTCTTTCTAGAACCATGAACACTCGGTGAGTGTATATACAGGCATGGAAACATTCTTGGCCCAGAGATTAATAGCGTAGGCCTACAGATTGTGTTTCATCTCCTCTACTCATTTTCATGAGGAAATATATTCCACCCCCTAACAAAATATGTATGTTATAGGAGAGTATTTTTTCAAGACTGAGGGTGAAATTCGTAGCGACGTCATGCTAGGTTTTGTATACTTATGCACATGTAAGATTGATACAACTCACAAGTCCAAATAATAAGTCAATAGCAGTAGTAAACAGATTTGAACTACGTAACATAAATCGAGTGGACACCTCAGTGGCACTTATCCGCAAGAATTAGAAAAATACAGTAATAACATAGTCTTATATTTCTGTAACGCTAACATTAGCTTCATCTAAGTGATGTCACTCTCTATACTGCATTATTCATACAAGGTGAGTGCAAGATTAGCTACGTAGCATTGAGCTTGAGGGGACGGCTGGAGGGTGTGTCATCCCATTTGTTACACCAGTTTGGCTGTGCTACTACACAAAAGATAGCAGAGTGGACTGTCACACTCTCAGAGATACTTATCTATTTCACGGTTACTCTGAGAGCTATTTTTACCCTAACACCAACAGCTGGAGTGGCCAGAATATTCTGTCAAAGATAAGCCGCGCAAAACTTTGCAGCATGCAGCAGTTCAGAGGTTTAAAAACTTAATACAGGCTAAATAGTGTGTAAGGAAGAGAAGGGTATAGCTAACCAAAGTATATTCACAACAGGAAACAGGAAGGATATTACACATACATTATACATATATATATATATAATATAATATATATATTATTAGCAATCAAGCTTCATTATGGAGGAATAAAGACGAAAAAGCGTTTTTCATGGATTAAACAAGAACTTCTTTGAGTGCCTGCAGGTGGAAACAAATTCCGAGCGTTTATTAAGGGTTGCATGCCCTGGTACACACATGATAAAGAACTTCTCCAAGAGGCAAAGAGTTTCACGCTCTTAGTGTGGCGATCATCAGGCAAGTGATTGTAACTGTGAATGGGCCAATGCTACAGTGAGCTAACGTTTTCGACTTGAACGGATTTGGTGGGGTTTTTTTGTGTGTGTTTCCATGTCTACACGTGGAGATGAACTCTGTTCTTTTATTCAAGTCGTTCTCCTTGGTGCGGATTATTTCTATCTTCTCTTCGATGCATAGGTTGCAGAGGCCTGATGCACGCTTAGCTGTGTTTGAGCTTTTCAGTACATCCCATCTTATGGAGTAGTCCTTATTTTGTTCTTTTAGCTCCCAGATATGTTTAGAAAGTTCGGTGTCATTTCTGTAGCGATTATGTCTGAATGATTTCGTGTGGTTGTTGTACATATATATGTATATATATATGTGTGTGTGTGTTGATATATATATATATATATATATAATATATATATATATATATATATATATATATATATATATATATATATATATATATATATATATATATATATATATATATATATATATATATATATATATATATATATATATATATATATAAAGTAAATACAGCAGATACTGCTATTGATAGGTATTACAATGATCGTCACCTAGTACTGAAACTATTTCTGTGATAAAATTCACTCAACAAACGTTCAGACGACGTAATGTATATGATGCATATCTTGTGAGAACAAGTTTATTGAAGCACCCATGTGATTGGTCAAAACAGATCTTTTTACACGACGAATTGATTGGTGTTAACATTCTTCTCCAGCGACTGCGATCGCCCATTTAAACCTACTGCATATTCATATATCAGCTTTTCACTGAAAATTATTTATTCCATAGTTACATGCATTTCTAAATTAAATATACCAACTGGCAAAGTCACATCGAGCTATTATGGATAGCTTCACGTCCTTGCAAGGATATAAATAGCAGTCAAACTTAGTAATTGTTTACTATGGATCTGAGACATCTGGCATGTAGCTTACCAGAAAATTTTTAGGTGAAATGTAATATTCCTAGATCGCGTTCTCTTGCTCCATGGTCCCCCTTTCACTGTTGCAGTCCCCCCAAAAGAAATCCGTGCCTGGGAGGTAGTACTGCTACCCCCTCCCCACTAGCCACCAGGTATGCCATTACTGAAGACGCAGGTTTCTTCAGTCACATGGAGTCAAGTGCACTCGACAGGCAGCCGATGCTTAAGGTAGGTGAGTGTAGTTGGGAATTAAAATGAAGTATGAAGTCAAAAGTTCAGTCACAATCAAGTTCTATCTGAGAACAATATATGTCTATCTTAAGATAACATTCTCTCCGTCTTTTGAGCACAGTTGTGTTGCTGCCCCCAAGATGGCTGCTAGCCACTCACACATGTAGAGCTACAACGGTAGGCAACTTCAGGCTTGTTTTACATAGCTAGTTCAGAGGTTTTGGGCAGGACTTAAATATCAAATTGCAAACAGTATGTGCCATTAAGGTTAAACAAAAAAAAAAAAAAATTAATGAATATTATTTGCTGCAACAACAGCATCTTCCCTTTTATTGGCGAGGACACTGGTGCACCAACATCAATTTCCTAAGGGCTGCTCATATCAAGCCAAATTAATTCCAAATCGTCTCTCTAATCATTAGGCATACATAAAGGACAACCACTTTAACAAATTTGAGGCTTAAAACCTAATAATTGTTTAGCTCAAGACCTCCCCAGCCTTTGCCTGTTTCAAAAACTGTACAGAAGTAAGCTACACCTGGACTTCCTGGCTCAAAACAAAAAAAGAGGCTGATAATTTAATAGAGTTAAAAATTGAAAGCTTTGCTGAATGACAACGATCAAAGTCGAACAGGTGCCGTCCAGTCTTCTGAAATAGGAATAAGAGTTTACATATGATTGGTTGAATCTATAGGATAATGTTATTGTAACATATGGTAAAAAGAATGTAAATATTACAAAAGTACATGTATATATATTGGCTAATTTTTAGATTTTTTTAGATTTTTTTTATTTGTTGTTCCATTTTTCTTTCCTCTTTTATACATGAATGTTAGGCCTGCATACATGAATGACCTTCCCACGTACACAAAAAATAAAAAACACAGTGAAAGGCTGAAATGACATCACCTTCCAATAGGAGCTGGCCTGAATTTCATACGACTCCTTAGACGCTGTGGCTCAATGTTGTGTCTGAGACTGTGCCAGTGATGTACAATGAACAAAGTTTCAGTCCTGTGTATGACACTCCGCCGGAAATGAGCGACAATGTCGGTCACATTATGCTCAGCATGGAATCTCTGACCATTGTACGACACGGGTCACGTTTATCACACCTCTTACCCGCACCTCTAGTATCCGCCAGGTTTGGACTGACGATGTACATGTCACATCTCAATATCCCACCGACAGTATTTCATGGCAGCTGACATATCAAGATGCGGTCCGGCATCTGAGGTATGATGGTAATACTCAGCGGGTATACTTCGTACCACTGCATCTGACACCTCTAGTATGTTTGGCATACCACATTCAACAAACTCCGTTGACATAACTCACTTGACGGACGGCTACTGACTCACAAACGCCGTACGTGACCTGCTTCATGTCCTTGAATAACCTGTGTCTGATATCTGACAGCCTATTCGGTCCAAGTCAACATAAATTGCATCTAACTGCAGTGTTTGGAAAACATCACCCACATTCTTATGAACATAAATAGTGACAACAAAGTGACAACTCGTGACCAGAATCAGAGCCGATTAGTTCTGATCGTTAAGAAACTTTTCAACAGGGCCTGCTCAAGTCAACTTCTCTAAATGGATCTTATTGTCTCTGTGAAAATGGAATGTCATTTTAACATGATCACGTGACAGGCCTCTTACTATTGTAAATTCTCACACCTTCGGGTCCATTGGAAGTCCTGGCATATTTCTGTAGTAAGGCTCCGATCTTTTTTTTATCTTCAGCTAAATTTCTGTAAGGGGAAATAATTAGAGATCAGGTTGCTAATCACCACTTCTGACAAAGTTGTGGTTGCTTTCATCTTAAAGGTGATCTGTCTTCTTATTAATATCTCCCCTGACCTCAATTTCCTCTTGACAACTCTGCAAATGTCACTAATTTGTGGTCCCTCCTTGCAAGTAGCAATGACACATCCGTAGAACGTGAGTACGTACGCCTTGCTATCACGACAGTGTATAAGTCAATGTACATGAATACTCGGAAAGAAGCTGTAAACTAGAAGCATTTGCTGAGAGTTCATTGAGAAGAATCATGGTATCGAAAGGGAGATATTAAGACAAGCAATCACCTCTAAAGGTACACAAGGAATTACAACTTTATATGAGAAATAAAAATATCTAATTTTTGGCCTATCAGACTTATGCAATTACATATTGTTTTTGTAACCAGAGTTGACTACCATCATCCAAAGTACCCTGAACTGTTTTTGTCTGTACAACGACCTTGTAAGATTAGTCACACTCAGACAATAACCAGGTCTGCACTCGTGAAACATAACAAACCCAGAGAAATCTCAGACTATGTTCAGGTCTGTATTTCCTCCACATGATTGGCCTGATCAGACCCACAAACTTACGTCAGTTTCTATTTTGACTGCACTGTACAACTCTGAACCACCCAGGAAAAAAACATTATACACCAGCCACATGACGACCAATCAGGTTGAAGTTTACCATTTCATCGAAACTAATTTTTTACAAGTTTTTGGCAATTTACGGGATCTGATCCATCCCATCTCTGTCAAATAATTCGCACAAGACAGACAAAAAATATAAAACAGCTCAAGGAAGAAACGATAACTGACAACTCACTCAAGATACGGGAATATCTCATCCATCGTCCACCGTTCCTTGATTTTGAAAAGATAGTTGAATCTGAAAAGACGGAATGTATTTAACTGTGTAAAATATCTGATACCTTTGAAGTGGATATATTTAATACTAATTTGAGGTGATGAAGGGCAGTTGTTGGACAAGAGTGTAGGAAGTCTGTGACTTTTATATTACAAATTTCACATCATCGGGTGACTAAAACTTGACAACTTTTGTTCAAATGTGGTATCCTTTTTCTTCACTGTAACTGGAACATTTCAAATGGAGAATCCATAGATTAATCTCAGACAAAAATTCCATCTTAGAGTATAAAGTCTACGTGATGACCAAACTCCTGTCACAAATGAGGAATAATCCATAACAATCATAAGAGGTATTTTCCACTCAAAACAACACTCACTTGGTCAACAAAAATATTGAAATTATTGCGCATTTTATGGTAAATAACGTTTGAGAAAGCCACATGCATGATTCATAACTAGAGTACCATGACGTATCATTCTCACTATGGTGTGCTGTGCAGAAAACAAGCTAACACAAGAAACGTTGTGTAACCCACAATGTACTTAACACGCCGCAGAGGCTCACCGAGCTGAATTGCTGGCCACTTCGTTCAATAACAACGGAATGACAAACTCAGTACAGTGGTAAACGTTAGAAGCTCTTGACAATGTGCAAGTAGATCGTCACAGGCTCGTTCGACTCATCGAAAAACTTTGGCGGTTTTAAATGATCTGTATCTACCTGCAAAGGCTCAGAACACTACTTTGAGAGTTGTTGACATGTTGTTTTGTATTATTCTGAACTTTTCAAGAACATTGCCTGGACTATTCTTTCGATGGGACCAAGCCTGAGATCAATTCCCAAATGTTCCAGTTGCAAAGCTTCATCGCTTCAGATTGTTACGTTGTGTATTGGGCACATGACAAAAATGTCAACTGCACAGGAATTCAAGCTGAGATAGTTATACCCAAGAAGCATACATTTGATTCAAGAAGTGGCATTGCTCGCAGGTATGGATGACCGTCCATCTCAGGTCGAATCACCAGGTTCAATAATGGTTTAATAATACTCTTCATATTCATGGAAATAATTAATTCTGTTTGCGTATCAGAAATTGCGTTCGCTGGGTGTTTCTTTTTTTTTCTCCTTTTCTTGTTAAGTTCAGTCCATTTATCAACGAAGAGCAGATGGTAGCAAACCAAAGGGATTGGTAAAACCATTCGTATTAAAGAATGGACGGAATATTTTTTCTTTTCTCTTAGGTCACAAATGTCACGTACCTTTCCCTTTCACTTTCTGGAAGTGATGAGGCCTTGAAGAGCGATATCACCTGTGGCTTGCTTGCTCGATCTATAAGTGCCAGTCCCTGTGACAAGAAAGGAAACATCAATTTCAATCTCCTTACAAGGAATTGCTACAAAGGTCAAGAGTATTTTGCTCTCTTTAATAATGGACTAGTTGCTTTCTGCCATGGAGGCAAGCTCCTTATAAAAGAATGCATCACCTTTGTTGAATGGTAACACAGAGGGGTAACTTCACCTTGGAACCTTGGAATTATCAGGAAATGGGGACTGTCCCCAAAAGACCTGGGAATGGTTGGTTCCAAATTCAAATGGAAGAACAGAGGATCTGTTACTGTCCTTTATACTAGCTCTCTTTTTTATATCTGCAAATACTGTATTTTCCCCTCTTCATTTTAGGTCCATACGCGGGTGACAAATTGACATATTTTCAACCATTTATGAAAATGTACGACAGAAAGGTGCACGTGTGTTTCGACACATTCAACGAAGGAGACGTCAACTCGTGTTTACATCCGATGTGATGGTTAAAAATGTAATCATTTGCATAAATAATTCATCAGGCTTATTTTGAAAGGACACTGCTATATTTTTAGTTATTTGGGATCAGCGATGAAGTTCAGTGGTCCCTACGGGAGAACCACAAGGTTACCCTTCAGACAACTTTGTGTTTGTCTTTTGTGTTACTTATCGGATTAAATCTAGACCTACAGCAGCTTTTGCATAATTCGGAAATAATCAGTGAACGAAATGAAAGGTGTGCAAGAAATGATGAGTCATCTTTCAGTGAGCATCTCTCAGGATCGGATGCCCTAGGTGAGTATGGAAGAGAGCCCTCAGTGCTTGGATCAAATAAGATTTCACTGACTAATATCTGACAATCTCATGAAAACTGTGGCGGTAACTTTGCGGACAGCCCAAGTGCAAGTGTGTTCACGGTACAGCAACCTAGAAATAATCCTATCTAATCCATGCCATGACTTTTGGAAGGATAAACCAATTTGAAACAGGACATCCACATTTAAAAGAGCAGTTGTCCCTCGGGCTACCAGATGGAAGTGCTTAAATTTAAAAACCGTGAATCATTTGAATTCGCATCATGGCTCCTGACCATGTACAATTTGCCTTGTTTTCATTTACTGTAAGTCCCTGTTTGGGTCACAGACACATACTCAAGGGTGTCATGCTGGAATCAGAGGCAGTGACAAAAATGGAATGGTGACCTTAAATTACAGGCAACAGAGGGTGCACACGTCAGGTGGCAAAATTTATATCATCGGATGACATGTTTGTTCACCAAAATTGCCTTTAGCATGGAATTTTGTTTGCCACTCAAACAAGTTTCTCAATTCCGATTCAACTCGGAGTTAATGCTCTAGATGGTCTTGAATTTCAATCAACTCAAGTCTAATACAATTCTCTTGCATCTTTCATTTTTCCTCCATAATTTGATTGGAATCAGTTTTATGGCAACGACAATATCATTGAAACGATGTCTGAAAACGGCTGTTGCTAATCGTCGACTGCACAGATGGCATTTATGCCCTTTGAGAAATGCAGTTTTTAAATTCTCATCGCCATGAACACGAGTGGCACGTCGCCCATTTTTTCGATCGAACCTAGTCTGGAATGACAATGGGCAACTAGCGATGTACAGGTATTACTAAAATGGCTGTAGCGTAAAGTGGAAGAAGCGATGAACCAAACATCTGGAATATCCCACGACTGATAACAATTCGAGGACTACATCTGACAACAAGAGCCCGAGTAAAGTCCGCCTTCGCTTGAGATTACAGTCAGAGTACGTGGCTTACTTTCATTGGGGTTCGTGATGGCACGTGAGCAGGTAATAACTGGATTTTGAGCAGGCAGTAGGTTGGGCTCAACGTGGCATTCACAAGGGTGTACCACATGTTCAAAAACGCCGTCGCAGCAGCTGTGACAGATTACGATACATGGGAATGCCCGCCGCCACAGTCTGCGACAATTTTACTGACCTTTAACTGATCTTCATTTGTGGTCATTCCCTCTGGGACGCTTTGTTGCCAAGCTTCGAGAAACTCTGATAGATTAAACTGCAAAAAGGAAAACAAAATTAAAAAAATAGTAAAAATAAATGCCCCAAAGTATCTTTGCCAGCGTCAAGGGTCCAAAGTACTTTGAAATATGAGGTATTCAAACACTTTCATCTCTGAGCATGACATATAAAACCTTTCAAATTTTAAATCTGAGGACTGATAGCTGCAAATGTTCAAGGGAGACAAACAGAATACATGAACTCACAATTTATTCAATGGTTTTACATAAATATTCATGACTGTGAAATCTCAGGCTGATTTAGAACTAAGACAACCAAATAGAAAAATTCCCTCTTCTTTCCTTTCATCATAAAAGAGGGTGGAGAAAATGAAGTTCCCTTTCACTCTCCCCAGCCCACACTTACGGACCACCCCTTACATACAGTAGGCTTTCACGGTGAACTGATTAACCAGAGCCGGTAATAACCGATTTCTATTTGGTTTGATAATTGCATTGAAGATAAATCGAAAAAAATGGGGAATATCATGAAAGCAAATGTAATCGTGAATTATTGAAAATAATCATGAAATATTGAAAGTTGCAGTGAAACATTTGTGGGCAATTATATTTTGTTACATTTAGTCAAATATCAAGCGGAAATTTTCAATCTTCTTCTTGTGAAAACATAGGCAAACAAGGACAGACAGAACAATGATAAACTAACCCAAACTTCCAGACACAAACTTCCTAGTAATACACAAGCTAAGAAGAAACATTACAGTAGCAAACGTGTGCAAAATATTTAACTTCATTAGGTTCTCTGGGAAAGAAGGGGAATTGGGATCAACAAGATTTTACTAATTTGGCCGGTTTGATGCCAAGACATCTTCCGGGTATCATCTTTGAAAGACAAAGTCATTTTTAATATCACACTATTTTGCATTATTAAAAAAATATATCAAATTGCTAAAGTTGAAAATTGCCACAACTAAGTAAAGCTGGAATATGAGTTACACTGGCAATGGCCTGGTCATCTACCTTTGTTCTTTGTCAATGTGTCAGGGAAGAAGAAAGTAGAGGAAAAGATCACATGTCACAAAATCTGAAACAGAACTATGCACTCAACTTAGGGTTATTTGAATATGAAAATTGACTCGATATTATTGTTGGCCCTACAAAATTCAAACTCTCCAAGAAAGCGTAGCAGTTTGACCACTGTAACTTGAAATCAAACAAACCAATTGGGACTGTACATGAATATTCATCTATGCAAAAATAGGGTTGAAACAGTTGATACTATATTTGTAGTGGCTGTGACACATCCCACAAGCAGTAACTCATCACCCTAAGCTATATACAGTATTTGGCCTCTGGAAAGCAAATTCTCAACTGATTCTAAGTTACAGTAAACTTTGATTGACAGCAAATTCGAAAGATCAGAGTATCTCCTATTACACAGCGTACACAGGGATCCATTGTTTTGATTACACATGTGGAGGAATTGTAGACAGGCTGAGGAGCTAGCCACACCTGCTTGGGAGAATTGAAACTGTCTGGGGTGATGAGTTTTCTTCTTTGAATGGCACTACTGCTGTGCATTTGTAAATTGATACTCTATGTCACAATTGCCAATTAATATGTGTTCCTTCTCTAAAGGTATTAGTGAAAAAAAAAAACAGAACAGGTCTTCAGCACATGGCCACATACAGCAAACGTTGTGCAAAAGTGGCTCAAATACATTTGAGCTGCTACCGATTTGTGAACAACTATACTTTCAGCAAATCACAGCATTTTCTGTGATATCGATCAACATAGTTTATTTCTTCCTTTGCAGGGTACTGTATCAATTGATACAAAGAACAATTACTCACTGGTTCATACACTTTTCTAAGGATAAAGATCAAGCACTTTTCAAGGAAGTACTTTTGCACTTTTGTTTTCCAAGGATATCGAGCAACTTTTAAAACAGTCTGAAATTATCTATGGAAATTCATACGTACACTTGAGATTAGCACTTAGCAGGGAGAAAACTGCTACTCATCCAAACATTTCTTTGTGATAAAAAATAACAGAATGTGCATAGTAATACTTCAAATCCCTAAAATTCAAGCATTTGTTTGAGGACTTGGATGCACTGAGAACAAATTCAAGCACTTTCAAGTCCTTGAAAATGACAGGATTTACATTTAAGTACTTTCAAGGTTTTTCAGGGTGGTGCATGAATCCGTGCATACAGTTTATAACAGATGCAAACTTCAAACAACAACAAATCATAAGTATATAACACATGCCAGGAAGAAGACACAAAAGCAAACCGTATTTGTTTTCTTTTTCTTTCATTAAGGGAAGTCTCACAAATCTTGCCTAAGATCGTCTTGGAGCGTGCTGTCGCTACCCAATGTGACAAGGATAGCAAACAGACAGAAATGAGTCATACTCCCATACACATGTCTCCTGGCCTCTCCTAATGGAAGGTCTGTGGCTTTGGGCACTCAAGCATGTGGGAATAAGCAGGGAATATAAAGAGCTTTGTGGACCTTAGATGATCTTAGATGTTTTAGGTTTTCCTAAATGGAAAGACATACCTTGTCTGTGTGTTTCAATAGCATCTCTGCATACATCCTACATACGTCATCTTCCTTCATTTTGTAGGTGACGACACCTGATTCATCTGTGTGATAGAGTTAGGTACATTAGTGAAACTCTAGCTGGGCCAAAATGAAATGAAAGTGCAAAAATGATCTTGTACACTCAAGAATGTTGTCCCATATTACATAATAGATACACATAAATGGCTATGGCTGCAAGGTGACCAGACTGAGATCAGATGGATCAAAGGTACAGTAGGAATCACACAGATGAAAGGTAGGGATCAGGTGGATCAAAGGTAGGGATCAGGAGGATCAAAAGTAGAGATCAGGTGCATCAAAGGTACAGTAGGATCACATGGATGAAAGGTAGGGATCAGGTGGATCAAAGGTAGGGATCAGGTGGATCAAAGGTAGGGATCAGGTGGATCAAAGGTACAGTAGGATCACATGGATCAAAGGTAGGGATCAGGTGGATCAAAGGTGGGAAACTCCTAAAAGCTCTACTATCATTTTACAACAAAGAATGTGATAAAGACAAAATTTTAACTCCAAAAGTATTTTTCTAAGATAGTCATTGATTTCAAAATTGTTCCATGGCACTTGATGAATGGATGCTCACACTGTTATTCAAACAACACCCACTTAACTAGAAGTCACTCAAGGGCATGACGCCTTCCTCAGATGTCTGACAAAATGTGTGGTAGAACTCAACCGCAAATCCCATTCCCATTGCTTCTACCACTATGTGCCCCATGGTGCAGACTTCACAATAAACACAGTTCACGATAAACATCGTTACTGTGCACATGCCACAGTAAATACTGTATACCCATCAGGTGCACTGAGCAAAGGAATGCACAAGAAGGGTGCATTACTTCTGCAATTCTTTTGTGGACACATAATGATCAAAAGCCAAATCTTCATATCAGTGGGCTGCATAATCAGCAACTATCTGTCTGATGGCACGAAATCACGACCAACTTGAAAAAACAATTCACAGGACTTAAAAATCTATTTTACCGAGTCACATTGACCACACACCAAGGAAGCTTTCAAAAGTGTAAATAAATTTTTGTTGGGGCCTACTCAAAGGATTAAGAAAAATGGAAGTCACCAAAATCATTCAGTGGGTCTTTTGCAGATGGTTATGGCATAACATTACAGCTCAGAAACAGTGATACAAACAAAGGATATAAAAATTATAACCATGGATTCTAGCATACGAACAACACTTTTGTTCTCAGCGAATGAAAAGTTAGGTTAGCAGCAAATTTGGGGTGACTTTGATATATGCAACTTGAAAGTAGGTTGAACCAGTGACGTGAAGACATCAACATCACATGATCAGCCTTGTTTACCTAAGTACTGACAGCAATAAAAACAACTGGTCAGGATGATATGGTCATCTCTTGTGACAACTATCAGAGGAAAAAAAGTTCAGGTAAGGTCCACCAATACAAATATTAAAGTGACTGCGTGTGTAGGCAAAAGTAAAAACATCGAAATTTCATCTCAAAAAGTTTGCTAAGGCTTTCAATTACACCATTCAGACAATCTGGGAAAACAAATAGGTTTCAGTTGGTTAATTCTGCCATACGATTTCAAATTCTTCTAACATAACGACAAAAAGTGTAGAATACGATAATGTAGTGGTTGACAGTTTTCATTCAAATCAGCAGTGTGTTTCTTTGAACAAGCCAATGGGAAGTATACTAGTATTGAATATTCAGTTAGGTCAAAACAACTCAGAATTACTGACGCCGCAATGTTGTGTTCAGTTCGTAGGTAATTTGTAAATACAGTGCTTCCTTTCACCAAATACTACAATTCCCAATACCTACCAAGAAGCAACGACTTGAATAGTATGTTTTTGATACACTAGTGTGACCTGTACTGTTGTATATTCATTATGTTGGCGGTTATAGTAAGAACCATTCATTTTCAAATATGTTTTCTGTTTTTTACTGTTTTTATGCCAATCCGTTGTTTGTCGAAGTAGTTACTGTCATTTTACTGTCATTGAAAGACATAGTCCGTTCATGTACAACCTCGCGTGTACATCCAAAAATAAAGAAGTAGTTAAAATCAAACAAAATCTTCTCGTTTTGGTTTTTCAGTACACACGCAATCACTTTAAGCCAGCATGATAAACCATACCTCTCTGCAGCTAGAGCAACGATCAACAAACACTGCATAACAAAATGGCTCTCCGCATCGTATGACTGACCAGTACTTTGATGAATGGCACTCCCTCCTGGCTTGGTCCTGCAGTCAACCAAATAACCTAATACCTTTAAATGCATGATAGGTTCTCCACAACATATGACAGACCAACCCATCACATTTCAAAGTAAAATCCCTTCAATTCATTTCTTGAACTTTCACAGCAATATCCTTCAAAAGTATCAGAAATAACATTTAATATAATAAATACCAAGAATGTTTGGAAACATTGTTAAGCACTTACTATTCAAAGACTCCAGACTTATTAAATATAGCATAGCTAAATTTTAATATGTACTGCAACATTACCTGTATTTTTCTCCCCAAAGCAATCAATAACATGCTGTAAAATGAACCTGAAAGTAAAAGAACACAAAAAAGGCTACTTTACTATTAATATAATAACGAACAAAATGACAGATGCACATATGTAGCGAAAAAAAGAGAAGATATACCAAGGGCTGTTTGCATACCTATAATCCAGTCAAGGTGGACAAAGCTGCGGTGAACTCAGCCACAAAGAAAATGGAGACCAGGGGTGAAATATGCAGACAGTTAAAATGGGCTACCACCTGGTGTCCCGTTTTACATGGTCCAATTAATAACAAACCCAGTCACACAGGCGTCAAAATGATCAACCTAGACAATTCCATCCAGGGGTGGAGCCAGGCAGGTAGACATGAAGTCAATATGAGCCAGTAAGATGGACCAATCAGTAATGGACCCAGATGGTCAAGATGGTCACTCTATATGGACCATTCATTCAGAGATAGGGCCAGCCATGCAGCTGACCGGAACAGAGTCTATATAGACCACTCAGACGGACTATATCAGTAATGGCCCAAACGATCAAAATGGCCGCTCCATACGGACCATCCATCCGGTCCTAGAGCCAGCTAGCTAGACAGCCAGATGGCTCAGCGAAGCATGTAATAATAAAAGCCACAAATTACTAACATAGGGCCTGATATAAAAATTTCATGACAGAAACTGATGACCACGATGGAGATGCCTTTTTTTGCATTTTTGTCGAGATACTGACTTACAGTAACTCCACATATCAGAAAAAGTTGTCAGCTTGTCGAGATACTGGGTTACAAATAACTTGTCACCTTGAAAAAATTCTGCTTTTTGTTGACATTCTAACTAACTTACAGTAACTTCACATCTCAAAGAAATTTGTCAACTTGTTGAGATATGGAGCTACAAATAGCTTGTCATCTTGAAAAAAATTTTTGTTGTTGTGATATCAACCTACATTAACTTGACGTCTTGGAAAAATGCTACTGCTCCTGTATGTCTAGCTAATATCTGAGAGTAGTTGTTCTGTGCTGCCACTATACTGTACCTTGGTTTCAGATCTTGAAGCGTTTCCAGAGTCTCCGTCAGAGGAACTTCGTCAAGGCTCCAGGAGTTTTCCTCAATCAAAGACAATATCTGAGACAAGACCTCAAATTCATAATCGAATTCAAGCAACCTCCAGTACCCTAAAAGATGAAGAGAACATCAAACCGATGCGGAATGAATAATTTTAAAACTATACATGATCAATGGAAATCATCAAACATGTTTACAAACGGTCGATATTCAAATGGTGGGGGCGCTCTTCTTTCTACTTCCCCACATAACCAATTCCATACAACGCCTTCAGACATTTTTTGAATAAAGACCAAACGAAAACATTACTATTTCCTTTTTCAACCCGTGCCAGCTGCTCTGAATCACTGACTCCAGTTCTCAGCCTGGTTCCTTCCTTCACTTGTTAATTGAAATATTATTTTACCTTTAAACCATCTAGTCCTCACAGTTTTGTGATGTGCTAAAAACATCTCTTGAGAAGACCTTTTCCGCATGTTGGAACATGACGTGATATCCAGATACACCATAATGGTTAGGGTATGTTCCTCTCGAGAAGGTATAAACATGTATGATGTCATGTGGGAGGTTGGTTGCTTTAAACAGAGAACCTTACTTAAATGCATGTAATGAGCTGTGACATTTCAAAATCATTCTCAACTTTTCTACTTCTATGCGAGAACAAAAGCTTTAAAAAATTAAAAGCAGTTAAAAATGATAACCTGCGATATTTGTTAACATCTTCTGCAAGCACTAAATGATATTTTTGGAAATAAGCATTTCATGAACAGTTACTTGGCAGTTGAAGTCCCTGTGGCCTGTGGGTTCTTACCATTGATATGACAAGCTCTAAGTTTAACCAGTTCATCTCTTATTTCATTTTTGCTGGCCTGTACAGTATCCAGCAGGTTGTCCTTTGTATATTTAGGGCCCTTGTGACCAGGACCGTCTTCGTAAAGATCCCCAGCATAGACGTTCCTCTCCAACAAATGTTGCATTTTCTGAAGTCTTGGGCGAATGGGACGTAATTCATAGTATTCATGGGCCAATGCTTGCACCTGACGGATGAGCAAACGTTCGACAATGATCAACATCAAAATTCTGGAACTGACATTAGCATGCGTAGTTTGTACAAATGCCAGCATAGTGTTATCTTGCTGCAATTTCTGTATTCAAAATGACTTGAAGAAAACAGCTGTGATGCAAAACTTGCAGATATTCTAATTTACTGTATGTTCCTATTCGATTGTGAAGTTCTACTAGGAATGTGTTCTGGAAATTCCAGAAAGGGCCTACAGAGGTGAGCTAGAAGGAAGCATTATTCC
Source organism: Stichopus chloronotus (assembly GCA_021234535.1). NCBI lineage: Eukaryota > Metazoa > Echinodermata > Holothuroidea > Aspidochirotida > Stichopodidae > Stichopus > Stichopus chloronotus. Next base: position 15,468,890 of record CM037849.1, on the reverse strand, counting down.
TATGGCGTCTAAATTAATCGACAGATCCTTTTCCAGAGGACGATGTACATAAAATCACTTTCACTCAAAGCAGAAACACAATCTGCGACTTTGGAACTGATGTTCTTGACATGGGAGTAGCAACCAAAGCGAAACGTAGATTGCTACTGCCGTGAAGGACGAGCGGACTGCAACAGCAATATCTGAACAGCAACGAAGAATTGTCACGAAGAATATTTAACTCATGATCCGTATATTTTGCAGCGTTTTTACTGTACCGCATGTCCAGTATTTACACATTTAGACTTCAATTACCCAGAGTTATTTACCAAAACTTTTCTTATTGACAATCATTTGGTGGAGTTAAGTGTACGGAAGAATTGTGCTGAAATCAACGATTAATTCAATTGAAGATGACCTTCCTGACATGCGAGCATTTCCACTGCCGTGAAGGCCAAATACAGATTACTATTGCAACAGCAATATATATCTGAATAGCAACGAAGTTAACAAAATTGTTGCAATGAACATTTAACATATCACCAGAATATTTTACAGTGTCGAGCCTTAATCTTTCCTACAAACAGCAACGACAAGAAAAAAAAAATGCAACAAACAGAATGTAGTTCAAACAAAAGGTTGTCCATCGCTCACACAATGCGCACGATCCATTAGCAAAATTTTGAGACCAAAAAACTTGTCACATATGGCACTGAAAATCACAGACGAAGCATTCTGCGAGGTGAAGCAACATCACAAATTAATAAACCAAAAGACAGAAACAACGACAAAACTCTGGGAACCCAGAAAGAACTCTGCATGGCTGCACAGAATCTCAAATGCACTGGAAGTGATGTTTGATTCATCAAAAATGTTTTACATAGTAAGACTGAGAGTGCGAGGAGTTTTAAGCCAGTACAATATTATCCTAAAACTCACCTCAAAAATCATCACATTTATCAGACAATAGCTTACAAACATGGCAGATCTGCAAGTATTATACATAAGGAGACATCGGTTTGTAAACTCGGCCAATCCTGGGGCAAAAGTTGTCAAACCATAACTCCTAATAAAGGTTATTATTTTATTGCATGGTTTGAGCAGAATATAATTGTAGCATTCTGGCAGGTAATGTGCAGTTTGGTAAGATACAGTTTGAGACCTCAAACATGACAGAATGGTAAACTTCATTGTAAATTTATAGAATTCCCATATTTGCTGACGATCAATTGAAATTTATTTTGAGGATGGTGTTTTTGCCAGTACCCCTAACATAGCATTTGAATTTGGTACCCGGGTACCCGGTAGCCGGGTATCCGACCAACGAAGTCAGGACCAGGTTCTGAAATCGTGACCTGGATCCAAAGTCTCAAGAATGTGTATTACGGAATACTAATACCAAACTTCAGCCTGCATGCAACTAAAATCCCTCCAGTGTTATACCTGTATTTTAGATACATGATAATGTATTAACATTCAAAACTTTTGGAAAGCAAAATGTTGTGTTGTGATTTCACAATGAACTCATAGACTGATGGGAGTTAACTTTCAGGTTGTCGGGTCACAGACCATGGACAGGGTCACCAGGGTAAGAATGTTGGGTAGAGTGCACAAACACTTCTATACATAGATACTTTTTTTAGTCTGTCCAGCGACAACCTTCAGTGACTAAACACAGGATTATACTGCTGTTGCCTTACAGTAAGTGATTAAACACAGAATAATCGTATTGTTGCCTTAAGTGACTAACACAGAATAAATCCTGTTGTTTCCTGATGCACACTTTACATTGGCTTTACAGTAGTTACCTACACATGCACAATGTACTTTTGGACTTTTCTTCGGAAACAAGGAAGGATTAATACTCAAAAAGGCATTTTTTTAACCAGTACTCTTTGCCTTGATTTTGAAGTAAACCTGCTTAACTTCCAATAAATAACACACCTCAAAATGATGGAGTTCTGCTTTGTTAGCTTGAAAATCATCAACTTCACTCAAACAATTGTCCAACAAAAGAAGGGTATTGGAAGTCTCCGCCTCCTTTAGGTCATAGGTCACATCATCAAGACATAAGACGGCACTCTCCTTCTTATCCCCGCGAATGACTAAGCTGCAAATAATCAGAAACAGAATTGTGAAGAAAATACCCGAGTTTGCACTTAAGCACGATCAATATTTCATTAAGGGGAACAAAAATGCACAAAGGCACAGGACAAATTATGTGGTTGGCTTAAGAAGCATATTTGTTGACTTCATCAAAAAATTCCAAATTTACAACTTCTGACTTGGAACAAATACTCACTTTTTGCCTTCTTCAATGTATTCCAGTACAGCAGGGTCAACCTCCACCAGTTTCATGTTAGATGTCTGGAAGTCATCCCCAAAGTACAAACACTGTGGCTGACCAATCAGATCACTTGGATCCAATTTAGCGACAACAGAAATAGCCATCACTTGCTGCAAATTCCTGCATTGGGAAACAAAAATTTGTTTGAACTCACAGTAGTTCCTGGCTACAGTACTTTAAATTTTCCTAATATTCCTTCCATAGAGACTTCCTGTGAATGATAGTCCCACTTTTGGTTTCTGCTAATTGCTAACTAAAGGCTGTTCTGTTGCTATTAAACACAGAGAAAAAAAAGCAGTGAATCCAGGACCTACTTTACAGCACTGTAGGCTGCAGCAGCCACATTGCAAGTAGGATAACATATAGCCTAGGCCGACAGTATTCATAGAAAATTCAAGCCTTGAAGGACAAGTTTCACAAGTGTGGAGGAAGCCAGTTGCTTTTATATAATCATGAAATATTGTTTCACCTACTGTAGATGGCTCTGATTGCTCTTTTAGCCTTTTGGGAGTTTTTTTTTCTCTTAAGTCTGAAGACAGGCACAAGTGCTACAGTGGCTCCTGAAAGAAAACCCACAAGGGCATTGGGGTGTGGACCTTTGAACAGACTAAAAACATGTTGGTACTGTACCATGGATACAACATTCAATTTAAAAAAACTCTGGAGGCTGATCTGAGCTCTGGTGAAAGACTAACATTAAAATCGATCAACAATCTTTTACTGCATTCCATACAGAAGGTCAGATTATCCAGTACCAGTACTTTTGAGATCTGCCAGTTACTTTCTTGTTTTTCTTTGATTTCGTCGTTAAGTTAGGCCTACCATACTTAGTTGGTTAGTGCTGGCCAAGGGGTCGGTACCACTACAGTAGTACTGTAACAGTATGGGGTACAAGGAGCCCCTAACTTCCTAAGGACTGCATACACAGCTGGTCACTGTAGTCTCCCGGTTGTCATTACAGTAGTATAACCCTATGAGTCCCTCAGTCAAATGAGTCCATATCATTTAGTAGGGCTTGCTCAGACAAGCCAACTTTCATGGTTTCATCGTGAGTCTCACAGTTTCAGAAATCGTCTCATGGTGGAAAACGAACTCACTTTTGACCAATGCTTTTCCAGGCTCCTTTGAGTTATCATCATTACATAGCCTCAATAGGGCTTACAAGTAGCCTAGGGCGAAGCCCAGGATGCAATTGCAAGTTTGCAACACTACCGGTACCTAAGGTTAGGTAGCGTTGCAAACTTGCAATTGCATCCTGGGCCTCGCCCTTGGCTACTTGTTAGCCCTATGGCGGCTATGTAATGATGATAACTCAACTAGGAACTAGGCAGTAACGTTACTTGTTAGCAGTACTATAGCCTAGCCTGGGCTATTGTTTAAAGGCTAACTTAGCGGAAAAGTTTCGCCAAAAATAGCCTTCCCATACCTAACGTTAGCCTGTACAATAAGCCCAGGACTAACTTAGTGTTTCACTCAATATTTTACTCACCTGTCTCTGACTTGTTCTTCCATTTTAACACACACTACACAGGTGACGGGGGCAGGCTAAGTCAAGATGAGAAAATGAATTACAGTTAGGAGTATGACTGGTTCTGCTAAGACTGCTTTAAGTAGCCTAAACATGCAAGCACGATCGATCACATCGAAAAACTCCTGTACGCTGATTACAGTTTGTTGTGTACTATAAATCAGTTTCACGATATTTAATCCAGCAAGTTGGACTGAGAATTTTCCTAAATTTCCTAATAGTAATACTATATCATATATGTTGGTGCTTCGGCTCCAAAATAAGATCACCCTGCTAATCTAACGTCAGGCTTACGCAAATGTAGTGTTTGGAGGCACTTTTATCGTCTGCTCTCCTAAGTTCTAACTACTAACCACTGTTCCTAAATCCTAACTCCAATCCGACATTCTCATTTCCCGCCACAAGCGCGCACGCAAAATACTTAGGCCCCATAATGAGGGCAAAGGAGCTAATTAGCACTATGTCAAAGGAAGAACAACTTTTGCCTGTACAAATTAGGCTCTTGTTGTTGAAAATGTTTATATCTATACCGCACAGCAATTGTCAGTGGGAGTCAAGTATAGGCAATCATTAAACGAATAGAAGAGGAGGGCACCGACAGAGGCTAGCTCGCTTAAAAATTTGTTTTGATGGTCATTGGGAAATTCTGCCCCTTGAAGCTGGGGGTCATGACTTGGCGGTAAGCGTCATGACTTGGACAATTTGAGGTTTCAACTGATGAAATCGCAACCTTGGTAATCAAGCTGTAGTGTAGGTGTGTATGTGTGTTTGTAACACCTACCTTGTACACACGATATCTCAAGAGGGGAAGCTTGGACAGATGTCGTATTTAGGAAATAGTTGTGCCTCATTGAGTACAAGAACTCTATTGTTTTTGGTGGAGGCCAAAGGTCATTTGAGTTTAACAGGGGTCAAATAGTGAAAACATTGTTAACACAATATCTCAAGAAGGGAAGCTGGGACAAATATCATATATGGTATGTAGGTGTACCACATTGAGTACACGGCAAGAACCCTATCGATTTATGTGGAGGTCAATGGTCATTTAAGGTCAACAGGTGTTAACTTGAGAAAACATTGAAAATACGACATCCAAAGAAAGAAAGCTTGGGTAAATGTCATATTTAGTCCATCGGTGTACCACATTGAGTAGAAGAACCATATGTTTTGGTGGAGGTCAAAGATCATTTGAGATCAAATTTCGCGAGGAGGGAAGCTTTTACAGATCTCATTTTTCATGTGAAGCATGGTAGCTTGCGACATATCCGACTGCTGTAATATCAGATTCAGAAAAAAATGCTCATAATCGGATTATCGAAACCACCATGTGTCTGTGGGTTCTGTGATAGAAAACCGCAAGTAACAAAGTGACAACCTAACAGCTCTTGAAGTTAATTGGTTAGGGATTTACCTTACTATAAAAATGTCACGAAGTAACGTTAGTTTGTGATGGCAAATCCATAAACTGGCAAATCCCTTGTCCAGATATTTGGGAATCTCCAATGTGCTCTCGTTAATATTTGTCATATATTTGATATAACCATGCCAAAATACTGGCCACTGGCGTAGCTACTGTAGGCAGGAAAATCTTTTGAGGAAATTTCGGAAAATCTGATTTCATGTGTCGACGACGGTTTAACTGCACCGCTGGTAAACAACAAGGACTGAGAAACTTGAAAGATAAATTAATGTGAGGGCGCTTGTACAACAACAAGTTTGCTCGCATATGTACACGTACGATTCCAACGGATGTTATCCTCATAGAAATAGATTAACAAGAACGACGTCTGGCTAATAATTCAGACACTTACCAAAATTACTGAAGTTGAACAAAATATGTGTGGTTCTTCCTCGTACATCAAAACAGCTTTGCCTTGAACAGTTCCCATAAATAGTGTTCGCACCGTCCGAAAATTTGTTCGTTCGATACCTAACATCTTTAGGGAAAACAGGAGTATATGCAACCATTTGATTTCTTGAGATGGCCTGGTAATGTTCACGGGAAAACTGTGTTCCATCGCTTAGCTGTTCGGGGGCTACATTATCCTGAATTTCCCGTTGGATTTATGCTACAGCGATTTCATGAGCATGTCTTTTGCCTTACAGTTTTTTTTTTCTTTTTTTCTATGATCTTTTTTTTCTATGATCTTCATTTATTGTTCCCTCACGTCATTCTGGTAAATATATTTCTATGTTTTTTCCTAATTTTTGAACACACAGTACAGTACGAGATATGTACACATATGACATTGGAAAATCTGACATCATGGCCGACGAAGTAGACACAGTACAACCAGACTCACCTGAGTTTAACCTCACTGTAAATGAAACAGAAGGTGCCGTAAATGGAACGAAAATTCCAGCTACGCCGGAAGGAATGGCTGTCGCATATGGTAGTTTGGTCCTTATGGCCATCCTTCCCATATTCTTTGGCGCATTCAGATCTGTAAGATTTCACAAGGAACAGAAGGTAAGGCTGCAGCCTAACACTAACACTGCTGTTGTGGCGCACATGTGGTAACTCATGAAAGTGAAACAGCTGTTACTGTGCTGCTGTTAGTGTTGGGTTGTTGGAAGTGCAGTCACTTGTTCTTGCGACCGGTAGCCACATGAACCCAAATAGAATATCACATGAAATGAACATTTTACCGTGAAATAGTTTGTATTGTAATGCACAGTACTGTATTATGAGTTAATTTATTCATTAGTATGCTTTGTAGTACTAGTACCACTAACTAAGTGTAGGGGTACAAAGTTTTCTGTCAAAATTTAACCGTGAGAATTGTGTTCGACTGCCATGTCACTGGTCTTAGATTGTTACCGTACTGCTCAATTCAGAAACTGCCCAAAGTTACATAGAATCTAGACTATTGTATCACAGTTGTATTAAGGGAGTTACTAAGGGATCATTGCCACTATCCATCCGGTAGTCAGGACACGTCTTATGGAAACGCGGGCAATCTATGAAAGTTTTATAAAATATCACATCTACCACACACCTTAATTTCCTGAGAAGTGTGATTTGTAGCACTCCTGGAAAATCTAAAACACAAGGCCTGTGTTATATTAAAAAGAAACATCATACTAACTTAAACAAGATGATTAGATTTATAGGGATTTTGAATTTCCAGCAGCTAGAAATTCCAAGGATTTTACGGTAGATGCAGGTATATAGTTTTATACATCCATGCTAGAACAGTGCACACAGTAAACAACCAACATCCCTACAAATTGCTTACAATTTCATCTCCATTGAGTATTGATAAATTCATGTTAAGTACTGTTAATGTTTTGTTAAAAACTGTATGCATTTGCCTTCTTTCTTGTAAGTAGAATCTCCATGTGAATCTTTGTCTTATTGAAATGACAGGATAATGGTGAGACTCCAGAGGTAATGTCCGACAAAGATGCAGCTATGTTTCCCATCATTGCCAGTGCTACCCTGTTCGGAATCTACGTGATATTCCAGGTGCGTAGTCGCTTAAAGGGAAATAGGGCGTTTGTTTTACAGAAAATAACCCCATTTTTGGAACCAATGTTTGTGGATGCAGAATGATAGATTATTCAAAATAAGGAAGGACAGTAGTCTTTTTTCAAGAAATAAGTTTCTCACAGATAGAAACTCAGTCGTTTGTTGCTCGACACTAATTTGTTCACCCAAACTTTTCAAAATTCAAATGATGCATTTTCCGTTACTCATCACATGCATAATGTTTTAGGAGATGAAGCTTTGGCAGACGTTTATTGATGAGAATGAATGGTTTAATAATGACTAAAGCTATTTCTTTAGTGTGTCATGTTGGTGTATTCTAAACACCCTATTTCCCTTTAAGCTCTATCTGCAACTCTGCATGATCATATGCAGGCGTAAATTTCTATCAAAAATTCCAACTTTTCCCTTGGATGACCCACTTCTCATTTGTGGTTGCAGAGCACACCAAGTGGATAATTATTTTTCAGTTGTTACTTATTCGAAGGACAGTCTCAACAAACTATTAAATTACCACAAGAATTTGCTTCAGAAAGTTACTTGCTCATAGGACAGCCCCGAAGGAGTGCAGTAGATTTGGCTGACTGAGGTGATTTTTGTTCATCTGGAGGGATTGGATGACCTTTAAATTTTAGTCCTGATAGTATGTTTGTTCAAACCTTTGCCATACATCTGCATGTTAATGTGCGTGACCAAATGTATGATCGTGTGGACGGGTCTCCCAACAAAGTCGAACAACATGATCCAGCATGTATGATGGTGTTCAACTTTTTTGCCAAGACTTTCATCTTTCTGACAAATATTCAAAACATTTGAACACTTTTCTGTCTTCTTATCATTTGTTTTCACTATGTACTGTATGGCTTTTAAAGGAGAAGTCATCACCTAAACATGTGTTTCTTGTTTCTGGAATATTCAGCAAAAGTCAGTAGTTTAGGGCACTATAAGTCTGGGAAGTGTGAGACTTCCATACAGTATGGCACAATAATTTTTTGCTCACTGGTACACATTGCTTGACGACATTCGGGGGCAAATGTACTATCTTGTAGACAGGATTTAATAATTGTGACTGTGTGGCACAGTGTGTTCCCATTCACATTCTTTTGTCGCAGCAAAGTACAGTACCTGTAATGCACCGTGCGTCTTCATTAAAGGGACTCTTCTTCAACCCCTCTCTTGAAGCCACCTATTAAAAATGTCCTTTCTCCATCTCCCAACCTTTATAGCCACAGGGTAGAACATCATCCCAGCTCTTTGAAGCTCAGTGGTAGAAGGTCGTCTCCCCCATCGTACACTCTGCAAAATAACAGGAATACTGTATGTCGTACAGTACGTAGCATGTGCTAGCCACACTGTCCCAGCCATCTGTTTTGCATTCATTTGATTTTGTTAAAAAAAAGTGTACAGTAGACTGTAGTTGGTGTTATCAGCACTGTTTGATTGAATTTATCTACTTTCTCTTTCAGATATTTTCCAAAGAATACATCAACATTTTGCTCACGGTCTATTTTCTGTTTCTTGGAGTGTTGTCTTTGGCTCATATAGCTGGGTGAGAGGCATACTTGGATTTCTTTCCATTTGTTTATTGTTGATTGTCATCCTGCCAATTTGCTGAATTTCATTCTATACTGCAGTGTGTGTTTGTTTCACTGGTCACTGATCTGCCAACTATTCTCTCCTTGTGGAAGAATAACAGGTAGAGCAATGTAAGCCACACTCAAAATATTGGATGAGAGTAATGGGGGGCTCAGGGGATGGAGGTAGGGGATGGGACAGCATGAGGGGGATCATACTGTTTCAGCAGGTTTTGGAACACAAATGCTTTGTCACTTTCACTCTTGCAAATTTGTATCAAAGAGAATATTGCTATAATACAAGGGAAGATGATGAGTATACGTACATATACTGTAATGTGAGGACCAAAATTTTACTGCACTGATCGCCTAGAAGTAGAATGGTTTCAAAAATTACTTGGATTTGTGGGTGACATACTGTATGGATGTGCTTTCTGGCAAATGTTACATATGACAACACATGTAAACTCATTTTCTCTCTGGATTAGAAAGTTTGGTAGTGTACATATATTTATGTTCTTTTAATGCTTTGTATGGGTAGGAATGATTTAACATTGAAATAGCACACTAGAGGAAAAAAAAAAATTTAAATACAGCAAATGATATCGCCTGTTTTGCTAATTCCCCCGTCAGGGTTCTAGTCAGCTTTTCACCCAAACCTTTTAGACCAACTTTATTGATACTAAAGGCACCCTTGCAATCCCAAAACTGAAACTGCCTTCCCGAAGTTGGCTGAGGGCCTGGCTATGGTAATTGATTGGGAATATGGTTAGCTGGATTTTAAACTGCATAGGCCTACAGTATACACACCTCTAAAATTATATTGATGTTAAGCTTCACAGGTGTCCATCGTTTCCAATTGTGGATTCATCACTGTAACCAATAAAACTACGTAGGCAGTTCTTTTTGGCACAATAATCTGCCCCCAAATTGGGTGTCCTATTTTCAGTCCAGTGGGTGCTGAAGTTTCGAATAAGGTGCAAAGGAGGGAAGTGAAAATCAACGTTAGCCCTCCACACAGTTCGAAATACCCAGTGAGACCGCTGCTTTATTGAATCGAAATTAGCAACACAGTAAGTTGCCGTAGTAGCATGCCCCAATGTTTCCCTGTCAGACTTAACGATAGGTCCAAAATTCAAATATAAGTTGAATCTTTGTACAATACACGTTTGTGAAACTTTGAATCAGTTTTTGCAATTTCAAAAACAGGGTCCTGACATGGTCATGCAAATGCTACTTTGTACGTGAGCTTCACATGTAACCAACATCAAACTCCATAGATATTTTATGCCTGATTTAACAAAACATAACTCTTTTGTAATTTGGGGGTAAAGTTAAACAGTACTTATTTTTTTTTTTTTTGGTTGTGCTCTTTGTTTTCAGGCCGTATGTGAGAAAGCTTGTACCAGAAGTAGTTCCTAATGAAGAGTATCATCTTCTGTTAACATCAGGCAAAGCAGAAAAGAAAGAAGGTAAGTTTATCCCTCGCAGTAGGTTGTGATATTATAACGTAAAGCATTTAGCGAACTTTACAATCTGAAGCTTGAAAATCAGATTTTCTTCTCACTTTTCTTTTAAGTGACCAGTGCACAGAGGTAGCCTTCCTCAGAATGATTCGTTTGTTCGTTATGTCGCTCGTTTGATTCCGTGGCATAATTGAAGACACTAGTCTTTGAGGTTACTGTTAAGTAAATTTGTCGGGCAGACAGTTAATATCTGTAAGGATTTTAGGACAGAACCCAGCTTGGATAGTCCCGCTAACTCGATATAATTGGCCCTCATGCACAGAACCTGAAACAAGCTTACCGAATTTTATGGAAATCAGGTGTCTTGCAATACAAGAAAACAAGAGAAAACAGTTTAAAGCTGGAATATGAGTTGTACTGACATCTCTCTGAGATATCATAGTAGTCCACAATCACTGTTATTTGAAATCAAACAGATCAATATGGGAGTGGTTATGAATTCACAATTCAGATCACAATACATTTCATTGTCTTTGTGATCATGTGATCCTTTTGTAATATTATTTGCCAAATATTTCCTTGTTTGTCTCTCTCTTTTTTTTTTTTAAACCAAATATGTTTGTGCAAAAACACATTGTTCATGGAATAGAGGAAGTGTTTCATGTCATTTGATATGACAGCTTTGTTTTAAAGTTGTTTGGCTCATTGTCAAATTACTTTAACTTTGTCAAGCCTTGGAGAGTTGATTTTCATCCTATTGCTTCTTTCATTACCATTTCCTCATTTGCAGATTATTACTAAAAGTGTAACTTTTCTTTTTATTTGGCCTTTTCAGAGCTGATGAATTATAAGTTTGATCACAAAGATCTCATCAACTTAGGACTTTGTTCCGTATTCGGTGGCTGGTACCTCTATGAGAAGGTAAGCTCTGCTTTAAGATAAACCAGTCTTCAGGTTTTCACGAAAGCTTTGTAATTTTCAGAACTATCACATAACCACGGTTACGAATCACGTTGATCTCTCAGTCACTGAAGATGTCTTTCAGCACTTCCCCTTCTCTAGGGAGTTGTTTTGTTTTTGTTTCGGTGGAATGTCGACAAAGGAGCTAAATCATCCAGTTGCACAGAATTCCGGTTGTTGGAGGCTGTCAAACATAATCAGCGAGACTTTAGAGAATGTCTACCCTGTTTTGTGGAAGTCTTAAAGGAAAAACCATTACGAGTAAAGCCTTCCAAATAGAAATGATACTTTAGACACAGGTCTTCAAATGAGAGGGCTCCATTCTGTAGTAGTACAAATACAAGTTGAGGAAAATGGGAAGTTTTATGACTGCACTATTTTACTCACTGGCAAATTGCCATGTTATAGGGAAATTACCTGAATGGTGATGCCATGCATGCAATTCCATGAGTCATATAGTATTGGCAGGTGCATGTGCTACATCACTCTTTTTGAGCATAATGGCACACTACACAATGTGTTCGGGAAATATTGAAGTGATATCTGGAAAGAGGTCTTTATTAAAATAGCACCATTACGGTTGTGACTGCTTTTGAATAGAATTAAGTCCAGGTTGAAATTGAAACACTCACCATGGTTCTTCTTTAAACATTCTGGAATGAGACGTGAAATTTAGGTAGCAACTTGTGTCGATCAACAGCTTGTACGACCGGAGCAAAGTAACAAAGATAACAAAGTTTCCCCAGTCTTTACTTTAAGCCTTGCGAACACAGAGAACAAAAACTGTGTTTACAGTTTGATCTATCGCAATTCAATAGTGTATGACACTAGCAGTGAAGTAACAACAGAAATACATGGAAAAGGACGCCAAAACAGATTGTTTATGCTGAAAAAATGTCTGTCGCTGTACTTGGAACAGAGCACTAACCAGGAATGTACTCTAATTCTCTGATTTGGTCTTGTTCTCAAACAGCACTGGATTGCCAACAACATATTTGGTCTGGCATTTGCCCTGAACGGCATCGAGTTCCTGCAGCTGAATACCGTAATGACCGGGTGTATATTACTAGGTGGTCTCTTCATCTATGACATATTCTGGGTCTTCGGCACCGACGTCATGGTAACCGTTGCCAAGAGCTTTGAGGCACCAATTAAACGTAAGTGCTTTCAAGAACTCTGTGATTCTTCAGTTTGTACAATTGTATTAAGTATCTGTAATCTTGGAAGTATTTCTAACAGAATCTAAGCATCACGATGAGTTTCAGCCACCTAAGTCCTCTTTCTTTTTAGTACCCCCCACCTACCCCTTCCCCCTCCCTCCCCTTCCTCCCTCCACAAACTCACATATCTGCATCCGGTAGGAACCAAAGAAAACATTTGGCAACCATGAGCTTACTGTACATTAACATGGTATGTGAAAGCAGAAACCTTCTGTGAGTGGTCCATTACATTTCAGTTGCTGGAAATATAAAGCAGTGTGTTATCAGAACTACCCTATATGACTCTAGAACACCATCAATTGCACTAGGAATAAAGGTAGAAGGCAAATTCAGTACTTGTTGAAGAGTGTTTTGCAGAACTGGTCGTGTAGGTTTTCGACGTCGTGACTCAGCAATGGGACTTACTGCGTCTTTTTAAATTCACTTTGTTACGTTTTTGTTTGTTTTTTATGTCCCTTTTTTTGGTGCAGATATGAGTTCCATTGGCATGATAATTTTGACACAGACATATTCAATACTGGGTGACATGTTTGCAACTTCTGTAACTGTTCTCTTTTTATTTACAGTGGTTTTTCCTCAAGATTTGTTGGAGAAAGGTCTAGCAGCTAACAACTTTGCAATGCTGGGCTTAGGAGACATTGTTATCCCGGGGATTTTCATCGCTTTGCTGTTGCGCTTTGATGTGAGGTAATAGCAACTGATTGTCGTCACATGAGTAGTCTCAGATCCTATGTTGTACAGTATTTTCACTGTTATTCTATATCCTTCTGAAAACCAACTTGCAGGTTAAAGCGGCAATGACTTCGTAGAACTTCTATTTCACAAAATGTAAAGTTGTTGACTTAAGGGTTGGGTAGGGATACATTGAATACAGGTTCTAGCACAGGATCAAGCTCGATTATGGGCCCCAGTGTTTGATATGTCTTGTCTATAGGTACCCAGTGATACAAGGCTTCCCTATGTGTTGTCAGTTTTTTGTATTAGACATATTAATACTGTAGGTACATTGAATGTGTGTTTTAATGTCCTAGATTGATGTAAAACTGAAGGGTATGAAGGCATGTATTAGACAAACGTGTAAAGCTGTAGTTTTGACATGTATAAGGTCAACATAGACTTTGTATGTTATGATGTACATCATATGCATAGTAATCCAACTTGCAAACCAGGACAACTTGTGTATTATCCATATTGTTTGACATGTACTAGTGTATACTTGTACATGGTATGTGTTTGTCCATCTGGTATGAAAGGCAAACTTACAGCCCCTCCATTTATTTTATGTGCTGCATATTTTGTATTAGTCCCATTTGCAGACTGTAACAAGTTACATGGGTAGCCCTTGTATGACAGTTTGTCGTGCCATGTGGCGAGAGCTGTCACTAGGTTGGATTATTTTGTTACTAGGTTAGCTGTGTTAGTGTGTTGGCAGTGTGTTAGCGGTAGTGCATGGCACTACCGCAGGTGTCACAGTTGCACATACAGTCATGGAGATGTGCCATCATGCAGTCAGTGTTTCTTTCACACACATGTTTAGTCTATTATAAAACTTGTATATATATTATTTTACTTGTCGAGGGTCTTGACTTAAGTCACCAGTAGTCCTCAATTAATAATGTTTCCCATACATCTTGGGTGTCCACGATGACCTACACAAAGAACCTGACCAATTACAAATGATTGAAATTCTACATAGTTCTCATTTCTTTTTCCTTTCCCCTCTTTTCTTATTTTGTCTGTGATCTTTCTCTGCAGTCGCCAGAAGTCTAACACGTACTTCTATACAGGATTCATCGCATACCTCCTCGGTCTATTGATGACCATCGGTGTCATGCACTTCTTCAAGCACGCACAGCCGGCGCTCCTGTACCTGGTCCCAGCATGCATAGGCCTGCCCCTCTTTGTGGCTCTTGTGAAAGGAGACATCAAGCAACTCTTTCTGTGAGTATCGAACACCCCGATTCTGAATGATGAACGACTTGTTTGGTCTTTTGAAATTGGATTTTATTTCATTAAAAGTGACATCAATCATAAAACAAGATTATCTCTTTCCATGCCTGAGCAGTAGCATTCTACTCCCAAAAGTGATGTGCCTCCTTTCATTTTTCTTTCCAGAATTTTTGTTGTTGTTGTTGTTTTGCAACATTTGAACCAATTAAAAAATTTCAGACCATTTGAAGCAAATATATTGTGTGACACAGTGTCAGTGGAATTGTGCCCTTGGTCGCGTTTCCCTACTGTTTGTACAGTGTATTGTTGCTGACCTATAGTAATGGGTTTTCAACGTTATGTGTAATCTAGCTATTATTTCCACTTTCAGGTATTATGGAAATTGATAATCTTTCGTGGCTTACTTTCTTTAGATATACCACATCAAGCTTGTCAATTTGCGAAAGTCCAACCTTTTCGATAGCCAGTAACTTTCTTGCTGTCATTTCCAGATATCAGCAGCCATGCACTTCTTACCATTTCTGAAGGACATGTTAGCCAACATTTCTTTATTTTTAAAAAAAAAAAAAAATCATCAGATGGTGACTTTGACGATTTTCATACCTTGAAATGATCACACTTGTCAATCTTTACTATTTCTAGATGCTATGCTAAGCAGTATTGATAAGTTTTCATAAACCCGGTAATAATCATCATTTGACTTATCCAAGTCTTAAAATTATTTCAAGACAATACACGCACCGTCAGTAGATTTCAGCATAAATATGTCCCTATGAGTTCCATTCATTAAAGTAAATTAATTCATATGATTGTTGGTGTTTTGTGGTTTTGTAGGTATCAAGATAACCCAGAACAGAAGGAAAAAGAGGCGAAAGAAAAGGAGGAAGCCAAGAAATCAAAGTGAACCAGGGAGATGTGTTGCACAACTGGACGGAATGGCCTTTGACCTGGTAGATGAACCTCTTAAGGGAGGGACTCCAGCGAGAAATAAATATATACTAGTAGTAAGCTATGCCTTGGTGTACAACATCAGTGCATGGTAACGGTCACAACTAAGCATTCACTGTCGCTCACAGCCAGTCGTGCTGCAGGTATTTCGATGTTGCCATTTTGTTTGTTTTATGTTTTGTCACTGCAAGTTCATTGTTCCCCACGTTCGACCAGAAACAAGAACTTTGACATGAAATGAGAGCACAAAACTCAAGGACGTCTGTAGATACCTTCAGATGTTAGGTATCAATCCACGCACGAACAAAGCCGTCGCCTTCAGGGAGTGCTCCTGTCCTAGATAGGTAGTGAACCTGTTAAGTGATCCATCGTTCAAGCAGTTTAACATACCAAAACGTGTTGAATGAATATCATACTTCATTCATTCAGACACATAGGCTGTGTCATTTTGTATGAGAAGAGTTTGAATGAGTGATGTATTTCACACATACATCATCCAGCAGTGTAACATACATCTACTCTTGGAATGAGTATCATACTTGTTTTCATACATAATAAATTCACAGTTTCATATCATAAAGGAATATTTTCAGTGAGTGAGGATCTTTCACACATCTGTCATTCACACCAAAACATGTTGAATGAGTATTTTACTTCATTCATACACACAAACATCAGCAGTGTTACATCATTAAGGGAATATTTAAAATGAGTGGGGGGGGTATTTCATACTACTGCCATTAAGCTGTGTAACCTACCCAAGATGTTGAAACGAGTATCACACTTCACTCAGTCATACACATAAGCTGTGTCATATCATGAAGGAAGATTTCAAATAATTGGGGTATACATTTGACACTTCCGTCTCTGTGTGCTATTTCACATACCCAAACCTGTTGAATGAGTACCATACTTATTCATACACACTCATAAGCAGCTCTGTCATCATTGTAGCTGTGTAATGTCAGATGCAGATATGTCGTATGAATAATCACTGCTTTCCGTTTTTAGTATGCCACGTCTCGGGTGACATTCCTCTCAAACTGAATCAAATATATTGAGATTACAGTGTGTTAAGAACTGTTCTACAGGTTATCACTGACACTCATCTTAAACCCCCACCCCCCCCCCGCCTGCCCACTCCTTGGGAATGCAGTTCCTTCTATCATTCAAATAAGTTTTACCCGTCTGGATTTAGTAATGAAATGCTATCAAACTGTCAGTGAAGTGTCAAGTCGACTGGTTTTAAATTGCAAAATTTAAATCCAGATATTGTTGTTTATTTGTGACAATGTTATTTTTGCCAAATCTTTGCTATTTTTTCAGCATCTTAGTCGATGCAGGTTTAAACGGTGAGACCCGAAGTAAGCCAAAGCTGTCAACAACAGACATAAGAGGAAAAAGTCATGATCTCACTCACATTAAAGGGAAATAATTAACTTCAAAGAATGCAAAATTGCATTTGCCATTTTGTAATGGAGTGAGAGGAGGAAGGGGGGGAATAAATGTGACCTCAGAGGTTGCACACCACTCTGGTCGTTTGCCTTCTGCTGGAACAACGTGCTTCAGAGGCAAGTAGCGAGCTAGCTGTCATTTGTATCATTTTGCGAAGGTGCCAAACAGAGGGAACAGTTAGCCACAGTAATTCTTTGATCAACGATATTTAGGTCCCTGCTCTATTTTGGATGATCATCCTCCATCGCAAAAGTTGCAGACGGTGTAGACCGTAGAAGTATTGATAGAGTATGTTTCATGTCGTGGGGAGATGTGAGAGGACAACAAACCATTTTATGTGAAGATGTCTTGAATTTGATGCGTTGGTTGATGTTCAAGTTGACAGGAGTCCACTCTCATCTGTGTCTGGCCGGTTTAGGTTAACAAGATTATTTTTCAATACTTGCCTCATCGGGCTGTGTACACTTTGATGAACTTTCATGGGTTGTTTCATTCCACTCAACGTCATCACTGGCAATGTGTAGCTGCGGTGCGGATGGTCCCAGCATTCTGGAAGTCCAGGTGGAACAGAAAAGTGAGATTTTTCTTTTGACAGAATTATTGAATCAGTAAAAAATATGACATTCTCCTCTAGAGAAGGAAAGTAGCTATGAGATAATTCCCAGTCAGGTGCTAACAAACAGAAGTAACATTCCAAGCTACCAAATACATCAAAATGTCATCTTCAGTATCCTTTCATGTAAAACAAAAGGATGGAGAGGATGGAGGCAGGGGGGGTAGGTAATTGAACTTAAGACCAGTGGTGAGGCCAGTCTATGCTAAAGAGGCTCATGGAGTTGATGTTTCTTTATCTTGTGACAAGTTCGAAGGAAACTATTGCATGCCAATACTTCAAATTAACCTCACGAGCCATGTATCTTCTCCTACTGTTTCCAAAAATGTGAGAAATTGTAGTTTTTTTAGGGCAGGGTTCGCCATTGATTAGTACCGTATACGGTAAAAAAGTAGTCTGGTCACAGAGTTGCCAGAAATGATTTTGGTCATTAATAACACTACCGTTGTTGCTTCAGTTGTTTGTTGGGATGTTCCCAATTTCTTAGTTTGACCATTTATTGTCAAGATATGAATAATGCTCAACAGGTATGACAAAATGTCATGAATTTTGTCAACAAACTCAAGGAGATCCATAGCCTTGAGTAATATGGTGTATTTGGTTTAACTCTCTGTGCCAGCAACGCTGAAATTGGTATTTATTCTTTGTGCAGTGTTATCGACAGAAAACCTCTAACAGTATTTCCTATCCTTGGTTGAAGATTTCCGGTGCGAGGTGAGTCGGAAAGTGAGATAAAGTCTGCGAGGGGTAACTTAGTCGTTTCACACAAAAGTCAGAATTGTAATCGGGTATGAGTCAGGTTTAGTACTGCTCTTGAAGTCCAGTGGTGTAACTGAAGCCTTAAGATTTCAGCAGCCGTTACAGCGCGGAGGTGGGGTAACCCTCCGAATGCCAGTCGCCTGTGCCTTCCAACATAAGTCGCAAACGAACTGCTAAAACTGAATGCAGAGATATCAGTGTGGAAACAAGGGTAACCTTTCTCAATCTCTTACACAGAGGCACTCGTCATGTACAATCATTAGTCAGGGAAGGCAAGGCAGTGAGATGAACTCACGAACTTCCTTTTCATACCCCGTGATTTAGATTACTTCTAGTGTTTGCTTTATCATTCAGCTCTTATAGTTGTTCTTCTGCCTGTCTGTCAGTCAGTCTGTCAGTGTCTCAGTGAGGGAGGGTGTGTAGCCTGCAAGGACATGATTATTGTAACACACTGTGTTACCCGAGATCCCTTGTTCAATATGTATCCAATGTGTTACTGATGGTGTTGGGTGACCATAAGGATTCAAGAGCTAGTTGCCTAGCCTGTTAAGTTCAAAATGCACCAGGGTGTAGGAATACATTTTAGACAAGCATTTTTGTCTGATCTGGTAGCACAGGAGTGCATGTTTTTATGGTGGTATTTATGTAGTGCTTCTTTAATGCTATCTCCGTTTATTGTATTTTTTCATTGTTTTACTTCAGATGGGGGCTTTAGTATGTGCCTCTGTCATACACTTCCATTTTGTCTGGGGAATTATATAAAGGAAACATATTTCATTTTGTTCAGTCTTTTTATTTCGAGTGTGTACATTAGTATATAGCTCTCAAACCTGCAGATATAAGTTCTCTGATGATTTAATCAACATTTTAGGGTAAGGGTTGGTGGTTTAAGTGGCTGTCTAGTGATCTATATACGTCAACATGTGAATCCGGGTGGAATCACTTTGATATTTCCCGAGGACTCGGGTCAAAATTGGCTTGACAAGGTGGTTTGCAGTGGTGCTGAGGGGGTTACTAGGGTTTTCTATCGTCTGCTCAGGGTCTTGTCTGCTTCAGGTTGCTCAGTTCACCTGATTGGCTACTGGGCAAGTCCTCCCAGCCTTTGACAAATGGCTTAAGACAAAGGGATACCTCTCTTCCTTCAGATGGGGACATTAAATGGAGGTCCCGGCAGCAGGTGTGAGTTCGCTTTGATTGGTTTTGCACCTACTTTGTTACCCTCTGAACACTTACCGAAAAAAGAAGGGGAATCTCGCAGGTGTTTGTCCACCTTAGATATGGTATATGGTCCTCGATGAGCCAATTTGGGTTTCCTGAACCTGATACATTCAAATCCAATTCAACTTTTACCAAAGCCTCTTAAACTGACCTCAAGCACCTACAACGTCGCCTGCATGGCTTACTGCTTGCTCGACCCTCTCTCGATTTCAGCACTCCCAGACGGCATTCATTAGCAAACTTACGCCATGAAGGACTGTCGTATTGGTTCTAATTAAAGCAAACTGTGGATAGGCACGGTTCCCTGATCAGGCAATGAACCTTCCATGGTCCTAAAGTGACGTCTGACCCTACAAGGGTTTTGAATGCACTGCTTACTGCTCGTTTGGTAGTCTCTCGTCTTAAATAAACACTCTCAGACGGCATACATGAGTGTGTAATCATTGAGGACTTTTGTATTAGTTCTAATTAAAAGTGAGTTGTGAATAGGGAAGTTCCCTACTATGATCTTAAATTTAACTCATGTTCAATAATTTAGCTTGAGTGAACCGCTTTCGTAATAAACAATCTCTGACAGCATATATTAGTGAACATATGTCATGAAGGATTGTTGTATTGGTTCTGAATCAAGCGAGCCGCAGACAGGAAAGTTCCCAAATGATAGAATTGACTTACCATGGTCTTAAAATTACTCTACAAATTGGAATGCACTGCTTATTGCTTGCTTGAGCCTCTGTCGTGTTGAGCAACCTCAGTTAGCACTGCAGTAAAAGTTTATGCGTTTAAACTACAGTTAATGGCGTACATTGGTGAATGTGGAACCTGTCGAAGGTAGAGGCTCACAAAAAGAAAACCTCTGTTAGCGTAGTATGAACAAACATTAGACCAAACTTCAGATGCTAGCTTTCACAACCACATTAAATATTTAAGTATTCATTAGCATATCCAGGATTTTTGTTTGGGTGGAGGGGCTGAGAGCTTGATCTAATTGTCGACTTGGGGAGAGGGCTGAAGTGGGGGGGTTCCCCTGTGAAATTTTTGCATATTTAATTTCCCTCAGATGTAATCTGGTGCAACCGTATTTAGCATAATTTGTAGTCAACTTTTTTTGCTCCTTTAAAAAGAAATTGTTCTGTAAAAAATAGTGTGGAGTCCTCACCTTGGATTGCTACGCAAACCAAATGTTCTCAGCACACTGGTGTACGTGTAGTCGGGCGTTTTCCAAGGGGTAGGTACTAGCCTTTTCAGACTTTCTGGCGGTGTCGGTGTAACTTGGTCATAAGAAAATGTCCCAAACCAAAAGTCATTAGCCTTATCACTGAAAGTGGAGGAACAGTGTCGTCTGCAGAGTATTGATGAAGTCATCATGGGTTGAACATTGGCATAGGATAACATGCGGGGGTTATCTGCAATAAGACAATTATTTAACACGTGTACGGAGAATGGAGAGGTTCTTGGTGTTTGCCCAAGGGGATATTTGTTGGGAAAACAAAAGATCCTTGGTAGCACTTTCAGACCTGGTAAATGCTTTTGGATGGAAAACAAATTTGAAAAATAAGGGATTTAGTCAGGTGGTTTTGCACTTACATTGCCGGAAGTTAAATTTGACATTGAACTTATCTGAAATTTATCCGCCTTGCTGACTTAACGGCAAATCTGGTGATGACTGTTTCTACGTCTGGACAATTGGTTCTGTTGATTTGTAGAAGGAGAAGTGCCCCCAGTATATGCAAAATTTACGTGATTTTGCAACCCTGAGATGTGGTAAATTGTTTTAAATAACGCATTAGCAAAAGTGCGCCATCTTATTGTTCTCGTACAGACGCGGATCCATCTGGGGTGCACCCTCCCCCCTCCCTTCCGCGTGGCATGAGCAATGATTTTTATTTTCGCAACATGGGCGAATAGATATGGAAAATGAGCTTCCAAGATGGTAGGGAAATCGCATCTAAGCGCCCCTCTCCGTTGTTTCGGACTTCGATGGGGGGATGTTCCATTGATCCTGCCCCCCCCCCCTCTGGTTACGCCAATGTTAACTTTAGGCATAGTATATATTGCCGATTAACCCTCAGCAAGGCAAGGGGAGCCACTGTTTTCCCTACTCTGGGTAGAATAAACCTCAACCCCAGAAATTTTCTGTGACTGATGTTAATTTGATAACTCATGTTCATGTATAAACAAGTAACCGTCCATTATCATAAAATATTTGTTACATTTCACATACTTGTTTAATATCTCTACGACTTCTTTTGTCATCTATGTGCCTGAAAATATGCCTCACCAAACAAGCCTCAGCAACGTCGTGACTGGACAAGCCTGTCTAACTTGAACACGTCATTGACATACTCGTAAGATACATTTTGACACACCTTGTTGTATTGACGCACAAGTACAGTGTTGTATTATGACGTCACAACGACTCCTTGTAATCTAACGAAGTTGTAATTTCGAGTATTCGGGTACCCTAAGGACCAAAGGACTGCCTGTAATCAGGTCCGACCTTTGCAACTTCGCTCTAATAGATTTGACCTCTAAAGGCAATATTGAAAATTCCATTGTTCAGTTGTTTACCCCTTTCAATTTTCCTAAACAATACAGTACAGGGTGGTTTGCTGTTCCCGATTGCTGTGTGGACCATTGGGCCTAGGCATCGATGGCTCACCTACAATTCAACCCAGGGAATCAATAACTGTCTCTTTTTTCTACTTTTCTTTTTGTCTTATCCTTTTCTACACATTTTAATCACGCCGGCATGTCAAGCAAGGTTGGTTAGGGTCCTTATACATGACTGTGACGTCATCATTCAGGGAAAAGTCCGTTCTTGTAGTCGAAACATTACGACACTTAAGAGGATGAGCTGACTTTAATGTCAGTTTTTCTGCCTCAGCTGATGTCGGTATTTCTTTAACAAAAACCTCTTCATGTAGGCTCAATTAATTAAAGTAGAGCGCCGTTGCCATGCATATATACGCACGCCGGCGGTTTGTGACGCGTGATCACAAAGTCAACCTAGTTTATCGTAACCTTTTGCTGTTTGAGCACCATGGACAAGCTGTGATAAATGTAAATCAATTTCAACGTGGTCGGAAAGGTTATTCTGTGGCCGCCTTTAAATATTGACAATCGCTTGAACCCGGCCCGGTTGTGTTGTTATTTGGGGGGGGGGGTGGTGTTGTTGATCTCCTGACGAAAAGTGGACTTCGAAATCCGTCTAGCTGTATGACCGGAAAAAAATGTTTCAACGTCATGGTTGGCTTTTGTGCAATCAAAGCGGTTCCAGGACTTCCTTGTTGCAATCTTTACATTTTTGCGTCGTTTTTCCAGATGCCACACGTCGTTCAAAATTATCTTCAAGACAGCATGAACAAACATTACCAGGCAGGAGTTAAATCGTTGTGTTATTGTCAACAATGTTCCCTTTGAAAGGGTCAGATTCGCTGAAGCACCTGCTCAGCGTGGTACCTATAAATGCCTTATGTAAATCGTTCCTATGGCAACGAACCCCCCCCCCCCCCACCAGAGTTATTTTATGAGCCTACATCTCATTGATAAAAAAAATGGAAGCGTGTAGAAGATCTAGGTAAATGTAAATATATAAATGTATGTTTGTAATGAATTGTATGCATTTTTTTCACAGTGACGGATCCAGAGTGGGGCGCCCCATCTATTGACGCCTATGAAAAACTTTCAAACCATGGAGAAAAAGGGGGTAAGGAAAACGACGGGAGAAATACGGTATGATGTATGAGGTCACACAGGTGTAGTCAAGTCGACTTCTCAAGAAGGTCTATGTTAATGTAGACCGATACTTTAGAGGGATACCCCCTCCCCCTAAGACCTCCCCAGGACGTAGATCCATCAACGCCCTCACCATCGTCAAGTCCTAGATACGCCACTGTTTTACTCTAGCTAGCCGCAAAGGTCAGTTGTGTCGGCTCCAAAACCAATAATCAAACATTACAAGCTGCCGCTCAGTGAAATATGTACAGTGACATGTCCTTTTAGCAATTATGCACTCCCTAAGAAAAAAAACATTTTATCTCCTCACACATTTTCGTAAACTGTTCGTACAATTATAGGACATGCTATCAAAGAAGCATCGAATGGTCGCTTTGCAGCTGTGTAGGCTTGTGTCAGTTTAGAGCTTGAAGGCGTTCAATCGTGACGTGTCAATTATATAACAGGGGAAAGCGTCCCTTCTAGGGCCGGGCATGACGGTAATGGGACGGGAGAGGGCCGGTGCAGACGACCACAATACAACAATTTCGAAACCTTTCTGTGTATCGGAAATTCCGGAGTATCTGTCTGCCGATGTACCCCCACCTCCCCCGGCAATCTTCAAGTATAAGACACAAAAGAGATGACGGTTTGAAAATCAAGTCACGTAGTTCACCCGAGAGAGGGTCCATATGATCCGGAGAAATCTGCCGGAAGTAGAAAGCCAAACCAATCGAAAGGAAAAGGCGCTGCATATAGCATGGGAGAAAGAGGTACTCCGAGATTTACAATAGAAAAAAAATAATCTTTATTCATAAATGTGTGTCCTCTGTCCACTTTTCACTATGAAGGGAAAATGAAATTTAAACTGTAGTTCCTGAGAATTAAATGAAGTTTTTTTTTGTCAGATTATGAGATTTCAAGTCATTTTCTCATCGTATTATTGTCAGGATGCATATTTGTATGGCTACGACCCCGTCCCCACCCCCTCTCCACTCATTCCCACCCTGAAAACGGAAAAGCGATATGGCAGCTCTTTATCAACTGTGAGCAGAATCACCTTGTGTTGAATGTTAGTAAGACAAAGGAGATGATTGTTGACTTCCGTATATGGCTAATAGGACAGCACCCGAATCAGTTATGATAAATGATAAAATGGTGGAAAAGGTGAATCAGTACAAATACCTTG
This sequence comes from Stichopus chloronotus, assembly GCA_021234535.1. NCBI lineage: Eukaryota > Metazoa > Echinodermata > Holothuroidea > Aspidochirotida > Stichopodidae > Stichopus > Stichopus chloronotus. The sequence goes on along the minus strand of CM037849.1, from coordinate 15,444,477 downwards.
GTGTAATGTTCGACCATCAACTAAGATGGGACACACATGTTGATTACGTATCAAAACGGTTGAAACCTAGAATGTATTGTTTACGTAAATTACGCTCCTTCAACGTTAATCAGGACATTTTGTCACTATTTTATAATTCCATTATCGGTAGTGTTTGGTCATACTCTATCATATCGTGGAGTGGTAATGCAACCAAATCAGCAAAGTTGATCATTGACAACTTCGTCAAGAGAGCTAGTCGGGTTGTCGGTGTGTCTCTCCCTACAGTGGACACCGTGTATGAAAATCGGATACACAGAAAGTTAATTTCAGTATTGAAAGATAATAGCCACCCAATACACTTCAGTAAGTTTAATGACTTGATTATTCCACGAAGTGATAGAATGAGACCTCCAAGAACACACACAAACCGTTATCCCTCCTCATTTTTGAGCCAGGCTATTAGAATTTGGAATTTCATAGGCCTTTAGCTAATCCCCCCCCCCCCAAAAAAAAAGGGCAGGACGGTAGGGCCACAATGCTCTTCAAATGGTTTTAACCGCCTTCTTGAATATCCCTGTCATTATTTTATTTCTATCAATGGTACTTCACAAATATCCGATACCATCAAGTCGATAGTAGCCACACCATCAATGGTGGGGCCTATCTGAAGAGCTTCCGGAACGTGTAATGGCTTTCAAGATAAACAATGAACAGTGAAGTAAGTAAAATAAGTAAACAGTTATCTCGGCTGTCCATAAAACGACGAATTCTACGCTTCCCTGGAATGACTGTAGGGTCTTCAGATCACTTTTCATTTCTAGCCATACAAAACAAAAGTTCGAGCTCCTTCTTTTCATCGATTGCAATAATTGCCTTTTGGTTATGTCCATTGACAACTCGCATGCCAACCAAATTGGAAATAGTTCCAACATGGAAGCACTGACAGGGGTAACGCTTCCATGGTTTCATGGAGCTTACAGTTTACGTGTGAACTGATCACTTGTGAGGCAAAATGCTGCAGTGCGCCACCTTTTACAACCCTGGATTGACTTCACGTTGACCTGATTGGAGCGCGCACGCGGATTTGTAACAACCCCATGATTGGAGGTGAGCCTGAGCACGTTGGGTCGTACAACAAATCTGTGCATGAAATGCTCACACCAGTGGCAGCTCCCTGCTCACAAGAAATACCAGACACAAGTAGCAGTTTTTTTCTGTGCTGGGTGCTTTTTCTTGATAAGAATTACCTTTCTGCCATAGAACAAGTCATGGAAGTTTGATAATGCAGACTGTCGTGACTCTGTCACCTGACATTCCCTGTTCGATGCTCTGTTGTCGACGCCATCCCTAAACTATACAGCCACTTTTCTCTGCCTTCTGAGGGGTTGATATTACGTAGGACAGAATTATACATTTCCAAAATAATGGACTTGGTCGGTGACGTAATGGGCTGTGAAGACGTTTAACTGTGGCCTTACTAGAAGGCCCATATTCAAATCCAACACTCAAACTCTCCCATAAGCGTTTCTCCTCCAACCCCCTATCACACTCAGCCCAGCTAATGTTCGTCAAAAATTGGCAGAAAAGGATTGAATGAGTTGCATTCTTTGAGTATGATACTTCAAACTGCAGAATAAGTTTCAACTCCCCAAAATAAGCAGTCCCAACAAAATCAACATTACTCAGATTCTGTGGTTTCACTCCATGAATCTGAGGCTTCTTACATGCTACTAAAGGTAGTCAGAATTTCTACTCCAAAACTGACCGCCATTTCAGTTCGTGACTTGCGTAGAACCAGGGAGTTGCTATTCGGACACATTACGCCGCATACACATTATGACCATATATACATATGTAGCTCCGCTGTGACTGGCCTATTGGTTGAGGGGCATATTGCTGAGTAACTCAAACCAGCTCTACGGAGTAACTGAAGTAATTCAATTCTATACTCAGTGTTATTTTCATTAAATCAGTTTGCACTTGGTCAGTTGGCATATGCTCTACCTTGGAAAGCCTCACTGAGTTACACTGGGCTTGAGACGGCAACTTGGGTGAGGGATATAGCGATTTAATAAACGTCACTGCAAATGCGGCCTCTTTCCTCCATTCCGTTTTTTTTTTTTCGTAAACTCCCTAATTCCTTCCTGCAATAGCTCAGACTTGTGCCCTATACCATGCACCGTAACCCATGCGGTTACAGGGTTTCGTGCACTCACATTATAACATGATGTGCCTTTTGTCGAGAGACATTGTCGGGCCCAACTGCCCGAGCATGAATGAGTTGCCAGGAGACACATATTCGTTCCTTGTTTTTTTTTCCACTTTTTTAGGGAGCTAAAAGAAAACGATAAGCAAATGCTAAATACCCACTAACACCATACACTAGTAAGGAGGTAAAAGTCCTGCATGCATGCATGCAGTAATTCTTGTCGGTCGATTTAAGTGTATAGGCGTAGACCTCGGCCACTTTGCACCATTTTTGTCCAGCCTGACAATCGTATATATAGTAGTAGTAACGCAAAAACTCTTCTGCGACCTCCTGATACCATGGATTCCCCAAACATACTGTCATTTACAAATTGTAAAAGGTGAGCATTTCCAACTCTAAAAGCGCCCTCAATTCAGAGATAAAGTACAATTTGAACGTCTTTGTGGGCAGAACTTAGGGCAGTCAGAATGTAAATTATGCATTATTATTGTTATCATATGACAATGCATCACCATGTCTAGGTAATAATTTCATGGTGTGTCCGATTCATAATTTTTTCTCCCAAACGTTACTCTTTTTCACCCAGAAGATGAACAGTCGCAAAAATACACCTGTCTGCTGCTCCATCACGCTTATCTCCACATACTAGTTCTGCGAATCATTTCGTGGGACCACATCCAGTGCTAACGCAGTTATGCATATGGTCTCCTGCAGATACAACGAGTGATGGTGTGAAATAGTTAATAACGAGACGTTCAATCACCTGTTCATTCATACCAAGAAAAGAATCCTTAACTCATATTCGCCTATTACAGTCAGGTGACAGTGGTTTCTAATTGGATAACCACACGGTCATATTTACCACGATGTTACTCGTGGTGTATGTTTTCTCGGGATTCGCTAGGGGTTCAATAAAAATGCGGTTATTTAATAATCCATCTCGTTTTGGTCTTTTTCATCAACGTCTCACTTGGTCTTGGTCAACGCTTAGTGAATCTTTCCCCCTTCATTTTCACATTCCCACAATTGCAACGCACATATATCCTGTTGGTAGTATTCCCCCCGTATTCTGCCCCTTCCGTGCACTTCCCTGCTTTGAACTGGTATAGTGTCCTGGTTATATCCTCGAATTGCTTTTACACGTACATCGTAGTTAGTAGTGACACGTATATCGTAGTAAGGGTCCGCTACATCTATGAGCATCAAGAACTGTATGGGATGAATTAATTACTGGAAGAAGAAACACTGTCTCAACACAAGACTGAGTATTAGTCTTACACTGTGTATGAATAAACAAAGTTAATTAAAACTACACTTGTGCATTATGCAGAGGACCAACCACACTCGGGGGTTAATTCTATCGCTGGACGCACTCGGGCTGCGCTCTCGTGCATCGCTTTGCGTTTAACCTCCGACCGTGCATGAACCCGTCCAGCGCGTTAATTGACCCTTAATTAGACGACAAATAAATGGCAGTATGCGATCTGGGGAAAGAGGAGTAATTCAAGACCCCTACCCTGCATATGACGTGTTCGCACTTCCAATTGAAGTTGAGAGACACTGTGGGGGGGGGGGGTTGTTTTATGTGGGAAGGGAGAATGGCTTCCTGTTTCATTTGTCGATATGATCCTGAAGCTGAAATACACTGACAATCGACGGATCTGCTCAAAAAAAGGTAATCTAAGGTAGTTTACTCAATGACATCACGCCGGTTAAAATTATTATTTCCCCATTTTGTGGTGGGGAAAAAGTATATTTTAATAGCTCACGTGTCGAGGTACTGAGACATTGGACGTTTATCTTCAGATGTAACGGTTCATATAAAGACGCGGTGAAGAAATTGTCATACATATCGAACGAGTTAATCTATTCTTCGTGTGTGGTGTACAAAACTTTCAAGTTAATCTATCACGGTCGGTCGTAAACCAAGTGAACTCACGGACAGCTGTGTTTATCCTGAAACCATCACGGCGGCCTACTGTAAACATGCAAGTATAACATGGGCGTGTAAGCCAAAAAAGAAAAAAAAAAGTGTCAAATGTGGACGAGCTCGGTATCAGGCATACATTGCGGTTCAGTTGAACTTTTGGCTCGTCCTTTCTTTCATTTTTTTTTTCTGTTTGCAAGTCAAAGAAAAAACAAGATTTCAGGCTTCTAGACTCGTGTACATCAAAATCCGTCTTCCTTGCACAGCTGCTATTTAAAAACGTGCACTCCTAGATGTCGGCCAATATCGCGTTAGTTTGCAACGCCAAGGATATTTTTCAGACAAATAGTGAATCACTTTGAAATGTTTACATCTGTCAAAAGTTTTAAGGGCGGAGGCTGTAAATTCTTGAACTTGTATATACGCAAAAAAAAAGGAAAGATATCAGGTACAATGGCAAGGCAAAGACTCCGTACTTTGTGCACAATCGTTAATGGATTTTTATTGAACGTATAGCCTTGCTGCCTGCGTAGAAATTTGTGAGACAAGCATGGTGTTGGGATCACGTGATGTGGATAACGATTGTACTCAAGCGGACTCAGTCAAACCCTACCAATATAGTTGCTGGTCCTTAGGCCAAAATGGCTAGAACAAATGACTTTGATTGCACTTAAAACAAAATTCCAAACCCCCAGATGTATCACAAGAGAATGCGGCGCCACCTGAAAGGTCAAACAGGGCGGCCGACGTGGTGGCCTTGTCTATGGCAAACCACTGAAGGGAAAGGATGTTTTGTCCTTGGACTATATCGAGTAGCTACATAGCGCCATTCTATGCACAACAAGTAGGCTATACTAGCTGATTTGATTTCACTCTCGTGAAATGCACGTCAAAAAAAAAAAACATGTCGTTGATTCTGACGGTCTCTGTATAACGCATTGATTTTGTCCTTACTTTTGTATGCGAATATTGTATGGCATTCGGGAAACAGTTACGCAATTAATAGTGTGCATAAACTTCAAAAGAGGGCCGTACGAACCATGTGTAATGCTGGCTTCACTGATCACACACCACCAATGTTTTATAAACTTGATGTAACGACCATTTTTAATATACACACCATGCAACTGGGTTTGTTTATGTACCGTCTTCTAAACAATCTTCTCCCTGCCATGGTACTGCATGTAACTACTTAACGAATAATTTTGAAATTCATGATTATGCAACTCGTAATGCTGCCTAAATTCATAATTCTAAGTCTAGAACTAAACTTTGAAAAAAAATGTATATTTTACACAGGTATTAATTTTTTAATTCTTTGCCAAACATCATTAAAGAAAGTACTACAGTTAATATTTATAAGAAAAATCTCAAGCTATACCTCACTAAAACATGACTCATTTTTAGCTATCTATTTTTAAAAGTTTACCCAGTAGGATCGTTTTGTTCCCTCCCACTTTGTTCTTTGTTCTCCGTTCTCTTTTCTTTTCTTTCCTAGCACGGTGGCCAGACTTCGTATAACTTTCTTTTAAACTTTTTTTTTTCTGGTCTCCGTTCATCTCAGTGTTTTACTTTATGTTAATCTTCTTCTAATTTCGATCTAAGTTTTCTATCCTATTTTATAATAAAATTGTACTGTTTCACAGATTCACACTAAGGTGATAAATGAATGAATGAACGAATGAATGGATAAATAAATGAATGAATGCATGAATGAATGAAAGGCGGAAAATGTCAACCAACGTATAAGCAGGCTACATATACGGGGGGGGGGGGTTCCCGCGAGACCGAAGGTCCACGAGGCCGAAATTGCATTGAAGCATATCATGGGGTTGGGGCATATCATGGTTTGCCGTGTAATCGTACGCTCAGTGAGGTCCGCGAGACCGATATATAGGGGTTTGCACTAGAGATATGATCGTTTGATTTTATAGGACTTTTTTTTTAACTTATGACACCTCCTTTTAGGCTGACCTTATGGGACATTTATTAAAGATTCGTTACATCCATTTGAAATTATAGGATATCAACACGATCGTATGAACTCTTGAAATGTATACATGTTTTCTTTTGTTTATTTATTTATGGACCTCACAAGTGAACTTAAGGGACCTTTGAAATGAACTCATGGGACGCCGTAGGGAATATATTACATTCTTTGGGGACGGCTGGAAAAAACAGTAAGTCCAAAAAGGAAGTTATAAGACGACAAGAAAATAACAATAATAATACTAATCAATCATTAAAAAATAATTCAACAGGTAACAACATAACATGTTTCGATTCTTATTCCAAGGTCACCAATTGGGGCCATAAGCTTTTACCCCTCTCAAGGTCTGATGAAAAAAAGTGAAACCATCATCAGTCTTGCGGACCTTGACCATCGGTCTCGCGGACCTTCGGTCTCGAGGACCTTCGGTCTCGCGGGCGGTAACCCACAAGCGGTGCGAGAAGGGGCGTTTTTGTGTGCAAGCAAACAGGGATACAATCAGTTTTGTTTCTTGGCATGCACTGGCAAAAGATATCATACTTCGACCTACACAACTTTGTGTCACATACTCGTTACTTTCATGCGCAAGCGGTGATAGCCTGGCCTATGTGGCAAATGACCTTAAAAATGATAAAAAGACCCGGGGCAATTGAATACAATGGGCGCCATAACTCTTTTAGTTGCTCATAATAACTGGCAGCTCTCGTCATGGCACTGTTGATGTTTGACTCTGTTGGTGCTGAAGTTCGCTGGATGCAGATGCAGGGTCAGAGACTGGCAAAGTTTAAAGGAGGGTATAGGAACAGTTGTGAAGAACACTTTTACATATACTGGTTGCAGTATTTGTGCAAAATAAACACACACACACGTTTTCCGAAGCACAATGGTGGACGTATACTTAATGGCACTATGATGTAGGATAATGGAAAAATTTACTATGGAAAAAAGTCTGGAAATAGTAAAAATAATAGAAAAATCGAGTTCGAACCCCCAGGCTAAAATGAAATTACAATTTTAACGTTCGTTTTGTAAACTTCTGTTCTATGCTCACTCAGAGACCGTTTCACCAAGATTTAAGAACTAATTGATTCTTTTCATCAAAGTGTGTAGCCTGTAAATAGCATGACCGTTTATTCCTCATTTCGAAAAAGAAAAAAAAACGCAAGATTGGAGAGTACGGTACATTTCTGAAAAGAAGAAAAAAAGTGGGATAAGTCTCTTCTCGAATCACGGAACGCTGCTCCTTTAAGACATATGTAGTCTAGACTGAAAGACTTCTTGTAGTTTATATACACAGGATCACCTTACTCGTTATCATTGATTCGCGGTAGACTCAATCACATACCGATGAAACGTATCCTTGGGGAAGTATTGCCAGCGATTTTTCACGCATAATGGCGATACCCCTCACAGCGCAGCGGGCGAGTTTTCTCGTTCGGCTGCTCGCCATACGAAAATACTATAGGCAACCGTCTATAGGCGGGGCGGCGGCGGGGGGGGGGGCGCTCCTTTGGCTAATGAACCGATATATCATCGCTATTGAATATTCATATCGACAGTCGCTTTTTTTATATTACAAAGACAGTAAATCATATATGCATATCAGCCTATAATGGCCTTAAACCACATACGTGAAACATACTAACCGATACTGCATGCAGTGTTTTCATGAAACAGGGATTTCATACCCGCAACTTCTCAGTAAATGCGAAAATAATTTTTGGGAAAAAAAAAAGTCATGCATATCAGATGAGTCGAGGTGAGGCAAGAATCGTAATGATGAATTATGCATCCTCTTTCATTTATTCTGTATGAATGAAATGAAACAGTGAATCAATGTATGAATGGAATGAAACAATGAATCAATGAAACAATGAATCTATGAAGCAATGAATGAATGAAAGAATTTATCTCCACCGACAATCAAAACAATATACGAGCATCTTAAAGGCCGTAACTCATCACCCTGAGCTGTCTTTTTACTTTACGGAAAGCAAAACTCTCAACTGCAGGGTCTGAGTTACAGTACTCTTTGATTGATAGCAAATTCGAAAGATGCAGAGTAGCTCATATTACACATGGTACACAGGGATCCATTGTTTTGATTGCCACATGTGGAGGAATGTAAGACAGGCTGAGGGAGGGACTAGACGTTGGTGGTTGGGAGAATTGAAACTGTCTGGGGTGATGAGTTTTTGTCTTTAAGGAATCATCAAACTATGAAGAAAATTAAGATATAAAAATTATCACTAAATTTGTATCTTTTCCATGTTATGTGGAAACGGAGAAAACAAGAGGTGCACAACAATCGTTTTCCCCAAAAGAATTTTACATATAGGCCTACTTTAGATATAAGGCCTGGTGATGGCAATATATTATATATATTGAAATAAACAGATAAAGCAGCAAAGGATATTAAGGACAAAATGATAACTTGACACTCATATCAAAGTAATATAGAGGCTTAGACATATTTATCATCAAGATGAAAAATTTACTTGCACGTTTAAGGTGTCAATGACAGACGCTCATATTGTTCTTAAATTAATTTTCTTACAGTCTTTCAAACTATCATCTAACGAATTCCATAGTTTTACTCCTACAAACGAAATGCATGGTCGTTTTTGCTTTGTCCTCACATACGTTTGAAAAAAAAAAACAATATTTTAGTCTGGTGCTGTAACTCCCACGTGGTTTCAAATGCTGAAAAGCATTTTTGTAATGTAAGCGGCAACAGCAAGTGATAGGCTTTAAACATAAACACTCCAGTTTTGAACTTCATACTTTGAGGTCATGTTAGAGCTTTTAAATTGTAGGAACGTTCAGCAGTATGGCCTAAATATTTTGCATTACATATACTATGCATGACATTTTTTTGGTTTCAAAAATATGGGAGAAATGTTTGATTTGCAGGTGTTTCCCCATACTTCTGCACAATAATTAATGTGTGGGAAAAATATTGCACAATACAATACAATTTGTTTTCGGAGCATTCGGCAAACATTAGGGGAGCTTGACATACATTTAGTCCCCGGATGAGCCCCCAAATCCTCCCCCTCCCCCCCCCCCCCGTTTCGTCGTCACTGTAACCCACCACAGTATGTGTATCGTTAATGTATCGTTAATGCATCACGTGATTTGATGACGTCAGGCTGTACTGTCGAAAAAGGGACCCACCCAATTTAGATCCCCCCCCCCCCCCCCCGTAGCGAACTCATTTATTATTTTGATCATTAAGGACGCATCCATATAGACGAGAGAGAGAGCCGTTAAATATCGAAACTATGAAAGCAAAGCTATGGATAGCGGGGTGTCTTGTACACGGCATACTCCATAGAGTGGTTACTGTAGAGTGTGCAATTCAGAGCAGTTAATTGTAAACTATAATCAACAATAAGGCCTATTTTAAGAAGATTTTTTTTTGTTTGAGGTTATTGCTTACTCTGTTTATTGGTTCCATAATTAAGAGTTAGAATTTAGGAGAAGAAAATTTGAAATGCAAGTTCAAAATAAAAAGTTCAAAGCAAAATGAATTCTAGTCTTCTTTTTTTTTTCTTTGAGGTTTGTTTAATATGTTTATTGATACTCCACTTCACAAGGATCATATATACTGAAATTTTGGAAACAAACTGAGAACAAAGGTACCACAGCGAAAAACTAGAGATTACAAAAAGAAGGAGAAATTAGGAACGAATTAAGGAAAGTTTTCTATTTACAAAGGAAATCCTTGACAAAAGATGTACTTTGTTAAGGTCTATAGCTGATGACAAAATTTAGCTTGAAGTTAAATAAAAAACGCTTCCCCTTTACATGATTTCATTGTATGCTAGAAAGGAGAGAGGAAAGAAGTTAAAAAAATGATTTATCCTGCAATGTTGAAGAATGCATCTACGCCATCGGTCAGAAAACTAAAAACAACAAGTGGAAAAAAAATTGTTGCACTGCCCGGGAATCGAACCCGGGTCGTAAGAATGGGAATCTTACATGATACCACTACACCAGCAGTGCTGACGATTGTTAAATACGTGGTGAAATTAAATTATATAAAGACTGGCATTTGTAGAGCGTCCCGGTGTTGTAAGAGGAGAAAGTTTTCCCTTCTTAAAATTAGATAACGATTTCTTATCACAAAATAAGTAACACTTAATGTTAAATAGGTCTTTAAATTGTAGATTGGATTATTTGACATAGAGGCCTACCGTAACATTAGTTGATCCTTATAGTGTATCGATCATTTGTGCCTAGCCTATTGTCTGCTCAGTATTTACTACATGTAATGTTAAAAAAAAAAGGCTGTATTGCATCACCCTAAGCTATATTTTTACCTCCCTGAAAGGAAAATTCTCAACTGGTTCTAAGTTACTGTATTCTTAGATTGCCAGCAAATTCGAAAGATGCAGATCAGTTCGTATTACACAGCGTACACAGGGATCCATTGTTTTGATTACACATGTGGAGGAATGTAAGACAGGCTGAGGGAGGGACTAGGGGTAGGTGGTTGGGAGAATTGAAACTGTCTGGGTTGATTCCGATGGGATCAGTTGAGAACGGCTAAATTACATGTATAGAGTACGTTGCACGGCGTGTAAAATGCGCCATATAGCATTGCTGTTTAATGCATAAACAGCAATTTCCGTAGGAAAATTCAAAGTTTTGTCTGGACTGTGACGGCTTTCAAGCACTCACTGTAGCTTAGGGAGTACCAGATTATACCGTTATCTTCAATATTAATTCAAAACCATCCCCTTGCGGGGTTCCTATTGGCTCATATACTTCTATGTTCCCGGGTTAATGAACTTTCTCAGTAGTAGGCCTAACATAGGCCTACTTGAAATCCGTTAAACAGCAACAGATTGTCATATTTTTGAGAGGGTCTTTTTTTATTTTGAATTTATCTCATCCGAGTTCGTTCCTAAATATTCGTTCCTAAATATCACATAGCCTACTGTTGGGACAACATTGGTAGTACCGAACGTTGGCAAACCAAGCTTTGTGTTGGTTTGCAAACATTGACCCAACATTGGACCAACGTAATAAGACAGCTAACTGTTGGACAGTGTACATTGGCCTAACGATGTGATAACGTAAGGTAACCAGCTGTTGTCCAGTCTACATATTGGACTATAGCGTTAGGCCAAACTTGACATAACCGGTCGTTGCAGTGGGTATAGTTACATTGACCCAAATGTTTACATGTAGAATTACTTGGACCCGAATGTAGGACAGCCAACGATTGGATAGTTATTACCACTTTCCAAAGTTGGGCCAACAAAACCAACTATATTGGTCAGCTACGAACAATTGAGCGATGTATCGGTCCGACGTTTGGTCACTACGTTGCGCATCAACGTATTAAGGGAACTCATGAATATTCATAATTTTCATTACATCTGTGAAACTAATTAGGGGGCTTAATGTAGTTAATAAATAACTACAGTGTAATTAAAAGACTAACAGGGTAGTTAATCGAATTGTTGGTCTATTACACACTTGACATGAATGAATATGTTTTGTGTAGGCCTAAACATCATTGATTCTGCTGGTACTACAGATCTGTGATCAAACTGTGTGCCTATATTGTGATAATTTTTGCGTGTATACCAATGTGATACACATGGCCAACGCTTGACCAATCCATGCCATGACAATGCGCGACATTGATAGTCCATGAATTTCCGGAAACGCTAATTACAGAGGATCCCATCCACTAGCTGATATTTATGTAAAACCTACACGTTTGCGGTCTCGTCTATTCCGAGACTCATATGGCGTCCCATAAACGTGACTTGAGACGCCTGCAGTGACAAAAACAGCACGCAGGTGTTAACCTGTTTGAAAAGAACTGAATATGTCAATAGCTGATTTGACAAACATACAGCGTTGTTTATGACTGGCAGGTCAACGGATCACAAAAGGAGATCTGTTTGAGGAGTCACAATATTTTGACGATAATATTTAGTTACACTTAGGGGAGTTAAAAATAAAAACTCGAATGAAAGATGATCAAATTAAAGGAGGCTTTCCGAAAAACGGATTTGAATGTACCCTATAGACTTTCAACATACAGAAGACGCCGGTAGCATTCCGAGGGAAGAGTAATCCTTTTACATCATAGCCTTCGTCATTATCACAACGTACGGGCAGGTGTCTGTCGACAACCTTTGAATGTGATTTTTGCAAATCATCAGTTATTATAACACCGAAAAGATGCTGTCAATCAATTAACCCAACAACCTATCATATTTTACTGACTCCAGCAGGGATTCAGTAGTTCAGACGATGGCAATTTCTGAAGTTGACACACAATTCATCTGTTACTTACGAATGTATGTTATCACTCGTTTTCAAAAAAAAAAAAAAAACGCTAGTATAGGCTTAAGCGGCCTATGGTGTGATCAAATTGTAACTTATGGTACTCTTTGTCAAGACAAAAGAGAAGAACAAATGTTTTGCTGAGTCACGCACAAAGCAGTATACAGCAATGGCGTCATTCTTTCGTAGAAAGAACGGTACTGATGAACATTTGAAAGGTTCAAGAGCCGTCCAGGCTCAGTCTTCAACCTAGCGGGTTACTCGCCCCACTTCTGGAACACTTGGCAGTTTCTGGTGGGACACCGAACTCGTCTCAAGTCCCACAGAGAAAATAAGGGCTTATAAAGCTATAATGTACAGAATCACCTTTTATATCTAAAATTACGTGTGGTGCCCAGTGTATGCCTTAGATTAAGATTATAATGTGTCACTAAACTGCACCATCTTATCCTGATTTCATCCAAAATTTTCCACATATCGAGAGGAGGAAGCCTTCTCCCGAACTCCACCCACTCCCCCCCCCCCCTCCCTCACCCCGCTCTCACTCTCGTAGGCCCTACGGCTCTCGTGAGTGTCACCAATAATGGTAGGACGTGATACATTCATAAATGCCCGGAAAAGGCTGAAAACCAATGACTTAGGAGAGAAACGTATCCCTTTTGTAAGAAAAAGGGTGTCAAATAATTCAGACCTCAAACCAGTGGTATTAAGTTTGGTACATGCACTGAGGACTAAAGAAAGTGTGCAAAACTTTGCCCTGTTTTGACTCCTCTTGTATGACGATCCCTTACCGAGCTCACAAGAACAGCTTTATCAGTCGTGTTATCCCTACAGTATGCTGTCTGAGAACTTATACCGCGTACGTTGCCTTTCTGTAGGAAGGCAACGTAAAGTCTAACGTTTCCTTTAATGACTACCTATAGAAGTCCAAAAGTTTTCTCACTTACAATTAAGTATAAATTTTTGTTTGCCGAGTAAATGGAAATTTTGATAAACATCAGTGTACTCGCAGGGTTCTCACGCCTCCGTGACATTCCATAATAATGAATAGATTACGAACGTGTGGACTTTATCATAAGTTAATTAAACAGAGATTGATAAATTAATCCACACATTGTCAATATTTTCGCCAAGTTTCGGTATCAGGGGGCTTTCAAGTTCTTTTACGTTGTACAGAACGAGGCTATTGAAATAGGCTAACAAACAAGTTAAACACGGTCACGATCGTTGTTACTAAGTAACGGTACAATGATTTAAACGGCAACCACACCACAGCATTTCAACGAAAAGTGTCATACATAGCCTAACCTAAACTAAACTATATAGGCTACAAGCCTAACCTTTAAGTACACACACAGACAACCACACACACACACCACGCACATATACTTGTGATGTTACTCTCCTGAAGATCGGGCTGATGATGATGATGATGATGATGATGATGATGATGATGATGATGATGATGATGATGATGATGATGATGATGATGATGATGATGATGATGATAATGATGATAATGATCATGATCATGATCATCATGATCATCATGATCATGATGATCATGATGATCATGTCATGATGATTACGATGATGGCATAATTAGTGACAATGTTTGAAGTTACGTATGACAGTGTGGATCAAATGTTACCATAGAACAACCATATCACCATACAGGCTGATATTTCACTGGACTCGCTGCAGACTGCTATCATGGTATCTTCCGTGTTCGTAGTTGGTAGCCAGATAAGACAGTCCTCTCAATGATCTCTCTTTTTTTTTTTCTTTTTTATCCATCTTTAATAATCTTTTCACCGATACTTGTACATAATCGAGTCTCCTGTGACATGTGATCAAATGCAATGGATAACAAAGACAGATTATATTTAAAAAATACGCCCTCACTATGTACAACACGATAATGAAGTTACATAAGAGTCCGCCGAATTTAGGTGTCCACTGCCCTTCAAGTTGAGTGAAAACTTCAGTTTGGTTTATGTAGACCGATGTTCTTTGCTCAGCATTTGTCTTAACTTATTGGGACAGATTATTTTGAAGAGTAACATTTTACATTCTTACCTGTGCCAGTAGTTTTCACTGGCCAGTTTTGAACGGTGAGAAGTGATGCATTCGGCAAAAAATTATGAGAACACTGTAGTAGGGACTGTTCAGTGTCAGCCTAAATGTTTCACAAAAAATGTCGCTTAGTTCACACAGCATAGGTAGATAATTTCTAACTTATATCAAATACAGGCCTAATTTGTAGGAAAGAAAAATCAGATTCAAACTGTACATTCCGGTTTATTAACCGAATTCATCTTTTCAAATGCCTAAATGATACTGGAAAGAGAATACATGTACATTATACATTTGAATTAACAAACACTACGGTATAGTTTTGTAATACCTGTCGCTTGATCACTATTTTGCTTAGGCTGTTATCAGAATAGGAGTCATGATGTACGAATTCATGCGTATAGGCCTTCAGGATATCTCAACGCCATTACACCGCTGTTAAATAGTCGGCCCACGGAGCAGGTACCCTATCCCCTCCCCCTCCTTGGCCTATACTCACTTTCTTCTACACAATTGGTATCATCATATTTTAGTCTAAAATTGACTCAAAATGTGTTTTGTAGGGAATTACTTTTCTTTAGTCTGATCTTTCTCGGATCATAGTGACCTCGGCGTATCTACATCCAGTGTGCCATGGCAGATCAAACATGAAGGAAAGGCGTGGGGGGGGGGGGGGAGTTCCACATGGACCCAGGGAACCATTTTCCACCAGAAAACAGTTACTGAATACTGTTAGAATTCTAAGGCTTCCTTTCCAATTAAAAAAAAAAGACCGAAGTATAACGATGGATACCTGTGGCATGCTTTTGCATAGCGCCGCCACCATTACGGTATTTTTTTTATAGTTCAAGCTCTTAGTGGACATAATATGTTGACAATGATGTACAAAGTTCGAGTAGTACTAGATCAATAGTAACCACTTCACCGTTAGTGCCCTCATATAGCCCTCTTAAGACCGATTCGTAAGGTACTTAAACCGTGTACTTCACCCACTTATAACCGCTCATCTCCCGCCGGAGGTATGTCACCTAAACCCAGGTGGTGCACACGTGGACCTCTCTTAGCTGTAGGGCTGTGTTTACCTTCGTCTTTAATATTTATACCAAACCGGCACACCTGTATATCTGCTTTCTTTTTTGTTTTCGTCTTTTTTCTTTCTTTCTTTTTTTTTCGTTCTTTCTTTTCGAACAGTGATACCCCAGTGGTGCATCCGGTGGGCACCGTATGTATCCTGTTGAGAATAACGCGAGTGATTCACAAAATCACGTTTTTTTTTTAAGTTTAAGTAAAAAGGGATCCACAAAACGGAACTTAGCGTGAAATTCCAAACTTAGTGAACTTCGAATCTGAGTCCCAATAGTGGTTTCAACGCTGAACTCCAGGGTATACAGCCTGCAAAGGGGGGACGCTGTGGAAAAATACGAAATGACTCAGTCGAGAACTGAAAGAAAATGAAAATCTGATCTTTAACAAAATACATACCATGTATGCTGACGGGGCAAATTTTGGGTCTCCCTGGGACGCTGATTGGGTTTACCGTATATACTTCCTCGGCTTAGCTGAATCCTTTGGTGAATTAATTTCGCAATAAAAAGTGAAAAGGAGGATGCCTATATGACATTAAAGTGATTGCGTGCATATAGGCCAAAAGTGACAACATTGAAATTTCATCTCCAAAAGTTTGGTAAAGCGTTTAATTGCACCATTCAGACAATTTGATGAAATAAATAGGTTTAAGTTGGGATAATTCTACCATATAATTTCAAATATTCTAACATAACGACAAAAACTGTAGAATACGATAATGTAGTGGTTGACAGTTTTCATCCAAATCAATGTGCGCCTCTTGGAACAAGCCAATGGGGAGTATACTAGTGTTGAATATTCAATTAGTCAAAATAACTCAGGACCACTGAGGCCGCAATGATGTGATCAGTTCGTAAAGGTTATTTGTAAATACAGTACTTCCTTTCACCAAATACTGCAATTCCCGATACCGACCAAGGAGCCACTACTTGAGTAGTATGTTTTTGATACACCAGTGAGACCTGTACTGTTGCATATTCATCATGTAGGCGCTTACAGTAAGAACCGTTAATTTTCAAATATGATTTCTGTTTTTTACTGCTTTTATGTCAATCCCGTTGCTTTTCAAAATAGTTAATGTCATTTTCCTTCATTGAAAGACGTAGTCCGTCCATTTAAAACCTCGCGTGTATATTTAAAAATAAAGAAAAAGTTAAGATCAAACATAATCTTATCTTTTTGGTTTTTCAGTACACACGCAATCACTGTAAACGGTGGCAGGCAGCAGAAGCTTCCACTCTAGCGTCGTTAAAGGACCTATCTAGGCTACTAGTGTAGAATAAGTAGATTTCACTGTGCTGAGTGTACGTGTCATAACGTTAAAAGCCTATATATTAAAGTTCGGCATGGAACTGTAATAACTCCACGATAGGCTTAGTGACGGTACCGTATAGGTGTATGCTACAGTTTGAAATAAGGTCGGAGGGAGGGGTATCATACTTGGCATGAACCTTAAGCAGTGGATCCTGGTGATTACCTTACCTGATATACATGATGCAGTTTATCATTACTCAAATAAAAGTCCCAGTTACATAATGAATTTTACGTTCTTTTCCAAAAGACCGGACTGAAGACCTGGTTTTACGCCAGCCCGAGTAACCCCAAGTCTAATTCTAGACAAAAGGTTGCGTTGTAGCGGTAGAGCGCCGTCATGACTACAACAGAGTGGCTCTTCACATACGTAGGACCGTGAATGGAAGCCGAAGATCGTGACGTGTACAACACTGATAAGATGTATCTCTATCACGTGATTTCCAAAGACATATTTACCTTGTTGTTGACAATGGCCAGGTGAAACAGCTGGTATAGTCCGGAATAATCAGTGTGATCATGGTATTACCACCGGTGCTCCAAACAGTCTCTGTATACCGTAATGAGAACTACGAAGGTAAAGTTTACTCTCCGTGGGCATAGACTATTGCATATATCCTCACAGTTATCATATCATACATGCTTATGTATTCTCGACAAGACATTCCTAACCTTAATCTGCATCATTAAGCCTATTAGTTATCATAAGATATATTTTTATCATTCGATACATCGTTTTAATACAAAACGAAAAATTTTATGACGGTAAGGGCGCATTTCTATATGAAAAAGGAATTGATATTTAGCTTAGCCATCGGTAAGCTCTTGCTCATGGTGAGTGGTATGTCATTCGTGATTATTATGCAAAACCTTATAAAATGTGACCTTCAGACATGAAGAGAGATAAAGAGCTAAATCCTCCGTACCCGGATGCTCGATGGAAGAAGGTAATGCAATTTCACGAAGCAGGCACAATTTTGTAGATTTAACACGTATAACGGCTTCCAGCATGCACCCAAGAATGTGCGACAGGCAGCACCCCCCCCCCCCCCACACACACACACACAAAATACAAACACACCACACTCCACCCCGAACAACAACCCATTCCCCTGGCTCCCAGTGACTCTGTACGGTATTAAAAATAACTTGAACAACGAACTATATATACAATCTGCTCTATTTTAGCACGAGGATTATTCTGCAAGGACTAACGAATTTTAATGCAAACTTTGACGTTCTCATGTACAAGCTATATTGCACATAACGACCTGACTGTAAAGGCCTATATGCGGTAGAGTCCATAAAAAGTCCTGAACTGTACCTGATTATTTTCTTAAAGAGATGTCAATCTTCATGTAGATGAGACAAAACTTTGTTCTTTTTTTTTTCAAATTGTGCATCCCTTCTTCAATCATGTTGTCTACAAAAGCTCCTTTATGATCTCGATATAGAAACAGATATTTCTTGGATTCTACCACGTTGTGACCGAGGAAAAATCTTGGTCCTGCAGTGTTTTACCAATTTCATTTTTCTTCTTTCGACGCAGTATAGCGCTATTTGGTTCACTTATTTAGGTAGAAAAGTGTTATTTCTTATCTGTGCTATTTGTTTAGTTCATTTTCTTCACTGGGCTTCCGAACACAATGTAAATTTGCACGACAAAATTGCAAGACGAGAAATTTGCAAGCCACGAAAACAAAAGATGGAAGTTTGCTTACACTAAGTGATTCTTAATTAAAACGTGGGCAATTTCGAAATAAAATAAACAATAAGGTGAACATTTTTAGAAAAAAATAAATAAAAACTGCATTATCGACACAGAGAAAAATAACACAACGTACATGTCATACATAATCACCGAAGAACATTCTATAGTTGATGATTGCACAGAAACAGTAAAATACTCACGCCTCCCCCTACCCTAATATGTGTTCCCCCCCCCCCCTCCCTTCAGACCATCAAGCCTATATTGGGCAGCAGCTATTGGTGAATGAAAGGCGGGCTGATGTGGTGTCTTCGTTACTCCAGAATCGTATCAAGTTATACTTGCGGCAAATGGTAACGTCGCCAGCAGAATCGATCGACAGGTCAGTGACTGTGGGGAAAAGGGAACAGTAAACGAACTTCACTGAGAACACTTGGAAGTTTACTTTATGACCAACACACACACACACACATATAGGCCTATCCTTGATAGCACTTTTGTAGGAGGAAAGGACAGGCCCGAGGATAATAACTTAAGACAACGAGAACTCAAGAACGATTGTAGTACTGCAAATCAACAATCCGGAACACAGCTGGGACTCTAGAAAACAAATACATTACGGAGTTATGTTTTAGCGTGATCTCGGAACGCGGGCTGTATTGTAAGCCATAGTCGAGAAGACTCGCCAGAGTAGCACGATAGCCATACACTGCACTGCACGCCGCAACGGATACATGTCCGTCATTGCTTAAGCCCCGCCCATTTGAATCTTGGCACGCGACACATGTGCGGTTCTGTGCAACCAGTCGCGTGCCAATGTGTAATTCGTATCAACACCACTTCAGTAGTGAATGTAACGGAAGGAGGCTGTATTAAAACACGGCTGCGAAAAGACGGATATTGAATTTTCACCACTTTTTTCCCACCTCCTACGAGATAAATGATATTTCCTTCTTTGAGGATTATTAAACGCTCCAAAATAGGATACATAGAAGATTATTTTTACTTAATTTCAGTTTGAGATTAAATTATTATTTGGAACGCGGCACTTAACCGGATGGATTTTATTGGATCAGTATACCTGAGAGTGATGCAGCACATTCAATTTATTTTCGGGTCCTTGACTGAGAGACCGAATAGCCCGCAGCATCGGTCATGTTTTCAGGGTTCAAGGTATGAATTAAAATTCTTGAAAAGTTCCACTATTCCAAAGAGAGACGGAGAAATCGTACCAGTTTATAAACTCGTGTTTGTGTGTGTATGTGTGTTTTGTTGTTTTGTGTGTGCGTCTATTTTGTATTCGTAGTCCGACTTTTCAGTTTGAAATTTGTAAAAAAAATATGATAGCCACCTGATATACCTAAGAAATTATTTTATGTGTGGTCACCAACCGAGTGTGACTTTTGGCATGTACCGTAATTCACCATCGCTCTAAATTATCTTCTCTTTTCTTTTTTTCTTTTTTTTTTTGTCGTCACCTACAATACATAATCTGAATACAACACACGCATATCGTCATTAATATCTTAATTTTTTCCTGCTTCAGATAAAAGGATTTCAAAGACAAAAGTGGCAACAATAAACACAGTTAAAATATTGCCGACGTCTGCACGATATTTTGCACCAATGATACTATACTTTCAAAAGAACTTTTTTCCATCAATCCATGCACCTACCCCCTCATCCATCCAACCAATCCCCACCCCCCCCCCTACCTTCGTTCATCATTCCAGATCTGAGGGACGAGCGGTCTAAATATTGCCTCGTACGTCAAGTGGCCCAAAGCCTTGCTTCGCCACTCACAGTCAGGCATGATCGTGCAAGCGGGATCACTATTTAAATACCAATTTGGCTTGCAAATACTGCAACAGTACGGTCAACTATGTGATTCATACCAATATTCTTTTGCATTTTTTTTTTTTTTTTTGACGAAATTCGTACGTGGACGAAATTTCATGACATTACGTTAGCCCGGATGTATTTCCCAAACATTATCGACATGAGAAAAAAAAAATAGATAATTCTAATTTTAAAGTGTTGCAAAATTACGGCAAATTTTACGACGCATGTACGAGAAGCCATAGATGGTAGAATCATGTCAATTTCTTGCACATTGAAAAAAACGAAATAGAAAAATTAAATGCATGATATAACATATGCATAATCGTGAATATTTCATGAGTTGTTTTATGCAAGCGCTTAGAAACGATCTTTTGTACCGTAAATACCGTAAGTATTACAAATTATTAACATTGATTATTGTACTTTAACGAGGGATACACGTTAGCAAGCTAAACTACGTTAAGGGAGGGTTACGGTACGTGGTTATGAATATGACGTAACATATTTTTATGTACAACTGTCTCCAAAGAGAGTGGCCATGAATGTGCATTTGAAACTGGATATTCACCACAATAGTCCGTTAATTGTCAGAAAACTTGGCTTTTTAACTTGAATTTGAATCCTAAACTATTTAAACTATAACACACAGTTAAAATAAGTTCCAAATCAAGTCAATTGTCCCGTTGACTGAAGTTTTGCTTGCAAACGTTAAAACGCTAATTGTAAATTGACGAGTGTGGATAGATGTAGGTGTAATTATGAAATTCTTGCAAACCATCCGCCTCTCCGCAACTTTAAATTTTGACCAGTTCTTACCAACTAAGTTGAAATTATGGAAACTGTCAATCCGTTGGCTCCATCCACGTCCGGCTGTTCTTTCAATATATACAGGAAAACTTTCTAATAGTTTCTTCATGTTCAGGAAATGTAATTATATCTCCGTCTATGAATGGCCGCAGCGGACTTAATTACCAATTTAATATCAACATTAAATCGAATTAATGTTGACATTAATTCGAATTAATGTTGACATTAAATCGAATTAATGTTGACATTAAATCGAATTAATGTTGACATGAAATATTTTTATGTCTATATTAAATCAATTTAATGTCTACATTAAATCGATTAAATGTAGAAATTTAAAACTACCCTAATCGGCTTCACACAACATCGATGTAATGTCAACATTAATTTGATTTAATGTTGACATTAAATCGGTAATTTTGTCCGCTGCGGCCAAACCATATCCGTCCAACTTCTGTACTAGATTTTCTTTCAAGAAAAGCCGTAGTGCGGAAACTGAAGCACCAACAACGGGTTCCCCTTTAACAGTCCGCACGCATTTACCGAAACTGAGGATTTCGGTTTCTTTAAACCCAAACCCATGGCATAGGCATATGATTCATGTCTAATATACAGTTAGGTCACAGAGTGACGTACAGGCGGAATGTGATTATGACAATGGGCATACAATGGCCATATCCCAAGAATTGTCGTCATTGTGCATCTTAAAATCTTAACAATTGATTTATCTACCCTCAGAAGTGACCAGATGTGCGCATTCGCATCATGTTTGCAGGCCTGCTTGGTGACAGTCAATCGTACAAAGCCATCAACAACCTTATTTACAAAGGCGAGATAAATAATTGCTTAAGGGCGAATTAAACTTATTGCCCTCGGGCAGTGTCTGCGAGGGTCACACATATATAGGTGCCAGGTAAATATGTATATAACGTGTGCCCGGTTCTAGTCATCTCCACTGACGTCACTTTAGTTTTGTTTTTTCCTTTTCAAGTTCCTTGTTGCCTTAAAGGGGCTCATTCAGTTTATATCGTTTATTTTGTGACGGGTTGGAAGGAAACCATTGCATGCCAATACTTCCATCTACTCTCCATAAGTCAAGTATTTATTCCTGTAGTTACCGAATATGTGAGAAATTGCAGTATTTTTTTTATTTTTATTTTTTTTTAACGTGGCTTATTATTTAGTATATATATTTTTAAAAAGTGTCTGGACACAGATTTGCAAAACGGTGTGTGTGAGAGTTCATTACCCCGTCATCGTTGTTTAAGTTGTGCGTCAGATTTTCAGAAAGTCTTATAGGTTGATCAATTACCATCGACATGTTAGTAATGCTCAACAGGTGCGACAACACATTATACAGTTTGTCAGCCAACTAAACCCCTCTTTAAGTTTCCTAACAGCTTGACGACGTACATGTGTAGCCAAAATCGTTTCCCTGACAGACTGATTTATGAGTATTCGAATATGGTGCATGACTGATAGGCTATGCATGATGACGTCATATGGAAAATTTTGCAATTTACAGTATCACCGAGAGAAGAATCGGCTTCTTGCTAGACTTATACCAATTAAGCATTTTACAAAAATTAACGTTCGAGAAACCATTGTTATGACCTATACACACAACATCAGTCTGTTATTTGAACAAGGAATACACCCGCCGTCTGGTCCTCATGACGCTTTTAGTAGACTTGGCGTCAGTCCACACGAAAAAAAAAAAAAAAGTGGATGTGTATTTTCTACATATGGACGAGCTGGTCCCGTCTTGTTGCAATAGTAGCTGTTTGTTATGCAAATGATTCACCGCAGGTGGTATCACGTGACCATAGGTCTACCTTTGGAACGGTCTTGTCCATTGTGCTCTTTTTGTTCATTATCATCGGAAAATGGTTTAGTCCAAATGAAACCCTTTCTGGCCCATTGCATGCTGGGGATACCCTGCGTCAGTAGCGGACGAGTTTAATTAGTATGTTTTTTCAAAGTGGCGAAAGTGGCGAAAAGTACATAACTGTGACACTTGCTGGTGTTCTTTTCTTTCGTCACCCTTTTACTTTAGAGCAATTCCCTTTTAAACACCCACTTTGGTTAGAAAACACCTGTACATGCATATGATATATGTATATGATTTACATTTAGTGTGTTCGTTCTGGTTTCCTGTATGTTTTGTCTGTATGTCCTATACTGAGTCGGCATGCAGTCATGTGGCTTTCTTTATACAAAACAGTACAATGGCACACCTGTATGCGTGCATTTTATTCTTTGCTATACAGGTTCCGCTTTTTGAACTCCAGTTAATTAAATTTAATTTTCAAGAAGCTTGTGTTTGCACATGAATGTTGTTGAAAGAAATGTACGCAAAATACGTACGTTAGATCAGGAAGTTTGTCGGTTCAAGAGGGTGTACCGTATCCAGCACTTAGTATTTTATATTCAGTTTTAAAGGGATTCTAGCTGGCTTGATACAGGACAGAGGGCCACATGAGAGGGAGCCTCAAAATTGTTATCGATAAAAGAAGTTCACTTTACTCGACAATTAACCCATTTAGTGTGTTGACTCCGGTGTTAAAAGGCATCACAATAAAATAAAAATGCACCTAAAAGCCAGGAGTATGAGTTGAAAATTTGTCATTGAGAGTCAAATTCCCCCGAAAATGTCATAGCCACTACAAAGAAAAAAAAAAAATTATAAACACTGTTTAAGGGCCATTTTTGCATACATGAATATTCATGTCCATTCGCATTGGTCTGTTTGATTCTAAGTAGCAGTAATTGACTGCTACTGCTTTCTTAGAGAGTCTGAATTTTGTGGGGCCAACAAAAATGTTGAGACAATTTTCATATTTAAATATCTGGAAGATGAGTAGATTCTCTTACAGATTTTGTGACAGGTGATCTTTTACCCTACTTATACTCTTCCCTGGAACACTTACGAGGATTAAAGGTAGATGGCCAGGCAATTGCCAGCACAGCTGATGTTCCAGCAAGTTAAAGCAACTTACCGGTTGAAACCTACGTGGTGTGGCCATATGATAATTGTCATATATAGAGCGAGGAAACTCACGATGGATAACACGTGGACTCATACTAGAAGAACTGTGAGGAGAGAGCAACAATTATTGAACTTCTTCAATTACATTTGTCAACACGCCGTGCAGTGGTAACACTGTCTGTTTGGGCACCATTCGAAAAGGTCAAAGCGTTGAGTATAGTTAGAAAGCTCAGCCCGAACGTCACGTGGTCAGTTCAGCGAAAGGTTTGGTACGAACATTAATTCAAATGACGGAAAGAAAAAACAGTAAATAGTATCGGAACCTTACTTTGATTGGGAATTCATTGGCTCAAAATAATGGCTTTGGAAAAAGTTTTCACTACTAACAGGTTTTTTCAACTTTCCCTCATGATGTTGTCTGGTCTATAGCGACGTCACTCTCATCTAAACCAGACCGGTCTTTTCTCTTGACATTACATTCAACTTTTAAACTTTCAACTTTTTAAATAATGGCAAATCAATTTTCTGGGATTAGAAACAGTGTATGCAGGTGAACTGCTTGTTGTTGTTGTTGTTGTGTAGAGAATACATACGGTGTTTACTCCCTTAGCTTACAAATCGGTAACCGATGGAACTCCCGATATAACCAATGAAAGGCCCTGTAATGCCATCTCGTACATCCGTTACACTGCGGAGAGACCGAAGACCCGCCCAGCCGAATTACATCACTGAACTGGCGCCAGCAGACGGGCCCAGACATCATAAGCCCCGTCTAAGTAGAATCAAAGTACACAAGGCAGTTTAATTCACTCTTTATCTGTAAAAGCTTGTCAAGCCATAGGGCCTCCCTCATACCATCCCACGGTTAAGAATCTATTCAAAAAAGCAAGCGGTTTGGAAAGGTCGAGCCTTTTGGATAGAATGCAAATAATAGACTTAGGTTAATCCCGTATAGTGATCAGACACGCTGGCGCCGTCGCTGCTGAACAGTGCCAGGATAATCGAAGCTTGCCAATGCAAAACATGTATTGTTGCCATTTGTTAGCGTTTGAGATCGGCCGTTGCTGTTAGATGCCTTCACGCTCGGACTAGGTCACGTGGTATATTTATCAACCTGCTGCTGTGTGTGGATGTGGTGGGATTTGTAAATAATCTATACGACATGTAAAACAAGGTCTCGGGGTCCCTGGGATTCTGACAGAAAACAAGAGACTGAGACGTGAATTGCAACTTGCTTTCACTACCGGTTAGGTTCCCCTCTCTCAGATGTATATCTTCGATATTTCAGAGCACCTTGACAACAGAATTAGTTTAATTCCATTTTCAGGGGGAGCCCCAGTCAGTTAAATACTAGACTTTGCAAAGTCTTTCTCGGCGAATGAATTCTCCTCCTTTGATACATTCCTCACAATTTGAGCTGCAGCCTACTTGTACCCAACCGAGGATATGTACTCATCTAGTAATAGCGTTTCCCTGTGATCGCCGTCCGCCGGAAAGACTTTGGACACTCATATAATTATTTTACAAATTAATAGTCACGTTTGACGTTAGGGTTAATACATATTAAAATACTACACGTTGGTCTCATGAAATGAGCCAATAGCAGCGATCGAACAATGATTGAAAATAATGGTACCTAGGCTAACTTTCACCGTATCACCAGATTTGCCTACGGCAGAAATAGGATATCGCTAAGAGAGGCCTCAAACAGTTGAAGGAGAGTAGAATATTGCCATGATAGTTACGTAACTAATCAGTCGTAGGTCCTTTCCCCATCATCACTTCCATCATTTCTCACAATGGCCGTGATTGGCTCCTACTGAATTCGGTAGCGAAAAACAATGGTGTTAGTTAAAAGTTGTGTGCATAATTAAAACGAGTGTCCAGAGTCTGTGACGGCAGCTATCAGTGGAGGGAGTAAACACAGTGTGGGTGTTCAGACGGAGGTGGCAGAACCAAGATCTACAGAAACTTTCCAGCCCAAGCAGACTCTGCAGAGTCTAGTTAAGTACCGAACAGTACAACGATACAAAATACGGTCATTACTTGCTTGAGTATAGGGCCTATCTCCCGCAAACTTAGTGACTGCCTAAACAAAGTGGTGCTGGGACTGACAACCCGACTGATATATGCTGCACTTTTCTTTTTTTCGTTTTTTTTTTTTTTTTTTTTCTGTAAGGCATTTTGTGCACATGGGCGTAGGTCTGACTTTGAAAGCGGGGACCTCTCCTCTCACGTGGCTTAACTCAGAAGTTAGCATAGGCGGGCTGGTGAAGGGAATGCCGGGCAAAGGGTTAAATTGGGATGCCAAGCAGTAATGATTCTAAAGGGCGGGAAGGATGGGGGGCCAAAATAGGTTGGCGCTTAAAAGCGTACAGAAATTTACTTTATAAAGATACCTCTCAGATTGTAGGAAACTGCATATAGCACTCTCTGTCCTTGTAAATTTCGTGTTAGTTTTCTTCATTTTATTTTTGTTTTATATGTCAACAAATGACCGAAGGTCGACCTCGGTAGCTGAAAATGAGATCCGATCGACTTGATATCCCAGGGAGGTCTGATTTAACCATATCAAAAGCTGTATGGGGGGGGGGGGGCGGAGTCACTTGAGGTTTCATGCACGGGATGTCGAGGTGTCATTAATTGAAGAAAAGAAAGAATAGAAACGTTTTGCTTGAAAATGACACACGCACTTGCCATTTAAAGAAGCATAGGGTAAAAATGTAAAATAAATCTTACAAAACTGTTTCCTCTTTCTTCCTCCAAATCGAGTAGGAGCGTACCTATTTAACAGATTTCTGGTAAGAAAAATGATCTGCCAATGACAATTTTTGTTAGAGAGCTCCACAGTAGAGAAAAAAAACCTTTAATGTTTGAATTTACTTATGTTGAGAAAGAAACAAAGAGCAAAAACTTATGTAAGATGAATTTTACAAGGCCCTATGCTCCTTTAAGATTCATAACGTACTTGACCGTTGCTGTTCCTGTTTTTGTTGTAGTTGTCTATACAACCATGCAATGATCACAACATAACAAGTTTAAGGGCAAAGAAGGGCAAAAGCCCCATAAGATGCCCTGTAATCCTATCCCCCCCCCCGAAAACCCCTTTAGGAAAAACATTGCAATTCTTCTGTTTTCCCTTTTTGCATAGTGTATATGCATCTACAAGGTAATTCTTAAGGATCTTGCCTACCCTGCCACTTTGTTTTCCTCCATCGTCACGTGTTTTTGTCTTTTTCCCTACAATTTTTTCCCCTGCTCTTTCTTCCCGACATATACAACCCCGTTAGAGTCTCAAACTTGAACAACAAGCAAGGAGTTGTTTGAGAAATGTCACCGAAGGTAAACATATCTAAAATTCCATCGAAGATTAGGCGAGCAATCGTGGCAGGAAGATATTTCTGTTGATGAAAAGATAAACAGTTTCCTAAAATTTTTAAAGGCCAAACATTTCTTCCGAAGAAGAAAACCAAAGAAAAAAAAATTGAGGATGTCCTTCAAATTTAAAAGCGGTTTTCCACCCTATACCGTAGGTACCACCGGACCTTACGTCATACAAACACCCCCATTCATCCTTACGTCATACATGCCCCGTAATCCTCACATCATACATGCCCCTTCATGCCCCTGCATGCCCCTTCATCCTTACGTCATACATGCCCCGTCAACGCGGAAATTGATTGATAAGAACTCGTATTTCGAATCCGAAAATAAGAAATAAACTGAAATGTGGACTAACTTCCCCCCCCCCCCGCATGCACACTGTATCTTCGATCCCCCGTTCAAACTGAAGGAGGTCCAATTGCGAATTTCAATGCCATGATTTTTTTCAGTTCTCTGCCAGAAATTCCCTCGTGATTCATATCAACAGCGGCGCCCAGACCAGGTGTTCTAGCTATTGTCACCCTCGTCCATTCACAACACCCCGCGCAAGAGCAGCGTACTTAGCATCTTCCCAGATACTGTGTAACTAATTGACTAAGGCGGTCGGTTTGCTTTTGATACAAGAAGGAGTGACAGGTGAGTCGCCATGGCGACCGCCACCCCGGCGCCCGGATTTCTAAGCCCACCAAGACCTGAATGGGTGACGTCACACGGCTGGCGCCTGCCAGTCGCGACAGTTGGACTTATCGTTATTTGTTCTTGAAAAGGGTACTTGGCTATGTTGATCCCCTCACATTCCAATAGGGTTTGGCAAGAATACATACACACATATGCACATGCTGAAGATAAAAGCCGAACAACCTGTTAAGTTTAGTGGGTTAGAACATCTGGGCGTAAGTTTCTCTCAAGCAATAAAAAAACAATCAGTTAGGTCTGCTAATCCGCTGGTCCGATAATTTGATGGGACTGATTTGTGGTTTATGGTGGGTGCACCTGAACATCCATCTGTGGGAATTGCGCCTTCGCACAAGTCGTTCAGAGAGAAGAAACACAAAAATTAATAACGCCAAAAAAAGAAAGAAAGAAAAAAAAGTCACTTCCTGAAAGGGAACTCCGTAGTAGCTACTTTACGTATGGTATGTATATTGGTATGGACGCCTTTAGGTAAAATATCGGTTTTGATGTGTTTAAGTATAAACTTCACTTTTGAACACACACACAAAAAAAAATCACAATCATCAAATCATAACGACGCAAAATCTTGTCATAACACTGATTGTCCGAACAGTCATAACGGATGGACCACTGAGTCTACACTGCAGCCGCGAATTGGGAAAATTGACCCTTGTAGGCAATGCCCTCTGCGTAATAAACTTTTATAATATTGTTTTTAATATTTTACGGCTAGCAGTGAAATGTGTATTGTCCTCCACGATAGTTTTCAGTGGCGACTACATGTCTTTTTTTTTGTAAATTGTACATATTGCATGCATATATCTTGTATTTTGTACACATTTTACATGTACATTGTGCATATATATATATATATATATATATATATATATATATATATATATATATATATATATATATATATATATACATCACAGGTATGACAGTCATCAAATTAGTTTCATTAAAACGGTTTACGAAGTTTGAGTGGCATAATGGCTTTTTTTTATTTTTTTATTTGATACATTGAGGGCCCCGGTGTTGAAGGATGGGAAGTCGTTTTATTTTAACGAGTGTCGACTTGCTGTGTTCTTGGCTGGAGAGTGGCAGCCAATTTCGAGGAAGTATGTCAGGTATAGGCAATATTAAATCTTGTGAAGATACATGACCGTCCTTACGAATTCACCAAAAGATAAGAAAATCACCGAATTGTCTCCATTTCAACCGGACTTTTACGAATTTTGAAGTGGCAGTTTTATTTTTTTTCTTAGGATGCAGTGAATGCCGATAGGGTGTTGAAGGAAGGAAAACAAGCCGATTTGATGTACCTTACATATAAGAGTGTCATCAACTTTCAGACGAAAATTTCGAGGGATGATCGGATGTCAGGCAGACAGCGAAACTTCAGTAGTGAGACGAGTAGGCCTATACCTACAAGATGAAGCTGAGGTAGCCTGAACTACTGAGCCATCGGTAATTATTACACCATGTTTCTATGAAAAACTGGTCACTTTACAAAAGATGCGCTATGAATTTGCAGCACTTTGTCTTCATTTGCTTTGGATGATAGACTAGTCAGATGTCTCACCATCGCCGGTGTGTATCCGGGTATTACATGAGGCGGTCCGTTTGATATTTTTATGGTCACCGCAATAAAACACACTTCATTAAAAGTCACGATGATACAGCAGTTCAGGGTTCGAGTCATGATGCTTGTATGATTTAGTATCTTCTAATGAATCGTCCGGTTTTGCCTGTCCGGATCTTCTGTGTTCACCACTCCACGCAGGACTTTTCGGTAGGGCCATGGCTTCAAGGTTGAAACGGCTTCTGTGTTTCTGTGTCACCATGCGCCGGAATGTGGCTGTCGGGGTATATATCGCCCTTACATATAGTATTCTTTGACGGCTGTGGGCTTGTCTTATTCTTTTCACTAAATGATCTCTTATACATGTTCAAAAATAAAATAAGAGGAACTGTTTCCTTCGTTATCATGTTGTCTCATCCGACACATGCACGTGGATACCTATGTAGCACTACATAAAGTATGCAGTCAGTAAGCAGATGAGTGCCAGGAGAACATCCCGGTCAAATTAAGACTGCAGCTTGGGCCCTCCATTCCCCCCCCCCCCCCGAAATTATCACCGAAGGGATCGTTTAACTAATGCAATGTAATGGCACCGAAAATGGAAATCATATGTAATATATGTAGTTAAAAATATGGTAATGATAGCTCCATTTTGCATCTGAACCGATTTGCGAAAACATTTTTCTATTAATGTAGGCGTATGAAAGGAGAGGGGCCACCGCTCTGATATGCCCCTCCTCCACGGCGACGATCGATAACTTTGGTTAAAAAAAATAAAACACTGGCTGCGGGCCTGATCAGTGAAAACTTGAAGATGTTTAAGAATGAAAAATGATGATTATTGAATTGTCCCACAATTGTTTTATTCAGTTTTGTATTTCGAAGCAGCATCGTGAAGGTTTGTTTGTGGATCCGAGTGAAATTTCCTTGTTCGATGTGATTGCTGCATGGACTGTTGGGGTTCCAAAACTTATATAACAAAAAATTTTTATTTTTGAAAAAAAAAAGTTTGATTTTTTTTTGTTTGTGTGTTTTTTACTTAAATGTTGCATCATCAGTTTAGGCCTGAACCAGTTGCGGACCGAGAGAATTTTTAACAAAAGTGTCTTTGTTATTATTATTATTTACAGTTTCACGGTGCCTGTGAGGGTGTGAGGCTTGAATGACCTGCGACATGACGTCCGCGAAAGGCTCAGCTTCGTAAAATGGTAAACTACCCTGATCTTGGCTAGCACTTACGGTTCACCAGTGTCTGGAAACTGCTCTAGCAACCAGGGAGACTGTCGTGCCAAAATCACCTGTGGTCGTGTGAATACCATCACGCCAAAGTCGTTGTATTCCGCCGTAACCATCCATCAAGAAATGAAAAGAAAAGAAGTGAGACAATGTGTATCCGGACATCACATTCACGCGAACCAGTCTTTTCGTAATCTCAACTACGCGTGTGCTCATCCTCAAAATGGGAAGAAAAACAAACAAACTTTCGGATATGCAACACCTGCTGCCAAAACCTGCATGAGTTTCATTTTAAAAGATATTCAAATCCTGCTTCTTTAGATCAACTGCAAATATACAGAGCAGTATAGCACCTGCACTCTTGCATCGTGAACAGGCATCGTGAAAAGGATTTTTCATCTGAAAAATTTTCTTGCATTCCGTCGAAACTTGCGCGTATTTTAACGCTATGTATGATGCAGCTCGATTTGTCTTTTATGCATACCCACAGTCATTCCTTGCCCGAATCGATATTGAAAGAACTTTTTCCAAAGGAATTAATTAAACACCGGTACGCCACCACATTCCCTTTAAGGTTACCGTCGAATTCTGGTTGTCTTTCCCCACACCCCATCCTCTCCCACGTGATAATATGAATAAATCTTCTTGCCACATTTAAGACGATGGACAACTCAATCGACCAAACACTTCCTCTTGGGTCAGGCATAATCTACTGCGTTTGAACCTGAGTCGAAAGTTCAGATTCGGGTACCCGATGACTTCCATAGTCGGTCATTTACCGGGATATCCGAAAATATCTGCGGTTACTGTTTCGACCTCTTTTATGACGTCATTATAAGATTATTTTCCTTTTCAAGTTAATATAATACCACCAAGTATCTCACGAATGGGCATGACAATGAAATGTTCTGATGGGCATACGTACTGAATTTTGACAATGCCAGTGTACCTTCATAAAACTCAAGATCCGGGAAGCAATGTCAGAATTGGGTCGTGACATGGTCGGGGTACCCTGATACCGGATTAAAAAAAAAAAATTTAACAGCATATGTCACACACTTTAATATACGATGGCATATTACCGGTTTCACGTTCAGCCCCCCCCCCCCCCCCCCCCCCGTCGAGATATTGCTGGTCAGAACGAATGTTTGGGTGAATGCTGGGCCAACTATGCATTTGATGTCGACTCTTGCAGAAGATTGTACTGGTATCAGTGCTACGCAATAGGTAAACTGTCGAAATCAACCTTCACAGGACACCACATGTAGGTACCGACATAAATTGAAATTTTTCAAGACGCAGGCGTGAGATGTTTTGTGACGTGTTGGGACAATACCAAGGATACCAAGCAAATAAAAAATGTCCCTGTGAAATCTCCAGCCCCACTTCTCCCTCCATCACGTCCTGAAAAAAAACTTGAAGAGAATAAAGAAGCGGTGAGAATCCGTAGCATGGAAGTTGTATTGGGACTCTCCTCACTAGTTGTCATACCGTGAGCTGAGAGGAGGAAGGAATTTCCTTCACTTTTAACTGATTTTTTTGTCTACATGTGCTGTCGTCTCCTGGTAAAGTCCTGTAAATCTGTTCACCGGTATCACAAACTAATTATCCATTTGCAAATCCAACCTACATTTGAAGTGACGATGGGTGTTGTAACGGAGGGGTAGGCCTACGTAAGGTGCAGTACGTAACATCTTTGACATCTTAGAAAGTAAGTGCCCCGTGAATGCTGATTTGGAGTTTGGTGTGCTTGTCTCACCAGGGAACTGTACTTTCCAGTTCCCCGGTCCAAGTAGAACCAGGAAGTTGACATCTCACTGGTGGAACGAAGGGCTGAACATTCTGGTGAACGCAGCTTGTGTATGGTTTTGGACCTCAACTTATCACAATTGTCAAATGTCCCCATCGTGAAAACTGTCAGGTGCAATGCCTAACTTGCACGACTTTTTCTATTTTTTTTTATTTATTATTTTATTTATTAGCTCTTATGTTCCAGAGTCAATTTGGTTTGACCTTGAAATTGACTTTTTTTTTTGTTGAAAGCGAGAATGTGTTGTCATTAGTTATTTGAAGTATGACACAGGAGGAAGTCTTACGCAAATTTGTGAAGAAAAAGAAAAAAAAAAACAGTTAAGTGTTCACAAATATATAAACAATTGCATTCACATTTTTTTTTTCTATATTCGACCTCAGCTTGGCAACATATTTCTGCGCAGAGTCAAACGCATATGTATATTCATATCAGTGTACAGAAGTATCATTAAAAAAATTACCTCAGGCTCACTGTTATATATAGCTGTTGATTGCTTGATAAACAATTACTTTGGCCTGAACTATATTAACACAGACTATGTAACGTATATCCAATTAGGCTTGACGGATAAAAGGTAAAGGTAAATCCTCTCACAAGGTATTTGCAGGAAATAAAATAACATCGTCTAATACATATATGGCCTACACATATTTTCTTCATTACAGTCATGCACATTGCCTTAATTTGTGATACTTCAAAGTGTGACTGTGACTTAGTAGGGGGGGGGGGGTGGGTATATGTCGAAACGTTTCTACTTCTTACTTCTTCTTTTTCTTTGTCTTGTTCATTTTGATTTCCACGCTTTCGGCATTCGCAACTTATTTAATTAAAGAGATTCGCCACTGAAAAAAAAGAGTGGCAATTGTTTAAAAATTGAGGAAAGTTTTCCTCTCTCTCTCTCTCTTTCTTTTTTTTTTTTTTGTTTTTTGGTGTAAACCATATCTCAATAACTTGTTATGTCTTTTGAAAGTTATGGAGGGTAACATAAAATATACATAGGCCTATTACGGTGATACAATGCATTGTGGGAAATCTGTGGTGTCACAACCCAACTACTTAAAATACTTTGTATTTTCTTTCACGGGTGTCGTATCTCAGTTATAAATGAGCACTTCAGTTTCAGAGAAAGAATATTTTTTTTAGCAGTAATTGCAAATGTTACATAACATTTTGTAACATTGAAACACCTGGGAATCTTTCTTTGTCAGAGTTGCATTTCTTCTAAACAGCAGCATCATGTGTCTGAAGGAGAGTAGGGCTATTGGCGTGAACTGCAGTGTCTCATCACATTAACTTGTTACTGAAATATTTCCGAAATAAAAATTCCACGACGAAAGCAATCAAAAAGTTGTCGTTTTTCAACTGTTATATATATATATATGCACCTAGCCGTCTATGGACAGCAGTGTATGTATACGCTGCTGATAAGCTTGAACACCTGTGAGATGACTTGTTGATATTCTGAACACGAAAGAAAACCTTGAACTTTCGATACAGTATACCTTATTGTGATTATACTGTACCCTGGAACCTCTGTTCGTCGTCTAAATATCGATCTTCGACCGTTGGTCCTATCGACAATGGTAAATTGGGTCCCTCATTGACATCTATTGTAAATATTTCTGTTTGTTCTTTGTAAGAATGTCGCCATCTACAAGCTCGGGGTTTTCTGTTTTTTTTTCTCTCTCTTTTTATGTCCCCTCCCCCAAGTAGGTCCATAGATTTGATCGACGTGGTACGTACTGGCGATGCGGAGAATTGATTGGCTGTTCGCGTGTCTCTCCGGACAGCCCCAGGAGAGACCGCGCCTACATGTAGGCGGGTACTTCTCTTCAATCAAAAGGAGCGTTTCCATTGGCCGTTGCCAGCTGTGCGGAATCGCTGCACTGTGACGTGATAAGTGAACCGGTAATAATCCGAGAGCCTACTAGCGTAAACATTCTCAATGTCACACTGTGAACACTGCCCAGAAGAATATATCAAGTGGGGACAAACCATATATAAAGATTCACCTAGCAATCAACTAGCATAGTATTATATATGCTAAGAACACGTCAACAGTATACCGACGGATAACGTGATCATACCCTGCCCAGGAGACGGGAAAAGGAATATTGTTGGTTTCACCGAACGTCGCCTGGATATTATCATATCAAATTAAGAAATACTGAGCAAGTGATATATTGCTATTTGATTTCCATAACCCGTGTTTCGTATAACAACTTGCAGCGCAAGATATAGTGCATATACCCATAATATAGGAATATACGACTGCAACTGCGTGTATGTGTGTGTGTGTACTCTGAGCAGTTACGGAGAGAGAGGTATCAAAAATGAAAGTGACTCGCCAGGTTAACATGGAGGAAACATGCCATGGACAACAACACAGGATAGCTACGATGCTCCATCAAGCGAAAAGTCTCTCCAAACACAGATCGGCGTCGTCTCTGAAAAAGTTTTCGATGAGCGACTGTTACGATAAACTGGTAGAAATTGTCCCGACGATTCCGCGGGATCGGAAGGTCTCCCGTGTGGAGATTCTGCAACATGTCATTGACTATATTCAGGATTTACAAATAGCCTTGGACCATCAAAATATCCGTGTTAAAAATATCAGCCAATCGCCCGGACACACGACGTTAGTCGCGACGCAAAGTAGAACACCTTTCGGTACATTGCAAACAACATCATCAAGTGGGGCTACCCAGTTTCCCTTACTAGTGACGTCATCATCTGAGACAAACAGCCTCAATCGTGAATTTGTTAAACAGGTAACGATAACATTAAATTTCCAAAGTCTACAACCGTTCTTCTTTCGTCCACCTAACGCAGTTGTTGACATGTTTTTCTTTTCTTTTATGTGATGTGATATTTCTACATAGTGAATTTTTGTTTATCTTTCAAATTGAGGCTCGTTGTAGAACAATAATAATAATAATAATAATAATATGCGGTATATATCAATCATGCTTAGTTACTGGTTGGTGTATGTTGCGGGCGATGTGAAATCCTTGTATCTTTTATCACACTCAGTGATTGCATATAAGTACTATGCAATTACTCAGTACTTTATGTTATCAGTCACAGCAGTTACACAGATTTCTCAAATCATATGATTGTCATGACATTAGTACATCGTGTACATTGTGTATGATAAAGAAGCACCGACCCAGTATCACGCATACCCTTCTATCAATGTATACTGTACTTACACTGCGCGCGAACTACCGGCACACCACGTACAAACTGTGTGGTAGGTACAGTGTTTGGAATAACTGTGTAAAACCTGGTTGGGAATCTTCCATTTGTTTTATGAAAAAAATTTTTACCGCCTTTTTTTTTTCTTGTGTGGCTCATGTAAGGGGAGGGGGCCTGTCATATTTTGGTGTTCCCCCACACACGTAGTATGACATACCGACTGTACTTTCACTGTAGATTTATACCGTTGCCTCTGTGTGTGTATCAAAACTAAATAAAGGAGGCATAGTTGTCTGGAAAGTGAGAGGATATACTAAACTGAATCAGGTGATAAAAATATCGACAGTTTTGACACAATATTTATTTTGTGGGCATGGTACTTGGGACCCCCCCACCCGTTTTGGTCATTGTTACAGAGATCCACAGTATAAAATTCCCCAGATTTCAAAAGAAGTGACACGAGCTGAATTATTAGTCTCAATCTTGGTGTCTTCCTGTGACGTCGGTCCCTCGTTTTACGCATCTCTACAGTGAACAAAGTTCCAGATTCACCTTTACTACTCTCCAATACTCCCAAATATGTATGCCGGATTCCCGCCACTATGGTATAATCCCAAAACCGGAGGCGAATGTCTTTTCAGTTGACACTTCTCCCATCTGGGAACTATTATATGAAAACCCACAGGAAAGTACTCACAGAGAGCAGTTTTAGTAAGCTGACAAGTTGTCTGTAATTGGGGGGGGGGGGGGGCGGCGGAGGTTTGGGTAGATGGAAGGGGGGTCTACACCACACATCATCATGAGAAGCTGCAGTCTGTGTATATATGCTCCTCGATGTAAAAAAAAAACATACACATGCAATAAACGATTGACAGTGCAAAACGTACGGTACAGTGCCAAACCCTTCATCTGTACAAGTATGAGAAGTGCAGTGACCGTCTTCACTAAAGTGAAAAGTGCACTCTTTGATTAACACGACGTTATAGAATCATGATGACCTCATTACAATTCCTCGTTGTAATGAATTTCCTTTTAATAACGTGCACCACAACAAGTACCACACACAGTAACGCGTATGCCACTGTGTCTGTGTTAGTATATAAAACTGTAGCTTCCATGTTTCAAACCTGATGCCTGTCTTCTAAAAGAGCGACACGCTATGTATATGCAGGCCCTCAGCAGGAGGCAATCTCCACGCCAGATGTTCGTTACCAGTAATATTTTATTTTCAAAGACTAGTTATCATCCATGTGTGTAGTTGTACCACCGCCAATTTGTTTTTTGTGTGTGTGTGTGTACGTGATTTGCATATCTGATTGTACCTCGAACCGGCCAAATGGGTATGGAATTACCTCCGCTGGATTGATGATAGTAATAATGCGGGTTAGCAAACAAATCAATGTTTACACATGATTTGTTCATTGTATGTAGGCTTCTAATATCATACCATGGAGCTATGACAGCCATGGTTACATGTATTATCGTACACTTTCATTATTTACTATGAATATGGTGGGCTTCCATCTTCTTTTAAGTTGACTATGGGTCCCTTAGTATTATATGTATTGCAATTTAATCAGGGAAGAACTTAACCCAACAACCAAGTTGCTATCAACACAGTCTTTCTTCTTTTTTCTTTTCTTTTTTGTGTCACACCAAGGAGGTTCTACAAGGACCTCCTTGGTCGCACCGACATCTCTGCTGCAATGCAGAATCACTCTTTGGTGGGGGAGGGGTCACATAGGCAGCGAGGAAAAGCGGAAGGTTGACGGGAAGGGAAATATGTGGGGTAGTTAGGATTTCCACCTCAGTTTACACAGGATTCGTACATGCAGCCTACCACACATTGTGTCCGAATACAAAATCGCCTAACTTGATTTATAGCTGTTTTTGTTTCCGGGATGGTGATGTGTGAATACCAGTCCATTTCACTGGACAAGGGATTCACAAACCTTGCAGTATACCCCATACAGTGTGTTGCATCCTGTATGTCGCCTTTCGAAGTATGTTAACGTCTTTTCTACGTACCCAGTTGTTGTCTAGGTGCTGTTTACAGTTACATTCCTTGTGCATGTCCCACGCAAATATTGTGGTGTAATAAGAACCGCTCTAAGTGTTATCTAAGGTCACGCCGAAGAAGTCTACAGGCGCCTGGTAGAAGTAGTTACCCAAGTTCAGAGGGATCTGTCCCTCCTTTGAAGCGGTAAATTTCCGAACATGGTGGAATCTTCCAGACATTCCAGCCGTTATTCTTCCCTTTTCATTTAGTTCTCAACCTGGTAAAGCTCTTTTCTTAATTACTTCGTACTTTTTCAGCTCCGTCAAATTAAAAAAAAAGTAAAACGATAAATATACCAGCACTGAGGTTTATTGTTTATTGGCTGTATTTGCTTCGAAAGAGTGTGAAATGAAACACTGAGACACTTCGGACTTGGAATGAGCGCACTTCGTCCATGCCCAACTGGAAGTTGACCTTGCATTCACACAAGTTTCATCGTCAGAATGCTATTCATAACTTTGTGTAATAAAATTTCAAAATTCTCCTGAAGGATTAAAATAACAAACAGATTTAAGAGAAAAACAAATGCATTTGGTGGAGCCACTGAACGTAAGCCACCTGCATGCCACATACTGGGAAGACAATTGTGAAACCACTACCAATGAACCGGTGGTATTGTCCTCAAGTAAACAATGGTTCGATTTTTTTTTCAAGCAACAATTGGATTTTACACCATGTGTATCCCGTTTGCCTGAAAAGAACCTGGAAAGAATAGGAAAAATTGGCAGGGACTTTAATTTCGATGTGAAACTCCTCACCAAAGTTGTCATTTATCTTCAGTACCCAATTTCCGGTTCGGGACCAAAAACAGCAATACCCTGCGCAATGGGTTGGTTTGATAAGCGAACAGGGCCAATAGTCTAGTAAATTTGTGAATAGTGATAATACTTTTTTACATTCAAATAAACAAATCGATGAAAAAAAAAGTAACCATGAGGAAAATTGAGTGGGAATGAGTGAGCCGGTGCCAGTCGTTCTTCGCTCGCCAAGCAACCTCTTCTTTTTTTTTCCACCAATATTCTGTGTCTTCATCATAATGTATTTTTTGTGATGAGATTTTTTTGTAGCGTGGAGTCAACCGTGAGAAAAGTTGTAAGTTCGTGAATTAGTCGAACAGGTGTTACCAAAATTTTCTTGTGGTATTCTGTGTAAGTCTTCTTAGACATGCGAACATTACGGACTTTTTTTTTTTTTTTTTGAAAAACACTTGCACGGAAGACTTGTCCGCTTGTTGATTTTGTACAAAAGAAGGCATATTTCGGGCGCATGTATGAAAGAGAACGGGCGACCGCCTGTACGCAGTAGAGCGTGGGAACGCTGGTGCAATGGGAGCCTGGTGAATGGTAGGGCAAAACGACTTTTCCAAGAAGCTTTATTTGGTTAATGACGCATTGTTTCCGCACGGAGAATCCTGTACAGTTATATTAATCGTCGCAATTCATTTGCGGGGGAAACAGACAGTCGGAATTCCAGGATACCAACTTTAATGAGGTTGGCGAGTCCTATGCAATAACATGCATTGCTGTGGAAGGTTTCTCATGATACAGTGCTGTAGAAGCGAAGAATGTAATACGCAGTACAGACAGAAAGTTGGAAACAGATAAAACATTTACAGGCAGAGAGAATGAGAATGCTTGCGATACCGACTTAATCAGGTTTTGCATTTGGAATTTTATGTTAGGGAGAGTTTCCGTACTCGTTTTTTTTTAAGCCGTTAAATTTAGACCAACATTGTGGGTCATATTTATCAGAAGCGTTTTTCATCATAAAAGATTCAATTAGGCCTACGGGAAAAGACATTTACAGAAACAAGGTTCCCAAACTACCCTCGAAAAAAAAAACAAAAAACGTGCAACCAATCCTTTGCGTGTAGGTAAATGGGCCATGTACGATACTCATTCCTTTATTGACTCATTCACAGCTACGGTGTACAAAATCAGCTTCCCAGTCATCACAAATATGATATATCCTGTGTATATCTTAGGTGCCACGGATGGTGCTGTATCGTGTAGGCCTACGTAGGTGTAATCGCAGTGGTACATTCAAAGCTACAAGGGCTACATATTTCGTTTTGGCTATTTACAATGTGATTCTTGTCTACGTCACCGGAGAGGGAAGGGACGGGAGGGGGGGTGGTGGATGGAAGGGACACAGGCCACACGCGAATGATGAAAATCACAATAGATTGTTACGTCTGAAAGGTACTGCGTGCATGCTTCCGCAAATTTGTGTAGGCCTGTAGTGTCTTCTGGCTTATAGTGTGATTGCGAATGATGTCATGTTAAAGCTATGGTGAATGGGGAGGGGGGGGGGATTGGGAGAAGGGTGGAACAGTGCAAAAGTCCCTTAGGGTATGCAGGTAAGGACAATAAACTGAAGGAACTTAGGCCAGCTAGTGCATGGTCTAGATCTAATCGGAAATCAACGCAAGTTAACGCGACGTGTGAAAGCAAAAACCATTAAAGAAATATGTCCGTGTCTGTGTATAAGGTCGAAGTCTGAACAAGTAAGATAAGGTCTGTTTATGAGAGCATTTTGTGATCGCCAGTGATCCAGATCCGAAAGGCAGAATATGATTATCGATGAAGATCAGACAGCCGTCATCATCAGCCAGGAGGAGGGGAAGGGGAAACCTCTCAAAATACAGACTCAGGAAGAGAGATAGCACGCTTGGAGGCTAAACCAGGAAGATGTGTTTGCGAGCGATCAAGTTCCTTTAGCGAGCCAGAAGGGAAACTAAGCTGTGATAACAGGAATAGATGCTTCCTGCTTCCACAGCCTGTTAGTTTCTAACCGGCCACCTGAATACACACTCCCTATATATATTTTTTTTCTTGTCTCCTTGTTTGTATGCCCCTCTTTTCTTTTTTAATTCTGTGCCATTCCAAATCGAAGGCGATAGCTCAAATTTCGAAGTTGTCCTGATAAAGGTTCTTGAGATAATTTGTAACACATTTAGCGAGAATCAATGGAGAAAAGAGAAGTTAAAATCTATGTATAGTTTTGCAAATACTTAGACACTTGCAATCAACATAAGAGTCATACAATATTCATCGAAATTACAGTCACCATAAAATGGAAATAAAGTTAGACGTTACAACAACCACGTCGAAATTTCAGTTACCCGATATGGAAATAGCCCACAACGACGTACAGTTTCTGAGTTTTAACCTCATCGAAACTATATTATTCAACTATAATCTGCATTTTAAATACAGGTGCAACGACAGCGAAATAGTTTCAGCAACAGCGGAGTAATGGTTAGGCTTAAGGGCTAACCTACATGCCTGCATTGAAATTCAGTACATAGCCTATTAGTTGCATCGACAGTTCATCGAAGCTATATGGTTGGACTTCATACTAGCCTACCGTAATGTAAACCGCTTCAAGACTAGCCTATACATAAAAATACAGGGTAGTTACAAATGTTGTAAATATCATACACACCCACCCACCCACACACACACACAATGAATTTACTTCTTAAACTACATTCAGGGAATGTCATGTACAAAACAAAAAAAAAAAAATAGAATATGCTAATTTTTAAAAAATTGTCATTCCCATAACGAGGCTAAGTGTCTTATCAGCTGTTTACTAGTTGGAAGTCACATTTGACCAAGAGACACCCAGTACCGCGGGTTCGGTTAGAAAAATTAGGAAGGAGCCGAGAAAGACGCTTGGAGGCTACGATAGAGCAACTGTAATATTTGCGTAATAGCTCGTTTCACACTCGCTTGCCCGCCCTCGTAAAAAGTTGACGCGGTGACAATAATGCTCTGTATTTCAACACAGCAATGATAATATGATAACGGGATTGAATTACATTCATTTATTGGTTGATGACTTGGCGGGTAGCAGGCTCATAAAAGTGGTGAATGTGAAGGCTAGCTCAAGATTGAAACAATTCCATCAAAGTAGCAATTTTAACCACAGCATATATCTACATCTTTCTACTGCATGTGAAGCGCTTTAACCCGATCGGTATTACGTTATATGCGGTTTGGCAACTTAAAACATGGTCTTCACAATTTACACGGGTAATAACCATGGAGCTATCACGGGCGGGTCATTTTGAGTTGATATTGATTATTTTGTTTGCGAGTTCGAAGGAAACCATTGTATGTCATATCATCTATTTAGCCTCATTAGCCATTTACCAATTCCTACAGTGGCTGAAATGCGAGAAATTGCATTTTATTACGAACATGACTTACCTATATGGTTAATACCTCACGGTAAAAAAGTGTCTGGTCACAGGTATGCAGTAAATGATTGTGGTTGTCAATTACCCAATCATTGTTGCCCCAGTCTTGTGTCACATCTACGAAATCTCTTACTTTGCCCATATCATGAACCTACTCCCTCCGAACGCCGGCCGGTGTAGTGTTCAAATTTCACAACAGCTGCCATATGTCAGTGTAAACGTCATCGCAACAC
The DNA here is from genome assembly GCA_021234535.1 of Stichopus chloronotus. NCBI lineage: Eukaryota > Metazoa > Echinodermata > Holothuroidea > Aspidochirotida > Stichopodidae > Stichopus > Stichopus chloronotus. The sequence continues at coordinate 15,401,848 of CM037849.1, read as the reverse complement.
ACCATAGTGTATATAACTCACACCGGTACAATGTACTTGGTTGTTGGAATAATAATTACCAGATGAGAAAATCACGCTGCAGTATGGTGTTGTTTTTTTTTTCTTCGTGATACACTCTGTTTATCCATGATGGTGCACAATGACCCTGAGCAACTCCCTGGTCTATAGACAGCCATTAACGTTATCAGAAACACATCCCAGTTTGTGAACAAAGATAGAAATAGCACGATTTTTGGATATCATTAATGCGCATGTTTTGTCTTAACGCACATTGTCGCAGTTCCACTTACCTGTCTTTACACAACAATCACCCACTGATAAAACACAGCCGGTGACGTATTGAAAACAGTCGGTCTGTTCAAGGTGTTGTCACAGAATCAGATCAATCAATTCATACATACGCTTAATGTATAAGTCTTATTGTGTTCTCCAATTATGTTTTTTTCTTTCTCATGATATTTTTTGTTTTCCTCTCGTTGATAGATTACATGTTCAATGGGCCAGAGGCTACATCCGTACGATACACCCGAAAGTTCCCCTGAATCGCAGCCATGCACCTGCTAGCACACAGATGGTAAGTAGTGCACAGGTTTAATTTTTCATGCCGTTCATGTCGGGGAAGTGATTCTGTATAGGCTACTTACGTGCTGTATACTTACTACTCAGTGCATGTTTTGCAGCGAGCTTTCAACATATAGGCTACTGTAGGCCTACGCATGGAATCGTGTACACAGTCATCCCCTGTCAACTAGTGCAGCGTGCAGCAACTCTGTAATGCAAGGTTTGGTCGATTCCCGGTTGGGAAAGTTTTAATGTATGCAGACATGTGTAAGACCTAAAACAAATTGGTGGCTGTTGCTATATATGCTTGACCCACATGATCCTTTCAGGGTTGGTAATCGTGCATGTCAAAGGAAGGGTATATGGTGGGAGGGGGGGGGGGGGGAATGCAGAACGCCCGTTTGATTGTCGTATTTCCAACAGCTAGGACAACTTCCTCAGCCCGAAACGGCACCTTAGCATGATATTACAGTCCATTACATAGCAGTGACTCAGCAGAAGTGATTGACAATTATTTGAAGCAATTCCAAAGCCTTTGTCCCAACGCGGGCCTTATCTCATTATCTTCGATCTATGATATTAATTTACCGTTTCCTGTGTTGTCTTCACCGTTGTAGGAAGTCTCTGTTTACCTTGTGCCCACTTATGGTACGTTGAGTCAGCATGGATAGGTTGAAACCCTGATTTTTTTTTCTTGTAAAAATAATTCTCTAAGAAGAGAAAGAAAGTATGTTCAAACGCCGCCGGCCAGACCATTAGTCAAACAATACAGTAGCTTCTAGGAATTTGAGGTGCACTGTATACATATATATAGGGCGTTGAACGGAAGTCGTAGAACCATTTTAGCTCAATCAGCTCTGGCATTAAAGGGGTAGGGGTAGGCTTGCATAGTAGCTGACAAGTCATCAGGAACACGAAGCATACTTATATGAGCAATACTTCATGCGTCAGAAGACGTCAGTTAGCACATCCGAATGCAAATCTTGAATTTGCTATGACTTTCAATAGAAAACAGACCAAAACAGTCGGAATTTTTGGCCCCCCAAAAAAATTCCGTGTTGGATGGAATCCATACTTAAACAGTGTTTCCTGTGGGTTAGACGAACATTAGGCCTAGGAGATTTTCTGGTCAGCATTTTCCGCTCTTAAAGTGGTTCTTTGCTAGTAATATTTGCAGGACGCAGGCGCATTTGGTGAATGCAGGCGCATTTGGTGAAAACACGGAAGAACTTTTTTCTCACCACGACCATATCCTCCAATAGAGTATCTGTTGTTTTGTCGATTTTTGTGGCCCCGCGCAGTAGTATGTGCACTTGTGTTTAAAGGTGTGTTGTCCGTATGTGTGTTTGTGCAACTCCATCATGTACATCACTGACATAATTGAAAGGGAAATTTTCCAATAAATCCCTGAACAGAAAGAGCAGATCACGTGAGGTATTATACCTTGTATCACCCATTGTCCTGTTTGCTTATTTCCCTGATAGCGCCAATTAGGAACTCACGCACCCGCCACTCTAACAGCGCTCCGCTATGCGAATTTTTCCCAACGTCCACCCCTAAATAAACGAAAAAGAAAACATGACATGTTGTTATTTGTACCTCATCAATAGGAAAGCACGTGGCGTCTTGCGTGGAACACAATGCCTTATCAGACTAAAAGAGTGCAAGGCGAACGGTTACACTTCCTTTTAAATAATTCACAGTGTAGAAGTGTATGTAGGCCTACGACACAATGGGATACATGTGAAGTACAGTGAATACACATTGGACAAATAAATGTGGGTTTTTCCCACGGCATTCGCTCAATAACGTGGTCGTATAGGCTTAAGTTTCTTGGATTGCTGCAGTACATTTTATATATATATGTATAAACATGCCAAACTTCAACGAAACCATGTGAACTTGAATTCCCCTGGATGTGGAATTTGATTTCCTTGTTCTTACACACAGCTTGGATGCAGCTGTGATAATAAACTGGGAAACCTAACCACTTTTGATCCATTTCCCCAAACACCGAAGCCTAGTCAACATTGAGTTACAATAATATACAGCCATTAATCACTTCTCCTTTCACGCCAACTGTTTTTCTTTGCTACACGGAATGGTGCTTTCTGAAATAAAATGGGGCCGTATAGAAATGTAGCTCGGCGGTTTTGCCAAGGGAAAGGGACACACACTCACACATTGACACACCCACGATTGCATGAATATTGTGTTCTTTATATAGACTGATCGTTCGTGTACTGTATCGCTAAATCAGTAACTAAAAGGACAACAAATCGAGAATGGTAATAGACTGTATACCAGAATTACAGATGGTGGTGTGGGGGGGGGTCACATGACATACAGGTACTGTCACCGATGACCTTCCACTGGTTGATGATGCACCACTGCCTGTGATTCTCGGCCATATATTATCATACCGCATTATATAGGGCTACAGTATCAATAACACACTTCCCTGCTGGTAGAGTATCGTGTATAGGTTACAGGAGAAAGGGCACCATCTGATATCTTGTGGGCCATGTAGCACCATGGACTCGTTTTGGGGGGACGACCCTCGCTTGGTTACGGTTCCCCTGGGGACAAAGGGTGCAGCTAGCTCTCAAGACGTTTGTGTTACATTTTGTTTGAGTATTAAAACACGACCGCACTTTTTTTCACTGCAGTTGTAGCAATCGACTTGACTGTATCCAGTGTCGGAGAGGGCGCCGTGGGTGTGATGAGGGGCTGCCAGGATGAGGGGAATGAAACGTCCTTAACTTAGAGACAAAGTGTTAGAAAACATTCATTCATGAATTTTTCCAACTGGCGGTTGTGTGTACTGAAAGGAGGAACAAATATCTTCCATTTAGCTACTCTTATCTACCTCAAGTACCATGCACGTCTTCCGTTAAACCATTTTGATCTTCCCCAACTGTTCCCCCAGACTAGGAAGGCCATTTATATCCTTTATCTTTCTTTGTTTCAAGTTTGACAGTACTATCGTAAAAAAAAAAGATGTTGGCGTAATTAACACTTTTTTCAGCGCTATCGTAAACGTTTACCAATATGGCCAAGTGAGTCATACTGCTCTCCCTAACGTATGACATTGAAAAAGGCCCCATTAGATGAAGTGCCCAGCTGTCGTCTGCTGTCCCTAGGCGATTCCGCAAGGCTTCCTTACGTAATGCATTATGCGTCATTCTGTGCACGGCGTGCGACCTTCTCAATGTTGGGTGAATGAATTTGTGTTTTCCCCCACCCGACCATGTTCCCCTCGAAATTAATCACTTCACGTTTCCATCTTACTATTATTTTTTATTTCTTTTTTTTTTTGGAAACCAACAGGTGTACGTACACATCCAATGAGTCATTCTGGACAAGGGGAACGAAAGGCCTCGCTCATTGCCCGAGTGGGTCTGGCCAGCTGTCCTTCCAGCGCAATCCGACTTCCGCCACCACACAACTGACATGCACGTTGACAAGTCGTTTTTTTTTTTGGTGACCGGCGAAGTGAGCTTTTTCATATTGACGGATGCAGACAGTTGAGAAGACAAAAAGATGAACGTAACGAAGAAGGGAACCCCCCCTGGAAGATCGAGAAGGAGGGAGAACCTGTCTTTCGCGTCGTGGGACGGGAAGCTTGGATGACCGAAAAGACTAGAGAATGAGAACCGGTGGGTACGATCGCTTCAATGTCCGGAGTCCCAATCGACGAAGATGAGAAAACGTCGTATAAAAATCGTCATCCCCTTCCAAATCGACAAGAAACAATAGCGGTTATCTGTCTGTACGTAAATAATACGTCACATCTTACGGACAATGAACTTCATTTTTTGCCGAACATCTGCCGTTAGTTTCTGTCGCATATTTCCATGAAACGGCCTACCAGCGAATTTTTGCGGTGGAGGGAATTTATGATCCCCGCTTGGGTGGATGGTCACAGGCACGTTTCTGTGTAAATGGGGTTGGCCGAATTTGTACCCGCTGCCCTTGGGTGACAAAGACACCTGCCTATAAATTATCAATTAGTTTTAAGCAAATAGTTAGGCAGGGGGAAAAGCAGTGGCATATTCTTCCATGATATGTCGATTCTGGTTTTGCTTAAAACGCTACCAGGAACGGTCGCTGGAGAATGATGGTCGTTTCGCTCTCTGTACCTGCCATTATTGATATTCACCCAGTATACTACGGTTTCTGAAGACTCCCAAAATGAATTTACTCAAATTTTCTAAAAAAGAAAAAAAATGCACAGTTATCGAGTTTTCCGATTGTATCGACACTGTCGGTAGAACAATATATTGGGATATGATTATTCAAAACCAGTTTATATATTTCTTGGGGGTGGGGTGGGGGTGCGATGGTTCTGCATACAACACGTGACGACATCGCAAATGTGGGGTAAAGGGTGTCTGTTTGTTACAGTTTCAAACATTTAACTTCATGTACATGATTAATAACAGAGCGTAACAACATGGCCGATGATGTCATGGATGAGTCTTCAGTCGTTCGTCGTTTAATGTATGGATATATTTTGTACTTCTGTTTTTTTTTTCCTGTTTTCGCCTCACTGGAGCTTGATGCTAATACCATGGTTTACGATGGCCCTTTGACATTCTATGCCAGCTTAAATATTTCTATGTTTGTCGTTCAAGATTCCGTTACCCCGGGCAACGAGTGAGCGTCGAAAGTTGGGGTCCCGGTCTCTTGTTACTACGAGGGTTTTGCTATTCCACGAATGTATTTCCATTACTGGTGTTGCTACAGCCTGTATGACTCCCTTACACTTGTCGTATTACATATATATATAAATATATCTTCTCAAAACCACAAACTAAAGTTGAAACGACTGCAAATTAGTTTGAGTGAAATGAAATATATAAAAGCATTCCATCGTTTTCATAAGTTACGACAACCTGGTACAAATCTGTTACCATGGTGATCTACGTTGTTGGCAGAACTTTCAGGGGTTGTACCGTTCCTTTAATTGTGAACTGGAACTCCGACCCGGAACCCCCCAGGGGAGGAAGAAAGGCGTTAACAAAAAACACGCTACGATTACTGTGTAAGACCATGGAGGTAAAAAGGAAGACCTGCATGGCAAGACAGTGTGACTTGCCCTGCCCTTTTGTTAACAGATTCATTAAAATGCTCACTGTTTAAAAAGAAAATATGGTTGTTAAAATTTATCATCTATATATCATAAACGACTTACTGTCCGAGTTAGTTCATCCCAACTTGTATCATGAATTCATGGTTGCAGAAATTGTAAGGAATTGTTTTACGTGTCTGTGATAATTGGAAATAGCTGAAAGGTAAGAACTGGAGTAAATAACACCGTTGATGTTAAGGCTGCAAGAATGCCTTACGGCAACAAAGAAAACAAAGCGCGAGGGAAAAAAAGGCATTGCTCACACTACATCCCCTCCCCCACCGGAAAGATAAGCATCCCTTTGCTTCCATATGCACCCCACCATAAAACACACACTTAAAGTGGAAACTGTAAACATGTATAATCCACTTTCTTTTCAGTGTATGTGGGCAGCTCTAGTTGCAAAATGATCCCTACGTTAGTTGATTTGTTCTCGTGCATAACTAAATGTTCTCTTTCTTTTCAATTTTGTACAGTTTGAGTATAGATGTTTTATTAGATTTTGTCCGGCGCCTTGCCATTACTTTCAACATATGGGAAAAAGATCAAAGTAAATAAAAAGGAAAAACATAAATATTTGGTAAACAATATAACTATATTGTATTTTCTTATGTGTTTTCGTTTTGTTTCTTGAGAAGCAGTTGCGCTTTTCACTTAATTTGTCTGCAAGATCATCTATTGTGGTTATGTTTATAAGCTCAGTTACACACATTTATATGCGGAGATAAGTATAGTCTGACTACATATTCATGTGTGTAAGTAGTTACACTACGCTCACCATATACATATCAACTTAACCGGAAGATCGACTATATCTGGTCGCAAAGCTAACAACAAAGTCCATTGATTGACGCTACCTTAACAAAGTTTCCAAAATGGCGAGCGAAATCACTTTCTGAAATTAGTGTCAATTTCTCGTAAGGACTTAATTACAATCGCCCAGTGTAGCCACACTCGGCGAAAATGTTTTCAACTGCCCTTGCTCATTATTCTCTGACCGACGATGAATATGTTTTGTGAAATGACCTTTCCAAGTGTTAGAGAGAACTGCCGGCCGAATTGAAAACCCGTTGAAGTGGTAAGACTTGTCACAAGTTACCAAGCAAACAAAGGGTAGTTCAGCGATGACCTTTAATGAGAAGGCCTCAGTCGACCGCTTATTCTTGATCGATGTCTTCCCTGTAGCTTACAAAATGCAAATGTACACATGCGCAAAGGGGGGTTATTCGTTCTCAGAACTAAGGGAAACGACTATAACAAGTCAAACGCTCACGACAAAGAGAAGCGCGATCGAACATCAGTGATACTAAGTTGACGAATTCAATACTTCTGATTAATGAACTAAACTTGTGTAATATTTTGTAGCGATGATCCTAATTTTATGTCGATAATCCATTTGCTTTAGTCGAAAAAAGAAGCAATTTTATTTGTCGGTGGCTTTCAAACGTAAAACTTTGCCAGGTAAACGTGAATTATCATTTGAAGATCGTGGATTTGATATCGTTTCATAAATTTGCTTTCCTCTGTGCTTGAAGGCGTTTGGTTCGTTATGACGCTGCGTTACGGTCAGGTACTGCATGCACTGCGTTTTCTCTTCACGAGCAAATTACTAGGTCGGCTTCCCCCCTCTGCCCGTGATCCTCACTACAGGAACACTTAAATTTCGTCCCGGTGATTTTTACTAAAAGGCGGCATCCCTTTATGCATCCTCTCCCGCAACGACGAACGCATTCTGCACCCGTAGTCCCCCTCAGAATTCTCCTCCAGGAGTACTTTGCACAGATAACCAGCTGCTCCAAAGGACGGTATATGTGTCATGGGACTCATGGGGCGCTCACGAACAATGGGATTTTCCCTGCCTATGTGCACCAGATACTTCGGGCATTGTCTCGACATATTAGCATGATATGACACCATAAAGATATGTTCATGAAATGCCAGCCTATGCTCTAATTCATAACAGACACACTTCTGTTAATAGAAAAATGTTAGGCATATATTAAATACGGTATACATGCGTATACGTGAAGTGCCAAACACACGTAAAGGGGCGTCGACGCATCTTTCAAGGTGAAGGGGAGGGGACTCGAATGACGTCCACTGTTACCTACCACCATGATATCTAAAACTGTGAGCAGTCTAAGAGTTGGCGAGGAGCTACCGTCAGAACTTTTTCGATAAAACTACCCCCCCCCCCCCCACCCTAGATGCCCGGAATTAGTCTTCCCAAGTTCCCAGGCTCCATCCCCGCATTTGATACTCTTACGGGGCTCAACGAAAGGTTCACTCTCGGAGATCCCCTGCTCCCCCTTCCTCTCCCATCGCCACGCCACCGATGCACTGTACAAGAGTCTAAAAAAAATAAACTGACACAGGACGAGGGGACGTCAAACTTTCGCCGGGTTTCCGAAAATCATGTCCTCATTTTGCGACTTCCCTTGAAGTCATTTCATGCAGTTTATGGACAGCTCAGGTTTCAGATTAAAGTTGCATGAGGCGTCGTCTTTGTAGATCACCAATTATGCAGTTTCCCTGGTTCGTTGTGAGCAGCGAGCTTTGTACAGCTGTCGTGAGAAAAGTCGACATAATTTGATTTTTCCTTCGATCCAGTTTGCAAGCACTATGTAACCCAGACTTGCACAGAATGTCGTTGGCAATCAATACTTAGGTTTATAAAAGAAAGGCCTTTGAAAAATGAAAGAGATGATGCCTCAACCAAGAACATCTCTGCGTCGATCTGACAACTTACGGTATCCTATTGAAAGACGGTAGAAGGTAACACTAGCCTATCAGCCTATACTAACAGTATAGCTGTGCAAATTTAAAACCTACTCACTATGTCTACATAGATTCATGTTTGAGGCTGATTTGAAGGGAGTCTGTTAAAAAAAAAGAAGTGAGTGATCACTTGCGAACTTAGCGCATCCTCTTAATGTGGTTGCCTAGGAGACAGGCAGATATGTGAAATTATTAGTATTAGCCCAGTTGTTCATACTTTCTTCCTGTTTTTAATCTTCTTTTTTTTCTCTTCCTCTTCTTCCTTGTTTTTTTACTATTTGTGTGTTACTGAATATTGTTTGTTGACTGTTGCGATAAAGTAGGTGAAAGGTCACAACAACAACAAAACATCACACGCACGACTTAAAGGATTCTCACGGAAAAGGTGGAATTTTTGCGATCATGTCGAAAAAAAAATAAGGCTAAGTAACCAGCGACGCCTTTCCTTAGCAGAACGGCAGAGAAATGGAAGAAAAAAAAAACACGTTTGAAATGATGAAGGTGGTGCCCAGGAGGAATGTTTCTGGTAGATTGAATAAATGTTTGTCTTACTAAACAAGCATTGTCTGTGGTACGATTAAAAACCAATTAACTGTCTCTATGTTTCAGTTCGTTATAGAAAGAAACACTTGAAATAGATGAAACGTTTGTACGTAAACATTCAGAAGGGAAAATTTTTTTTCTCTTGTCTTCATGTATGCCAGACCTGCTGCGATGCAAAATTTCAATTGAAAATATATTTATATAATTAACAGAATTTTATTTAAAGTGTACCTAACGTCTAGAATTAGATGAAAACATCTTTTAGAGCTCGGAAAATAAATCCTGTTCACTCCACCGTCCCATTTCGTAGCTCGTTCTATCACTGAGATAGAAAATGTTAAAAGACTTTCACTTAATTTGAGAAAAAAAATAAATTGCTCAATATTTAATTGTGACGATCTCATTGTACAACTCACATTACCTGTTTGTGTTTCCTTTTGAAATGAAAATGTCCATAAGCTTGAAATTTTTTCCTTGCATTGCGTAGTGTATGGAGTGAGATCGTACAATCTTGTCCTTTAAAACAGCAAAACAGTTATCACGTTACGTGACAAGGTGTAATCGCTTTCGAAAAACAAAAACGAAAAAAAAACATTAAAAAATGCAATTTGAGTCGCCCAAGAACGACATCACAAATGATTGCGTAATCTACCATTTTAATTTGAGAGAAGAAACGTCAATATATATATATATATATATATATATATATATATATATATATATATATATATATATATATATATATATATATATATATATATATATATATATATATATATATTTGTATGTCACATCACTGTTCTCTTGTAGAGGTGGGAGTTGGACCATTTGAATCCATGTATTTGTGACGTATAATTTTCAAATCTCTATCTTCAATCATGCCTTGTTTGCTCTCATCCAATTACAGAAAGACCACCATTAATTTACGGAAGTTATAGTGCGAAACTTTGTATGTGCATATTTTCAACAAAGTTTAAGGAAATGCAAACTGCTCTTGCTCTTCTTTTTTCTTTTTCTTTGTTTTCTTTCACAGCAAGGTTAGGACACAATATGAGTAATCTAGGACATACTTAAAGGGAATACATGCAGTCACCACAAAGTGAAGTAAACTAATTCATGTAAGGCTCTTTTTCGTTATAATGTGATGTCATTTTTGTTGTTGAATTGCTTTACTTTTGTAGCACAACACCTTGTTTTCTGCAGTGCTGATGATAATCAGTAACATCAAGGAAAAATACTTTCAAGAGAAATGAGAAGTGAATTGCAAGACTTTGAGGATTTTTCAAAATAAAGTATAGGGACGACAGCTTTGCCCCTTTAAAGAATGAGCATGGCTACGGGAGTATTCAATGAAGACTTCGAAGAAGGTATGGTAAATAACGTTAATTATTTCGTAAACAGATTTCCTCATAGTAAGTATTCATCGAACACGTCAAAAAAAAAAAGAAGAAAGAAGGGGAAACTGATATAGGCCTTGATGTTATTTATTTAGTAACAGTAACCAAACCGTGTTTGATGTAGTCTATCCTGGCGTCGACCAGTTGTGATGGCGCTATTGTCCATTACTCCTACACTTAGATTCTCAAGGCCTGAGGCTGATGACACCGAATACTAAGACGATAATAAGTTACAGGCGGTAGTCACTCATGACCCCAAGCTACGGTTTTTGGCTGGTGGGAACCAGAATTCTCAATTGGTTCTACTTTTGACTGACACCAAATTTGAATGATACAGAGAACCCCCATTAACACAGCATACAGATGGGAGGGGGCATAGTTTTGATTTCAGACGTTCAGGAGTTTTAGGCTGTGTGAGGGATTAGAGGTAAGTGGTTGGGAGAATAGAAAATGTCTCCGGTGATAAGTCACCGTCTTTAACTGATTCTTATATCTTGACTAAATGCAACAAATGACAGCCTTTGGATCATCTCTTAGTGGTATCGGAATACTTGGAAAGGGTTCCACTCTGTCGTTTGATTGTGCCTGTGTAGTAAAAATAAATTGCTAGCATTTTTTACAAATCGCCGAGTACCACATATTTTTTCATAGAATTGAAAAATGATCCACAGACAGGGACAAGTCTTTGGATTTTCGTAGTATAGAAGAAACAGAGAGTGAAAATTGAACCTTCTCCAATGGCAACACACTGTCCATGGAGCACCATGAGCTTGCACAGATGAAAAAAAAAAAGAAATGGTATAATTTACACAGACAGAGGCAGACATTATCTCTCTGGATATTTCTAGCTGTTTTCTTCTGTTTTCAAGCTGAATGACTCTAGTGCAACGGTGAGGAACCTTTTCGAAACACCGGGACACATCACGTTGCTGTAACCCTCTTAAGGGGCGCAGTGGACCAGAAAGGAGTAGACCTATGTAGGAGGTTGTGTCTTACTTTAACCCCCTTCCCACCCCACCACCCTTCCCATTGAAAGTTCAACGTGCCTCGTCCAACCACCCCTGGGCCACTGGCCGGGCGAGCCCCTTTGTGATTACACCCCTATTGTGTATCAACAAACATGTTAAGGGTATTTCAAATTTTACAATGACTCAGATTGAGTGAACTTTGTAAATTCCCTATTGATAGATGATTAATGCTAAAATGCCACCGTACTTACCGTCAATTCGTTAAGGAGATACCTGTGGTTGCTTTTGTTCCATACAGCCTTGCAATACTCACGCGCAATAAGTTGGTGTCGTGTGTGATATACAGCCGCAACTGTGATTCTCGAAACACCGTTGGTTATGAACCTATTGTCTATAGAGGCCGTTCCCAGAGCAACAAACCAACAGTGAGATAAAATTCATTATATTCTGTCAAGAATACCGTATGACGAATACCTGCAAATAAGGCAATTGCCATTTGCTATAAGTGAGCAGAAAGAGGGAGGTCGTGGGCGGCATTTGGCACGGTTTGGCAGGTTGCACACCCCTGCTCTACAGGTATATCTATACGAGGCTAAACAGAAATATGCAAATTTTTGACAGTTATTCTATTGTTCCCTAGCCCCTGTTGGAACATTTTGGCTCTTTTTGATTCATTACATGCAATGCTGTTTAAATGTTATCTGCATTACCCCTGCTTTACCGGTTTCTCTTCTTTACCGTTTCTCTGATCTGGTGGACCATATTTGGCGGGTGTCGGATATCAAACATAACGTACCTCCGTCCACTGTAGGTCTGCTACATTGGTGATCCGACCCATACCGTGGCCCTGAAGGGACGTTCGCGATTTCGACTTTTTCCTTTCGGTGTTTCGATGTTTCGACGTTTTCGAAATATCGAAACGAAAAAGTCGAAACATCGAAATCTTGAAACATCGATATTTCGAAACGTCCCTTCAGGGCCACGGTAGACGCAACACAGCGCCTAGTCACGGTAATTCACGCCGAAGGCGTATGGACAGAACCGTTTGAACGCCGTGACCTGACGTGAACGCCGTAACAGAGTAATGAAACGAGATAAACAAAAAGGAACCTAAATGTTCAAATGATGATAACTGATTCTATTCTCAAAATCGAGTCATACCTCTTGTATCATGTAAAGATTTTGAGTACAAATTGGATACACAGCAGGAGGGGGGCACGTTCCTTCTAAACTATTATTTATGAACTTCGTTTGATCAGTGTCGGACGTCGGTCTGCTGTAGGGCAAGCTGACCGTCGTGGCAGGGGAAAGGGACAGCTAGTACCCGGTACGCTCTAGTGACGAATTGCGGAATAGCTTTACAGAGAAAAAGACAGTTTCTTATTGTAAATCTTCTCTGGGAAAAATATAGGTGGTTTGAATGAAGAAAAGCTATAATCGTAACAGAAAAATAAAAACTATTGTCATATCTTCGTTGCCCTTGTAAAACACGTGATTAAGTTCACCATTGGAATCGCTGCAACTACAACCACACACCGGCAAATCCAAGAAGGGGACCATGGCCATACTCAGGGGTGGAAGAAAAAAATGTAGGCTCCGAAACTTTGTTGAATAATTAAATAGTTATTCTTTAAAACTTTTTAGAAAAAAAAAATGAAATACAGTTTTACCTTTTGTTGCACCCGAATCGCTTCGGAGGGTACTCAGTGGTAGGAAAAGTTTCCAACGGAAGTGTTCAATGTGTCAGTGTTCCATCACTTCGACCCCCACCCAGACAAAGGACTTGAATCCTCCACTGCAACCCCCTCCCTCCCCCCCCCCCCCATGTCAATGCATTATTATTTTCATCGATCGGCTGTCCAACGTAAGGAATGTGTTGTCTACCGGTCTGCACGGTTATGGTAAACGAGTAAGTCCCCTAAATTGTGATTGCGTGAGATTCTGTCGGCCAGGGTTTTCTGGTTTGTGCACGAAGCTCGCTGAGTTCAATCTGCAGAGTCGTTACAGAAAACCTGGCGAATCTAATTCAGTCAACAGCATTTTAGTGCCATTAATCTCAGTAAAACAAGTGATTGACAGAAACATTACACTGAAATGTACCATCATTTTCACTGTGAAAGATCAACCAGATCTGGAGGTCGATTTCCATTGCAGGCAGACGAGCAGCGACACTTTAAAGGACCACGCGCCAGAAAAGTGAGGGCGGTGTTCGTTGGTTACTTAGATCACTTCCTTTCATAGGAAGTGGTATACTCTGTTGCCCTTGAATATCTATGGTCTCGAGCTTCGAATATGTGCATATGAATATTAATTACACGCCGTGGATGTAGAGTGCTTTTTGTGTACAAGATGTACCAAGAACTTAATTAGGATCCGCCGGAAAATTGCAGCGAATACCGCCCTCATGTTTGTGGCGGGTGGCCCTTTAAGGAAACTACCGGCAGCGATAAAGCTGCAGGACGCAGGGGAACACATACATGCGGTGTATGATGGATATGGACCTGCCACTGGGCGTTTGCACAGAAAACGATACAGTGGCAGGTACACTACTAAGGAGATTGACCTACGGTAGGATGCATGTAGTATAGTTTTTTTTTTTTTTTTTATCTAAGTATTACCAAAATTGACGTGCGGTTAGTAGGCTATTTGTCGATGGTTTGCACTGGAATATCATAAATGTGTTCGGACCTCCACAACTTTTGAGACCAAACCTTCAATTTCCTCAGTTGAGATCACACCCTGACGGTTTCATGTATATTGGTTTCGACTCTCTGAATGTAAAACATTCGGATTTTTTTTTATTGTCGTATAACAACATCGCTGGCGAACATGATGCATCCTTCAGGCCCATCCGACTGACTATACCCTACAGTAAGCTCCGCCTATTTCTGACGTCAGCAATGGATTGTACGTCTGTGTGGTGCGGATGATGTAGCAGGCAGCAACAAACTTGGCTCGACCGTGGCCTTGTTAATTTTACCCGGCCTTCATTGCTTGCACGTGCATGAACGATGGTTCAGACATTACGACTGATATTTAGGGGGTTGTTTGTATTTTCTATGAGTCATGCAATTCGAAAAGAAACGATACCATTTCATAAATCTAGTTTCCCCTTTTTTCAGCTTTTTTTTTTTATGTCGCTTTAAGCGAGATTTCATTTGTATCAATTAATGTTTTCATATCATAGTTCAATGTATCTTGGACGTTGGCTTCAGTATTGACATGGCCACGTGTGCATCGATGCTGGGAGGTTTTTTTTTTTCAATATAAATATGTATGGGAAGATGAGGCAAGCAATGTTGCAATACATTTGATATCGACCTGTGATTAATATCGACAATGTGTAATAGCGACACATCATTGTAAGAAGGGGGGGGGGGGGGATTGGGCGGTTGTACTTTCCATAGTTGTTGCGACAAGCCAGGCATCCCAACGCTTTAAGTACAAACCCTAAGTAGGATAGGTACCCATTTGCGTACTAGAACCTACCCCCTAGCCCCGGTGTCCCGATCCCCGCGGTTCACCCTCCCCCCCCCCCCCTCTCCTAGCGCATCGGAGTTGCGACACTGTTCGCTCCGGTGTGTCAAGTTGCACCCTTACATAAGAAACAAGCAGTATTTTCAATCTAGATACATGCTTAGCTGCTTCGATTAGAGTTAAATTGTCTGTGGACTCTCAGCTCACTTCATCAGATATTAAACATGACATACAGACATATGCACAACATACCCAGCGGAAAAAAATGCCTCCAGCTGGTTTGCTTCACTGGGAACGCGCAAGTAAGAGTAAATTCCACAATATGAACTGAGCTACAAATCAAGTTAGATATTTATTTTGAAGGGAAATTAAGGCGTTTGCTTTACAGATGAAAAAAATCATTTCTTTAAACAGGTGTTTGCGGACGCAGAATGAGGATACTTCATTCAAAATAAGTAAGGACGGTGGTCATCCTTTCAAGAAATAAATTTCTCAAAGGTAGAAATTCAGTTATTTGTTGCACAAGGATAATTTGTTCACTTAAACTTCCCAAATTTCAAATGATACATCTTTCCTCTATTCATCTTATGTATAATGTTTCGAGGAACTGAAACTTTTGCAGATATTTGTTGGTGAAACTGAATGCTTCAACAATGATTGAAAGCTTCTTTCATTTTATGCCATTTCGGTGCATCGTAAACGCGCTATGTCCCTTGAAAACATTTGCAAAAGTAGATTCCCCCAAAGCAGGGATGAAATGAGCAACAAATAGCCTTGCATGTTAGACCGCTGCCCCCAAAGGCACGATAAGTTTCTGGCACTGGCAACCTTCATATCTAATATGAGATCTCTCTTAACTGGCACTCCTTGGGATATCTTGGCCTAACTCCAAGTGACCTAAATAGATGAACTCCATAAGACAAAACAAAAGAAAACAAAACTAGGAGGACCGTGATAGCTAAAATACATATCAAATCTGAGACTACTCAAAACTGTCCACCTTGCCGCGACATCGTGTTTATGAGTTTTTTGTAAGTTTTTCGGGGGGGGGGGAGGGGGGCTCTCAGTTGACCCTACTAGGGCGCTCCCCGTCGTCACTGACTTAAAAAATGAGTGCCGGACTTCCACAAAAGTTATCTTCAAATAAAATGATGAGATCGTCGCAATATTTCCTTCCCCAGACCTCTTGGAACTTGTTTACAAGCTTCTGCGTGACATACGCATGCACAATTACGACTTCAAGAGCACCAAGGAAAACGAGGGAGTACCTCTTGAGATATGGCTCCCCGGCTGAACATAATTCCGAGAAATAAAACAGTTCTCGAGTAACATGCATCGAACATAGGCGTCGGGTTTCAATGTAGGCCGTGCAGGTGCCTCTGTGTAGTCCGCCTTGACTTGAAGCCAGAGAAAACATATTAGTTGCATGCCTCGTCAGCAACAACGACGTTTTATAGGTAAAGCGTCGATAAAGACTGTAGGCGTTCAGTGTAAGTGTAAGGTTCCTATGAAAGTAAATACATACCGTCCAACGTGAATGTTGAATTATGGCTCGGCGTGTGACTGCAATGCTCTTGAGTTCTAGGAAATCAAATGTAGGCCTACATCTACTGTCGGGTTCTGGCGACACGCAAGGTTTGAGAACTCGAGTCGACGACGAATGTTGCATCGCTGAGGGAAAAAAATGAGAGACTTTATTGGTCAATTTCGATTATTTATCGGCTTCGATTGTTTTCTTGCATAGACGGTATTCGTCATCGAATATCGCCATATTGCCGATTTATTCGATGATTATACAAAAGATTGAAACGGTTTCCTCAATCACCACCCTGCAGATCACGGGGCTCGGCGACTCGATGAAAAGTCAACTGATCATGCCTCAGGGGTACTCTGTTATCCAATCCACGCATGAAACGTGGACTGACTGAGTCCACGGTTTCTTCAGCAAGTCTACTTAAATGTCCACTATAACTCGAGGTATACTTGGCACAACCACAGACACACGTCAAGAGAGATCAGACGAACATACTCACGAATGATTATGCGAAAGACTCATGTACTGTGTTATGGCCATATAGTTACCATATGTACTAAAATTTCATGTATATGTATATATATATATATATATATATATATATATATATATATATATATATATATATATATATATATATATATATATATATATTAGTTTCGCTGCTCTTACTATCTTCATCTTGGCTGTGGTCTCCGCTGGTGCGACTATCTCATAAAGAATGTCATGCCAGCTCATGTTCATATTCAGGGAAACCCGCGTGTTCACTGATATAAAAGATAAAAATGGACACGGGAAGGATTTTAGTGGATTTCAGGACTACTAATGTTGTTGCATTATCGCAACAAAGAATTAAAAAAAAATAGGTAAACCGAAAATCTGATTTGAGTGAAAAAAAATCTGACCGTTTGTGATTTTTTTTTAAATAAAGAAAAACCTCCCCTTTTACTTTTCCCTGCTTTGCTTTTTTTTAAATATATATATATATATAGTCGGGGCATAACTACTCTACAACAATGAATTATTTTTTTTTTAAGATTTTTGTTTGTTTTGAATGTATATACCCCCTGTCATCAGTAAAGGAAGAGATTTAGACCAAATGTGTTGACTGCAAGTTATCACTGGGAGCTTATACTACGTGTAAACAGAGGCCGTCCGTCCTATACTAGGCCTATAGGTGCCATGTATCCTGTCGCCAGTCTCTCGGTAGTGTTGGCATGTGGATTGTTTTATACGGTGCCAAAATAATAGAAAGAAACATCGAATGACAAAAAGAAAAGAATCTGGTCAGCCGGCGGTTATAAAAACATAGTTACTATAATATACGCCGTCTAGTCGTCGACACGTGTTCGGTCTCTGCGACAACTTGGACAGGCAGCTCGGATGTTTTTTAAAGAGTGGATAAATCACTTACATATTTTCAATTTTACGAGCGATCTCGTTACAATTTCCAGATGTCATTTTGAAGCAAACGCGTCGACCAAGTTTGGACAAGCTAGAACGAGAGTTTTACACCAGCTCTCTCTCTCATCTCCCCGGTGTCGACGCACTCAGTACATAGTACGAAGCCCTTTATACCATGAGCCCTGTCACTAGTATCCTGAATGACTGACTGCGTATGTTCATAAAACGCAATGTGTTGTTTATATGTAAACACGTAAATATGGACGCACAGAATACAGGTTGATGCTAACCGTAATAACGATGTAGCATGCTTCTAGCATAATATTTACCTAAGGTCGGTTGTGTGTTAACATTTACCAACCAATTTTTCCCACCACTTGACTGTAACCGCCTAACATTTGTTGGAAATATGTAATAAATAATGATAAAAACAAATAATAAAGTATATATGTACATGCGTGTGTCTGTGTGTGTGTTTACGTGAGTTTTTGTGTATTGATGTAGTCTTTCAAAGTCAGACATTTCAAGCAAAGTCCGTGATTTAGACCTCCCTGTTTTGACTTCAGTGTATAGTGTCCTACCCTCGGCCTCCAAAGCCGCCGGCGGGTGTAATAACGAATATCTCAGAAGTAGGACAAAGAGCCGTTTATTTATTTTGGCCTAAATAGATCAGTATTTGCCAATTAAATCTTTTTGGTTTATAGGTTCCGTGAACTTCACTTTAACATTGGCCAATATCTGATGTAATTAGTCCACGTGAAGTTTGCAAGATGAATATCTGAGCTGACCGAGGTCTGTTTTCCTATTACTAGGTCCAACAGGCCTGTTGACACTCCTAATGTTAAATGACAACGCTATACCCAGTGGCACGTGCTCCGCCGAATGCCGATGATTATATGGAACGCCAAAATATTGGTCTTGAGATCGAAGTGAGCAATATGTAGGACGGTCCGCTTTCACTCGTATAGTGGTACAAGATGTGTACACGTTGCTCTCGCCACGTGTTAAGAGAAGCAATATCGTTTGCCGCGCACACGTTGTTCTGCATTGATAGACCGAAGGATGTCCGTACCTCAATATCAAAGGGAATGCAGGTGTCCCGTGTACGGTGTACACCGCAGCTATTATACATGCAGGTATGCGGCATGCGCAGACCAAAGTGACCTGAAATAACGGTTAAGTGATTGAAATGAAAAAAAAATAAAAAAAATAAAAAGAAGAAACGAAAGTAGGACACTACAAAAGGAAAGAAAAGAGACCGTCAAAAATGGAGGGGGGAATAAAAAATTGTTGAAATGATGATAAATCGTTTCGTGAAGGATTCACGATTGAAATATAAAACGTTGAGAGTAAATGGATTACACTATTTACGTGAAATTACATGGAATATAACTAGAGAGCACATACCGATAGTGGGTGTAGCAGCTTGTTTACTTAACAGTACAATGTACTACATCTAGCGCCAGTTTCTCAGTTTTGGCAAAATCTGAGTAAAATGATCCATTCCACATTTTTAAGCAAACTGTCCAAGTATGTCACTTCACATGGTTTTATAGTCTTTAATGTAAGATGTCAGCGTGAAGAAATTTGAGGCACCAAGTTATCAGATCTCACAACCAACTATCACTGATTGTATAGCTTTTGTGGTCTTATCCTTTTCAGTATGGTTTTTCTTGTCCTTGTTCTTTTGTTCTTGCTTTGTTCCTGTTTCTTCAAATTTCGTTTTGTTTCGTTTCTGTCCTCTTTTCGTTCAAAGGGTGCGAACAATTACAAGCCTCTTCTTGCTACTTGCCTCAGTCTATATATATATATCGTTATTTTTATGACAGAGATTGAATAAAGTTTGACGGTTAACAGACGTGGTGTTCCTCTGCCAATCCGGGCCCTCCCCCCCCCCCATAGTCGTGGCATGACATACAAGGTGTTCCAAAGAAGAAACCGGTCACGAGCCTTGAAAAGTGCGTAATGGAAGACTACTCCATGTAGTTTCAAGAATTTTGGAAGGTAGCCTGTGACCTTTTTGAGTTCACTGACCAACTTGCCAATAATTGGGGTCCTCTTTTGCTTTATGTGTAGAGTTTATGCTATGTTAAACCATAATGAGTCATACGTATCCTTGCCTTAACGATTACAACATCTTATTCTCGAAGCATACATTGTTAAACACATGCAGTCCCCTTTTCCTCTCACGTGTTTAATCAAAACAATGCCCCCCCCCCACCCCTACCTCTGTGTGCAATGTGTTGTATGAGCTTCTCATATATCATTCAAATTTGCTGACAATCAATAGCAGAATTGAGAATTTTGCATTCCACCAGACAAAAAGGTAACTTGGGTTGTCGAGTAACTTCCTTTAACTTATTATACCTCTGCCTTATAGAGGTACATTAGGCTCACTGCAAAAGAAAAACTAAAATAGACTGTAGCCCGCCCGTATGTTGACCTTTGTCACACTTCCCCGGTGTCACACGCATAGGTTTATGCTCCTACACCAATCGGTAAATACCTTCCCCAGTTCCCCTATTGATATATGACGTTACTTTACGGCCACATGGAGTTTTCTCTACGTATATGCAGGCCTACATTGGGATTCAATATATGACAAAAGCAATTGACCGACGGCGCTATATAACTAACATGTATCACCAATTAAGGCTGCAGGAATCAATCTTTTTTTTTTTGCAGTTAGTTTTTCTTTGTCATGAATTTGCCGTAATGAAAAAAAAAAGGAGTGACCAATGCATTCCTGCCTAGCCTATGTGACGTGATAATTACGAAATGGCAATAATCCACATGTGCAAATTCCCACTGCTCCACAGGACAGCCAAACTTAGCCATCACGCCGACCTAGCTTATATACGGTATAAATTACATTAATTGCAACTCCCCTTTGTCTGGAGTCTTACGAAGCCAGTTCCATGCATCCATTGCGGGTATACGAAATCACCAGCACCTGCATGGATTTGATACTACAGTGTGAAAACCCTTCGACGAGCCAATCAATCTTAATTGCAGTAATTTCTCGACAGCATGAAGCATTTCATTTCACTAAATTTCTTTCATTAGTCGCTAGAATCAGGGCCGCTCACCCGACGCCGTCGATGCTTGATTTTTTTTAATGCATATTTGAAGGGGGGTTGGTTGAGTGGTTGGTAGCCAGTAAACATATAAGTGCTGCAATAGTAGCACTACAAGAGAGGTGTAATCAGCACACACTGCGACATGATTATGTCACGAATTTGTATCCCGTAATGTCATATTCAATGGAAAATTGTTCACACAGTGATCAAATATTAATACCAGTTTGTGCTCATTTCACATTTTCGAATCTAATCACCTATTCAAGGTTGACTAAGATTTGCTTGCGATCGCTGATGGATAATGCCTTCGTAAAGCCAAGGACGGTGAAACTTGAGAGCTGGGCTTTCGGTTAATGTTTGCGGTGTTTTGGTTTATTTTGCCTGTTTCTGATGTAACGATCCATAATCCAACCAACGCAGATACCACACGCTGGCTCAAAATCGCAACCCTCGCCATGACTAAGCTCTTGGCAACCATGATATCGCATGAATCTTGTTGTTAGTGTTCATGACGAACCACTATAGGCTGCAAACACAGCCCCCCCCCCCCCCCCCCGTTATCTCACCGGTGTACGGTCGATACCTGTACGGTATAGTTACCGAAATCAACTTGGACATCCTATCATTCGGTGGGTGCGTGTGTCAACGAGAAATGGCGATGTATATTGACAATCTCGATCACATGTGATCTTCGATACCGCTAAAAATGTGTTATACCCTTCTCTACCTTAAAAATGACAAATTTCGTCTCCGAATATCGTCTCACGCATTCTTCTCCCTCACTGCCCTTAGCTATATCTTGCAAAAAAAAAAAATGTCTGCCATGGCTTAGTGATATGTTTTTGGTGCATTATCATCACAATGCAACTGGTTATAAAGGATTAAAATGTAAATACATTGCTGGTTCACTGTTACCACTATTTTTTTGCACGAGCAAAAAAAAAAAAAAAAAATTTTAGCCGGTCCTTTGGGACACCGCATGCTCATTGCCATCGAAGACTTGTAAGGCCGAGGCTTTGGACAGACACTATCTACACGCATCATAGCTACCAGACTGGCTTATTTACATATTTTCATCCTATAGCCGTCGTTTCTACTCATCTGAGTCGATTTTACCTCCAGCAGAGCCTAACTTCGCTATTAGTTTGTACGTGAACAGAATTATTCATTATTTTGTTGTTTTCGAAAAGCTAGTCCCAACGTCTTTGAATCTCAACTATAGAGCCTGCCTCTTCATTTTCATTCAATTGATGACTTTCGGGAGGCGAAAGAAATCCCTAAACAGGGTTATCTTCTTCATTATTCTTGCAAGTTCTTTCTTTTCCCTTTTCCTTCTCTCTGCCTGTCTCCAAGGAGCTAGAAAGATGCTTTCCCGAAATGCAAATATTCTCTCTCCGAACGAATAACTGATGAAAGCAATTTCCTCTTGGGATTTGCGCGCCAAATTGGCGTTGCCAAGACAACAAGTCAATTTTACGCTGAACGTGCACGTGCAAACAAGCGGATGCATCTGACTTTTCGCACACGTGTGGATAAGAATCAAAAGGCTATCAGGGTAAGATATGAGGTCACTGAAAGTAAAATGAAGTAAAGAAAGAAAAAACTGATTAAAGAGCAATGGTTGGAACAGGCCTTGTAGGGCTGCAATGTGGATTCAACTAAACACTAAACATTTTACGTGTTATCCGAATGAGTAATATTTAGCATTTCGCATCAGCCTGTTTGAAATTAATAAGACAGTGATGAATGTTTGAACTGTGGGTTACGTATATGTGTTTTAAATTACTTTTCTGGGTTCCTGGACATCAAATTTTATATATCAACTTAGTCACTTGAGAACAGAGTTAGAAGTCGTGGTTTGTTATGAGCAAAGTTATATGTTCAGCAAAATCTGGCCTTTCCATTTTGGACAAAATGCTATGTTGGAAATTCTATTACCCATGATCGTATTCATCTAACGTAGATAAATGAAAGTGACTGAATGAAAACAGGAGAGTGTTTTTAACAAATCTCTTTTTTTTTTTCTCATCCCCGTACAGCTTATTGCTGTCTTTTCAATTCATAAGGCATGGTTGTGGTATGATTATTTTCTACACCGCTAACCAGTAGGGCTGGGCATAATTTTATTTAAAACGGTCAAAAGGTAAAAAAGGTTTTCACTCTATCACAACTGATCAAAGGACAATAATTCTATAGAAGTAGCTGCTCAGTTTTCATTACAACAAGCACGTTTCCTTGTTGCTGACAGAATTTACTTCGTCCACTTGGGATACGCACATACCGTACAAAACACAAACTTATAACAGACACTCCAAAAGAGAACCGTGCAAAATTGTTTCAGAAAATTCCCTGAATAATTGAAGAATTATACCAAAGAAAACGAAAGGTTTTGGAAGCAAGCTAAGTTCACAATTGTACGCTTTTCTTTCACCAATTGCACGGGAAGACACTCGATGATAAAAATTTTCAAAAGGATGCCCCCCCCCCCCTCCCTACTGCCACTTTGGTTCTTCCAAAATAAAGGATTTGTATCTGCCATTGACTTCTTGTCGCAGATGTACTTCTTACTCGTGAGTATGCATGGAAGAAAAAAATCCTGTTTGATCTTTAGTTTTTTGTGAACCATGGCCAGTTGTTTCGGTCTAAATGTGGTAGTTTCTGCTTCTCCTAGGCTAGCAAATGAGTGCACTGTGTATATCAGTATTCATCATATGCTGACACTTGCAACCCCAAACCACCTGAACGAGCCCATCGCACGTAACAATATACGTTTCATGCATGAATATTGTTGACCACCCCTTTAAATGTGATGTCCGTAATAACTTACTAGAAGCCTTAGATTACGCTTAATTAGACAAACATCTTTAGCGAGCTGGAGATATTAACAAATTAAAACGTCGGGAAAACCTCCTTAGGCGGAACGTGCATCTTATTTCGTGCAGAACTAAACGAACAGACATGTTCGTCGTACAGAAAGCACATATATATATATCGTGAACCTTTTGGGTATTAAAATGCAATATATACAGGTTTGCATTACCAACATGTAATAAAAGGTGATTGGTAACACTTCGCTAGGGATAATTTTTTTTAAAGACGATCAAAAAGGAAGTACCAACATTAAGACAAAAACGAACATATTACAAAAATTATTTTAAAGGAAAGACTACATATTTTATTGTTCAAAGGTCCTCCATATGGCTCCCAAGATATACATTTCGTGTTGCCAAAAAAAGCACGTCTTGAAGGGAAATAGGGCGTTTAGAATACACCAACATTACATACAAAAAAAAAACAAAAGCGGTAATCATTGTGAAACCATTTAATCTCATCAGTAAACATCTACCAAAGCTTCATCTCCAAAAACATTATGCATGTCATGAGTAATGAAAGATGCATCCATTTGAATTTTGAAAAGTTTGGGTGAATAAATTAGTGTTTAGCTACTAAACACTAATTTAAACTAAATTTCTATCCGTGAGAAGCTTATTTCTTGCAAGGAAGACCACTGTCCTTCCTTTTTTTGAATAATCTGTCATTCTACGCCCACAAACATTGGTTTTGAAAATGTGGATGTTTTCTCTAAAACAAACGCCCTATTTCCCTTCCCTTTAAATTCAAATTTTAAATAAGTATATGTTCAACTGTTATTGCCAATTAGAAAACATACATGGGTTCTGCTGTTTACGGTAGTTTTAGTCAAAAGTATTTGTTCCTCAAGTCCATTCCTTCTCTCTAAAAGCCGTTAGAGTGAAAAATCAATCTCTTAGAGTGAAATTACGGATCACTCTTTCAGAGAGAAAAAAAAAAATTGCACTTGAAAGAAAAGTCTGTTTCACTATTTTAGAGTGATTATTTAGTCTTGTTTTGGAGTTTTTCTTAATTTCTCTCTCTGGAATTTAGAGACTTCTCAAGAAGAATCATATCCGTAATCAAAATCATAATCGCAAAAATCTTCTCAAAGAGGGGACGCAATGATTGCAGGGTTCGGTGCCTGTGTTTTGGTAATCGGGCGGGTACCATGTGAAAGCGTCTGACTGAGTCGGCTTTTCGATCTACCCTAATAGTTGAACCGTTGAGCTATTACAAGATGCTTGCACGCATATTACTAGTACATTATTTGATTGGTATGAGCGGACTATTACACAATCAATCAGTTGAGTGAACTGCTCGAATCAAAAGTCATTGTTTGAAGCCTGGCACGGTGAGGCCCTTCCCTTGGTGACGGGGGAATCTCGTCGGGGGCTCAAACAGTTAAAGGGAAACTACGATCACCCCAAATTGGATTAGTATACCCTCTATATGCATATTCATGAATGGCTCTTTTCATTATGTGATGTCGTTTTTATTGTTGGATTACTTAGAACAGATGGACTGAGGAAGTGTGAGAAGGGCGGAAGGAGGGGGGGGGGGGGGGGGTAGATGGCACAAAGACGAACTCAGAAATTACACCAAAAGCAGCATGTGTAACTTTGAAATTACTATAATTGCATGTCAATCAACGTTTTACACTTACAAACAAAATAAACTATGCGCAGGTGTTGCGCACATAAGGAGGGACGTAATACAGTTGTCGGAATCTGCCTGAACCATCACAGCAGTCACATAAAAACTTAAGTGCAACTTAAGACTTATGGCAGAGCAGATGTCGGGCACTCCGCGGGTGTCGGGTGGCGCAGGTGTTGAGCAGCGCAGTGGGTGCGCAGCCCAGGGGGTGCGCGGCGCAGAGATTGAACGGCACAGGTGTTGAGCACTCCGCGTGTCTCGAGCATCGCGGGTGTCTGGCACTGCGCCGATAGGACTAGCCTTTCTTGGGACTTAGGTTCTTGCAGCCACACTTCGCACCAGACCGGAAGGACTTCCAGCTTTAACGACTTTGGCGGGACCAACCGACACTATGCGACTTTACTGAGAGACAGGACTATCTTGTCGCGGTGAGCAACAGAGGACTAATTAGTTTTAACTGCGAGTGGTCCACACTATGCAACTAGTCGCAAATCGAAAAAGAGAGCATTTGCTGACCATCTTTTGTCATTCTATGATTACTTAGGCCTAGAATGTTCATGTAGCCTACTTAAAGTGATTGCGGGTTTAGGCAAAAAGGATAAACATTGAAATTTCACCTCCAAAATTTTGGTTAGGCTTTTAATTGCACTATTCAGACAATCCGGGAAAATAAAAAGGTCTCAGTTAGTTAATTCTGCCATATGATTTCAAATTCTTCCAACACAACGACAAAAAGTGTAGAATACGATAATGTAGTGGTTGACAGTTTTCATTCAAATCGACGGTATGCTTCTTTGAACAAGCCAATGGGAAGTGTACTAGTATTGAATATTCAGTTAGTCAAAACAACTCAGGATCACTGACGCAGCAATGTTGTGATCATTTCGTATCTTATTTGTAAATGCAGTGCTTCTTTCACCAAATACTGTAATTCCCGATACCGACCAAAGAGCGATTACTCTAGTAGTATGTTTTTGATACACCAGTGATACTTGTACTGTTGCATTTTCATTATGTAGGCGCTTTTGGTAAGAACCGTCCATTTTCAAATGATTTCTGTTTTTTACTGTTTTAATGCCCATTACGGTGCTTTCAAAGCAGTTGCTGTCATTCACTCCTTCATTGTAAGACATAGTCCGTCCATGTGCAACCTCGCGTGTACATTTAAAAATAAAGAAAAAGTTAAGAACAAGCATAATCTTATCCTTCTGGTTTTTACACACGCAATCACTTTTTAATTACAGACATAGTACACAAGCCTTTGTCGTGAAGTTTGCCCTAGACCCTACTGTGATTACCTTGTGCAGGATGTCTAGTATAGAATGTACGCATACCGGGTGCATATGCAACGTTCAGTACTTGCGGAACGTTTTTCAAACACTATGTTCACTATAAAACAGGATGAACTTATCAGCCGATGGTGAAATTTGGGTTACATACAGCCTACTGCTTTTACGTTGTGTCGAGGATACATGGTCCAAGGATACGTTTTCTACAGATGTTTGAAATAATTGATCCTCACTGGTTTCATTCCAAGAGCCGCCATTTTGATCAGTCGCACGTCTCAGTCTCACGCGACAGGACATGTTCGTTCGCGTGAGACTGAGTTGCGCGGATGCTTGGGACTAGCTGTACGGCCTTCTACGCTTTGCGACACGTCTGAACAATCTCGTCAAGAGGAGTTGCGCGGCATCCAGTCGCACAGTGTGGAAGGGGCTTCAATGTAAAAAAGACCGCCCAGATCGGCGGATGTTAGTAAAGAGCCACGTGGAAACATTCAGCAACATTATGAGGAATACTTACAAGACGAATGAGGAGAGAATTGCAAAATTTTGATGATTTTTCAAAAAAAATAGTGACGGCTGCTTCCCCCCCCCCCCCCCCCTTAATAATTATTCTAGTCTCAGATATGGAGTTAAAATACTCTTTTGTCGTGATATATTTAGGTCTCCGCAATATTTCGCAGCTAGAATTGGCTTATCACGAAGTTACTAGATAGCTTCTTTTATTTTTCTGTCATCTTTCTACGGAATATCAATAAAACATGAAGGCACATTTTGCGCCTTGTAACATTGAAGACACGTACATTGTGAGAAGTTCTAACGTCTGCAACATCGCCGTTTATGTATTATTCCAGATCCATTTTGATGATACATTTATGGACTTTTTTTTTTTTTACTTTTATGGATTTTTATCCTCTTCCTATTACCCAAACCTTCAAGAACGTATGACTTTCTGTCTCTTTCTGCCTCAGGTTTGGCTTGTGCGTGTGTATTTTATCAATTTTTGCATACACAAGCTTGAACTGATAAAGCTTAAAGTCGTCAATATCAGGTGTGACATCATGCCAGCTCTTCATGCTGAGGTGGCCCGGATGAACCACAGGTGTTGTGTGTTTAAATTAAAGGTTTCACTACCAATGACGGTCATGCCTTTCGGGATGAAAAATGTCAAAGAAATATCGACCAAAGGCTTCTCCTGGATACTCTATACCATAGCCATGTATGTGATATTATAGCTATAACAGTGGCACCGAAAGACAGTAAAACATACTAACAGAGCACTGGGTAGAAAACTGAATCATTAAAATCTTCCATGCAATAAGATATTATATATATATATATATATATATATATATATATATATATATATATATATATATATATATATATATACATATATATATATATATATATATATATATATACATATATATACATATATATATATATATAATTCCTAGTTTTACTCATCCTTTCATGTGTCAGAAAACACTTTTAGTGTCACAAATATCATTGAAGCTCGGAGAAAATATCGTTAAATTTAAGTGTGATTGGTAAGACGTGTGCAATATGAACATTTTATTCATATAAGGATTCTCATCCACTTATAAACCGATTTCTCTTCTTATTATGACTACAGTTCTTCATCCGCCATACTTAATGCGTTTATGTGAATGCGGTTCACCCTGCAGGTTATGAATTTTATTATTATAAATACAATTAATGCACTATGCCGAGTGCGAGTGAGGTACAAAGGATTTGGAATAGTAAATCCCAATCTGGTTGCAAGTCACCTAACGTAAGGACATATATAATAGAATGATTCCTGCAACATTAAGTGTGCAGTGTTTTTGCTATGATTGTAATCCCACCAGTCTTCATAACATTGTGCATGTCATTGTCACAATTCAGTTCACATATCTCACCAAATACTCCACCCAAAACCGAATAGTGTGTATTCAGTTCTTTGTTTATGCGGGATTGAATGCATTCTGCGACAGCGGATCGTCTAGGCCTATACGTGCTCTGCTCTGTTTACTGGTTTTCCTGTACAAGAAATGCAAAAAGGAACGTGGGCACTCAATGGCGGCTGTATAAGGGAAATTTACCCTAACATCCGTTAAGCCTTCAGATAAATCCTTTAATGTTTTTTTCCCATCTGATTAAGGTATAATTAAAAGTCACAGCGCAAGACGTGGTATAACGTTTATCTGATCAATATTCCTTCGCCAAATGAGGTATCTACATTTATGCTGCAAAGGTAATTGAGATTTTAACACTTAAGAAAGACCGAATAGGTCAACAGCAGACGTACACTAGTTTTGTTTCGTACGCATGAGACACACACTTAAGACTATTTGATGACGGGTAATTCAGAGCTTGCCAAACCGTTTTTCTTTTTTTTTTTGGTCTCATTTTAAAGAATAGAGCACACCACCCCCAATGTTGTTGCAAATGAGAAATATGAATAGCGATCGTGGAAGGCATTTTCGATAAAAAAAAAAAAACACCATCTTGGTTTAAAAAAATCATCGAAATTTTACTCGTTTCACCATAACCAACAATCGAGATATTCAAATCATTCTGACGTAAAAGTGGCACAATGCATGTTTTTTGCCTCTCTGTTGTCTCTGTTCAATTGCTACGTCAAAGGCTTGTTCCGAATATTAGAATGTTTTTGCCGCTCCAAACGATCCGCATTTAGACACAAAGACTCGGATCAGATTGGGAGTTGTTGGCATGTTGGGAGTTGTTGACATGTCGTTTCGTAATTTCAAGGATTTTACGAGAATGCTTTAAATATCGTCCGGACTATGGACCTTGTAACATGTTTGTTATTACAATATCCATATTTATGACTCATTTGAAGGGAGGTTGCACCATGTGGGACCTTCTTTCAAGTTAATTTCTCCATTCTAAGTTTCATGTTTTCTTACCTTGTCCCTGTTATGACCTTAGCTATTGACGAAAACACTAACCTGGAGCAAGTTGACTCCTCCCCCCCCCCCCCCCGCCTGAAAAAAAGCGAGGAAGACATTTATATCAGTATCGCAAAAGCTGTTCTTTAATACAAACTCCTCATGATATCCTAGATTGTCTTCAACGTTTTTATTTTGTCTTTCTAGAAGCAACGATAAAGGTATTTCCTTACCGTCACACTGCCATTCTTGCTCCAAGTCTGGATTCGGTGACGTCTCAATACCAAATGAAAGTTGAGGCGTATTAATGAACGCAACATATAGTATTGCTTTTCAAGATCTGAACAATGGTAAACCATAAAGTTCTTTATCTCGTGAATCTTATTAGGTAAACCCCCGTAGTTTTCAACACCTGTTACTGAAATGCACACCGCCGCCACGGTGGATGTATATCAACAGAACCTCTGCTTAGCTTTCCATTAGTAGTCTGACTAACACAGTCGTTTTCTTTCCCTTGTCAATCATCCTGTTCCCACTGACGTCCAGACCCAAGGCGCTCGACGGGCTTGTCGCCGTGTCTGACGGGAGACAAACACCCGCCAACAGGTGCATTGCCTGTACGTAGTCTATCGCACTGCGGGGGCCCATTGCCTCGGAGGGAGATACTAAGGACGGAGAGGAGCATCATACTAAACGAGATAGATAGAAATGGGCTGACAAAAAAAAAATCCGAAATAGCTTCCAGGAGAAGAATAAAAAGCGAAAGAAAATGAAAAAGAAACAAAACAAAAACGAAAGCATGTACTATACGTTGACGTAAGAAACGTAACTTGAACAATGGGAAAGAGGTGCGTTACTTCCTAGTGACGAGATAAACAAGATGTAAACTATTATCATATGTCGGTCTAATTTGGGTCCCTGTGACCTTTACATAAAAACTCCAACAATGACAATATATAATATATATATTACATATTTTAATAATTATAACTATATGATTTTATATATATATATATATATATATATATATATATATATATATATATATATATATATATATATATATATATAATGCCTGACTTTACAAATTCTCACGGAGTCAATCAACCATTCGTCGATTCATTAAAAGCACCGCTGCGGTGATTGCACGATTTCTTCCACTCGTGACTCAATGTTCTTAAATTTACCCTCGGCTGTGTAACATCGACAGAACACCTGAGTAAACTAATATACCATTTATTAGTTTTTTTCTTTCCTCCCAATTACATATAAACTTATACTGTTATGTCATCCTTTGTTCGCCAAGTGGCTTGTACATTCAAGTTAACGATATTTCTCTATACCAGCAAATTTTGTGGCCATAGACGGCACGACGCTCGGCTCGTAGCCTACATGCGACATAGAGCCATTCACATCGACAGGCTTCAACACTTGCATCTAACCGTTCATAATTATGTTCATTTAGCTTGGTTCTAACGCTGACGCTCAGTTGCACTGGAGAGTACATATTAAAACCGCCATGCTGTAATATCGGTGAAAGTTGATGGCGTTTTCCCCAGGGATGGTTGGAATAATCAAATACATATCGACCGATAAATAATGCAAGTGCCTGTTCCTTCAAGATGAGCATGCACGCACACAATCTTCATTAACAGAGTATATGCAATTAGGACTACACATACATTTGAATATTCTGGCACGGTGCTGTCATATTTGTGCGCTCGATAGTTGCTATAGAGGGCGTGCTTATGATATGAAGCAACCGCTTTCCTGGGTGATTTTACTGCAAAATCCCAACCGACATTTGTCTGGCCTCGCACGAGAGGAGATGGCATGATTCTGCCTTCTCTAGAAGGCCTAGGTAAAAATTAAGATCGCGTCGATGTTTTCAAATGAACAAAATTTCTTTTACAACGCGGCGTTACCTCACGCAATATCTACAATTTTAAAGACATCCAAAAACAAAGTTTCATATAATATCCGTGTGATAATCAAAGAGAATATCGTTACTTCTTCTTTCGTCCTCTCTTTTTTCTGCTTTGTGTAGTCTTTTTTTTCTACCATTGTTGGTAGCTTGATGACAGTCTGTCTGTCTGGTTTTTTTTTTGTGTCCCTCAGATGATTTCTTTGTTTGTTCTGTGTACCATTGTTCTTCAAGTGTTGATATCATTTGTGAGATAAAATTTGATTTGAACTGAATTGAATATTTTCGACGACAATCATTTACACCTTGATATGAGGTGAATTGCTCAAGCTGTCTGGTTTTTGTTTCATCGGCAAATAAATTCCTTTTTTTTTTTCTCAATGCAAAATCATGTAGGGCTTTTACACCTGACGTCACGTCTATTGTTACGTCAACATATTGGATGGAAAACGAACAGGCAACTCGAGATGCAAGTATATCTCCGTGCGTTATGCGCATGGGCTGTTGTTTTGTTTTCCGTGCGTCCCCCATCGGCAACGCGTCGTCACTGCAAAACCTCGACATGGTCAGACTTTCGGTAACTTTGTCGTATATGAACGTTTGGGCTAAGAAAGGATGGGTTAGCAACTCGTGTGAAATGGACAAATATTCAAAAGTATCCTTAGAGGAGACAGCAAATAATGTAAATAAGTAAAGGATGACCCCCCCCCTCCCCCATCAGAAGAAAGTCAATCAGAAGTTTGTTCGGTTTTTTGCTTTTATGAGTTCATAAAATTCAATTCAATTTTGAATTTTGGTCATTCCTTGGCAAACAGCCTAAAACAAAACAAAACCAAAAAAAAAAAAAAAAACATCTAAGAGTAGACTACAGGATAGATGAACCTGATGATATAAGTAACACAAGTCGATGGTGTCTTTCATGAAAAAAACTAAACTAAAAGTGGATCCCTTCATGTAAAACCTTGCTGAAGTCCACATCAGATCGTGGAACACGGTTCAGTCGGAGAATCTCGAAGGATCGTGCACCCTTTGAAAAGAATCAAACGTGAGAGTTTCGGGAACTGCTAACAAGATGATTCTTTTTCGTTTGCACGACGCTAATGGAATATTTCAAGTATTGCCCTTGGCAGTTATAAGCGAGCACTCACTCTCTAGATATTTTATATACATACAGTCTGATTGACGAACTCGACGAGGAAACAAATTGTTAGAGTCCCGATCAATCTATGAGAAAGAAGAAAAAAGCCCTTGATGGCTAAATGGATATTAAAATGAGGATGGACGAGGTAGGAGAGTAATGATGACAGCTCGTGAGAGGTAGCAAATGGACTCGTAGGCAGACACGGTAGTAAATTGTCCATGTAGTGGCTTAGTCTTGTCTTGTTTTCTAAACAGTCGTTTACATTGTCGACATCGATTTGTAAAGAGATGAAAATAGTTGTATAAAAAAAAAAGAAAAGAATTTTTTTATGAGTCATTCTCACGGGCAGTGTAACAAAGAGATTTTGCGAGAGAGTTGCAAGTTAGTACCACAGATTGCGCGATTCCATAGAAAAGAAGATATCTACACAATGCACGTAAGATAGAAAGAAATTGCAGCTTTGGAATGCTTGTATGAATGTATTTAAATTCATGTACATAAACATATGAGTGACTAGACACACATATATCACACATATATGATAGAAAGTGTTGTTTAACGCATTACTTTCTGGATTCGGTGATTTGTGGGGCTTGTTCCAGTTTTCACAACTGGATATCGGAACTCATTTTTATAATTGAAGGCTAATTCAATTAATCGTTTACATTTCTTAATCGTCGTCTTCTCGGTACTGCTTTTGATAGAATCAACTCTTCTCTGAGTATTCATGCAATGGGTGTACTCAATTTACTACATCAGGGCTGTCGATTCTGGTTGCGTCAACAGGGTGGCTGATTCTGGTGCCTTTTCAAGTTGTTTTACAAAAAAAGGGGGGGGGGGGAGAACTAATTGAGATTACACTACACGTTATAAGAAATTTGTTTACAGGGTCAGTGTTCTCTTAGACATTTACCCCCTTCAACGTTAAGAGTGTTATTGACTTTTAGAACCCCCCCCCCCCCCCACACACACAATCCCACTGTAAGAGGGTTGCTCCAGTGCCTTGTCCACAATGATTCAGCCTGTTGGTGAAGAGACAAACTTTTTTTTCTCACCATAAGAAAGTGAAGACGTCAGATTGTGTGTCTTATTGCTAACACTCTGTGTTGCTTTTTGAATTATTGAATTATCTTTTGCCAAACTATCTCCCACGGTAGTGCATTAGAATGAACATGTCTGGTTTTTGACGGAATTTCACCAAACGTTCTCCTAGCGCTGCACTAAACTTTCTATTTTGAAAACTGTACCTTTTCCCCTCCCCTCTCAAAGTATAATTTGCAATGGAAGTGTCATAACAGAAATGCATCATTACGTTAGCGACGTCGCTCGATAACGATGAACCTAGCAAAATTTAAAAACCAAAACTGAAATTCTTTTCACTTGAAACAAACGACGTCACGGTTCCACTAGCCGTTGCTGGCTGGCACATTTCTTAACATACCCCTAACTTGACAAATCCGTATTTTGCTTGCAATATACGTGTGCAATCTAGATTGAATGTACAGTGGGAAAAAAAATCCACACATACTTGAAATACAGTGAAAACTTCCATCAGCAGCTATTGTGCGGACCATCTCCAGATGCAACGCAAGATTTAATAATTTTTCTTCCAAATCCAACGAGTTTACCAAAAACAATAAATCGATTCATCTAAGATGATATTCTTCTTTCTTGTCCTTAGTGAACTATGCAAAGCAAAACAAAGCTAACACGTCATTACGAGATCATATATGATGGAACTGCAGAAAATATCTGGTTCCCTTAAAGGGAAATAGGACGTTTAGAATACACCAACTTGCATACAATGAAAATACAGCTTGAATCATTCTTAAACCATTCAGTCCTATCAGTAAACATGTGATAAGCGACGGAAGATGCATCATTTGAATTTTGAAAAGTTTGGGTGAAGAAATTATTGTTAAGTAACAAATGACTGAATTTCTATCTGTCACAAACTTATTTCTTAAAAAGAAGGCTACTCTCCTTCCTTGTTTTGAACAATCTATCATTCCGTGTCCACTAACATTGGTTTTAAAAATATGGTTGTCTTCTGTGAAACGAACGCCCTATTTCCCTTCAAGTCGTTGAGGTTCGTTTCAACGTGCGACAAACAAGGATCAATCTAACTGTTATGAAAAGTTGTAACTTACTTAATTTTCGTGACTTTTTTTGTGTCTCTTCACGCTTTTACGTTCATTTCTTCGTCGCGTGACGATGGTAAGAAATAGAGGGGGTACTTCTTGAACGTACATGTGACGCTCTAAGCGACTACGTCAGCAGAAGGGCTAGTGGGGAGGCTATGCACATCGGTGCAGGGATCATTTTGAGAGAGTAATTATAAGGATGATGAGGCGGATGATGATGATGATGATGATGATGATGATGATGATGATGCTTTCACCGATGATGGTCATAAAGATCAAATGATATTGCTATTGATGATGACAATGGCGATAGTGTTGAAATGATGAGGATGAAGGCGCAGATGATGATGAATATGGTGACGGTTATCATAGTCATAGATAGTAGATTATGTTGATGTTGACGATGATGATGATGACGACGATGGGGGTGCTAATGATTATCATGATAACGATGACGTATAATGATAATACACATGTAGTAATTACAATGGTAATGATGATTATGATAAAGGTGATGATGATGATGATGATCATAAAGAAGATGATGATCAAGATGATGATAATAACGATGGTGATAATGATCAAGATGATGATGATCAAGATGATGATGATGATAAAGATGATGACGATGATGATGATGATGATAAAGATGATGACGATGATGACGATAAAGATGATGACGATGATGAAGATGATAAAGAAGATGATAAAGATGATGATGATGATGATGATGATGATGATGATGATGATGATGATGATGATGATGATGATGATGCTGCTGATGATGATGATGATGATGATGATGATGATGATGATGATGATGATGATGATGATGATAAAGATGATGATAAAGATGATGATAAAGATGGTGATGAAGATGATGATGTGGATGTGGAGTATGGGAGCTTCGGTGATGGTGATAGTAACAGATGCAGTAGTAATGATGATAATGATGTCGACAATGATTACGTTGACAATTCTGATGTTGTTCAAAAAAAATCATGTTTGTGGTGATAATTATCACCATACATTCACATCGTCATGGTGATGTTGTCAAGAACAGTGTTTGCTAAGGATATTTCCTTCATCAGCCAAAAAAGAAAAGTATATTACTGGCTGTACAGACGTGAGGAGCTTCTTCACTTGTCCTGTCGTACCAAAAACCAACGATAACGTTAATGAAAACGGTAATGTTACAAGATGATGAAGACGATGATAAAGAAACGGGATGAAATTGTACTTTCGAAATGTATTTAAATGAAACGAAATGATGGTTTGATGTTGCCATCATGAACGCTGTCAAATGTGTTTGGAATACCTACAGTTGCTTAAAATCAAAGTCTACAGTCGTTATGAGTTTGCGAAAAAATAATATTAATCATTATAATGATACTAATAATAAATATTTTAATAACAATAAATCTGTTTGTATCCAGTGCTGGTCAGCGATGAAGAAGTGATTTCGAATCCACAGATCGGAAGACTAAGGTCCTATCAGTCATTATAATCATCACCCAATTAAGCCCATTTTAATTCGGAACGTTTTATCTGTATTTCCATTGCATATGTTGGACACTGCTAATTCAACGGTCCGACGCGTAACCATCTGATGTGATCGACTACTGTATATCGTTGACCTTGTCTTACCCTCGGTTCTGATCAGAGGCAATATTTTATCGACGGTCACCAATTACACCAACTTCTGCCTCATCTCTAGCGGTGCGGTCGTCTTCCCCAGCTAGTCTAGGCACTACATTCTTACTACAAACCTTTCGTATGTCAGGATGGATGGATGGATGGAGAGGTAGAATATTTTGTGTTTCAACATGAACAAATCCCATCAGTATCACGTCAGTTTCATGTGGACCACATTACCGACGATATATTTTCGTGACAATGTTTAATGCTTTAATCGATTTCAAAATCTCTGTTTGCACTTAGTCGTCAGAACGACGTGATTCGTAGGGCTCTGTTCGTCAACCTGCAAATAAAATCTGTAACAATGGACACTAAGAGTCCTTGAGATACATCGAGTGGTACAAAAGATTGAGACAGGGAAAATGAAGGACAGCAAAAGGTAACTCTCTCTCTCAACGACCTTACAGTCTCCCCCCCCCCCCCCCTCCCAGTTCATAATTTCCAGCAAATAAATTGTCCTCGATGAGATAAAATTTTGCTTGATATAAATTTCCTGACATTCACAGTTTCATAGCTGGAGCAAATGAAGTCAGTTTATTTTGCAATTAAAAGAAATGTTCGGTCTTATAGACCAGTATTGATTTCTTCACTTCATTGATATCAGCGTTAAGCCATTAGAGAGACTGCCATTTAGCCCCAAACTGCAACTAACTGTAAGCACAATCTGTTTGATCTCGCATCGAGGCGATGGAAAAAGAACTGCTTTTTGTCATCTTCTTGGCCTTTTTTGTAGCAACTGCATGCAGAGAATGCAGTAAGTATAGTCTATTTGAATTTTTTTTTTAAACTTTATTTCGCTAGGCTCGAAAAAATGTTGCTAATCTTGCAATTAATCTTCATATTTTAAATCAGTTTTATTGGATTCACTAACTTGAATCATGCACCGAACATGTTCAGTTCAGGATCCTAACATATTTAAAGGTAGTGCCATAATATCAGTGTAGTTCATAAGTACATATAAGAGCTCGCAATTTTAATCTAGAGTCTTTTGGTCTCTTTGT
The DNA here is from genome assembly GCA_021234535.1 of Stichopus chloronotus. NCBI lineage: Eukaryota > Metazoa > Echinodermata > Holothuroidea > Aspidochirotida > Stichopodidae > Stichopus > Stichopus chloronotus. The sequence goes on along the minus strand of CM037849.1, from coordinate 15,364,357 downwards.
ACGTTCTGATATGTGATAGTCCACCAGGTAACCACAGTTACGAGTATTTTGAGATTTTCTTCGAAGTGGGATATACTTCCCAGCAAAGAACAGAAGAATGCTAACTTAGGAATTAGTCAAAACAAGAAATAATAAAGAACAAACAAACCAAAAAGAACAAAAACTATGAATACAATTATGAAGCTAGTTTCATCTTTTGATACTTTTGATACCTAGGTAACGAAAAATCTTCGCTAATCGTCTAAATCGTGCAACGGTAAGCCTATAGCACTGAGACGAAGTGACAGGTTACTGGTATGCTATTGGTGTTTCTTTGCAATACTTCCTTGGTAAAACACGAACAGCACTCAAAAAGGGAGGGGTGTAGTAATTCAGTACTCAGTGGTGGTTCCGAAGTATAATTCAACGTGATATTAGTTGAACAATTTCACTTCAGTAAGTGGTTCATTTTTCGGTTTACACATTTTCTCTTCGCAAGCAATATCCTGTAAGTCCATATTGATTATAAATCTCCCGACTGGATAGTTGACCCCGATAAGGCGAATTCCACGCTCTTTTTTTGTTTTTCTCTTATTTCTTTACTTTTTTTTGTTTTGGTTTGTGACGTGCCTGTACGGGTAATGCATAGGTCCACGTGTCATAAAGCCATATTCTAAAAAAATAATCATTTTGCTTAAGCTTTTTTTTTTTGCACTGTTCTAGAATTGTGTCAATTTGAAAAACAGTTTCCACAAGTGACGTTCTGTCGGAGATGGCAAAATGGTGAGTCATTTTGTCTTGTTATCAACACGTCACAATATCAATATGTTATTAACATAAATCGAACTGCAACTAAGGTCCTCCTTTGTTATTGTTCTTGATATTAGGAATAATACAAAAATATTAGGAAATATTTAAGAAAACACCACCGGTATTCAAACCCTTACTTTTTGTCGATGATGTAAAACTGAATGTTTTCGTATTATAACATTGCAGGGAATGTTCCATGCTGCGCAATATTTGATGAGAGTACTGTATACATAAATGTGTACCGTGATTATATAATTTAAACACTCCGGAGCTGAACAATGCACAAAATGGTCCGTATTGTCTTAAAAAAAAATTGAAAATTGAAATTAAATATATCTTAGGTAAAAATAAGACCAAAATTTTAAGGCTAAGGTTTACGATGGCTGTGGCTTGGTGCTTGCATTACAGGGACTCAACGACCAGATACAACTCCTTTTTTAGTCACTAACAGCTCTCCTTCTGAAGATTCTTCTACCTTGTCCGATGTTGAGTGCTACCTTTTAAGTGAAAAAATTTTCATCTTGGTGAGTTTGCGACTACATTCAACGCATACCCCATTCCTTCCCCCCTCCCCCACCCCCTGAAAATCGTAGCAACTCCTGTGTTCTTAATTCTTAAAAATGGCTGCATCATTTTTGTGTCCTTGCTTTTGGTGTATCGAAAGCATGAGAACTTGTACGCGTGACTTCGTCGTGGTTGAACATTGATTATATGAACATCTGCAGACTCTCCGAGTATGTGTTAGCATGCTTGTAAAATGATTCAAATCGATGTCGCGTAATGCTTTTCTGAAGTCACATATTCTTTTTAATTGGAGACAAACTGAAGTGAGAAAACCATCTCGTTCGTAAGTTAAGATTATCAAAGGGAGGGAGAACCTGAAAGGTTTGGACTTTTGCCATACGCAGACCCGTATGCAGGGGGGGCGGCTCGATTTTACAACAAGTGGAACATTTTCCCGATAACAATAACCAACAACTTAAAACTCATTATATATGTTGCTAACGTAGGCCTACTATCATAGGCTGAACGGAACTCCAGATCTTGTGGGGGGGGGGGGGGTCGTCCGAACCCCTGACCCCCCTCGGCCTGCATACGTACTTATTTCTGAATGTTTTCAAGTTCTCTGTTTACTTCTGAGTATAGTTAATATGCTACTAAAAGCAATTAACATAACATAGAAAATCCAGTTCGGAGAGACTTAACGATATTACAATAGTATTAAGATGATATGATATCAAATGTCGAAAAGGTAGAACCACGGATGTGCACGACAGCAAGAGTATATACAATTAAGTTTATCTCGAAGCTCACTCCAGGAGATTTGTTATTCCGGCCATCATGAAACTACACAGATATTACTAACGTACATAAAAAAAATACTCTTAGGAAAGAATGAAACCAAATGGTTCAGTTTTCAAAGAAGTCTGAAGGTTTGAGTGAAAATTGCAACAGTAACTTTACTGCTTTATGAGCAACTTGTCTTCTTTGTTACGCGCCGCACGTTTTTTGTTTCCTTCTGAGCATGCGTGTTTGTGACTCTGAACTAGCTTATTGTACCGTGCCTGCAAATCACACGCCGAAAACTTGGGTCCTTCCCAACCCTGTGATATCGCCTTCCACCGATTATCTCTAATACTGTCAACCCAAGGAATCATTTCCACAGCATGACGGAAGTATATTAATTTTCACAAGCATATTGTACTTACTGCTTGAAGGAATGTTTATCTTCTAAACCTTTGAAACTTTTTGTACACTTTTATTGTATTCTTATTGGTATTTAAAGTAGTACTATTATGTTTCATCATTTATTATTGTATTGTATATTAATATTCTATATTATTGATATTGTTACTTTTATCGATATAATTATAGTAGTGGCAATAGTCGGCGTTACTATAAATAGTAGAAGTATTAATTAATATTAGTGGTAGGAATGGTAGTTGTAGTAGTAGCAGCAATAGTAGTAGTAGCAGTAGCAGCAGTGTCAGTATAGTAGTAGTAGCAGCAGTAGCATTACTAGTGGTAGTTGTAGCAGTAGAAGTAGCAGTAATAGTAGTAGCGGTAGTAGCAGCACTAATAGTACTAGTAATAGAGGTAGTAGCAATATAATTTTCGGTTTCTTTCAGAATGGCTCAAGTCTTGTAAACGGTGACTGCACCCAGAAGTTCACGTGCAATAACGGTGTGATAGAGGTGAACATTGGATACCGCTGTGGGTCTAACGCCATGTGCGAAAGTCGGGGCAACGTGCGTCAGTGTTACTGCAACAGCGGCTACCATGGTGACGGGGAGTCTTGCGTTCCTCACCGTCGAAACTGCCAGGATTTCTTTGACAATGGTAGCACTGGCAATGGAATATACACCATCAAACCAAATAACTGGGATGGCCCGGCATTCCCGGTCTTTTGTAATATGACCAACGGAGGCGGATGGACGGTACGGTAGCTACAGCCAATCTCTGTTCTTTCCAGTGTTTTTTTTTTAATATAGGCTAGGCAAACGCAAGAAATTTGGTATACTTTGAGTCGGCTGGGTGATCGAAATGTACACCCCGAGCAGCATTTTGTTTCAATTCTCCTTGCAAATATTTGAGGAAAATGTGTGACGTTATCAGAGTGTTACCAAGAAGAGGCTGACGTAACATAAGACATTGAAGAGAAAGTTAAATGAGTATATGTTATGTATATGCCATATCATCACTGGATGGGGGACTATGCACCATGTGGTACGCATCACGCACGGGCATTGTCATGACAAGGGCACCTCATAGTTTCGTGTTGCCATATATCTCAACTGAAAGGGAATAGGTAAGCCATGACCCGATGACGAGGGATGGGAAAGTCCTTTGTGCCTATATTCTATCGATGACCGAGGTATGTTAATTAAACTTAAACAACAACAAACGGAGAGGCATGTGTATTTTCTTGAACAGAGTGTAGAGAGGCTTAGTGCAGAAACTAGTCATTCCTTTTGGCCGTTTATCTCGCTTGATTCGGCAGTCAGTATGGCCAAGTTGGGTCAAAGTGGTAACGGCAACACTGATTATTCCATATCTGCATCCGTTTCACTATTAGAGCAATCGCCACTACAACGGACAGTATACGTTGATAATACCAGGGTCAGCTGTTAATCCCCAAAACAGATTAGCCAATCATTATGATAGTTTTTTTTTATATAGTAGATCAAATCCAGATGTAAAATCATAAAAAAAAGCATAAATGTAAACATTAACTCGTATGATCCAGTGGAAAGAGTAAATTGTTCGCTCATTCTCGTTTATCAATCAGGTATTCCAGCGGCGGGTGGATGACTCCGTCAGTTTCTACCGCGACTGGGCCAGCTACAGGGACGGCTTCGGCGAGCTCGACGGTGGATTTTGGCTGGGGAACGACAAACTCCATCACCTCACCAATGAGGAGGACAACCGAATACGGATCGATCTCGTGAACGTAGACGGAGATCCTTACTACGCCGAATACGACTCCTTCAGAATCAACGACGAGGACGACAACTACAGATTATCTCGAGTAGGAAGTTACAGTGGAAATGCAGGTTCGTTTTTGGTTTTCTCTTTTCTTTTCTCAAGCAGGACAAAACGATATCGACTTGAAGGGAACCTTAACCTACCGGATCGGCTTAAAATAGTTATTTTCTCTGCATGTCGTGTTCGTTGCATTTTAGTTCGAAAACAAAGTTAAAAACACATTTACGTGTGTGTTTACGCATGACAACGTGACAGTGTTGGCAATGCCTAAAGATCATGTGCGACAGTGAAAAATCGACCACACTGGTTATTTTTTTCAAGAGGAGGTTGGGGGTGGGTGTGGAATGTGGTGGTTGGTGCAACACTGCAAACTTTACCATTTGGTATACGGTACATCATGGTAGGTTATAGTCATGATATCCTGGTCATGGATCACTGCATGCTCTGTTATATATACCGTATTCTCTCTTTCATCCGTGGTTTACTTTTCAAGTAGATAACCTCCTGAGATGTACCAGTTCAGCTGTCAACGTTGCAAAAAAATCGTAGTAAATGTGCACTGATATTCTACCGATTCTAGCGAGTCTACCTCAAGGCTACGTTTTTCTACCACATAAAAAAGGTGACAAAGGATGTTTAAAAAAAAGAAGAAAAACCATCATGTACAGTCACAAAGTTTGTTTGTTCCCTCTCCCTGCCTTTACTGTATATATGTGTTCACAATTAGCAGCCGTTTTCAGCCGTATTACACTGAAAACACTCAACCACTGTAATTTTCTTTCGCGTATAATTATAGCGCACTGGTTGAAAGCTTAAGCAAAGTGCGATGCATTTGGCGATCGACTGACGGTTCCAAGCAAACTATACTCCCCGGATGGACCTCCTCAATTTTGGACCCTTGATACCGGTACTTGGTAATTGGAATTCTTTTTGTTTGTTTTTTTTTCAATCACAAAACAGGAGAGTCACTGAGCTACGATCTAAACTACCCTTTTACCACTCTCGACCGCGACAACGACCCCAATCCTTCAACAAACTGCGCCGATGATCGCAGTGGTGGCTGGTGGTACTGGCAGTGTACGTGGGCGAATCTCAACGGTGACTTCAATGGACCGTCTGAGTATTTTACTATTTATTGGAGAGAACTTCCAGTAAGCTGGTTCAATATCAAGTACGTCGAAATGAAGATACGTCCGCTGTGAGTTTTGATTCAACGTTCGAGCACCACACAGGGGGGTTTTCCTCGTGATGACTCTATCAGCATACCACGCTACATCACCATGTACTGTATGGGACGATGAGGACGGAATGCCGATATATAGAACTGACATCAAATATTAATATTTACTTTATGCATCAACACATATCACAGTTATTCTTAATACCGATGACAAAGGAAAGAATATTGTTTCAGTCCTAATTTCTTTTTCTTTTCTTTTAATCGCGTTAAAGACAATTTTTTTTAAATTGGAACTAACTTAGGAAAACAATAAAATGGTGGTCCGCCTGAGTGAAGGAAATGTAGTTTTCGTGCATATACGGTAAACCTTGAATTTGCGCTTGATTTTACCGTTAGTCGCTATGACATGCATCAAGCTCTCGGAATGTCCACCAAGCACCGCTCGCTTGAAGTGCTTACCTTTTGAATCGTAATTCTGCTTCGACTTGACGGGAACCAAGGAATTCGTCGCTGTGATCGTCAACGGTTTTACGACAAGAAAAAAAAAGAGATAATGAAATAATATAAAATAAAACAGTGCCAGATAAAGATCTTGTTACATAACCTGATCACCTGAGTGTTAATGTGTAATAGTGATTGACGTGTGCGTCACGTAACAAGAGTATCACACGTCGTCATGGTAACGGTGATCCTGATGTAATAGATAGTACCAGTGTAACTGGATATTGCGCAACTGCTAAAGAAACTGAAAAACTGAATTCAAATTAAAAAAAATAAATAAATTAAGTCTTACATTTTTAAAGCAAAAATACATCGTTTTCCAAAGAAAAAGACATTTACGGTCACACTGGTATACTTGTTAACATTATGTAATATTACATTATGTAACATTATGTAATATTTGACACAATTAGAATAACCAAATAACGTTTTTGGAAATAGCGATACTTTTCCATTTATGTGCAAAATTATCTTTTCAGTTTAGGAAGTAAAATAAAGACTTTTAATAGAAAGTCAAACAATTCCAATTACGAAGATGAAATTGCTAACATTCCTTACTCGTTTTAACGGAGCGTAAATACACTTTAATTGTGAGGAAAAAAAGAGAGAAGGAAAGCAAGAATGAAATCTATGAATTAATTTAGACGGTTCTTTTCAACTCTATGTCAGTAATTGTACGCAGAACAAGAACATTGAAATCTCCAAAGGACTAAAGAACAACTTTTAAAAAAAAATTGTATCATTAAAGTGTGAGTTTGTAAAAACTCGTGACTGTATGAAAATCCTTTTTTTTTTCAATAAAAGGTGGAAATTTGAGATAATCGAGTTCTGCCGTCGATATCTCTTATTGGTAATTTACTGGTTGACTCTTTGATTCAATTTACGTGAGCTTGGTTATCGATAATTGAAATATTTTTTAGATAAAATCAATTTCATTATTATATTGGACGACATAGCAAAACTACAAAGACAACGATAACAGGGGTTCACATGGGGGATATCTTTTTAAAAAAATGTGTATAAATTATGACATCACTAAAGGCAAGACCAGTCAGCGTTAGACCAATGTTAACTAAGGCGCATGGGTAAAGCATGGTAACATCTGGGTATCAACGTATCGTTTTGGTAACCACGTTTGCTAGGTTGAGAGCAACAAACCGCGAGAAAGAATTTAGGGTGTTAAGTCGAGTCAAAATATACAAAAGCTAGAAAAATTAGTAAAAAAAAAACGCCACCAACTTTGTTTGAGGTTTTCTGAATTTAAAGGGAACTATTGTGCTTGTTTCAGCACGAAAACAAGAAAATAAGACGTAAAAACTAATATTTATGGACACAGAATGTAGATCATGTAAAATAAGACAGAGAGGTAAGATTTCTTTTCACGGAAAAGAAAAGTCTCCCACAGATAGAAACACATTTATTTGTTGCTCGGGAGTAATTCGTTCTCCGAAAGATTAAAAAAAAAAAATGAAAGATGCAAATTTAGTCACTCATCTCACGCATAATGATTTAAGGAGAGGAGACTATTGCTGATGTGTATGGGTGAGATATGATCATTTAGCAATATGTTTAAGTATGTTACTTTGTATGTGATGTTGGTGCATTTGAACTGCGATATATTTTCCTAATTTGAAATGTACAACAATGAGACATTTGAAGTGGCGAAGCAGAGTGAAACACCCCCCCCCCCCCACACACACACACACACTCACACACACACACACACACATTGATTTATTTTTTGGGGGGGCGAGATGGATGACGTTGAAAAATAAAGATTTAAAAAAAAAACGATGAGTCGAGGGAGGGATATGATAAGTTGACGAGTTGGGGAGAACTGGTGGGCCTAAATTGAGGAGGGGGGGGGGACTGGAAAACCGACTGGCTTCACAAGTGTCGGGTCTTTTATGACAATGAAAACTAAGACGATTAACAACGCAATTGAAACAAGGTGTTCATAAAGGTGTGACATCGTTGATTTGAGATTTCGAATGACCATGTATGTACCTGTTGTTCGTATGCAATACACGAGTATGCAGCTATATAGGGATGGACTCCACAGCCAAACGGTCGGCATATTGATTTCACACAGGACGCATTGCCAATACGCCCCACCTAACTGCCAATTGAAACCTTGGATATTAATGATAACATGAATTCTAGAAAAATGGTCCCTCTATTTTTTTCCAAACCTAACGCTAAATTAAAAAAAAAAATGAATCCCACAAAAGTATCGGTTGTTAATGCAAACTGAAGATATTTGCGAATACAAACCCACATTCTGCCATTTAAGACTGCTATTTAAATGTACTTCGATTCCACTACTTAAAGTATGTCAATTCTACTACTTAAAAGTACGTAATTTTCATTTAATAAAAAATGTTGGTTTCAAAACGGGTGCAGCCAACAAACTCATGTTTTGTCAGGACTTTCTCAGGAAAAATTTCCAATCGGGTTCTTCGTCGCTTCGTTGAATTAGATAATGTACAACCGCCTCACTCAATTTCCATTTTATTTTCATGCTCAGAAATGGGTCATTATCAACCAATGAAAAAGTGGTGTCTAAAAGTATTTTTAGCACCACCACCCCCCCCCCCTCCGCCTACGAAGCGCAAAAATGATCCATTTCAGGCAAAGGGAGAGTGTGCCCCATCCCCTTAGACCTCTCCTCGTGCCACGAAAGCCTATCTGTGGACTGACTGATTTTAAATCCTGGCTTAAACCTCGGTAGGACAACACCCCTCCCCTTGTTTCCCTTCCCAGGACGACTCTCAAAAATGGTGACGATAAGTCGATTTTGCCCCCTCACATAAAAAACCTGTCCATGTATTTGGAGGCTTGCATGAAAAGTTTAAATTTGTTATCTTAATTTCTTGGAGCACGCCCTCCCTTTAATTGGTTTTCTCCTTTCGTAAGTTTCTCCAAGAATGGGATGGAGAAAAAGTAAAAAGAATCATTCGTCGATTTCTCGAACTCACAGTACTTCCCGGCTTCTGCAATTTTAGACATCTCCCCAAGAGGTTGCTTAACCGTTCTCACGAAAAGTTTCACATTAACCTTATTGGTGGCGTGCTACCTGTGGAAACGACATCAAGTTGTAACAAATGACGGTAAATAGAGGGCTCTCTTCTCAATTTACGGGTATAGACGGTTTGAACATTGAAAGGGTGACATCTCATGAGCTACCGTGTGCACTTGTGTCTTGGAAATTTATCGCTAATCAGCTATCAGGTACGGTAGATGACGGCGGTTATCATGGACTAGATTTATGCTGATGTGCCACCGATAGGCCCTGCCTGTCCGGCTTGAGTTAATTGACAGAAGGCATATCACTGAAGATACACTTTGACACAAATTCACGGAGGGACACCGACGGGATGAAGGTTTTTAAGCGTTTCGGACAACCAATCATTGTACTCCTGGCAGTACAGATGTACATCGTGGTTAAAGGTAGGATCAATAAATTTTTGGTCACGTTAGTTATTGTTTGGTCACCTTGTTTATTGCATTTTTCGTTTATGCTCAGCTACCCTCATGTTGGTATCATGAGTCCAACTTGGGAAGACAATTGTCTTAACACCGAATGTAATCGACTTTGATTTATTTTGCATAATGCGAACACTATGACATTCGTATTTCCTTGAAATTTTTAAATTTACGTGAGTCGATTTAACAGATTTTGAGCCTGAAGTACGGTGCTTAGTACGGCGATAACTCCACCCCCTTACCCTTCCATCTCCCGGAGAATACTTCCAAAGCGAAACCTCTAACCAAATCTTCTAAGAGAACACACACCGTTCTACGGTCAGTTTCTGAAGTACTCTGTTTTTAATGATTATGAAGTTCATAATCACATGCTTGACAAGTTTTTGTATGTGTTCTTCAAAATGAAAAAAAAAAACAACCACCAATGATGCCCAATAACATACGAAAGGAAAATCAGGCCCCATGGGTCACTTAAAGTTGTAATATGAGTTGTCCTGGCAATCGCTTGGTCATCCATCTTTTTTCCTTCGTCGGTGTCTCAGGGAAGATAAAGTATCGGAAAAGATCACCTGTCACAAAATTTGAAAGAGATCTCTGCATTCATCTTCCAGATATTGGAATATGGAGATTGTCTGGACATTAGTGTTAGTCCTACAAACTTAAGAATAAAAGAAAGCCTTTAGCCGCCAGTCACTGTTACTTGAATTCAAACACACCAAAGGAATGGATATGAATATTCATGTATCAAAGATGGGATTTAAACGATGCTCTTTTTTTGTAGTGGCTACAACATATTTGTTTTTCATTGGGAAAATGTGACAATTTTTCAACTCATATTTCAGCTTTAAGGCACCCTTTTTTCCCAGCCAGTGGCGGATCCCTGAGTGTGCGTTAATCACACCTTACCATTTGTCATTATCAGAGGCAATGTTTTATCGACGGTCACCGTTTACACCAACTTCTGTCTCATCTCTAGCGGTGCGGTCGTCTTGCTCAGCTAGTCTACGTACTATACATTCTTACTATAACCCTTTCGTATGGAAGGATGGCTGGATGGATGGAAGGATAGATTATTTTGTGTTTTAACATTCATCCGTACCACGTCAATTCCATGTAGAGCCTCCAAAACAATCCTAAATTTACACTTGTACTATTAATGTTATAGGATAAACATCTCACTGTTGCCCTCCTCATCAAGGTCGACGTGTAGAAACTCGTACAATACTATGGCAACAGTACATTCAATCCTCCAGATGCTCTCTCACAATGGGTGGACCTATATATAGTGCACCTGCAAACAAAACTCCCTGGATCCCCTCTCCTCCCCCACCCTGGTGGTGAACAGTTCCGTCTGACATCACATCATCTCTAATTAGTGTTCCATGTGCTAACATGAAGGTACATACTTTTGCCAGTCAGCGTGTTATTCGGTAGCACCAACATATACCCCAATGGAAACCTACACGATGAATATTTCGAAACTATGTCGGTGAACGAATACTCACCGTGTAACTCTCTCGGTCTCTTTAAAACAGTTGCCGCCGGTAACTCGCTTTCCGTTCCCAAACAAATTTTCAGACGCAAATGCAGCCGGTGTCTATATTAATTGATCGGATAATCAAAGCCTTCGATGCAGACTATCAATAACGATCGATACTTAGTCTCCGAAAACAATGGAGGGTTTCTGAAGACGTATTGTGTGACTTCTTTCTTTAAAACGTCGGTCTTGTTTTTAATGTATGTGTGAGGTAGCTAACAGATTGTGTTCCTAGGCAGTGCTTTCCATTTTACTCATAAAAAACTAAACTTTACCACTACACAACTTGAATTGGCTATTAACCTAAAGATGTTATCTTTTCTGTAATTTTTGATGTGCTCTATTTGACTGCTAGGTGCTAAAGTACAAGTGACATTTTCTAGTGATTTATAAAAAGCAATGCGAATCAGTTTCATGGTATATGTGTCTCCCACCCTACACATACGTTTGGTTTTGATGGGTAAAAAAAAAGAAAGCAAAACAAAAACAGACATTGTATGCAAAGATTATAGCCAATTGTGCTTAGAAACACATATACAGTAACCAGAATTTTATGCAGTTGTCTTCTTTTTTTCTGGCAAATCAACGACACTCATTTTAGTGACTCGAGTCGCAGGCCATGAGTCGAGTCGTGTACTGTTTTATTTCAAAGGGGGAAAAATCGGCCAGAATTTTTTTTTTCAAGTCGGGCAAGTTTCCAAGCTGTGACTTGATGACATGACTTGAATTACTTCTCTGGCAGTAACATCGCCTGATATGAATGCGACAGGAGACGACGAAAGATTGCTTAGAGTGAAAAAAAAAAAGAGCGTCGAAGGTTTCCTACTTCACAGATTATCCCAAAGAAGATTCGTTACAGGTTTTAGTTCACCATATCGTTTCTCTGTACGAATATTGAGTTGCATAACACGCAAATATTTTACCGTTTATATTATCAGTGATTCCGCTAAGAAAATGTCCATTATAGGTCGAAAGGTGATGTTTTTTTTGTTGTTGCAAATTTGACCCACTACATATAGGCTTGGCAGAACAACAAAAACAACGAAAGATGGGGGGGGGGGGAGGGGGGTGGCGCTAGGTGGCAGAACTATCTAAGCGGAGGGCCGCCATCAGTTGGTACAGAGCCTACGAGAGACCTTTTGACTTTTGAAACCCTGGATGTTTCAAACTGCGTATACCCAGCCTTGGGATAGGGATCTCTTGCCTGCATTTTTTTTCTATTAATGAGAGAAAAATCAGTCTAGGAAAATGATAATACATTCTAGATGGGTTGAGACGATACAATCATAATGAATTATGCATTAGAAGGCAAGTGTGGTGGGGGATCTAAAACAGAACTTTCAGAAGGTCTGTGGATTCTTTCGCCATATGGCTATGTGCAAGACAAGTATATAATTAAGGTAGATTTCACCTGCATTGGGTCTGGACAAACTTGGAGACATGAATTTGAACTGGTTTCTCGAAACACTATCGTGTATGGTACAAAATGTTCAACTCGTTCCTAAGTTTAATGTACGAAGTCTGGCATATACGATACCATCCTTTTGAAAATGACCCATTTTAAGTATAGCCATATATGTAAAACAAAATACAAAACAGTTTTAAATACTATAGATCAACAATTATGTAAAGATCTTAAAAAAAACTGTATCATTACAGTAAGGACGGTACCTTTTTACTGTACATAGGTAACACACGTGTAAGTCTCAATTAGTGTATACGTTTACATGTTAGGCAATAGCGAAAGTCCTCGGCCACTGTGGAGAAAAGCACTTAGTGGGAGAAAACCTTCAAATGGAGAAAACCTTCTAATGGAAGAAATGTGAACAGGCCTATATTGTCTTTCGCACATGTCAGGTAAATGTTTGGGCCATTCTTGATCGATTGCGGTATTTTGGATACTTTGCACGATCGACTCTACTTCTCTGTATAGGAGGGAGTTTTCTACAGTAGGCCTACACAGAATATATATGGAGAGAACAATGAAACTTGTGAGATGGAACCAGGGTTTTCGGGACCAAGATCTCGTACTTTTGGTGGTCTAAAACTTCGCATACATTATACCAGAATCCCAAAACTACTGGACTAAATGATTTCAATATACTGAACATTAACCTATTATTTGAAGTGATTTCAAATTCCTACGGTTAACATTTCGATTGAAATTTTGATCGAAATTTTGAGTGTCTTACTAATTATTAAAGGCAGTTACTCATCACCCTTAGCTATATTTTTACCTTCCGGAAAGCAAAAGTCTCAACTGGTCCTAAGTTACAGTACTCTTTGATTGGCAGCAATTTCGAAAGATGCAGAGTAGCTATATTACACAGCGTACACAGGCATCCTTTGTTTTGATTACACATGTGAAGGAAATTTAGACAAGCTGAGGGAGGGACTAGACCTGAGTGGTTGGGAAAATTGAAACTGTCTGGGGTGATGAGTTTTGGTCTTTAAAACCTCTGCGTCAAGGAATTTTTAGACAATCACAACCATTATTACAAACAAAAAGTTCAATTTGAATTACTCGTATCCATGACTAATGACGAAAGAAATCTCTTTTCGAAACTCTTCGAAAGTATCATTTAAAAGAGCACCATTCGCTGTAGGCTATGTGGATGAGATTTTCCACTACTTTGGTAAAGATTGTCCGTCCTCGAAAATTTCGAACGGAGAGATTTCCCTATTTTGAGCGGGAATCGTGCAGCTCATCGCAAATCCGGCTTACCGTATATGAGCAGTAAACGATCATGGTTAATTTGATCGTGTAGTTTAATTGCACTGTCACTTTTTTTTTACCGTCAAGTTCTGCTGATCATGCCTTTGAAATATGTCGTTCTCTGGATGGTTGTTTGTTTGGTTATTGACGTTCAGATACATCAATCGTGGAATCGTGGAACATTAATTAAACCGTCTTTTATTTGTTTTTTCTGCACGAACATCGGTGCTTCAAATTGCCGGTCATTGCGTCAAAATCGGGTCACAGCGACTTAGCGGAAACACATCTCATCGCTACAAGTAAAACAGGTTAAAATTTGCATTATTCATCTCCGACGTGACTGCTGACGAAAAGAAGTCTCTTTTTTTTTCGAAACTTGCTGTCGAAGTATCATTACGAGGAGACCATTAAGTGTGTGCTATTTTAGGAGGAATTTAGCTAAAAAATATACTTCATTGTTAGACAGGTATTTCGAGAAACTCATTGGGGGGACTTCCGCGATTAGACTTTCTCCAGTTTTGGTTGAGATTGTCCCCTCCTCGAAAGTTTCAAACGGGGAGATTTACCTATTTTGAGCGGGAATCGGTCAGCTCATTGCAAACCCCTATGTATCGTATAATCAATCAGTAGACGCTCGTTAATTCGATCGCAAGGTAATTGCAATATAAGTTCTTCACCGTAAATTTCTGCTTATCATGTCTTTGAGATATGTCATTCTCTACATTTATGTTGTCTGTTTGGTTATCGAGGTATCAACCGTATAGGACAAAATTAAACCCTCTTCTTTTTATTTTCCGGCCGACCTCGGTGCGTCAAACTGCGATGTCGTTGCATCGAAATCCCATCATATATAGCAGAAACACTGGTTAGTATACTTAATTTTTATTAATTCTCTGCTTTTCGTCCTCCGCAGCTCATTCATTTAAGTTTCGTGGACACTTCGAGTGCACCAACTGGGAAAGACAGCCAACGCCACCGAGAGATGTTGATGGTAAGGAACGCCTTTGAATATTAACGTCCGCTGTTCCAATAGAATCAATCACCCAGTCAGATTACGTCTGTAACTTATCAAAACTTTCATACTTTGAATAAAGAACAAAATGGACAAAGAGGTATACTTAGACGGATGTAACCAGGAACATGTCAACGAATGGATTATCCAGGGCCAGAAGTGAAACAACAATAATGAGAAATATCTGTCTCTCCCCGCGTCTCTCCCCACCTCTCTCTCCACGTCCCTCTCCACGTCTTTCTCCTCGTCTCTCTCTACGTCTTTCTCCACGTCTCATCCACGTCTCTCTCCGTATTTCAACCTCTTCCTTTTTTCACAGAGTTTCCAGACGATAATATTTTCACCCAAGAAGACGGGACAGTGGCATCTACCATCACCAAAGATGGAGTTACTACCAATAGCAATAACGTCACCAGTGAGATTCCTGTCGAAACCGATTGCTTCGAAACGATTGGAAATGAAAGTTTCCTGATTAAAGTGAGAACTTTTTCAGAAGGATAAACTTAAAAATGTCATGTCTGTATTATCAATTGTCAATTATCAATGATATAAATTGACCGTATATCATATATCAAAATGATATTATATGTGATAAGGATACTTGATATGCATGATTATCTATTACGATTATCAATTAATTATATGCCCTCTCCAAATCATGTCATGTGTTTCGTCAAAATTTATCAGAAACTTTGTAATTGTGAAGCAAAGGCAGGAGGTTTGTATTTATTATTTTCTACGTGTAAGGATGAACACGTCTAGCTATTTGTAATATGTTATTTCCCAACGTGATACCAAAGAAGATATCACTTCATTAAGATAGACATTGGCGTCCCAGAAGTACAGCTAGTTCACTGCAGACTGTTGCATGAATCTACTTCAAATCCCAGGTTATGCTGTTTATGTCATAGACAAGAAAAACACCGAGGGACTATATTATATCAAAAGTTCATGGAAGTTGATCGATAACCTTGTGAATTACAATTAAGTGAACGTTGCGTATGACCTTTATCTGTGTTTATGTCTGTTGTTTATAGAGAAAAAAAAAACACAACACTCTTGGTTTCTCATCAGAATAATTCATCTACTGTGGATGGCAATTGTACGAGGAGAACGACTTGTAAGGATGGAAAGACGTATCTTCTAAACAAATATAACTGCAGTCCCGATGCCGTCTGTGAAATGCGAAATAACGTGAGCAAGTGTTACTGCATCGACGGTTACCATGGTGACGGAGAGATTTGCTCATCTTATTCCGACTGTCTGGATGTTTTCCGTGGCGGTAACAAAACTACTAATGGTGTGTACGCGATTAAACCATCTACTTGGACTGGACCCGCCTTTGAGGTCTACTGCAACATGGATGAAGGAGGAGGATGGACGGTAATTCATGATACACTTAGAGTTTCATGCAGGCTTGCTGAATTTGCTTACATATTTTCTTATATTAAATACATGATAACAAAGAGATGTTATGGTCATCGAATTGTTGTTATGTAATGACAGAACAATCGTATAACAAATGTGAACTGTTATTGCGTAATAAAGAGGGATGATGCATTTTTACGGCGGGTAAATCTGAACAATGTACCTAGAGGGAAACTGGTTGCAGAGGTAATAATGATGCCAGTGTTTATCATTAAAATACCTGGATTACCGTAAAATTATAGTTGTATGGTTTCGCCCATTTATCCGACTATATCAGGGGTGAAACTTCGAACGAGTCTTGAGATAAATCTTCGGTTGATCACCCCTGGAATGATCTTTGGAATGACCATAAAAGGATGGATTTGTGAGAGTTAACCTGTAGGAATGAATACGTGGATTAATCTGTAATCGAACGCTTCAATAGCGTCAAATTGGTACGTGAAGGCTTCCCACCCCCCCCCCCCTCCCCTCCTCCATATTCTGTGTTGACTTTTCCAGATTTATTAAGTTTTATATTCAGTGTTGGACGGCGTTCAAATCCAAGCTTCTCTGTCTCCCGTATTATCGTTTTCGATGGTAAAAGATGACGACAACGTAACATCTTAAATGAAAGCTTAGACATCATGTCATTTGAGCGGACAAGTGCGGGCAGAGTTACAAGGTTTATAAACATAACTTATGTAGTTGCTGCATGCACTGCACGGTATACTACATGTATGAAAGTGCTTACATGTGGATTCAGCATAGACGTCCATAAGTCAATTTGGCTGTCGAAAGTTTCGATCAGTTTAAACCCTACAATCGAGTCTTAATATAAAGGGGTGGAGGGTTAGCTTGGTGGTTAGAGTGTCCGTCTTGCAATCACTTCAATAATTCCGACGATGAACTCCCGGTGAAACCATTCTGAAAGCTTCGGAGGACTCAAAATTACTTGTTCATTGAAGCTGTTCATTGTGGTGCTGAGTGGGGCATTTGGTGGCTTCAGTTTAGGTTCCTGTTGTCTGATTTAGAAATCGTCCGCTTCAGGTTGCTCAGCACGGCTGCTGAACTGGACAGGTCTTCCACCCCTCCCAGCCTTTGGGGATACACTCTCGTCCGTCGGATGGGGAATGTTAAATGGTGGTCCCGGGAGCAGGTTTGGGTTCGTATGGGATTGTTGGTTCACCCCTATCTCGTTACCCTTTGAACCATTATCGCAAAGAGTAGGCGAATTTCTCTGGTGTTCATCCATGATTGTGGTATAGGATCCTCCATGAGTCTTCAGACTTTCTGACCCTCAGACTCTCACCCAAGCTAATATTAATAAAGAAAAATTGATCGCTCGTAACTATAGCGTCTCTCCTAAAAGAGTACGGTATCACTTCACGCCAATAGATCGCTGAAATAATGGATGGTGACAATAATAATATGACATAATAATAATATGCCATTATCAGAATATTATATATACCCTAGTAAATGGTACATTATACATGAAGCTATTAGCGGTCATCAGCAACCCGCCCCCCCCCCTTCCCCCACCGTCTCCTATCAAAACTTCATTTGAAAATGTTCTCTGAATGTCTTTAACACAAACAGGTACTCCAACGTCGCGTCAACGGCTCCGTCAACTTTTCCCGTGACTGGCAAAGCTACAAGGAAGGCTTCGGTGAACTCGAACACGAGTTTTGGTTAGGTAATGATAAACTGTATCACCTCACCAATCAAGGGGACTATCAACTCTGGATTGACCTCCGAAATGTAAACGGAGAACCGTACTATGCGGCATACGACTTATTCCGTATCAACGATGAGAGTGATAATTTTCGATTCTCTCAGCTAGGAGCCTACAGTGGAACTGCAGGTTAGTAGATTACAGTGGTGACGCCACACCTCCCCCCCCCCCATCCCTACGGATGTTTGGGGTGGGCCCCTGCAAGGAGTGAAAAGGGGGTAGACCTATGATATGATATCAGGTATGATGTACACGTCTCGAGACTCGAAAATAAAACCTTATAAAACAAAAGTATGAATTTGATCCAAGTGCTTTTACGTTTGTGATTAAATGAATCAAGTCCCCCCCCCCCCCCCGGTCTCCATTTTATTTAGCTGATATCTTAAAGGAGCACCTTGAGTTGCTTTGTGGATTAATTTTTTTTTCAAAATCTGACAAGTTTCCTTTGCATACTCAAGGCAAATGGTCAAACTAAAAAAAACTAAAGAAATAAACGATTTACCCTTTGGAATTTCGTGAGCAGACACCGTCTTTCACAGTTGCACTTAATCTATCCGTATGCCTACAGCCGATCTGACAATCCAGGGTGAATAATTCAAAAAAAAAAAAAATGATAGTTTTTCATAAATGTTGGATGTGAGACTCGTTTAATTATGCTTATGATAAGCATTTTCACGTGGTTGTATCCTTCAAAATTCCTACAAACTTAGCGATGTAAACTCGATGTGCTACTAAAGAGCGACATCGTACATTGAACTATAGAGACGTCATCTATCGTTTATATTAACTGATGATGTTTCAGGGAAGTGTTATAGCATTTAGCTTTCATCTCTTGTTGATGAGTGATTAAAGTAAACATTTATTGTTATTACAATTGTTTTTGTTACTTTAGTATTCGTTTCAAAAGATACACCTTATCGATAGTCAACGGAAATAGGAATTGTTATGGTTGGCCGCGCATGGCGGACACAATTCGCCTAGTTTCAACGCTTTAAAAAAAAAATGGACGATAGACCAATCAAATACACGGAAATTTCACCACTTTATTACGTGTTGGTGGCTATTTGTTAACGACAACATGTGGTTTTATATTCTTGCCCCAGTCCACTTCTATGTGTAGTGTTTCGCGTGCACACGATGCAAAGTACACCTATATATATATTTACGTTTAGGGCTAGCACCAGACTGTACGAAATGCTAGTAAAAAGAACTAGCAATAGCAGCAAAGAATGCCTTAAAGTTCACGAAAGTTGACATAAAACGATTTTTACGAGACGAATGCCTCGTGTTTTCGATAACTGAGCACGGCTGATATCCAGTGATAATATACCTACCTATAGATCTCATACCACCATTAGAAATGCATTTCCGCAGGTTCTGTATAGGTGCCTAAATTAAACCGCAGGGATCACTTTCGAGAAGCTTTCAGCTATCGTCACTATTTTCATTTTTTACTTGGAAATTGAACAGCGCGAAGAAAAAATACAGATGACGTGAAAATTAGGACGATTGAAGGGGATTAAGATGTTATAGGAAATCGAAGATGTCGTAGCGATATTTCAGGCCCATGAACCAATCGTCAAGGGCGCGGGAGCGCCTCATAAAACTTTCACCCCCATCGAGCTCAAAATCTGAATGGTCGACATGTACGGAACTTTTTAAATGCTATGATAGGCCAGACCATTACCAATCACATGATATGTAATAAATTCTCTGATCTGACGTACCTTGCCGTAGATTGTTGAAGGTGCGGGTGTAATGTAAACAAGCCTAAGTTTAGACCTACGACCAGATCAGTGACCGGCAATCCCACGTGACGTAATGTCACATGACATCCCTCTTACTAGATTTGTTTTTACATTTCACCACACAGGAGATTCCTTTCGTTATGATCTCAACCACTCCTTCACCACCCTTGACCGTGACAACGACCTCACGGCTTCCAGTAACTGCGCCGAAGATCGCAGAGGTGGATGGTGGCACTGGCAGTGTACGTGGGCGAATCTCAACGGTGACTTTAATGGAGCGTCTGATCTTTCTACTATTTATTGGAAAGATCTACCAGCAAGCTGGTACAAAATTAAGTACGTTGAAATGAAGATACGTCCTAAGATATAATTCAATTTGAGATAACAGTATTTGATCCCCTGCTTTTTTGGCAATATACCATAGCAGATCACTATCCACAGGTTATTGCGAAACCGATTAACGGTAAGGAGAGGTTGATGTTATGTTGAACGGATGAATAAAAGAAAAATGACGAGTAAAACTTTTTCGCTGGATCATAGTTAAAGGTAAAGATCAAACAAAAACAAGTGTGCAAGCTGGAACGAAACATAAGAACAAACTTATATTCATAGTCTACTACAAGTTCTGGCACAAGGTAGTTAATCGCACATTCATAGTTTTTTTTTTTTTTAAGTGAGTCCTATTTATTATATGTAAACGAAGGAAATTAAGAAAGGGTTCAGTACTAACATTAATAAAGGATACTGATTTTCTATAGTAGATGTGCTGGATTAATTGCTAATTGTATCCGCGAGTGTTATTCCCAATCACGGAAGTTACAAAATCAATGAATTTGTCTTAAGTTCTTTAGAAATGAAATTTGATTTTGAAGCTGGTTACCCTTGATAATAATGTTTGATGGTCAGTTTGAGATATTCAGTTTTGCACTGTACTTTTAAGTTTCATGAGGATCGTGAAGGCTTTGTAAAGTCTGTGTCCGTATAGAGAACATTCCCATAACATGGGCCCTGTATAGGTGAATCCATATGGGGCACATATGATTTTGCCCCCAAGATTCATAAGGCTCCCACATAACCATATCACCTGTATGGGGTAGGTATGGAGTCCATATGGGACAATTGCCCACGTGAACCACAGAAGTACCCCCATATAGGTCATATGGGTTACCTGGGCTGACTCATATACGCCCTTAATTTACAGTATCTTGGGTGCAAATTCAATGGGTCCCATATGTTCGTCGATATGGGGCCCATAAGAGGCCCATGTTGGAATGTTATCTGGGTGACATAATCACAGACTAAATCATATTCTGATACTGAATGTCAATGTTACAGATCAAGGAAAGTCGGTTTCGTTGACTCCGACTTGATAGCTTTTGAAGTTGTTTTTAAAGTATTTTTAATTCTATAAGTCATGAGATCATGGTACCAGACTTTTAGGGAACAGACCTACAGTACGTAGCAAGGGATAATCACGTTAAGGGTATTCATTTCGTGACTTAGCAATAATAAAGAGTGTCTCTGAGTCTCGGTAATAACTTACTCGGGAGCTAGTCAAATTATGAAGAATAATGTTCCTTTTTATATTTAGTTCTTGTACTGTAGAAGAAGAAAAATGCCTCGCTGTATGGTTAGAAACTCGGGTGTATTATTAGGCAGGTACACATTGACGACATTTGCCCAAACAACGTTTCATGTTTAAGACTATATAGCCAGAGACATACATACGTACTCATAAATATTATGTATGAGACGTATAGCGTTAGGAAAACAAACAATTAAAAAAAATGTTTTTTTTTTTTCTGTCTACTGCGGTTTTTTCCTGACTGAATTTGTAGATAATTTTTTTACAACAAATCTGTTGAGGAGCCCCAGCAAGCAGACTTTCTGGGCCCATCTGGCTCAACTGGGCAAGATGGTGTCCATTTGTACCACATGAGGTCCCAGATGGGTGTCATGTGGACTATATGGGATACGCTCGTACCATTTTACCCATGGGACCCAGATGGGCAGCATCTGGGCAAAGTGAGTCCAATTTGGTTCCACTTCTACGGTTACGTTTGGTTGTATTTTTTTTTTTTCGCTTCATACATGGTCTAACATAATGCTGGTACAAATTTTGCACTGTTCTCCACCTGCTGAACAGATTGTACGCATGTTGTTTAAATTCAGTGTATAAAGCTACATCACGAATTATCATTAATAGTCATATTAATATTTGCCAAGTCATTGCAAGTGATATTAGACACAGCAATGTCACATATTTATTAACAACTGCTTTAAGAAAGCAGTATACTGTTACGTTACGTTATGTTGTGTTATGATATGTTATGTTGTACATCACAAGAACAACTAAGTGTATGTACAGAAGTGTGGAATAAACTTCTATAAGATGAAAGGGACAATTTTTGTTTTCAAACACTGAGAGTGCTTAAACAATAATTTGTATTACATGCCTACATTATAGTAACGTTATTGGAAAGTAAGTGTTCATCACTTATCTACACTCAGTAAAATGTAAAAAAGACGTTTTTCTCTTGTTTTTTTTTTTCGTTTTGTTCTCAGCCATACTTGTTTTTATGGTGGCATGTTCCTGTTAGTTATCCCCATTGACGTGCACACCTAACTCTAAGGCATATACTTTGCTTTTCGCTCACATATACCACTTTTGGGAAATCTGATACATCGCGGACCATTCATGGTAGGCCCCTACGTTGAATAGTTTATAGGTGTCTAGATTTTGAGCTAGATACCACCGACTATTTTTTCTTGACATTCTCCCAAAGTGAGTTCAAGATGGTTTAAATAAAAACAGTGGACCAACCTGAGATGGGGGGGGGGGGGGAGGAGGCCATGGCATAGACCACATGGTCGAACACTTTTTTGTGTGATTTTCGTCTGGGTACATAAAATCGCTGTCTTGTCGTAGGCCTAAATAAATGCATAGTAAATTGGCGTGAATTACACACCTTTTCAGGGAAAAATTGATTTTATTATCTGGAAACTATACAGAGCTCTAATCGCGTGAAAATTTGGGTGTCATTTTGCAGGAAAATATGATTTTTGTCTTGAAATTACAAAGACCGCGAAGTGCACAGACATTTTAGCGTCTTTTTGTCTGAGAATTCACCCCGCCCCTGCATGCAGAAAGCTTAAATGCAGCTCCGGATAATTATAAACAAAAATACCTCTCAGAAAATTAGGAGGAGAAAAATGGCGCTTCCAGTGCCATTTACAGCAGATCCCAAATTACATGGTAAAAAAAGTAGAACAGTTAAAACCTGCAGACATTTTCCTGTCGAGAAATCCTCAACTATGTGATCTCTAATTCTATACTGTGCTACCAACACAAACCCAAGTTGGAGATATCGCATATCAATTCAACGGTGGGATAACTTTTTCAAAAAAGAAGAAAAAAAAGAAGAAAAATCTCTGCCGAGACGCCTTAGAAACTCAACGTTAAGGATATAGACAAAGGCAGTTTGGCGATGATTCTTTCAGACGGTAGTTTGATGGAAACATGTTTTTCTTTAAACACGCGGTATATATCTACCCAACTCTCATACTTGGCTTTGATATACAGGTTCAATAGGCCTCAGTACGCAGTATTAGCCTGCCTGCATAATTCTCGTTTGGTTGTTCCATGTTACGGTTTTTTAGTTGAATTAATACAAATAGGTTGATATGCATCAATGACGAAAGTTTGGATTGGTCGAACTGGACTGGCGGACAAAAGAAAAGCACCGGCGGATTGGAAGACAGGTGTTTTAAACGCTATTATATTAACTTGATGTAATGGAGAGGATCGAATGTAATATTTACAGTATTTCCTATAGTCTGAGGATGATTCTACTCATTATGATGTTGAAAATCAATCATCATGGGCAGTACTAAAAGAAGTGATTCCTTAATTCATTCGGCCAGTTGCCATAAATCGGAAATAGTGAGAGCCCTTTCTTTCTCCGGGTGGCTTGCTGTTTTACATTCATGGTAGAACAAACCATTATTTGCTGCAGGGTTTTATGGTGGCACAAGCCAACCCACTCTAGTCTCTTATATGGCTCGAAAGTTCTTCTTCTTCTTTTGAAAAATGGTGAAACATCCGAGGACATTGGTACACCACGTACGCGTCGTGAGGTCGGTCAAACCCTCAGTGAATTTATAATAAACTCCACAGGCTTATGGTGACCAACAGCCCTCTCAATGAGACAGCCAGGAAGATCATTCCAATCCCGAATAGTGTTTGAATAGTGAAAGTTGGCAAAGTGTGGAACATTTTACGAATCGGTCGATTAAATCGGCAAGTGTCGACGCCACATACATCGAAAAAAACTCGGTCTAGATGCACATATAGGATCCGACTAATTGTTTACCTGTGTTCGTCACATGCCACTGAAGTGCTATCTCCTAAACTGATCTCAATATCAGGACCCTCATACCCGTCCCCTACCCGTGTCTTATCCCACTGAGCAAATTCATAACAGTTAGTTCTGTCGGTGGGGTTATGCAACAATATTAGTTACGATTCCTACTTCTACACAGGAACCCTAGTATTAGATGGTATCTCTGCTTCCCAGGGTGGGAAATTATTTCTTAACAGGAAGAAATCGTGAATAAAATTTGCTGTTAAACGTTCCCGCTAACTTCAATTCAATCGCTTCATGGGAACTTCATGTGGGCTAGGCTGTGCATGTGCAGTACAAAATGTATGAGGCGTAGTCTGCTCAGTAAGGTTAACGCGCGATACGGTACACAGAAGTAACAATCTGACAATAGGTGATACGGTACAGCAGATAGATTCAGCTCACGACTAGACTGTAGACATCAACGCGACGATCAACACTGCACTGGAGTGACTGGACCGTGAAACAAACGAAAGGGCCTAGCAACTGTCGTCAGTGATTAGTGACTGTTTATACTTACACTAATACGTGAAAATTGTCAGTGACGGAGGATTTTTTTTTTTCAGTGAAGCCTATAGTTCGTGTCAAAATGGCATTCGACTACAGATATCTGACTAAAGAACATTTGAAGGGGTTCGATAAGTATAAGGTGTGATTAACTGATAGTAAAAAGTTAGGCTAGGCCTACCTAGCCTAGGTCCAAGGCTAAGTGAGGATTGGACAGGCATAGGCCTAATTTAAGAAAGGTCTAAGACTAAGCTAAGTTATGGTAGACCTTGGCTAGACCAGTATAGGGCATGCTGTATCTTACTTAGTTTCTTACTTCAGACTCAGAGCGTAGGCCTAGCCTAACGTTAGTCAAAATTCCCAAGAACTCAGCTAAGTGACTCATTTAGCCTCTAGTCTTGTGTAAAAGGCTAGGCCTAACGTTAGATGGGGTTTACTGGATCTGGAAAAGCACTGCACAACACTCCGGATGGAGTCAAACGTGCAGGATTCGGTGTGCGCATGTGAAGAACATCAATCCTCCTGTCTGAGGATCCTCAAGACAGAGTTCTTGAATTGCTTGGGATCCTAAGGATCTGTTATGTTCTGGGGGAGTAGGTTCCAGTCTCTGACAGTATGAAGAAAGAAGCTATACTTGTAACTGTCCATATTGGTTGAGATGATGTTATAGCTGTTCAAGTGGTGGTGTCTAGAAGGCCGCCTACTAATACGAAATAATTTTAAAATACCCCACGCTTTTAAGTTCTTCCTTTTGATGGAGTTGCAGTCGAACCCAACCAATTACAGTATACAGCAGGCCTCCAAAGGTTACAAAATGTTCAATCTTTTCTCTTTTTTTTTTTTTGCGTGTGGAGACAAAGCACGATTGAGAAGGACACATACAGTATTTGGGTGGACATACATCCTGGAGTCGGAGCCAAAGTGGGTTGGAATGAGATTGAAAATGATGTATCCATAAAACTGGAGTTGGAGTCGTAATGACAATACAACTTTCAGATGGAGTCAGAGTGGCAGTGAAGGCAGAGACTACAGGCAAAACATTTGGCAATGACATAGATCTATTTTTTTGGTGGAGTTGAGGTGGGGGGATGCATCTATTGTTGCTGGGGACGGAGTCGCAGTGACAATACAACTTTTAACAGAGTTAGAGTCGCAATGAAGTCAGAGACTATAGCCTGGCTAAATATTTGACATATATTTTTCAAAATGATGTATCCATAAAACTGGAGTTGGAGTCGTAATGACAATACAATTTTAGATGGAGTCAAAGTGGCAGTGAAGTCAGAGACTATAGGCAAAACATTTGGCAATGACATCTTTTTTTTGGTGGAGTTGAGGTGGGGGGGTGATGCATCTATTGTCGCTGGGGACGGAGTCGCAGTGACAATACAACTTTTAACGAAGTTGGAATCGCAGTGAAGTCAGGGACTATAGCCTGGCTAAATATTTTACATATTTTTTTTTTTTGTGGAGTCACAGTTGAGGTGGAGGAATGATGCATTTGTTGTTGCTGGAGTCAGAGTTGCACTGACAATGCATCTTTTAATGGAGTCCCATTGATGTCAGAGTTATTGTAAAAGTTGATTTGCACCCTCTATTTGTATGACTGAATTTGTTGTTCTTTCCTAGACTCCAACTCAGATGTAAAAAACACCTTATGAAAGGTGTGGTATTCTGAAATTGCACCACTGATACTCCTAGGCCTAGAACTTGCAGTAGGCATTGACATGTAATAGGCCTGCAGTACGATTATGAAAAGATTTACTGTGCTGCCTTATCACACTTGAAACTCGAGCGCAACTTGAACCCAAGATTTCTGTTGTAGAGTCTTTTTAAGCACCGAAAATTGACACATTGTACCTTTGGTAGACTCATTACAGTAGTATGCAAAGTCAGGTGACAGAGTAGCATAGGTGCCTAGGAAATGAAGTATATATACATTACACTATCCTGTAACATAGGGGTAGGACTCGACTGCACGTTGGTCTGTATTCCATGCACTACAATGCGAAGATTCACGGCGTGAGAACCGACTCTCTCCTGGCGTGGCAGCGGCAAAATGTTTACCTCGGCGTGCCGGCATGCGCCAAACAATCAGCCTTGGCGTACAACTTGTAAGGCTTAGTCTTATCACTGTACAGTTTGGACTGCAAACTACTTCTTTAGTAGAAGTCAAACCGCAGCTACACAAGTTTCTGCTTATGTTTCCACTTAATACACATGAAGTCCAACAAAAAATATGATTATTTCCTGCCAAATATGAAAGAATGTGTGTAACTGTATGCTTCAAGTTAGAAGCACAATCATCGTACAGCAGGTTATGTTGTTACATTGTGAGGTAACAGAGGTATAGCGCCTTTGCGTTGTTGGCATATGAGCTCTAATACCTCGACGTAACTTTGGCGTCGGCTTTACATGGGTTGCACCATGGGCTGTGCAGACCCATGCCAATAATCTAGCCAATATTAGCATTCCAAATCACACTTTTTGAAAACTTAAGTGAGACAGATTGAAATAACAAAGCACGCCACCATCCTTGCCCTTTTTACACTAGGCAAGTGTCTCACGCACTCAGCGCACACCTTGGGGATAGTTATTAATCTTGTTTTTGGTTGTGAAATAATTTTACCTTTGCTGACACAATTTTTTGTTGGATGTGTACATCTTAATTTAAGACAATAGTGATTCATAATGAAAAGTTACAACTTTTGTAGCCTAGGTGGAAGTGTCGCAGTCTTGGAATTTGATAGATTTCCCTAAGGTGTGCATTCGATGGTCATCCCAATGACCTTATAAATCATGTAGGCCTCAACGTATATCTAGCAGAGGGACGATTAATTTGGAGACAGACCGATTTCATACGGTATTTAGTATGTAGACCGGTATTTCATTGAGTACAGTACAAGAACCCTATTGCTTTTAATGGAGGTCAAAGGCCAAATTATGAAAACTTTGAAATCATCATAAATCTCAAGAAAGGGAGCTTGTACAGATCTCGTATTTCATATGCAGCATAGGGGGCTGGTGATACATCCTAATGCTGTAATGTCAGATTCAGAAAAAGATCCTCATAATTGCATCATCAAAACCACAATGCATTTGTGCATCCCAGTTTATGAAAATAGTGATCAGTCATATGTTACAATCATCGCCAATGTGCATACTAACTCCACCTTCATATTAGCCCTACAAAATGTACCATAATTTCATTGACCATGTTCTTCAACATAGGAAACCCTGTTTGGGAAATGCTGCAAATTTCTTCAAACACGTCTGCACAACATTCATTGAGTGGTGAGTACTGGGTTTTGGTCACAGTCCCGGAGTCCCATGTACAATGTGTAAAGGAAACATAGGTGTAGCGTCCCACCCGTGGTCTATGATTGGACATTGCAGGTCACGTTTCACAAAATGCTCGCTGTGCCAGCTTTAACAGGTCCTCAGACTGTACCTGTGTACTGTACAATTTCAGTCATAAGTGCTTCTGATTTCTTGACCTTTTTTAACCATTGCTGCATTCAATTTGCACCAACTAGCAAGGCTGTTGAAATAATCAGGTCTTGCTCTTTTTGACGTAAATACTGCTGATCACAAAAAGATTTTCAGCCAAGCAGTTTTAATTAGGTCTTTGTTTGTGTTGCGTCTAGTATTTTTCAATCCACATATTTGTTGTGTAGGTTGCAACTTAAGCAGCTATTTTGAAATTCAGTAAGTTTCGTATGATAGGCATTTGTAGTTCCTCTAGTTTGTGGAATTAATGGGATTATGTGATTTCTTTCACCAAATATCCAAAGGAAAGTTGCATTTTGATACTTAACAATATTTTCACATGGTCTTGAAGTTCAACAAGGGTAACGGTATCTTGATAAAAGAAACTCAGTATGTCCCACTCTCTTGCAAACCACTGTTCCTAGGCCTTGGTGCAACTTAAGTACTTCTGTTTTTTTTTCTTGCAAAATTTTTGAGTTATAACCTCACTTATAGGGAAAGGGGTTTGTGGCTATTAGTCGCAGACAATATGCACAACTTTAAAATATTTTACAGTTTTGTGACAAATGCACATAGAGTACTAACAATAGGATAAGTCTTATTGTACAGTACCTATGGAGCTGTACCTATTTTACCATTTGGATATGCAAGGAACCCCTTACCTTCTGGGGGCTTTATCCAATGGACCCTCACAAGGGGTTCCACCCTTTAACTACAGTACCATTGGGTCCCTAAGGTAGGCCCTGGACCCCACTTTGATTTGCTTGCATGCTTCATATGCTCATTAGGACACAAATTTGAGTTGAATATGGGAAGATTTTCAATCTTGTCTGTAGGATATTGTGCAGGATTTTCCAACAGTGTTTGTAGTTTGTACCTTCAGAAGGTAATACCAAGCATGAAAATTTGATTTCAGCCAAAGTGGTTCGTTAGGTTTATATGTATATAATTGAAACATTAGGCCCATTTTTTAACCCATTTCCATACTTACTTTTGTAGAGGCAGGGGAATAGAGAGGATATTGTTACCACTGAATTAGATAAATAGGCCCACAGAAATGAAAAGAAATAAACAAAACTACTGTAAGCTTTCTGTCATGTGCATATTTACAGTAAAACATTCTGGTCAACTTTTACACAGACTTCGGTGTAAGCGTCGTCAATGTCAGCCGACACCAGCTGCACCAATGAGAAGAATTCCTTCTCAAATTATTCTCATTGGTGCAGCTTGTTATGTACATTATGGTAGCCATAAATAACTGGAAGGAGGACAAGCCCTAAGTCTGATCCTGTCTCGCCATCTGAAAAACTCAAGTAAATCTCCGAACTGCAAGCTAGCATGCCCCTCCTACGTCCCTTGAAAAAAAAAAGACAGATTCTTTCAAGTTTATAAATACTGATCCCCATTTTAGGATCATTCACTTGATCGTTGCCCTTACGTTCGTTTAAACTGTTTTCTTTTTTTTGTGTGTGTGTTTGCCCAACCAGACTCTACAGTTAGCCACCTTGCAGTATTTCATTGTACATGTAGTATCTGGATTGGGGTGCAGCAATTTGGTCACATTTACCCTGAAGGTAACTAACTGTATTTTCACAATAATGATGGAAAGTGTCCAGAGCTTGTTGCAATACCCACCGAGAACTCTTCGACATACTACTGTGATGCAGGCAAATGCCCCCCCTGTGTGGTCCCACAATCACTTTGCCCTCACCAGATGAGGGAGACAGTCTTTGCGTTTCCGGTAACCTGGTCTAAAACGAGAATTCACAACATGCTTGTAAAAGGTGGTCCATTGTAAAGGGCACTTTGAGTTTGTTTTGTCAAATTCACTTAATTTTTCCAAGCCTGTCAAGTGTCCCTCTCACACAAATTACGACGTATGGTCAAATAAGAGAATCTCCATGTGTCACATACAAAGGAACATTAACGAATCAGTCATTACCTCACCAATTTGGCTTTTGAAAGTTTGTGACCAGACACTCATTCACATTTGGTACTAATTCATACATTCATAGCCAGCACAACTTGGGGGCGGAGAAAAGTGATGACAGTTTTCGTAACTGCTTGATTTGAAAGGTGACATGTGGCTTCAAAATCCTGACGCACTTGTAAACCTATTTTATTTTCTCCCATTTATCCTTTGCAGTATAACTCAATTGACAACTCACCATTGTCAATGTACATCATGCATCCATTTTGGAATAAATGTGTTCAGGTACGTTCTCTTTAAAATTTGCACATATTCTTTTAAGAGAAATCTGGTACCTTGTATATCTTTTCTTTTTTTTTATGCATTTCAACTCCTTTATTTTTTATGTTAGTACTACTGTATGCAGATTTTTATTTTTGTGTACATCATGTCTTTAATGTGAACATACATAAAGACTTTAATTTATGCTCATGGAAGAGAAGCTGTATGCAATTTGGTCATGAAAAGGAGGCTAGTGCTCAAAGCGGGGAGGGGGAATTCCATTTCCACCCAGTACCGGTGAACTACACTCGCCAATCATGTTAAGATAAAACATCCCACCAAACACTTTTTGTATAATTTTATGGGAATCTGGATGTAAAAATAGTTTCAGAATAAGACAATCAAATGGCCCAGTAACTACGGTGTGTGATCTCAGAGGACGATGACGAGACTATAAGTAGTCATCAGCTGTAACAATGACTTACTACCATTGTTTTCTGCTTCCTTCCTCTGACAGTATGTTCCACTCTGGGTGGCTCCAAACCTTCTAACATTCCTGGGCCTCCTGCTGATCATTCTGTTTTACCTCATCCTTTCATACCTCGACTGGTGGTTCTTTGCTTCGAACAGGGCAGTGCCGGAGTACCCGGCGATACCATCCTCTGTTTGGATCTTCTGTGCTGTTTGCCAGTTGGTGTCCCATACCCTGGGTAAGTCTCAATTTCGCAACCGTGCTGTCGGTGACTGACCCGTAGACTCTCGAGCAAACCAGCGTCTGGCACTGGTGGTATCCTAACCAGCACTGATCTCTTTTTGTCTTTTTTACATTGTCTTAAATGCAGATGGTATCGATGGCAAACAGGCGAGGAGGACAGGATCCAGTACGCCATTGGGGGAGCTGTTCGATCATGGCAGCGATAGCGTGGTAGCAGGTCTCCTCCCTTTGGCACTCTACTCCATCTTTGGTAAAGGGATGGAAGACTTTGGAGGTAATGGTTGGATCTTTTATGGGATAGCGTGGAACATCATTGGACAGTTTGTCATCTCCCACTGGGAGAAGTATCTCACCGGTGTTCTCTTCCTTCCTTGGGGATATGATTTTGCCCAGCTGGTACGTTTTTATTTTCTCTGTTTCAACTTGTCCCCCTTGATTTTTTTTTTCTTTTGTGAGCTCTTTTGTGTAACGAGGTAGCAATATGTAGCAGATCCAACTGACTTTTGGCTGTAATGGCAATAAGAAGTAGAAAGATAGTGAAAGAATTAAAAAGAAGAAATTTATAGCTACAACACGTTGCATGATCAGGTGACAGGTCTTCCATATTTTTGTCCACAGACATACTCTTTGTTTTTAACTTGAAAGTCACATAATAGTACGATAGTACTTTGCATGTATCACTGTCCAGTTTTTAACTTATGTCACAGTCTATTTCTAATTTAGATAATAATTGAATCTAGACCAAAGTACGACTATTATTTAAATCGCAGTTAGAAGCTGCAGTGTAAAAGGTTGCCAGACAATTACCCTTGAACAAAGACCTCCTTGTCTTTAACCATCAGAGGAAATGCCACCCACATGATGAGACTATTTTCGTTGGTATTTGTCCAGGGTGGTATGTGTCTGGTCACGGCATACATGAATGGCAGTCCACTTTTAAATTCATGCCACAGGTCAAAGGTTATTCTAGATCATTCGCGTGTCTTCCAGATTGCAGTTCTGATTCAGATTGTACGTTTAGATTGTACATTTTAATGTTTATCTCAGATTAACATTAATTTACGATAGAGCACAATCCAAGTTTAGTGCGGTCTATAAAAATCACAGATCATTATTTTAGATTGCAGTCTGATTCTAGACATGCACACACAAACACACAGAGCTTCACATTACATACAGAATGAGGACTCCATCGAATTTTTCTTTGTTGTTCCTTCCTGAACCCTAACCTTAACAATACACTCCCTATTGTTGTTTTTCTGAGGACTTGAGAAATCAATAGAATTCTCTCTGAGGACCTGAAATACTTTTGTTCAGGTCCTCCGAAAGTGCTACAACACAAGGGCACACAAATGCATATACCACAACTTATGGTAGTGCCATCTGGATGCTGTTATCATCAATAGGCTTTGTGGTGTCACTCAGGCTGGAGCATGTCACATCCACAGCTGTTGGAACTATTACTCTGTTGCTGGTATCCTATCCATAACACATGACATGATCTTTCAGAAAGCTAGTGTCTATCAGGACAGCCAAGTTAGTGATGTTAACTAAACTGAATATGCGGTAAAACATGTGACCATCATGTTCCAAATTATGCTGGTAGCGTCATTGTCAGATACGTTCCACTCCGCATAGATTCTGCTCTACATGTACAATCAGCAAAACAATCGCTAGGCGAACAGGCAATGACATCTCCAGGAAGTGATGTCAAACACCGTCGAATCACCGACCCTTCACAATTTTTTTTTTTTTAAGTACCTGTAGACTTGGCTGGTTTACTATCTGAAACAAACAGTGAACTAAATCCACCCTGTTGTCAGTTGTTAAACACAGTCAGTATTTCACTGCTTCTTCATTTGGGAATTAATGATGCCCCAAGAGGAACAAATTGGGTCCAACCTAAACCTTTGAATGTTGGAATCATGTGAAGAGTGTGTAATCTTGTCCTCTTTCTTAAAGATAACACATGGTAGTTCAAAGCCAACACATTATAAACCTTTGCAACGTATACCTGAAGGAGTAATAGTTTGTTGAAACATTAGATTTCTTGTAGCATAATTTTTACACTACAGTGTGTTCCTGTTTTATCTTCCTGGGTTACCTGAGCACATAGTTTGAAACCTTGTGAATTTGGTACAGTAGCTCAAGAGGTCAATACTTGGTCAACTGTGGTGTAGAGGTTTTCATGTGACATGAGTTGGTACTGCAAAGCATTAATGACCTAAGCACACACTCGAATGTAGAGCAAAGTGTAGGCCTGTTCACAGCACATCTGCTCCACTATCCATAGATAATATTGTGACGAAGTGTACGTTTGCCCTTCAGAATCAACCTGATAGAAAGTGTATGCTGCAAAGTGTATGTTTGCCCTGTCAGAATGAGCTGAACAGAAAGTGTGTGTGACAAAGTGTATGTCTGCCCTTTAAAACCAATTTAAGAGAAAGTGTATGCTGGAAAGTGTATGTTTGCCCTTCAGAATTAAGCGGACAGAAAGTGTGTGTGATAAAGAGTGTATGCGTGCCCTTCAAAACCAACCAAAGAAAAGGTGTACACTGCAAAGTGTACACTTCCCCTTCAAAACCAACCAAAGAGACATGCAATCGTGTGACATCGGTGAAACACCTCTATTCCTGAAGATGCTTGGAGATATTAATTGTTACAGCTTATCAAAACTTTTCCATTCAGACCATCTTTAACGTTCTTTCTTTCTCATCAGGCGATGGGCATTGTGTACATCATGACGGCCGTGTTGGGGTACGAATTCTGGAAAGGACACACCTATTTTGGTCTCCAGTTTAATTATATATTTATCGTAGCTGTTTTTGGTGAGTTTGCATTTCATGTACATGTGCCAACGTTTGCTTGAATCACTAGTTATTGTTTGACACCTGATTTTCATAAAATTGGTCTTTTAATAGTTAGAGGCTCTCCTCCTCTCAGGGGTGTTGTGTGTGTGTGTGTGTGTGTTGTGTGTGTGTGTGTGTGTGTGTGTGTGTGTGTGTGGTGTGTGTGTGTGTGTGTGTGTGGTGTTGTGTGGTGTGTTTGTGTGTGTGTTGTGTGTGTGTGTGTGTGTGTGTGTGTGTGTGTGTGTTTGTGTGTGTGTGTGTGTGTGTGTGTGTGTGTGTGTGTGTGTGTTGTGTGTGTGTGTGTTGTGTGTGTGTGTGTGTGTGTGTGTGTGT